>OZ018323.1:187047999-189451498 GCA_963969495.1 Ceratothoa steindachneri | reverse complement strand
AATACTTGTTTGTATGCGTGCAGAGATTTGAAATGAATGATACTTTAAAAAGGTATGATACTACGATCAAAGGTGAGGGTTGTTTAGTCTAGTTTTTACTTAATGTTAGGCGTTGGAGTTGAGTGTATGAGTTGGGTATTAAACCTCATTTTTATTGGTCATAGGAGACAATCTAAATTATTGAGTAGTAAAAAAATTAGATTAAGATTTTGCAAGAAGACAAGGAACATCTTCAATCATACAGGAATATAGGCCAGTGTTTAACCAATGGCACCTTAGGTTTGTATTGTCAGTAGCTACGATCTTCGCCTTCTTTAGTACACAGATTTTATCAAAAGAATTTAGAACAGTAACCTTCAAAATTTTAGCCCACCTTCCAATTTTTAATATTTTCGGGCGAAAGATATTAGCCAACTACCACCGAGATATAAATTCCAACAAATATAAACAAATTATATTGCACAATTCATATATTATAAGTCTGATAAAACGTGTATACAATTTAATTTAGCTTTTTTTCCAGCAAGTTTTCTCACAGTATAATCAGAAATTTAAATCTCTCATGTTTTCGACCAATGGTTTAAACGCAAAATAAATTTTGGGTGGATTGTCTCTTGATCCAATTCACCCAGATGGAATGAATTTGCCGTCAACACTTTAGCCTGATTAGATTAGGGTGAAAGATTCCTTCGAAGTAGTTGATTATGCAGGATTGCAACATTTTATGCCTTAGGAATTCTAAAACGGACAACGCAAGAATTTGGTGATATGAAAGCATATGTGAAACAAGGAAACTTGAAAGACCTCTTCCGAAGACTAAAGATCCATGTGAGAAAGGCTGTGAGCAACTCTTCACTGTTACCTTTAGCAGAAAGATTAAACTTAAATATGTTTAATGGAGTTTAGGTCTATTTTGCCGGGGAAAGAAGAATAATTTCATAATCTACTTTGTTTTTTTAAAGAATATTCAGTACTCCAGTTAGTGGGCCTACGCCTAGTAATTGGGTATCTATTCTGATGCAGGTAGCTGAATATAATTTAAGTGAAGTCTTGCAGAATGTCTGTGGCGTGCTAGAATGGTGTAAATATTTACTTATTACTGTATTAGATTAGTGGGTGAATCTCAGGAAATATTACAATTCGGAGCCAAAGATCTTCATAGTCTTATCAAAATAACTTTGGCATTGATATTTCGATAACGAATAAATGTTACCGTTATACAGACATATCCTTAACGTTGAATTACATAACATTTCTCTTTTCAAGGTTTAATAGAATTTATATTACATTAGTCTCGAGGGGAAATAACTATTAGATTTCTTTATAATCTTTTCAACATATAGATCAATCAAAGAGTGAAGCAAGAAGCTATAACTGAAATATTCAGTAGATTATTAAATTCAGGAGCGGCCAAAAATGTGATGAACTGTGTAAAGATTTGCGTATAAAATGTGTCTCGAGATTATATGCAATATCTCTTTTTCACCCCGTCAGTTTCTAGAAAAGGTTATTAAATTTTGTTTCAGATATGTATACAAATCTACTAGGCCCAATTTATTTCAGGTATTAGTTATATGTAGATAGTTTATTGTTCGATTTTCTGAAATTTAATTATATCGATCCTCGAGACATCTTTTGAAGAAGCATTTTCTGATTAAATTGGCAAGAAAAAGGAATTTCCCCAAGAAAAGAAGAATTAGAAGCTGAAAGAATTAAGTAAAAGAAACGCGTCTAGGAAAATATCCTTCAAATATAAACGTATTTAAATTGTAAAGAATTTAACCAGAATTTCAGCCTTCTGCTTCTAAACATCTTTCTCAAATCAAAAGAGATGTGTTTACAATCTCTTATACTAGCAAAAATGCCACTTTTCACGTCCTGGTGGTCCACCCATTTTGAGAGAACTAGATAGAAGACCAAATAAATGTTTTCAACCAAATAATACAAATAAAATATCTGTTATTCCTAAAGATATATGTATATGAAAAGTAACAAAAGCAAAGTTATCTTCACTCAAGAGTACAAGAGGCTGGTTTGTCAATGGATGTAAGGTGAAGCATTTCTTACCATGTGAAAACAAAGTGGTGGATTGATTATTTGGTCTGCAATTATTGGAGAGGAAGGAACTAGTAGGAACTTTCAAAGTGAATGATTGCGTCAAAATGGATTTGAAATCGTACTGCTGGTTCCCGAGAGATAAACTCCCTACTTGGTTCAATAGACAACTAGTGAGATGGTGAACTCACTTTTCTTTATGCAGGCTCATAGTCATGGTTACAAGTTTAGTGCAGGGATTTGCATTTATTTCTGTTGCACACTCTTTTATTTTTGATCTTTCAAGAGTTTATGATTGTGATAGAAAAAAGGTTCCTTCACGGCCAAGATAGTGCAAGATTGGTTGGGGTCGAACATGAAATTCCGGTCGAAGGAATTTTGGAAGCCGTAGTCGTCCAACCACAATCCCATCACCTACAGCAGTGGGTGCATGTTGAGGGCAAGGCATGCAAGGTTCGCTACAGAAAAGTCGACAAGCTAATGTCCCCCGTCCATTGCATGTGGGTTAGCATGATGAAGGACATAAAAAAGTATCTACATTCATCAAAACTATCATTGCGTCCTAGGTTGGGGGCGCCGTAAGGAGTGTAACAGGACTTTTGTTATACCCGGTAGGAATAACAAGAGATTTAAAAATATACGTATCGCTTGGTTATAGACAGGAGGCCTCGCAACAGTTGCGACTTAAATCAAATAAGAATCTCGTGGCTCATTCTAAAGAGAGACATTTAGCCAAAGAGCCGACAATTTAACAATAAAAATAACCTCTGGAAAATCATCTAAGATACTCTATAGAAAAGGTTTTGGCTTATTAAATCAAAACTTTGACTTAATCAGGATGCAACAGACTAGGCAAAGTCATTCACAAGTTGGGTTTTATTTCATTAGCTCATAAACAGTTCTTATTTAAACTTATGTTTCATCTAATTTCCATTTATTTTATATCATTTTATTTAATTTTATTTTATTATTTAATATGAGTTAGTTAAACCATTTATACCCTTGACAGTATCAATCTAACAGTAGTTTGTCTTATTTTCCTCTAATATTGCATTTAGATTCCATATATTCACATACATTTTATGTTGATGTTTCTCTTGAAGACTGTTACACAAATATTCGAATGTTTTAAGATATATTGGTCTATTTTAAATATTTTCATATAATTTCTAGACAAAATTTGAAAGAACCTTAGTTTCTCTGCAGAGAAACTAAGGTTCTTAAGACAGTAAACGAAAGAAGGGCTAGCTAAACGTATAAACACATTTGTTTAATAATTCACTGTCTAACAAAATTTAACTTTTTGTCGACTTCAAAGATTAGAATAACATCTTTTAATGGAGTTTTTTGTATAGATTTAAAAAATGGAAGTCATTTTTATCGAAATGACTCCAGTTTTCTATAAGTTGCCAATTACTATTTTTGTCAAATTTGAAAGATTTTAACGAATTTTATTCTTTTATTTCTTATTTTCAGGTTAATAAACTAAATAAAATCTAAAATAAAAGCAACAATTTTAATTAAAATGCCAAGAGGACAATGTAAAAATAGCCCAGATAAATTCTGCTAAATATGTGGTTCAGTAACATTTAAAAAAATTCCAAGAAAAATTCTTCTCTAGTGAAAAAACCATAATTTGTATTTTGGATGTAAAATTGGCGACCAAGATAAACCATGGGCACCACTTATCTGTTACACAACATTCTTTAATTCTTTATCAAAATGGTCTAAAGGAAGAATAAAAAGCCTTCAATTTGGTTTTCCAATGGGATGGCGAGAGCCCCAAGATCATATAGGATCAGTGTGTACTTCTATCATTGGCTGCAGTATAAGTTACTTATATTTCTAAGCATACCCGAGACTTTGTTCGCGCGCCCACAACATTATATACTCCCGTATTTCATTTGTTATTCTTGACCGCATTACATAGATTTCAGAGGGGTCAGCAGTCCTGAGATTCTTTGTATAACCTATGTTATACAAAGAATATGTTATGCCAAGCGATTTAACAACATTGATTAAAGCGTTCCGCATAAAATAGCTGCAGTTTCTCATCGCGAACTAAACCTTTTTTTATGTACGTTACTTTATGTGTAGGCACCACACCACTTTCCCTAATTAAACAGAATTAACTTAATATTGATGCCAATACTCTAAAATTTACACATCCAAAATTACTATATTATTCTTATTACTGGACCCTTGATTTTCTACTATTTTCATTTTTAAAACTATATAGGCACTAAATATAGACTATTAAACTTATTTACACTGGGATTTTTACACTCTTATGGCATTATTAATTTTTAAACACTTTGCACTTCTGTCCGAAGGAGAGAGTAGTCCTCGGATAAAAGGACCGCAGCTAGAAGTAGACCAACTCTCTCGGGAGTTAATGCATCAAAGATTTGGTAAAATTTTGTGTCTTCTTGTTGTATTCTTGAGTGGGTGAAATTGCGCCTCCACAATTTTGAACCACGCAACCGCTGCTTCATTGAAGACAGGAGGTCTGATTGTGATTGAGTTGGCATGCTCCACTTCATGGTCTAGAAAATGAGCAGCATATTAGTGGTTTGATGCGTCTCCTATCAAATCCATTTTGCTGTATGATCACGTTTCGTTCGATGAAAAGGGTTCACCAGTTATAGGGTCTCGGGTAACGAATTCTCTCTCTTGTTGTAGTTTCTCGTCGGCTGCGTTAAGTGATCAAACGCTTTCTTAGGATAGAGGAAAATATATATAGCTTGATTCTTTATTCCTTGTTAAAAAGCTGGAATAAGCCTCGAAATGGCAAACAGTAATGACAATTTTTCCTGTTGAATAATAATGATAACTCTTGCTGTACTGCCTTTTTCCACAAAAGTACACCTAGTCATTTCATCTACTTATAATGCTACAAAATTCAACCAATCAGGATTGAGATACATTTAATAGTCATACCTATGTTCTTTTTGGAATAACAGACCTTAACGTTAAAAAATTGACCAATCAGCATTTAGACAGAAGCAGTGCAATAATTGTTTAATCATGCTCAAACCATTTGCACATAAAGATGGCTGATATCCATTTTCCGAATTGGACAGTCTATTATTTATTATTTTTCACAATACCTTACCGATGAAATCTAGCAGTGAGACGGAGCGGTAGTTACCCACTTGGTATAAATATCATCTTTGCCACTTTTAGTTCATCAAGAAGGTATCCCGTGTTCAAGCACGCATTAAAGACGTTTCTCACTCCCTCCTTTATGTTTGGGAGCGCTTCGATATAATTTAATCTGGTGAGTCCCGTCTGCCTGGGGCTCTCTGTTGGAAGTTCTTTATAGTTTCTTTTAATTCCTCAGATGTAATGATTGCGTCTATTCCGACGTTGTTGTTTCTCCTTATCTCGACAAAGTGGAAGTGGTATGTCCTTTCGATCTCTCCATAGAGTTCGTCCACGATCTGATGTTTGCAATCAAAGTCATAGTCCACATTCTCTTCTTCGCTAATTTTGAATACATTACTCCAGTGCTCTCTAATTAATGCCTCTATTTCCTCCTCCTCTTCTAAAATGTTGTTCCCTGTATCCTTAATTTTCATTTTATCCCTTGTTGTCCGAGTCTTTAAACTGTTGATATGTTTCCAAAATTCCCTTGGTGATGATTCCACATCTATTTTCTTTCTCTTTAGTGCGTTGTATGCTTCCCTTGATGTTCCGAATCTTCTTATATGTTCTGCCGCCCGGCCTATCTCCTCGCTCAAAGCCACCATTTCTGGTGTCCACCCAAATTGTTTAATAGTTTTAAATGAGTTAATCGCGTCTTCACCGCAAACCGGACGACCTTCGGTGAATCTTAAAGAGCTACGGAGGACAGCGCTGCAAGATGGAGTGGGGGAGGACCTGGTGAGACACACATTCATCCAGTCTTTACCTCTTAACATCGCCCCTATCATCACCACGCAGAAGGACTTGAAACTTGCACAGTTGGGGAAACTCGCTGATGAACTCATGCCTTTCTACAAGGCACAGTGTTATAACGTAAATAAGAGTCAAACTAGTGATGATTGTGCGTTCCCCGATATAGGTGCTCTTAGTGTCAACCCGCCGGTAAATCAAGTGCAATTTAGAAATTCTCATTCCGTGCCCGTCGGTGTATATCCTAGGGGTGATCAACCTAGGTTTGTGCATAAGAAGTATAATAATAGTGATAGTAATTATTATAAAGGTGTACCGTTTAGTGTACGCCCTTTCCGTCAGAACCAAAAACCAATGGTATGCCGTACACACTTATACTATGGGTCTAGTGCGAGGTACTGTAAACCGTGGTGCACTTGGCCAAAGCGAGGTGAGAACCTTCAAATGCAGACATCATCTAGGCAGTCTTCCCCGACCTACTCAGAAAACGAGATCGGCAAGCCGCAGTAAATGCGACAACCGGCATGCCGAGTCTTCTCACTGTCGCTGCACGTATTAATGAGAGCAGGTGCGAATTCCTAATTGCATATAATTTAGTGCGATTATGTGTGATGCGAAAATCAGGTGTTAACATTGCGATGGCTAATGCAGGGAAGATAAAAGTGCACGGAAAAGTTCAATTGGAGATACGCATCCCTACCCTGCGACGTTCATTTAGATGGACGTTCGTAGTAGCATACATTACGTCGCCATTATTAGGTGCCGACTTTCTTGCTCATTATAACCTATTAGTAAACTGTGCTCGTGGTGTCCTAATTGATAACCAGACTAGCCTAGTTTCAAAAGTGAAGCATTTAAGCGAACCGGTGAACTCATTGATAATTAATCACCTCTCGCATATTCCACCTAAGTGCAGTACAGTTTCTCCGCAAATATGAGGGTATTTATAACCCAAAGTGTGTTGACGTTTGTTCACCACCGGCTAATTCGGTAGTTCACACAATTGAGACGGGTAGCGCCCCGCCAGCCTTCGCTCGCCCTAGACCATTTCCAATGGAGAAACTACAAATTGCAAAAGCAACTTTCAAGACTCTGTTGAAAGAAGGTGTGGTGCGGCCGTTGAAATCTTCATGGTCTTCACCCATTCACATGGTGCATAAGAAGAACCCAGGCAAGTATAGAGTTGTGGGTGACTTTCGATCCCTCAATGCGATGACCAAAGCTGACAGATATCCCTTGCCAAGGATTCAGAGCATGGTAGACCATCTCCATGGCAAGAAAGTCTTCTCTCGCCTGGATTTAGTACGAGCCTACCACCAGATTCCAATGAATCCAGCGGACATCGAGAAGACAGCTGTCTCAACTCCCTTTGGGCTGTGAAAATTTTTAAGGCTACCGTTTGGTCTAAAGAATGCTAGTTGCACCTTCTAACGCCACATGGACAATTTATTTCAAGGCTTAGCGTTCGTTTTTGTTTATGTTGCCGATATTTTGATATTTTCGGAGAATATAGACGAGCATGTGGAACATATAGAGCAAGTTTTCAAAATATTGGCAGAAAACAACCTTTGAATTTCTATGGAAAAGTGCGAGTTCATGAAGGAAAAGATTAGAAACCTGGGCCACCAAGTCTCAGCTGCAGGTTTGAGCCCTCCAGCTAGGAAGGTTTCCGAGATCACCAAAATACCCTTACCATCTGATTTCAAAGAACTTCGTCGATATTTGGGCATGTTAGGTTTTTACAGACGTATGATGCCTAACTCTGCTGCAATTGCTGCCCCTCTGATTAAACTCGCACGGCTTCAACTTAAGGCTCGGGAACTTGTCTGGAATGATTCTGCTCGAAAAGCATTTGAAGTTACTAAGGAGGCCCTGGCGAACTCCGTTAAGTTACGCCACCCATTAACCAATGACTCTCCGTACCAATTGGTCACTAGCAGCTCCCAATTCGCAGTTGGTGCTGCGCTCCATCAGATAATGGATGGGTCTTCCCAGCCAGTGGCATTCTTCTCCACGAAGTTGAGTAAGACGCAGCAAGCGTACTCTACTTATGACAGGGAACTGCTGGCTGCATATCTTGCTGTGCTTCACTTCAGGCATATAATCGAAGGTCGAAAAGTTACTTTATGCACGGCCTATAAGCCACTAGTCTCTGCCTTCTCATCGCCACTACGTGCAAAAACGGACAGGGAACAACGGAACTGGACGGCAATTTTGGAGTATGTCAATGACATAGCTTATGTACGTGGTGAGGACAACGTGGTTGCTGACTGCTTATCTCGGATTCTCAATTGGGTCCAAGTGGAGTCTTGTAATCTCCGTTCTTTGGCAGCAGCACAAGAACAAGACGAAGGAATGATGTCATCTCGATCTGGACTGAAGGCATTTCCTTTTCCCGGTGATTCCCAACTCTGGTGTTAGGTAACATCTAAATACCCACAACTGTTTGTTCCTTCACCCTGCAGATCAGTTATTTTCAAACAACTGCATAACATTTCACATCAAGGCATTAAGTCATCGCTTTGGTTGGTAAAAGCGACAAATTTCTGGCTCAATATGGACAGAGATATACGTTCCTGGACTCGTAAATGCCTCTCGTGCCAATCTGCTGAAGTGAATCACAACACTAAGTCCCCAGTCCTGCCTATTAGCATACCCACTTCGAAATTTGAAACGGTTCACATAGATATAGTTGGTCCACTCCCGCCGTGTACCCTGCCTGGGCAAACATATCCATCTCATAACCGGTACATCCTGTCATGTATAGACAGAGCCACCAGGTAGATTGAATCAATACCGATTCCAGACATAAGTGCTGCAACAGTTGTTTTAGCCTTCTTGGGCGGCTGGATATCCAGGTTTGGCGTTCCCTTATACGTCATCACCGACAGAGGAGCGCAATTTGAGTCGGAACTCTTCAAAGAATTATCAACCCTCGTTGGTTATCATCGTTTGCGAACCACCGCGTACAGACCTACCACTAACGGGATCGTTGAAAGGTTGCATCGGACTTTGAAGAGCTCTATTATGGCTCGCCAAAAAGGTTGGTTGATGGCCCTACCAGTCGTTCTTCTGGGCATCCGCTCCTTGCTCAATGATTCGGGGTTTTCACCCTTTACAGCGGTCACAGGAACGACCCTTCTCTGCCTAAAGCACTTGGTCACCTCTTCTTTTTCCAAAGCCGATTCGAAATGCATCTCTGAACTGACGAAGACTATGCCACAAATAGATTTCGCACAGACCTCTGGATGCCACATGCACTCGATACCCAAAACGTTTGTACCCAAGGAATTAAGGGACGCCACGCATGTGTGGGTTCGTGTTGATCGCGTTTGGAAGCCACTAGAAGCGCCTTATGCCAGCCCGTTCCGTGTTGTCGAACGCGAAGACAAAGCTTTTAAATTAGAATTCCCGGATGGCCATCAGAACACGGTGTCTATAGATAGAGTGAAACCAGCTGTATTGCCTAAGGTACATAATGGGAGGAATATAAAGTGTTCACGACCCTCGAATAATCAACATGTTGTAAATAATCCTTTAGAATTAGATATCCCGCAGGAAAATGAGGAAGTATTATCGGGGGGTAATGACAGAAATTACAGTTACGTTGAATCTGTTCCAAATACTCAGGATAATGTTAGTGAATTGAGCGTTTATACTCGTTCCGGTAGACACCTCAAATTTGCGAGAAATCCCTCAAACCTTTATTTTTAAGTATGTTATAGCATATTAAAATATCTTTATAATTGTGAGGCCTAGCATTTTATTTATGTATTAAACCTACTCTTTGGTCTCGCAATGAATTCCTGTAGTGCTGGAAATATAGTATGGAATCGAATATCACTCAAAAATACCTCAAAGATGAGCATTTTGAAATCTTAGGAAATTCTAAACTTGGTTCACAGTAAACCAAACCATATCAAAATATATTTGTATATATATATATATATATATATATATATATATATTTGTTTATGCTTATAAGACGTAGATACTATCTATGTATTAAACACTCCGTTTTCTCGGGCCGTAGTACTGTGCGAGTTGAAGATCGGACTTAGTAAACATTTGTGTGAAAAATTTAAACGGTTCACACATGAACCTAGGAAACATTTGTTTGAAATTTAAACGGTTCAAACATTAAACCTTATAAATAGGAAGATAAACTTCTCGCTGTTAATAGCTCTCTTTTGTAAATAGGAAGATAAACTTCCCTCTTTGCAGTATTTCCCTTTCGTAAACAGGAGGTTAGACTCCCTAGTGCGCAGTAAGATATCTCGTCTCGACCATACATAGCTCAGTACAAAAATAGATCTTGTTCATGATGTCCCGTGGAGAAAAGGTGAAAACTAATGTCGTTCTCAAACTTCCTTCCCTCGACATTTCCTCCTTTGCCGGCTGTGAACTTCTTTGTGAGCTCAATTTTTGTTGAATTTTTCCAAGTCTAAATATTCGGAAAATATCAACGATCAACGATGAAAAAAGGTAGAAAATGTGTAACAGTAGAGAGGATAGGTAGAAGAGGTGTATAATAGAGAGAGAGTAGTTGTGCCGGGTTGTCTGGCTACCTCTGTCGTTTATATCTTTATTAGCTGTAGTTATTATCTCTAGTTTCTTATTGCGGCATTCAAGCCTTTGAATTCTTGTAGGCCTCTTGATGGCTGGATGACTTTACTTATATTAATGTGTCCACTTCGGATCTTTTATTTTATTTTTTATTTTTTATTTTTAATTATGTTATCCACTTCGGATCTTTTAGTTAATATTATACTTATGTTTATTTTATTTACTCCTCTTATTTAACTGTCCAATTAGGATCATTTATGATCAATTTGTTATCATTATTTACGTGAAATGAATCAGTTTGGTTTTCTTTATCCATCGTTTAATATTGAATTGTCAATGTAAATTGAAATAGGATTAATCTTCTGGTAGTTTCTCAATAAATCGGTTGGATTACTTGTCGAGCTATTATTTGGCTGATTTTAAAAGCTTGCCTGAAACTTAAGTTCTGTATGTCTACATCAGGTAAACTAATCGGGTTCAGCACCTCTTCTGGCATATTATCATAGACTTTTTGCCAAATGTTTTGTGCTTGTCAATTTAGGGTAATGTTTAATGGCTGGATGTCCGTCGCTTCATGTAGTAAACTAGTATGAATGTAATCAAGCAGCGATACGTTGGTAATAAATTTTATTGCCTTATTTTGGATGTTTTGAGCTTTCTTAATAACTGTATTGCTCAGGGTATTAAGGGGTATAGCCGGGTACAAGAGAAGTGGTCTCACCAACAACAGATAGAGTTTCCTTTTGTTGCTCGCCAAGAGATGTCTAAAGTGATAGAGAGACTGTAGTGTTTTGGCAGCAACGGCGATCTTTTGTAGGTAATGGGCCCTGTACCCATTCGATGTTAATTCCAAGCCTAGAACTCGGCCTTTGCTTGAATACTCATAAAGCTCATCCTGCACTAGCACGTCCGATGTTTTCCGACGGCCAACTGGTATCACTCTGAACTTTTGGGCATTTTTTTTATCTTATATCTTCTTTCAAAGTTGTTAACATTAACAATTTCTCTCCCTGTCCTGCTAGCGATATCATTAGGATTTATGTAAACGCTGGTGACGATTTGAGTGATATCATCTGCTAGTTGTACGTACTGGGTAAGGTCTTAAACAGGATGTGGTAAATCCCCAGTATACACTGAATACAGGGTGGGACTGAGGCAGCCCCCTTGAGGTACCCCAGCCTCGAGACTAAAGGATATTTCTTCTGTAACATTTATCTTCATCACTGCTTCTCTTTCCTCCAGATAGTCGCATAAAATCCTGGTTAAGTTGAGGGCCTACTCGTATTCTTCATGCTTGAACGGTCTACCTTCATCTTGTTCAACGCGGGATCTGTCCACGAAGTGATGTGGAGTGCGGTCGGCACCTAGGTCCTGCAATCTAAGTAGAACATCTTCTTTATACCTCTCATCAAATAACTCATTGTCCTCATCGCTAATGCAAAAGCGGTTTTGCCAATATTGTCTAAATTCTCTCTCATTATCAGGGTCTTCAGTATATTCTATGCCATTGACTCTAATGCTGATGTTGTTTCTAGGAGGAGTGCCTTTCAGTTTCTTTATTTGAAACCAAAACTTTTGGGGATCTCTTCCTGCGTCGATTTTAGCAATGATTTTATAACACTGGCCTTTCGTCTTCTCAAGTATGATTTGCCTGATCTCGTTTCTCAACTCGTTCAGCTCTTGGTACCGTTGTGCCGTGTTGCCATGCATATCTATGAAGAAGACGACTGCTCCAGCTGATCCATTTTCTGATGTATATTTTCGTCCCATCTTGGAGAAGGGAGAATTTTATGCTCCGTCCAGAGGATAGCCAGGCGGTCAGCTTCCAAGATTTTCGAGGTGAGAAAATCGAGTCTCTCGTCGATCTCTTCTAAGGTTACCCCCTCAAGATGTTCGCTTTGCCCTTGGCGCAGGTGTTCATGGTATAATTCCCAGTTAGCTCTTGCTAGGCATCTTCGTTTGGGAATCTGCAATTGTATTGGAAAAGTGGAGACGTGGGTAATCATACTTATATGATCTGACGGTATGAAAGGGCCCGGGGGAGTAACATGGTTAAGAGAAATGTTAAGATTTGTTAGCACAATGTCCGGTGTGGTCGAAGATCTTGCTGTATGGAATGTGGAGAAGTTTGGCCGTTCTCTTCGCACAACTCCTCTGTCTATTAGGAGGCTCAGTGAGTTACCAGCTCCATTAAAGGACCTCGTATAGCCGACCTCCCTGCACCGGGCGTTCAGATCTCGAACTAGTATCGTTGAGTCCTCTCTCCTAAAAAGCCGCATAAAGTTCGGAATCAGTAAATACGGGTGCCTGGGTGGTTGATACCCGACTGCAACCACCAGGTCATCATATGTCATAGGGATCTTTACCGCCAAATACGATTCCTCTAGTTACTGTATTTCTTTAAATCTGATGCCTTTCCTGATTGCAATTTCAGCCCCGTCGTACTTTCCTTTTGAGTGGCTAGCCATTAGAACTTCATAGTTATAAATCTTTATACGTTCTATTTTATCATCTAATCCATGCTCAGAAATAAGAACGATATCGGGATCAGCGTTTCTGATAATTTCATTGTATACACCGCTTTTGTTCTTCTATCAGTTAACGTTCAGCGAGAAGATCTTAAGGTTCCTGATGAGTTTGGTAGAGATAGCCATGGTTAATTGATATTAGGATGCTTAACTTTAGTCCCCTTTTCTCTGGCTGGTGACCCTACCTTACCAGATCTTTTCTTCCCATATTGTTCCTGGTTACGATTGAAGCAGGACTCGGAGCATATTTCGACTGTTTCCTTTCTGAAGGCGTCCAGGAGCGATTCTTCAGTAACGTCGGCATCATAGTCCCATTTATATTTGCCTTTATTGACTCCTTCTATGATCTAATTGATATTAGCTTTCTTTGGAATGGGAGCAAATGGGGAGCCAAATATTATCATGCACAGATCTTGGGTCGTCCGATAAATTGGTGCAACGGAGGCAGATGTCGAAGCCACAGGTACAACATCATCGTTTTCTGGCAGAGTCTCTTTCAGTTGGTCAATGATTTTCCTCTGGGAGTCTTCTTTCACGGCACGTTCTTTCTTGCGCAAGCGCAGATCGCGAGAAGCAGAAGGGGGTCTTGTCTCTGGTTGATTTAGATTCGATAATTTGGCTTGAAATAGTTCTCCTGATGGTGGGTTATCCGGAAACCACATTGGTTTTAGTCCTTTCTGCACCAGCATCTTGTTTAATTCAGTTGCATAACTGCCAGGGTTCGTTATGTTCACAAAATGCGCGTCTAATATGCACATAATAAGGTCTGGTCTCATGTTCTGGTCTATCTGGATCGTGGTTTTCTGCTCGGAAACTTTCGTCGCCTGTGCATATAAAGTAGTCCTTCTTTGGTTCCTCTCCTTGATCATGGTCTTCTTCTTGTCCGTTATCAAGTCCTTCTTTATTGGGCAAGCCATTGATAGTGTACGATGTGAATTGCCACAATTGATACATTTCTTATTAGAGCTAGTAGACTCTCTCCACGTGTGGCCAAATTCTGAGCACTCAGAACAGATCTTGACTGTAGCCTAACAGTCCTTAGTGGCATGCTTTTCGAGGGCATAGCAGGAGAAGTAGATCTGCACCGGCACGAAAACCTCTCGCTCAATGCAGCTGGCGGAGATTTTTGTATTAAAAAGGACCAGTCCATTTTCTGCCGCCTTCGTTGCCATCTCAGTGGTTTGAAAAATTATTTTGAACACATATGAGTGTTCCTCTTCTTCGCGGTTCTTGAATTTTATAGCGTTGTCGATCTTTGCCCAACTTTGTTTTGCCTCCACTTCTTGTTTTATCTCTTCAGACGAGTGACTACCAACGTACCGTCGATACGTCTGCAAACGATCAATCTCTTGGCTGATACATGTAGGGGAACTCGTGGTATGAGGCCGATCTCTTCTAATTTCTCCCCTGAATTTGCACTCAAAAGGTTGTCTAAGTCTTGATGCGTGTCATAAAAGGCCAAGTAACCATAATATTGTTCCTTGAGTCAGCAGAGAGCAATCCCAAGCGATGAGAAGACGGTTTTAAAGACCTTCTCGCGCGAAGGCTTCTGGCAGCGCTCTTTGACATGGAGTGGGACTCTCTTCTCACCGTTAGTGTGGTCCATGACGGCCCCAACAGCAGGAGCTACTTTAACCTATCAGGCCCTTATCGCGGGGCAAGTACCTAAATAGACTTTAGTTCACCCTTACTGCCCTACCTAACTAATATGTCTATCAGGACCCTCCTATCTGTCCTGACCCCTTCCCCCCAGAATGGGGCCCCCTTCTTCGCGACCCCTGGGGGGCTTCCTTGCGGGTTTGGACACGTCAGAGGCAGACGGCTTCTACAGACCTTAGCGGCAGAAAAGCAATCAGAACCAAAGTTGTGCTGGTGTTAAGGGAACAGACAAGATGCAGGCGAGAAACTCCAGTTGATCCAAAATCCCTCGTCGGCCGGGTTTACACCTATTGGATCAGTTGAGAAATCCGAGAACTGTAGAAGTAGGACTTTGCTTGTAAGAGGTAAAGTCTTCTTGGAGCGCAGTCATTTCAGAAAACTGACGTCGGCCGTGTTTATGTGTAAACGATTGATGCGTTAGTAACATTTTAATCTATCCTGGTGCCTGATTGGTTGAAATATTATAGAGTTAAGTTTAGATGAAATTACTATTTATATAGGTTAATTTATGTGCAAAAATGAGTCAGAATCTGACAATTTATTGTTATTTTTATAAGAAAAATTATCTTCCTTGTTCACCATTTTAAAAGCTTATTCCGGCTAAAATATACTGAATAAAAAATCCAGATATAAATATATATTTTTCCTTCATCCCGTAAGGAAGCTGATGATCACTTAAACCCAGCCTGCAAAACTAAAGAAAGAGAATACCATAAATGACTCAGACCCTACAACTCCCTTGTTATGGGGGGGCCTCTTTATTTTAACTTCTTATTTATCAGTATCATGTTTCATCTATCTTGAGATTTCTATATTCGAATCTATTTACTTCTTGAGATGAAGATGCCCCTTCAAACATTGACTCCATTTATCTGACTCTTAGTATTCTAGTTGGCTGAGATTCCTTCTTCTTTAATTTGGCTGGGTTAATTCTTGATCTTCGTAATTCTTTCTTAAGGTATCTTCATATAACTTGCATTTATATCGATGTAATGATTCCTTCTGGATGCTTCTTGATGACGTGATGATTTCTTCTTGAATTCTTGATGCGTTGAGACGAGTGAGCCCTTGAAGTCGTTTTCTTTCCGTTTTCCTTGACAGCGGTTTTCTCTTGAGTCGATTTCTTGAGTTGTCCATAAGGTGTTTTTCCGTTTTCTTCTGGGATCTTTTCCTTTGAAAAATGTGGACTGTCTGGGATCGATCTCGGGTCTTTAAAACCAGAGGCTAGCACTCTACCGTCACGCTACGGCGAAGTCCGCTCTCACTTGGTAATTTAATATGCTATATATATTCTCGCTTTGGAAGGAAGTTTTCTATCTTATACAACTTTGCACCCCTACAAATATTTCATTCGAAAGTTCACTTGGTCCGACCCCCACAATCATGCCACTGACTGTTATTTACGTTTGGTAAACATATAAAATAAGTAATTGTTTATTGTCCACTGTACCTATTTTCGAAGTAGTATACTGTAATATTAGTTTTTAAAAATATAAAATTAATTAAGTTTAGAACCACTTGATTACAATCACACTTATGTACATAACTTTAAATTTTATGCATATACTCGTAAATTCCATACTTTTAAGTAAAACAACGAAGTGTGCTTCAGCTCTGGTATATCCCAACCTTAGATCTGCTATACGGCCTATACTTCACTCAAAAGACATTCCAGTAACTGAACTACCTGCAGAAATTGTTTTGTCTAACTCTGATGAATCAGATATCGAATTATGTGAACCAGAACCTGAAATGTATTTTCCTGAAGCTGTTGATACTACTCCAAAGTCTTTTTCACAACTTAATCTAAATGATATTGTGAGAGATCTAAACTTAACAAAAGCAACAGATACTGAAAGAAAGAAATTTAGTAGCAGAAGATGTTTGAATTACTAAATTTCGCATTTGATCAAACAATTTACAAGGAAAATTTTCATTTGATAACAATTTATGCTACTGTAATAATATTTAATGGAGACTTTTCATTGATGCTTATTTATATAGTAGTAAAGCCATATTTATTCAAAATGTAAATAAACTACCATCCATACCAGTAGCTTACTCTGTTTCTGTTGTTTTGAAAGAAACTTAGATAAATTTATATTTCATTTTAAAAAGCATTAAATATAGTTAATATAAATGGTTGATTTGTGCTTACCTTAAGGATGCAGCCATTTTAAATGACTTGCAATTAGGCTACACAAAATTCATGTGTTTTTCTTCCAGTGGGACAGTAGAGCTCGAAGATAACATTTCATACGCTCAGAATTGCCTTTAAGGGAAGAGACAAATGTAGTTTTTCATAATGTCATACGTAAACCATCCATTGCTTCATAAAGAAAACATAATTTTGCCACCACTTCACATAAAATTAGGTTTAATCAAACAATTTTTGAAAGCCTTAAATCATTACCAGCCATCCTTCTTATATTTAAAAACAAAATTTCCTAGGATTAATGATGCTAAAATTGAAGAAGAAATCTTTGTTGGGCCTCAGATTCGACAACTTATGGTAGATAGTGAGTTTGAGGCAAAATTTAGCAAGCCAGAATTTGAGGCCTGGCATAGTTTCAAAGGTGTATGTAATGGTCTCCTATGAAGGCACAAATCAGAAAATTACCACATTCTTGTCAGAATTTGATTAGGTCTTATAATGATCTGGGATGTAGTATGTCACTAAAGATGCATTTTTAAAATTCATATCTGTCTTTCTTTCTAGAGAATCCAGCAGACTTGAGCGATGAGCATAGTGAAAGATTTCACCAAGATATTGCTACTATAGAAAATTGTTTTAAAGGAAAATGGAGTCCTGCCATGCTGGCTGACTTCTGCTAGACCCTTCACAGAGACAGACAAGATGTTGTACATAAAAGATGCCTAAATATTCTAAAAATATATGACTATTGAATAGATTTCAGCAATTTTGAAAAAATGGTAAATCTTCCTTATTGTTTTAAATATATTTTTATAATACTACATTCTGGAATGTATTAAAAGGACCTATTAATTTCTTTTGATAAATAAGCTTTTTGTTTCTAATTATCTTTGGAATTTTTGTCAAATAAAATAAAAATAATAACAAATATTTCATACCTCTATATACTGAATAATCTAATATTAATAAAAAGAAAAATGTGCAGATTACCAAAAAATTAAATTCATTTCATGAAAGATAAAGGTCATTTTTGTAATCTCCTCCAAATAACTACAGTAGAAAACTACTTTCTCATTTCTGTAGCAAAATCATTGAAGGACAGTGTAATTAGTCATAGAAGGGAGTCATTTTAAGATTGCAACAGCATTTTCTTCAAGGGGTTAGTGATCTGATCTGAATAGATAGAGTTTACGTGTTGAAGAATAACTGAAAAATCTTGATCATTCTAACCATAATCATTGAAATATCGGTTCTGAGATGACGTCTATTTCTTAAAGATCTATTATTCCTTCTGTGTCATCTTCCATGCACATTAATGGAGGTGATAACTTTTCTGGAAATGTAAGGACTTTCAGAGAGCAAACTTCTTTACAATATGTATTTCATTGAGATACATCGATATTATTTCTACTCCTATTTATTTCCCAGAGGTGAAACGCCTCTTTTAATTCGTACTAGGGAAACCCACTATGGGTAGGAATACAATGGAATGGCAAGCAATAGGAAGAGAGAGGACAGAAAGAGTAAAAAAGATAAAGGAAGAATATCGTTAATATAGCATAATCCCTCACTCCACAAATTAGAACCCATGAGACTGCAATCAAATTTTCCTTATAGAAACTTGTGTCTCGAGAGCACATCCCAAATACAGGAGTTCGAACAACCTTTTGAGTGTTCTTTTGACCTCAATGAGAGTTGAAACCATAATTTACTCAAGAAGGTAATAAATAAATCTTACTTCACCTCAAATAAATCTTACCTCTCCATTCGTAATCCATATTTTTTTAAGAAAGATAGTATTTTAAGTTTCTTAAAGTCGTTTTGATCCAAATTCATTTGTACATTGAAGCTACGAAATTAAATAAACAATTTGGAAATAAATCACCCTAAAGAACTCCAAATAAATATTTTTATTTTACATTTTATACATCGGATGTTCTGAAATCAAGAAGGTTGAAAAATAAGACCAATTTTGAGAAACGATGGAAGTAAATATTTTTCCGTAAATTTCATGAATATAGAATGATTCTTCTGTCAGTTGTTACACCTTTTGGAGGGCTTTAATCTTGTATTAAGGAAGGGAAAAGAGTTTGGAGCAATGAGGATGAAAATTCAGGTTGCAATGGACGATTTTTCAGTAGATTATTACCAAAGTGATTCGTTATGATAAGTGTTAATCTATAATGGTGCCTTTAAACAGTCATTTAGGCTAATGAATAAACGATTTAAATGCCAAATCAAGGATAGACAAATGACGATTTTACCAGAAGAAAAGGAGAAGATTGGACATAGCAATAGACTTCCGAGGACTTGATGTCATAAGTGATCGAATGGACGAGGGCGCATTTGCCCGATAAGAAAGTGATAGATATTGACCTCGATCGGCTGCTCGTTTGATGACACAAATTGCTTGCTCATTTTCGGCATGATAAACACCCTAATCACCATCATCATCTATTAGGCATCACATTAGAGTAAATTGAAGGAAATCTCCGTAAACCCGCTTATAAGGGTGTATTAGTAGCTCTGTGAATGATTCTTTTGCGAGGATCTCAGCTACTATCTCATTCGAAAGAGAATGTAAAAGAACATAAGGCTTTCAAATTTCCTTAGAATTGGCGGTTAGTTACAATCTTTTTAGCAAAACAAAAAAAGATAGTGAGACTAAAAATAAAAGAGTATATTTACTGTAAAGTATGACTTACGACCCTTTTGAAGTATTTAATAAGTTTAGATTCTTAACAGTGATACGGTTGTATATCAGGCCATACTATTCTATTCTATTAATTTGTTCGGAAAATACCGGTCGATTTTTCGACTTACTTTTAAAAAGTTAATTTGGGTGGCTATTTTTGCAGTGTTTACTACAAAACTTCACACGCTTAATAATTGATGTGTACTCTTTAATAATTTTCCGAAATTTCTTTAGAATACAATTTTGCGGCATATAAGCTTCCATCAGCACAATATTATGATGATAGTCTGGTGGTCTGCTATTGTTGTTGTCCTTTCCAGCTTTTTCCAGGCCAATCAGAGCATCACAACGGAAGGTTATTGCAAGCAACTCGAAGAAATTCATTTTCGCTTGCGATAAATGAGACCTGTACTATTAATTGACGTGGCCCTATTCTATTTCCCGACAACACACAGCCACATGTTGCCACGATGAAACTCATTGAATTGGGATACGAGACTTTACCACATACTCAATTTTCTACTGATCTTTCACCCACTGACTACCATTCTTCAAGCATCTAGACACTTTTTTAAGCACCTAACTTCATAGTCCAAACTGAGGTGGAAGCTAGATTTAAGGATTTCTTAGAATCTAAGTTAGTGGATTTTATCGACGAGGCATAATGGATCTTGTTGGTCGTTGGCAGAAATGCATAGATGTTCAGGGATCATAATTTGAGTAATTTTAACATACGTCGAGTTAAATATTTTACGAATTTTTTTTTTCTGAAATCAGTCATTATTTTCCGAACAACCAAATACCAATGTTTGCGGAGAGTCGGCACAGGGTCTCGGGAGCCAGGCGATTCTACGTGGTTTCCAAGACCATAAAAAGAGGGGAATACGATAGCCTTCCAAGAGAGCCAGGAGGTGAAATCAGGTCTATCTAAAAAGAGGTCATAAATGTCTTGCACTTGATTCTAATCATTTTAAAGGGAAGGATGACCATTTCTCGTTTTCTACGCGCTCCGCTCTAGAAGAGCAAAGGCAACTTGATGTTGCTTGGTTGGAGTTTTGTTAGTTTGATTTAAAGAGATAACCAAGCTGGCAATGTCCCGCAAAAGATATATAAGGAGAAATGTTAAGAAAGTGGCGAAGAAGTTTATATGTGTGGAAGATATACATAAACCCGGAGCTCCACCTTATGGCTTTGAGTCTGGAAAGGCACACAACCCTACAGATATCAGCTGCCGATGGCACCCCTTTGCTGGTTCTTGCCGCTGGACAAGCATATCAAGGTCATCGGAGAGAACCACCCAGCACTCAAATCTTGCACCATCCACTCGCGAGTACCTGGAGCCACACCAGCACACTGATACTCATTACCAAACAACCCAAAGCTGGACCTTCACGATAGGTTTTTTGAGTTGACGATTCGTTATCGATTTCAATTTTGCCAATATTTTATGTTATGTTGGATTGAGCTATGTTGGTTCGGACTATGTTTAGGGGAGATATTTTTTGGGGGGATTATTGGATTAAGTTAGGTTTAAGTTAGGTTAAAGTAAGTTGTGTTGGGCTAAGTTAGGCAGGCCCTCCTCCCCTCCTAACGAAGGAGATGAAATATGTGTAATATTTGCAGGGTGAAGGGGCGAGTGGGAAGATTTCTTTACATTTTGTATTTCTCGTGCTTTCCCCTCATCGCGGGATGGCCGCCCTCATCCTCGTGGACGGGAGAGGCGTCTCGTGGTCGAATCCAAGTCCAGAGTCATGTTCAAGTCCAACCACGCCCTCTTCAACCCCCAAAACATTTTCGCCAACCGATCCTTTCACCTCCATCCGACACACCTAGATGTGAGCGCTATAGTATTATCAATATTACTATTCATTATGATTATTAAAGTTGTTCGTATGCGAAAAGGTAAACTTAGGGGAGGTGAAAACGTGTGCATGGTATATATAGCCCTAAGGGTATAAAGAGGAGACTACTTGGGGCGCTTGAGGTCGGCCAAGCTTCGTCAGATTTCGGAAAACAGCAAAAGTGGGTTGCAACAGAGAGATGTAAAGACAAAAGCAGGTTGTTACAAGAGTAAAAGTGCGGTGAAAACAGGAAAATATGGGTTAGAAAGATAAATGTTAAGGGTGAAATAGCAAATGTATGTGGGTGGAGTGAGCAAGAATTGTAGAGAGAAAAACCAGAGAGTAAGTCGTAATATGGTGAGCTTAAAATCTAAATAGTGGCAATGTAAGAGTGATGTGGAATGAAAGAGGGCATCGTCACATCTCTAAAATGGGTTTAAATTCATTCCTTTCATCTCAACATTCAATCCCCTCCATTAATTTTCCAGATCGATTCCAATAATTGGAATTTATGGTTCGGTATCGAAATGGCGGAAGAAAACTCTCAAATTGAAGAGGAACTGAGCCAAAATGCGGAATTGAAGGATTTCGTCGCGTTTTCTTCTTCTTTTCGGCGGGACAACAATTAAGCACATCCCCCAAATTGTTTTATCATGAGAAGGTAAGGATCGAGGGGAGAGAGGTCTTTATTTATATGTTATATATTTGTATCGTCGGGGGTGGTAAAGACTTTGTAAAAGGCACATATAGTAAGTGGTGGCAGTAGAGGAGTTTAAAGAGGCAGGTTGATAGGTGACTCATTTAACGATTCTTGAGTAAGGAGGGTTCATCTATTCCTAACATCTCCCCATTCCATACCGATACCAGCCCCATCCTCCCTTTCGAGTGGGTTCTGCCGGTCAGGGAAACCTCAAAATACCTTCATTCACTAGTTTTGTATTATTCATTTACTCAATACTAGGAAGCGAAAATGGACCGTGGCATCTGACAACATCCATCGAGGAAATAATTTCTTCGAATACGTTAATATTATTTAATAACAATAATACAATCAGTAAGATAACAATTGATGTTTGTGTGCGAAACGTATTATATCGAGAATTATGGAGCAAATGATAACACCGGTCTGCGCTGTTTTCAAGGTCTAACATATAATTCCTGATTTTAGGCGAGGTTTTCTGCTGAATCCGAAAGTCACGCTCATTTAATCTAAGGAGATCAAGTTTTGAGATAAAGGCACATGCCAGAAATTCTTAAATTTCTATCTATTTGTAGGAAAATGTACACACAATAGTAAATTTTGAACTTATTTATACACGGAAGTGGTATAGAATGTTCTGATTCATATCAAGCAGAGTACAACATACGAAAAAGCTACTCATGAATTAATGGTCTCTTAAGGGACTTCTGATAGTGCATAGGAGATATCAAAGGCCTTTTCAGGCATCAGCAGTAGTAGCCACAAAGTTGACATTCCAACACTCTTGGTGGGGTTCCACCATCACACGGATATCTTGGTGAAAGAGCTGCGCCTGTTCTTCACTGAGGTCTCCATAATGCTCGGGAAAATAGTGCAGATGGGACCGATAGAAGTGAATTTTCACTAACCTGCGCCCACCAAATTTGCAAAACTTAACTCATTAACTCATCAACAGCCCTCTCATACTAAGGACTTCCTTGAATTGACGGCCAGTCTTGTGTCACATAATGGATGTCGTCATCCCGACTGTCTCACAAGCACATTAAAGCAAGGAAACTTTGTGTACCTATCTTGAAGACCTATCATGAGTACAACAACTTTAATTTCTTCACATATCCGCCATATGTCTTCCTGATAAATTGGAGCAGACAATACACGGTCCATGCTCTTGCAGGTTTATTTTATTGCAGCTGAGTGTCCAACAGGGATCGATCAAAATTTATTGCCGTTTTTAAGAAGAACTGCCTTGAGACTACTCTTAGATGTGTTGGTGAAATGTCTCCATTCCATAACATCATACTTCAGGCCCATTGGTTTCAGCAGGTTAGCAATGTTGTTACAATAGACAAGTAAAGAGACTTCATCAAACGTGGAAACTTTCCTAAATTCTTTTCGCGGTCCCGATACCAATAGAATGTCTTTGCTGGTGCCAGCACACATTGCTCTCGAAGACGTGAACCCAATAGCTGAGCAGATTCTTTGGAAAAGTTTAGGTCTCGTGACAGGTCGTTGATTTAGGTCTTGCGTAAATAGAACAAGTTGGTCGCCCGTTTCTGGCTAGTTTGCATTAAACTCAGCTGTATCGGTAGTAACACTAGCCTTTGAATCAGTGCTAGAACCCATGCTAATATCAAGTTCAGTAACAGGAATATTAGAGCCATATGGGACTAGTTTTATAGCAGAAGGAACATTTTGGTATTGAACATGGTGCTTGTTCTTGCGATTAATGCCTATCAAATTTGTCATACCGAAGTAGCAGTCAGTGACGTGATCTTTACTTTCTCTCCATAAAACCTATTTGGATGATTCTCACACGTGCAATCCATTGTAATGCAAACCTAGACCTGAAAAGATGAATAAAATAGATTATGTAGGGTTACTCATCACTAAAGGTGTTTAAAAGAAGTAATAAACAGTTGGATGATAGTGATATTTTTTTCAATATACGTTCTATTATAAATCGAGCATATCTTAGAAACCAGACATGACGAAACAAAACTAATTATATTCTTAAATTTAGCCTGAAAAACTGATTCTAAATCAGTTGGAAAAACGGTTTTGAAATTAAGGCAAGTGTAATTAGTATGCATCAAGTCCCAGATTTATCGGAACTAAAACTTATATGACAAAAGACCCCTCCAGCACACCGAATTCGATTTAGTAGCTTACTATAGAAAGTTCTGCAGAATCAGGAACTACAGAACTATGACCAGACGTGCAAAGACCTTTGATCCACTCAAAACCAACCCGAGAAGGATGAATTTGAAAGCTACCGAGCAAAAACTATAACGATCAGATTAAACATCTTACTAATTACATAGGCAGAAAGATGATGTAACTCATGTAATAACTTGAGTTATCATCATCTAAAAGGCTGATAAACACATGTATATCAATTAGTAATTTAAATAATTACAGTACACATTTATCTACATGTGTACCTATGAGTCAGGAGAGTTCTGTTATAGTTCATAAAATCACTCAATCCTACATAAAGGAAGATAAGATAGATCTCTTCTTCCGCATGGCTTCGCCTGCTAGTGCGTGAATGAAGATAGTGACAGGAAAGTCAGAAAAGAAAACAGAAAACGCAATTTCATCTGTTTTCATTTGTGCTTCCCATGAAAGTTTACACACCAAAAAATACTCGGTAAGTTTATTATTTAAACATATTTACTGACGTGCTTTCCACTGCTCGGTTACGTAGGTTTAGCCATGTTTGTGCGATCTTAGAACTTAAGTTATTTTAAGTCCTGTACATGTTGAGGCATTTTTTTACTCTAATTTGAAGCCATTTTGACTAGTGTTTTACCTTTCATCTTTCTCGAGCAGTAAGCAATAATTTATAATAGTGAATCTTGCACAACTAGTGATCACTCTTATCTTTATAATGGTGACACCTGACAATCTTGCGCCATTCGGACCTACTTACCATATTTTGCGGCTCCCTGGGTGGCGAATAAATTGTCATACACTCACGCTCTCGCTGCTACCCTCTCTTCTCGCCAAGTGCCAGCTTTCATATCGACCTCCAAGAAGCTATTCATCTTTGCTGACTTTAGGCAACAAGAAGAAGTTCAAATTGACCCGTCTATAAATAATATTAATCGTGAGCGTCTTTGTAAAATCAACCACTCCAAATACTTCTCAGTTTTTAAATACTTCGATCAGTTGCATACATAATCGCCTAATTGTTAGGGATTAGGAGTTAAGGAGTGAAGTCTTACACCTTACGGTTCATTTATAAACTAATGAATTACTTTTGTTGCTCTCTTTACTTTGAACTTTTTCAAACAGCGTTACGTCTTTGTTGAAGTGCAAGGACTAAAATTGCACTTAGTACTCGAGATAAGGCGGTCGAGCGATTTATATAGAGCTGAAATTCTATCTCTCCAATCAAAGGTTAAGCTCTGAGCAATATATTACTACATCGGTATGATTTCTTGGAAACTTTGAAGTATTCTTTGGCACTTTGAGCACCTTCAAAATTAACACCCTTAAGTCCTTTTATAACTTAAAAGATTCTAGGTGACCCCCTTCAAAATTTTGACATCCTGAGTGGATGGCCTTGCATTTTCGTATGTTTAAGTTCATCTGTCATTTAGCCAACCAATCAGCACCTTAGTTCCGCAAAATTGAATCTAAAAATGGTCGTTTCCTAGCTTCGCCACATCTGAAAATTTGAAAGTTTTGATAAGCATTCCATTATAAAGGTTATTGATATTTATTATAAACTACAGCTACAGTGAAACCAGTTCTGATACCTGATGTAGCCCACGAGTGAATAGGGGTTAATCCAAATCTGCGATATTTATAACCACCACTGTAAATAATTTAAGAGCCAGTTCTCCATTACCTTATGAATTTTTCCTCTTTTTCCGTGCGCGCTAAGTTTCAGCATGAGTCTCTCATGCTAAATGGTTTAAAAAGACACTTCATTGTCGGTAAATTATATGCTCATTTTTATTCTCGTCGTAGATGGATATCATTTTATGAATAAATTCCAGGAGATTTATCAAACTTGTCGACCTCTCCGAAATCTGTGTTCTGTTTCCAAGATTTGTTCAAACTATGAGCGCAAAGATTTTAACTATACGGGGTTACTTCGTCCTTTATAGAATGGGCTTAAGATTGCATTCATTGGATTTATTAATTCGTTATTTAACTCGTTTTTGTCAATTTTAAACAACAGTCAGGCCTGGATGTCTTCGATCGTTTCTTCTGTTATATCTAATAATTTCTCTGTTCGTTTATTCAAGTGTTGGAGAGAATTTGATGCGCTCCAAAATCCAAAGTTTCTCTTAGTGTGGTTAGCTGCGGGAAGTCCTCAAACAGTAATAATACTTATGAACTGCTATTTAACATCTTAAAAATCTACTCGAGGTTGTCAGTGATAAGAACACTACTCCTAGTCCTGGACTCCCTTATGCGCTTTTTACGGGTCAGGAAACCATAGAAACTCTTAAACTCATCATGTTTGTATTTTAATGCTGGATTTTTTCGTAATTTTTATTCGTTTTGTTGATGCTCTCTTAACCATTCCTCGATATATCTTTCTAGATTTACTTGAGTTTCTTCGCATTTTAGGGTTTGTTAACATCTCTTAAGCTCTCAAATTGAGGGTACGATTTTGGTGCTGATCCATAGGTGGGGAGGTTCTTTGATTTACTATGTTTTCTATGTGAACATTTAACTAACTTTAAAAAGCAGTGATTTATTAGACATAAAATTTTATTTAAACTGAGTTGGGAAAATTTAAATGGTTTATGTATACACATGACTATGTATTAGTACAGGAGTTATATATAAAGCCCCTATATTGGAATTCTATATTCAACCTACCCTTATTCGTTAAAACTGCACCATCATTAACCTCTTGACTTGGAATTCGTCCCGAAAACAGTGACATTGCCAACCTGACGGCATCGTTCTGACGCCTTCCTTCTTTTCATCGCGTTCAAACCTCTTTAATCTTAATCCCTGCCATTATCTTTAAAATATTAATAAAATATGTGACAAAGACTCCCAAAGTGTGCAGTAAGAAAAAGAAAGATATGAAAACTAAAATAGAAAATATAAAAGAAATTATTGTAAAGTGGGAAATTAGAACACGTGTTCGTGATCTCTCGAATCAAATTGACACGCCTAAAACTACCATAATTAAAGATAACTCAACAATTAAAGTGTCTTATGTGGCGAAAGGTGTAAAAATTCTTTCATCCAAAAGATTGCCGACACTTGGTAGTCTGAAATAACTTTTACTAGTTTCAAGAAAGGATTGTGAACGAATATAGTATTTACTGGAGAGATAAATGAACAATATGGTTAGGTAGGGTCAATAGTAAGAATTCTTTCATCGGCTGGAAAAGTCTCTGGTGTTCCTCAACCGTCTTCAGGAGCACCAACCATACGACTAGGTAACCATCCATCTTTCACAAAAGAGAAATTTCAAGAAGCCTTTTGTATAGGAGGGCGTTTACTTCAACAGAAAACCGAAATTCAAATGTTTCCGCAGTTCTTTACCCATCTCTTTTTTCTTTTTGATAAATGAACAACAAGTGGATGCGATTAGGTAAGGATAATAATAATTCTTTAATCCGCTAGAGAATTCTCCCGGAGTTCTTTAACCCTCTTAAACAAAAAGCTTCTTCAAATTTCTCACATAAGAGGGATCTCTCGAATACAATAAAAAGAAATCGGTACGAGTCCACTACTTCTATTGGGCGCTATTTTTTAAAAAGTCTGGACCAGGGTTTCACCGTCGAAGGTGCCAGAATTTAATCACCTTGCTCTTCGCCAAATCGGTGAGCTTCAGCATAAATAGACGCGCGGTTAGGAACCATTCGGAAATGGATATCCATATTAGGAATTTGAGCCACGCAAAAGTGATTGGTAAGTCTTATATGTAGATTGTAGCAAAAAAACATTCTGGGAGCAATGGGATAAATCTCTCGATGTTCAATGCATATAGATTTCACGAAAAGGAAAGTTTCCTAAATGTTTTCATCCTTTTGCCCAATGGGCTTTGGAAGGGCTCCCCCGCAAATACGAATAAGGGATGATCTTAAAATAACTCAGAATAAAAATGAGAAGGCATAACTCATCCAGTACTGAATGAAGTGTCTTCATGATATTATATTGTCAAGAGATATCAAGAGGGCTTCTCCAGATTAAATAATAAAATGATGAAATGCTTCTTTGGTAGAAAAAGCACGCAAGACTGCTCGTTTGAGCCAAAGCAGAGCATCTAACGTTGGGTGTAACTTACGGAAACCAGAATATGCATTAAAACAATTACATTCGCTATACAAGGAATAAGATAACCTAACATTTAGAATTTTATCAATCACCTTTCACACTGGTGAGGTTAGAGGAATTTGACAAGTATATCATTCGAAAGAGAATGTAAAACAACATTGAATTGATTTGAAGCGCATTACAACGAACAAATACAAGTGCAATTTTGTTTTAAAAGACTGTTACCCTTAGAAGAAACTTAGATGTTCACCTCCTGAGGATTCTGTAGGATCTTTTTATCACAGAGATGGCCCCAAAGCGTTAACACCATCTGCACTAAATCGGAGCGAGTAGTGCACCTTTGCTGCCAAATATGAACCGAGGTCTGGTCGTACTGCTCACGGCAACCAAACAACTACTTGGCCGCTAATGGAGGCAATAGGAATGGAAATCTTTACATCAATGCCGCCTAAAATAACAACGAGGAATTCCGTCTGAAGATGCCTGATGAAAAGCAAAGGCTCACGGCGAAAATTAGAATTAGTGTTCAAATACGAAAAAATAAAATGCACCTCAAACAGCGGATTTTTAATCTCAAGCCAGATACCAAAATCTGCATTCGCCAGTTATCAGTTATAACGTTCTAAAATAATATTGGAAAAGTCAAAATAGCACCTGATGCTTAAAAATATATAAATATAATATATATATATATAGTAACCAATTAAGAACTTCTCTGGAATCTAGAAAACATTCAACAACATCTCAGCCAAAAAACTAGCTCAAAGTTAAATAGTAATCAACTTAAATAACTTCCTCAATGTAAACCTGCGAATTTGTTTCAAAATCCGGATAAATAGAAAGTATATATTAGGAGGATGAGGCAATGTTTGTAGAATGGGTGGTATTTTGCTGATTGAGCTGAAGCGTATTTGTGCGTTTGTATTTCCTCCACCTCTAGAGATATTGTAGAGATTTAGCAAGACACCTCAAGCATTATGGAACAACGCAAAGTTCGGATTTGTAGGGAAGCGATTAAGTAAAGAAGTCGCTCCAAAACACGTGGGATGCATGAGTTACTTAAATAAGGATACTTAGCGATATATATTCAGAAATCTTACAAATAAAATTCCTCTCTCTGAAGCGATCAAACCAGCACATGATGAAATTCACCAGACGAATTAAAGCGTAGTTTGTAGTTATCACTGAGATTTGGTCACAACAACAGTATAATTTATGTCCCTCTCCTCGCAATTCGAATCCAGGTACCCTCTATTCGAATATTTGAGGTTTAAGATCTAATTTTCTAGATTTTCAGACTCATGCAAAGAATTAAGACATCCTTTTCCTTGCAGAAACCCTAGTGACAAGTAATAAATTTAATTCAGAATTCCTTATTCCAGGGTTTTCTGGCCCTGATTTTATTTATCTTTGAAATACGCTAGGAGCTCAGGGTATGGCAGTATTTTTGAGGTCTGGCCTACCAATTTATCGCAAAAAGAATTTATAATGCAAGTGCCATGAAGTTTTATGTTTTAAGATTTATAGTAAATATTATAATATATATATATTTGCGTTGTACCGTAACCCAGGACATGATTACTCTATTTATGAGTGTCTTTTAGATGGTATTGCCTTGGCTCATTTAACTGATAGGAAAGCTTGTTTTGTAATTAGTGGGGACTGTAATGGAAAGCATGAAGAATGGCTGAATTCTCATGTAACTGATCAGCATGGTAGGTTAGCTAATAAATTTTGCACTGCTGCTGATTGTCTCCAGATGATTCAGGAACCCACCCATATTTCAGGTAATAGACTATTACCTGCTGTAGATGCAAAGGTCTGTAAAAATATGGGGACATCAGATCATTGTTCCATTAGAATGGACATAGCTGTTAGTCAGCATATCTCGAATGCCACGATCAAAATAGAGTTTGGCTTAAATCCCGAGGTGATTGGGTTGGTTGTGAAGAGAGTTCTCGATCCTTAAATATTTCCGATGCAATATTTGACCCACATCCAATGGCTAAGGTGAATGATATGTTATCTACTGTTTTGGCCAGGCATGTTCTTAGTAGAATTATCAGGATTAATACAAACGACCAGCCATAGGTTGATGAATCCTGTAGAAGAGCCTACCATGATAAGCAAACTTAATTTAATGTATGGAGGCGTAATCGGCCGCGAGAAAACTTCGAGATCTTTGATCAGTCTCGGCGTACTGCCAACAGAGTTTAATATCGGGCTGACAGATTATATAATCTGAAGAGTAAGTTGGCAGAGATCAGACAGCCTCATTTGTGGTGGACTAAATTAAAATCGGCTAATTTTCACTCTAACAGCTCTACCATTCTACCACTACTTTTGTCAAAGGGAATGCTAGCAACTAGTGCAAAGGAAAAGGCAGAGTTACTCCATTGAGTTTTTGAAACCAAGCAGGCATTTGAAGAAGTTCCTCTTCCTGACAATTGCGATCCTGAGCTTCGTTTCACCGGGTTTGCTTTTCGGGCAAGGGATGTTAAAAAGATACTTCACAGTCTTCACAGCTGGGACGGAGTCTATCCAGACAACTTTTTCCCTTTATTTTTTAAAAAGATGTCTACTGATTTTGCACCTAAGTTAAGTAGATTATAGAGATTTTTATTTAGACCAAGCACCTTTCTTCATAATTGTAAATTGAGCAATATTTTGCCTATTCCTATAGGCATGTTATCTGCCGATTGTAGTCAATACAGGCCTATTTTAATACTTCCTTTGCTCTCTACAGTTGCTAAGAAGCTGATACCTATGCCCTGGTATAGATACCTGGAGTCGAATGACTTACTGGCTAGAATTCTGTATGCATATAGGAGGCAGTTGGGTAATTGTGATGCCCTTTTAGATTTGATTTGTAGTATGAAAGATAATCTTGACAAGGGTTTTAAATCTAGATTAGTTCAGATTGATTTTAGTGCTGTTTTTGATCGTGTTAATAATAAAGCACTTGTTTTTAAAGTAGAAAACCTTGGAATAGGTGGCTACATCCTAGGACTACTTAACGACTTTTTAATAGATCAGCAGCAACGTGTTATCGTAGATTGAGTTTTTAGTGGACCTAGACGTCTTGCGTCTGGAGTTTCACAAGGCAGTGTTCTTGGGCTTTTGTTGTTTTTAGTATACACAAGGGATTTGGTAAAAGTTCTTTAAAACAAGGTTGCTCAGTAAGCAGATGATACTACACTTGTTGGAGTAGTCAGGTCTCCAGCAATGAGAAACCAAGTTGCCATGAGTCTAAATCGTGATTTCGAAAAAAATTAGGATATGCTTTCGATATTTCATAAATACTACTTCAGTAGGGAATTGCCACTATAATTTTTAAATTCTGAGCACAAGCCTCTTGCTAGAGCAACAAGGTTTGCGGATGGACAACATCCACACGCACTATGCATTCCCCGCTGCCGCACTTGTCGGTTTCAGCGCTGCTTTTGGCCAAGTACGGTAAAGCAGTGGAATGATCTTCATGCAGAAGTTATGCAGGAAAATCTTAATATCTTCAAAAGAGGTTGCAATACTAGAATAAGGGTGGGTGCTACGGCATTATAATTTTAATATTGATTTGATTTTAATAATTTTAAATTTATTTATCTACAAATTTCCATTTCTTTCTTTTTAGCATTCATTCTTTCTTACCTGACATATGGAAACTGTGTACTGTGGGAGCTTGTTTTCAAATTTAAGGCCGCTAGGCTTTTCCCACAAGAATTTTGTCTTCATTATCTTAAATAATAATAATAATAATAATAATACCCAGTCATTTTAATCGAGCGCTTTGATCAACTAAGCCACGATAACTTCCAGCGGTCCCTATTCCGTACCTACCTGAAATGTTCATTTTTTTTATCTGATTCGGGACCAGTTCGATGTGTTATTGTTTTTATAAATCCCAAATCACCCCAAATAATCCTTAAATCCCTACGCTTTTGCAAAACTTTGACCTAATTTATGTTTACAAGCTACAACAAATGAACTTTATGTACCTGTACTTTCTGCACCATGGTCATTTTTCTTTAAAGGTCACGGGAATTAATAGGAGCAGCAGCCTCGACATCTTCCCCGAAATTTGAAATCTGATTCGGGAAACCGAAGCTTCAATCATTTGAATCCTTATCCAAAGGCTTGAACCTCATTTATTATCTTAACGGCTTCCCCACAATGTGTGCAGGTCACCCATCATGGCAACAAAACAAAACTATGCAACCCTCCACACCCTTTTATTCTATGTGAAGCAAAATAGGCGCGTTTTTGTTTAGGGGAGACAAACCAAAAGTAACTGGTGACGTCACCGGGATGGCTGCCTGTGAGACAACCATGTGATCCACGAGTGTGAATGAATAGCTTAAAAATGCGTTTTTCTTATAAAGTCAAACCTCCAGATTTTGGTTATCTTTTAGTTATATAACTTAACCTGACCTTAACCTAAAAAATAAATGTAATGGACAGATTGAAACTGAATTAGAGAAAATGAAATGTAAAGTTGCAGCAAAAATTTATTATTTAAAAGTATAGAAATTTCTTATGTCTTTATGAATTTGCTGAACAAAGCAGCTTCGCAGAATATTATTCTGGAGTCACAGTGGCCAGTCGACTTTTCTGGCTGATGACATCAGTAACCAGCCATTTTTGATTTGTGTCCCCTAAACCAAAAAGCGCCGCAAAAATGGAGCTATTTCCCTATGATGCTGACTGGACGATGACAATCGATTCGAAGGGTTGCAACTTCTCTTATTTTAAGTATGAGTCGAATGCGGTAGCTCCGTCTGTGGCGGTGATGCGGAAGCTGTTGCGAGTGCTGCTGCATCAGCGCAACGACTTAAGCCCCCAAATAGCGAAGGAGGTTTCCGAAGTACAAATTCTCTCAGCGACAGGTAGAGAGGACGAGAACTAGATTCACCTGTTTCACTTTGATCAAATGCAGAGTCTTCTCAGCTTGTTGACAGCTTGATGACAGGTAGATCCGAAAGGAGTCAGAGGAAAGCGCTCCTGTTTTCACCATCATCTCGGAAGGCTCGTCGTCGTAGATTTAATTATTTATTTGAATCGGTATCGAAAAAATAGAAACTATTCCTACTAAAGTTAATAGTAGTTTATTGTCATGTCCTTATCTAAAGATATACTTTATTTTAATTATGCCCATTCATTAACAAAAGAAGGATGTTTATGTGTAGTGAACACCAAATAGGACATTCGGAAGGTAGAGTGAGTCGCTTTTGGTATTAATTGGCCACTAATTTTGGTTTGTATATCAAATATTTCCGTAGAACAATTTTGTGTTTTGGAATCCAACATAATTTAATAAAGAAACCAATAAATTTGAGTACATTTTTAGTAATTTGGACAAATGTAAATAGTCCCTTTTAATTTTGCTAAAATATTATTTTGTTCGTGATAATAACGCTTCCTTTGCTATTCGCGAGCGGCTATCGAAAATGGAGCAAATTGGAAACAATTAGTCTCAAAATCTTGTTTATTATCGTATTGTGTGACAAAGCGGTCTATATTTTTGGACCTCACTCATTGAAAATGTTAGTTCGAGGTACAAAGACAAGCAGGTTTCTTTCAATGAGGCTCAGACAAATGGTGTGAATGGTTTGTGACATTGTCCAGTGAATGTGTACGCGACTGTGCGCGTGATGGGTCCTTCTCTGTCTTTCAGGTGACGTCCAATTCCAAGGCAGAAGTGAAAGATATGGTGAAGTTTGTTTGTTTGTAAGCGTGATCCCAGTACAGCGTGTGGTAAACTAGTTGTAAGGGAGATCCGAGCACTGAGTGTGGTAGGTTGGTTGGGATTGGGTTCACTCTGTGCATGTACAACTTTAGTTCTTACGTTGCACATGTGCGCATCAATCCTATTTTGGAAATATTTAACCTCCTGAAAGATCATCATTAAGGAGGTTCAATGTATTGAAAGGATTTCTAAATAACTCTTAAAGCTGCACCCCCCCACACACAACACACACCACAGGCTCACTCTTTCAATTACTCCATTGGTTCTGTTTTCTTTCAATCGAACTTTTGTTTTTCCGTACGACGTAAAATTATTAAGTAAAGAAGAAGAGGAAAGGAGAATGACGGAAGAAAGAGAGAAGTTGATACAATCGCGCCTTATCTTTTTCTCATTTCGGTAATCCGATAGAAGGACAATCCCGGGGTAATCTAAGGATAATATTTGATTAATTATCACTCTAGAAGCGGATATCAACCGGGGAATGATTTTCTCAGAATTACCTATGCTGTCTTGAAATCGGTTTAAGATTAATAAATAGTTTAGAGTCGATTTACCCTCGATTTAATCCATTTTTAGGCTTGTTTTTTCTCCTGTGGGGACCCAAACTACAACGTGGGATCAGAACAAAGGGCATCAACAACGTCCAGCAGACGTGGTGAAGTTTACCTCAGTCAGTACTCCATCCAGCCATTTACCACACCCGATGTCGCTTAACTTCGCTGAAATTGGAAGAGGCGTTTCCACTCGGTTAGGCCACAGCCCATTTCTTGGATTAAGGGGCAAGAAGTAAGCGGGTGGGGCGACAAGCTTTATTAAAATACATAATAAAGAATGAGTTCAAAATTCCTGGTTCTGGTCTGTCGAAGTAAACGAAATTAGTGACAGCATTAAACCAGTAAAAAAAAATTTTCTATTTACATATTACTACATCCCTTAATACTACATACCTTTTACGTATTACTCACATGTTTCGCTATAATATTCGAATCATACTATGTGCGTTTAATTCCCATTATATTTTGGCTAAAGCATCGAATGGAATCAGTCCATTAATGAAATTGGACAATTCAGTATATATATTTATTTATTTTTAATTATTTTATTACTCAGTTGGACCCAGTTTTGCTTTAATTACAGCCATAATTCTTGGATTTGACCCAATTTCTGGCACTATATTTGCCCCCTCATCTTGTCTTTGTTCCTAGAGTTTTTGATCTGTACTTGTGATCATTTTTATTGCTTTATCAAACACTCCCCACAAGTGCTTAAGATTTAAGTCTGGGCTCGGTGGTGGCCAATACATAAACGTGATCCCCATTTTCTTGAAGCCAATTCTTGATGTAGTTGCATGTAGGGCATGTGGCAATGCCATTCTGAAATATAACTTTATTTCTTGGATTTGTGGGATGCAATTTCGGGATAGATGACTCTAAAACTTGTGACAACATGATGTTATATGTTGTGGAGTTCATTATTTACTGGTATAACAACATCTTGCCTAGCCCTGAGGAAGACATCCAGCCCCATACCATGATAGAACAACTCCCATGCTTCACAATTGGTACCACAAAAGCAGAGTGAATGCCTCTCCAGCTCTTCGTCTCAAAAAAGTAGCCCCAGAAGTGCTGAAAATCTCAAAATTATAAAAAAAGTTGTTTTTTAATAATTTTATTCCAAGATATATTTAAATGTAATTATATACCCCTAAATTATATTCAAATTGTAATATAATAGTACCGAGTACTTACCTGATAATTACTTTCATCAACTAGATAACCATTACTCATGTGTCCATTTTTGTGATCTTTAGCACAATCAGCAATTTTTTTTCTGTTTACCTCAGATATCTTCGTATAACTGTTCTGGGTGATATTTTTGAACTTGAACCATCATTGAACTCCAAAAAAAGGGAAGAACTTTTTGTGCGATTCTTTTGTGAAACCCGAATGATAGATGTGTCTTCATTAGGATTTGTTAGACGTATTCTGCCACTATTCCTTCTTCATACAAAGCTCTTGGTTTCTTGGTAGCTTTATATTGGTTTGGATAGCAATCTTGAACATTTAATTTTCCAACAATTTCTACTTGTCATAACCATTGACTATGGAGAAGTTGGTTTTGTACTCTTTGTGCTTCTGGATTCATTTAGTTTTATTCATATTACTTAATTAGAATTATAATGAATACGAAATAGTTATAAATTAAAACTCAAACATAATAAATTTGGTTAAATTCTGATTTAAGTAAACATGACATTTAGTAAAATACCAAGTAATTTAAACATATTAGCAAAATACACATTATTTTCTAAAAGGTTTATTTAAATATGTTAAATATATAAATCTACGAGGGGGTTCTCTCTATATTCGGCCAAGGGTGTATCAGTTTCAATTATTATGGCGAGGATCCGAAAGCAATTATATTTGAAACTATTGCCTTCCTAATAAAAAAAATCTCCCCCCCAAAGATATTTATAGTGAATATAGTGTATTGTGGCACAAGAAACACTGGTTGCTAGTGCATATTATTAACTCGAACTAATCTAATGTTGGAGAATGACCCACAAACATATATATTTACTTCTACCCGAAATGAGTGGGCGCTCAAGGTCAAATGAGTTACCTTAGCTCAATTCTGGTCGCAACAGAAATGGGAGTAGAAGTAGGGGAGGGGGGAACAACCTTCTCAGAATGATTGCGAGGAATTTAAATAACAAGCAATAGAGTGTGGTTGGCCGTTACTAAACTAATGAAAGCTCCGGGCTATAAGGCTTATGAAAAGGTAGAAACAAAAATAAACTTTAATTAATTTACACAAAATAAACAATAAATATTAAGAATGAAGTAATGGCAATGGATACTCGATGTTTACAGCAATCGATCTAACAGAGTTACTTAGAGCGAACTAAGGCGAGCTCTATGTGAGTGTTCGAAAGGTTATAACGATCCTTGGTACGTATGTACACAGTTAGGGTTGACTGGCAAGGATGCCACAGATCATTCATCTCAGCCTGGCTTGGATAGGAGGCTTTAAGAGATGAAACGGCGAACGTTTGTTTATTCGAGTGACTTTAACCACAGGGAGTTTAACCCTTAGTAGTAACAATAACTAGTGGGAGCATTCGTGCCAAATGAAATGTCCTGAAATCAAGGATACGGCAAAGACCTGGAGCTCAGTTTCTTTAGGAAAATTCTTGCCTTCTGGCTCATAGGGAACCTGAGCAATAAAGAGAATGAAGTGTCTCGTTGAGAGTGTTAGGCCTATACTGTCGATCCCCAATTAGTACCATCAATATACAGGGACTAGCCGGAACAGTCACTGCCTTAGGCAAAACGGAGGTGGGTGGGACTCTCCTTGATCAAACACCGAGCTGAGGGATAGGAAGTACTTCCGCGGGGGTTTCTTGATAATGCCTTGGGAGGTGACAGAGGCTTCGCGTTTGACATTCCAATCCCTCTCTTATCGCTGAAATCAGGTTGATGTTTGGACTGTTCCTATGGCTCTCGCTCGTCGTTGCCTGACCTCGTGGTTTCGACGGGGCTCATGGTAGTAAGGATTCTCTATTCTCGATATTCAAATATGCCACAATCTTTGGCCAAGCATGCTTGAAATTAAAATTTATTTTAGAAAAATTTAGATAAAAATATTGAATATATAAAAAATAAAATACAAAAAAGCTTAGAAGTTGCATTTAAAATATATTTTTAATTCTAATACGAAGACATTCATTAAATGCGCAAAAAAATATTTACTATTTTTTCAGACCTCTTAAAATACCCCGTTCTTAAAATATAGAGTTAGTGATGATGATGATTAGAGTATAAGTATTAGATATAATATTAAGGGATTAAATATTATTTTGCTTATCAAAATCAGCAGGAAATCATTTTTTTACCATTATAACAGCAGACATCTAATTCAAAATATCAATGTTTTATTTAATTTAAATATAACTCTAGTTTGTACAGAATATTTGTAATAAAAACAAACAAGTATTAATTATAAAATTGAATATATGGAATCTCTTGAAATTTATAATGGAGAGAAAGGAAAATGAACTCAGTGTAAGGAAAAAAACAACATAAACAAATGAACGCCGTTAGAGCGAGATAAGTGCTCTTTTTATGCATATGTGCCTTTTCAATCATTTGGATATCTGGGACATTGCCCAATTACTCTTGCATTCAAGTACTCATTTGACTAACCAGACTAGTGCCCAAGTAGTCTTGCATTCATTAATCCTTGAGTAACCGGGAAAGTGCCCATTTACTCATGCATTAAAGGAATCCTTTGAAAACTCAGATAAAGCCTGATTTCTCATGCATTTAAGTGATCATTTGAATAACAGAGACAATACACAAGTACTCTTACATTCAAGGAATCCTTTGAGTAACTAAGATAGGGCCCAATTACTCGTGCATCCAAGTAACCCTCTGACAAACTCGGATATAGCCTGAATAAACATGCATTCAAATAATCATTTGACTAACAGAGACAATACACAAGTACTCATCCATTCAAGTACTCATTTGACTAACTGGGACAATGGATAATTACCCATGCATTCAAGTAATCATTTGACTAACTATGACAGTGCCCAATTACTTATGCATTCAAGTAATCGTTTGACTAACTAGGACAAAGCCTGATTACTCTTACATTCGTATTATCCTTGAACTAATTGAGACAGTGCCTGAGTACTATGGCAACCAATCAACCATTTAACAGATGGGACAGTCCTCAAGTACTGTTTCATATAAATAAGCATTTGAATAATTGGAACTGTGACCTAGTTCTCTTGCATTCAATTTATGCTTGGAAAACATGGAGAGTACTCAATTACTATTACATTCATGTAATCCTTTGATTAACAAGTACACTACCCAAATACACTTGCATTAATATACTCCTTTGACTAATTGCAACAGTAGCCGAGTACTCTTCAATCAAGTACTCATTTGACTAATTGAGACAGTGCTCAATTAATCGGGTATTCAATTAATCCTGTAGATAACTAAAATAATGCCCATTGACTCCTTTTTTGTCAACTCTTTTGATTTGCTAAATATAAGACAAACCTATGCATTTCCATATTTTACCACCAAAACCTCAATTAGCCAAATAATCGATATATAAATTTCACGATAAAAAGTGATATAATTAACGAGTGAAATTCCCCCCCCGTCAAGGAGCAATCTAAATTGTGTAGCAAACAAATCGGCTCTTCAAAGCTTACAAAATTATTTCGAGAACTCTGCCCTTGAATCTAATAGGAGCATTAACTATTGTTGACCAATCTCAAAATAACAATCCGTGTAGTATATTTTATATCCTGAGAGAAAATGTTTAACTTGCCTACCATATACTGATAATGTTAGCAACCATTCTAGTGATAACCCAAGTGAAGTTTCTTCTACCTTTTCATTTGAGATCTCGGAAATCGGGAGTGATCCGCTGGATCTATTAGACCATAGATATAATAATAATGACAACAAAAACAATTCAGCTGGAGATAATAATAATGCTAACAATTGAAACAATAATAATAATAACGAAGGTTATTAGGTCATTTCACAATTAATTGATACCTTAGATCGTAGACAAAATAATATTTCGGACTACTTCAATATAATCTCCCTAGGTAACATGGCTGCTGGAAACGTCTCTTAGCTTACAGGGAACAGTAATTAAATCAAAAGATGTCAAGACAAAGGAACTAAATTTTTCTTCCCCAACTAACGCAACATTTAATAATATAATTTAAGAACTAGCACTTAAGTGCTACGGATGGGGACTCTTTCGGATGTGGCTCTATGTTAAACTATTGCCCCTTTTCTTCCCCTTGATTGCATCTGGTTGCCGTTTCAAGGCACTCCTTAAAAACGGAGAGTCGCCTTTGATCGTCATTTATCTCGTAAAGCTATCGTCATCGAGTCATTTCTCTGATTCTTTGGCAATATGGACCGTATCGTCTCACGCATTGACCACAATAGGGTCGAGATGTCCATCCACTCTCGCCTTACCTCCCGCATTGAGTACTGTATGCATCCCCCTTCTTGCAGCCTCCCGTGATTCAACTCCTCTCTGAAGGCCCTACGATTCGGTTAGACCGTCTTACTCGTCCTCGTCTTTTTTGCAGGGATGATAATGGTTTTTCGGTATTTGCTCCTAGGCTGCGGAATGATCTGCCTTAAGTGATACGCTTTTCCCCTTCTCCTGGTAAATGTAAGCATATCTTGAAGGGGCTCCTCTTCTTACTTGTTAAATAGGCGTTTAGTAAATCCTATGGCCTTAATGATCACCTGAAAAGAACGTATTCAATTGAAAGAAAGATTTAACCATCTTGAGATTTTAAATAGTGAGGTTGAAGTGTTGTTTTTTTATCTAAAAATGATAACTTTGGGAAGCAAATCTAAAAAGAATTTTTGCGGGTAAATACTAGCCGGACTTAAGAGGAACTGGCCTATTAGAAAAGCCTAAAAATAAGGTAACTTTGGAATAATATGCATATGTAGGGGGTGTTAAAATATATCCTTATAATGAGAAGCAGTACGAGTTGCTGTACTTAGTAAGATTGAGTAGTAGGAATAACACTCCTATTTTGTCAGAGGGCGAACTATGAGCTTGAAGAAATAAGGTCTTTTTGTATTATTGGCGCTCGAAGATATTTGGACTGTTTTGTACTCTGTCTATTAACATTTCTAAATGCATTGAATGGCAACAGTTGTTAGTCACTGATGCTGAGTATTCCCAACCTGACAACCAATATAAGAAGGAGTTGGCAGGAGAAACCAGGGCAAACATGGTAACCATTCAAATGTCTACTGTGAGACCATCTTCTCCTCGAGTTCTAACGTGGACTTGACTGTCCGCACGATGCATCTTCCCTCAATTAGAGATGAAGCGAGTGAGTCCAGTACTGTGAGGGTGGCTGAGGGATTTAAACAGGATAAGCCCTATTTGTAGATACGCCTCCTCCAGGATAACGGGAAAGCATTAATGACGACGAATTTGAAGTATGGCAATGAGATAAATCATTCCAAAATGTCAGATGATTACAGTAGTAGTTTGCAGGAAAGAAACTCTTGTCAGAATTCTTCTTCACAAACCCCATAAACAACAGCAACGTGTTCGGTTACCTGATAGTTAAGTTGTGCTTAGATGGATTTTAATTTTTACTACTGGAGCATTGGTAGAGCTTCAGGTGTAGAGAACCCGCATCCAGTGTTTGATATTAGCTGAAAATTTCTACTGAAATCGAATGGAATACGAACACATAAGAACAAGAACATATTGACCATCATTCCTCAAAAACTCGTCGTGTTCCCAACGTTATTGATTAAGGTTTATTATGCAATAAATTTTCTACGAGGAATTCATCATTATTTCATTCATTTCATTACAGGTGGATACGAGGACCCTTAAAAAAAGGGGATCCTGGAACAAATAATTCGTTCTTATTTTATTCTGTGAAGATGGGATGGGAAGCTGGGATCGAATTCGCGCCTCGTCGGTGGAAGTCCAACGCTGTATCCACTCGGCTCATGGGAGCTCCAACGGTCTCTCCCTCACCCTAATATTGGAATGTTGATTAATTTATTTAGAGTGAAATAAAAATATGTGGAATTATGTCAGAGTATCCTAAAGAGGGGGATGGATGGTGTGAGAGAGCAGCTGTGACCTGGACGGAAGGCGCAGGATCTCTTGAATCTCCAACGACCGAGGGTAGAATCACTTTGCGCGATCTTCCTCGAAACGTTGGTCTCAATGTTATTAGAGTTCACCCGTGCCATCAAATATAACGACAGTTGTCTTTAAAAAAAAGTATAGAAAAACTGCTCTAAATTATTTTATATAAATTATTTTAAGTGTACCTACAGTTGTCCCAAGTATTCATGTCACATGTTTCAAAATGTTCCGAACAATGGTAAGTTCACTATGATAAGATTATTTATATCTATATGTTTTAAAAATCCTCTGGTAGGCTTGCCTGATTGCCACTAGGCTTTTCTATGCTGTGATGCCAAGTAGTAATAATATTTCCTAACAGTTAAACTTGATATTAATATATCTATAAATAAATAGACAAATGTGAATGCGAATATTTGTGTAATATTTCTGATTGAAAATTAAATAAATATATATAGCTAACTAACCTCAGAAAAGCCCAAATTTGCTGAAATTTGGCAAGCACTTTTGAAACAAAGCAGTTTAAAAATGTTATGACAGTATTACTTGAAATAGTGCAATAAATAAAAAAAACTACAATTGTTAATTTATTTTATTGGTAAATGTCATTTCTTGTTTGTTTATAACTAAATATACATCAAACACTTTATCTTTCCTCAATAATATATTCAATATTCACTCAACGAATTCAGCGTAAAGTCTGACATGACGAATCGTAGCAACTGTGAATATTGATTATCTTTAGGCAATAAATATTTAGAGTATTAACAAAACACAAACGGCGAAGTTGTTGAGAATTTTGCTTCACACTTTGGATAGAAACAATGCAATTAAAAAATCAACCTCTGCTGACCAAAGTCGAGTGCATTAACTTATTCTGTTTTATGTTATAACGATTTTCAAAACTTGCAATAAGTCCCAGCGAAACCTTAAGAGAACTGTGGTAATTATATCATTCGAAACAAAATGTATAACAACAAAACAGTTTAAAATTTCGATATAATCATCCGGATAGTTGTGAAGTTATTGCCAAATAATTACACAGGTAACCTTAGAAGGACTTTGGTAATTATATCATTCGTAAGAAAAGGTTGAACAACTTAAGTGTTCCAAATTTTCTTAGAATCGGCCGAATAGATATGATGTTGTTGCTAAAACAAAATCATTCCCGGGCTAACCTTGGGAGTACCTTGGCAATTATACCATTTGAAAGAATATGTAAAACAAAATAAGGGTTCCAAATTTCGTTGGAATCGGCTGAATAGTTATTATGTTATTGCCAAGAGAAACTAATTCCCGGGCTAACCTTGAGAGGAACTTGGCAACTATATCATTCGAAAGAGAATGTAAAGCAACAAAAGTGTTTCGAATTCGGTTAGAATAGGCTTAATAGTTAAAATGTTATTATCAAAACAAAAAAACGGCAAAACTGGGACCCACGGACGGACGGACGGATCAACTGATCGACTGACCAACTGTCCTACAGAATGAGATATTAAAGTCACAAACGACTAAAAATAGATACCATAAATCAAGTAGTTTTAGTTTCTCTACAATATTTGGGAGATTTCAAAAATGGGGAAAAGAGTTTGATTAATAATAGCAAATAGCTTCACTTTCAGATTCAAATGCGAAAAAGAGAGCAAAATCTGGCCTTATTTATTGATTTAAATAGTTTAAAATACGGACAGCCAGAAAACACATTATAATATTTATAATTATATTATCTTAATTAAGTTTTGGATATTGTAATGGGTTGGTATGACATTTTCAGGATATTTACCTAAAATGGTCTTATTAGTAATACTTTGGTTTAACTGAATTATATTTCTAGAGATAGATCTTAGTTTGATCCTTCCCTCCCACTAAAAAGACTTATCACATTCAATAAATATCGTCTTTTTGTTAAAGTTTTGCCTTTTGATTCACGGCAAAAATATGCCAAAGATTTTAGTAGCAATAACACCTTCAAACTTCCACGATTAATCTAATTTCATTCATTTGTGAACACACTTATGAGGGAACTTTTTAGGCTTCATAGATAAATGCAAATTTCATTCCTTATTTAAATTGTATTTTAAAAGTAACGGATGAAAGTAGAAAATTTTATATAAAATTTAAATCTAAAAGAAATGAATCTAAGTAAAATTGGCCATCACTGATTAGATATTAAATTTGTTTAATTTCTCCTTAAATATCATAAATTTAATGAAAAATCCTCACTCGGATATAGGTTTTCAGGTTTATGGTAGTTTCAAAAGTAATTGAAAAAATAGGATTAAGTAAAATTTAGTTATTTTTTTCTTAAACTTTAATCGAGTTAAGATATTTTAAACGATGAATTTTATTGTATATACTTTTAAGATTTGTGAAAAAATATAAAAAATAAAGTATTTTCTCCTAATATGAGGATTTTACACATATATTTAACTATCTATTTATCTATCATGTAATTTTGTAAGCTTAATTTTCTCCCTCTGGTAAACTGGTAATTATGACACCATTATGATGTCAGCCGCGCGTGTATTGTAATCCCATAAATTCATTGTAAGAACCCTCAAAGTACGAAGCCCCTCAAACTACGAACAAACTTTTATTTAGATGCACAGCCAAACAAATTTACAAACATGTATCTCTCAGGTTGGAACTAAAGTAATGACCGATTTTCTAAAATAAAGGTTAGATAGTATTTATTAAAATAGTGCCTCTTGTTATCGTTTAGGAATGGTACAATGAGTAAGTTATAACCTTTTCTTTCAGATTATAAAAAAATATTGTTCTTTAAATCTTTGGTTTTCACCCTCATGTTCGTTCCATCTTAAGATCACATTAAACATAAGTCACTCCACGAGTTTCATAAAGGTATCAATGTAAGTATAGCGGCAAAATTCATTGAGAGCACTTAAGGGGATGATGCAGTAAATGAAAGAAGTTGCAGCAAGTTGTTTTCCAGTTTCCCCGGTTGGGACGTCTATCTAAAAGAGGGACACAAATAGGGTCCTTCAAAAGAACTTGATTCCAAAGAGTTGGAAATTCTTGTCACAGGAAATCTGCTACAACTTCTACAGAACTCGTATACCAATTTACGTAACCATTAAAATTGTCCTACGCCAACTGTAAAAGGATGGAAAAGGTTCCAGTGATTGGAAAGTGAGTCCCGCACGAACTGTTGCTTGCTGAGTCAATACATTCACCACACCTCCAGGCACCATTTCTAGGCAATCTTGTTACTGTTGATGAGAAGTGGATCTTTTATCATAACCTTAAACGTCGCCATTCTTTGATCATTCGAGGAGGCATGATTTCTCAAAAACAGAGAGGAGGGCTTTATCCAAACATGATCATGTTGTGTGTATGGTGGGATATTAAAGGAATTGTCAATTGCAAACTGTCAGACAGGAATCAAACAATTACTACTAGTCTCTACTGCAATAAATCTCGTCGCTTAAACACAGTTTTCGGCAAACGGCGACCCACCTCAGTCAACAGAAGGGGTGTCGTACCTCCATCACGATAATGCCCGTCTTCTCACAGTTCTAATGGCCAATGCTCTCTTCGAGGACCTCGGTTGGGAAATATTGCTTCATTTTCCATATTCACGTGACTTTGCTCCGTCTGATTATCGCTGGTTTAGGGGATTCTAGAATTATTTGGATGGTCTTAGGTTCACATCAAGAGAAGAGGTTGAAAAGGAGTTGGATTCATATTTTGCATCAAAACCTACAGAATATTTGAAACGTGGTTTTTATAAGCTTGTTAACAGATGAAATGAGGTTCTATGAAGCAATGGAGGTTATGCTTATTATCAAATATTTCTGAAATCATAGGTTTTTATTCACTTTTACTATATTACTTAAAATCAGACGGACATTACTTTCTTTCCAAATTGATAAAATGTGAAAACGTACTCAGATTTAAAACACATTCGTACAAGGCGCAGATGTACCCGAAGGTACGACCTAGCTTGTAACACGAGTGGGATTTCATTAATAAGAACATGACTCCTATTACGTGGACACTAACCAAGGAGCTAAAATTAAGACACAGCAGTTGTTTCGGAGGAAAGACGCTGTTATTTAAAGAACGAGGAATGTGTTCAATTATAATTATAATTAATTACTATTTGATCGTTAGATAATAGATTTATTATGTAGTATAACTTCTTAGCACTCGGTTGATATTTTCTATTCATAATTCAGATGAGAGGGAAGGAAAATTAATAAATTGAAGAAAGTATGAAGTAATTGATTCGGAAAATTCCCCTGAAAGGAGTACAACTGAACATCTGGGGACGATTGCTAGAGATTAAATTGAAAACAAAATGGTACAAGAATGTGTTCTCCTTGACGGTATTCTCTCTATATTCTTCCCCACCACACATGAACTTATCTTTAGGAACCAGTAGGTGGCGCAAATAGTGAACATAAAAATTATAAAATATAGTTTAATTAATTTTCTTATGTTTTTATTGTTCAATTAGAGGAAAACTAATTATATATAAGGGTTTATTATTTTTTTGGCCTTACCTTAAACAAAACCCCATAGCAAAGGTTATGAATACCCTTTACACGGCAAGAATGGAGGTGGAGTAAAGAATAAAAGGTAGGTAGCAGTTACCATGGATGAGTGGTTGGTTGTAGTATAAAATTGATGAATCGTTATAGTAAACGACGAATGGAAGAATGCACGATACAATGGATGGATGAAGTCAACGCTGGATGGTTACGTGCATTGAACATTTGGTGAGTTGATGGATGTTTGGATTCTGTATAAAATAGAAGGGCAGATGCAGTAAACGATATGTGGTTGGAGGCAATGCACAAGCGTTGAACTGATGCCATATACGATGGATTGCTATAGGAAGTGTAAAATTGTCAAATGAATGAAGTGTGTGATGAAAGGTTGGTAGCGATGGAAAAAGGAAGTCAGCGTATAGTAAACGATGGATTGATCAATGCTACGTAAAATGGAAGCAAAGCAATGTGCATGAGATGGATGGATGTATTAAGCGATAGAGGTTTGGTTGTACTGTAGTAGATTGGAGGACTTCAATGATGGAGGGATGGATTCAGTGTGACATTGATGGTTATGTACAATAAAAGATAGCTGGCCTGAAGCAGTATAAAATGTATTTATTTATTATTATATAAAAATATACATAGAAGTATTCTACAATAAGTGGATAGATGTAGTTAAATATGCACCAGGTTGGCTACAGAAGCTGCCTGAATCAGTGAGCATAGCGCACTGATCCGCCTTCGGGGCTCCACTCCTGATTTTGAAGGTTTAATCCCCTACACTTGGCTGTTGGATCAGTAGAGGATCTCCTCCGCCAGGGTAGCCGTTGACTGCTAGAGAGAGCTCCTCCGCCTAGCTTGGTGGTGCAGTGTAAAGAGCATCCCCTCAATGGTTTAGTCCGCCGTGAAAAAACATAGTACAGTGTATAATATATACCTAGCTTTGGTTGGTCACTGTTAGATTGCATATGATTTTTTCACTTTTTAAGATGTGGTTTTACTTATAATTATCGAACCAGTAAGAAAAAAGATATATTTTATTACAAATATGCATTTGAGGGTATTGATTTTCAATGAATCTTATCAGTTGGATCCATGATTGAACCCTAATGGAACCATGATTGACAGCTTATCAGAAGTGAAACGTCGCATATGAAAGGAAAATGTTTGCAAGCGTCATAAGGAATTACGCTGAGTAGGAGTAATTTAAACGACCCTGTCCTCTATACTAAGGAGGACAGGAAAAGCCATAAAATACAGCTTAAGTATAAGAATAGTACAAATGAGGCATTAAAGCCACCTGATTGGGATGAGGTAAAAAATATTCCTTAATTCTGACAGTAGTTATACTTGGAAATAATAATAACCTATATTAATGAATTTTATTGCACACTATATATTATTTTGGCAATTTACCTTTGAATTTCTTGAACTAGAGTACTTAACATTTTCTGCAAGTAACTCGTATCGTGTCTTGTATATTCTCGAGTTGTCCTCATACATCAGAATATATAGAAAAAGCTTAAGGGCACCTATGGCATTTAAGTAATTACGTCACTTTAAAATTTAATTGGTCAGGTTTCGATTTATATATAAAGTTATAGACGTTGAGGACCATGTTAAGAATAGGGAATCCAACAACTGCACGGGTTTATTATCAGTTGACTGCGCAGTCTCTAGCAAGAAAAGACCGAGCTCTTTCAGCCACTTCAGATGGTATCCTTGCCTAATCTACGAGATGAGTTTCGTGGTTCTGGCTTGAACAATTTGCAGCTTTACAATGTATTTTGGAAGGCTGGCGGAGCAAGAGTGACTTGGGCATTGCATCTGAGGCTGCACCTAAGAGTTAAACAATTTATTTGCCCCGAAATCTAAACTGCCTCTTAAATGTCACTTTATATTCGCTGAGCCTCTTTCTCTGGCTCCACGTACTGTCTGAAGAAATCATGTCACTGCTGATTAACATACTTGGTCTTTATCTATGTCGGAGTCCTCTATATTCTGCCCTTTTAAAGGGGTGTCTATTGAGAAAATAGCAAGCGGTTACAAGTGAAGTATTTCAAAAACCTAGTGATAAAGAGCGAGGTGTTTTAGTAGTTACTAAAATTTGCAATATTTTTTTCATGTAAAGTATGAGAAAATTGAACAGGAAAAATGAAGAATCACCTTAAAAAACTCTCCCACATGCAAAGGAGACATACAACACAAATAGAAATTTTGCAAGTAAAAGCCGATTTTTAAACCCTATGCTTTTTTTGAAAATATTAAAAAATATTAATGATAATATATTTATAAATTCATATTACAATCCACCACCGATTAGCGTAGGTATATTTTAAGTAAGGTACTATTAGGGAAACTCTGACATACAGTTTGTGAGAGAATAAGTGTTGGAAGGATAATAACATGATAATGAGAAAAGAAATATATGTTGACATGAGGCACAGACTTGGAAATTCCCTGTGAGGGGAAAAATTTTAAAAACCTCTTTCCTGTTTGGCTGTGATGTAAAATCTCTTTAAAACGGAATTCTAGATTTAGAATAAATCACCTTTATCGTGTAGAAGAACAAACCAAGCTTTGATTATCTGAAAACTAAAACCTTTGTTTGGACTCGAAACATTTGACGCACTTCTTAAAGATAAAGTAAATCATTTAGATAAACGTGAGCCAAATGAATGATCGAAAGTCCGCATACGAAAGCCAATCTGCGAACGAGATAAGAGAAAACGACGCTGAAAATTGACAAAGGAGGCAGAAAAAAGACAAAATGCTATATTTTTTTAGGTAAGATGAGTCAAAAGGGGAAGAAATAACTCTTATTTTCTGCCAAGAAGTTTGTTTTAAAAGAAAAGCTGTCCTCGGTCAATTCGGAAACTTTTACATTCTTTTTTATAACGTTAAATTATGTTAGTGAAAGGTATATAGTGTGAGGGAATCCCCACGTGGAAGCTCTTGAGCAGAGCGGAACTTCCATGCGCGGCAGAACGCTCGATTAGGCCTAAATTGGTAAGCTTACCCCCACCCCCCTTCCGCAAGCGCTAGCCTCGAACAGAGTATCTTACGATTCACCTTTACGCAGACTAGAATAGCCTCTGCAAGAAGATTCGAGGCCATTCGAGAGTAGGGCTGTTTCCCGCTAAACCCCCTCGGGGAGAGCCTTGGACATAAAAAGTGTTCGACTCCCATGAGGAGACACCGAGTTGAGAAGTCTCGCCAAGAACCCAGAAGATTTCCCCATGGTTCCAAGTTAAGTGCTAGCAACGAAGCAAATTGACAGCTGGACTATTTTGTGTATTTGGAATTAGCCCCGGCCATGAGGTAATTTCACTGAACGATCACCCCGAGTAATTTTCCCGACTTCTTTCATCAAATCCTGTCGAAGCTTTCCTCATTTTGGGTAGCCGAAATACTCTCCCCTGGACCAGAAGTTACCCTCCCCCCCTTGTTTTTGGAGAACCGTCATCACTCCAACCTCCCGCTTTGAAGTCCGAGCGGCCTCACCTCAAGTGCAGAAAACATCCGTAAGCCAACCCCTCTCCCCCTTTTAGTAACCCAATTAATTTAATCCCCCCCTCATCATTTGAATAGTCTCCTCCGGGAATACCTTAAGTTCTAACTTCATAGCCTGATTTATAAATACAATTCCCCCTTTGATTTACTGATGTGATTCTTGCATTATTTTTGTGTAAATAAAATTATATTTTTGAGCATGCCTTTTAAAATAACCTTGAGCTTTGCCATTGTCCATAATTTACCTGACCTTGTTGCACTCTCTCGCTACTCAGCGCGTCTAAACGCGTGGTTTTCCCTCCCTTTTGTTCGTTCACTTTCATGTTATTGGTACCTCCCTGATAGATATAATATGGTATTGATATAATGTAATGTCATACCACGACATATATATATATATATATATATATATATATATATATATATATATATATATATATATAACATTTTCAGCCGATAAAAAGGCAGTTGACTCTATGCAATAAATTGTTTAGATTTTGAGTGTCGGCAATGGAAAGTAGGTTTATTCAGTTAGTTCCAAGTAGTTAATTTATCCCTCATTTTGGGGAATAAAGAGAAAAATCATTAACTCAAGAAAGAGGTTGAGGTTATGAAATTGACCTTTAATCTGTAGGGAAAAATACTCTCTTGGATTAAGATTGGCTGCATGGTATTACTGATTACTCAAGTAACGTTACTAGGAGGGTTGACTAATGCAAGTTCCCAAAATATTTTTGCTTTCATTATGGGTTAGGGATACTGGTATTGGGGCTGTAATTTGTATCACTTTGTATTAGTTGTGGCAGTCAGCAATTGCTTTAAATGGAACTGTGATTAAAGCTATTCGGTTTTGTCTATATTTGATGTTGCTTTCGGGTCAGAGGTCTTAATTTATTCTCTGCTAATTGATGACGTCTGATCGTCTATAGGGGACCTTTACCTTGTAGCATTTGGTTATATTATGCTAATATTTTTACGACATTTGAGTGCCTTCTCGCTGTCTTTTGTTAGCTGTATTCTCCACTTGCATTTGTTTTGGCTATGGCCCTCCATCAAGTTTTTGCTTTTTCAAAACTAGTTTCAAATATTTTAGGGGGTAGATGCCTACGTTGGTCTTCTCCCCTCACCATTTGCATAGCTCCTTTTATTTTTACATTTGAGCTTTATACTACGTTAGATTATCATATATCAAATGAAAAAACTTTAAAAGCCCTTTTATTTTTCCTAAATTGTATTAACTTACGGCGCCGTTTTTGAGATACAGGGAGTTCTTTCAGAACCCCTCTTGAAACCTGATATCATATAAATCGCTATAGAATTACTAAATTTAAGCAATTGAACTCAATTGACAACCAAAAGATGTACATATGATATAGTTATCGTTTGAAATCATTTTTCTTTAGTTCTATTAAAATTTATGTTAATGTTGGACTAAAACATATAATTTTCGCACAAGGTCAAGGTCAACTATAGACTTTGTCCTCATTTGTAGGGATATTCTGAATGCCCTAGAACTTTTTTCAATCTGAAATCGAATGATGCTAAAAATATAAACCAGTTCTTAGGCGCCATTTTTTCTAGTAAATATATAAAATCGCATGGTATAGCTTTGCACTTTGTTCACAAATCAACTTTAAAATTTATGGGGAATTTCCACGAATGTATAAAACTTTGCATTATCATAATTTTCACTATGTTCTAGCCATGTTGCTCGAACAAAATATATACTATAAAACGTGCATAAAATTTGCAATAAAATAATATAAAATCAAAGGTGTAGTTTTGTTTGTTTTTTCACAAATTAACTTTAAATATCTAAGAAAACTTTCCACATATGTATACAATTTTTTATTATCTTAATTTTCACTATGTTCTATTCATGTTGCTACTAAAATAATTTTACCATAAAAAGTGCCTAAAATTTGCAATAAAATGATATACAAAACCAAAAAAGTGCGAATTTTGAACGAAACAACGTGAAAAGTAACTCAAAAAGAAATGTGTTATCCTTTTAAAATACAGAAATATATATAACAATCCTCTATATTATCATTGTTCAATAATGTCCGTTGATCTGCCGACTCAGAGTCATATTTAATTCTTGCAGCTGTTTGACTTTGCTGAACAAATACTTAAGTAAAGAGTTTTAGTTAGATACCATAAATTAATAAACCGCATTAAAGAAATGCGGAATAATACACTAGAATTTAGAGGAATATCAGCGTCGAGAGTGGATGCAAGGACCTCAGCGAAGATAGAGAAGGTCTTATTTCTCATACGCTTCGACGTTGCCGACAACAATTCAGCTGCTAGGGAACGGTTAAATTGGTAGGAGACGTTCAGCAATTCGGTTGCGTTTGGCAGACATTAAGCTCTCGTTTGACAAAGCTGACCCCATGGATCAGGCAAAAAATGAGGCTGTGAAGCGTATCTCCCACCCGAGAGGTCAAGGTTTGTAGCAGAGGCAACTGCTGACACACAACCTTTCTCTTCTGGCGCTTCTCAAATTGACACACTTGGTGGAGGCAAGAATATTTATGTGGGTTTGACGTTCCACGATGTAACATGCTAAAAGTGTAGAAAAAATTACTATTATGCAAAGGATCTCTGGTTAGCCAACATGGTATTCAAGAGGTGATTCTCCCCACAACAAATTACATCATGTTATAGTGAAGTTGATCATGATTTATGGTGTTCTCTATATCAAAAGGTTAATCCAACTGTTTTGTCTGATTTATATTGAGACATAATTGAAAAACCATGTGAACAGAACGTTTAGATGTGATTGGTTTTGAATATATGCAAAGTGGCTTTTTCCTTTGCCAACTATACTTCGGACTGTAGGAGTAAATTAATAAATTTGCTTCCATGAGTCTAAAATCGATAGACTTGGTAGCAAAGCCATCATCAAAACTAGCACCTGGTTTTTGGCGAGGATAAGTCGCTGTGTTTAATGGTGAGGAATAAAGGCTAACAGACTATCCCACTTACTCTGAGTTAGGAGAAATTTTAATGTGAAAATACCTTAAGTAAGAATATGCTCTATTCCAAGAGTATTAAATCTTTAAGCCGAAAAAACTAATTTGACAATCAAGTACGGGAAAAACATTTGTTTTTTGTTTTATTATCTGGCTTTGTTTACTTCCAAGGAACAAATATGGCTGGATCCAGAGCACCCATAAATGAGCTTCGTTCAGATAATGATACTTGAACTTTAGTCAATGAAACAGTTGAGAAAGAGGTTTAATTCGGCCTTAATAGGTTACTACAGTGTTTTTACTCATATTGATCTGCGACACTGTTTTCAAATGTCTCGCATGTACACTAGAGTGCATCTCTAAGAATCCATCTGTGGATAGGATAAATGTGAAAATAATATTACTAAGCCTGGCGATCAGGATGAGGACACAGAGCATAGATGTTCGTAGAAGCAGAACTTTTAATTTTTAGGTACATAAAAACATTTCGATTTCTTTTCTTCATAAAAGAAACTCAACGGGGCATTTCGTTAGCAGGGTCCGGAAAAGTGATTCGTAAAGGGGGTGGAACCTAGAACTAAATCGTAGCCTGGTAGCAGACTACTCGTGGAAATACTGTCTAGCAGGGTATGAACCTCTCCTCACCCCATACCCTTCCTTCAATATAGGCAGGTCTCGAGGGATGTCAGCCTTTCTTTGTTTCATCCAAGGCTGAGGACCTTGCTCCGTACAAGGAAAGATTAGTATAAGAAATTGTACTAGGAAAACAATGGCTCTGTATTTTTACACAGTCAAAGGTATCTAAGCAATCAGACAAAGTAACTTTAATGAAAATGTTACACTACATTAATTATCCAGAGTTATACTAAATTAAATTAAAAAGTGGAATAAGTCAAAAAGGATAAAGTTTTAAATGCATTGACACATTTACACTTTACATCTTAATGATGTTGGTGCTGCAATGTTCTCGACAATTCGAATATGTAGAGTGAAAGATATGAAGAAGCAATTCTTTCCGCATTTTCATGAAGCCGTTGCCATAACAATTGATAGCTCCCTTTGACCTTGCCTGCAGGCATCAGGAAACGCAACTTGTTCAAGTCAAGATAAGTTGTATATCTAATCGACGACTAATCCAGAAGTCCTAGTTGCTTGGTATGGATGAGGACGGCCATTACTTATGTTTAATAAACCACGGAGGTGGTCATTTTTTACCATTACAGCCTCATGCAACGCCTTGTGTATTTTGAAGTATAAAATTATCTGTAAGTTGGGCAAGAGAGGACATTTTTGGTTTATGTTGATAAAAATGGTGAATATCAGAATGTGGGATAATCAGTAAAGCATTTTCATTACCTTATTATGCAAAGCTGTATTTTTAATATAGAGGTATTATTCTTTTGCATTTGGACATTTTGTGATTAAAAATACAGGGTTTTAACATCACTAATAATTTTCACTCTAATATGTATATAGTACAAGGTTCAACTAAGACTTGTCCTTTTTGAACTAATAGACCCTAAATAGTCTACAATTTAAAGTATTTCACTTCAAGAGTATACAATGTTTTAATTACTCCTTAATTTGAACGTTTTATTTTCCTACCATAGATGACCAACCATCCATCCGTAAATAAGCTACCTAAATTTCGTAGATAAAATCGAGACCATTTTTCAACGGTCTAACCTCAGAATAATAAAATCTCGACATTTGCTATTTACATGCATTGACTTTAGGGCAAGTAAATTTTCCCTTATCTTAAAGTAGTCGTTATTTTACGTACAAATTCACCTAATTGTGTCTTTTTTTATTTGTTATTGACTGATCTGGAGCTATAAAATAAATCACAAATTCAAGATCTGCTTTTTCAACGATACTTGCATCTCCTCATCCACGTTCTCAAAACGATTAGAAAATGTCTTCCATAACTTATATTCAAAAACAATAAAATTTTCTAAAAAATTATTTCAATTATTTTTTTAAACTGAAAACCTTACGATTTATAATCTTAATTTTGCACCAGTTTTCTAATCTAACCAAGCTTACGTTATCTTTTATAGACAAAGAAGCATCAGCCTATCTTGCAATAGCAAGTACCATTCGAATACCACTAAATATTAAAGGGATTTTGCTTAAAATAACCCCAATAAAAATAACGTGTCCCTAAAACAGGCCCTCGATAAAATACATTGATTGTCCCTTGTAGGGACATTGAAGGATAATGAACTTATCTTTATTATGGGACTGTCCTTTGGGTGTAGTTGAAGGGTCGCGCCCACAGACCATCACTCCTTAGGAAAGTGGAGCGATTAAAAGCATTGCATCAAAAATGAATGGGAAAAATTGGTATCAATTAATTACGTTCAAAGGAAGAACATTCGCCAAATATAAATCAACGTGCAAGAATAAGCCACTTTTTGGGCACTTAATTGGGCAGATCTTTACATCTCTACATCTAATTGTGTGTATGCCTTGTATACAAGTATGATTCGAGTAGAGACGCGGGTATACGTATGCCCATGAATTTTGCTGTGTTAAAAGGTTTGTGTGTTTGAGTGAACGTCTATTTGTTTGAGAGTTTTCAATTGAATGTGCACTTGCATTTCTCTCTCTCTCTCTCTCTCTCACTCTCTATCTGTTCGTCTGTATTTTTGATTAGTCATGGATTGACAAAACAGTTATAAGCTAACGAAGGTATTTTAAATAGTATGGAATAGACCCAGTTAAACTGGCAATAAGGGGAAAAAAAGGGAACGACAATTAAATTTAAAATTAATTATTTTATGTATACTTTTATCTCATAAAAGGTAAAAAACTTTGAGGGTATTGACGCGTACATTTTTTTAAACACTGTAAATTTAAAAGCAAATGGAAATATGTGAAAGGGGCATAACCCACAAAGAATTCCTTTTAAAAATTGCATATAAATCCACACACTATAAAAAAAGAGGATTTATTACCTTTTATAGCAGCCAGCTACTATAAGCTTAGATTCTAGCAGACACGGCCAAAGCTTCAAACGAGGAGTCCTGATCTTTGGACAAGAAAAAGTTGATCATAAAAAGATGAGAACAGAAATACAAATTCAAAGTTCATTAGGTAGGTAATGAGAAAGGAAATCGCAATTTTGTTTTAGCATTAAAACATTTTATTATATTAATTCAATCTATATCAACCATTTAAGAAATATATAAAAAATAAGATATACGAAGTAAAAATATTTCCAATTAAAGTTTAATTGTTAGGAATTTCTTGTTTTTTAAAGTTTTCTTTTCGTCATGTGTTCCTTTAATTTGGTGAAGCAGCTGCCAGGAAATTTGGAAAACTTATTAACGTTATCTTTCTCCCCTTCACTGAGTCAACCCCAAAGTTTAGTGATAAGGAAAATAAATGAACGGAGTTGATATTCTTGAGATACTGAGGGACTATGTCTGTCGTTCCTGACATGAAAAAAATCATTAATGTTGTTAAAATTTTATATATCCATAACCCTATATTTTAAGAACGAGATTTTTTGAAGGTTTGAATTTGATTTTTTCTTTTAGTTCGGTTGTCACCTAAGTATATTTAATTTTTTCATCAAAATTATTTCTAATAATTCCTTTATAATATCAAAAAATAAAATAGTGAAGTTCAGAAATAAATATAAGTATCGAATTTTTCTGAATTTTTTTAAACTAAAAGAATTACAGATGCTGAAGTTCAGAGAATTTCTTAAAATTTTGGCATTGAAATTACTAAAGCAAATTTAGATGGAGAAAAAAAGAAACCTGATAGGCCGTAGGACACAGACCGAAAGTCTGCCAGCGAAGCGCAAGCTCCTCCTGTAAGGAGGAGTGGCGAAGCTGTTCCTCTTCTTTAATTGTATGACTCTTCGTCTCGTGCCTAAAAAACGACATCAATACTAAGGTAATAACTGTAGAAATTTTTGATAAGCTTTTGTTTTAGTGAATTTACAAAGTTCTTTTTCCTGCAGTTAGTGAAAAACAGTTCTTTATTTCTGTTTAGACCGGCCATGGCAGAGTTATAAGTTCTGCTTCAAAAATTAGGATTGATTAATGTTTAATTCTGGCTTTATTGTCTTAATTAATATTGTTTGTGAAATTCAGTGTTTCTTCTTCGCTTTCTTTCTAAATTATTTTAAAGTTTTGGGGAAAGTTATTTAGTATCTTGTAGCGGAGTTCCTTCTGTTCTTGAAATTTATTTGGAGTAAAATGAGGTAGTTTAGCACTTCTTTATAGTTATTTGTGGTATATTCGATGTTGGTAATGTACAATTGTCTTATCCACATCGAAATCGGTAAACCAAACGACTATTACTTTGGTATCGGTAATCCGTCCTAACGTTTCCTTGTGTAAAAGATGAGTGAAAAACGAATTTAAGTTTGGGATATCTTGCAGGTTAGACAAGGGAGGGTGTATACGATGGTTAAGTTCTGGCAGGGGCTCCCATTTGGATGTTTAGCCCGAAATACTATAAACAATAGATGCAAGTAAAAAGGGGGTAATGTGAACGTAAAATGTACTATATCATTTGCAGGTTGGTTATAAATACACTACCATCCTTCAGCCTTCACCTGCCACCCCAGCAAGGAACTGAGCCTGCTGACTAATGACTAGACAGTGAGTGTCATTATCTATGTCTCATTATCCAGTAGAAGGACCCATTCCACAATTAAAATAGGACCATGGCGCAATTAAGGAAGGAACTTCAGAAGTTTAGAGGTAGTTTATCTTTTGGGCGAAAACGACGGTCCATCGGAAAAAAGGGATAGCTAACGAAATTATAAATGAATAAAAATGATAAGGGAAGGGAAAGAAAAAGTGTAAGGTAAGATAAATGGGAGGATCCCCAATATGGCTGAATCAGCAAATATGCAACTCTCAAAGGCAAAAAGGAAGAAGAAGTCAGAATTGTGAAATCAAAGAAGCACACAAGGTCGAATGTTTTTGACACTCAAGAAGGATTACTAGCGACTGAGCAGGTGAATATAATTATATAGAACAAATATGTATAGTTCATTGAACAGGGGTTATAAAAAGGCTAAATAAAAAAGTAAATAAACACAAGAGGAAAACAAAGAAATATAGGAAACGGACCATGTCAGAGATCAGAGAGAGAGAGAGAGAGAGAGAGAAAGATGCGCTAATGGACGTGCGAAATCATGAGACGCCGTCGTGGCCTGAAGGCCCACCCTCGCAGAAAGCCGCGATAAGTTTAAGAGCCAAAAATTTCCCACCTAGAGTCGGACAAAGATTCGCCTCGCCGACTTAGAAACCTTCTAGCGATCGTGTTAATAGGTCAAGACTACTCTCGCCTATCGATGCGTAGGACCCTGGAACTCTCCCCTTCGGAGAGATGGGTGGGAGAACCCCCTTTGACTGCACTGTAAATCGTACGGCGCTAGAGTTGGAAGGCAGTAACCAGCACCTGCCTAGGCCCCTCAGTATCCTTTGCATTCCCACCGTCAGTACCTACTATTTGCGTCCTTTTGGACTCTGCACAATTCTCGCCGCCCCCCTTAAGCTCCGTGTATTTTTAATTAATTTACGTGAGTCTACCTCGTACTTGTTTAATCCGCTCCTCTAAGGCCACGCTACTAGTTTCGATTCGTGTTCTAACTCGTGAGCAACATCAAAGTTCATCTCATAATAATCATTGTCAAGAGATTATTATTTGAAGTTTGCGCCAGGGACAGGATTACTCCCTTGGACCAAATCTCCGAGGTAACAGCAATGCGCACTTCTCGTGTATAATTGCTCTCTCTACTAAATTCCCTTCCCTTCCCCAGTGTAAGCCTCCATCTTCAGTTTCGTATAAGTTCAAGGTCATTCGAGCGACCCTCGGTCCATATTGTTTGTTTGTTTTTACCGCTACCGTTCCCGCCAAGTCTCCTCCCTCTTTAGCCGCTGAGATTCGTGTGCGTCCAATGTGCATAAAGTTTTTTTAAACTACTTTTTAATCTTGTATGGGAATATTAATTTGAATATTAGTAAAGTTATTTTTGTACCCGTTTTTCTATTGTCCCGGAACCTCCAAGATAGTCGACTAATTGGCCAACCTACATTTAGTTAATTTGCAGTCTGCCTGTATTATAAATATCTCAGGCACATAGCCGTCGTCGACCTCGGCTGAAAAAAGCAGAAATTGTTAACTTGACTCTATTCTACGATAGATCATAAAACATGAGAGAAAAATGTATCAAAACTTGTTAAAATGCAGCATATTCTAGGAACAAGCATGGCTTAATATATATATATATATATATATATATATATATATATATGAAACAAACAATAATTCAATTATGTTCAAACCCTAATAGTTCCATCGAGATCCATATAATAAAAATCACACTAAAGAATTTTCGCAAATTTGATCTCAATTTCCATTAATAAACAAGAAAAATAATCTATTTGAATTAAGAATATCGCTTTTTCAAACTTTTTATAGAAAATTTTAAAAAAGGATGTTATTTTATCTTCATCTAAACACATTTTCATGCTCATTTATGATATTATACGCATAGACATTTGGAGCAACCAAGTTCTCAAACTCGTTGAATCCATTTCTTTGTTGCAAAAGAAGCAAAATGAAAAATGAAGGTTACCCCGAGTTTAGCGTTCTTCTTCTCGAGAAATTTCTGTTAAAGTTCAAAGTATTTCTCATTTCTGAAAGGTTTAAGTAATTATATATTTCACCAATGTTAGGTGTTGGGTTTTATAATTTTATTTTTGTTGTCGAGTTGGAATTAGAAGAAATATTCTTTAGGTCACTTACATCTTCCTCTTGCGTTTCCCTTTTGTGTTAATCAAAAGGGGAACCACACCAGTCGAGTGAAGTTGTCACGAGTAAAGAAGTGTTTGAGTTTTAGAATACATAAGTAATGTATGAGTTTGTGTTAATTTTACCTGGGGAAGGTAAGTTAAGGTAGTCTTCAAATGACCTTCAAATTAAAGAAAAAATACCACTTTGATATTATGGTTTTATTCCAGTGATTAAATAATTAAATAGGTGTTCCTTCAATTTATTTTTCTGCATGTTGATTGAGGTAGTTTGAACTACATGAGGTGGAAGAGAGTCCGGGTTCACTCGATCTTAAAAGGAATGTAGGTTGCCCGCGATATTCGCCTAAAAACACTTTGATATCTATCTATTACGAGTTGTTCGCATGAGGTTTACAGCGCTTTTTCAAAGTGAGTCAAATTTTATATTATCGCAACAATTCAAAACTTTGAAGATTACTATCAATTGGGCGCAAGTGCTCCTATCTTCATGTGAGAGCAATTTTAATTCTCCTGAACTGGCTCAACTTCGTTGTAATAAGAAGCGTTGAAAAACAAAAGAAGATGTTTTCTACAAACTAAACAATGCAACATTTGTTGAAAGAGATTTTCTGAGATTTGAAGGGAGAAAGAAAGGGAATACAAATTAATGGGAAATATATAACTTACCTTTGCTTTGCTGAGGCCATAGAATGACGAGTCTCAAATGAAAAAGAATTTTAATGGTAAAAAAATAATCATCAGCTACTCTCGGAGATGGCCTGAAAATGGGTAATGCGGAGATCTAAATAATAATACTGGACTGCATCCTAAATGCGACATAAATGACAATATCATTTTCCAGACCAATTTTGCGTGCTGAACACTGTGGGGGTATTCGTTTTGCTCCTAAGCGCCTAGTTTTTGTGTTGCACAGCATGAGTTATAGAGCTAGGTACAAAGGCAGCTATGTATGAATTATTACTGTGTAATGTCCGCGTGTGATCATTGACTGTGTCTTATGTTTATTTATTTTGTTGCAGATTAGCTGAAGGATGCAGCAGACTTGCAAGATTCATCCTGAATCGTTTTGCTACATATGCGGAAAGTACACACTCTAAAAACAGAAGTGCACTATCACTTCTTCAGTAAAACGTCTGTATCGTGCTTACTTTGCGATTGAACTAGGATATCAGGACAAGCCATGGGCTTTTTACTTTGCCTGTGTGAACTGTATTTCTGGGTTCAGCCATTGGTTTAGATGGAAACGTAAGTCATTGCCATTTGGTATACCAATGGTTTGGCGGGAACCGAAAAATCACCATGAAACACATTAAATATCCAAACATTCCATCAGCTATGCAACCTGTATTACACAGTGATGACGTCCCAGAACCAATATATCCTGAGAATGTGCTCCGTAGCAGTTTTAGTAACTCTTGAAGTAGTGACCGTGATGATGCAGATGCGGATGAGGAGTTTAACCCTACAGCAATCCATAGGAAAGGCCGTCTGTTATTAGAACAAAATGAGCTAAATTTTCTTGTTCAAGATCAGGAGCTCTCAAAAGAATCTGCACAAGTGCTAGGCTCAAGGTTAGCAGAGAAAAATCTTTTGGGAAGCAGCACACACTTTGCATGGTAGAGTCATCGAGAGCAGGAATTTGTGCAGTATTTTACTAAGACAGATGACATGGTTTATTGCCATGATGTTTAAAGTCTTCTGGGATAAATGGGCAAGAAATACCATCCTGAAGAATGGAGGCTCTTTATCGACTCCTCTACAAGGAGTGTGAAAGCCGTGCTACTTTTTAATGGCAAAAATGTAGCATCATTGCCCATTGCGAATTCCGTCACGCTGAAAGAAACCTAGGCTACCATGTCACTTCTTTTTAACAACATACAATATGAGGATCACAACTGGCTTCTTTGTGGTGACCTGAAGGTCTTAAGTATTTTGGTAGGGCTGCAGGGAGGCTACACGAAACATCCATGGTATTTTTGCTTGTGGGAGAGCCTGGCAGATTCCGTACATTACTGACAAGTGCAATGGCCACAACGGACAGAATTTGCACCTAACTGCCATAACGTCAAAGCTCTACCACTTGTACCAGCGGAGAGAGTGCTTCTAACTCCACTACACATAAAGCTGGGATTGATGAAGAACTTTGTAAAACACTTCTAAAAGATGGAGAAGGGTTTAAGTACCTGTCGCACAAATTCCCTTCTGTAAGTGATGCTAAAATGAAAGCCGGCATATCTGTTGGACCACAGATTTGTGAGCTTCAATCAGATACTGGCTTTACTGAAACATTAACACCTCATGAAAGAATTGCTTGGAATAGTTTTAAGTCAGTTGTAACAGGCTTATTGAGGACACAAAAGCCGATGACAACAAGGAAAGAGTCGGGAACATGCTTCAAGCATATAAGACGGCTGGCGTACGGATGAGCATAAAAATGCATTTCCTTCATAGCCATCTTTACTACTTAACTGCTAACTTGGGTAACTTCAGTGAGAAACAGGGGGAGAGGTTTTATCATGATATATCCGAAATGGAGCACCGCTATCAAGGCAATTGGAGCGTCACGATGAAGGCTGATCTCTGCTGGTCGCTTCAACGAAGCCGAACAACATCTGCTGATACACCGGCACACAAGAGATCTTCTCAAACGCGTGCCTTTGAGGGAGAATAGCTGGCCTCAACATTCAAATACAATGGTGATTTTTGTAAGTAGATATGTACATGCCTGTATGTGTGTAACTTACATTTATCATGATTTCTTTTCTTATCAATAAAATAAAATGGCCTGTCAACCTTCGTTTGCCTTTATTTATCCATATAAATTTACAGGAATTTTATAGACCTGGCTCAGACGCATTTCTGCACGATAAATCTAAATAATTTAGTGTCGGTTATTACAAAAACAGAGATCCTCCCTGAAAAATGAGTATGATTTCTGGATTCAGCATGCAAACCTCTAATGGGAAAGGGTAATGACGTTTTTGTTGCTAGGAATTTTTGGGGGAATGTAGCCCACTGTAATCAATAGTTTTGCAAAATTAGAAATAATTACCAATATTCTTGTAGAAGACGAAAACAACGATCACTGGTCTTTCAGAAGAATAGGAGGTGGAAATTGCTCTGCAATCTTTAAAACGGATCGAAAAATCAGAGAAATTAGAGCAGCTTCTGAGTTCTAATTGGAGCACGGAGAAATAAATCGGTAAAATTAGAATACATAAAAAATCTTTGTTCTATCGTCAGAAGAAACCCACTTCTTTGCTCAGACGTCAACAAATATCTAATCAATGCATCTTACCATTTTTAGGTTATGGAAGAAAAATAAATACTGAATCACCCAAAACGCAGAAACTAAGATTAAGTAAGAGAAACATCGATGGATTCATGTTAGAAAATGGACAGGAAAACAAAACAAGAACATGCATAAGAACACAAAAATGTGTGGCAGATAATGGAAAAAGAATAAGTGGTATTGAGTGCAATTTATCAGGCCACATTGCTAGAAGATAGAACAAGATAGAGAAAAGAAATCCCCAAAAAGAATCCCCAGAAAAATACTTTTTGGGAGGTGAGATAAAATCCCTGGTCTTTTCCTTCACCAATCATTTCCTATTTCTGTCCTTTACAACCATTTGCCTTTTCATTATATGCTAGCACTACTCCTGAGTGAATAGTGAATAGAAGGTTTCAAGAGATTATATTGACTGTTCTGCTTTATTGCAGAAACTAATTAATCTAATAATAAATGACGAGCCAAGCCAGATAGTTAATCTACTGCCTCCCACGCCTTCTCATTGGTAACCATGGTAACCCTCGGCATCAAATGACCTCATTCCTCATCATCGAGGTAATCGGCTTCAAATTCTAATTCGTAAATTCAATGACAGGTTTTACACTCGTATTTCCATTAACTTCACACAAATTAAAGACCATTTAATTCAATAATATTTTAGTAACAAATAAAAGTTGGGTTATGCAATTTGACGGTAATTGGTAATGAAATTAATTTTGATAATTTGTCCGAAGTTATCGTATGTTAAATTTTCGAAGGGGCGGAGTGAATTAAATGGTCTTTAAGTTGTGTGAAGTTAATGGAACTGAGAGTTAAAAACTTGTCATTTCGCATATTTATTTTTTTATTATTAAATTAATTTGTTTCTGCAATAAAACAGAAAAGTCAATATAATCTCTGGAAACCTTCTAAGGTAAAAAATATACAGAAGAGGTCCTCTAAATTCCCTTCGAGATCTCAATGCCCTCTCCTTGCGGAGGTGAATCAAAGCGAAATGAAACAGGTCCTATTGACATAGAGTTTAGTGCCATTGGCCCTACCAAATTTAGGTGTTCAGCACGGGGCACATTTAGCGTCAGAAGAGTCGTCTTCTTCTATTAGGAGCGATTTACTTTTATTAGAAATTTATAGGGAGTGGACGAGTATAAGGAGGGAAGAGATGACATGGGAGAAACAGCCCTTCCTCCATCCCGTAAAATTTTTGAGCAAGTAAGGTTGTATGTAGAAGTGGGGTGGATAAATGGTTCAACAAACATAGCTTATGATGACTGTGATGAAAGAGCAAATATAGTTTTTGTTTCCTTACATATGAGGAAAACCAACTGTGGACTTTCCGTAGGTTAAAAAACCTGTAGCTTGTTATAAAATAAAATTTGTGGAGATGAACTTGCGTGCGAAGTTCTTTCAATGAGCCAAATGTGAGGTCCTACATGAGCCACGTCACTCTTCTCTGGACTTCATCGCGTCCAACATGGCAAGCCTTCCTCTCTGGAAATGGGGGCTAATATGGAGACCTTGATTTATCTGAAAAAATCTAAAAAAAATAAACTAAAATTGAATTAAAAAAAACAACACGAAAAACTAAAAGAGAAAACAAAATTCGAAACATGGCTGCAACTTTGATACACAAAAGAATTCACAAATAAATTCCTTAAAGAATTCCCAATTCCCCAAAATATTTCCAATTCGTTTGACAAAACTAATTTTTGGAAAAACTGAATGAAACTCGAGGAGTTGCCTGCCGAAGGCCTCAGATGAAACCTGACAAAAAGAATGAACATCTGTTTGTTGTGTTGTTGTGTAAGGGAAAAGATGAAAGGGAGTGGGCGCATAGGAGGGAAATGACCTTTCCTAGCAAAACTTAATTTAAAAACTTTTATAGAGGAGTAGAAAATTGTTTGTGTATAATATTAAATCCTTTGATCCTCTGAGTTGGTAACAGTTCTCGATATCAAAACAAATTCGAAAGCCCTCGAGTCAACAGTTGTTTGTCGTTTATTGCTGCTGTGTAAAAAAACTGACGAATACAAGAGAAAAATAAAGAAGATAAATATTAATAATGAAGATGGAAGTTTGCTTAGAGTTGAAGAATAAACCGTAAGTGTATAGAAGCGCCTATTTTGCTGCAGAAATTCAAAGAGAGACAAAGTAGAAAAAGAGACCAGGAAACCTTTAAAAATAAAGAGAAAAATTTAAATACTGTAGAATACCCGTTCAAAGGGTATATTTTTCTGTGTTAAAAATTTGCCTGTATTACATTTAGTGTTTCAAAATTTCATTTAAAAATTTGTGGTAATTTGCTCGTTTCGCTTTTTGTGTAGAATGACTCGATTAAAGAATGTAGAACGCCGGAAGGATTCGACTTATGCAGAGACAGAAACTTATATGTGTATATTTATTTGTACATATAAAATATATTTAATTATCCTTTTCTCATCGTGGCACTATTTTTATATTCCTTTGTGATAGACTTTTTATTTTGTTTAAAATATTAAATAAGTTAATTTTTTAAACCTAAATACTTTAAGAGTTACAGAGTTTTACTTTGGGCTCTGAATTCCATGCATCCTTTATTTGTATAGGAATAAGAAACCTTTTGGTCCCTTGTATTTTATTATTGCTTAACTCTCTCACTGGATCACAAGTAAGATTGGAATTTGAACGCGTGATGGGGAATTAGAGTTCTAGAGAGATCTTCACAATGGCCAGCGTCGCTTCGAACGAAGAGGAATGGAAATTAGAAACGATCCAGACAGGATTGTGGAGATTGTATAGAAACACGCTCTTATATAGTTAGTGGTCGTAATTAATAAAGAGGAAAGCATTTGATAAAAAAAGGATGGGAAAGAAGAGAATATTTGAATTTGGGGAGCATCTGTTGCTCCAATCGCCTTAATAAACAACGAAAACGCACAATTGAAAGATTAGAGACAAATTCCATTTACTGATTGGTCGAAATTCGAAAGGCTTAGAAGTATGAGGAAGAGGATGTGTATGTGACCTGTATGTGACCATCGTTCCTAGCCTGTATTCCAGAAAAGAATGCCAATCACTAACCTCTATTAACTATTATTATTTCCCTTGTGTGTAATGCCAAGAAAACTAGGTCAGATTTAGGAGATTTGCGATCGCCCTGACTATCATCATGATTTACAAAGTTTGTATATGTGCTTTTCGCGCATATTTTACTCCAACTAAGTGCGTCATTGCATTTATTATCAAATTTTTCAAAATTAGCTGAAATGCCGTCATTGGTTTTCGATTTTATTAAAGTAATCTTTCGTGTCTGTTTCGTGGTCGACCAATTCGATTGTTTCAAACAAATAAACAAGAGATTTTGTTGTAGATTTCGAGTTCAACAAGAGTTAAAAAAGAGTAACTCACGCAGAGATCGTCAATGATAATTTCTATCAAACTCTCGACCGAGTTTACCATGCTGTTTCTCGCTCCTTCCGCCCTTGTCTGGAGGCTGCGCCCGCTTGAGTAACGTCATTATTCGAACCAGATCTCTTCCTTTTTCTCGCCCAACGAAGACGCAATCAGGTGGCATTTTCCCTCGCCCTTAATAGTTTCCTTTAGTTTTGCTCATTGCCACTCTAACTCGACTACAAAAGTGGAGCTTTAGCAAAGTGATCATTGTGATATTAAAACTACTAAATACAAATTTAGTCCTGATTGATACCAACTTTGCACAGTAATCAAGAGGGTGCGCTCCTGAGGAGCAGTAAGTCTCGATTAATGTTTTCTTTTCACCTTAATTTCCATCCCATTCTCGACTTTTACCATAATTGTTACTATGGTCGCTTGTGTGGTGCAGGATCGAAAAAATTGCAATCATTAATTAGATTAAAGGTCAAAGCGTTAGTGATTGATTCAATTATCGAATGATTTCTAAATCCAAGGAAAGCTAAAAATGGGGGAATTTAAGAAATCTAGCCATGGTTGCTTGGTCGAAGAATTAATTGGATGTTTGATAAATTATATTAGGTTTGATACCTGCGACGTTGATTGATCTACATATACTACATAAGTAAATAATCTCTTACATAGCAACCATTTACATTCTCGCCAACCTAACTTGCATATCGGAACTACTCACCCACAAACCTACCTAATCTACCTCCCTGCCATCAACTGATCTAATAATCTACCTAACTACCAACCTACATACTAACATATCTAATTACTTCTCATTCTGACAATTTTATATCTCTCAGCATCTGCTTGTAATTAACTATATTTTTCGGGTTTTACTTCGGTAGAGCTGTTTGCCTTCTCTCTTCCAATTATCTAAGGTTTCTATTAATCTTTTCTTTTGTTTTTACCAATAAACAAGCTTTTACTCTCCGAGGGTTGATGGATGATTTAGGAACAGAAAGATTAGCAGAAGACTCCTGTCTGGATCAGATCGTCACATTAATGCATCGTCCCCACCTTATTTGTCCCGAGAATTTACTGTCGTTTGGAAGCAAAGGAAAATCCATCTTCTTCCACAAACGCGGATCCCCAGTGCGCTCTCAAACAGTCGATCTCTTGTCTCCTCAGTAATCCTTATTTCTCTTGAAAAATTCGGAAAGAGACGGGTATGAAGAGGAGGTGAACAAAGCGGAATAAAAGAACTTGAATCTTGTAAGTGATAACACAGGGAGCAATCTAATTCCGGACTGCCAAAAGAGTATAGCCAGATTTGTAAATGAAATGACGTAAGGCGCTTGAAACTGGATGGCACCAATATCTCATAAACATTTCACAGATGATTAAGGAATATAAACGTACCCATAGATAACTCAGTAAAGGTTGTGTTTTGTTTGATTTAAATTCACACAAATAAATTGCCCGCCTCAAGCCTCACGCAGTCTTCACTTCTGACCCTTTTTTATTCATCTTCTTCTCCTCTATCCTTTGTTCTCAAATAAAGCTATCAAGGGACAAACCTTGAAGTGGACTGCAAAGTTTAAGATGAGAAATTGCTAGCTCAAAGCAAGGCAAACACTCGGAGAAGTTTCTAGCCATTGAGGCCAACAAGGTTTGAAGTCTATTGTGAAAGAGAATCACATAAAAATTAAGGGGCTGGCACAGAAGGAAAAAAGAAGGGATTTAGTGATGGTAGTGTATAATGCTTCACGCTGACCTTTCGGCTGAGACCTTGCGGCTTAGATGAGGTAATAATTAGGAAAGAAACATAGTCTATCGACTAAAAGAGAGGCTCACGGGGGTAAGTGTTTATTGTGAAATGCACAAAGAACAAACGTAGACAGAGGGTTGAGAGAAGAGTGTAGTACGAGCAATTCTAGACTAAGAGATTGAGAGAACAACGAGCGGGAGATACATACTTATCTCTGGGCTTTTCCTACTTGTTAAGGATGTACCAGGTGACCCCAAAGTCATTCCTTATTTTTCGGAACGCCTCACATAATATTCAAATATATTAGGCCTTCCATCCTAAAAAAATAGTATAGTTTATGGGAGTTTGTGGATCGATTCCCTTATGAGCATCTTTTTTGATGTTGCAGAAGCATACAAATTCAAGATATTTTCTTTTGAATTGTTGCAAATCCTTAGCCACGTTCTCAAAACGATTATAAACTGTCTTCCATAAATTATATTTTATAAGAATATATTTAAAAAAAAATAAAATTAGAATTATATTTTAAACTATAACCTTACGATTTAGGATCCTAATTTTACACTGCCCCTCTAATCTAACCTAGGTTCCGTGCTCTTATGAAGACAAAGAAGAATTAAGACTATGTCGAACTAGCGAATACCACAAAAGATTAATCGTATTTTTTTTAAAAACAAGGTCTGCTGATAAAAGTTCGCGTGCTCGCACTTATTCTGATTTATGACCTTACGACCAACAAAACTTTCAATAATTTCAGGCCTGACCTTGTGGGTTCCAGGACAATTATATTTTTCAAGAGTTAATGTAAAACAACATAAGGGTTTCAAATTTTGTTAAAAGCGGCCGAATAGTTATAATGTTATTGCAAAATTAGTACCAGGCTAACATTGGGACGACTTTGGCAATTATATTATTCAGAAAAGAATATAAAACAACATTAGGGTTTCATATTTTATTAGAATCAGTCGTATAGTTATGATGTTATTGGCAAAACAAAATATTTCATGGGCTAACCTTGGAAGTACCTTTTCTATTTTATCATTCGAAGTAGGATGTAAAAGAACATATGAGTTTCAAATTTCGTTAGAATCGGCAGAATAGTTATGATGTTATTGCCAAAGATTTCTCCGGGTAACCTTGAGAGGACTTTGTTAATTATAGCATTAAAAAGCGAATGTCAAACAACATTAGGGTTTCAAATTTCGTTAGAATGTGTAGAATAGTTATGATGTTATTGCCCCCCAAAAATAATTCCTGAGCTAAACTTAGGAGTAGCACGGCAATTATATCATTCGAAAGAGAATCCAAAACAACATAAGGTTTCAAATTTCGTTAGAATCGGCAGAATAGTTATGATGTTATTGCCCAAAGATTCCCCGGCTAACCTTGAGAGGACTTTGTCAATCATATCATTTGAGAGCAAATGTAAAATAACATAAGGTTTCAAATTGCTTTAGAATCGGTCCTATAGTTATGATGTTTTTGCCAAATGAAAATAACTCCCGGGCTAACCTTAGTAATACCTTGGCAATTACGTATATCATTTGAAAGAGAATTTAAAACAACATAATGGTTTCAAATTTCGTTAGAATCAGCGGAATAGTTACAATGTTATTACCTGAACAAAAAAAAGCCAAATGGGGACCAAACGAAGAACATCGGCCAAAGAGAAATCAACGTTAAATAATAAAGCGAAAATAAATTTTTCCAATGAATTGGACAAAACTTTTATTCTCTACATTTAAATGTGTGTATGCGTTGTGTACATGTATGATTCAAGTGTAGATCTATGTGTAAGCCCATGAATTTTGCTGTATTAATAGATGTGTGTTTGAGTGACCGTCTTTTATTGTGAGGTTTTCACTTGAATGTGCACTTTTATTTCTCTCTCTCTCTCTATATATATATATATATATATTTATCTCTCTCTCTCTCTCTCTCTTTCTCTCTCTCTCACTTTCTATCTGCTTCGTTTGAATTTTTAATTCGTCATATATTAACAAAAGAGTTATAATCTAACGAAATTATTTTAACTAGAAAGGAATAGGCAGGATAAGACTGGTAGCAAGAGGAAAACTAGGCCAAGACGTTATAAATGATAAAATTAATTATTTTATTTTTACTTTTATTTATAAAAGGTAAAAATCATTAAGTGTATTCAAGCGGGAATTTTACGAAAATCCTTCTTTGAAATATTGTAAATTTTAATCAAATAGAAATATGTGAAAGGGGCATAACCCACAATGAATTTACTCTTAAAATTGTATATAAACGCCAGTCTATGAACAAAGAGGATTTATTACCTTTTGTATAGCAACCAGGCAATAGATTCCTACTTTCCAGCAGACACAGCAAGAGTTACAAACCAGGAGTCTCGATCTTTTGGCCCTAAAAAGTTAACTATAAAAAAATGAATTTAGAAATAAAAAACAGAAAATCCATTAGAGAGGCAATGTAAAATGGAGTGGCGATTTTCTTTTAATATTAAAACGTTTGAAGGGATTAATTCAATCGATTAAAAGCATTAAAGAAAACAAGATAAAGAATTAAGTCATTTGAAAAAAGTAAAAACTTTTCTTTATAGTTATTAGAAATTTCTTGTATTTTTAAAAATTTTCCAAACGTCAAGTTTTACTCTAATTGGGTGAAGCAACTGCCAGGGAAGTCGGAAAACTTATTAACGTTATCTTTCTCCCCTCTACTGATTCACCCCCAAAGTTTCGTGATAAGGCCAATAAATGAACAGAGTTGATATGTTCGAGAGTGCGAAGGGCTATGTGTCGTTCCGTAGATGAAAATAATCATTAAGGTTCCAAAAGTTCTTGTATATTTTGTATATATTACTTATGTTCCCGTCCCCTTGATTTAGAGTTGGGATGTAAAGAAGAGTAGTGAAATAGGGTTGCCAGGAAAACTGGTTTTATGGTTGAAGTACAGCACCTCACTACTAACTCCCAACCCCTTGTGGAGTAAAGAGTATAAGGTGATGCGCGCCTCCCCTAAATTATTGCCTTAAGATAAACTAGTGCTATCTCTTGGGGCGTCTTTTGCACTTCTTTTAAATCCCCGACTCACTTTTTCATATTAAGTTAGACTTAACAAAGTTAAAAGTTCAAAGTTGCACCCTCACTTTCCTAATCATCCACTTTTCAAAGGCGTGCTTGAAACCGGCCATGGTAGAGTTATGAGGTAATCAGGCGGTGATATTATGGTTAGTGTAAAGGGTAATTCGAGTCCTTTAATTTAGTAGTTAAAGCCTCATGGACGAATACTTCAGATATTAAACGGTTAAAAGAATAGAATTATTTAAATTATTGCGTTGATGTTTAATTCTAGCTTTATTGTCTTAATTAATATTGGTTGTGCTATTTTTAGTCTCTTCCTCGCTGGCTTTATAAATTATTATTTGAAGTTTTGAGGAAAGTGATGAAATTGTTTTATGGACATCAAAATCGGTAAACCACATGCTTATTACTTTTGGATCGGGAATCCTTCCTAATGTTTTCCTGTGTGAAAAAACTTTTCATTTTCCTTCTAATAAAATTATTTCCTTTATTTCAGGATCTTTTAACTTGATGGGATAAAAACGAATTTGTGTTCGCGATTACTTGCAGGTTAGAGAGGAGAGGGTATATAAGATGGTTATGTTCTGGCCGGGGTTCCCATTTGGATCACTCGATATCATTTGTATAATGAGGTGAATGGAACTGTGTGCTATGTTGTCGATCAGGAAATAAAATAATCATTGAATGCAAATCAAAGCGTGCTAATGGGAACAGAAAAGGCGTTCCATCAGTTGCTTGTAGGTACCAAATTCAAGCCCAACCTTTAGCCTGCACCTCCCTTTCCAGCGCGAACTTGAATCTACTACGTAAGTACTTGACAGTGAATGTCTTACGTATCTTCATGTATGTTTCATTATCAAGTCAAAGGACCCATTCGAAGATTGAAAGTGGACCGTTTTCCAGTACATCGGAAAGGAAAAGAGTGATTTCGAAAGTAAAAATAAAAAAAAAGACTGTCGTGGATATGGCCAGACTCTATATGTATATATGTATATACTTAGGTACTTATAGGCCTTGGGCAGAAGTTGGGTGAAGGCCGTTAGTAAATGGGGGAATTGTTATGAGTCCGGTGGGGACGGTTTATTATTAAGTATTTGGGGTCCTTTTTCAAACAAATATTTCAGAGTGCAAGTTGGTCAAAGGTAGCTAGTAGGCGTTGGGCTTGCAAAAGGACGACAATGACGAGAATATATCTTTACTAGGACAAAATATTATTTAAGTGTACACAAACATTGGGTTTAAAGGAAATGGTCGCACAGACGGAGTTAAATGTCTACGCGAGATACAGGTGGGTTAATTAGTGGATTACAGAGGTCGGATTTAAGTAAGGAATTTAAAGAGGGATTTTTAACCCCCCCTTGGGGGATTTAAGCCAGATTCTAGATCAATCTGCAGGCGGCAACGGTTACAATAGCTTGAGTGTTCGTTGCATGAGAGGGGCCAGTTTGGATAAGATGACTGCGAAGGGTGAAGTCGAGTTACCTCTTGCTTCAGATGAGGGAGCATTCGTAGATAGCCTTCGGAGATGGGAATCCTGGTCAGATACTCGCCGATTGAATATGTCAGAGTTCACATATGTCGATTTAGCCTCGGTTCTCGAATTGAACTCGCTGATGTCTCGGAAGGCGGTGAAGGACGAGCGTCCTTCAACTTGTTTGCGTTAGTAGGTGGGAACTCTCTTATTACTGCTTACTGAACTGAGTCGAAGGATTATATAAACGCCCGGTGAGGGGGATTTTAGGGGCTTGGTGCACGCCTACACACACACGTGCGATTTGGGGAAAAGGCGGTGACTACTTTGTGAGGGAAGGGGGGCAATTGTGATAACGTTTGCGTAGAATGTTCGACGAACTTTGATCTTATGACGTAAGGCAGGAATATTGGCTGAAAGGCGGCCATGGGAGACGATGAATTCGGGGTGTGATAACGGCGTAGGCTGCACCCTCACCCTGATTCAGCCGTTCTTTCAAAGCTTAATGCGGTGATCTCATAACCAAGTGGGTACAGAAGGGCACTTGGACGCCCTTCCAACTTATTCTGCTACAAAGACAAAATGAACGAAAGTAAAACTAGCAGTAAGAAAAGTTGGTGGATGGCTAGTACTGCTGCTAAAAAAGATCGAATGCCGTTGACCCACTAAAATAAGTAATAGCAACAGAGCAAGGGAATATAAGTTCCTGGAATAAATAATTATGTATAGCACATCTAATAGGGGTTGCAAAAGGTAAAAAAAACAAATAAACATACAAGAGTGGATAACAAAGAAATAAAGGAAATGGGCAATAAGACGAGAGAAAAGTGTAACAAATTGTTAAAATGTGATTATATGCCTAGAAACAACTATGGCTAAAAAAAATATATAAAACAAACAATAATACCATTTTGTGCAAACAGTAAATTTCCCTTGAGATCCGTTTCATAAATATTCACTATTAAAATAAATTCGCAAATAAACTCTCCTTCAAGTTTTGCAAATTTAACCTTAATTTCCATAAGCAAAAAGGAATAATAATCTGTTTGAATTAGGAATATTGCTATTACAAACTTTTTATAGTCAATTTCCAAAGGGATTTTATTCTATTTCAATGTAAACATACATTTTCTTGCTCATTTATGCTCGTATTCCGATATATATCTGAAGCATCCAAGTTCTCAGTTGCATTGAATCCATTTGTTTGTTGTAAGAAGGAAGCAAATGGAAAAAATAAATTTAGCACGACTCTCAGCGTTCTGCTTCTCGCAAATATCTAGTAAAGTTAAATGTATTTCTCTTTTCTAAAAAGTTTAACTAATTATCTATTTCACCTTTGTTAAGTGCTGGGTTTTATAATTTTATTTGTTGTTCTCGGCCTGGAATAGGAAAATAGTGTCGTTCACAGAGTTACACATAGATCTTGGACTCTTCTTCCGTTAATCACAAGCAAATCTACACCAGTTAAGTGGAGTTGAAGCACGTAAGAAACTGTTTGACTTTTAAAATACATAAGTATATGTGAGTTTGTGTTAATTTTAGCTGTTTTATTACTCTCCTAAGAGTATGTGCTGATAGAAAGGAAAATATCATGGTTGTGTTGGAGGAACTTTCAAAATTCTTATATAAGCTATAAATAATTTGCAAGTTGTTCTCCACCGACCTACACTCATTTATGGGATCATAACCAGCAAAGAACCTTACGTTCGCTAAATGGCTTTTGGTTGAAGAAGTGGAGAAGGTAAGGTAAGAAGGACTTTGAATGAGCTTTAATTTAGATGAAAGTAAACCTAGCAGGTTGATAGCATGGATTTATTCCCGTAATTCAATTATTAATTACACTGTAACAAATTATTCACCTTTGTTTTTCTTGGGTTAAATGTGTTATTTCCCTTTTTTATATATATTTAATAAAAAAGGTCAATTTTAATCCCCAAACTTTGATTTTGTGGCTAGACCATTTAATTTTTAAATTAGCCCATTTATGGTAAATAACACTATTTTGAAGAAAATAGTAAAAATATAACAAAAGTTTCAAGAGTTATGTGTTTTTTATTTATGGTATAAACATGATATACTGTATTTAAAAAGTTAGAGAAAGAGTAATACTGTAGTAATAGCTATTATTTCCTTTATATTTTGTTTTTTGCGACCTAGACAGCAATGGCAGTTCTCTTACATTCCACATAGATTAAGCACTAATTTTGCAAAAAATAAACACTCGACCTTTCTAGAACTTTCGAGAATTTTTATATGTTTGAAGAATTTCTAGGACTTTAGGGCAACGTAATGACTGTTAAAATACAGAGAATGTCTACTCAACCGATCAGTTTAACTCTACTCGTCACAGCGCAAACATCGTCACTCGTCATTGCTAGAAGCATTTGTTACAAATGGCATCAAGTGGTTGTAAGCATCGAACAGACGCGTTTTGCTATGTCTGCAGCGAATTTATTAAGACGAGCGAAAAAGTACTCTGTAGAAATATCTGCTAAAATGTGTGAGGCCTACAAGTCATATTATTTCGTCATACTAGTCGGAGGTCAAGATTTTTACTAATGCACTTCCTTTATTTACAATGCAAAAGTTGACGGGCAAAAAATATCCATAATTTAACAATAAATGAAATTAACACTAATAAATGAAGGATGAAATTTGAACGAAGATCAGGGAAGCATTTTAGAAGAAATTTATGCTCATCATACCGAAAACGATTATAATTTTGAACCGATCTCAGTAATTAAATAAATAAATTACCAATAATAGAATATCACTCGTACTTACGAACTTAATGGCAAACCTTTTACTTACGAAGCAAAGGTAAATAATTCTTATAATACAGAAGATCTTGAATGTGAAATATTTGAAAAAACCGGCTAGGTCTAGAGTAAATTAGACCAGACTGATGTATCATAGCAGAAATTACGACAGTTTGATGTTGTCGGAAGGACAATTTGAATTCAAGTGAGCGGGGTGTGTGAGAGACTCTCACAGGCAGCCTCAACGCGGGGTTTTTCCCGCTATGAAGGCATTTCAAATGACGTGGAAATGGTTTCCCACTGAATGAATGGGAATGAAAATGATTTAGGATGAAAATGTATTGATATGGCGTTATTTTTAGTTCTTCTAACAATATATATATATATATATATATATATATATATATATATATGTTGTTCTAACAATATATATATATATATATATGAACTGTCTTTTTTTTATTTGATTGTGGATTTTTAATTAGTTTTACCATTTCTAATAACATTAATTGAAAAGTATTTGTATATTTATACTCATGTTTTCATTTTGTTTTTTACAGGATAGTACAGAAGAGAAAAGCGAGCTATGAGTTTCGTAATTCCACGAATTTGGAGCGAACCAACTGACCACTCAAGCAATTGTTTCTTTTGTATGGTGAACCCTAATAAACGTCTAGCAGGCAAAAATACGCCTGTTGTTATGTATCAAGACCTTCAGTCATCTAGTGCGCTAGTGTCACACAATTCTAAGCTTTCCGTACTCACTCCTCCAAAAAAGGAGCAGCAGTTTTTAGAAAGGAAAAGCAGTTCAGAAGAGGATGAAGTCATTGATCCAGGTTACAGAGGTGCAACTGAGGATAGAAACCCATACTACTTCAACCAAAAAAGATCTCAACGACTTAATCAGAGATCTTAGGTCTCACAGAGTTCAATTCTGATGTTTAACTTCGAGACTAAACCAGTAAGATATTGTCGTGGTATAGCTCTATATATCATACATACATCTATTATATTTGATTTTAGAGTGCACAGGGGTTTCCTTTTAATAGGTTTGGCTATGCCGAGGTCCGATTACAAGTTCAAATCCTCGTAAGGGAGAGCTAGTCCAATAGATGCTACATTATAACTTGGTATTGGCTGAGAGTTCCAAATCTGAATTAGTTACAGGCTATTGTTATACGGCTATGATGAGCTCGAGGGTCAGAAGGCAAAGGAGTACGGAAAAATAGCCTTCAATGAATATTAATAATTAAAATTAATATGTTACAACAATACACAGACATATAAGATAAATAGTTAGGCAAATGATAATGGATAATGGTAGATGGCAATTATAAATTTGGGGAAGCTAAAATATTGGTTACGATACCTTGTACACAAATGGATGGGCTGGGGAAGACGATGGTCGTTTCCGGCGAAGCGGCGAGATGATGGTTGGGTCACTTCGACGGGGTTCAAGGTCAACTTGCTTGTAGTGAAATATTCGTTTGAGATGACGGGGGGTGGGGAAAGCAGAGTCTTCGAGAAGAGAGGTTGGGCATTCTTCCGGTGTAAATACCTTTGAAGAAAACGGAGGGTGAGTTTCTCCGAGACGTCAACGGTTTCTTTGGTTGGATATGCGTAATCAAGGGGGTATTACGCTAAGATAAATCATCACTGAAGCCTTTTGGGATAAGAATTGGTTCTTGTTTGGAGATGGCGTTGATGAGCGGAGTCGGACGTGTTTTTTTAGGGGGAGAAGAGTTCTTAACTAACTCTAGGGGGTGGATATTTGTTTTATCCAAGAAGAGATGCTTGGTTTTGTCCTAAAACGTTTCCTTGCCTTCGGCGTATGACGACCCGAATCGAAGAAGAGTAAGATCTTCTGCACTCGTGAGCTTCTCTCCTACCAATCTATTCATTCCTCCTCACGAGGGTAGATATGAAAACCAGAAGTGAGGGAGCTTACCTCATAGAAGGGGGAGGACTATCTCCCATTGTTTTAGTCATGGCGAACGCGGCCCGGGTGGTGATTTTCTTAGCCGCTCTCAGCGTGGTTGGAAGGGAGAGGGAGGAGACTTCACGTTTTGTTTTAAATACTCGCCTTGATAAGGGCTACATTTCATGAACCCACTCCCATACTTTCTCACGATTTTGAGCTTCGAAAATTGTTTGTAAGCTAGAAGAGGCCCATGACGTGGAGGAAATGCTTAAAAACGGCGTTATTTCTCCCATCATGTGCTTGTTCCCTCACACGCCTCCCTTTTCGAAAATTGCACCTTTTCTCATTCAAAAAGAAAAAAAAGGAATAAGGGAGAAAAGAGACACCCCGATGCACTTTTAAGTGGGAAGGGGGCGACTCAGTTACGACTCATTTTCTACCTAAACATAAAGGAATTATACAAAATATACATACACTGTTACCAAGCTGAACCGTACAACAGAAAATTGATCAGCTTTTTCAAAAATTGGCATGTGACCACACAGAATATTATACATACTACCAAAGATAAGGATACTTAATAACCGACATAGGTATATATAAAAAAATCTAAAATCATACGACATATGGTTTCTACTTGGGGACTTTAAACCCAAAAGAAAACATGAAGATAACGGAGACATTTCCAAATCATATCGCGAGGACAGTTATTCTTACTTCGTAAATACATAAAAATACAAAGAAATGGGCGTACACAAAATAATCAATTATCCTAAAAAAAAAAATAACAGTACCTTAAATTCTTACGGATATAAAATATATACAACTACCAAACATTTGTTTAGGGCCATTTCACACACAACTAATCGGATTATCGGGTGACGCATTTATGCTGAGGGAATCGGCCATCTGATTATTTGTCCCTTCAATGTAATTGATTTTAAACTGGTTCTCCTGGAGGAGGAAACTTTAGCGCATTAATCTGCCGTTCGTGTGTTTCACGTTTCGAAAATACACAAGGGGGCAGTGATCAGTTTCCACATGAAACTGTTTACCTACTAAGTACATTTTAAATTTCTGAATTGCCCAGATTATTCCTAATGCCTTCCTTTTAATAACTGAATAGTTCTTGATTACCTGTCTTGTGCCCGTCTTACAAGTAAGCTAGACGTGCTGTTATTGTACATACATGTTGCTTTACGTCGTGGAAAAGAAAACTATCTTCGAAGGCCTGAACTTGACAGGTGGCGAGCTTCTCACCTTATAAGAGAGGGCCAGGATCCCGACACAGCGGATGGATGCTTGTGTCAGGAATACCAAGCACGCAAGAAAAATCGGACTTATGGGCCAGAGTCGGAACGTATCAAGGAGAAGATGTTCCTGTAGGACCTTCAGGATCTCTTTGATGTTGCCACAATCGATTCCCTCCAGACCATGACCAGCGAAGAAGAAAAGGAGTTTCTCAAGATGCAGCGTGAGGACATCTTCTCGTGCAGCATTGCAGGGATCGACGCGAAAAATTCTGAATCCAGGCCTAGGCGTGGGAAGAGTATTGACAAAGAAGCAGAGATACGACGAACGAGAGGCCAATGGTCAAATGGCCGTTAATGCTTTCAGTTCCAGCTCCACATCGTCTGATGAGTCACAGGCTACAGACGAGTACCGACGTTTAACTTCAGCCTGTACATCTGGTTCTACAGCGAAGAGGCCTAAGAAAATCTTTAAATCTCCTGAAGTCGAAAGGTGTCTTGGATCGAGTCAATCTCCCAGATCGTGTTGCGGCATTCGTCAGTGGCGCTGTTGAACTTCGCCCTGGGCCACGTCATTTCTGATCTGACGTTGTCCCGTAGTTCGATACGGGGGTCGCGTCGTCACACCTTCGAAATCCAAGACCAAGAAGCGCTTAAGAGCTTCCAAGCAGCTGGTCCCAATCTCCTGAATAGGGATGGAAAAATAATGCAGGAGATGAGCGGGAAGACAGTGGACAGGGTTGTGATTCTGGCAACTGGTCAAAGATTCGAGAAGTTTTGCCCGAAGTACTGGAGAAGCTCAGACCACAGCGTGCTTGGAATTGCTCGAGTCTTGGAAGATTAGCCAGGAAGTAATCGAATTTGACTTCAATACAACTCCAAGCAACACTGGCGACTACAATGATGCGTGTCTGCGGATTGAGGAAGGTCTTTGAAGCGAGCTAGCGATGATAACGTACCACCATCATGTGTTATAGATTGTTGTCTCTGACGTCTATTGAGTCGTCTTTGGTCATACTGGAGGTGCAGAAGTCACCATTTCCAAGCGTTTCCAGAACGAGTGGCCGACCATCAACCAGCAAGCGTACACGATTGCTGAGCATACCCTCTTCTAAGGAGATCTGGAGCAGCTCGGCTACCAGATGATGGATTACCTGCCATCTGCCCTGTCTGATCCAACAAAGTGTACGCGCAATGACTAGAGCGAGTTAATGCAGCTCGCAGCCTTGTTCCTCTCAGGGGGTACAACGAATGCACCATCTTTTCGTGCCTTTGGTGCCATCAACCACGTGACATGAATGACAAAGTGAATTTACTGCCTGAAGGGGTTCTTGTTACGAAAGCAGTTCAAGACAACGAAATGAGAGGAGCAGAATGTGACTGGCATGGAGCTGTTCATTGTTATGGTGTACTTCCGCTTTTCGCAAGAAGCTCCTTTGTCATCTCACCACTCAAACAACGAAATGATGATATGACTGAACTCCAGAAGTAGACGAACCAGAAGAACCTCGTTGCAACCGCGAGCAATGACCTCCAACGGCATCTCTGCTATTTAGCGGAAGACTTGGTTGGCCTTACCCAATTGGACTACCGGATTCCATACAAAATGAAGGCTGACTGCTTGACTTGGATGAAGACGGAAAATAAGACCGAAAATCACCCTGCATTGTATTTTCGACGCCCTGAATATAGGCGTAGCCCAGAAAGCGGAGCGGGTCTTTCTGCGGATGGATCCTTTGGCTTGGAATAGCGATAAGCTGTACGAGGACTTTCAGACCGGAGCCAAAAGCCTGAGAATGGTGAACGACGCAGCTGAACGAGAAGTCGCCCTAATAGAGGCCTACAATGCGATGATAACAAAGGATGAGGAGCAGAAGCAATTCATCTTCCGTCTCATTCACGAATACCGAATGGCCATCCCGACACCCTCAAAGACCAACCTGACCAAGAAAATTTGAAAACTGGGACGACCCCTAAAGGATGAGATAGAGAGACGAAATTTTACGTGTAATTACATTTCGTGAAGTGTAATATAATATCATTTTCAGTTTTTTAGACCACCCTAACATACACATAGAAAGACATATATATATATATATATATATATATATATATATATATATATATATATATATATATATAAAGGCTGTTCCATTAAGACGGATCGAATTAGTAGTAAATAAAACAGTGTTATTGGTGAAAATTTATTGATTTCACTATTGGGTCATGTTAGTTGACTCATGGCAATTAGGATTAAAAAATAATATCGCCTAAAAGTCCGCCAAGGCTTCGGAGGCATACCTTGACTCAATGGTCCAAACTTTTGATGACGTGTTGGCACAGTTGCTCCTCGATCTCACTAATATGCCTTATTAACTCATCCTTCAGCTGTTGAATTGTTGTCAGCTTGTTGGCATAGACCGTACTTTTGAGATGACCCCAAAGAAAGAAATCTAAAGGCATCAAGTCACACGATCGTGGTGGCCAATTGACCTTGCTATTTCGAGAGATGATGCGACAAGGGCACTTCTCATTTAATAAGGCCATTGTTACTTTGGCTGTGTGGCATGTGGCGCCGTCCTATTGAAACCACAAATCTTCGACATCCATAGAATTCATTTCAGGCCATAAAAAGTTGGTTATCATGGCACGATATCGCTCGCCCGTCACCCTAACAGAATTCCCTGCATCATTTTCAAAGAAATAAGGCCCAATGATTCCGCTAGCTAAAAAATGCACAGCAAACAGTAACTTTTTTGTGGATGCAGTGCCTTTTCAACAATCTTCCTTGGATTTTCATCAGCCCAAATGCGACAATTCTGCTTATTAACGAATCCACCAAGATGAAAATGGGCTTCATCACTAAAGGGAATTTTTTGCGAAAAATCATCATCGGCTTGTCTTTGTTCGTGCACCTAAATGAGGAAATGTACGGCGCTTCAAATGGTTAGCAGTCTTCAATTCTTGTTTCAATGGAATTTTTTAAGCGTGTAGAGACAAATCTTTTGTAAAAAGTCGATATATAATTGTTGTGGAGAGGTTCAATTCATGCTCACAATGACGAATAGAGGTTTCTGGATCTTCAGCCACATTCTCGCGCAGTGCCGCAATGTTTTCAGCTGAACGGCGTAAACGAGCGCGCAATGGCGTTTTCTTATATGCCCCCGCCCCATTTGTTTGAATTTACGAACAATTTCCCCAATTGCACTCTCGGTTGGTCGATTATGTTGACCCCCCAAAAATCGCGAAGTGCCCGAAATGCGGATCTGTTTGATTGTCCACTTTCGTAATAGGCTTCGATAACTTTAACACGTTGTTCGATTGTAAATCTTTTCAGGTTTGAAATTGCCGAAGACTGATGTTGTTACATCTGAAAAAAAAGAAAAAAATCCTTAGACGCTTAAACTTAACTCACATTTAATATCAGTCCAAGTTATTGGAACACCCGTTATATATATATATATATATATATATATATATATATATATATATATATATATATATATATATATATATATATAAGATATGCAAAAAATCTTGTCGATTTATTTGCATCTATTGCTCTACTCACGCGCTATTTTATGAGTTTCTCATATCCATATATATATATATATATATATATATATATATTAATCATGAACTGTCGAGCTTGTTTCAAACCGGAGTTTTCCTATAAAGGTGAAAACCATGCACGCTTTTGTTAAAAACATATTTATTAATTTGGATTTGAACGTTTCGAGAACTTAGTCTCATTGTCTGCATTAAAATCAAGAACGTGAAGGATTAAAATTTCTAGTTTGATAAAATACTAAAATTAAATAGTGCAATTTATATGTTACTTAATACAAGATGAAAAATTTCATTAATTTATGATATAATTTAAAGATTGGATGCTTTTTTATTTATATTAGGTTTAAGTTTTATGAAGAAAAGTGATTCAAATATTAGTAGTTCGTTGAGGTAACAAGGATTAACAAGGAAAGTAAGTACCCTAGGAGACCTTACGGTCCATTCAAAGAGGGTACCTTTAGGCTAGCAATCGAGCGGGCACATGGCTGCTCAATTGTTTTGCGTCCCTAAACGGCCACTTTTCAAGACTTTGTCTAGTCTTGACTTGAACTGGTCAACAGATTCACTGTTGACAACTTCCACTGGAAGTGCGTTCCACTTACCGCAGATACTGTAGGTGAAAAAGTTTCCACACAGATTGCGGTTGTAACACTTCAGTTCAAGTTTGAAGCCGTGATTGCGCGTTCTGTTCTTACTCAGTATGAAAATATCCCGGTAGTCAACATTGTCGAACCCTCGAAGTATTTTGAAGACCTCGATGAGCTGACCACGCAGTCTATGGGTTTCCAGCGAGAACAAATCTAACTCCCTTAGTCTATTCTCATAACTTTTATGTCGGATAGAAGGAATCAGTTTGGTTGCCCTAGCTTGTACGCGTTCCAATCTCGCGATGTCCTTTCGCAATGAAGGACTCCAAAATTGTACGGCATACTCCAGGTGCGGTCGGACAAGTGAGTTGTACAGGCACAGTACAATCTCCTTGTTCCGATAACCAAACTGGCGCTTAATATAGCCTAGCATCCTTTGGGCCTTTTTCTCCTCCTCAATGGACTGTTTCGAGAACTTGAGGAGGTGTGGGCTTTGACTAAGTATTGTATAGTTATCCAGACTAATTTCAGACTTGCATATTTTGATGTGATCTCGTTTCGGTGAAGGTTCTGGTCTGTTTAAAACCAGCCTCGTGCGGGTCGACCTTTTCCTATGCTGCCCGATGCCACCATAGAACGACTTCATGCTCGAACCAATATAAGATGAATCCAAAGATTCAGAAGTCTAATTATAAATTACAGATGAGTGTCAGTGGAATGGCATTCGGCCCTTATAGGTAAAATAGGACCTAATATTGGGTCCATGTTTTAATAAAAATGTGGAGTTGAGATAAGGATAGAATTTATTTAGTCTTCTTAATCTCTTTATCAAAGTCGTTCGTTTTTCTACCAAAGTATGGGAGACAAAAGAAATTGGATTTCATGACGGATAGAAATAAGGAACTTTTAATATGGTTTTCATTAATAAATCAGGGTAGTCATTATTTTTAAAGATTGCTCTAAGAAAAGAGAATTATAAATGCAGCAGTGACATGAAGAACATAAATATTGTAGAATCAAAGGATAAGGGATTTTAAAATTCTCCAGATGAATAAATATGTTTTTTAGCAATAGCGTGCTTGGTTTTCTCATGGTACTTTATCATATGCTCTCTCTAAATGGCTTACTTCTATTCCTACATCTCTAGTTGGGTCCATTTCTCATTCAAATGGTACCAATAGCTACGACCTTGGTTCTACACTCAATGCCATTCAGTATTGTAACAATTTTAGCCCTGTTAGTTCCGATGTCTGCTCATTATTTACCAAGGTTCCGGTTGATGATATTTTCAATTTCTTTAATGATGAATTACAAAATATTGAACTACCTCTAACTGCTACTATTTTTATGAAACTCATTTAAATTTGTGCCTAAAATTGTATTGTTTTGTTCGGATGGTAAATATGTTCTTTAAAAGTTTAGATTAGCCATGTTCTTTCTAACTTATATATGGAGTTCTTTGTAACAACATTCCTCCCTCTCTTCATTGACTTCCATATTGTTCGGTACAGGTATATTGATTATATCATTGCCTGTGGCCTAATTATAAAGATGTTAATAGCTTTCTTACTAAACCTAATTCACTCGTTCCTTCCATTAAATTTACCCATGAGGTTTATATAATAAAACTCTTTCCCTTGTCGATCTTTTAATTCACAAAAACCAGACTGTTTTTAAATACTCCATCTCTCGCATACCTACTAATTCAAACTTTTATATTCATTTTTACCCCTTAAATAGTCTCAAAGTCAAACGTTTTGTTTTTCCCCTATGTTTTTACGGGCTTTACGAGTTGTTAGTCCTGAATATATGGATTTAGAATTCTCCACTATCTTTGAACTTGGCCATAAACTATGTTACCTTTATCCCTTTCTTCTAAACTGTCTTTCCTCTGATAAAAATAAGTTCTATAATACAGTTCCTGTTATCCATTTGAATACTAAAAACATTTGGGTTTTACTCTTCTCTGATTTTTTCATTGACCTTCCCCATCATTTAAAACCCTTTAACATTTCTGTTGCTTTCAAATATGAGTCGACTAGTCAGAATATACTGGTTCACAATAATTGGAATAATATTGGTGGAGTCTATTCAGTAGAATGTTGTGTTTGTCCAAATAAATAATTTGGAGAGACAGGAGAGCAATTATATATCTGTATTAATCAGCATAAATACAATGTTAGGAGAGCTGTAATCAATAGTGCGTTTTTTGTTCATATGTCGAAAATAACTACTTAATTATTTTGAATTCAGCAAAATTTATTTTTCGCTGAAATGACGCAATTAAAAGAAACATTGTTGAATCCTCATGTAAAAGTTAATTCGATAACTTTAATATTTCTCCTGGCCTTTTTTAAAATTGATACTGTTATCGAAAAAGTTATTCTTAAAGAAATAAGTTTTGACTAACGTTCTTAGTTTTGTTTGCAAAATTTATTGTTATGGATACACGATTTGTGAATTTAATTATCTCATTGGTTTTGTATTAACATTATTTTATTTCTCTCCCTCTCTTCTTGACCCCCCCTACGTCCCAAACCTCCAACGGATCTGCTTGCTTCTCGTGTTTCTTTTAATCTCCTTCTTTTGACTATCTTCTTTTCGGGTAATCGTTCTAACCCCAATGGCTCTGTTCTTGACCCTCTCTGTCTCTTGGTTTGACCTTGCTACCTGTTATAGCTAAATTTTAAAGGTTAATTTACTCGTCCTTCTCCTACTTCCTCATTGGTGATTTCTTGACTTAGAGGCGGTCCTTTATTTTTTGCTGTCTTATATATACCATTATTATATTATTTTCACTTGGAGTTATCATTGAGAATGAACGAAATAAAGTTCGAATGTACTAGGAAACACATTTTCATTTGTCCTGCATGACATTGCATTCATTGCGAACTTCACGGGCTTTTTTGTGAGTTATTCAATTCCTATATATATCAGTGGCGTGCAGTGAATGGAAGCAAGGGATTCAATGCTTCCCCTACTTAAGAAGAAAAGAAAAATTAATTACACCCCAATAATTAATATGACAGCAGAATCAATTTTATTCTCACATTTATGCCTGCCTATACTTCTTTACGCCATACGGTACCGTTTACTTTCAATCGAATTGGCGTTAGACCCTGATAGCCTGACTGCAATTAGAAAAATGCATCCTTTCCGTCGAGATTTCTACTCTTTTCTTTTTCCTCTTTCAATTTCAATAATAGTTCAGCTTTTTGTTGCTTTGGATTGAATAATTTAAAATATGTTTCGCTTTTATTAGCAATAATATACAGTCATTAGAGTGTTATGATTTTCATCTGAATATTTCAACACCGTGTTTGAATTGAGAAAAAATAACCTAATTGTATACGGAAAAGGAAGCAAATTTGGCTTTGCAGTCACCTGCTTGCATCTAACAACCCTGTTAAGTTGCCAGAATCTAGGAAAAAGTATCAAAATATCTAAGACACATGACGTAACTATTATTATGCTCTGAAGCTTAAACAAATTTTTAGGTAATATTTGAATACTGGTTCTATGAAAGAAATCAACTAAATAGCAAAAAGTTTAGTTTATTCAAGCTCTAATATCTTAAGAATTTTGTTAATATTTCTGGGATTCTGGTGGCCTACCTTTGTATCTTGGAGATCAGTAGCACTGAGGCAGTGCTTAGATAAGTGTGGCATATTGTTTATTAATTCTTTTAGGTGATAACCTCCACCCCCTCCCTTTAAACAAAATGGATACAAATGAAGTTTTGAAGAAAATGCGATTGCATTATTGAAAAAATATTAAAAAGGAAATTCAGTGCAATGACTTATATTGAAAGAGAAACTATAATTAAAACAGGTAGGCTTACGCTAACACTAGCTCTATCATCCAACAGGGTTACATTTGCAAATACAATGTAGGCCAATATGATAGAACATCTTGGCTAGTTGGTTGTGCAGAGTTACAGAAGCTATTTTAAAATTTAAAAAATAGCAAAAGAGAAAAAGTAAAGTGAAAGTAATAAGAACGTAAACCTTTTCACGTAAACTGGTATTACTCATTTATTTACAAAGAAATATTATCCTTTATCACCGAGGAAATTCTACACGAAGAAATATATGCGCTCGCAGGGTTGATTGAAGATTCCTCCTATTCCTTGTGAGTGAGGAAGCTTACACAGATGGGGCGACTTATTTCCTCTTACTTTGGATTTTTTTAACCATCTTTTTACTGCCTGGGGGCCGGGTTCCTCTCCCTCCCCCTCCGGTCATCTCAAGATCACCGGAGAATGGAGGGAAGGGGACTGGCAATCTTTCTTTATTTTTCCTTCCACAACTTTTCCTTTACTATTTGTCGTTCCGATATAGTTCTCTGGCAAAGGAGGCAAATAAAAATGAGAGTTTAGAAACGTTCTTCTTTTAACAGCGGTCAACTGGAAAACGCCGACATGCCGGGAGTATGGTTTCTGGCTGAAGTTGCACTTTAATTGCTGGTTTCTTCATTTAAACAATGATGGGTTTGGCCAACCGCAATCTTCTGCGGGTTTTGAGTCTCAGGATGATGGAGGTGTCCTTATTCAGCTTTTCACGGGATAGGGAAGTACCATGAGAGTGGGCGTCTTTTTTAATGCGCCATCTTGAAGGTGAGCTGTCAGTCGCCTTGACATGCTTGTAGTGGTTACGCTGAGAGTTAACAGTTAAAATTAATAACGCTGCCACACCTGTGGACTTGAATTGTACACACACACACACATATATATATAAATATATATATATATATATATATATATATATATATATATATATATATATATATATATATATATATATATAAACACTTTTGCAAATCAGTTTATTACATTACAGGCCGAATTTCGGAATCTACTTCCATCTTCAGCTCTACAATGAGAAGAGTTTACACCCAAATATGTTTTATATATAGGAATGGATAGGGAAATGATCACAGGAAGGCGATCAGAGAACAAAGGAAAGTATAGATTAAGGAATAGGTAAATTTGTGACGATATTTGAGGCAAATTTTTTAGAGAGAATTTTTAATAACCTCGTTACATTTAAAATCGCCCTCAGACATATTCTTAATTGGAATTTGTTCAATCAATATTGACTCATTTATACGTATTTTGTAATAATAATGATCAGACCTAGAGAGTAGTTTGGCAATATTAAAATTAATTTGTTGATTTCAATTAGTTGTGTGGTTGGACAAACTAGAAGCTAACTTCCTCTTCTAATATATCCCCAATGTGCAACTATCACATCGGGTCATCAATCTCCGGCCACTTGTCTAATTTAGCATTGCGTGCGGCCTGCCAGATCATTTCCTGGGTCATCGGTGTGGCACTCCCTTATTCCGGCCGCGTGGTGAAACATCTGGGAACTTTAATAAAAACATAGATTCTATGTATTTATTAAAGTTCCAAGTTTCCCCCAAATAATATTTATTGCAATTATTACATGGAATAAGATACACTCCAGACTGTTAATTAGATGGTTTGTACTTTGAAAATACTTTTTTATAGTCTGGTTATATTTAAAACCTTTTTTTAATATTGGCATTTGTGTAGAAGTTCTAATATTTGGAAAGTTAAGAGACAAAAGGTAATGTAATAGATGTTTTAATGGATGAGTTATAGGTGTTATTTGAGAAAAAAAAATCCATCTGGCTCACGAGTGACATGATTCAATAGACCATAAGAGGTACATTAAACAAATAAACTTACAACTAAAGAAGTTAACTTGGTTTCGAAGTGGCAAGGGCTGCAAATGCAATAAGCTCTTAAGCTTTGTGATTACAAGTATGATTTCTTAACCGATTTATCATGGAATGAATATAATTGTATATAAGAATTTGAATTTTAGCTTTGCATTATACAGAATGTATTATCGAGCCGTCGATTATCATATTTTGTATCGGGGAACGGCAGCGAGTTTTATGATTTCCTTTCGAACTTAAATTTAATAATGAGATGCAAGTTGTTGAGATTTTTTAGGGAGCTATCAAAGTTTTCAAGATTATTATGCATCAGCATAATAATCTTAAAAAAAAGAAAGGGTATAATTTAATATACTAGTGCTTTTTCGAAATTTTCTATGAATAAATTCTGGAGAATCGGTAATAAAAAATGCCCATGCTAATGCCGTAGAATTGGCGATAAAAAACAATCCCTGCAGGAGAGAACATTATACGTTATACATAAAAGTAAAAGGTTAATAATTTTCGCACACGAGAGCGGCAAACCAATATCTATTTTAGGGAGGTGGGCCGAAAGGATATTAAGACGTTATTCAACTGGGTCTTTTGTGAATAGCCTATTAACATCGAAACTCACCTTTTGTTATTGGTCAATTCTAAGTTGATAGGGCCATTTTAAGAACTGTTAAACAAACCAAAAGAAAACTTTATAGTAGCACAAATAAAGAGGAGAGGAAGCGTAATGTTAAGGGTTGCTTGAAGATCCCTATCCTTTTTCCACGACGGGCTTCAAGTTTAATTCTCGTTATAAGTCTTAGCGCATTCCTTATTTGTGTTTTGGGAAGACTGTATAAATAGGGAAAATAAGGATTAATCCTCATTAATATTTTGATTAAGTCGATCTTCCTTTTGGGGATTTTCCGTAGGAAATCATTGAAACATTTGGTCTTATTTTTTATGAGGTCAGATTTAAGTTGTTCATGTCCCATGATCATTAAGGAAATCTTGGATTATTTGCGAATACTGGTCCATATGTAAAATGATTACTAGCTTGGTTTTCCTCGATATAGTTATAATAATGATTTTGATTCTTTGTCTGGGGGTTTTAAATGCATTTACTTCTTTCAGGAATATCTAATTGATTTTCATGAGAACTATTAGTTAATAAGCCAAATAATACTGCACTTTGAAATTCATTCATTATGTTAATATTAACATCACTACTTGTTTTGCTTAGGGACAATATTTTTATTTCAACGCGATGCCTGAGAAGGCTTACAATCAACCGTTGCGCCGAAGTACTTCCGGATCTCTCCCTTTTAAAGTGGAAGCTCAAGGCTAGAAGGAAACTTAATATGTAGTTTGTATCTAGTACTTGGTCTTAAACTTCCATTCCCCAGATATTTTTTATAACTTTGTCATCATACTAGCTTAATTTCGATAAAATAAATTATTTTCTGTTATACTTTATCATTTTCACATTCATATGACAAAACAAACATTATATATTGATCATTTAGTGCCCCTAACCATAACAAGTAGTGTTGTTAATACTAAAATAGAGTGAAAGAATTAGAAAATGCAATTACGAGTCTTCGAAAAATCAAAAACATTATTATAATTAAATCGGAAAAAACAAAAAAATGATCATTTTACATATGTAACAGTAACGGAAAAAAATCGAAGATGTCCTTAATGATCACGAGACATGAAAAACAAATGAGCAGATAAAAAAATAAAAATGTTTCCATGATTTCTAGATGACTCTGTGTGCAAGAACTAGCGTATCAATAGGGCAAAGAAGGATTAATTCTCTTGAATATTTTGATTAATTCGGTCTTCCTTTTGAGAATTTTCCGTAGAGATTCAATGAAATATTTACTCTTATATGCGGTCATACGCCTATTGCAATATTTATAAAAGTCTTCCCAAGACACATAAAGAAAAAATCTCCGAAATAAAATTTGACTTACAGGAGTCTGAATGGATAATAGTGGTGTAAAATGAGCACTTTTCTCTAAAGTCGTAGTCCCTCTCTTTTGGAAGAGTCTATAAGAAGAGTGGTAATATTTCAGGGAGTTTTTATTGTTCTCTATGCTGGTGCTATCTTTGCAAGCGTTGCAAGTGAGATTAGTAAACCGGAAAAACTAAAAAAGTAATAAAGAGCGGCTATAGATACTGATAAACCCATTAAAAAATGAGGAAAGCTTATCTTTGGTGTTAGGAGCAATGATTTATGAAATAAAGACCACCGCTATCCTCAATATGAACGTTCGGCCAGAAGAGTAATTAACAAATTTAATATAAATAAATACTGTCAACATTATAATCGATATTTTCCCTAACGTAAAAGAATAAACAGCTTAGATAATAATTTTCCAAGTTATTACTTTTGTAGGCATTTTCCTATTTTGTTGCCAACTAAATTATATTTTCAGTTAACTCCTGCAACTTAAATACCATTTTAAAAAAAAACAAACGACATGAATATAATAGTTTAGGTTGAATAATTATAAATTATTTGTATTCGAGTGTAGGTAATAATTACAATGCAATGGCCTCTATATATTCAATTTAAGTCAAATGAATGGAGGATTTGATAAATAGAATTTGTACCTTGAGCAATAAATAAAAAATGTGGTGAGATTTGGCAACTTAGAAGTTATGATTCCCAGATGTAACCATATTAATTATTTAAATATCAAATCTTATTTCTCTATTTATTTTTAATCATATAAAATACAATTAATATAATGGCTTCGTTTTATTTCTGTTAACATTTATATATCTTTAATTAAAAGGAACCCATTTACGATAAACTAAATTCCGAAAACCTTTATTTATATCTACGATTATTAGACTCTCTTCTCATGAACCTATTTTATTAAAGAAATACTAAAAGAAACTACTTTATTAGATTTTTGTGCATTTAAAATGATTTTAGATTCTAAAATGTAACGTAATGAGGAAAATGAATGTAATTAGAATGTACATATTTAATTTTATTTGAAACTCATATTTAATGCACAAAAATTTAATTCAAATTATAATTAATTTTTACCACGTGGTGTTCGGGCCATTGATATAAAAGGGTAACTGGAAAGTGCCTCAAGATGGGGCAGGGAGGTGTGAACACTGCGGCGGCCGCTCCCGGCGCCCACTGGTGCACTACCTCCTCTCCTGCCCAGCCACCGCCCGCCTCAGGCCAGAGCGAGCGCCAGCCCCTCCCCCTGTAAGAGGCGCCCTACTCAGGGCGCGAGAGGCAAGAGCCGCCCAGGTGGTCCTCTACACCCCAACTAACGAGCTGCTGGAGGTGCTGAGAACAACACCCCCTCCGCGCTGATCGCCGCTCGCGCCCAGCCGGGCGACAGGTGATGAAGACCGACGCCACCCACTTGCAGCAGATAAGAAACGCGTGGGACGCTCCACCACGTCTTACTGCACGCCAAACACTGACGGGCTGCCCGTTTTGTTCAATGTGTGCATTTATACATGTATTTATACTATTGTATCATATTATTACTGTATTTGTCTTTTTGTTTTTTTGTTTGTTTTTATTTTATTATTATTTGTATTATGATTATGTATAAATGTACGCTATTGCACAATAAACCTATACAATCAATCAAAAGCCTCAAGATGGTAACTGCTTTGCTTCCCTGAGTTAGTCTAGCTCTTCTTGCGTGCGCACGGATAAAGCAAACCTTGCGTTTGATTGCGCATACGATTTGTTAAAAGTGTTATTTTGCCCGTTTAGTGATTGCTCGCTTAGGAGTACTGATTCAGCCTACGTTCGAAAGTGACATTGCGTTTTTGCAATTAAAAAGTGAATTTTCACTCGCTTCGTGCGCCGGTATCGAGGATGAACTTGCTTCCGCCCTCCCCCTCCGTTTTTCCACATCGGACTCCCTTTAAGGTGGACCTAAGACCTGCAGGCTATCGAAAAGCGCCTGCACCTAAGGTAAAGTGTCATTTTGCTTGGGTTGTTTTTGTTTTGGACAGGGACTACTCACTTTGACCAACTCTTTTCTCACTGGTGAAAAATATCACACAAACACACACACGAACATAACCAAACGGAAATGGAGAAATAAATGAGGGAGACTCGGCGGATACCGCTGAGGACCCTCTCCGATGGCCCCAAGCCAGATCGGGGAGAGGTCTTCGCCATCACCCACGTGGAACTAGGGGTAACCCTAGTTAGACTAATTGATACACATAACGGATACTTGACTATCTGCCAAAAGGAGAGTGACTGTGAAGTCCTCACCTATCCAAAAGCGGCAGAATTCCTGAAAAAAATAAACCTCAGACCCCACACGCCTCCACAGATAAAGACACACCGCAGCATTATTTAACGACGCCTCGATCCTTGGGTCGGTAGATACAGCATCGAAGAAATTCATGCTGAGGTTAAAAAGAACCACCCCTGGGCCAAAGTAGCGGAAGTCCTTAAGTTCAAGGACTACACGCATGTCTTTAAGATTGTTTTTACGGATACGGCAATAGCGGCAAAGGCTACTTAGTGCGGTATGCTCCTCTTCAACGTTCGGATCTGCCCCGAGCAGGTCGAACGCAAGGAGTTTATCGACCTCCAAATGTGCTTCAGATGCTATAAGTATGAGGAGCACACTACAGCCAACTGCCCCAAATGGAATGCTATTTTATGCTCCATCTGCGCATCGGACAACCACTTTAGGAGGAGCTGCAAAAGCACCTCCATGTAGTGTCTTAACTGCGCCGGGGAACATTAGACACTCTCCATGGCCTGCCCTATCAAAAAACATATCCTTAAGAATAAAGCCACAATGGAAAAACTGGAAGAGGAAACAAAGGCCAACAACACCTACACCAAGGTTGCAAAAGCTGCGGTAGTGGAGTCAAAAGGAAACCCTACATTTCTCCATGTCGAGAACGAAAACTCGACCAAAATTATGTTTTGCATATATTATGCTCATATTGCAAATCTCTCCTCCCCAGGGTGCTTTTCAGATGAGCTAAATAAGATGCTAACTCATAATGGGATGGAGAAGATGTGGTTTCCCCCGAACCCGCGGTCAGAGGAGATCCTCAAAATTAGTGTCAAACCCTAGTGCGAGACTAGTTGTCAGAAGCTCCCAACTCCCAGCAATGCCACAACCCCAGCTTCCTCCAGGGACCCCAGGGTCCAGGCTGCAAAAGCAAGCACGGAACAGAAAGAAGCAAAAGAAACTCAACAAAACAAAACCACCCACGCAAACACACCTACAAAGGTTAATAACGAAGTCACGGAGACTGGAGTTGCGATAGCCGAGGAAGGGGCACGTTCACCCCACTCACGGAAAACCTCGCAGCCCCAGAGACGCCCGAGATCGTCCTCTTCTTCCAAGAGGAAATCTAGGCACACATACCATTCGAGGAAAATTAACTTCAAGGTATTCGCTGCTGAAAGGTCCCCTTTTCCTAAGGAGATGGATGCCCTAGATGTATCCGAAGGTTTAATAGCCGGAATATACAAATGGGAATTTACCTCAGACGAGCTCAGTGAAAAGCAGGTCGAGGAGGCTTTACTCCAAGGCTTGATTAAACTGACTCCGGACTCCTTTATCACCCTAACTAACGGCGAATTCAGGAAAAAACGAACAGGAAAGACCATAACGCCCCCAAACACTTCACAAGGACCTAAGCTCATAAGAGAATGAGTCCTAAAAACATCATATTACACTCAAAAAACCCTTAAGTGAACTTCAAAATGACGACTCTAAAAATATTACACTTGAACTCTGACGGATGGACAAATAAGAAGATAGTGTACGGAAATATACTAAGACAATGCGATCCAGAAGTTGTATTTATTTCCGAACATGGAATAAATGACGCAAACCCAATAAAAATCTTTCCCTACGAAGTCTTGACCAAAAATCACAGTGGAGAACGTTTTGACGGATGCGCTATAGCCTTGAAAAGAGGTCTTGACTTCAGATCAATAAGTGGACTCGACAAATCTTACCTTGCTGTGGAGGTCCGTACGACAGTGGCACCCCTGGCCCTGGCAACGGGGTACCAACCCCCAAGGAGAGGGTATTTGCCCCTTCCAAACTTTTTGCAGCTATGGGGTCACGGCAGAACCGTTCTCTTTGCCGGTGACCTCAATGCAAGAAGCCCTGCCTCCGGTTATACGTCAACCAACGCAGCAGGCAGGAATCTCAAAACACTCATCGATCGACACATTATGACTAGAATTGGACCAGACTTTCCCACATATATCACTGACAGGTGGGCCACCAAACCAGACATTGTTCTAACAAGCAATATGTTCCCATATAACTACTTCATTGAGCCGGGCCTTCCTATTCCCAGCGACCACCAGGCTATCCTTATTAGAGTCTCAACCTCCCCCATTCAAATCCCTATCCCAGAGCGAAAGAGCTACGCTCGAGCCAACGTGGATAAGTATAAACAACTCCTCGAAAGTTATAACCCAGAACCCTTAAATAATGCCTCCCTAGAAGAAAATTGACGAGTTGTTGGATAAATTAAATGAAAATTTATTAAAAGCCGACAAGGAAGCCGTCCCCCGAGTTAAGTTTAAAACTCTCCCTGCCCCCTCATGGACCCCTAGGATGAAATCCCTCGCGAGGGAATATAAGGAACGGATCAATGAAGTGAACCTCACTGGCCCCAACATCAACACACACCGAAAAACACGACTCATACGTAACGAACTAATGACTCTTATATGGGACCAACAGAATGTACTCTGGAATAATTTAATTGACGGACTAAACGTAGAAACTGACTCACGTACATTCTGGCAGACGGTTAAACGACTAAAAGGCGGACAGCCACCAAAGACTATCAAACTTATACGTGATGACATTGAAGTTTCTGACGTGGAAAGAATCGAAGAGGAATTCAGACTCTTTTGGGCATCTATATTTCAGATATCCCCGGAAGAGAATGATGACTTCGATTTGGACTTCGAAGACGGAATTATTAACGACCTGAAGGATCAAATACACAGAACCCACCCTCACCATTGCGTATCAGAGTAAAGGGAAATGGAAGGACTCGGCGGTAGAATTACTGCCGAGGAACTCTCAATGACCTTAAAATCCTTTCGACAGCGAGCACCGGGGCGTACAGGACTGACGAAGGAGAATTTTATTCGAGCCCCACCCAATATCTTATTGGGGCTCATGAATATCATGAACGCGTGCCTAAATGTAGGTTACTTCCCCCACCACTGGATGGTAGCGAAAATGATATTCATTTCATAAGCCGGTAAACCTCCGGACAGTCTAGCTAACTTCAGGCCCATATCTCTCCTAGAATTTTCAGGGAAAGTCTTGGAGAAGATATTGGCCAACAGGGTAAATATGTTCCTCGAGAATAACAACTCTCACAATAATCAACAACATGGCTTCCGAGCAAAGCGAGGAACAGACACCACGCTAGCCGTAATTACCGAGAAGTTGGCAAAAGTAAAATCAGAAAAACGCCACGCAAATCTGGTGCTACGCGATGTCAAAAAGGGCTTTGACAAAGTATGGAGGAGAGGCCTACAATATAAGATCTTACAACTGCGCCTGAATCCCATACTTGAAAGGATTCTTTGTGACTACCTGATGGAGAGGAGGGCGTTCTTGAGTATCAAAGGTCATAGCGGCCCTGAGTTCGAACTCGCGGCAGGGGTGCCGCAAGGCGGGTGCATCAGTCCCCTGCTTTATAACATATACACCATAGACCTTCCTCAACCTTTGACTGAGGGTTCCTTGCACGTCCAATTTGCGGATGGCATAACAATGATATGTACGGGGCCTTATCGGAATGCAAATTTCATGGCACAGAGTACGGCAGTGGAAATCAAAAACATCAACTCTTTCGAGAGAAGATGGAAGATATCCACCAATGCCCAAAAGTTCCGTGTAATTCCACTATTTCGAAGGACACTGACAGACATCCGTGTAAGGGGTGCACGCATCCCATACCGCACGAAAGGCACGGTTCTGGGACTACAAATTACGACTGGTGGGTATAGGAGTCATGTAGCGAAAACTACACAGAATGCACAGAGGGACTTGGGTGAATTTTTCAAATTCGTAAACCTGAGCACCTCCAACAAACTTAAAATCTATAATGCGTGCATTCGCTCAAAACTCCTGTACCCCCCGGTCCCTATAAACGTAGTTTCCAAGATCCAAGTCCTTAAACTGCAAAGGGTCCATAATAAGGCAGTATATATCCTTAAGGGAACCCGAAGGAGAGAAGGGAGAAGGCAGAGTGAACTCCATGGTGAACTGGGGATGACCCCCATAAACGTGGATCTTCACCTCAGAGCCACCAAATCTGGGACAAGGTGCACCGGCACCTCCCTCCCGAGTTTGTATTCGAGCACATTGAATTTTACAATTTACGTTACATAAGACGACCAATTTGTTTTAAAAGCAGTAGACTACCGAATGACTTTGACGTCGACCCAAAGTTCACTTAAATCTAGATAACCCGTATTCATAACACAACAAATCATGAACAAAGCCCAACGAATTCAGCCACTGAATTAGCATTTGCTGATTTTAGTTCTAAGAAACACTTGCCCAATTTTTTGTGCGAAATATCGCCAAGAAATAACAAAAAAAAACAACACATAAAAATAAAAATCTGGGTGTGAAATACCCAGAATTAAAGATATAAATCTTCTACAAAGCCACGTAGAGATAACATCTACTACTACAAAGGCTTGAATGCCCAGTGCATTTACCGGATAGTATATTTATATACTATCGCAAAAAAACCCCAAAAACGCAAAGAAAGCCAGTGATACCCTTTCACCAGGGATCTGTCTTTCATACTACCTTTCATTTTCACTTTTCTATCTTTTTTTCCCTATTTCCCCACTATTTCTCCTACTAAAACCCTCTTTTACTATATTCCTCACTTTTTATGTCCAATATCCAATGTCCTCAAGATGGTGATAGTAACATCTGAAGATTTTTCAACTTCTCATCTAATAAAGAATGATGAATCTAGCTCAGAAGATTTCATTACCTTTAAAGAATTACTGATCACCTTTACCCATCCTGCAATCAAGAAAGCCAGCTTTCAATCAATAACGAAGATAACTTTACCACCTGGAATCAGTGGCTCACACACCGAAGAATCTAATCGGTAACCAAGAACTCTTAGTGGCTATGCAGGAATGGCATCAAAAACTAGATGAAAAATCACCCCTACTAACAAAACTACCTAATTTAGTGAAAAGCCCTTGTACAATATAATAACACTGGTTGGTTGCCATTCTCACCATCTTTCAAAAGGGTTAGCAAGATTAATATCAAGTTTCGTTGACAAATATCCATATCTCTTTGAACCCATTCAAAAGATTTCCTTGAAAAGGTCAAGAACTTAGATTTGAACAACAACAAAATGGTGAGTTTCGATGTTAATATATTATTCACCAAAGTTCCAGTGGATGGATCTCTCAATGTTCTTTTGGCCCACGCCCCTAAAATAAATGCTGATTTGCCCTTCCAGTATGCGATGATTTTTAAACCTATACCTTTCTGTGCAACAGATATGTTTTCGCCTGCGGAGCTATGTTTTATAGCGAATTGTATGGGTTTAGCATGCACCAACCCCTTTTACCGATTCTTTTCAATTTAGTCATGGAAAAGTACGAAAAAGAACTAATACATCAATTTACATCATTTCTTATGGTTTGGTTGATATATGATGATGATGTAGTTACTTGCTGTCCCTATAATTATTTTAAAAACTCTGATTGCTTCTTTCTAAATCTTAATATCTTGCATCCCACTATTAAAGTTAAGGTTGAAAGTAAATCAGAAAACTCGCTGGAGTTGCTCGAAACAAAGCATATGAGAAACAACAAATCGATAATATGTTCATTCTATATAACGCAAATAAACAAATCCAAAGTGGTAAATAATTTTTTTTTCCATGAAGAATCAGTTAAAAAAATCTTACTATCATAAATCTTAAGAGCTTATCGCATTTGCAGCCCTTGCTTCCCTTAAGACAAAATTAACTTCCTTAGTTGTACGTTTATTAATCATGGCAATCCAAACCCGACAGATTTATTATTACTGTAATAAAACCAATAACGCTTCTACCAAAACACTTATTATATTACCTACTGCCCTAAAACTTTTTAAACTAAAGGACTTCACCACAAATGCCAATATTAAGTTGGCTCTAAATATAAACAGACTATTAAAAGGTGTTTTTCAAAGAACATACCATCCAATCAAACGTCTGGAGTGTATCTTATTTTCCTTGGGGAACAATTTTAAGTTAATATCTTTGTCCTTAGCCGGACATCCAATAAACTAATTTTTAGGCACAGGGACATAAACAACAGGATTATTCTTTACTTACATAAGGTAATAAAGATTAACACCCAAGACCAGTTAGACTATCCTCGGAGATTTTGTTCCGGAGAGGCGTATCTCGAGTAGTTGGTTGTTTGCTCAATAGATGGCGTTCTTCGACCAGCCTGCCGATTTGACGGGTGACGTCACTCGGGATCTGCATTGAGGGAGGTGGCTTCAAGTGAAAGCTCAATGCTTCTCTTCTAGGCGGTCGTGGTGACCTTGACCTCGTTTTCTTCCGACCGAGAAGAAATAATTGTCTTCTTTTTTCCAATCTAGTTGGGGTTTGTCCAACTCAGATAGAGTAAGATTTGGAGTCTTCAACTAGGTAGAATGATACTCAATAATCTTGGGGCTCGAATGGCGCCGAGCTTCCTTGGTATAATCTGGTACTGTACAAGGACTGCAAGTTTCCTTCAACTTGCAATAACTTTGTACCGGTGATTTTTGAGATTTCTTGTCGAACTCGAAAAAACTTCTGTCAACCGGTGACTTTCTTGTCTCTCCAGCTGAAACGAACAAAAAGCAGCGTTTCCTCGTGTGAACTGTTATATACCTAAATTACTCCCACGGGGTAATGGGGAGGTGGAGGGGGGGACTCGCAAGGTGACACCCCAGGGTGGTCTCCCGGGCTTGGCATCTTGTAGCTCTGAGAGAGGGTAATACGAGATCGGTAGTTTACAGTTTTGAATTGATTGTTTATAAGTACACCCTCGAAGGGCCTGCTTTTTGAGCTGAGGGCAGGAATATGTCTCCTAAAATTTACCATTTTGGCCGTTCTCCTATGTTATCGAAGAACATCGGAGGGCAAAGTTAAACCCAGATGTCTTTTGTTATTATTTCCTTGGCTCTCCCCACCAAGAGGGAGGCCTCGATACATATATATATATATATATATATATATATATATATATATATATATATATATATATATATATATATACTAAACTCTTATACCTCTACATTACCTCTACAGTAATCTATAAGTCTGATAAATCTTTCTAACAAAATTTAACTTTTTGTTGACGACAAAGACTAGAATAACATTTTTTAATGTAGTTTGATGTAAAGAATTCCTAAATGAAGGTCATTTTTATTGAAATGACTCCAGTTTTTTGTAAGTTGCCAATTACTATTTTGTCAAATTTGGACGATTTTAACGAAGTTCATTCTTCTTTTATTTCTTATTTTCAGGTTCAGCAACAATTTCAATTAAAATGCCAAGAGAACAGTATAAAAATAGCCCAGATAAATTCTGCTATATATGTGGTTCAGTACCATTTTAAAAAATCAAAGAAAAATATCTTCTCTGGTGAAAAAACTATATAATTTGTATTTTGGATGCAAAATTGACGACCAAGATAAAACATGGGCACCACATATATGTTGCACGACATGCTTTAATTCTTTATCAACGTGGTCTAAAGGAAAAAAAGCCTTCAATTTTGTGTTCCAATGGTATGGCGAGAACCCTAAGATTATGTCACTGACTGTTATTTTTGTTTGGTAGACATACAAAGTAAGTAATTGTTTATTGTCCACTGTACCTATATTTTAAAGTAGTATACTGTGATACTATTTTTTTAAAATATAAAATTAATTAAGTTCAGAACCACTTTATTGTAATCACACACATTTACATAACTTTAAACTTTAGGCATATAATTTCAATACTTTTGGGTGAAACAACGAAGTGCACTTCAGCTGTGGTATATCCCAACCTTAGATCCGCTATTCGGCTTATGCCTCACTTAAAAGACATTCCATTACCTGAACGACCTTCAGAAACTGTTTTGTCTAACTCTGATGAATCAGATATAGAATCATGTGAACTAGAAGCTAAAATTTATGTTCCTGAAACTATTGATACTACTCCAAAACCTTTCTTACAACTTGTTCTAGATGATCTTGTAAGAGATCTAAACTTAACAAAGCAACAGAGTGAATTACTGGCCTCGAGACTAAAAGAAAGAAATTTAGTAGCAGCAGATGTTCGAATTACTAAGTTTCGCATTCGATCAAACAATTTACAAGACAAATTTTCATTTGACAACAATTTATGCTACTGTAATAATATTCCACGTCTCTTTGAACAATTAGATATACATTATTAACCCAGTCAATGGAGAATTTTCATTGACGCTAATTTATATAGTAGTAAATCTGTGGTTCTGCATAATGGAAATAAACTATCATCGATACCAGCAGCTTATTCTGTTATTTTTAAAGAAACTTATGAAAATTTAGATTTCATTTTAAAATGCATTAAATACAGTGAACATAAATGGTTAATTTGTACCAACTTTAATCTACTAGCCATTTTAAATGACTTGCTGTCAAACTACACAAAATCCATGTGTTTTTTGTGCCAGTGGGACAGTAGAGGTTGGGTAGAACATTATATACGCTCAGAATGGCTTGTGACCTATTATCTCTACATTCTTTGCTTACAAGTTGGAACTTCCTGAGGAGTCTTATCTTTATGCCTTTACCCTTCTTTTGGGGTAATTAATCGCCTCCCTGATATTATTTTTCTATTTGTGTCCTTTCGTTGTACATCAGCGGGGCTACGCTATTCTGTCTATTATATATACCACCTTTGTTAAATTACTCATTATTCCTTGAGAATAATGAGTAAGTACTTGTAATCCGCCTTTCATTTTCCTGTGTGATTTTTTGAATATATATATATATATAAACCTAATAACTTTATTTTTTTTAGGAAAAAATGAGATTTAGTGATGTAATATTGAGTAATGTTCGTATGTATACACCGAAAGAGAAGCGTTTGGGGGAAATTGAGATCACCGACCACAGGAAGAGGTGACCCAATTCTAAAATTGTTGGCTTTGGGGACTGAAGTCCTGATGAGTGTCTCAGGCGGAGGTCGGCTGAGAGGGTTCAGACCAGACAGAGAAACAGCGAAGGAGCCAGAGGATTGGAGGACAGCTAACGTGACTCCCATATTTAAGAAGAGACAGTGCGAAAACTCGGGTACTACCGGATTATAAGTTTGACCTCTGAGGTGGGTAAAATATCAGAAAGCAAACTAGCAGGGAAAATAGTAAACCATCTAGTAACAAACAACTTTACCCTAGGTTATCAACACGGGTTTCGCAGGAATTGATCGTGTCTCACAAATCTCCGTGAATTTTTCACAATATTCTGGGTGAATACGATCGTAGGCGGGCTGTAGACATCGTATACCTGGACTTTCAAAAGGCCTTCGATAAAGTGCCACACCCTTAAGTTGATGTGAAAAGTCTGCGCGGTTGGCATCAGAGGTAGGGTGGCTGACTGGATTGAGAACTGGTTGTAAGGCCGGCGAAAAAGAATGAGAATAAACGGCCCCCTTGAGTAGTGGGGTGCTTTAGGGTTCCGTACTCAGTCCTCTCTTGTTAATTATCTATATAAATGATATAGACGATGAGTTACTTTGCTCTATATCCAATTTTGCTGACGATACAAAATTAGGAGGCGGCGTGAGCTCACGCAAATGAGTGGAAATCCTTCAGAGGTTAGGAGAGTACTACGAGACTTGGCAGATTCCATTCAACCTAAAATGATCCATATCGGCAATGCCAATCCTCGGGAATACTACCACTTGTTAGGTGGAGTTCGGGAGGTGACTGACCTGGAAAAGGACTTGATTGTGCAAATCAGCCCAACCTCAAGTTTTTCAGGCAGTGTGCCAATGTAGAAAAAAAAGGCACATAGACTATTGGAATACATAAAGATTGAATTTCGCTTCGAAAGCAAGGAGATTGTCTTAAATTATACAACTCTCTAGTTAGACCTCACCTGGAGTACGCCGCTTAATTCTTGTCCCATCCAGTGCCTACGAACATAGATAGACTGGAACGTGTCCAGGCTAGGGCCACCAAGCTAATTTCCCCACGTAGCCACAAAGGCTATCAGCGTCGGATTCAAGAATTGTGGCTTTTCTCTCTGGTGACTCACCGATTACGAGGTCAGCTAATAGAAACCTTCAAGATTTTAAGGGGGTACGAAAACGTGAACTACAGAAGGGAGTTGACGTTTAACACAAATCGGAGTTTCAGATATTATATTAAAATTTTCTGATTGTGTTCTTTTTCACATCATAATCAGGTACCTTTTACGCTTTCTGTACCCGCAAAAGCGGGTATGAGAGGTGGGAGTGGAGAGCCTTCAACTATGCTACGCTTTTTCGCTTGCTACAGGTTAGGGTTTTTCCGGAATAGTACTTCCTCGGTATGGTTAGCAATATCCTTTGAGGTACTACTATTCCTTGTTACTCCTTGTGACCTCTGGTTCGATGGGTGAATTACCTGTAGAGGAAAAGAAAATGAATAAATAATTATATAAAGAAGAGGAGGAGAAAGATTTCATTGACTTAAGCATTTTGAATATGAGAGAGAGAGCCATATGAAGGTCTGGGAAAATAGAAAAAAGATTGGAAGTAACAAGGATTAACAAGGAAAGGAAGTACCCTAGGAGACCTTACGGTCCATTCAAAGATGGTACCTTTAGACAAGCAATCGAGTGGGCACATGGCTGCTCAATTGTTTTGCGTCCCTAAACGGCCACTTTTCAAGACTTTGTCTAGTCTTGACTTGAACTGGTCAACAGATTCACTGTTGACAACTTCCACTGGAAGTGCGTTCCACTTACCGCAGATACTGTAGGGGAAAAAATTTCCACACAGATTGCAGGTGTAATGCTTCACTTCAAGTTTAAAGCCGTGATTGCGCGTTCTGTTCTCTTCAGTGTGAAAATATCCCGGTAGTCAACATTGTTGAACCCTCGAAGTATTTTAATGAATTCGAAGAGCTGACCACGCAGTCTACGGGTTTCCAGGAAAAACAGATCTAACTCCCTTAGTCTATTCTCATAACTTTTATGTCAGATAGAGGGAATCAGTTTGGTTGCCCTAGCTTGTACGCGTTCCAATCTCGCGATGTCCTTTCGCAATGAAGGACTCCAAAATTGTACGGCATACTCCAGGTGCGGTCGGACAAGTAAGTTGTACAGGCACAGTACAATCTCCTGGTTCCGATAACCAAACTGGCGCTTAATATAGCCTAGCATCCTTTGGGCCTTTTTTTCCACCTCAATGCACTGTTTCGAGAACTTGAGGTCACTAGTGATTGTTACACCCAAGTCCTCCTCAGTGTCAGTGGATTCCATAGAAGTGCCCTTAAGGATATACTGAGATTAGGAGATATGCATCAATTTGCATTTGCCCACGTTAAAAGGCATTTGCCACGTGTCCAAACACTCCCCAATCTTCCCAAGATCTTCCTGCAGAGGCGGGCAGTATTTCCTTCCTTTCAACGTTCATACCAAACTTGGTATCGTCGGCAAATTTGGAAATCTTGGCAACCATGTCACCGTCCATGTCGTTGACGTAGATGATGAATAGTAGTGGTCCCAGGACAGAACCTTGAAGCACCTCGCTAGTAACGGGCACTCACTCAGAAGACTGTCCATTCACCAATACCCGTTGCCGTATGCCACTTAGCTAGTGTCTTGATCCAGCCAGCTACCTTTCCGTCTATGCCAAGCGCTCGCACTTTCCGAAGAAGACGGCGGTGTGGTACCTTATCAAAGGCTTTTTGAAAGTCTAGGTAGACCACATCCACCACCTTGTCCCAATCGTGCTCACTGAAAACGAAGTGGAAAAATTCCACAAGGTTCGTCAGGCATGACCGTTGCCTTCGGAAGCCGTGCTGGGAACTTCTCAGTAGCAGGTTTGACTCTAAATACGACGTCACTTTGTCCACCATGATGCTTTCCATGAGTTTACCGACTATCGAAGACAGACTGATAGGTTGGTAGTTCGACGGTTGGTTACGGTCTCCTTTCTTGAAGATAGGAGTCACCTCCACCTCACGCCAGTCTCTAGGAACGCATTTAGTCTGGATTGACATGTTAAAGATAGCGCACAGATGTCGTGATACTTCATCGCACACTTCCTTCAACACTTTAGGTAGAAACCTGTCCGGTCTTGGGGACTTATTCGTCTTTAGGTCAGCGATCTTTTTCTTTATTTCTCGTTCGGTGAAGTCCTTTGCCTCCAGCTTTTTCCCCGAGTAGGAATCCGTCGGCTGGGGAATGGGACCACACTCTTCAGTAAACACTGAAGAGAAGTAGTCGTTAAGGAGGTTAGCATTTTCTGCATCTGAATGCTTTAATGTTTTCTTCTCATTCCTCAAGGGGCCAATCGTTCGAGGGATTGGTTTACGGCTGTTCACATATCCAAAAAACTCCTTGGGATTCTCTTTACAGATTCTTGCCCTTCGGAGTTCCTCAGACCACTTAGCCGCCCTTATACTGGACTTCACTCTCCTGGCTAGCCTCCGGTATTCTTTAAAGTCACCCAAGATCTTCGATTTCCGGTACACAGTTCTCTTCTTCCTTAGCAGTTGGTCGATTTCTCGATTAAACCACTTTGGTTGAACAGAAGACCAACGGGGACATTTTAGAGGGATGAAACGCGATTGAAGCCTCATGAATGTGGTTTTAAAACTGTTTCACGAGTCTTCAACAACATCGCACACTTCTAGCTCGCGTCAGTTAGTCCAGCACGAAGACCTGCAAAGTCTGCTCTTTTCAAATCGAGTTTCTTCGATTTACTAGTTGCAGTCCCTGCCTTCGGAACTTTGACTACAAATTTAATTATTCGGTGGTCACTGCCACCGAGCTCTTCGCCAACAGAGAGGTCCTCAACGATGTCATCCTTAGAGGTGAAAACCAAGTCGAGGATATTGTTTCCTCTCGTTGGCTCTCTCACCCATTGAGTGAGGAACTCGTTGTTCGCGAACTCCAGGAGTAGTGCGTTCTCGCTACAGGGTTCTCTGGTTTTCCAGTCAACTTGTGTGTTCAAATCACACATGATGATACACACTCTGTCTTCGACAAGTTCTCCTAGTAGCTGGTACAGATCTCTGTCCTTTTAAACGAGTTGGGCAGGAGGTCTATAAAGCACCAGCGTCCTGTATTTGGCAGGACCTATCTCTAGGTCAACACCTAATAGTTCATGGTCGGATACGATGTTGCAATCCGTCGAGTTAAGCGTATCCTTTACATACAACATCACACCGCCACCCTCTCTGTCTGGCCTATCTTTCAAGAAGAGCTGGTAACCGGGAATCGTAAATTCACCTTCAAAATCTCGGCTTGAAGTTTTTATCCACGACTCCGTTATGGCCACCATCTCAGGTTCCGCTGTTACTACGAGGTCATGGAGCTCAAGAAACTTATTCCTGATTGACCTCGCATTGAACAGAAGAACTTTGAGGGAGTCCCCTAGTGTAGGACTCCCTACGCTCTTCTGTTTCCCGGCTTCTCTGTTTTCGTGGTCACACCCTTTTTGACGACCTCCGAGAAGGTCGTTCCAGGAGTGACACGGGCATGCTGGCGCACGTCCGCTTTCGCTCTGTTTCGAACGCTCCTTTGGGTGCGTTCCACGAAATCTTGAATTAGGTTGGCGAGAAAGGCCTTCCCTTTAAAGGAGAGATGTACTCCGTCCCTTTGGTAGAGGTCGTTTCTACCGATAAAGGTACGATAGGGGTCCACGAAGAAGACTCCTTCTGCCGTGCAGAGATCCGCCAACCTTCTGTTCACTGCAACGTGTCTTTCGTTAGCGGTTCGGGTTGGACCTCTTCTCGGAAGCATGCCAACCACCACACGTTTGCGGGTTCTAAGCCCTATGTCGTCCGGTTTGGATGGTCTTACCACTGAGGCCAACCTTACCCCTTCTGAGGTAGAGGTCGTTGCCGCTTACCATCAGAGCAACAACTAAATTCTCAGAAATCTGAGCTTTCTCTGCCTCTACTCTGATGTTGTGGTTACCCCGTCCTGACAGTCAGCTTACCTTCACGCTAGTGCGAAGGCGGGCCGCTAGCAGCGGCTGCAGATCCCGTGTTTGGGAGTCACCAATGAGGGTGACCTTCGGACACTTGGTCTCTGAAGACGGGGTCTTCCCTTGTGGAAGAGGCCTTCCCTTTTGCTCTTTACTCTCCACATTCTTATCTTTCTTTTTCTTCTTGTTTATCTGTTTTTCTTCTACCAGGGGTACCCAGAAGAGGTACACCCGCTGACATAGCTCGAAAAGTCCAAGGTCCACACAAGCTCTCTTCCCGCGACAAGGGGGCGTCATGAGAGAGTATGAGGAATAGATTAAGTCACCAAGAGTAAGAGAGAGACAGAAATTCAGAAAGAGTATCAGAGAGTAAGATAGGAAGATAGAGACTAAGATAGAAAGAAAATAAGAGAGAGATTAAAAGAGAGTGTAAGAGTGAGTGAGTAAGAGAGCGAGAGAGGGAGAGAGAGAGTAACAAAGAGTAACAAGGTAACAAGGAAAGAAAGTAACCCTAGAAGACCTTACGGTCCATTTAATGAGGGTACTTTGGGACTAGCAGTCGAGCGGGCACATCTATGCTCAAATGCTCTACGTCCTTTCACGGCCATTTTTAAAGACACTGTCTAGTCTTGACTTAAACTGGTCAACAGATTAACAGTTGATAAATTCCACTGGAAGTGCGTTCCAATTACCGCAGATACTGTAGGGGAAAATTTTTCCACACAAATGGCGGTTGTAACGCTTCAGTTCAGGTTTGAAGCCTTGATTTCTTGTTCTGCTCTCAAACGGTGTGAAAATATCCCTGCAGTCAACATTGTCGAACCCTCGAAGTATTTCGAAAACTTCGATGAGCTGACCACGCAGTTTATGGGTTTCCAACGAGAACAGATCTAATTCATTTAATCTATCTTCATAACTTTTATGTCTGATAGAAGGAACCAGTTTGGTTGCCCTAGCTTGCACGCGTTCCAATCTCGCGATGTCCTTTCGAAATGAAGGACTTCAAAATTTTACAGCATACTCCAGGTTCGGTCGGACAAATGAGTTGTACCATCACAGTACATTCTCCTTGTTACGATATCCAAACTAGCTCTTTATATAGCCTAGCACCCTTTGGGCCTTTTTCTCCGCCTCAATGCACTGTTTCGAGAATTTGAGGTCACTAGTGATTGCTACACCCAAGTCCTTCTCTGTGTCAGTGGATTCCATAGAAGTGCCCTTAAGGATATACTGAGATTGGGGGTTTCTGTGGCCGATATGCATCAATTTGCATTTCCACACGTCAAAAGGCATTTGCCACGTGTCCGAACACTCCCCAATCTCCCTAAAATCTTCCTGCAGGCGGGCAGTATTTCCATCCTTTGCAACGTTCATACCAAGCTTGGTATCGTCGGCAAATTTGGAAATCTTGGCAACCATGTCACCGTCCATGTCGTTGACGTAGATGATGAATAGTATTGGTTCCAGGAAGGAACCTTGAGGCACCCCGCTAGTAATGGGCACCCACTCAGAAGACTGTCCATTTACCACCACCCGTTGCCGTCTGCCACTTAGCCAGTTCTCTATCCAGCCAGCTACTTTTAACGTCTATGCCCAGCACTTGCACTTTCGGGAGAGGGAAAGAGAGAGAGAGAAACTAAGAAGGAAAGATAGACAGTGAGAGAGAGAGAGTGTGTATGTGTTTCTAATATACATATATATATATATATATATATATATATATATATATATATATATATATAGAGAGAGAGAGAGAGAGAGAGAGAGAGAGAGAGAGGGCGGGGGGCATATATAGCTACATATAGTATACTACAACGAAAGTCTGGAACCTTTCAGTAATTTCAATGGCATAATCCCTTATATGCGAAAAACAAATCCTCACTGAAAATATTGATCAGTACGAGAATAGAACGTCACACGATTCACCTATCGTCATCACAATCAATTCAATAGTTTTTTAATCATCAGTACACCGAGGTTGTGCGTCGGGACAGTTTAATGACATTGGATGTAATGTCCCCGTTATGTTTTCATTTTGATTTCTTTCTTCATCCCAAGGCCAGTCTTGCTCTCTTTGCATTAATTTTTACAATATTGGTTTTTAGAGGTGTTTTGGTCGTGTTATATTTTTGATGTTTTATGGGATTTCGGTTTTTCTGTTTTATATTTGGTGTTTCGGATAATTTGAATTTGGGTGCTGAGTGTTTTGGATGTTGTTTTATTGTGGTGTTTTATATTTAAGGCTGTTTTATTGGTTTGGGTCTAATTCTGGACTTTTTGGGGTTGATATGGTGCCTGTGGTACTATGGTGGTTTGGTGTTCACAGTGTTTTTAGTGATTGAGTCGTTTTACGTTTTATTGTTATGGCATTTGTGTTTTATAATGTCTTCGGTGTTTTGATCTCTCACTTTTTTCGCAGTTTCTTTGTGTGTTTTAGTTTTTGTTCAATTTGGATGTTTTTAAGTTTAGCATTTGGGTGTTTTTAGTGTTTAATTTTTTTTTGGGGGGGGGGAGGTACATTTATGTACCTATATTTGTTCATATTTACATGTTTGTCTACCTCAATAGGTATAGGGTAAAAGAGTAAGCGCTCGGTATCTTCGCGTCGATGCCTTCGTTAGTGAAATATTAGAAGTAAAAATCCTCACTTTCATGCAGTAAATTTGGTAGGGAATTTGTGCCATGCAAAATTTCACCATACTCAATAAGGTGACACTATTGACATCTGCTTTGACAGGCAGAGCCTCCACTATTTCCGAATTGCGTTAAGTTTCTTCCATACTTATACAATGTACCAGATTCTCGGGACATCGAATTCATTCACATATTATAACAGGTACACGTCTACACTTCGAGGTAGATTACACGACCTAACCACCTCAACCTCATCGACTAATTTCATTCACCTTTTTGCAATCAGTTATTCTCTACTCTCTTCCATCCACATAAGCAAATGTTTCGTTCAGCACTACGATTTAAAATTTTTTCCACCAGATCAGTATTACACAACCAAGTCTCCAATACAATAGAGTAGCCTTCTTTCAGCAATGTCACATCTTAGCGACTAATTCCCTAATACCCTGCATTTACTGTACCTCCCTTGAACACACCGTCTGATACCAATCTTAGTGTTATTTATATTTTCAAGGTGGATCTGTATCTTGGGGCGCTGCAGCATACGTCAAACTCTCCAATAATGTCTGTAGACCCGATAACCGGGAATCTATCCAGCGATTCTCTACCTATCTTGTAATGTCTTCCAATTATTTTACCAAAAAAATAAGAGAGAGCAATTGGGATATAGTAATAATTAACATAAGTTCCTGGTGTTGCCCGGGAAAAAAGTCCTGTCGCCAATAAATACAGATTGTTTAAAATTCTTATTTTGTTAAACAAAAAGCTTTTACTTGGGGATTATTATTATTTTTATTTATTGGGTAAAGGCAGATTTAGGAGAGATGCGCACTCTCCTTATTATATAATATCATATGATGCCATATAATATAATATACTTACACTTAGTAAATGTTTCACCACCCGCGCTCGGCAGTTTACGCGCACGCGTAAATGATCGTTAGTTATGAGCGAACAACTTTATGGCCGCATGAACAGATTTAGCGTCTTATAGATAGAAATAATTATAGGAACATAATATTTATTTGCTGTATGAAGTCTACAATAGCATTTTCGTTCATATACTGCGAGAGTGCAGATATCCATAAATAAATTTCCCACACGGAACAATGTCAGTAATTTTAGAAGTGATTCTATGGTCATTAATAATATCTTTAAGAATTAGATTTTAGACAAAGGAGCTAGATTTAAATTTTATGTCCGAAAGGTTGAAGCTTAGAAAATCTTGAATTAAAGTAGATTCAACTATTTTTCTTAGACAAAAATTAAGAGGAAGATAATTGAAAATAATGACTATATAAAAATGTTATATAAATAAATTACTACATATAGAGGGCAGTTAATATGTTGCTCCAATGTCTTAAACCTAATTGTAAAAGAAGTAGGTAATAACCTTAAATTAACGCACCCGTATTAATGGAGGTGGTCTGTTGCTGGATATGCGTTGGATTTGAGAATTCTTGTGAGTTTTTCTTAGTTTACGGCTGAAGTTGATATGAAAAACTAAATGACGAAAATAGTCCCGTCATAATTGTTTATGCTCTGATACAGTGGTTTACGTTATATCAGGAGGCAACGAAAGTAAGGTCTGGCTTAGGGTATATATTATGGCTGAAAAATTTTAGGATATGGAAATACTTAATCAGAAACTTCACTTCCAATGACTTCTAAAACCAGATTCCAACTAACAACGAGCTTATTAATGCCACCCAGGTAAAATTATTTAGGCTTTGATGCAAAATATGCATCGAACTCGTTTCCAACTTATTCTCTTGATCTCAACCTAAAGGACCATCAAAATGGTTTAGTAATCCCCTAAACCTACCACTACTAGATTAGGAACACATATTTTTACTAGCTCTCCCAGTTAGTTCAAATTATCCAGCATTAAAAGCCGAATTTTCAGAGCCTACCATATATGCTCTAACTAGTTATTTGAGGGATTTCTTCAAATTTAATTATTACCGCGATTTCATTTTCGACCAGATAGTGTCCAAATTTTTCTCCAAAATATATTATCCTGGACCCTTTCTTACTACTGTTTCTAAACCGAAGGTTTCGCTAAGACTACTCTATCTCGACCATTGGACATCCAAGTCCAACAAACTCCTTCTCTCTACCCTCAGCAATCATTTACCTAAACACCAATTTATTTGTATCAATTCCAAACCTGTATCGTTGAATTCCTTCTTTCTCCATATGGAGCCAATTCCTTTAGGCTTGCGATCCTGTATAGTTTACAATTATACATGTACGACCTGCCACAGTCGTTATGTAGGCCAAACTGGCTTACAACTCAAATGCATGATCGCAAAACATTTGGTTTGTCTCATAGGACTAGTATTCCCATTTTTAAACCACAAGCCTCTACCATCAGGCAAAACTCTAAGTATCACCATCATCATCTTAATTCTGATTCATTTACCATCTTATATTCAACCTTAACTGCTCTCGATTTGAAAATCTTAGAGTCACTGTACATCAATAAAATAAATCCAAACCTACATAATTACTTCTCTTCAATTAACCTATTCACTATATAACCAAAAATACTTCAATACATTAACTAGCCAACCCACCAACCAAACAAATCTCGTTAGTAGTTTTTCTATCTTTAGTTAGTTGACTTCACAACTCCTAAGATAAAAGTTAGTCTCTCTGTTTAATTCATTCACATTTATTTTCGTTTTTTTGGTTTTTATGTTTATAATTTAATATAATAGGTTATTTTATTGTTTGCTCCAATTACCTTTAATTTTCAATATTTCGGTATGAAGCTTACGATAACTTCTTCAGTCGTATACTGAGAATGGAATAGATACCAAAGTCGCCACTCAGCCGCAATATCCTGACAAAAAAGGGAGAAAAAGGTCATCAATCAGGAGATGTGGTTATGACATCATTAGCTATACTGTTTACGATCGGGTTTCGAGCATAGGAGCTAAATTTAAATTAAACGTTAGAAAGATCAAAATTTGGAACTTCTCTTATTAATATCAATTATACAATTTTTCTTTTACAAAAGTATTTACAAATGTGTATTATTTGCGACTTCGAATAATCTATTTGGTGGTTGTAATTGTTAATGTGATAAAAAATACCTTTATGTTCATAGATTCATTTTCTAATGTTCTCCCAGTCTTTCATATATAAAAGGAAGGAAAGTTAGTTGATGCACAAGGGAGTAAATATACACTTGACTCATTTAGCTGATCCATGGGCTTAGTCCAAGGGAAAGATTTGAGGATTGAGAAAATGTATTTAAACGTGGTTCAACCTGGTGACCATCGTTCACGACAGAATACAAAAGAAACGACAGATACACCAAAAGACTCTCTTCGTCAGTAAGGACGTGGAGAAGGCTTTCGACAAGGTGTGGCACGAGGGACTCTGTTGGAAACTCGCCAACAACACGGAGTTACCTCTCTGTACCAGAAGGCTCCTCTCGCACTACCTCACTGAACGGTGCTGCCACATTAGATACAACAACACCCTATTAAGACCATTCACGCCACGCTCAGGCGTTCCCCAAGGAAGCGTACTGGCACCCACACTCTGCATGATGTTCAGAAACGCCCCCTCCCTCCACCAGTAAACTGCGTTCACACCTACATAGTGGCCTACTCCGACGACGAGACCATTCTCGTCAGCGGCCGGGTCCCAGAAGGAATTGCGCTCCACGTATAAAGAATACTAGACGAGAAGACAGATTACGAGGATAAATGGCTGATTGCCACGAATCCCCAGAAGACACAGATGACACTCTACGGCGCTAGAGACCACTTCATGCACAACGTACAAATCTACTCACACCCACCAGACATGATCCACCAAAACCCAACAAGACAAGGCTCGCATACACTCAACGCACCAAAATCCTGGGGGTAACTTTCTAAAAGTCTCTCAGGTTCAACTTACACCAGAACATAATACAAGCAAGAGCCTCACGTACAAACACATTGCTGGGTAGGTTCTACCCTGTGAGCAAAAAAACTAAAACTACACTTATATAAAGCACTCTTGCGTCCCATTCTTACGTACGCCCCGCTGTCGCTCGTAGCTGCAAGCGACACGTGGAAGCGAAAGGCTCAGCGCATTCAGAACTATGCTCTGAAGCGCGCTTGCCATTCGCCGCGATACTCGAGAATGAACGCACTACATAACAACAATAAACTAGCTCCTCTCAACATTTACGCTTACACCAGACTCACTAAACAACTCTACAAACTCACCACAGACCCACTATACACCTCGCTACACGTAAGAAGGTACGCGATGGCGCCGCAATATCTTGCGGTCCACGAACACCCGCCGCCCGTACCGTTCTTTGCATAAACTAGTAGGCATTATGAATAGCGCGTTTCCGGACGAGCAGTCAGCCTCCCCCTCCTGACCTACCCTTAACCTTTGGGCAGTCAATACCACATAACCTACGCCCTCACAACAACACAACGCATCGGTGTATAGTCACCGACCTATCAACTCTCGCTGTCCTTTTCGTAAATGTTTTTCCCAACGCTCCTCTCTGACTACCTGACTGCCGAATCAAATACAGCGGTCCCTCTCTGTTCTTTCTATATACAACAAGCAAGCAAGGAGAAATAACACTATTTCTTTGAGGAGGAGAGAAAATGGGAGGGATAGACAATTCGTACTACTTTCTTTGTTTTTATCCTTGAGACGGTAGTATGTAGATTTAGCTTTAGATAATATCTGATTGATGACGTGGAGGGGATAATTTAATTCAATTAATATATAGGTTGTATGTATATGTAATTTCGCCATTTAAAAAACGTGGATCACAGATTATAACTGCTCTTAAGAACATAGTTGTTGCAACGCATTTTTTAATGATAACATCATATAAGAGTGGATATAAAAGTTGGATTGGGTTGTTTTACCATATACAGTGAAGCTAATTTGGTCAATGAGTCTTACAATTTTGACATCGAGTCGAGCTATACAATTTTATTTTTACTCTTTCACTTTGAAATTGATGGTCGAATGGAGGTTTTTAATTTTTTTAAGGAAATTATCGAAAATATTTAAACTGTTTATAAACCAAATGGATATGAAATCGTATACATACCTAAATATACAAAATTTGGATGTGGAATAACAGAAGGGAGTAAAGTAACTTCATAGTGTTCCTTTAAATGATTACATAATATAGGCGATACACGAATGGCCATGCTAAGAACATATTTTTGACGGAAGTAACCCATTTCACTAATAAATACATTGTCAGTAACACATAATTTTACAAAATTTACAATTTTACTTTTGACTAATGGGAGGTTTAATATCTGATTGACTAATACCTTAGATATAACATCAAGAGCTTCATTAATTGGTACAATGGTTAACAGGCTATCTATATTAAATCTAACAAGGCGGCTAACTTTTATGTTGATTTTTCTACATTTTTCAATGAAATCTGATAAGTGAATTATTTGCAAAGGAGAGGTCACTCCAACAGTGTCAGCGAGAAGGGAGGCTAAGCAGTTCGAGAGTTTGTATTTATGGTTGTAAATACACCATATACTACGAGTAGGTTTGAGTGGCCTTCCTCTTTTGTTGCTTTTCGGCAAACCATACATACGGGCAAGTGATGTATTAGTAGGTTTAAATCGATGTAGAATGGTCTGGGTTGGATCTTTTAAGGAATTGTGTCAGAGTTTTGTTGAATATCTCAGTTTTATTATTCAATGGTTTAGAATATAATTCTCATAAATGTTTGTATCATTGAGTAAATCCGGTAATTTCTCCCCATAAGAATTTTTGTCTAACAGATCAATTTGGTTAGATTTATTGGATTTTGTTAGCACAATATTTTTCTTAGAATTAAGTAATTTACGGACAGTCATAGGGCGCCTGGGATCTCCAAATATTTCAGACTGTCACTATAAGATGAAGCACCAGATACGAAACCATGTAAGCACTCAATGTTCGATTGATCACTTCCACAAAATTTATTTATATAAAGGAGATGATTAAGGGAGAATGAATCACTACTTTTAAACGCGAAAGATAGGCCCTGCCAGAAGATAATTTCTTGATTGCGCGAGAGGTCTTAAGAAGATAGATTGAGAATATTTTTTGTAAGGTTTGAAGCCTTGTGATAAAACTAAGCAAATAGGAAATATACAACTTTCAATTTCAATATGATCATTTAAACGCATTGTTAGAAACGCCCTTTTAAGAATAGAAATATATAAAGGGTGTTCTATTAAGACGAATCGAAGTTAGCAGTAAATAAAACAGTGTTATTGGTAAAAAATTATTGATTCCACTATTGGATCATGTTATATGAGTCATAGCAATTATGTGTGAAAAATAATATGGCCTAAAGGACCCTGCATAGTTGCTTCTCGATCTCACCAATATGCCTTATTATCTCATCTTTCAGCTGTTGAATTGTTGTTGGCTTGTTGGTATAGACCTTACTTTTGAGATGATCCCAAAGGAACAAATCTAAAAGCGTAAAGTCACACGATAGTGGTGGCCAATTGACCTCGCTGTTTCAAAGAGATAATGCGACCTGGGAACTTCTCATTCAATAAAGCTATTGTTGCATTGGCTGTGTGGCATGTGGCACCGTCCTGTTGAAACCAAAAATCTTTGACAACCATAAAATTCAATTCAGGCCATAAAAAGTTGGTTATTATGGCATGGTATCGTTCGCCTGTCACCGTAACAGTATTTCAGGCATCATTTTCGAAGAAATACCCACCAATGATTCCGCTAGCAAAAAATGCACACCAAACAGTGACCTTTTGTGGATGCAGTGGCTTTTCAACAATCTTCTTGGGATTTTCATCAGCCCAAATGCGACAATTCTGTTTATTAACGAGTCCACCAAGATGAAAATGGGTTTCATCACTAAAGAGGATTTTTTGTGAAAAATCATTATCAGCTTGTCTTTGCTCGTGCACCCAATTGACGAATGTACGGCGCTTCAAATAGTCAGCAGTCTTCAGTTCTTGTGTCAATTGAATTTTATTAGCGTGTAGAGACAAATCTTTTGTCAAAATTCGATGTAATGTTGTTGTGGAGAGTTTCATTTCCTGCGCACGATGACGAATAGAGGTGTCTGGATCTTCGGCCACATTTTCGCTCACTGCAGCAATGTTTTCAGCTGAATGGCGTACACGAGCGCGCAATGGCCTTTTAATATCTGCCACCGACCCCGTTTGTTTAAAAAATGTATGCATAATAAGGCGTCTGAATTCTAGCTGGCTCATCGATTTAAAACAGTTTTTGTATAAAATCCAAGCATTTTGAACAGCTACATCAACAATCCATGTAAAGATTGGCCACCACCATTTCTTCCCTCGTATACTAATGCGATAAGCATTTATATTTTGGTCCATGAGATCAGTCCTGCCCATGTACTTATTGTACTTAGAAATAATCTTAGGTTGTGTGACATCTATCACTTTGCCGGCAACACGTGAGTAACGGCGGGACTTCACAACATGGGTAATGCCGTGAACATTTGAAGTAACTGTCACAGCATTGTTATCCAACCAACGTACTAAAATGATGTTATTCCCAGCATTTCTGGCATATTCAAATTCTCCACGAGCCTTTTTCTTAATCTTTGGAGTTTGAAAGCAGGCAGCTTTTAGCAATTCGGTTTTCTCGAATAGTCCCCGTTCCGAAATAATTTCGTTCTTGTAGGAGGCATAATAAATTTGCGCTTGTAAACAAATTAGCAAAGTAAAAATGATACGGCAACTCCTTCTTGATTTCAGGAAAACTGTTAATAATTGTTGCCAATGGTGTAGCTTACTTTCCCAAAGTAACCTTCATAGTTTGAATTTATTTTATGTTTTTGCCTTGGTATACATTAAAATTAATAAGATAGCCTTGAACGGTATTCTTACAACAAGTTTTGAAACCAAAATGAATTGGTTTTGGACGTAGAAACTGCTTGCAACCATGCTTCCGATAATATTCAATCATCGCTTCATCATACGATATATTCATTTCCGGTTGGAAATTTTTGGCAAAGCTTTCGTGTAAGATGTCTATGAAAGGACGAAGTTTCCACATTTTGTCTTGAGAGGAAAAATTCCTACTATCGCAAGAATGCCAAAATCTCTTGATTTGCAAGAAACTATCCCTTCTCATAGCATTACATACTAATTCATTGCGAGTATCTTCCTCTGAGTCCCAATACATACGCTGTGATTGAATATTACTATAGCCACTTAGTAAAAGATTCCCAATAAACACCCTGAATTTATCAGCAGAATTCTTGGAATTGAGAAGATTCCAAAATAAAGCATACCGGGAACTTTCCTCTACGAGCAATTTCCAGACTTTCTCATCAAAGAATTTCTCAAAAAGAGATGCTGGCGATTGGTCACTATAACTAGAGTAATCTCAAGCAGGCAAAATAATACTTGCACTGCCTATATCATTATTGTCCCAGGATATTTTCTTCTTTTTCATCTTTGAATGAGTTTCTGTTGGAATAAAGTCTTCCTCACCAATACGCCTGCTACGAAGCTGATTGCTAGAGTGATTATCAATTAAACCACCATTTTCATCACCAAAGTCTTCATCAGTTTTAATTCTTGCTTCAGGAGGTTCTATGTAAATCCGATCCAAATCATCTTCATTGCCATCTCCTTCATCAAGAATATTCAACATTTCTTCCACAGTGGGAGAAAAATATAAGTAATTGTTGCAAAATTATATAAAAACGAGAATTGTCAAAGTAAAGAAATTAAATCATAATTTAATCATAAAAATAATCAAAAGAGATCATAGGTATGCATTTAATGAGAAATAAAGGTCCATTAATATTGAAGGATAACATTTTTAGATAGCCTAATGAGCTGGTGTTGCATATGTGTAACACGAGATTTCATTTTTGAAAGAACAAGGAAAAAATGAAGGAAATGAAAAAGAATCATGCCTTGAGGGATTGATACATATGAATAAACTTCTTTCAAAGACACTCAATGATATATAAGTGAAAAATCGAATATATAACTAACTAAAAATGCAATTCGAAAATAGGTACTTACTTTCTGACAGTCGCCATGATGCTATTCCAAATACTGCTTTGTTATCAGAATGTTTCTGAGTTGCCAGATGCCTTCTCAAACTTATTTATATAGCTGAATTTATTTAACAATCGTTTATCTATCATTTTGGAGTAAAAATCCTGTCAATTTAAATGTAATTTAAGTTTTATTTAAATTTTGGAAACTTAAAGAAAACGTTGCATATATGCAACGCAAGGCTTTAATGGGTTAATAAGATATTTCTTGTTGAAGAGTAATCGAGCCTATTCATCTCCCTCCATCTCTTGTTTTGGCTCCTTTGGTTCACGTTCATAATGTTAATGATTGTTTTTTATACAGATTCTACTAATTCTCTTTTACGATTTTTCCATAAACTAGTATGACTTTTCTTACCCCAATTTGTGTCTCATACCCCAAATTTGTTTTTGTTCTCCCAATTTTGATGTGAAGTTCACAATTATCCTCTTTAACTCTTGTTTGCCTTTTGCATGTGCATGCATGAGTGCTATATAGAAGTCCTCATTTTCTTCATTGTGTAAGCTGTTATAGGTGCATAGGTTCATATTACTTGTCGAAATACCTTTTAGATATTTTAGTCACTAGTTCGATTAACCTATTGGATACTCCAATAATTTCTCTTATCAAAGGTGATATGTCTACTGAGTCTATGAGAAACTTTACGCCAGTAATAAGCGTGCCATTTATCCCTTTAGAAGAGAATATGTGACATTTTCTTAATTGTGAAATAAGTTCTTTTTTCCATCTCGCCTTGTTTAGGCCATGGACGATTCATTCTTTTTTCATTTTTTTCTTTTGTGAAGATTAGTCTCATCTGAGAAACTAAATAGTTTACACAAACAAAGTGATCAACAGTTGGTTACAAGCCCCGAAAATACGGGAAAGGTTAGCAGCCTCTGATTTTTAAGTTACCTGCCCCCATCCGTGGGTAAGTGGTCGCATGCCTCCGATAAAAGTGCACCATATTATGCCTTGTATCATCCTGATGTGATTGGATCAGCGAACTCACCCCATGTCCAATTTCGACCAGGAAGTGATTTTATCTGCGGTCAAACGTGGACAGCAGTATTAAAGATGAGGGCTGCTCCAAAACTGTACCTCGAATCCTCTTAAATTCCAGGGCCCAATGACATCCTAGACGATCGATCTGAAGAATTGTTTTAATATATTTATATTAACACCATACTATAATATGAACACTGGTCTTTTGTGCTTTGCCCTCATTATCATATATTCATCAATGTTCAGAACCAACACTATTCAGTTAGAGCAATATTTTCCCGTAACCGGAAAATTGACAGTGAGTAAAACTGCTAGTGAGACAAATCGGCAGTAAGGAAAATTGACAGGCGATTTAATTTAAAATTGATTATATTTTTCTGAAAAAAATGACATGAGATTTAAATTAAAATTGACTAAATGTTGTTAAATTAATCTCGTTTTCACGACCACCATGAGAAGTTTATGAAATTACTTCTCTATCACTTAAAATCTAATCCTAAGTATAAATATTTAAGTCTGGAAATCTCAACATGAAAATACAACTTTATAAACATGTAGATTATATCTCACACAGCGAATAAAAGTTTACATGTCATCATCTTCTTTGTATTTTCACCATCTTGTCATTAATGTTTTTATACTTTTCTCTTGTGAGAATTTATTCTCCTACTCCATATTGAGGTTTTGTTGCTTGAGCGAGTGCTTCTTCGTTTTTAAAGGAAGTTATTAGTTGCCAAATGGCAGGATGAATTTAGGGAAGAGTTTTTGTAGGAGCATTATTAAACCCCTAAATGCTGTTTTTCGTTCTGGTTATGCAACTTAAAACCCTAGAATGTACGTTCCACATCTGTATTGGGAATAATGGCGTTGCTCTTCTCTTATTTTTTCCTCTTCCTCGCATAATGCCAATATACTGTAATTTAGTTCAAAGTATGCAAAGACTTTTGAGGGATATCCCCATCAGCAGATAAGTCTTCGATTGCAAACTCAACTTCATGGAAGGCTCGAAAGGCAGGGGCGAAGACGAATTTATTTTAAAACTGAAGCTGCTATCGTTCTCGAAATCAAGGATATGTTATCTTTCTGTAGAGGGATTGAGAAAAATGGAAAAAACAACCAGGGTGCGCAATAAATGGGAAAACAGCTGTAATTGCATTAATAGAAGCAATTTCAAAATCGTGGACTTTCATTGTTTAAGACTTTCGGCTTTGAAAATATAATTATATACGTTTCATCAGTTTTGTTAGGGAAAAGTGCAACCACACTGTTGAAGCTGCTCCTTCCACAATTTATGTGCATAGTCAAATGTTGAGAGAATATGCACGGCGATGCTTCAAAGGTCCCATCAACTAACTATTGTTTATACCTTTTAAAATTCCAGATTGCGTAGCAACTATCAGGATCCGTTTTTCGTCATCTTCTCTTGAATCATATTCTAAGGATTTCTCTCCAGAGTCAAGGAATTGAAATTCAGGGGGGTAGAGTAAAGCCTGTCCTTTTACAGAGGGTCAGCAGAGCATTAAAAGCATTCGTTTTCTAATTTCTCACATTTCGAGGAATATGTTGCACATTTTAAGACTGAACAGGTGTAGATTCTTCAAAAGAGTACAAACAAGAACTTACTAATGCACCAGTAGCTTGATAGGTTGTGAGAGTTTCTTCTTTTAACTTTGCAATTTTACCTTTCGCTTCCACTTCACTTTCTGTTGCTCTGTGGGTATGTTCATTCACATGTTTTAAATTTCATATCCATTTTCTTGGGATTTAGTATGTAATCTTACCTTGCACAATCGTTGTTTTGTTAATACACATTGCCAATAAATCTTTATTTTGTACTTCTTTTTTCCATTTTGATGATATAGAAATTGAAGATTATAAATAAGGATATATTTGGCACGTTTAATTTTAATTACAACCGCCATTATTTACAGGTAACAAAATCTCTATAAGAGCGTTCAACTGATCAAAATCAAATATGACTGTAGGATACTCAATCAATCAATGGTGTATAGAAAGGACAGAGAGGGATCACTATGTACCACAGGCGAACAGGTAATCATAGAGAGAAAGGGTGCGGAAATAACCTGAGAGGGAATAGGAAGAGTTGATAGGTCGGTGGCTAGACACCGATGCGTGGTGTGATTGTGTGGGTTTGAGGTGTTTGTGACTGGACGATGATTGAAGGGTGGTCAGGAAGGAGAGCGTGTCTGCTTAGTCGGAAACGTGTTATTCATGATGCTTTTAGTTTATGCGATGAACGGTACTGGTTGCGGGTGGTCTTGGGCAGCGGAGTATCACGGGCCCATCGCATACCCTCTTACATGTAGTTCGTTATATAAGAGGTCTCTGGCGAGTTTCCCAAGTTGTTTTGTTAATCTGGTGTGAGCGTATGTGTTGAGTCTTCTTCTGCCACGTGTCACTTGCGGCAACGAGTGACAGTGGGGCGTACGCGAGAAGAGGTCGCACAAGTGTTTTGTATAGGTGCAAGTGTTTTGTGCGTGAGGGTATTGCTTGTGTTAAGTTCTGGTGTATATTAAACCTAAGGGTCTTGTCAAAAGTTACCCCAAGGATTTTTGTATGCTGTGTGTAGTCGAACCTTGTTCGAGTTAGATGGTTCATGTCTGGTGTGTGTGAGAAGATTTGTAGGTTTAGCATGAAGTGATCTCTTGCGCCGAAGAGTGTCATCGGTGTTTCCTGAGGGCTAGTGGCAATGAGCCATTTATCCTCATATTTTCTCTTAGCGTCTAGTATTATTTGTGCGTGGAGCACGATCTCGTCTGCTTCACGGCTGCTGATGAGAATGGTCTCGTCATCGGCGTACAAAACTGTGTATGTGTGACAGCAGTTTTCAGGTGGGTGTGAAGTGTCTTTTGTGTACATGATGTATAGTGTGGGTGCAGTTACACTTTGGGGAACGCCTGAGCGTGGTGTGAAGGGATATGAGAGGGCATTGTTGTATTTTATGTGGCATCTCCGTTCAGTGAGGTAGTGCGAGAGGAAACTTCTGGTACAGAGAGGTAACTCTGTATTGTTGGTGAGGTTCCATCGGAGTCGCTCGTGCCACACTTTTTCAAAGTCCTTCTCCACGTCCTTGCTAATGGAGATGGCTTTTTATGTACCTGGGTTTTTTTCTCTATTCTGTCATGAACGATGGGCATAGCTACCTAAGTGAACCGGCCCCTCCTGAACCCATATTGGGAGAGAAGGAACCAGTCCCTCCTCTCTTTCTGGTAGTCCCGTAGGCGGCCGTTGATCATGCGCTCGAGTATTTTGCCTAGGTGCTCTAATAGAGCAATAGGCCTGTAGTTATTTTGGTGTTTTGGGTCTTTGTTCGTTTTGTGTAGAATTATGTTGTGAGAGACTATGAATATTTTGGGGAAGTGGCCTGAGGCTAGTGAGGCTTTGAATAGGTTTGTAAGTGTGGGGTATATGTTTGCGGGCAGGTTGTGTATTAGTGTGACAGGTAGCCTGGAGAGGCCGGGTGTACGTTTCGGTGTTATTTTGATGAAGTGTTTTGTTTCCTCGACGGTGATGGGAGTAGTCAGTGTAGATGTGTAGTCGAACGGCCCCATTCGTATTAGGGGGAGGGCATTAGCTCGTGAAAGTGGGCCCGACAGACACGACTCCTGGACTTCCTGAAAGTGCTCTCGAGCGTGTGGTTTTGGTGGGTTATGTGTATGTACTGTGTCCCCTTGGGACCTAAATGCGCCGAGGATGACGTTGGAGTCTGGGAGTGTTTCGTTGTTTACTTGGAGGGTGATGGGATTCAGTGGATCAGTGCCTAGCAACCTTTTTACGTGCTGCCAGAAGAAGGAGGGATTAGTGCAACTGGTGTCGTCCGCGATGCGGATAACCTCTCGCCACTGCCGGTTTCTATCTAGCTGAACGGCACTGTAGGATGCGGGCACATAGGTGATTGATGTTGTGTTCTAAGCTTCAGACCTTCTTTCCCTAAAGTTTGCAATTATGCCCTTTCTAAGTAAAACGGCATAGTTGCAACTTAGCTCTAGGTGTAGAGTCACATTCACACAGCCAAGTCACGGCGGGGTAGGGATGGGGAGGATTTAGCACGTCATTTCACTATGACGTGCTAGGGAAATAAAGGTATTTTTATTCAGGGAGGGGGCAGGGGGGGTTCTTGTTGAATCTCGTGGATGGCTGGGATATTATACCGTGCAGGTATGTCTTGTAGAGATCACTATTCTCATTGAGGGGTGTCGAAGAAATCTTACTCTTGGCTTTGCCTCCTGTATCTGATAAATAGCAGGGAATCGAAGAGAAAGCGTCGGGAGAGCAGAGACGTCTGTCCTGTGTGGATACTCGTTTTGTTCCATATTTAAGTATACTTGTATCATTGCGTTGCCAACTCGGTCTCACTCTACTTAGGCCTAATCTTAGGATTAATTTAATGAAACCCGCCTATTTATGCTGTTGAGATTAAAAAATTTAAGTGAAAGTGAAGTAATTCATAAACTTTTCAGAGTTGTAGTGAAAAGATGATAATTGTAACTATTTTCAACTAAATTAAATCACATGTAAATTTTCCTTACCGGCAATTTGTTCCACTGGAAAATTTTCAAACTGCCAATTTTCAGACTGAGTTTTTACCTCAATGCCAATCTTATCACTTTCAGTTTTCCCACTGGCAATTTTTTAGCTCCTATTTTCCAACCTTGTGGGCTTCAGTTCAACCAAAGTGTTCCTTTTTCTTATATAAAAATTTCTCTTTCTTTATGAATCCACATTCTGGAAGATACTTTAAGAATAAATAAAAGCGCCGGGAATCTAAATTTCTTCTACTTAATTTAGATTTTGTCATATATGTTATCTAAATTGACGGGGGCGAGATAAACCAGTCAATAATGCAATAACGCTTCGTCGAGAAAAATGGGTTTCAGGGATTCCTTCATTTGGAGATAAATCCCATATGGGATATTTACTTTTCTCATCTCATCCTTGCTCCTTAATGGAAGAGTCAACCGCGGCTGCATGAGTCAGAAACCAACATAAATAGTGCGAGAGTGAGGAAGGAATTGAAAATAAGAAAAAAGTGACGAGATAAAACTGGCTATACGTCTTAGTTCATGGCTCCCAGAGAAGAGGCATAGCATAGCCTTTAACATCGGGAATACAACGCAAAGCTTCTTCCTTCCTCCAGGGACATGATAAAGTGAGAGATAGAAATGCGTAGGAAAATTATAACTTGATTCAGGGGCATGAAGGAGTAGAAATGGGAACACAACAACATATTCTATCTCCATTTAGGTGGATAAGGAAGTGGGAGATGGGAATACTGCCTGAAGATATCTCCCTTCAAGGGAGTCATGAAATGGGGGATGAAACACAGCCCCCCCCCAAAAAATCTATCTCAATTTAGTGGGTTGGGGAATGGGAGATAGAAATACAGCCTGAAGATTATATCTCACTTTAGGGGCAAGATGGAGTGGGAGATTTGAATAGATCACGAATATTCCAACAACTTCAGGGCCGTTAATACGTGAGAGAATGGAATACAACCCAAAGATTTAATCTTTATTTTAAGGTTGTGATGGAGAAGATAGAAGGGGAAATGGGAACACAACTCGAAGTCGCTATCTCCCTTCAGGATCCTGATGGAATCAGAAATGGGAATCCAGCCTGGAGATTTAGCACTTTTTAGGATTTTGATGGAGTGGAACATGTTGATAGAACCCAAGGGTCTATCTACCTTCAATCCCATGATGGTGTTCGTAAAGATAGTGAAGATTCTCTCTCCATCCATTGTCGTCATTTTGTTTTTAGACGGGAGTTTAGTGCAGTGTACTCTGGTTTTTAGCCGATGAAATTGACTTCGAGGACAAACTTAGGGGTTACGCGTTTCAGAGAGAAAATAAATTCTCTGTCTTGATTTTTTTATAATTTTGTCGTAGAATGGACTCTCGACGATATACCATATATGACTATTCGTTGAGGGAACTATTCATTTATATTTAGAGTGCGTGGTGTCTGAGGTTGACCGATATTATTTATCTTCAATATGATTAAGAAGTGGAACTGAGCTCAAGGATAATAATATGGCTATCATTATTAAATTAGAGTTTTATTAATAAAAACTATCAACAAAACACACAAAATGGAAAATATTGACATAAACAGAGAATTGAAAGGGTCGTAGAAAATCTAGCTAATCCGAGGATTAAGATTTGGAAGAGATTTAAAAAGGAAAAAAAAATAAAAATTAAAGAGATGGGATGGTTCACTAAACCATTTAAAGCACAGGATAGGGTTGACAAAAGGGTTAAATACTCAAAGGTAACGTTCAGCTTACGTAATTACACGTGTTGTGCAGAAGAAGGCGACGTGAAGAAATCTTCGGTCCGCTGGCGAGTTCCAGCCGAAGGAGGGGGGGGGGGGGGAATTAGATGATCCTGACGTGGCGTCTTAAGAATGAGAACCGTTTCTTGGCAAAGAGGCTTGAAGAACAATGGCTGCTTTACGTTGTTCTCTTCTGAACAACAGGGGGGGTGGGAACCGTCTCTTGTCTACGGGCTCAAAGAATAATGGCTGTTCTAATGTTGTTCTCTTTCTGAACAACAGGGGGGAAGGGTGACAACCGTTTCTTGTCAACGGGCTCAAAGAACAATGGCTGTTCTAATGTTTTTCTCTTTTGGAACAACAGGGGGGAAGAGTGAGAACCGTTTTTTGTCAATGGGCTCAAAGAACAATGGTTATTCTAACGTTGTTCTCTTTCTGAACAACAGGGGAAGCCTTGTGGATTTGGCGTCTTAAAGGCTCGAACCTTGGCACTCAAGGGATATTGTCCTCTTCTGGACAATGATGGTGGATCTCGAGGTAGAGGGCCCTTGGTGCACAAGGTGAGACTAGATCGTAGTGATGTTTCTCGAAGTAAATCTGGATCTTGAATCTCCTCTTAGTGGTAAAGTTTCCGTATAAATAGTCGAGACATTCCCTTGGCGTAGGGGACAATGGAGTGGGGGCTTCGAGGAAATGCACAGCCGCGCCTGAGAACAATACCTTATCTGCCCATAAGCCTAACTCAATCTGGCGTGATTGGCGCATGGGGCAAACGGGGGAGGAATAAACCTCCTTGGTTAAATATTGACTCAGGTGGCATGATAATCGCACGTGGGTAGCATCGTGTTTCTAAACAACATGTGATCACGGTTGAAATTAAGCAGCCTCAAACCGTTCTATCACAAATTTCTTTATGCAGTGTAATACGAAACTATGTTATTATTATTTCTAATGCTTGAGATTTAACCAACGATGGTATTTCCCAGCAATTTTTCCGCAAGAAACAAAAAGAAATTGGTTCAATTAAAGAAACTCATAATGAATGTTAAGGCCAGTGTGAGCACCAAACTCTCCTCCGTCAGCTCCCAGGTGGGTTCAGAGACAGAGGAAGGTACTTTGCTGAATCTATCTACATAAGTATCTGCCCGTATCATCACACTGGTGCGCAGAGATCTACCATATAACGTGAATTTCATTTCTTCCACGTTCTACAAGCTCGTCTTCCGGTTCTCTTTATGTATATACTTTTTCAGTTTAAGATTACTTTCGTTCATCTTTGATTATTTCTTCTAGTACTACGTCTTGTCCACTATCACATAACCTATTTAATTTTTTTTAATGTATCCTTCATTTGCGTTTTTGCTAAAGTGTATAGACTTTGTTTCTCTCGGTTGTTTTAGGTTTCTGTGTGTTTTTCTCACTTCCTTAAGTTAGAACTGTTAGGTTTCTGTGTTTAAACACAAGGCATCTTAATCCTACAGTCATGTATTTGGTTATAATTTGGTTTTTCTCCCTATTTCATTTTGCTTGTTCTTGCTGGTGTCAAGCGACATGCCCGATGTGCCTTGCCTTTGTATTAATCTATCGCTTCACCCGAAACGGAGAAGCACAGGAATGACTGATCGGGAGACCCCTATCTATCATTAATATGCTCAAGAAGAGGTGAAGGGGTATAAAATTATGTCGTCAAAAGGGTATTAATGCGATTAAGATCAAATTCCTGGATTATTTATTAATACATTTGATTAGTTAAGATCAGATAGGGAAATCTCCACTCATGGTTTTCCGAAAGATTCGTAAGCAATTTGGTAAAGTTGGGGGAATTGATAATACGATAGGTATGACAAAACATGAGGTGCTTTGAGTCAAATAGCAGCAACTATCTAAAACCAGCATGCACAATAATTAAGGAGCATTTATTTTGAGGGACATGGTGAGCACGCAATCCTACCTAAAAGGTACAGTATGGTTGCTCATGATAGCCATAAAATCCTCTTGCAAAGTGAAATACATACAGGGTGTTTAAAAAATTTGGTTTCATTTCGCAACCTCATAACTTTGCCCATTCTCGGTCACTTGCCCTCAAATTTTAACCTCATATGTGGAAACACGTCATAATAAGTCTAATGTTTCTTATTTTTTCTTGTACAGAAATGCCATTCAGTGGAAGAGAAAAGGGGTTTAGTGTGTTAGAGTATATTCAAATGCAGTCGACCAGAACAATACATCATGCATTTGTGAGGAAATCCTCAAAAAACTGCAACAGCAGCAATGTAGATTTTTATATGGCACGAAAAGTTAAAAGAGGAAGGCTGTCTGTTCAAAGCAAAAGGATTTGGACGACCCCCAGCGTGTTTGGCACAAACTAGACTATCAACACGCCGTGTGCCGTGTCTCAGACGGCGCACATATTGAAATTTGTGAAATTGTTCGTGGAAATCACATAACTGTGATTTTGTAATTCATCTTTTGACGAAAAAATCTCATATTTCTTAAGATTAAGCCTGTTTACTTCATTTGCCTAGACTATGTACTTTCTGGGATATTTACATCTCAGAGGATATTAATTTGTTATAAACACACTGTAAACAGGAACCTTGTTATCTCCTGTCATCGAATAAATTAGAGTATAAAAATGACTGAACCAACCAGTCAATGCCTTGTTTAACGTTTCCTAGCATCTCATATAACCCAGGATACTGGATTCGTGATGTCTTAGATTACTGATACCTCTAAAACCTATGATATTTGTCACATAGTTCGAAGAACGAATAAAACTAACAGAAAACATCTTTATTCTTATTTTACAACAACTAAACACTTATCTGCCTCATATAGTGATCATTCTTTGTATTTGAAATGATCTCAGATCACTTTGTCATAATATGAAAAATAGCTTCCTTTTTGTCAAAAAAAACTATTTTAAAGCTATAATTGAATAAATTGAATACATTTTGAATAACATCACCATTCTTGTTATGGGATTTATGATAAGAGCCTTGTAAGAATTTAAATGGTTCAGTGAAACAGAAGACTCGGGATATATATCATCCTTGACAGTAGTCGCATCCTTCTTCCGTACACTTTTGGAAGCGGCTTGCCTTGAGGATATATATATTTCCACCACAAGAGATAATTCAGGTCTTGCCACCACGCGGTTGAAGGGCATTTGGTTCCTCTACCACCGGTTACATATATCTTGTCTTAATGTTTGTCATTTTATTAAACGAGCTGTGTTCTCGTCACGTATACAAGTTGGTTGTCACTTGGTACATATTTCCCTTTGTAATTTTTCTACATTTCGTCTTTATTACTATTATTATTTTAATTTCTTATAGCGGCAGAACGTCCAACTTCACTTGGTCTCTAACCCCTGCCAAAATCTCTTTCTTTCTACAGTAACCAACACAATTGAGAGATCCGATTATGCTCTTGTAGCATCATTAAACGAGTCAATTAAAGATCATCAGAGGGAGAAATAATTAAGAACGAGGGATGGGAAGCCCGAATGGTAGTCGATTCTTCCCAAGTTGCAACTGTTAAGCAGGAATGAAAGAACTTATCCCGAGACACCAACCAAGTGATTAACGGATGCTATTTTGATGGAGGGGGAGGGAAATATCTTCGAAATATTCGTCGGGTCTGCAAACAACATGGTCCCCTTGCGGTAATGTTGCTTCTATTTTCCTAGCTTTTGTATAAGAGTTAATTAGATTAAAATAAAAACTTGAAAGCTGTGAGAAAACTTTAGTCAGTTAGACTAAATCTTAATTTTAAGGAGAAAAATCCAGACTTTTAGAAAGGGCAAGTTTAAAAAATAATCTAAGAAAATAAATTGGGATTTGAAATAAATTTCTCTCATACTTAGCCTATAATTTGTCAGCTAAGCCTTGATTTATAATTAGTGAGAGTGATAACATATTTTCAGTACTTCTAGTTTGCTTCAAACACAAGTAACTGAACACGATTCACCGCTTCATAATGTGAAGAGAAGTTGGATAACTCGTCGAGACGGATAAACATTGACAGTTGGATTAAAGCATCCTAATGGATTTTTCCGAACTTTAGACACGAAATAAAGGAAGCAATTTTTTTATTTTATAATTTTATTGACTTAAAACTAACAATTGGAAATCAACAAGAACATCACCAAAATTTCTGTGTGGATAAGTTTGTATGTTTCGATGCTGTGCGGACTATGGGTCGAGGGAGAAAATGACGTCGGATTAAATCTCGACGGACAAAATGTCGAATGGACAGATTGTCGAATGTACAAATATTAAAAGCTGTATAATTATTGAAAGTAAAGAATAGGAAAAACAACAAAGTTGATCATGAATTCTCCAAAAGAAAAAAAGAGAAATGGGGAAGGATAGACTTTAAATTACTAGGCGGGGCACACAGTCGTTATTAATACAAATAATACAATATAGTACAAATAATTAATCCCATTAGTTTATCACTAGATGAAAACTCGCCAAACTAAACAAACATTCATTTATACAAGAATTCCAAGCAAAAAATAAAGTGGGGACGAGGGGACAGTGGAAATGTGTAGGAGGTACATAGAGTATTTATTAAGCGAGGCGTCACAGACCGCAATCTTGCACATATCAGGCAGAGAAGAATTGGTAGTTTGACCCTAATATCGTTGCAGGGCTGTGAGGCGGTCTTTTAGAAGCATTTTCAAGTTTAAATTAACATTTTGAAATGTTCTTCATAATAAAACTTGTTCGTGACATTTCATTCGATAAATAAACCTCTCAAAATCCTTCAAAGTTCGGGACTAAAACGCGGCTCTCAGAAATCCATCTAACAGCCTAAGATGAGGAGAGGCCCTGTCAGTGACATGAGGTGAGGTGCACTTAGGCGATTAAATTTTAATTTGAGAGAATAATTCAATTTCTCTTGGACTCTTTTTGATATGGTGTAATACCAGAATGTGTGGTGTGAGACATTAAATCGAGAGAACTCTTAAACAAGTAAAATCGCTCGGGACGAAAGAGATTGGTATTTATTATCACTGGTTTAGCATTCTGTAAGTGATTGTTCTTGGAAGTTTTTATTCGATTCTATCAAGCACAGAAGATTGGATTAATGAATTTTTCTCTCCATCTTCTTCAACCATGATCTTTTCTACTACCGCTGATTTTGTGATTTCTATGAAGCCTTTTTGATTTGTCATTGAATATAGCCACGTTTAATTACACGTATTCCATTGCGATTAATCATTTATTAATACGAAGGGGAAAAATATCCTAAAAATGTTAACCTTTAATCTTTAAATGAGTTAGAAACAAAATAAGGTATTAATAGAGCAAAAATTTCCTGTAAGTCTTGAATTACGCACATTTCCGAAGAAAGTGAGTAAAGGTTGCAAAATCTTTCACACTATCATAAGTTCTTTTTCAAATAACTCCGATATAAATACTCATCAGAGTGTCACTAAGAATAGAACTTCTGCTACTGAAAAGACGCTGCAAAGCACAATTTGGGAATTAAAATTCAGTTATTTAATTTGGCCTCTCAGATATGAGCTAAATTTGAGCTTTTGTCGCTGCTCATTTAACAAAGCATTTAATCGTTATTCACTCTTCTCAACATTTTTAGTCACAATGAAATTAGTTAATCGATGATTTGCATAGGGATCTAAACCTGATTTAATGATTTTAACAGCAATCAAAGCGATGCTAAGCCCTTAGCTTCGGTATTGAAAGCGAAGGGAGTGAACTCGGTACCGGTTGAAGTATGGCTGAGAGTTGACTCCCCTGTAAACGTTCATAAATTTGGTTACTGACCGTATACAGTGAATGAATCATATGACATTTAAATTACTATTTCTAATTTAAAGTCAACTCCATGTAGTCTAAGTGAGGGTGCATAAGCACATAAGGGCTTAAATACTACAGAGTAAAAATGGAGAGGCGAAATAGGAAGTTACGATAATTAAAGATTAACGAGTCTAAACAACGGTTTATGAGAGCGATAAAAATGTAACTTGACATAGGTTGAGGATAGACAAATGAAGGCTTCCTTGCGTGAAGTTTGAGAGAGTTCAGTTAGACGTCAAGAGCGTTTTTTTGTGGTGACTTGTGTATTTGTGAGGATAAATTAAATATTTGGCTAGGGGTTGATTGGTCAAAGCTAGGCCTAGAAGAATGTGGCGCCAAAGATTAAACCGAAACCTCCGACGTTGATAAACTGCATTAGAATGTTGAATGTGCCGTAAGAATCTCATCTGGTGTTTAAAACTAGAATTTACCAGACGTGAGTAAAAACGACGGTTTATGATCTGATATTTGTCGAGGTCGTAGCAACTGAATGATTTAGCGGATCTAAGAATTTTCGAAAGTCTTCATTTTATAATATCGAAGCGAACGTTGTTTCGTAATGACTCTCCTAAAATAATTTGTTCATCTATTTTTCTTACTCAATGAAGTGAATGGCATTTTTAGGTTTGCATGAGTGTCACGTGAATACGACTGTGGTTGAGCGACTTTGTGTGTAATTATATATATAGTGAGTGTTTTTTTAAGGGGATCTCTTGGCGCCTGCCTAATAGAATTTGGAAAGGACCTCACATCATGGCGCCATGTTGTTTCCAAGGCTTGATTTAAATGGAAGAAACACCAGTTTGTTAGGAGATAATTAACCAGCTGGCTCGCTGTTTATCCTGAATTCCCCGTAACTAATCATTTTGTAAGGGGATGTTAACTGAGCCGTAGGTAGGTAGGAATCATTTAGTAGTCCTATAGCCCAATGCTCTAAGAAACCATGTTGCTTTACGCTACGAGATTTATAAGTAAATTTCTCTTAAGATCAGCAGCTGACTACTTCTTCTTGGAATTTATAGTTTCATCAATGGATCGAAGTAGTTTCATACTCTACTCAATTTTCCTTTTGAAATAAACTTGCATCTGATTTTGAGAGTTTAAATGTTCTCTGCATTATTTGATGTTTTGTAAATTTCCATTCTCCCGTGATACCCGCAAATTCTACCACTCATAATTAATAGTTTTGTGCATGAGGCTATTTTATTAAATTCTTTCATGGAATTTATTTTAAAATCTAGCTCATCATTTTAGCTGAATGAATTGAGAAGTGCTTCCATAACAGCAAGTTCAATATTTAAAAAGGAGCAGAGAAGGATACCGAGAGGTCTGACGGAGTTCGACATCGAGAACACAGGAACACTCAATATCCGCACTGAGGACAGATACACAAACGTGCAAAGAACCTTGTGTAATACATTGAGTGTAGGAAAAGAGTGTAAAACCGCACCCAAGCCTCAATGGTGGATATTTTACGTTCGAACGAATTTTGAGACGAGAATCGATCGTATTTCTTTCAAATGAGTCCTATTAACGTCTCATCGGATCGCTCTCTCTCTCTCTCTCTCATATTGACGCTATTTTCACCCTTTTACAAAGATTAATTGAGATTGCTGTGATGGTTTGTCCGTAACCTGACGCGGTATCTCCTGAAGGTGACGCTTGATCGGTTCGTGTGGCCCCAACCCCCTCGTTCGCTCATAACTAACGGTCATTGACACGGGCGCGGGAACTCTCGGGCGCGCGCAGTGAAACATTTACAAATCGTAATTATATCATATGATAGGGAGAGTGCGCAACTCTCCTTAATCTGTGTCATCCTACAAATAATAATAATAAACAAGTAAAAATATATCTTCCCACGTATAGAATATAATATAAATTTATGTCATTTTCGTAATAAGCGTTGCTATATATTAGCAGTGTATTTTACCACCTTGTTAATTACTGACTGTAATTGTCTTCTTTTTTTGATTGTTAACGGTTGGCAATCGTATTTTTGTCTATCTATTTAGTATATATGGAGGGAAAATCTCCCTAGATTCTCATCTGTTCGCTTGGTATGTACAATAAAGTGTTTAGTTACTCAAAGACAACTTTATTACCATTTTTGTGCCACAATCTAAGAATTTCCAACAATAAAATCATCTTTATTTATTTGCGACAGGACATTCTATGCGGGACCCCGCCGATGACCTCAGCCAGTGTTGAATCAAGTTTGGCGAACGAGCGAAGTGGCTTTTGACCTCGAATTAAAGTAGGTTTGTTCAAATATTGATGTGGCTTGACCTCAAGTTGAAGCGAGTTTGTTTAAGGGTCAATTTGGCTTGATGCAGGTTTATTAAAGGGTGAGGTGGCCAGACCTCAAGCTGGAGAAGGTTTAATTAAAGGTTGATGTGGTATTTCTATAAGTTGAAAGAGAGTTATGCAAAGGTTGATGTGCTTTTACATCAAATTGAATAAAATCTGTTCAAAGGTTCAAAGACGAAGGATCTAAATGAGAATATAGTATTAACTAAAGCAATTAATAGTACTTGGAGTGATAATGGCGTAGGGTGTGAAATCTGAGTCCATTGTGTCACCCTTGACCAAGTGCGAGGTTTTAAGTATCGGGGATGCATTGTGAAGGAGAGTGTTACAGATGAAGCAGATTGCAACCACAATGTTTTAAATGGTAGGAAAGCAGATGATAGCACCTGTATGGTAAGAGTTTGAGTGTGAAAGATACCAGGAAGCTGCATAAGAGTATGTTTGCGCTAACGAGAGTGTATAGAAATTATAATATTGTATTGTAAAAGAAGGAGAGATATTAAGTAATATCAGTGCAAATGGACAACTTGGGAATCTTAAGAAGGATGGCTAGTGTTCAAAAGGTAGAATACTGAACGACTGGGTAGGAGAGTGTCGTGGTATACGGCCGAGTCTGTATCTACGTTTGTTCCGTACATAAATAACTCGGTTCCTTTTTTTTTGTTTAAGAGTACTATATTACTATTTATCTTTTGATTTCATTTTGTAACCAGGGAAGATTCGTAAATTTATATATCTATTGCCATTTGCAGGGTTTCGAAGATTTAATTAAACCACTAGAGAAAAAATATACTTTAAATTACATAAAAAATGAAATATTAAAACTTTAAATCTACTAAGGATATAACAAGAGGGGTTAAATAAAAATAACTACTACCAATGTATACTGCGCGATGGTTGACGCAAAAATTCATCACTTTAGTACTGAATGTTAATTAAAGAACATAATTAAATTGGAATCCTTTTACCTTTAGAAGTAAGAGACGTCAGATGGGTAATGACCTTGAACAAGAATCTCGTTGAGTGGAGTAGGGAGTTGAGGGGAGGCGAGTGTGTCGCCAGACGAGAGTTTGACTGGAGGAAACAGCTGACTTCGAGGTGAGTGAGAAGAGTGCTGGCGATGTAACTTGACTTAACGATATAAGCGAAGAGATAGTGGATGTATGATTATTTAAATCCTTGGGTTACACTTGTCGGGCTTCTCGATGATGAGCGTTGACCAAGAGTTGAAACCTTTTACGAGTGGAACTTCACTTTGTTATTCCTTAATGGTGATGGATATCTCTGGTTTTATTCGGAAACCGAGATAGGGGGTTTCTCTGACGAAAGGGGTATGAGAGTTATTCTCTTGCCCCATGGTAACTCCTGCTCGGTTCCACTTTTTTCTTCTTTGTCTTAATGGCCGGACTTACGCCGGTACTAGTCTTCTCTCGATCGCTAACACGATTCCCTTCTTTTCTCCAGGTCAAGGTATATATACCTAGCTTATACTCTGGGGGAAGGAGAGGGGAGATGAGTGCCCAAGTTTAAGCCTTTCTCCTAAGGCATCACTTTTCACCGTGGTAACCGTAGCCCTAATGGTCTCTTCTGGTTTTCGTCGGACAGAATGAAATTTCGTCTATTTGTAGAAACTAGACCTAAACAATACAAGTGGACAGTAAGCCTGTTCATAGGTTTTTATTCTAAAGGCTCTACCACCCTCCTTTGTTTATACTAACGGGCTTCGACATCTGCCGATTCTAAGATTTCCTTGGGGTGTAATATCGAGGATTGTTGTACCAGCGGGCAAAATGGGAGGGAGGGGGTTAACGTATCGGCCCATATGCCACGTATCGGTTATCGCTGCGTAATCGAACTAGCGTCTTTTTCATCCTCGCTATATTGATTTCCCCACAGAGAGGTTTATGGTGTGAATAAATGTCTGAATGAAAGTGTGATTGAAAATGTCCTGCGGTAGCTTAAGAATATGAGAAGAAAAGATGTAAAGAGACTTGTGAAGAGAATATATAAGAGTCAGTGTTAGAGTAGTCGCAAGACGTGTTTGAGATACAAATGACTGACTTAAGAGGGAGTAGAAGATATTGGTGTGCATTGATGAGGTATGTTAAGGAGCGAGCTAGAGATATTCTGCCAATGGATGAACTCGTACTGCACGAGATGCTACCGCACATAGCAACCCATCACTATTGAAGTGTCATTTTTCTCCCATTTACTAACTGTCTGATCGATCCTTAGAGTTTCTTAGCATTCAAAATTGTTATGGTGGCAATCAGCCTCGTTTGTTTCACTATCATTCATTCACTGTAGATATGAACTTAGAACTTCACAGTCGTTCAAGTGTAACGCTTCCGATTCTACTATCACACACAATCCACCTTCATCAAACCATTCCTTTACTCTTTTCTGTATTTAATTTTGGCCCCATCAACAACACACGGCCATTTTCGAACGCTCCGATAAACATTTGGGGAGCAAGGTTTTTTACTTCCTTTGAAAAAATATTTTGGTAAAATCTAAATTTTTGTTGTATGTAATTAAGAAACGAGAAAAAAGACTATGTGAAAATTTATCATTATGAGCGAAAATCGCATTCTCTTCGAACCAATTTCTTTTAAATTTTGTAAAAGATAATGGTGAAATTTTATATTTAAGATAGTTCTCGTCTCCCATTAGATCTCGTGACCATTTTACACGAAATCTGTTAAATATTTAAAATAAAACCCTGACATATCTGACAATAATTCACCCTTTAATTTATGGCCTTTTTGACTTATTTATAGGTTTTGGGATGAGTCACATCTTCTTATTGCCTCACTTGTTCTTGAAATTGGTGAAGGTGTAATAAAAGATTGGGGTGGTTACTCTCAACGTAGGAAAATAAGTTTTTAAAAATTCCAAAATTTAAGGTTTTGAAAATTCTCCTCGCTGTTAAAGAAGAACTGAAAAAACAACCACTATATTCCTGATCTATTTAGTTTACCGGTTGATTTCGTTGTTTTTTAATCCAAATTTGCCTAATAAATAATGATTTTGTTAATTCTGCGGTTAAAATCTCGTAGTTTTTAAAACGATTTCTTGATTTTTTTATTTTCACCACCGATTTCACTGATCCCAATCTTTTGTTATCTACCAACAAATCAACACCAACGGAAGTTTATCGGGCAAGTAGATTGCAAAGAGGAGAGCAAATGATGTGAAGTCAGCAGTGTATGAGAGGTAATGATAACAAGAAATAAAAATGGTGTTTGTAATTATTACACTTCCATTTAGTGGAAAAGAAATCAAAGAGAGCGAAAGAAAGTTGTAGGTAATTAAAAGGACGGCAACTAGGTCTGTTTAAAAGAGCAATGGTTTGTCTCTTAGACATTGCAGCAATAGTTTGCCTCTTCGCCAAGCATGCTGGATGATGAATTGTCGAAGAGGTAAACCATAGCTGCCGCATTGAAGAGATAACCCATTGCTGCAGTGTAGAAGAGGCAAACCATTAATGTGGTGTCGAAGAGTGTAGGCCATTGTTAATGTGTCGAAGAGGAAAACTATGGCTGCATTTTTGAAGAGCCACATCTTTGCTATTTAAGGCGCATTTTTATCTCGCATATTTCAGTTAAATTAAAAAAAGAAAGAAATTAGCTTAAATGATCATTTTGACTGTCAAAATGAAGCCTTTCCCCACCCACCTACCCCATCCACAAATCTACTGTACAAACGTCCATGCAATTGAATAAACTACCCATATCCGCATTTTTCTGATAATTCCTCAATAATTTTTATGAAAATATCACATCATATTCTTTGGAATTTTCCTCTAATACTGTTCAAATTTCAATTCATCGAACAGTGGTTGAAAGAGATTAATACGGAAGTAATGTGTATTTAAATAAAGGCTGCCTCCAAAACTAAAGAACAATCACATATATCTTTCAGTTTACACCTAAAAATTGGTTAACGAATGAATAGTGTCACTGTTACGCGTGAATTGTGACTTTAAGCGATGATATTATAATATATGAAGTTGTTGAGACGAGGTGAGGTCGTCAATATATTTAGAAAGCGGCTGGCTACGGAAGATGAAGGAATGAAACTTTCAGATATTTCAAGGCTTTGTAATAGGTCAAAACTTGTGATTTTATCAATAATAAAACTTCATGAGGATATTGGTCCTGCAGGTCAACAAAAAATGGTTCTTTTGAAAAAAACACTATTACGAAAGAATGCCTAATGCATGGGGTTCGATTAAGGACTGATTTAAGAGAGCGTCCTGTATTTTACATCAAGTTCTGATAACATGAAACTAACCGTGTTTCCCAAACTGTCTTACATCGCTACAGAAATGTGGCATTCCTAGCCCTCTCTAATGGTATTAAACCACTAATAAATTAAAAGAATAAAACTGCTATGTGGACCTTTGCTACTGATCATGTTCGGTGGACTGATGAAAAGTGTGAAAGTGTTTTCAGTGACGAAATCAAAATTAAATTTTTCGGATCGTGTAGAAAGTAGTATTTAACGAGTGAAATATTGTGGGGAGAGTGCGTTATGGTGCGAGGCGCTTTCATGCAAAGAGTCTGTTCATTAGTCGGTTAATGCAATAATCTAAATGCTGTGGTATACAAGTATTGGATTCAAGAACACGGGATTCTCTCTTAATGAACATCGCGAGTAAGTGAGTAAGTATTTATACAGGAAATGCTCCGTACCAAACAGGACAAATGATCGAGCCGTTTTTCGATGTGAAAGTATTGGCATGAAGAATTAGCCTGCACAGAACCTTGATTAAATTCTGATAGAAAACCAAAAAAATATATTCGGTGACAATAAATCTGACAATGCTTGAAGGAAGAACGAAATAAAATCACCCCCGAACAATGCGAAAATTATTGAATTCCTGCCGTCAAAGATGTGTTCAACTCATTCAGAACAAGATCCTACAAACTTAATAATATTTTGTTCAATTATGTATAAGAAAATTATATTTTTTCTGGCTTAGTCTGCAGTTATACTTAAGTTCCTGTTGCTTTGGACGATTCCTTTCTTAAAATACACATTACTCTTTTAGCCGCGGGCGACTCGAGATACACAGTGTCGGTCGGTCGGTCCCCGTTTTTCTTTTATTATATTTGTAATAATATTGTAACTATTTGTCCGGTTGTAACGAAATTTGAAACACTTATGTTTTTTACATTCTCTTTGACTGATATAATTACCAAAGTCCTCCGTAGTTTAGCCAGGGAATTATTTTGTTTTGACAATAACATCATAACTATTCAGCCGATTCTAAGGAAATAGTAAACTCTTATTTTGTTTTTCATTTTCTCTCGAATAGATTAATTGCTAAAATCGTCCCAAGATTAGCCAGGGAATTATATTGTTTTAGCAATAACATCATAACTATTCGGCCATTTCTAACGAACTTCGAAACCTTTCGTTGTTTTACATTCTCTTTCGAATGATATAATTGCTAAGGTCCTTCCATGCTTAGCCCTGGAATTATTTTTCTTTGGCAATAACATTGTCGTAGAATAGACTCATCGACGATATACCATATATAACTATTCGTTGAGGGAATAATTCAATTATATTTCGAGCGCTTGGTTATTTGGTTGACCGATGTTATTTATCTTCAATATGCTTAAGAAGTAAAAGTGAGCTCAAGGATAATAATATAGCTATCATTAATAAAATAGAGTTTTATAAATAAACTATTAACAACACACAAAACAGAAAATATTTACATAAATAGAGAATGGAAAGGGTCGTGGGAATATCTGGCTAATCCGAGGATTAAGATTTGGGAGAGATTTAAAAAGGTAAACAAATAAAAATTAAAGGGATAAGATGGTTTGCTAAACCATTTAAAGCACAGGGTAGGGTTGACGAAAAGGTTAAATACTCCCAGGTAATTTTCAGCTTACGTAATTACAAGTTGTTGTGCGGAGGAAGGCGACGCGAATGAACCTTCGGTTCGCTGGCCAGTTCCAGCCGAAAGGGATGGGGGAAAAATGATCCTGACGTTACGTCTTGGGAATGAGAACCGTTTCTTGACGAACGGGCTTGGAGAACAATGGCTGTTCTACGTTGTTCTCTTCTGAACAACAGGAAAGGAGGGTGAGAACCGTCTCTTGTCAACGGGCTCAAAGAACAATGGCTGTTCTAATGTTGTTCTCTTTCTGAACAACAGGGGGGAAGGGTGAGAACCATCTCTTGTCAACGGGCTTAAAGAACAATAGCTTTTCTAACGTTGTTCTCTTTCTAAACAACAGAGAGGGGATGGTGAGAACCGTCTCTTATGAACGGGCTCAAAGAACAATGGCTGTTATAACGTTGTTCTTCTTCTGAACAACAGGGGGGGGAAGGGTGAGAACCGTCTCTTGTCAACGGGCTCAAAGAACAATTGCTGTTCTAACGCTGTTCTCTTTCTGAACAACAAGGGGGGCCCTGTGGACTTGCCGTCTTGAAGGCTCGAACCTTGGCACTCAAGGGATATTGTCCTCTTCTTGACAATAATGGTGGATCTCGAGGTAGGGGGGCCTGGTGCACAAGGTGAGACCGGATCGGCGTGATGTCTCGCGAAGATAATCTGGATCTGATCTGCTCTAATTGGAAAATTCTGATGTATATGTAGTCGAAGCCATCCCCTTGGAGTAGAGGACAATGGAGTAGGGGGCTTCGAGAGAATGCCCAGCCGCGCCTGAGAACATAGCTTATCTGCCCATAAGCCCAACTCAATCTGGCGAGATCCACGCATGGGGCGAAACGGGAGGGGGGGATGACCTCCTTGGTTAAATATTGACTCAGGTGGTGATAGCGCGCCCTGCTTCGACGCGAAGATGCACATGGGTAGCAACGTGTTTCTAAACAACATGTGATAGCGGTTGAAATTAAGCGGCCTCAGACCGTTCTATCAAACCCCTCCATTCCGGGGGAAGTTGTCACTTCGAAAAAAAAAGAGAGAAGGAACAACGATAGAGCTCCGTTGTGGGGAATTCGCTTTCTTGTACCGACCATACCTTCATGCACCTAGCTAGTATTACCTCAATACATATGATTATTTTGATCTTTTGATTATAGAAGAAACTAACCTTTAATACAAACTTAATCATAAAAGGGACATGGAGCAATTAAATGATATAAAATTAGTACATACGGTACAAAATAATTTATACGTAATTTAATGGGTACAAATATATATACATACAAAAAAATAGACATTGAGCCACAAAATTCAGACATATACATTAAATAATTATATTGCAAGAGAATCTAATTTAAGTCGTACAAGACCGTATATACATACATGGAGATCCTAATCCTACGAATTACAATTAATTTACACTATTTGGCAACGCATTCCTACTGAGTGCGTCAGCGACCTGGTTATCGGAACCTTTCATATAATTTATCTTAAATTGGTACTCTTGCAAGAGTAAACTCCAGCGCATAATTCGGCCGTTGGAGTGTCGTACATTCCAAATATAGGCCGACGGGCGGTGGTCAGTTTCTATCTGAAATTCTTTTCCTATCAAGTACATTTTAAATCTGTCAATAACCCAGATAATTGCTAGAGCTTCCTTCTCTATAGTGGCATATCTCCTTGCGCGTGGTAATATTTGGCGACTAGCATATGCAACTGGATGACTCGTTCCGTCATCCTCATATTGAAGGAGTACACCTCCAATGCCCTCGTTGCTCGCGTCGGTCTTAATCCCAAAGGGTTTTCCGGGTTGGGCAACTTCAAAATGGGGGCAGAAATGAGCTTACTCTTGAGCTAATTAAAATGGGAAACAGCCACATCATTCCAACGTAGACGATCGGGGGAATTCTTTTTTAAAAGGAACTTGAGGGGCACCGAAATTGCAGCGGAATTCGGGACAAATCGCCGATAGTATGAAGCTGATCCTAGGAATGATCTTAATTGCTTCTTAGTATTCGGGAGGGGAATGTTACCGATTGCCATAATCTTTTCCTCTTGGAGACCTAACTGGCTTTGTCCTATTTTGAAACCCAAGTATTTTATGGTTTCGTGGGCAAAATGGCATTTGCTGGGGCCAATGGTGAGGCCATTTTCGCGCAGTGGCTCAAAGAGAGCTAATAGGGTGGTTAATTAGGGACTCCATTCACGAGTAGTGACGTAGACGTTATCGAAGTAAAAGGATACATTCAGAAGTCCATCTAACAACCTTCTCGTGAGACGTTTATAGTTGCTACAAGCAGTAACGAGGCCAAAAGGAAGGCGCTTAAATTGCATTAAGCCTTTCTCCGTTGCAAAGTCGGTATATGCTTTCACATCGGGCCGGAGGGGAATTTGATAATACGCCTTGCACAAATCAAGTTCTGAGATGAACTTGGCGTTTTCAAAAAGGTGGAGGTTTTGGTCTACAAAGGGGATGGGCTCGGCGTCGAACACAGTTACCGAATTTAACTTCCGGAAGTCGATGCACATCCGATAAGAGCCATCAGATTTCTTGACCATGACGATTGGGGAACAATAACTAGAGGTGGACGGTTCTATTATGTTTAAACTAATTGAATTATCAACTTCGGCGTTAAAGGCTTGGCGTAAATGAATCGGCATGGGATAGGGTTTTGAACGGACGGGTTCTAAGGTTGTTAATTTAATATCATGCTCGAAAAAAAGGAGCGCATCCAGGCTTCTCTGAAATAACGTCGTCAACTGACATAATAGTTCTTGTAGCTGACTCTTTTGATGTGGTGTCAGGAGCGCGTCGATATCCAAGTCAGAAGGTTTAGAAGACTCGCCTAGTAGGGAAGGAAGAGGGTAATCGGCATCAGATTAGATGCACACTGTCTGTATTACATTAAGGGACTCCGCAGGGTAATCCTCTTCAAGCGCCGATGTTTCGTCCAGTGCTACGAACGTATCTCCATGGGCGCGTGGGGGGTACTTTTTTTCTTTGGGTCCACGGACAGTCTCCATGTCCTTGTCTAGGGCCTTATCCCATAAGGGTGTTATTACTTCACACTCCTTCTGTGCCATCCTAAAGTCTTGGTTAAGGGTCTCCGAGAATTCGGACGGTATCGGGGTTCTGAGGGGGACGGGCTCCTGGGCTTCTTTCTTAGCTCGGCCTCGAGAAAGGGCGGCCTGGGACTCAGGGTCGGAACTTACTTGAGGACTCTGTCCTATAAGTACGGAACAGAATTGTATGGGTGCTGAAATGACTTAAGCCCAGCCGTCATAATACTGACACTGCAGGTAACATCTAACGACGGAGAATTGGTTCGCCCACCCAAGGTATTCATGTACCACCGAAAATTTTTCGTGGTTAGGGTCCACTGGGGGGAGGAGCTCGTCGGACACGATGAAACACGTGCACCCTGTGTCCCTGACGACGGTCGATACACGGCAGCCGTTTACGCTGCCCTCCTCAAATTTCAAAGTTCCTGGTGAACTTTTGTCAAAAATAAAATTTACCTGGTGGCCTGACGGAGGGGGAGAAGTTGCTGCTTGGGTCTGCACCACCAGGGAAGCCGGGGTAGCATTAATCTGGTGAACTTGGTGGGCTGGTCCGCTTTAGGCCCTAGAATTTTTAAGGCAATTCCAGCTCATGTGGTTTTCTACACCGCAGGTGAAGCATTTGATTGGTCGCTTCGGGAAGAGTGATGGAGGAGAAATCTTAACGGGAGGTTTGGTGTCCCGTTGTTGGTTTTGGGGAGAAAAGTTTCAGGGTTTTACGGGGCTCGGAAACTTAATCGGCTTTCCTGGGAAGAAGCACGAATCCTTTTTTCTTTTCTGGTCTGGGGGTTGGTGAGAAGTTTGATTCTCCTTGGGGTATAAACTATGGCTTGCGGCATAGACATCCGCTTCTTTGGTACACTCTTTAAAGGTCTGGTACCGAAGATCCTTGATGAAGGCGCGGATCTCCGTCGGGAGAGACGCCCAAAATTAATCCCTCAACACGAAGTCTGTTAAGGACTCGTAGTTACGATCAACCTTTGAGGATTCTAGGATTCTTAGGAAAGGCCTACCGATGCTAACTCCTGCTAAACCAAACGCGTATTTCTAAGTGTCTCCTGATGGCCAGTGTCTGGTCAGATTTTGACAGACTCTAACTTCTCTAATTCAAGCACATTCAACAAAGGTCACACATCTCTCCTGCTGATGAGCAGCTTCACTCAGGCTTAAACTCAAAGGCTTAATTTAATCTGTCGAGGATCTCGCTCCGAAATTTAGGAGAAAGAAATAAACTCCAAATCTACGGGGTTTCTCGTCCCATCGTCGTTCCTTATCCTCGGCACCCTCTAGAAACATATGTAACTCTACATCGGGGACATTTTTCCGTAAGCAGGTACTGGTATCATCGCACTACTCAACTTCAAGCAAGATAATCTGTTCCGATTAGCAAATCCCGAACTCGAGGCCAGAATTAACCTTCTCCACGTTTACCCTGGAGACATTGCTGGGTTAGAACCAGTGGTCGCTTCTTCTCCATCACTTTCGGCGTTCCGTATGACAGAAGAAGGCCAACTATAGTTTCATAATTACAGAAAGTATCACTTAAGGCAATTCCTTTCTATTACAAAAGCTTTTCTTCCTCTCTCTTTCTCTCTATCCTCACTGTCACCTGGCGATATTTAATTGTGGATGCTTGTTATTACATTTTGGGGCGTAGTTTCTCCAGTATTAATAATTTATCTTTGATTTGAAAGGAATTGCTCTCAAAATACTCGTCTTTGGATGCCTTAATCACGACGCTTTCACTTTCCATGATCTACGTGTTACTCTGAACGCTCCTCTTCAGGGACTTGACTCATCGAGTGTTACAAACCATCATTTAGCTCCTCCCCCCAAATTGACACTCAATATGCAAATCTACTCTCATCCTTCCCTAAGTTAACTTAACTCCATTTGCGTGGGAAACACTGGCAATTACAGGCCAGTTTGTGAGTTCCATGCTTTTGGAAGATGACCCTTTGTATTAGTGTTTATGAATTCTTCTTTTTATGCACTTGGTCTACGATAGTCATCCCAAACTTTTATAAGTTTCTTAAACCGAGTAATAGGTGACCATGCCGTTTTTTCTCTTATATTGATAACACGCATCACTTTCAGACCTAATGCAAGAATAAGCGTTAACTTACTTATCGCTTAAAATTACCTTAACTAACAATATGGGGTATAGAGCAGCGAATTCCTCGGGTATCTCCCAACCAAACATACTATTTTACCGCTTTCTGACAGAGTGATAGGTAATAGAAAAATCTTTCACTCTGACGTGTTATAAATCTCTCACAGAAATTTTTTATCCTGTTACCTCACAGTATAGCGTAAGCGTCCACAAAACGTACCAAATCCCTTAGAAATTTGGTCTCAAATTGCGAACGACGATTGTTTTGATGGCCAAACGGCCACCATTAACACGTTGATTATCCAGTAATGATATCCAGTATCTTGGCTGCAGTTGCATATCATTCCAGCAAACACTCACGAACAAATTAAAAAATACCATCTTACAAGCAATTCGCCTTGGCTGATGTTCGGCTTTCTATTTTAAACCCAAAGAAATTTCATGGCTTTATCTATCTTTAGAAATATATAGTTGATAGCTACACTAAATGGTTATAAGCTATACTAGTCCGAGATTTGTACGCCGTAGAATCAATTCAGACCACTTTGTTCGTGAGGATTTCTCAGTTTGAGGCACATAAAACAGTATGAACTTTCACTCCAGCCTTATCTCTGGCTTTACGAGGTCCATAGAAATTTAGGATATAACAATTACATTCCCTTACAATTCGAGGGAAATTTCAATCGTGGATTCAAGACGTAGTTTAACAAACAGGTCATTGTTAGCTGGTGATACTCCATAATAATCCTAGCATAAGTTACACTGCGTGCTTCTCGCCCACCGCTCACAGACTAAGGTTGATGATTTGATCTCCCGATTCCAAGTTCTTTATGGTTAGTTACTCTTTGCGAAAACCCTGTGATTTTTCTGTTTTTACTAATGTGTTTATACGTCTAAGCCAATTTGCTCACGCTGCAAAAACACACGTGGGGACTTTGCTATTCCTTTGCTCCTTGATAGTTCCTATAAGAAAATTTCTATTTCCCAAACCTTAGAACATGCTCGAAAGCCTTCGTCAGGAGCTAAAAACATCAACAAAGTTCGATAAGCAATTTCATGAGTCTGTTACAATAAAAAGAGGAAAAAGCTGTTTTAAAGTTAGTAAAAATTCCATCAGAAGAGTTTCTAATAAAAACTTTAAGCACACGTGACTACCTCCTGGTCGTAAAAAAACATCAATTGTGCTGATCTTGAGGAAACCGCCAGGGATTAGCTAAGCGCAAGAAATTCACTTTCTATTTAAAAAGAGAGTTCACTTCCTTTTATGAAATTAATTACACTTGCTATATTCACACAGAATGAGCCGCACAGATCGAGCCATAAAAATATGAATTCACAAAAGTTCCCCTAAACCATGCCAAACACTGATCGTAAATTTCATCCGAAGCAACTAAAAAAAGGATATTATAACACTATTCCCTTAGAAATTGGCTCAATGAAAAGATTCATCTTTGGGAGCAAAAGTTAGATATCTTGTATGGTCACTTTCTTTTTAACTAGCCATGCTCACGAATGTTTGGCCCGTTCATTTCGATATATATATATATATATATATAGATATATATATATATATATATATATATATATATATATATATATATATATATATATATATATATATATATATATATATATATATATATATATATATATAAGCAAACACTAAGATGAAAATAATATTCTGTTGCCAATAATGACAGAGCGGCGCCCACTTGAAAGCTAGTCAAAAAGGCAGAAAAAATCATTTAGCTTACATTAGTCTCTTCGAATCAACAGAACAGTTCAAGACCAGGCAATATTCATTAAAAAGGTTTCAATAAAATGCATTTAGTCACCGTGTGGCTTCTTACCTAGGAAACCCCTCGGTTTCGTAGCCTAGCCGACGAAGTTAACTATAGCCTTTTAAGCTATAATAGTGAGACAGCGATTCGGATTCATTGATTTAGGAAAAGCCCACCATACAGCTTGAAACAAATATAGTAAAATATATGCTCTTTTCACCTATCGCTTCAAACCGCCTTTGTCGGCCTCGTAAAGGCCTTGAAGGTACATGGATGTTCTGCAAAAGGGCCACTACGAGAAATTTGGACAGTATCATAATTTTAAGGGAAAAAAATAATAATTATCCCTATAAAATTTGCATTATTAACTCCCTCAGATGTTAGCTCGTTCCATATCTCGCATATTTTATATGTATGTGAAGTAGTTACCGAAAAAGGAGTCCTGAATTGCCCAAGTTCAAACTACCAACCCTTGATTCTCGTTCAATCCTTGTTAAGGGTAAACAACCTCTAATGTTTAATATTTTGAAAGCTTCCAAGAATTTTGAACAACTCGGACAGTTAACTGAGCAGTCCCGTAGTCTCTCATCAGACAATAAAGAAGTTCCAAGGTCTGTAACATAAATATTATTCTGTCCACTTTTTAAAGAGCTCATTGGTATTAAAGAGCCCTCTGCTTCTGACACCTGAAGAGACAAAAGAAGAACGTAACTTAAAGAGCTCATTAAGCCTTTTACTTTAATAGAGGAAATAAGAGCACAACATAAATAGCTCATTGCCCTTGATACCTTAAGATGAAAGAAGAGTGCAACCTCAATAGCTCATTACCCTTTTAACCTTATAAAAAGAAATTAGGGCAAAACATAAAGAGCTCATTACTCTTGTCACCTCAAAGATGTAAAACGAGGCCTGAGATACAAAAATCTAATAAAAAATGTAATAAAAGAGAATAGAAAATCCGAGAGAACATAAAGTATATGTATAATTTTTATCTACGTCCAATACTGCCAAATTAATAGACGTTTACTGCATTTACTATCTTAAAAGGCACAAATTCCACTCTTTCTATTAATATTTTCCATTATTAACGATTTCTCTTTAGCGTTTATTTTCAAACGATAGATATTCGCTTTCACAACAGAACTTTTTCGTCTATCTCTACTTTCTCATTTTCATCCCAATTCTCTCACCGTATGGAAAACTGTCATTTCTGTCATTGTCTATTATTATATTATATCTAACATTTAGTTACCCAAAGACCAATCAACATTACTAATCACAAGATGGATAAGGGTTAAAAGTAGTATACACTTACATGATTTGTTTGAACGACGTTATCCTGATAGGCAGCCTCCAACTAAATCTACCCTTTGGAATAGGTTCAGAAAAACAAAATAGAGGCGACTAGTATAAAGTTAAATAAAGGTTGTTTAGTTTCTAACGAATCAGTACGGAACTAAGTAATTATTGAAGATGTTACAAGAAATCTTATTGAAAATCATAACATATCGGCGAGAAAGAATTAAATGTGTATATAAAACATTATTTAATCTCACTTTCAAACTAAATTGGAAATGGCATCCATATAACATGCATCTTCGGCATCAGCTGATTTTTCTCGCCAAATAAGATTTATCGAATGGAAACTTCATCAAACTGCTCTTTTTGGGATGATGTGAAAAGTGAAAAGACATAATTTTTCTATGGATGTGAAATGGAGTAAAATAATATATGCACTACTGCGTTAAATGTAAGGATGAAGTAGGTCTGTAGATTAAGATATGCGGGAATGGCTGTATTATTGGCCTTTGTTTTACAGCAATAACAGGAATTGATCTCTCTACCTGAGAATGATTCACGAAAAACTAATTCCTAAAACAGCTCACAATTATCTCAATAGATTTAATAGAATTTGGTCGATTCAAGATGGCACTATAGCATGTAGGCAGATTGTAGTGAGAGAAAGATGATATACAGATATTTATAACAATCGCATAGATGCGCTGAATCATTTGATTAGATGGCTTCAAAGATTACCGGATTTAAGACGGCGAGACTCTTTTCTTTCGGATCCTTCTTAAGAATAAAGAGGGAATCTACCCGGCCTACAAATCTAAACCAATTGGGAGATCAATTATACATGAAATCAATATTTTCAAGAATAATGACCAATAAAGACCCCCAAAAGGTATGTGAGGTCTGTGAGTGAAAGCTCAAGTGTGCTTGATGAGAATTGGGTTGGGGTCTTAAGGAATAAAGTTTTTGGTATGTGCAATAAAAGTTATTTAGAATAATTTTAATAAATTTATGGTTTGATTCAAAGATTATGACATTTAATAATTGAATTGTTTTGTCCAAGGGTAATTTTAGTTACCTACACTAACACCAAAATAACATCACCATTATTAAAGAAAATGTGATAAAATTTTTAAAATTTACAGAGAGGTGGCCAAAAAATTTATTTCTGAAAATATTAAAAAACTCACAAATAAGCTTTCAATTATAATCATTTAAAATTTGGTTCGTCATTTCATGGGAGACAATTTAAATCGTTATGTAAATTAGAGTTTAATTTAAAATGTCTTCTCTTTTAGGTATTATTAAATGTTGGAATCTGTAGAATAATATAGGATCGCATGGGTCAAAGATACGAAAAATTCATATTACAATTTTATTCGATGGTAGATACTTATTGTCGTGGTATAGGAAAGACCGAGCGATGGCTGGAGTTCGTACGAATGGGCTGTTTACGTACTTCAAAACTCCTTGATTACGTTTTATCTATAAGAGTGCTATATATTTTTTTATTATTATCGATTATTTATTATTATATGATTATTACTTCTTTAAACTTTGAGTGTTCCTACTACCTTGCTTACCGTTTCGAGGATTGAATAGAAGTTTGTTAAAAAAACTAAAACTTTAAGTAAACAAAAAAAATATGAACCAACGAAATTTGACAACTTAAATGCACAGAAATTAATTCAATAAATTTAAGTGAGGCTTTCTAAAATAACATACTTGAAATTATAGTGATGGTTGACCCACAGCTCACCTCAATATAAAAAATGCAAACAAACTTTACAAAAACTGATACCGGGGTTTAAATACCTTTATAGCTTCCTACTAGAATCGGGTTTGAGACTGACCTTCAACACAAGGGTTACGTCCCCTCAAGAATGTTGTTGCCTGGATGACGCGTGCCGCTTGTCTAGATGTGTTCTTCCGGGCGACAAGCTTTAAAGCCACGGAGGCTTTTGGCGCGTGTGGCAGAGGGAGAGACTCACACCTGCGGGAGGAAATGATCTTGCTACGGGGCGTAAAAGAATGGTTCTTTTTTCTCTTTTGATTACACTGGGGAATATTTGCAATGGCTAGCGATGAGCCAATGCGGTAATCCTTTGACTCAGGGAAGTGCTGAAGGGAGTTCACTCGGGTGTCTTCCTCAAGGGCGAGGACTATCTCTGTGCTTTGGAATGCACCAGGATAGGGGGTTTCTCTGAAAAGAGTAAGTGGAATTTGCTTCTTAAATCAAGTTAACTTAAAGTTTGGTGTGATCACCAGTAACTAGCAGGTGGATGGGCTTCTTCTTAGTCCCTTCTGTTGGTAACTCGGCCTCTTGCAGGGGACTTCGTCGCCTTGCTGACTAAGGTAATCTACCCCGTTTTTTCATAGATACTTGCTTTTGTACATCGCTACCCCAAAGGGGTAGGGGCAGGAGGGGAAGCGGCGATTTGTGGACAGGCCGCATGAAGGTTCCTCCTCCAACGGTTTTTCTCAGAGCGTCCTACCTATGGTCCTGAGGAACCTTCTGGTTTTAGGGAAACGCTCCTCCAATTTTGCAGCTGAGCTGAAATTGAATACCCACTCCTAGGGGAAATCTTGCTGTTTTAACCGTTTAGCATCTTTTCGAGACGAAGGGCGAGATGAAGGTGGTTAAGTGGTAGGGCTACGGCATCTACACTGCCAGGGCGCTGTGGCTAACGACCAGAGGCTTACTTGTGAGGGGGAGTTATCGATTCCCTTACACTTATAAAACAGTCAAAGTATTCTAGTAGGAGGAGAGTTTTATATTAATGTAAATTTAACATAAAACAAAGGAGAAGCAGGAAAAAAGATGAGGTATGCTCATTTGTTTGAGGTGATGTAATTAGATAACCCAACAAACCTTAAGAAATGGACAAAAAATTATTACGAAAATGGAAATGGAAAAGAAAGATATATTTATGGGATAATGCATTTATTTAAAAGCTGAAAGGGAAAATAAAGCACAAGATAGCCAAGAAGCACCTTCCCGTTGCCTTCGTCACAGGCACAAAAGAGAATGAACAGGATAGGCAGAAAAAATAAGCTGAGGCGACGACATAAACAGACGTATATATATATATATATATATATATATATATATATATCCTATTATCCCGAATGCGGAGGAGTCGTTCGTAGTACTACTCCTTAGATACACAACAATATGAAAATAGAATTTTAATGAACATTAAACAAGAAAAAATATATATATTTACAAATAATGTGCTTGGAGCGATGAATTAATAAGTGAATCTCGGATATCTCACTTGGCTTGAAAATTAATATTCACCATACAAATCTCTATACACTTTTAATGCTGGTAAGCTTCGCGGTGAAGTCTGGAAATGTGAAAGGGAAGGGTTAACTCGGAACCTGATGTTCGGGTGGCACTGGTGAGTGAAGGTAGTGAGGTAAGGGGGGGGAGACTATGAGGTAGGTTCTCCAGGGACCGACTTGATCTCACACTTCACTCAGGATTCTGCTGGAAGAAGGCGGTGACAGGAACTTCTCGTTACAGAGGGCCCAACGCTTTTGCACTCCGAGAAATCTTGGGTGCCTCTGTGAAGGTGGGGTGGGATGGGGGGGCGAAGTGACCTATCGTCGCGGAGGGTCGCGGAGAAAAGCCGAGATGTAGTTTTCTCGCTTAGGGAAAGAGCGTGAGGCTGTTACGGAAGAAGAGCTCATAAACGCCTTCAAACCCGGAAGGATCAAAATATGTAGCGAATGCTGCTTTAATCTTAACCAGGATTAATACAGGAAGAAGAGATCTGCTAAGGTAAGGTCACCAGCCAGGCATAAAGGGACTAAGGTTAAACAACTGAATATCAATTAACCATGGCTATCTCTACCAAACTCGTCAGGAACCTTAAGATCATCTCGCTTAATTTTCACAGATGGAAGAACAAAAGCAGAATATACAATGACACCATTAGAAACGCTGATCCCGACATCTTGCTTATTTCTGAGCATGGATTAACTGACAACATCGAGCGTATAAAAATATATAACTACCAAGCATTGATGGCCATCCACACAAAGGAAAGATACGACGGGGTTGCAATTGCCATTAGAAAAGGCATTAGATTTAAAGAGATACGGGATTTAGAGGAATTGTATTTGGCCGTGAAGATCCCTATGACATATGACGACCTGGTGGTTGCAGTCGGTTATCAATCACCCAGGCACGCGTATCTCCCGATTCCCAACTTTATGCTACTCTTTAGGAGAGAGGCTTCAACGATACTAGTCGGAGACTTGAATACCCGGTGCGGAGAAGCCGGCTATACGAGGGCTTTTAACGGAGCTCGTAATTCACTGAGCCTCCTAATCGATAGAGGTGTTGTGCAAAGAGAAGGGCCAGATTTCTCCACATTCCATACGGCAAGATCATGGACCACACCGGACATTGTGTTAACAAATCTAAACTTTTATCTTAACCATGTCACTCTACCGGGCCCTTTCATACCGTCAGATCATATTAGTATGATCACCAACATCTCTACTTCTCCAATACAAGTACAAATTCCTAAACGAAGATTTCTAGCAAGAGCTAACTCAGAAATATACCGAGAACATCTGCGCCAAGTGCATATTGAACAACTCGATGGTGCTTCTCTAGAAGAGATTGACGGGAAACTAGATCATCTCACCTTGAAAAACTTAGAAGCTGACCGCCTGGCTATCCTCTGGACGGAACATAAAATTCTTCTATCTCCAAAGTAGGATGAAAACATACAACAGAAAATGGATCAGATAGAAGCAACCATTTTCTCTATAAATATGCATGAGATCACGGCACAACGGTATCAGGAACTGCGAGAATTAAGTAACGAGATCAACCATCTCATCTTTGAGAGATCGAGAGACCAGTGGGATGATATCATTACTAGCATTGACGCAGAAGGGGGCCCCCCCAAAATTTTGGAGTCAAATAAAGAGACTGAAAAGCACTCCTCTAAAGAACAGCATAAGCATCAAGGTCAACGGCCTAGAATATACGAAGGACCATGATACCGAGAGGGAATTTAGCCTGTACTGGCAAAACCACTTTCGTATTATCGATGAAGATAACAAGTTCTTTGACGAGAGGTATGAAGAAGAAGTTCTACTTAGACTCCAAGACCTAGGTGCCGACCTTACGCCACATCGCTTCGTGGAGAGATCCCGCATTGCACGGGAAAAAGGTAGGCCATTCTCGCACGAAGAGTATGAGTGGGCCATCAAAAGCTTTAAGCAAAAAGCCCAGGCATAACTAGCTTCACTCAAATGCATATGCTGAATGCCCCCAATAACATCAACGAGGGTCTACAAGAGTTGTTTAATTCCTGCCTCAATGTTGGCTATTTTCCATACCAATTTAAAAGAGCCCGCATGATCTTAATTTTGAAACCTGGAAAACCAAAGAAGGAGATCAGTAGCTATAGGCCCAATTCCTTGCTGGATTTTATGGGCAAATTGTTAGGAAAACTTCGTAACACCAGACTGAGGACCTTCCTAGAAACTCACATAACTCCCAAAAACATGGGTTCAGAGAAAATTTGGTACAGGAAACGGATTTGGTATTAATTACAGAGAGAATAGCAATCGGAAAAACTACGAATGGTAATGTCGATGTCTTACTTTGCTTTGTGGCTTCGGCATTCGACAAGGTATGGCCCCCGGGTCGAAAAATTAAACTAAGTAAACTTACCATGGATGGAAACCTAACCAAGATTCTATGCAACTATCTGGAAGATAGAGAAGCAGTCGTGAAGATAGATGGTATAGAAGGTGTAGTTTTTAATCTGGAAGCTGGGGTACCTGAAGGAAGCTGCATCAGTCTCATTCTGTATTCAGTGTATACTGGGGATTCACCACATCTCGTTCAAGACCTCGGCCAGTATATACAACTAACAGATGATATCACTCAGGTCATTACCAGTGTTAATAAAAATCTTAACGACGTTGCTAACAGGACAGGGAGAGAAATTGATAATATCAGTAACTTTGAAAAAAGTAAAAAAGATAAAGTTCAATGTACAAAAGTTTAAAGTGATACCAATTGGCCGTCAGAAAACATCGGACGTATTGGTGCAAGATGAGCTCTATGAGTATTCAAGGAAAGGCCGAGTTCTAGTTCTTAAGATAACCTAAACGGGTATAGGGCCCATTACCTACAGAAAATCACCTTTGCAGCGAAAACGTTACAGAGCCTCAATTGCTTCAGACATCTCTCGGCGAGCAACAAATGAAAATGCTGTTGGTGAGACCACTCCTCTTATACCCAGCTATACCCCATACTACCCTGAACAAAACATTTATAAAGAAAGCTTAAGTTTTTCAAAACAAGGCAATCAGGTTTATTACCAACGTGTTACTGCTTGACTACATTCCTTCGAGAATACTACACGAGGCGACGGATATTGATCCAATAAATATCACCCTAAATAGACGAGCACGCAATATTTGGCACAAAATCTATGCTAATATGCCAAATGAGGTGCTGAAGCCGATTAGAATACCTGATGTAGATGAACAGAACCTAAGGTTCAGGTAAGCATTTAAAAGCAGCCAAATAATATCTCGACAAGAAATTCAACCAATCTATTGAAAAACTTCCCAGAAGATTAAAACCTATATCAACTCAAATTGACAATACAATATTAAATGATGAGAATAATGAAAACTAGAACTGATTTGTTTCATGTGAATAAAGATAATTAAACTGATTATAAATGATCCCAAGTGAACACCTAAAATAATTTTTAAAAACACGCAGAAAAATTAAAAAAAAACAAAGAAAAAATAAAAGATCCGAAGTGGACAAAAAAAAAAAAAATCATAAATAGACAAAATAAATAAATAAAATAAAAATAAATAAATAAATAAAATAAAATTTTTGAAAGAGACACGTAAAATTACAAATAAAGCCAATCAACTATCAAGAGGCCTGTAAGATTTGAAAGGCTTGAATGCTGCTCAAACAAAAAACAATAACTACGGATTAATACAAATTCAAATGACTGAGGTTGCCAGACAACCTGGCACAACTAGTCTCTCTCTCTATTTTACACCTATTCTACCTATTCTCTTAACTCTAATCACACATTTCTACCTTTTTCGATCGTTGATCGTTGATCGTCTTTCTTTCACTCTGTCAGATCCTCACTCCACTCATTACATCAGTAAAGGAGGTAAGAATATATCAAAACGCTCCAAATAAGATCGAATAATATCGAAAGCTCAGCAAATTAGTTTGGTTTTTGCCAAAGGTATTCATTTAAAAAAAGAGATGAATACTAGACAAGTGATGAACCATCTGCAAGATAGAATAAAAAAAGATAGTTAGAAGAAGAGAAAGTTGGCAAAGGAAATTAATTAAGCAAAAATGCACAATTAGTCTTCAACGAAATTTGCATTCAGGAAAGACTGCTACCAAACTATAATAATATATTATATATATATATATATATATATATATATATATATATATATATATATATATATATATATATATATATATATATATATATATATATATATATATATATACATATATATATATATATATATATATATATATATCCCCTAGAACAATATTATTTCCCCCTCTTCCGACCTCACCCTTTTTGGACTCCCCACCAGGTCTCCGCAAAATTCACCCTGATGCTACCTCCCGGCCGTCTTAATCTTCCCTCCGCCCCCATCTTGGGTAGGGAGATTACTTTGTAGGATTCGCCGTGAACCGCTTTTATGACTCCCGCCGCTGGTCGCCCGTCTGACCCGCTGATCCGTGCCTTTGACACTTTACCGCAATGAGACGGTCGGGTTGTCACGTCCGATAACAAAGGGAAGACAAGGTCTCAATCCATCACTCTGTTTTGGAGAACTCCGGGTATATCTGCACCCTCTTCAGGCTTACAGACCGATTTGGTTAGACGAGACTTTTCTGAAAGGAGTGCAAAGCAAGGAGCTCTCTCCCAAACAGTGTGAGTGACGGTCGCGAGCCACAGAAGAGCTAGGTATCACACCCGTATCTTCGGGTCATGAAAAAGAGTCTCGTGAGGCAACGACAGCCTTTCTTCTCCGCGTTCTCATCAAGGATTGGAGAAACCTCCTTCAAAGTTCTTCTGGTGACCTCTTTAGAACAAAAGGCCCGTTAGGTCGCTCAAGCAGAGTGTGGAAAAGTCATTTCCTACCCCCCCTTCTTCTTTCGAGGTTCGTTCGGTGACCTCCTGAGGACAAGAGGCCTGCATCTCTCAAAACATAAGTTCGAGAAAGTAGCCCTATATATGTATATATATATATATATATATATATATATTTATTGTTGTGCCTTTAATTGAGTGTTTATTAAAAATCTAGATTTGTCGTTGTGTTCGTTATATTCCTTGGTCACGAAGCTGCCACTCTCTATACAAATCGCACTCTTAGAAAAATAACAGTTGTCACCTTGCTTGGCCTACCCTACAGCCTGTGTGCGCATATTCCCGAAACACTTAGCCATACTTCGACAATATATATATATATATATATATATATATATATATATATATATATATATATATATATATATATATATATATATATATATATATAAATATTTATATATATATATATATATATATATATATATATATATATATATATATATATATATATATATATATATATATATATATTGGTGATGTTGACGAGTCTAATCTTCAAATTGATGACCAAAATGAGGACACAGAACGCTCAAGAACATGTGAGCTATTTTGAGGAGAGCAACATAGGTTCGGGCCTCGTATCACCAAATTCAGTTTTTAAAAAATTAGGAAGAGTAATTAAAGGTAAATTTCTAAAAAAAATAAATATAAGCAAAGTTTAAATGTTAAAGATATTAAAAATAGCAGAACCTCAAATATAATTTCTGAAAGTAGAGAAATAGTGAAAATGTTTTTCGCTAGAGAGGGGGACCGATAAAATCAATCTAATGCTGAAGTGATGCAACTTAAAATGAATTTTGAGAAGAGAAAATAAGCAAGATTAAAGATTAATCTTATTAAAAGTTTAATAACGTGAGAGTAAAAATTTAAGTTAAAATTATGAAAAATGTAAAACAGTATAAAAAGCACTATTATAATGAACGATATTAGGAAAGTATTAAATTAAAAGAAAAGTAATAATGAAGTGTAAAAGCATTGAGTGGTAAAATGACAAACTACGTTAAATAGAAGTTAAAAACAAATTACAGGTACCTGAGCCTCCTCTGTGTCTTTACCTACGTCTATATGTTATATATATATATATATATATATATATATATATATATATATATATATATAGAGAGAGAGAGAGAGAGAGAGAGAGAGAGAGAGAGAGAGAGAGAGAGAGAGAAAGAGAGAGAGAGATAAATTTAAGTTCTGCTGTTTAAAATGATTTCGGAATCCATTTTGCTCTGCTGAGTAACTTTTCATTACTGTGACAAATAGATAAAGATTTTATTATTTCTTCAACATATCTTTTTGAGGCACAGTGAATAAACGGTAAATTTCCCTAAAAACAAAGGTAATGGATTAATATCGCAACAAGAAGAGACGTCCAACTGTTCTTGTCTAATTTCTAGCAAGATTTCACGCAACTTGAGGAAAAGCTCTAATTATATTTTCGTTAAAAAATAGCTTGTAATTTAACGATCCATTAGAGTTTAAAATAAACAAATTGTCCACTAACTCCTAACTCGTAAAAGGCAGATTTATTTTGCTTCTATTCTATTGCGACAACCTCTCTATTCTTCTAAGTATATATAAATGGCTTATAAAATAGCAAAATAGATTACGGGGTTACAACCATTCTTACTCTGATTGGAGAGAGCCAGGAACGTGAATTATTCCAATTGGTTTTAGTAGGATTTCTCCTGCAAAAATTATTTCTACCTCCACCAAATAATATGTTATCTATCCCAAGAAGCTCGTTGATTATTCAAATGGTTACGGACGCATTTAAGTAAGGAATCACTGTTTTCTTCAATTTAAGATGGATATTGACCCTTTAAGATGAAACCAACATCCGAGTGTGTCATACATTTCTATTTGACTGCAATCTTGTGTTGACATTCTTTAACAGTGAAATAAGAGAGGCAAATAGGCACATTCATGACATCGTGAAATTCCTTCTGACGAGTAGAAATACCAAAGATCATTCCAAATGGTGTCTAAGAAGTACCAACCATACTGAGAAATTGAAGCTTAATTTTTGCCTATAAATTTCACGCATTTACATCTTGTGGGTAATGATCAAAACTATGATTAATATCAAATGATCACTTGATGAATCAATAAGATTATGTGGATATTCTGATAAATAAAATTTGAGGTATTGGACCTGAAACGATAGATAGGAATTGATGAAAATATTAGACAGGAGACCTACTTTGTTTTGTTTTTTAATTTTAAGAGCCCATCTGGCGACTGTCTTCTTGGGCATAAGTTGCAGGTACTCACTACAGCCTACGACTAAGGTATATTAAAAAACAAATAAGAAGTATGAAAATGATCATAGGCTAAAAACAAAAACAAACAGAAAACAAATCAAATAGGTAATAACAAGGAAGCGCGCTTAAGCGTCTGGGGTAAGCCCGCCTCCCCCCGGCGCAAGAGAATGCAACCCGCAACAAACAGTCAAATAAAGTGGAGTTGGTCGTACAGTCTGAAATTCGGTGTGCATGAACCAGTCTCGAGTACAAGGGACAAGTTGTCGCGACCCTGATCGTCCCGGTACCGGGACAGGTAACGTGCGAGAGGATCACCCACAATTGCAACATTCAACAAGAATGTGTCGAGCAGTCTGGGAGATGACGCAGTCGTCACACTAAGGCGCAGGCGAAGTATAGTCAATATTTGGGGGGTTATATGGGTACAAATCCGTGGTAACGCTTGACAATTATGTAACACTATAAATGCTTTCTATTTTTACTTTTTTATTTAATATTTGTTGCCGTTACTATTTATATTCTTTTTTGCATACTACCATGTTTTTTCTTTACAGGAGACAGAGATAAAATGCCTTCAGAATGAAAAATTTCTCCAGACAGTTTCTATTATATATCTCGAACAGTTACATTAAGAAAATACAAGAAACAGTTGACTCACTATGTGCAAAACCTTATGAGCTGTACTTTGGACGTAAAGTAGGTGACCTAGAAAAACGCTAGGCACTTCACATATCTTGTGTCAGGTGTTCAAGTTCCCCTTTTGTCTCGGTGAAAGGCAAAAGGCCTGGCTTCATGTTTGGCGTACCAATGGTCTGGAGGGAGCCAAAGGACCATTCAAAGGATCGCTACTTCTGCTTAACAGATATTAAAGGTGGGTATACATTGTGTTTTCTTCCCTGGTCTTTAATATATTTTCAAGTGATGTATCAATTAAAAATATCAAAATACATACTATGTTGTACTTCCAGTATTTCTGCTAGTGAGCACAGCCAGTAATATCTATTTTTATTCTGATTTTATTTAGTTTCACTGAAGGTCGCAACAGAAAAGGCAAGAAACCTCTCATGTATCCAGATCTTCAGTCTGCTATTCACCCAGGTCGGCATTCAGGTGCTATTCCTGTACCACAGCCGCCCTGTGAACTACTGAGCGATGAACAACTCAGACGATTCAGAATCTCAAGATACATCATATGTTGCACAGCTTGAATCTGACAAGAAACGACACCTCATCAACCAACCGGAACTCAGTGATCGAGTTTGTAATCTACCACTTACTAAGCGACAAAGTGAACTCCTGGCTTGACATCTGCAACAATGGAACCTGATGGAATCGTTCTGCAGATCTATAGCAATTCTTCACTTTTGAAAACAACATGACTTATTGTATTGATATCAGAGGCCTATATAATGCCCTTGAGCTGACCTATAAACCAAATGAGTGGATCACTTTACAGCATAAAAGCGGTTCTGTTTTACATTGGAAATACCATGCCTTCAGTTCTAATTGCTCACTCAGTCATTTTAAGAGAGACATAAGAGAGCCTTGCTTTTATTCTAGACCACATAATTTACAAGGAGCATGAGGGTATAATTTGTACCAACGTGAATGTAGTAGCCCTAATTAATGGGCTCCGAACTGAATACACCATGTTTATGTGCTGCCTTTGCAAATAGGACAGTAGGGCCAGATCAGAACATTATGTACGCTCAGAATGGTTACCTCGGCAAACTATAACGCTTGGATGCCATAATGTAATTCAGGAGCCACTAGTTAAGAAGGAGAAAAATTATTTTCGGCACCACCGCATATAAAACTAGGGCTAATGAAGCAATTTACCAAATTACTGCAACATAACAAGCCATGTCTGCACTACCTCAAAGCAATTTCCCTTAAAATATTTGATGCCAAGTTTAAACAAGGCAAATTCGTTGGCTCTCAGATTCGTCAACTTATAGCTGAGGAGGACTTCGAGGCGACAATGGATGGAACTGAACTAGCATGCATTCAAAGATGTATGCAAATAACTTTTGGAAAAGAACCAAGGGGCCCAGCGAGAGCGTATAGTCGAGAGCCCAATTAAGTGCTACCAAGATATCGGATGCAATATGTCACTAAAAATACACTTTCTTCATTCTCATCTGTCCTTCTTCCCAGATAAAGTAGGAAATGCGAGTAATAAAGATTGGAAAAGCTTCCATCAAAATATAGCGTGAATGGAAAATGTATAAGGGAAAATGGAATCCTGATATGCTGGCTGACTTCTACTGGAGCCTCAATCGTTACACACCTGAGACGTCTTACAAACGAAGAAGTAAATGTAGGTTAGTACATTATATAATGCTAACAAAATTTATGATTCATTATATATTCATGAACTAATCACAATGATCACACTTAATCTTACTTTGGGAGCGAAATACATTCATCGTCTCGTGGAAATCGGTATCAATTGCATAATTTTTTAATTGAAGTGGTAATTTACAAGAAGATTTACCTGATGGGAAATTTTTGTTAGCAAATTAGAATTCAGCCCACTCAACTTCATAGTAAAATGCTCATAGGATCTATGTCTTTTTCTTGACACAAAAATTTTTTGTACTCTGTAATTATAAGTGTAGAGTGCAACAATGAGGGCCTGTCATGTAGACTAACAAAACATACGGTGATTTTTACTCTATCATGGCGTGTTTATTTATATAGGAAACCAAAAAGGAGTTTAATCCCGACTGCCGGACCTCCACTATAAAGCAATAAAGGCGGAAATGTTATAGAGTAACCATAGCATGCAATTCTCTTTTTTTATGCTGCACTGGTAAATAGTAGGCTTAGTACCAGGCATATTTGTCAGTTTTGAGTGACCGAGTCAATGATATAGTATGAACAATATTCACCAGTAGTGAAAGGGTCTTATAAGACGAAAGTGCATCGACCCACAGACTTAGAATTGGTAAAAACCATAGACTACATAGCATGCTAGTGAAGTAAAACACATGGATTCCCCTCCACAATCAATGTAACTGATTAACATTATCGGATATCTATGGTTTTGATTGGAGCTAGAGTTGGAGAACTGCTATACACTGCCAGTGTGTCTGAAGAATCTGAAGCAGCCTTTGCTTCAACAATGGCTCACAATTCCACTAACCACTCTCAAAAAAATGTACCAGTCATTTGTCAGCCCATTGAACAATTAGTGGTGCCAAATGTAAACCATCATCGAATTAAATAATACAAGTTTTATTTAACAATCTGCTGATATTATTTTGTCTCACCCATTTATAAGAATCATTTTCTCAAGATTAGCTACAAATTTTGACAAAGACGGCAAGAAATTGTATTATTTCATCATTTTCGCAGCACTTAGAAAAATCACATTAGTGTAATGATGCTTTTAGCTAAAGCATTCATGTTGCAGCTTGCATCTGAAGTTCCCCACCCTGCGGCAATATAAGAGTATATACCAAAATTTTCCTTAGATCTGGGTTTTCTCTACCAATCTCTTTATGAGTGTTAATTAAGTCCAAAAAATCGAATTATTTTAGCGATAAGGAATAAAGGAGAGAAATTTTGTTATGACCTATTTAAAGATTAATTCAACTTACGCATTCATAATTTAGATAAGCCACTTTGATATCCGAACCATCTTCGAATAATATTTACTTTACTTGTTAGAAAAGCAGCCATACAATTTGAACTATGTTATTATCTATTGCAGTTTACAAAGACTAGGGCTGCCCCTATTGATCATAGTTTCTGTGTATAAGATTTGCAATAATCTTAATTCTTAATTTCAAATTTCATCTCAATTTTCTTACTTTGTAACTAAAGGGCTAGTTTTGGGATAACAAATCATCGCTTGTCAAATATCTCAGACCTTGTAGAAACATTTTTATATTTTAACACTACATTTCCAATTTCTATTTAACGAGTAAATCACACTAGCTATAGAAAACAAAAATCATTAAAGTGTTCATCGCAAATAAAATTTCATTTACCGACGTCAGTATGGATTTGAGGCTCTTGACAAAAACGATCGGGTCTTTGAAGTTAGGCCCTTGGAGAGAATTGATTTAAAGCCATTATTTCATAAGTATGAGAAAAAGGAATAATTCCAACGGTGAATCCGAATGCAAGTTGAGATTGTTTAAGGGGATAGCACATTTTTTTATTAGTCAATTTTCAAATTCTTTCGTTCAAAATCTGCATTTTTAGTTTTGTATATCATTTTATTGCAAATTTTAGTCACTTTTTATGGTATAATTATTGTTTTAGCAACATGACTAGAACATGGGAAAATTAAGATAATGCAAAATTGTATACATTTGTAGAAACTTTTTCTTAGATAATTAAATTTAATTTGTGAGAAAAGAATTACACCATTGATTTTTATATCATTTTATTGCAAATTTTAGGCACTTTTTTATAATATATATTTTGTTTCAGCAACATGACTAGAACATGGGAAAATTATCATAATGCAAAATTTTATACATTCGTGGCTATTCTTTCTAGATATTTAAAGTGAACAAAACGCAAAACTATTTCAGGTGATTTTTAATATTTGCTACAAAAATACGGCTTCGGAAAACTGTTTATATTTTTAGCATCATTCGAATATATATTGAATTAAATTCTATGGCATTTAGAACACCAATACTATTCACCTAACTAACCCCTTTTCCAACTAAGAACAAAATCTATTTTTGACCTTGTCCGAAAAATATATGTTTCAGTCCATCATTAACACAAATATTAATGGAACTAAAGAAAAATTAATTAAAATGATAATTAAATTATATCTGCATCGTTTGCTCGTAAATTTAATTCGAATACTTAATTTTTAGTAATTATATAGCCATTTATATGATATCAGGTTTCAAGGAGAAGGTTCTGAAATAACCCCTATCTCTCAAAAACGGCGCCGTATGTTATTATGATTTTGGTAGGACTAAAAGGGCTTTTAATGAGTTTAAATTTCTTATATGATAATCTAACGTAGTAAAAAGTTTAAAAAATGTGTCTGGTGTCCCCTTAATTTACATTGTTATCAATCCTTCTTTTTAGCGACCTGGTAAAGTTGAAAAAGAAATTCATTTTATATTCTGAATGAAATATTAAAAATCACTGCGTTCACACAAATTTAAGTCAGCTAGAATCGCTGATACTTTGACCAGTTTTCTATTATCATTCATGTAATTAGACAACTACGAACAAAATTCAATTTGTTTTCTCTTAATTTTGAAGACTGTTGAATCAATGCGGTTCTTTCCTGTTTTCTTAAGGTTTTAGTTCTTTATTCAATTTTTGTTTTTCATTCTTTTCCCTTCATGAAGTTACAACCATGGGAGCGAATCTAGGGTATGGTGGTAAAGGAAAGATTGAGTAAGAGAAAGTGAAAATGTATCACCTGAAAGAGATGTCTGATAGAGAATCGTAAAAATAATACGGACAACTGTGAAAGAGACATATTGTTTGATGAAGAGAGTATACGATAATACCTGCTATCTGAAAGTCTGGTAGAGACTCTAAAAAGTGGATTGATTATGCGAGTAACGCTTGGACGAGAAAAGGATGAAAGAATAACAAGTTGATGATATTTTGTATGAGAGGTGTAAACATGCATATTTGTAAGGGAGCGTAGTTTGTAATGATCTGTGTTTAATAAAACATTAAAGGGTGGAAGGGAAAGGGTATTTGGGGGTGATGGCTTCATCGCCGACAAAATTGTGAGATTTGAAATTGATGTGAATATGTTGTTTGGGAGGTTGTCAGTTTCAGGAATTCTATTATATTATCTTTTATACCTTTTCAGCTAACATAATATAATTTCTTTTCAGTTAAAATTATGTTACCCCGTTTCAATTAACTTTATGTCAAGTCTTTTCAGTTAACATTTTGCCAATTATTTTCAGTAAACTTTATGCCAATTCCTTTTAGTTAACTTTATGCAAATTCTTTTCAGTTAACATTATGTGAATACTTTTCAGTTTAACTCTATGTAAGTTTTTTCAGTTAACTTTATGCAAATTCTTTTTAGTTAACTTTATGCAAATTCATTTCAGTCAACATTATGTGAATTCTTTTTAGTTTAACTTGATGTTAATTCTTTTCAGTTAACATCCTGTCACTCTTTTCGGTTAACTTTATGCCAATAATTTCCTCTTAACCTTAACTTATGTCACTTCTTTTAGTACTCAAGGATAAAGGTCCTTGAATGCTTCCCTCTATAAACTAAGTTAAACTTTCTTTAATTAATTTTGGGGGTTTCCGAAGAATTGAGGGCTAATTTCTCCGGAAATCTGAAGACTACTTGAATATGCATCTTTTTTACTGAATATTAAACAAACTTTCTTTCCACACTTAATCAAGCAGTTTAATATCAGGCAAGGCTACGGTTCGAATTCTCAACCTAATTAACATCTAAACGACATACTTCATTCATTATGGCGTCTTATATTCCTATTTATCTAACGCTTTATATATTCCGATCTTTACTTTTTGTCTGTTTCTTCAGTCGAAATTTCCATAGCTTTTTGTCATATATTATTTCCTCTAAAGTTGTAAAAATAAGATTAATTGTGGAAAATTAAAGTCCCTTCGCGGTTAAAAGAATCATTAGTTGCCTCTTCAATACTGCTTCGAACACAACAGAGGGTCACTTCTCATTCACCTCAAACAAGTCAATTTGAGACAGCCGTAAGCTCGCTCTGAATGAAGAGCTTCACTCAGACGTGCCGAATGCAGTGTTGGAGAGGCAAACCATTACTCTTTTATCCACAAAGGGGCTTTATGTTTCTAAAAGTAATAAAAGTTCAATAAATTTAGAAAAAAAGAGTAAATTTAGTAAAATTTAAATCAATTCCCTTTATCAAATAGATATACATTGGAAATCACCGAAAATTTTAAATCCTCTGTTGTTTTGGTGCATCACATGTGTCAAAGTATTTCGATGCTATATGCGCTTTTTAACTCTCTGCTATGATATCTATTCCTAATATTGTATAAAGGCTTGTGTGGCAGGCAAAGAAGTAGGCGAGAAGTAGGTGATTCGACACACTAATTGCGCTAAATATTTATAAATATAAAATTACCGACATAATGAGACAGTTATCGCCTGAAGTGGTGCAAAGTTTTTATCTTAATATGTTTAGGAATAGACTTGACAAGTGTCATTTCAATATATATATTTAGGCTAGATGAGTCTTATCTGAAATCCACTAGCTTCTTAGAGTTGACAGAAAGTGAGTAGGGAAATAAAAATAACAACGAAAAACAGATGCTAGTTTGTTAAAAAAAAGTGTCAACAGTTACGTTTCACATGGTCCGATACTTCCGCCCCCCCCCCATCCACCATTCCCCTTTGCCCCACTGACCCACAGGACCTCGAGGCTGCTCGCAAAGAAGGATTTCAATCAGCAGATTTCGTAGTCCATTAATATAAACATAGGAGGGTGGGATAGCCTTTAAGAATAAAAATCTATAAACAGGCTCACTGTTTCTTCCGATTGTTCATGTCTATTTTCGCCAAATAGACGAAACTTCTCTTTCTTCGAAGTAAACCAGAAGGGCAAAGGGTCACAACGTTGAAAATTTATGCCTTAGGAGAGAGGCTTAAAGGTGGGCCCTCGTATTCCCTCCCCTCCCTCCCTGGGGATAATCGACGTATATATATATATAGTTTGATCTGGAGAAATGAAAAGGAGAATCAGAGTAACAATCAGGAGAAGAAGAGTAGTCCCGGAGTAAAACCGGGAATAAAGAAGACAGTGGAACCGAGCGGGATTTTTCTTCTCGAGGCTGTTCCTTTTGGCACTTAGAAGAGTAGACCAGTGGTATCGAGGACTACTCTCATACTAATCTCGTTCAGAGAAACCCTCTATTTCATTTTTATGAATAAAAACAGAGATATCCCTCACCATTGAGGAATACCAATGTGAAGTTCCACTCGAGAAAAGATTCACCTCTTGGTCAAGTCTCATCATCGAGGAGCCCGTATGTGTAACACAGGGATTAAAATAACCTGTACATCTACAATCTCCTAGCTTATATCTTCAAGCCCCAACAAGCGTTTCATTTTCGCAGAGAGACGATCAGCTTTTTTCCGAGTCAGTCTCATGTCCGCGAGAAAAGCTTCAGTTTAACGCAACTAAATTTATCTCATCTATGAGGGTCCCGTTCAAGGTTGTTCCACTTCAGACTCCATCTTAGTTAAAGGTAAAAGGAATCCCCTCCAAAATTATTCATGTTCGTTAGTTACCATTCCATGCTAAAGTGAATTTTGCGTCAACCATCGCACAGTACTCATTGGTAGTATTAATTTTTATTTAGATCCTCTTGTTATATATAGCACTAGTATATTTAAAGTTTTAATATTTTATTTTTTATGTAATTTAAAGTATATTTTTGCCCTAGTTGTTTAATTAGATCGTCGAAACGAGGCAAATAGCAATAGATATATAATATTACGAATCCTCCCTGATTAAAGAATGAAAAGTAAAAATAAGCACTCTTAGAGAGAAGTGGAACAGAGTTATTCATGTACGGAGCAAACTTATATACGCACTTGGCCGTATACCACGACAGAGTGGAATACCTCCTCTTTGTTAGTCCGTTATTCTTTAAGATAGATTGGGATCTAAAACTTGAGGATACATTCCTGCGTTTATGCTACTTGTGCGGATGTTTGATGGATGCAATAATACACCGCTAATGCATAAATAATAGAAAGATGGAGCTTACAAGCTGATTCTAAAACCATCATTAATACGGATTATTCCACTTTCTTATTTGTATTACCGAGCAATAGAATTTTCTCTATTTCTCTGAATAATACTGTTTTTTGTTTTCTTCGGTAGGCCAGTTTTATTTTGCATTCCTGTTCTTTGCAAAGTGCCCGGAGTCATACATAAAAGTTAATTATACATTTTTATCCCTTTAATAAGAGGTTTTCTATTTTTTCTTCATCATCTAGACTTTTGGTATTCCTTCTAATTTCCTGAAGGTTGCGTTTTTATGACCAATGAAAGAATAACTGCATAGAAAAAAATATTATGATCAGTAAGAATCTAAATAAGCCGTTTGACGTTGATTAGGTGAACATCTTTGGAAATGGCTCAAAGCGAACGAATTTAGTAATACAAAACTATTCTCCCCTTTCAGAACCATTTTCACAATTTGACATCTATGGCTCCTAGTAAATCCTACCAGTAGCGCTGTCTGAGCTCTACGCATTAAATGAATGTATAAAAAATACGGTTTATTTCCTTATTAATAACAAGAAACTGCGTTTGGTCTCTACAAAGAAGCTCCTCACACATTTCCCACCTGAAAGGACTATTCCAGTGTGTTAGTTGCATCTCAATTGCCTTTCCTTTATAATTTGTTCTTCTTGGCAGCCTTACATGGTCACAATTTGCTACAAATGTACTTTACATCGGAATAGGAATAAAACATTCATTGCAACCTCGCCTTCACTCCGAGACCATTTATTTTCCACGAAAGAATAAAAGTTGCAATGGAAACTCCTTGGAGATTTGGTGGAGGCAAGAGCTTAACGAGGAAATATATTTCTGGGAAAAGTTTTTAGTGTAGTGAATGAGCAAGGGAGCTTTAATTCGAGGCACGATAAATTGTTACTCCTTGTGTCCTTACTGCGAGAAAGAGGTGGCAGAAAAGGATTGTGGCAATGATCGGGACAGTTAAGGAATAATAATGGGGCCAACAATTGAAGATAGTGAGTTCACACTTCATGTTAGGTATAGAGACATAAGGAACTAACTCATGAGCCGTTTTATGAATTTGAAACAGAAAACCTATCGGTATATGACTTAGATACATATATCTGCTGCTATCTTTATTTCAGCGTGAGCTCTTCTCGCCTGTTTGACTGTAGAGAAGTAGGTCTCAAACTTTGTGAAGAATTTATTTATTGTGCTACATCTAAGGATGATTTTATTTAATAAAATTTTATGTTATCCTATTAAGTTGTACAAGATGTATGGAATTGATTTATTTAATATTTTACCTCTGAGCAATATTTTAATTTAGTTTTCTTCCCAACAGTCAAGATGTGGGGTGTGCATTAATAAAAGGTTGAAAATTGCCTATACAAGGTTAATGACCCATTTACTCGCTGGTAAAATAATTCCTGAGTAAAAAGGTGTCTATTTACGACGCGTTCAAATTAGGTGTGGAGGAAACAGTTGCTGGTAGTATTCTAAAGCTAGAAGTGTCTAAGATTGCAAATAAAAATTGATGACCGAATAAATATCATTACAAAATTAAAGGTTCTCTTGAAGCTATAACTGTTTTTCTCTCTTAAGAAGAAATGTAATACTACTACTAAATGAATTATTATTACCATCAAGGTTAATCTTTAGTTGTAGTTAGACTTTGATATTAAATCAGAGTATACTTTACAGGTACAATTTAAGTATAAAATATTTTGCTTTTAAATTTATATTACCAAAATATCGAAAAATCTTTCTTGTGGCAAACAAAGAAGAAACCGAGTAATGACCTAGCGCTGGCAATCACATGAAGATGATTCTGAGCAGTCTCACTCATTGCTTATTAATTCTTTCTCTCACGTGAAAAGCGGATTATTGCAATTCACACAACTCTATCCCTTGGCTATCACTATCGCCCCGCCGCAAGTGAAAGCCTTCGCATCCACCTCCAAAAAAGCTCTCCATCTACGCGAGCTGCAACGCCACAGACTTGAGGAAACCAAGAAGAATTCTATCGGTAGACCTTTTAATAAAGGCGAATAGTGAGTGCGTTTACTTAGCCACCGCTCAACTTCTTTAATTTTACCAAAGTAAGTAGTGATTTTAAGAGCCAATTCGCATATGCATATTTGCAACAGATGATTGTGTTGAGGGATTTTGTTTGTTGTCTTATTTTTTTCATTCATAAATAACAAAATATTAAGTTATTCTATGCAACTTTAATATTTAATTTCTCTTATATAATTTTTCTTTTTTCTTTGGGTTAAAATGATCATTTTTCCTCATCTCACTATTTGTCAACTATTTATTGAGTTTCCACTAATGATAAGCTTTTGTCATCTAGTTTCCACCATCAGCCTTATTTTGTAAAACTTCATTATCGTTTTTTGTTTGCAGCCAGTTCACTCAAACTCTTGCATATCTGAAATGAAATCTGCTAAAGTTGTCCTTTGTTCATTTGCTTAAATATTTCTAGGAATATATCTGTTACATTTTACAAATGTTTATTTCGGTGAGGAAAAATCAATTAAAGAACAAATTTCTTTTTGCTTTTTTAAATTCCTCCAAATTCTATCATAAGAGAAACAAACAGTGTCTTACACATATAATTTTGTCACTCAATTTGAAACTTTTTTCCCCCTCTCTCTCTCTATATATATATATAAAGGGTGTTCCATTAAGCCGGATCGAAGCTAGCAGTAAATAAAACAGTGTTATTGGTGAAAATTTATTAATTTCACTATTGGATTATGTTATTTGAGTCATAGCAATTATATGTGAAAAATAATATCGCCTAAATGTCCGCCAAGGCTTCGGCGGCACAACTGCACTTGATGGTCAAATTTTTTAGGATTCTCTGCATAGTCGCTCCTCGATCTCACAAATATGCCTTATTATCTCCTCCTCCAGCTGTTGAATTGTTGTTGGCTTGTTGGCATAGACCTTACTTTTGAGATGACCCTAAAGGAAGACATCTAGTCACACGATCGTGGTGGCCAATTGACCTCGCTGTTTCGAGAGATGATGCGACTTGGGAACTTCTCATTCAATAAAAACATTGTTGCATTGGCTGTGTGGCATGTGGCACCGTCCTGTTGAAACCACAAATCTTCGAAATCCAGAGAATTCAATTCAGGCCATAAAAAGTTGGTTATCAAGGCACGGTATCGCTCGCCTGTCACCATAACAGAATTCTCGGCATCATTTTCGAAGAAATACGGCTCAATGATTCCGCTAGCAAAAAATGCACACCAAACAGTGACCTTTTGTGGATGCAGTGGCTTTTCAACAATCTTCCTGGGATTTTCATCAGCCCAAATGCGACAATTCTGCTTATTAACGAATCCACCAAGATAAAAATGGGCTTCATCAATAAAGATGATTTATTGCGAAAAATCATCATCGGCTTGTCTTTGCTCGTGAATGTATGGCTATTCAAATAGTCAGCAGTCTTCAGTTCTTGAGTCAATTGAATTTTGTAAGCATGTAGAGCCAAATCTTTTGTTAAAATTCGATACAACGTTGTTGTGGAGAGGTTTAATTCCTGCGCGCGATGACGAATAGATGTGGCTGGATCTTCGGCTACATTCTCGCGCACTGCAGCAATGTTTTCAGCTGAACGGCGTAAACGAGCACGCAATGGCGTTTTCATTTCTGCAACCGACTCCGTTTGTTTGAATTTACGAACATTTTTCCCAATTTCATTCTCGGTTGGTCGATTAGGGTTGACCAAAAAAATCGCAAAGGGCCCGAAATGCGTTTCTGTTTAAACGTCTACTTTCGTAATAGGATTCTATAACTTTAACACGCTGTTCGATTGTTAATCTTTTCATGGTTGAAATTGCGAAAGAATGAAGTTGTTGAATATGCAAGAAAAAGAAAAAAATCATTAGACGCTTAAACTTAACTTACATTTAAAATTGCTCCAAGTAATTCGAGCAACCTATATATATATATATATATATATATATATATACCAAGATTATTGACTTTGCACCAGATCGTCGACCACTACTTTACCTAGAAGCCCTCCATATGCAAGAAAAACACCCCAAACCTAGCATTCAATTTAATTCAAACGGAATACTACCAAGCAGTATAATTAGAAGCCAAACTATGAGAGATACTTAATGTACCACTATGAAGGTCTATCCTCTCTTTGGACGTGACCGAGAATTTGACCTTTATTCCTAAGCCTACCTCTTTCGACCTTGTCCTAACATGCCCACAAGTTTGTCAGTACGTCCGCACTTGCCTATCTCTTTGTTTGTATATAAGTGTGGTCATTCACTGATATATATAAACCAATGTTTCACTCTTTTTATTTGTAGTTTTGATTTATCTCTGAAGATGATACGATGGTATCAAAACAGGTCAGATAAATAAACTGTTTGCTAAAGGAATCTTCTCCTCTTCTCTCCTTTAAATTTAAAATCCGAGTTCTAATCAATTTCAGAGAACTTATCTATGGCATCAACCCAGACGTAAACGCAAATATACGACAAATCGAAAGATGCGAAAAGAAAATCACAAATGTAAAATTAGCCGTGGCTTTCCACAAAACTTGCTATGATGATTATATATATATATATATATATATATATATATATATATATATATATATATATATTAGTTATTAGTCATATCTCCCTCTCCTTGTCTTTTAGGGTCTTTTTTACCTCGTCTTTCAAAGAATTTTCAATAATTTATCTCTCTATTTATTTGACTCCTTTTTCTAGGAATTTGCTTTATTAAAATTGAAAATTTGCCTTCGTTAGTTTTCGATTATTACTTTAAGGGAAATATTCATGGGATAGTGAGATGTGAGGGAAATATAGTCGTGTTCAATATTCCTCAAAGATAATTAATGCGAAATTTAGTGAACTTAAAAGCTACTCAACTTTAAGCTTTTAATTAGTAAAGATAATCTCGTGTAAGTCAAGTAGCTCTGCTTTCGACATCAGATAATCCTCAAAAAGATTTGCGGAAATTAATAATATATGATTTATTGCAACTTAATATATTGGATTAATTACATCGGAGATTGATTACAATTTGCTAAATTGCACTAACTCCGGCGGTTATTTCTCTCTCACATTATTATTCAAGCCAACATCTTATATAGTTCATAACAAGAATGTGGCTAAAGACAGAAAAATCTTCATCCCATTATTCCTTATCTCTTGACGATGGGGCAGAAATAAATTCAAATTCCCAGAGACCGAGAAAAGTCGAAGGGGTAGATTTGAATCTGGAAGCTTCATTTCATTGCAATCAGTACTCGGAAGATTTGAATTGGTCAGTCTTGACTGCATGTAAATCTGTAGTTCTCTACATCGATATTACATGCAATCACTTTTTTGTAAACTCTCATAGTATGGGTTACTCGGATTGTGTCCATTTCACACATTTTCACTTCCATTTCAACAGTCAAGATAAACCTCTTTCAAATTTCACCTTTTTATGCAAATGCCCGTTCATTGCTTTTGCCTTATTTTAAATATATCAAATAAATGCGTAGTACCTTTGTATCGATTAGCAAACACTTTCCTCTTGATTCCAATCATCTTTTTTTTAACTCACAAACATCCCAACTTTAATTTTATGAGGAATTCAAAAGAGAAGAATATTTAGAAGGAGCATCAGTATCGGCAGAAATAGCTATCCCTCTATTTGATGATGATGTCATTCAGTTTGTTGGACTCTTTATAGACTCACGGAGTCCTTTTTTCGAAGGCTTGATAAACTTTCCTCTTGTGTTTTTTGTGGGGTGGAGGTGGTAGATGGATATTACATAGTTCCCAATCTTCACGTACCATATGGAAAAGTCAATTGTTTTTTTTATTTGAGGACCATTGAGACCCGTACAAATATTGAGAGGGGTAATCTATTAATTGATGACACATTCAAAGATGTCAGGGAGTGATTTTTTCTTCGCATACGCAAAGGTCTTCAAATGAAAAAAGAGGTAAAAATTTTCAAAGTGTGAGATTGGGCATACGCGGATGCCATTCGAAATGCCCACGCCGTTGTATCCATCATCCAGGTAAATGTTTTTCAGATATGACCTGACCTCAACAGTAAAAGATTAGGGAGCTTGGTCTTGCCGAAACTACGTTGTATATTCTCCCATGGGATTCAGGATGCTTGAAAACGCCTCAGTATCAGAAACCTTTACATACCTTTCTCCCATGACATTGTTGTCAAAGACGAAGGGAACGATGAGTCTGCCTTTCCACGGATCACAATACACCATCATAGGTTCCCCTCCCTGTTATTTACCATTGTCAAAATAGTGAGGGTTTTGTGAGCACCAATAACACGTGTCTTTAGGATTAATTAAGTTATTCTTAATCACAGTCGACTCTTGAAAAATCCCACTCTCGAAACTGCAGTCACCGATTTCAGGGGTCTTGTGCCATTTTCTGCAGAAATCGCAATTTGATCGGCAGGTTTCAATTATTCAACATCAGGATGAGGTGAGAGCTGCTTTTCGGACTCCACGTTCAGCAAACATTCGGTGCAGAGATTTTTTTGGAGTGACCAAATAATATTCTTTAGTTATCTTGAACGTGTTTTGGCACCCACCCTTACCGTCTTTTGGATTTTGCCAATCAGACTTTCAACATTGAGTTTACATGTGGATATCGGCAATTAAAATCGTCAGCCAGTTATCATTTGCTTGCGTCTCCACCAACAGGATGATCATAATGTGTTTGACTTGGGTAAACCTCGTTTTACAGCTGCATCACGAACCTTCCAGAAGAAAACACAAAGTTATGTTTTCCCTTATTATGTGTAACTCTCTTGCTTGCTTTCAATTTTCTCCTTATACTGTCTGCACATATTTCTTTAGTTAATTTTGATTGCAATTACCATTACTTGTAGATTAGTATTCAATGTTTTTGTTAATTTCCCGACCATCTTGAACTGATCCTAAGTAACTCGTGAAACCATCGTCAAATTTTTAGAACGTTTCAGTATCCTTAACGATCCATTGCCGAATCAGAAAAAGAGACAAGAAATCAGCTTCATAAATCTGTCCTGATTGGCCAATTTAGATCACACCATTTGATCAATTGATCACAATGGCTTCCTTTTGCTAAATAAAATTTAACGAATCGCTAAATGAAAGAGTACTTTATATATTACTATGCTTACCCCATTTTCCAAAAGAATAAGGTGCTATATCATTAAAATAATGTATATACAGATGCATATAGTCATTCGATATTTTCCTGAATAAGCGTTTAGATGTGGGGCGATTGGTTAAGTAAACATACTCGCTATTTGACACAGGTTGCCAGGTGTTGCCTTTATGATTGCCAGCGGATGATAGCTGCACCAGATGGTAATTTAGTCGCGCTTTTTTGTCATTTCCATACATATATTTGTATTCATCAGTTATTAATGGTATAAACATGGGTTGTAATTACTGTTATTTGGGAATTTATACCCCAAATTATTTTGTCACATCTAGTGATGAGTAACTATACATAACATTTTGTATGCATATTTTTAGTTCTAGATTTGAATTACAATGGATCGTAGGTGTAAGAATAATCCAAATAGGTTTTTTACAGCTGCAGACATGTCGCTCTTCCAGACCGTGAAGCAAAAATCAGGAAATTGTGAAAAAGGCATATCACGCTTACTTTGGAGTGAAATTAGGAGACCAGGATAAGCCATTTGCTCCATATATTTGCTCTAAAACATATGTTAAAAACTTATGGCATTGCTGTAATAATAAAAGGAAGAGAAGGCCATTTGGTGCCTCAATGGTGTGGGGATGAAGGCAAAGAAAACGTCACCGACTGCTACTTCTGCATGACAAATTTGAAAGGCATTCATCGAAAGAACAAGCACCATGTTTATAACCCCAATGCTCCTTCTGATATAAATCCAGTCCCAAATGGCCCTGATGTTCCTGTTCCTGAGCTTAATTATACTATGGGGTATAGCTCTGATTTCAAAGCTAGTGTAACTACAAATACAGCTGAGTCTGATGCTTATAAACCAGAAGAGGGCGACCAGCTGGTGCCATCTACACAAGCCGAAACTAAGGATCTGACACGAGACCTGAACACTTCTAAAGAGTCTGCTCAGCTATTATGTTCACCTCTTCGAGATCAATGTATGCTGGCGCCAGGGATAACATTCTATTGTTATTGGAACCCCGGGGACGAATTTAGAAAATTTTTCACGTTTGATGAAGCCTGTTTATTTGTCTATTCTAACAAAATTGCCGACCTGCTCAACTTAATGGGCCTGAAGTATCAATCGAGAATTTTCATTCTCTTATCTATCAGAATTATCAAGGCAGTTCTTAATAACGTTACTAATTTTCATGGATCCCTGTTGGACACTCAGCTGCAATAAAAGAAACCTGCAACAGCAGAGACCCTCTATTGACTGCTCTTAAATAACAGAAACACAAATGGCTGAACCGTAGAGATCTTAAAGTTGTAGCGGTTAATCTAGTCCTTCAAGGTGTTACATAAGTATCTATGCTTTTTGTGCTTGTGGGACAGTCGGGCTGACGACCAGCATTATGGCAAACCAAACTGGCCGTCAAGCCAAGGATTAGAACCCCGTTCACATAACGTTCTGTCACATCCTCATGTTAAAATAAGCAAGATATTGCATTCCACCCCTGCACACCAAACTTAGTGTGTGAAGAACTTTGTCAAGGTAATGGGCAGGGAAGGTAGAGGATTTGCTTTCCCGTCAGAAGAATCCAAGAGTGAGCAAGGAAAAACTGAAGGCAGGTGTATTCGATGGTTCTCAAATAAGGGAGGTCATCAAGGACACCAGTTTTGATGAAGCACTGAATCCTGCTAAACTCACTGCCTGGTTGCCCCTTAAATTAGTCATTCCAAACTTCATTGGCAACCACAGAAGTCCTTACTATATTAATGGGGTCGGTAAATTAATGAGAAATAATCACAAACCTGGTGCATGCATGTCAGTGAAAATGCACTTCTTTCGATCCAACCTGGATTTTTTTCCCGGGAATTGTGAAGACTTGAGTAAAGAACGAAGTGAGTGCTTTCACCAAATTATCCGTGTGATAGAGAAACGCTAACAAGGGCTTTGCGATGTCAAATTCCTGGCAGACTACTGCTGGTGGCTGAAAGGGATAGGGGGTCTGCTAGGCACAATCGGAAGTCCTTGAAGATACCATTCATCCATGAATAGCTTTTTGTATGCTGTACTATTCTTGGTATCAATTAGAACATTCTGTGTATAAATCAGTTCAATAATCTAACATTGTCTGTAGGTTTACTTAAAAAACGATCGCATTATAGGAAATTCTGGCATGCGCTTTTATCTTAAAAAAACTCATTTAATAGGATAAATGAGCATGATTTTTGGATTCAGCGCGAAAACTGGCCAGAAATCAGGTATTATATGTTAGACCTTGAAAAGAGTGCAGACCAGTGTTATTGTGCAATAATTTTAGTATCGTTAGTTTTTTTTCAGTCAAAACTCATAGAAAATGTGATAGAAATCCAAGCGTTCGAGCTTTTTAGACTTTACTGTAGGTAGTTATTACAGATTACACAAGGACAACATCAAAATAGATCTAAAACAAGATGGAGCCAAAGCTAGGTAAAAGAAAAAAACAACTGAAACTAGACATACAAAGTAAAGTAGATACCTTCCTATTTACATCAGAAAAACGTTTTTAGGAACTTAATAATCAAGTGAAGGAATATTCATTATAAATTGCATTATTGTAACAATAGAGCCAGAACACATTGCGGCAATGTCCAGTTACTAGCTGAAGAATTGGGACACATGAAGTCTGTGTTCTCAACAAACAACTATCCAAAACGTTATGTACCATTTGCAAGGTGACCATGACCACGAAACGATGATAAAACAATACGTAAGAGATTCCCGCTCCATTATATACCTAAGGCATTGGAGATAACAGCCAATTTTCTCAGCCCAGGCACCATCGACGTGGCCTATAAACGAAGTAGCACTTTACGAAGCCAACTAACCAAAATAAATGATAGCCTAATATAACGAAATTTTTTGATTGGTAATAAAAAAAATATAGGTTTTTCTCTTTTAGTGTATAGTTAGTCCTTTTCACTGAACGTTTCCGATTGAATCTTAATTTTTTGTAACTTTCGTCAATCTTGCCTACTTGTCCACTCATTGTTTATGAGATAAGGTGTTTGATCGGATGCTAAATTACCAGCCGCGTTTGGACTACAGCTAATTGCCATTCATAATCAGAGAAATTTCTCTCTGTGACTATGTCATGGAGAGAAATGCGTACGTCAGTATAGGGGCATTGGCTGGACCAAAATTTGACCTACGGTCACTCAAGGGGCATGCTTAAGTTCAACTCTATACTCAGTGTACGCCAAAAACGTTGCAACACCAGGTACCCTCACTTACCTCAACATTCACTTTGAGAATTATATCAGTCAGATATCGTACCGTTAATTTAACGCGCCTCTACAAGCTCGTATGGCTGCTGCTGAGATAGAAAGTCTTAACTACTAATAGGTGAAATGGAAAATAAGAACCAATCAGGAGAAGGTCAAAGTGATTACGAGCAGAAGAATCTTACTATGGAATGTGAGGGAGGGGGGGGGGGTTAACGCCCTCCCCCCTCGAATGAATTCAATGTAATCGTAATAAAGATTCCTTCACACGGGTGAAGGAAGCACGTCACATATAAAGTTTCAAAGGTCACTGCTGGCAGCCAAAATTCGATGTCCATTCTGAAACCTCAAAGAAAACAAAAGAAGAAGATCCACACGGCTCTAGTAGGAGCCCCTCTCTTGGACCCCGCCTCCCCACTCTTCCGTGTGTACTCAATTACAGATACATGCAGAAAAGAAAGAAAAAGACAAGAATAACTACACATGACATTGGGATTGAGACCCATAAATAAAGAAAATGCCTGGTTAAAAGAAAATGGGAGAATTAATGCTAGAAGAAATGAATGAAGAAATAAGAGAAAAAAACAACAATAATAGAAGAGCAAAAAGCCATTCAAAATTTCCGAGCTCCGCAAACCTTCTGGAGGATGGAGAAGCGCTATTTTTGCATGAAAAAAGTGTGAAAAAACACGACATGAAGAAAAAGGAACCTGTATGAAGACACCACCCTAACTATAAAAAACATGCATAAGATAATGTCAATACAATTTCTGATTACGACTAATAAATAAAGCAAAAAGAAAAAACAAGAAAAATACATACAAATCTAAAACAAAATCATAACGAAACTAAGCAAAAATATATAAATAAGCTCAAATCAATAACAAAAGCAAACATAACACACATGGACAATTAAGATTTCCATAAAAGTTTGAACGCCAACAAACCCCTAAAACAACCCATCATATATGTATATATATATATATATATATATATATATATATATTTATATATATAATGTGATTTAAGATGAAAACGAGCTAAAAAAATCTAAAAAAAGGGGAAAATGGAAGAACGATCTGTATTAAAATTTATACATGAATTAAACCGTAAAGGAAAATTACCTTTCCTTGATGTCGTAGTAACAGAAGCGAGAAGAAGGCCATGCTCAAAGGTAAGCAAAGCCAACATATTCGGAAGTTGTCCTAATGGAGAAGGGGAATATTTATAAAGATACAGAATAAGTGTCATACGATCATACATCAGTCATGCATACAAATGAAGCCGTTCATTGGCTTTATTCCTTAAAGAAATTGAATTAATAAAACAATTACTACTTAACAATAGTTTCTCCAATGGTATGATAGACAAACATAAAACATAAAACTTTCTTGCCAGGTGCTTAGATTCGTCCAAAAAAAACTTACAGAATTGAAATCCATCCCGCATTCAACTTTAAGAAATCCTTTTTTTTACCAATTTCTGTTGCCTTTTCCTTACTTCCGCGTCTTTTTAAATTTTAAAATATTTCAGTCCTATTTAAGTATGAGTCTGCTATGAACAAAATGTTAGTTCAAAATAATAGCTAGAATATAGGGTGAAGTTTATTCTGTCGATTGTACAGTTTGCCCTAAGCGATACTTTGGGCAAACTGGAAAATCATTAAATGTTTTTTTGTCCCAACACAATACAATATTATGAGAGGTAAAAGAAATATTGCTCTCTTTGTTCACCTATCTGAGAATAGTAATCCTATCTATTAGAATTTGGTTAAGTTTATTTACAAATCAGATAACTATTTCAAAAGAAATATTGTTGAATGGTCCTTCATTAATTCATCTCTTAATATCAATATATCCCAGTCTCTTTAAACTGGCCCCTGTCATTAGAAAGCCTATTTAAAACGAAATTGTCCATTTTAAATCTTAGCCTTTGATTTATTAAATTTGTCTTATTTATTTTGTTCATTGAACATTGTATTTATAATTGTATATGTATTTATTAATATTTATGTGAATAAATTTCTACGTTTCACACATAAACTCTCACACGTGGATATTTTGGTAGATATTTTATCAATATGTCTTTACTCTTTGGTACATGACTTTAATCCCCCCTTTCTGATGATTTAAGTCTATTTTTTACGCTCTTTCTGTTTTTTAGCCTTTTGTTTTACGTAGGCATATCGTCGTTTAGTTTTTTTCTATATATATATATATATATATATATATACCAGTCTGGGAAAGTAGTTATTTATGAATTCCTTGAGAATGAACTGAACAAAATTCGAAACTACTTTGAATCCACTTTTCATTTTTCTTGTGGGATTTGTTGCAAATATTGCTCTACTCACGCACTACTTTGTGAATTTCTCACACACATATATATATAGTTATATATAGTTATCAATTAAACATTCTGTCTTGCATTGTATCATATGATTTCTAATTACAGAAGCTTCCATCTTAGACAAATTTTTCACAGTTCGGTGGCTTATTCCCATGTGAGAACAAAACCCTCCTTTTCAATGAGCGAACCGTACTACCAATATAGGTTCCTTGCATCGAACAAGGGCAAGTAAAAGCGTAAAATACATGGCTGCTCATTTCAAGAGGAAGCTTTTCTTTTGAGGAGAAGAAACCTTCTATGGAAAGTAGGTTGACAAAAGTGATTTTGAATTTGGTATGAAAGAAATATTTTTTGAGTAATTTGTTAAATTTTCTAGTAAATAATTTATTGTATGGTCCCATGACAGATACTACGAAATTTTTTTCATTTTTGGGAACATTAGAGAATTGTAGATTAGAGAATTGTAGATTAGCTTGTCAACCAAAGATTGGGGGTAACAATTATTTTTAAAAGAAGACTTTAGAGTTTGGAATTCATTGTGCATTAGGGAATAATTGGAGGAGAGATGGTAATCTCTATATATTAGATTCCTAGGCCACTAAAGGTAGGCTTTTTGTATATTGAGGTAGTTAGTTTGTCGTTTTTTCTATAATGACGTCTATAAAAGGAAATTGATGGTTACTCTCTAATTCAATGGTAAATTTAATGTTGAGATAATAGGAGTTTATAAAATTAAAGAAATGGTGGGCATGTTCTATATTATTGAAAATAACTAAGGAATCGTCCACATACCAACGATAAAATATGGGTTTGAAATCTAAAGGGCAATGTTTCATAAAGTTATTTTCAAGATGAATCATGAAAATATGAGCTGCTATTGGAGCTGTTGGTGAACCTATGCCTACTGCATATATCTGTTGGTAAACCTTTTTATTAAATAAAAAATAATTCTCATTAAAAATCATTTCTAAAATAGTCTTGAAATTTTGACGAGACAAATTGTGAAAGGTTTTATTACAAATTAGGTTGGGAATAATATCAATTGTTTCATTATCAAGAACATTTGTAAATAGTGAGGATACATCGTAACTAACTAGGACTTTTGAGGGGGCAAAAGTGTGTGACAACAATTCATTAAAAAAAATAGATGTTTTTTATGGTGTATTGACCTATGCCTAACCCAGAGAGCAATTTAGCAACAAATTTAAAAAGGTTAAAAGTTGCAAGAGAATAGGAAGCCAAAATAGGTCGGAGAGGAACATCAGCTTTGTGTGGTTTGGCGAGGCCGTATAATAAGCCTAGCCCAGAACCCCTAGAATGAGGAGCATCATAAGTTTGCTGGTCTATAACTAAAGTTGATTTTAGATTTAACAGAACTCTGTTAACTTTATCTTTTAGTTTTAGAGATATTTTTATGGGTGTTTCAGAGAGCAGTTTAAATTTTGTAGTGTCTGTAAGTATGGATTCCATTTTGTGTATATAGTCAGTTCGATTTAGTAGAACAACTCCATTGCCTTTATCAGGTTTGATAATGACAATATCTGGATTATTAGATAGGGAACTTAGTGTTTTAATATCACTGTTTCTGAACATGATAGAAAATCTCCTTAATTTCTTCAGTTTGTGATAAAATTCGTGTGCTACTTCTGACAAGTCAGATTTGAATCTACTGAAGTCATAGTTTATGGGTAATTTGCGAATGTCGTGTAAGAAATTTTCAGAGTATAAATAGTATGGGGGATATTTTATTTTTAAGTTAAGCAGTTGAAATTGGCAACCCAAAGACAATAGAAACTCTTCTCGTGAAGACAGACGATAGCTAGATTGATTTTTTACATTATTACCATTGGAGAAAAGATCAGGTTTTCCAATGCTTAATTTGTGAAGTTTTTAGTTATAAATCCTAGATACTTGTTGAGAATAACTTGAAATATCATATTAATTTAGGATAAGAAAGCATATGAAATCCAAAAATGAAAAATGATTGAGTAAATTAAAGTTAAAGCGTTCAAAATCGACCAATAAGCGCTCGTATGACCGAACTTTAAATTCAATTTCATGGTGTAACAAATAATACAGAGAAGATTTGAAAAATTCGGAATGATTTAGGCATTTCCGATAAAGCTTGAAATAAACAAAACTGTAATACACATTACCATTGCGAAAGAATTTCAAGGAAAGTACATTCAAGAGAAGATTTTCTAAGTCTTCTCGATAACATGGAAAAGGTTCGGTAGTACTTTCGTCCTTCAGGTACATAATTCTTGTAAATAAAGTCATATGAGTTGCTGCTGACCAGTCTAATCTTTAATTGTTATGGTTAAGGTAAGGACACATAGGAGGCTGAGGTACATGTGATTTAATAAATCACATGTACTTCAGCATGATGATAGAGAAGAATCCCTTGTAGTTGTAATAGATAGATCCTAAATTCCTTGGCTCTTTGATGGTGATGAGTTTCCCGTCAATTGCCCCCACTGCATAAGGAAAGTTCCAGCGGTCACCAAAACGCTCGCTGACCTCACGCCTCCGTCCTCGGTAGTTGGCAGAGACGACATCTGAGCCATACTCCTGGATGATTGCCTCACAAACAATGGGCACGAACACAGATATTGTGTTGTGAGCCACCCATAACTGTAAGCGAGACTGTGGTAACTATCGCCGGTTGCCAGGAAGCAGAGAGTGACTACGAGCTTGAGTCCAGGAGGCAGGGGTTGTCTGTATTTGGTGGTTATCTTCGTCAACTTTGGAGATACCCGCACTAAAATCTCGTGAAACATTGCAGATTCCATTCTTATATAGTTTTAAAAATCACGTTATCTTTCTATTTGCAGCTGTTCTATCAGGTTAACGTATTTGCTGTACTGTAAACGCCGATATATCCAGGGGCGCATCCAATACCTTCTCCTTGTGCGTTTTAACAGTTGCCTTAAACGATACAGGAGAAGGATAACTGCAATGACATCCTGCTGTTCTTTAAGGGCGAGTTTCACGAGTATCACTATTTGGTGAGGTGCTAGTGAAGTGCCCATGGTGTTAACCCTACTGAGATAGGCAGAGGTGTGTGCAGAGCCACTACAAACTGGCCTATATATACGGTCATTATAAATTGACGACCAGTTGGCCGACCGCTAGACGACTGCTCACTAATTGGTGGTCCACCCATCGCCGAACCGTGGAAGAACCTAGGAAGACTTGTTGCGAACGAGAGGTGGTCAGCGGAGACCTGTCAGAAGATTGATGGTCGTGACTAGTGGCCGACTGGTGGGTCACCAGTGGTCAACTACTCGTAGGTTGTCGGCGTCCGATGTCAGGTGGCAGCCACACTGATCGCCACCCGGGCGCTCATTGCTGCGCTACTAGTCGGCCAATAATAGCTCACCGGTCGCACGACTACTCGCCCACCACCTGCGACTACCTTTTTTAGGTTTTGTGTCACCGACCGATCGCTTGGTTTTCGGTCGCTGGTGGTCGGGCACAGGTCGTAATCTTGGTGTGACTGGGGCCTTCCTTACTCGGAACCAATATGGGGACAGCTCGCGACCAGAAAGCTCTAAGAATACTTCCTCGATTATTCTCGGGGTGGAGAAGATATATTACTACGCCGGAAGTTCCAATGTTTGCTGACGGATGAGATATCGGTTCGGTCCCACAGCCTCGATGGCGGGAATTGGCGGTGAGGGTCCAACACCATAAACGGGACGGGGTTCTGGAGCTTTGTCGCTTCAGAAGTTTGCCGATGGTCTGGAAGCAGGGCTTCTTCGCCCTAAATCCCTTTCTCGTGACTCGATCACACCCGCTCGCTCTCTCTCTCTCTCCCTAATATTCTAGTGATGTGGTGGCACCTAGTAGAAGCCATAAGCGTGTGAAGAGTATAGATACATGGAAAACGTGCAAAGAAAAAAGAAACCCAACCCTGGTGACGAATACACTATTGAAGGTGGAAAAGAAATGGACGCTCGCTCTGTTTGAAGTCCCTGCAAGTGTCGTCGTAAATGTTGTGATTTGGTTGCACGTGACCATCTGAAAGTGATATTTTAGAACTATTGGTGTTTGGAAGACCATGATAAACAATCTTCTTACATAGCCAGTCGCGTTAGTTCTTGTGATGTGAAAAGATCCAGAATAAATGGCTGGCCAAGTAAGGGGTTACACACATTGATATACGTTGTTCGTCACATAAAAAGAGACATTAGCGTGTCCCGAACAGCCTTCATTATCATCCACGGTATTAGAGTGAAGCTGATACGTAATGCTCTAGACAACGTGTCAAGTTCTGGCACTGTACATTCAGACCGAAGTGGTATACATGTGCCAAAAAATAAAACGAGTAAAGAGAAAAAAAAACTCATTAGGAAACACATTCGGAGCCTACGTACTGTATCGAGTCATTACAGCAAGGCAAAGAGTCCAAACCGAAATACCTCCCTCTAGGTTTAAACAAACGGACGCTGGCTGCACAGTATGTATTAGAAATTATTGGTTGATGAGAATAAGGGTGAAGAAACTTTACTAAAGTTTTGGCAATATGAACACATTTTTAATACAAGGTTTAACATTGGGTTCGAACCCCCAAGAGTAACTCGTGAATAAATGTGACAAACTGAATGTTAAAATTAATTGCCTTGACCCTGTTACTGAAAAAGCGAAAATTATGGCTCTCAGGGTTCAATTATTAGTGCACAAGACTAGGGCAGGTGTTTCTCAGAAATTATTGAAACAAGTCGCTAAGGAGGATAATCCACACGAAGCAATAATATGCATGGACCTTTTAATATATCTCACACTATTATTATACTATTATTGTGTCTCCAACGAGCTGGTTTACCTTTATGTAATTTTTTTCAATGTATTCCAAATTCATCGAGATCATTTTGCTGTATAATATGTTTATACTGCACCAATTCGTGTTTTTTTACCGTAACATCAATATTACAAAACTTTAAACGGCTGTACCGCAAAAACATACATATGGCGCGGATGCCTTTTTGCCTCTGGGCTCCTCAAACTTTACTGAATTACTGCGGATTATCTGATATCAATTAATGTATTTGAAATAAAGACTGGACTTCCCTGCCAAAGGAATTGTATGCGATGGACTCCTTGGTAGCCTGATTGAAATTATTGAACTTCCTGAGGATTTGATATCCACTTTATAGAGAAGATTCTCGCATGCTGATTAGGTCAGGTCATGTGATGATCCTATTTCTTTATGCAGAAAATGAAATCGACTAGGCCTTTCACTTACTTGTTGTGGAGCATGTAATGCTTTGTTGTTTTTCTTGCTACCCGACAGAAAAATTATCCTCGCTCTTGATTCTATTATCTTTCATCTGTCACATCACTATCACCGGGTAAAATCTAGATCGTCATGAAAGGTGATCATATTTCTCGTCACACTTCTGGTATTTGGAATGACATGTGGACAGGTATGGTAATTGAAAACACCTTTATGCTGTATGTAATTGAGTCAAATAGAACCATTTGTCTCACATGGAAATCCAGTATCATAAAAACGTGGCCTCTAATTTTGCACATTTAAGGCATCTTTGCTTAGGACTTCGAAGTCATAACTATTTGGGAGGGGATCAAGTAACATCAAAAGAAAGAGAAAATAAATTCTGAATAAATTCTGATATTTAGGATAGAGAAAAGTAGAAACAGTCAATTGAGCCATTTGAGCCATTTTCTTTACAAAATGGTAGTAGCATCACTCATATGGTATCTGAAAGAATCAGAAAGTATTTTTCTATAAATGTGGATGATGTCGTTTCATTTGGAAAGGTAGTGATGAAGAGTATGAAAATTCATTGCCTGGATATTTCTATGACCCATTTAACAGGTAGAGGGCTACCCTGCCTCTACCGAAAAAATATGCTCAAGTTAGGTCGAAGAGAATTCATGGTACCACTCTGAAATACTTACGCTTAGTTTGCTTTCAAGCTTCTGCTAGGGTTATGGAGGTAGCTGAGATTCTAAGGTATAAACCTGCTTATATATCAATCTATATGTTTATTAATGACACTGAGATGCGTACAACCACCAACAAATTAACGCTTCAACTCAAGTTCAAATTTTAGATAAATTCACGAAGTACATCCAAGGTAGCATCTCAAATCATTGATGGATCGCCCCTCTTGTGTTTATATCAATGAACAGACCATCTGAAAGGATAGAACTATATTGCGAACTTTGTGGCCGCCATTTCAGACTCTATTAAGGATCATGACATATATTTGGTTTTTGACAGGTACAAAAATATGGCACTAAAGTTGAAATTCTCTGCAAAAGGAAAAGAAACTAGCACACAAATTCAGCTCTCACGCACAATCATTATCCCACATCTGAAGTTCTAACTAACTGTAACATTAAACAAAGTTTGGTTTATTGATTATACACTATGTAACACATTTTTTGTTCCTGGCAACTGAGGGTTATTTTCCAACTGCTTTTATTGCACATCAATAGAACATAGCCATTTTTTGTTTTCAACTTTGCTTTTGTGGCTTGTATGATGAAATATTTACTAAAAATTAAGAAACAAATCTTGGTCGGGGTGAAGTCGTGGATGGCGGCAGAAGTGCACCACCTTAGTCTTGGCCAAAGAAAACCAAAACCTGTGTGCTTCGGCATAGCAAGAGACCCGGCAGCGCCGAGGTGATGCCGTTGATGCTCAGGGCAAAGAGTGTGAGACTAGAGACACTTCCCTGCAGGACACCCTCTTTCTGCTCCGTTGGGACGGAGAGGGCTCCCCCCCCCCGTACGCGGAATTGACGATCTCGCAAAAATTCAAATATGAACATTAGGAGGCGTCCCCTTGCCCCCATCGTGTGAAGGGTCTCCATGATACCGTATCACCATACGGTATCATAGGCCTTCTTTAGATCGACAAACACCGTGGCATAGTGCTGTCTACGAAGTAAAGCCTCGCAGACTGAATTTTCCAGTCGGAGCAGAGCATCCGACGTGAAGTGGAACTTGTGGAAGCCGCACTGTGCGGAAGACAGATGGCCTTCGCTGTCCAGGAAAAAGGCTAGTCTAACATTTAACAATTTCTTTATCAACTTGCACACGCAAGAGGTTAGAGAGATTGGGCGAAAACCATTCGGAGTAGAGTGATCTCTTCCCGGTTTGTGAAAGGCGAGCACAGTAGCGATTCGCCAGGAGTCTGGGAGAAGACCTTCCAGCCAGATCCTGTTGAATAAATCTAACACAAAAGGCCATGCCTCGCTCACTTAGGTGTCGAAACAAATGGCGTACGGGACATCGTCCGGACCATGGGCGGTGTCCGCGCACGAAGCGAGAGCGGAACGCAACTCACTCACAGTAAACTTGTCGTTGAAGGGTTCTCCGCCTCTCGAGGTAAAGTCCAGCCGGTGGCGTTCCGCGACATCACGACGTGCATTGAATGCTGGCGGAGCAGCATCACGGCTAGAGAATGCGGAAAGGGGGGACGCTAAGGATTCCGCCACGGACGCAGGGCCTGAGATTGCGGTCCCATTCTCCTGGAGTACGGGAGGGGAGTCCTGCGAGAACTTGCCCCGAGTCCTTTTGACTCGCTTCCACACCTCAGCTAAAGGGGTCTTCCCGTTAAGTGAAGACACGTTTGCACGCAAAGAAGAGCGGCGGGCGTGCTTCGAAATATACCAGAACCTAGCCCTAGCTCGACGAAATTCAGCGACAGGGAAATCGTTCGGGCGGCGTTTATAGCGCATGTAGGCATAACGCTTCTGTTTGAGGGCCGTCTCACACTCGGCTGACCACCATGGGATTTGTCGGCGTGCAAAACGGCCAGACGTCCTAGGAATTGTAGTCAGGCCCACGGCGATGAGGTTGCCGCAGAAGAACTCAACGGCCTCATCTACCGACCTAAACTCCTCGACTGAGATAGAAAATTCAGTCATTTCCTGAAATGCAGGCCACCGCGCCAAGCACCACCGAGGTGGTCTCTCAGGCGGCAGTTGCCCTGAAAATGATATTTGAATGGGAAAGTAATCACTAACATGGAGGTCATCGACCACCCCCCAATCAAAATCAGGCTGTGCATCCGAAAAGGACAAAGATAGGTCTAGGCAAGAAAATGAAGTGGTTCTCGGACAGTGATGCGTAAACTCATCCAAGTTTAGGACACCCATCCCAAGCTCTTCGATCAGATCGACAAGGACTTGTCCCCTGGGATTTATGGAGTAATCTCCCCAGAGAGGATGCCTGCCGTTCAGATCTCCAAGTAAGAGATAGGGCCTCGGCAACCATGTTACGACGCGGCGGAAGTCCCCCGCATCGAAGTTAGCTGACGGTGGAATGTACGCAGAAACCAAAGTATACCTCCTATCCAGGTGCAGCTGCACAGCCACTGCCTGAAAGGAGGTATCTAAAGAGAAAGGAAGAACGGAGAAATCATGCCGGGTGTAACCCGCGCATCCTTCAGCCCGGCCATCCCGCGGGGGTGGGATCGCAAGACCCTTATACCCCGAAAGGGCGGGCAGGGGGCACGCGTCTAGCATGGTCTCCTGTAAAACGATAGCTAACGGGGAACGGGACGAGACGAACATCAGCAGCTCCTCCCAGTTGGCCCGGAGTCCACGGCAATTCCATTGCAGGAATATGCCCTCCAGGCCTAGCTTGGAGGAGACGCGGTAGCCCTCTTCGAACTGAAGACCCTCACGGGAATGGCCGTACGCTTCACCTGGGCAGAACCCCGGGCGCTGTTGGCCGGACAAAGCGCTGAAGGCGCTGTCGTCTTCGAGGACTTATTAGGGAAGTTTGGGCTTGCCATGCGAGTCTTTTCCTTCCTCCGCCTCAAAACCTAAGGCAAGCGTTGCGGCTTCGGAGGCGGGGGGCCCTCTTTTCGAGGAACCACCGTCTCCGAGCCACTCGCTCTACCTCGGGGGGTGGGCAAAGGAGCCGAAGCTCCTTTGTTGCTGTCCTCCTTTCGGGGAACAGCTTTAGAAACTCCGGAAGATGGCCTAGCAACCATCTTCAGGGGTGTTGCCTCCTGTGAGTCTAACGACTCGAGGGAGGCTCTTGGCCGTTTCGCCTTACGGGAAACGGTCACGCTGGGGGAAGAGGAAGGAGCCCTGGTTTTAGCCGGCGCTGGGTATGAACCCTCTTTGCCGCCAGCTTTACCAGGGGAGCACCCGGGTTGTATAGAGCCCGCAGAAGGGCTCAGAATGGGCGCGTAAACAACCGTCCTCGTTGGCCTGGATGGGCCAGAGCAGAGGGTGCCTTTCTAACTATTGAGGCATATGACGTCCCAGGCAGAGCCAGGCGCGCCAGGACCAAGTCCTTAGCCTCGTGGAATGAGAGTCGATCCTGGGCCTAAACGTCTAGGATTTCTTTCTCAAGGAGATATGCACCACGTTGTTTTGAAGAAGCAGGGTGCAGCTCTCTGCAATTGACACACTTAGCCACACATGATTTGGACTTATCGTGTGCGACTTTGCACATCTACATGAGCGATTCGTATGGACGAAGCGGTGACAGTATTAGCACCGCCGCGGCCTTTGCACGAATGCCTTCACGCGGTAGCGGTACCAACCGGCACGCACCGACTCAGGGAGCTTGTCACAGTCGAACGTGATGAAGAGTGTAGAAGTGGGTCTCGAGGCCCCTCCCTGTTTTCTCATCACACGTTTGAACTTGACCGCCCCATGGTCGGCCAGTTCTAGGGTGATGTCCTCAATGGAGTAGTCAACGAGTTCCCTCGCATAAACTACTCCTTTCATAAAGTTCATAGTAGAGTGCGGTGTCACACTCACCGGGGTGCCATGAAGTGTCCGAAGAGCACTTATCTTGGCCGCCTCGGCGGGATTCACCACATTCGCCAGAAGGCTCGCGTCCGAGAAAAGGGTCACCTTCGGCTCTCTACCAATTGCACTAGCTAATCCTCTCCTCTGATGGATCATGTTGCCCTTGGATAACATGGTGCCATCAGTGGAGCAAATAACGAGGAAGCGTTTAAAGTTAGCGGGCTCGAAAACGCCAGGTAACCTCTGAATGAGGGGCCCCGATGTCATCGAGGCTTCGCCCTATGCACTTTTGGTCTTAGTCAGGGGCTCCGCAACCGGGGAGGAGAAGGGGCCGGATGTGCCGATCTCGGCTTGGTCGCTTGCCAAAGTGGCAGCAGACCCATCCGTCCCCGCAGCCCCCGCGGATGGAGAGGAGCCCCGAGTCTTTTTTGTCTTCCTGGTCTTGGTCTTATTCTTTTTTGGAGAGGAGGGCGGAGAATGAACCCGCTTCTCACCCCCACCGGTAGAAGCCCGTAGGCCAGATGTACCGGCCTCAGCCAGGTCCTTGTCCGAAATGAGAAACGATCTGGTGGTCGCAGGGGCATCATCCGGATAAGATCCCTCCCCTCCTTGTACTGCCTGAGAATACACAGCCGTTTGAGGAGGACCTTGCATAGGGGCGGATTCGGGTTCGGTGCTTGGCGCCAAGCACGGTTTCCCTCCATGGAAGGTCCTACCCTCTGAGGATGGTTTTCCTCAAGGACCATGTCTGTCACAGGAGGGGCCTCCAGTTGGCCATCCCCTCCAACGACATCGCATGTCCCCTTGGCCGCGTCATGAGTCTTTTGTGGGGAGGCACAGCCCTTGACCCCGGCAAGGTTTAATATTCCTGCCAGCAGGTCTTTCGAGGGAAGCGACCGAAGGGGCCTGGCTTCCCTCTCCCCCCTAAGGGGGTTTGCCCTACCAAGCCGCTTATACGAGGGGCGGTCGGCAATGGGCTGCCTGCTGGCTTTCTTGGCAGTCCCTTTAGAAAGCAAAGGAGGGACTGCCGCTGTAATTAGGGAGGTGCCCGAAAGCATCTCCAGAGAAGGGGGTGAGGGGAAGGCCCCTACACCCGTAGGCGTAGAAGAGGAGTAAGCCTCCTCTCCGGTTAAAGAAGCATGGAGGGTCCTCTGCGCAAGCACAAGGGGGAGGGACCTCCATTTTCTCAGTGGAGCTGCCCGAGGGCGGCTCCGTTGATGTTCTTGGGGAAGTTGGGGGATGGGTTTTTTTTTTATTTTCATCATTGGGCATGGTGACCCTATTTGTGCTACGGGACGCAATAGCTTATCACCTCTAGCAGTTGCTTGCACTGCAATAGGTGCTTACAGGCCTGGCAGAGCCAGGCGCTGCCATTTTGGATCACCCCTCCCGCCTGGTGGCCTGGCAGTCCATTGGCATGGCGGCTCCACATTAGACACGGCATAAAAAAGATAGTTTTAGAAGACGAGAGGAAAAGGGATGTGAGGAAGGTATGGGTGGGGATGAAGCAGGTTGTTAAAAACCAACCACCCTAGACCGGAGCTCAGGGGTTAGGGAACATTTTCCCCTACCCCCTCATCCCCGATCCAGGACGGTTGGCCGAGAAGAAGGTCAGCATCTACCCGGTGAAATTAGAGGCTGACCAGAGAAAGTTGTAGGAGAGGTTGTAGGAAAAGAGAGGAAACAGGTGTTTTGAAGGAAGGAAGAGAGGCTAAGCTGGGTCCGGACGGGGTGCTGAGTCCCGTCAGCACGGCGGCCAGGATGGCAAATCGCCGCGCCCCTTACGGGGTGAAACTTCCACAAGAAATAAATAGAAACTCCTTAGTATTTCTATTTAAAGTTCAATTTATCTTTATCGAAACGGTCTCTTTGCTCCCTTGAGTAAGCTCTCATGTTCTCTATGAACTTGTTAAGATAGGCACTAAGAAAGTGCACTTCCATGCACATCCTGCAACCCATTTGGTCATAGCACTTCAACTAGGTTTTCAACCAGTGCTACATAATTGTCAGTCTTTTGGTTGCCCCCAAAACTCAGACACACCCCAAAAAACTTTCCCAGGCTTCTTTTTCATTTTTAGTAAGATTTTCAGGGAATTCTTATATATGATTTTCCTGATTTGTCGCCCAACAAAGAGATCAACTTTCACCTTTCCCTCAGAAAGTTTAGGTAAGAAATTATGGAAGTAATTGGCAAATATAGACTCTTTGTTAATAGCTCAATCAATTACTCATGCTTAACATTATGCCCTCCAACAGAGAACTCAGTACTTTGTGGCTCGTGCTTTTTGTGGTAAAATGCTTCATTATCCCTACTGTTCCAAAGATAGTGATGGAAAATTGGTAATCCCTTCCTAGAGGCCCATAAAATTTTTTACCTTTATGACGTCTCCAATCGCTTACCAGCCAAAGAACGGGGTTGATTCTCATTCTAATTATGGAGAAGTACAGCTATAATAGTTCTTGAGGCGCTGTTAATGAAGAGCCTCCACTTAACTGAATTTCATCTAATTTCATTTGCATCAAACAAATTAGATACAACATTGCAAAATCATAACCTAGCTTGGTAAGTAAAGAGTCTGGGGAAATATTTATGAGGTTTCCTTAGCTTGTCACTTTCCCATTTTCATCCAGCATGTTACTTTTTGAGTCTGGAAATCAAAAGATCAACCTTTCACTTTGCCACCGAAGATCTCTAACAAGGTATTTGGGGTCTCTTTGGTTTGCATAGTATGGATTCCTCTCAACAGCCAAATCTCTAACAATGATTCTACCTCTTCAGTGAACTTTTCAGATTATGAATTGTTGCTTTACTATGAGGGTGGCTACTTCTTTTTCGGATGAGTAAGTACAGAAAGAGTAATAGAGTGTAATACCAGTGCATTAGAAGAGGGAAGATCGCGATAGGAAATAGCAGGTGCATTTATGCTACTTCGACGCTTGAAAGGGTCCCCCATGCATCAAACCTAGCCACTCAAGCAGTTGCTTGAGTAGTCAGTTAGTTCAGTCCAAATCCTTGGAATAGCACACTTCATGGCTGTTCTTTCTCCTCTATACCATCCTCTTAAATTGAACAAATATAATTTATTACTCTTTTGGCTTAAAAAAACATGATAGCTTAAATACTCGTGATATTTAATATTTACCTCTTTACACCAAAAGAATTTCTTACCTTCCAAATTTTCCTTACAGAATTCACAAGCAAAATATGGAGCCCATGGATTGTCTTGGTCCCCAACCTTTATGCCAAAAGTATGCTTTTGTTGGATTTAGACATTCTCATAGATTTCGTCACAACGAACTTGATTGCTCTTGTTTTGATTAACCGCCGCAGATATAACAGAATGCATTTGGAGAAGGATTGCAGACTCTTTGTGCTATTTCTCTTCTGATCAGTTCACTCTGTTAGCTAGAGCTGAGATAATAGCAGATCTTTGACTCACTGTATAAATATTGATAAGGGAATATTCCAGAATATTTTCAGAAGGTTCTATAATTCTCCAAAGGATGTGTTCTGGCAAATTCTGGATAATTCTTGAGACTTCATAAAATACAACTAAATCCTAGAAATTTCTCATTAAATCAATTATATTTTGGAAGGTTTCCCTTAAACAAATATTATTCTACTACATTTTAATTGTCTTTTAAAAATAAGATTTACAATTTTCTACTATACTTTAAAAATATTTAAAGCATACCGGGTATTGCAAAAATCCTGTTATACTTATTACAACGCTCTCAATAAAGGACATAGTGATAGTTTTCATGCAGTTCGACATGTGTTAATTGTGTGTTAAAATTGTAATATTAACCAATGTTGGCGCTTCGGCGGCGTGCACGTGCTAAAGGCGAAACCTGAAAGCCGAGCACACGTTTCGCATGCTGGCCAAAACACTGCTGACAGAGGACCTTAGCTCGTCGACTTTGCTGTGGCGGACCTTGCAGGATTTGGGCCTCATCATGCACCCACAGGCTGTGGTCAAGGAGATTGAAGTTGGGCGATGGCGGTGGCCAAAATTTATTTGACCAGAAGTTCATTTTAACCCTAAGCTCTTGTTACTCTTCACCTTGGTGGCTTTGGATACCGTAGCTACCGAGATATTCTTCTTCTTCGCAAGCGCAGTCACGGGTCACTTTTGAAGATCTTTCTTAATCCAAACGGTTGACAACTTGTGGTCTGCCTGAAGGAGCTCGATCTTTGAGGTCTTCTCCGTTCTTGATTCTCTTCGCGTTCTGTTTACATTCATCTGGCTGACTTTGAGCCTCTTGGTGATGTTTGACCTATTGTAGCCCATGGCAAGAGAGCAGAGATCTTGATTCTTTTTACATCCATCTTTATACAGCTGCACACAATGGATAAGACGATTTAATGACACGTTGCTGGAAAAGTAGAACTTTAAATTTGTTTGACGGAACTTTTTCTATCAAACACTTAAACCTCTCGAAAGATAAAAAAAACAACCGAGAGTAAGATAACTTTTGAGTAACATAACTTTTTCCGAAATACACTAGCATTTTTTTTCCAAAAAGGCAGATTTAGAAATTTAGTTCCCCACGTCTAAAAAAAATTTTGGGAGCAAAATAAACTTTGGTCAATTATTTTAGTTAGAAACAACTAGGAAATAATACTTTTAACTCAGAAGACAAGAAAAAGGTGAAATTTTGTTAAATATTGTTATATTGTAGGAATTTTCCATAAAATGGACGAAATCTGGTTTCAAGTGACCACAAATCGATTGTTATTGTGGCAGGACGTAAATCAGTTCACACTGGGGTAAATTAACACTGATGATTCCACGTTAAAACAGAACGAATATAAAAGATAAATCTGATGACATCATGATTCAGCAATTGCTCATCATTACAAAAGAAGACCCAGTTGCTGCTTTAAGTGCAATAACCAATAACAGAGATGATTTCTTCCTCTTGGTACTACACCTTTTTCCCTGAATTACAACTCAGCCACGCACTGCCAATAGAATTTATATGTAAGTACTGGAAAATAATATACATTCCTACGACTGTACACGGAGACAAAGATATTACTGTACAATTACTGATTGTTCATGCAATCTAGGCATGTCATTCAGTGGCAAATTTATGTGGAATAAGAAAGGCGAGAATGGCGAAGGTTGTTCAAGCAGAGAATCAACTTTCCTAAATTGGAAAAGCTGCTGCTGCGCTAGTTAATGCTGTTCAGGAGTCTCGCAATTTCATAATTAATTGTTATGGTTATGCTGAGGCAGCAATAATGACTGATGCTCGAATCAAATTATGGAACATTTAAACAGCAAAAGCATATTTCACTTTTGCACTAAATCCATGTCTCTACCTCACATAAATGAAATATTTTAGAACAATGTTCTGAGAGCCAATTTCCGGCTTGTGTCTGGCGCCACGCATCTGAATGAGACCCTTTGAAGTCGATCCAAACATGCACGGATTGTCGTCAACCAAAATTTACAAACTCCTACAACTAATCAAACTCCAAACTTTATAAAAGATTAGCAACTGATGGTACCTAAAATATAATCAATTGTCGTTGTGAAAACTGCTTGACTTCGAGCTGTTCATAGTCATCAGCCATGGTTCCATATGCGATCCTCTGTCAGTGTGAGTGACGCAGCGTTTGCTGTAACAATCGCACGAGAGCAAGTACGAGACTCACAGAATAGGAATACAATGAAAGCACATAAATCTAAATCTAAAGAATAAAACGAGGTGGTGAATAACCGATTAAATCACGCGTAGCACCCGAACTGAATGGAAAGTCGGCCTGTTGCACCTAAATTGTTGGATAGGTAGTCCTAGCGAGGAATCGACACAAATGGTCGCCGGGTGTATCTATACAATCCTGAAGATGGCTACGTGCATTAATTAATAGAATAATATGTCATGTAATAGATAGTGGACCAATGAAAAAAAGAGGGAAATACTATATCACAATTGTATATTTATCAAGAAAGTAAGAATCATGTAACGCAGATGGCCAGAGTTCTCACGTGGCCACACACTAACATACGCACGCTAGAAGGCATCTGCTGCCAGACGGAAACGATCTCAATCATAGATAACATGGACAGGCTTAAAAAAAAGAGGTTTATACAATCGGAATCAGTTAACTCGTCTGTCCGTATACCTTTTTGCCATCCTTGGCCACCTGAGTCCGTGTTATCGTCGAATCGTCCTCAGCCTCTACCCTAGCCCTCAGTTAGGCCCGAAGAAGAAGATGTTGTCACCGGTTATGGGGTCCTCCTCAGCCAAGGAGGCAGACTCTGTGACCGGTGACCCCTGAAGGATGGAAAGGAAGTAGGCACCCCATTTACCCTTAACCTCATAGGTGGTGACCCCTTTTGCTTAAACAAGAAGGTGGATCGAGAAGAACAATAGATTCACACAACAAACAACGATCGCTTATTGAAGAAAGATTCGCTAACCCTAAGCTAATCTCAGCTCAAGAAGAAGTAGACCTGTCGAAATCCGATACCATCGACGTCATCGAAGCGACCATTAGGTTGGTAAAAGGATCAACTCTTTTCTACTAACCGGATAAGCTTAGATGACCGCGTCAGGTGGACGTAGGTGGAGACCGAACCCGGCAAAAGATTGTCCAATCTCAACATACAGACACAGCACCCGTCATAACCGCTCAAGAAGGCTAACACTGAACCAGGAGGAAATCAACATACGAACTCACGCCATTCGTTTGAGCAAAAGGTTCAAATATTAGTAATGACAAAAATAGAGTTTAAATAGGCCAGTGCATATCAGGTTAAAGGGCGAATTCAATTCATATCTAGTTAAAAAGGCGTAAACTCAGTGCTTGCTTAAGCTTAAAATGTGTAAATATAATGAAATCCAGTGCCCGGTGGGTAAAAAGAATGATATTAATTTGATTAGAACAAATCAAGGGTAAAAAAGTTAGTATAAATATTAATTTTAAAGTTATACCCGTTCCGTGCGTATACGAATTAATGTATAAATACACCAAATGATTTTATTCGCAGGATAGGATCTTAATCCAGACTTCCAAATGTAAACACGTTTGGCATCACATGGTTTAAAATAAAGAATATGTAGGATTGCTACCACTTTAAAATTCATGTGTGCAACCAATCATTCTTATGTCTGACTCCGGCTATGGTCATATAATTGTCCCGATCTATGTATGATAATAAAAGTAAAGAGGCAATTTGTTCGTACGCCTCGATATTTGGTACATAAAAATTCTCTTGCGAACCAAAGTGTATATATAACATATATTATGTTTGAACATATAATCTAATAAAATGAATTAGTAAAATTCCCCTAATTGTAGAGTAAATGTATATATAAATATATATAAATATGTGAGAATGGGTAGAGGAAGTAAAATTCCGGAAACACTCTGGAGTTCTTTATTGACATTTGAAAATCACATGACGTCTCCCATTTGCCTTCTTAAGCTTTGATTGGTTCACGTGATATTCTCCTAAGCGTTTTTCCGGGTTGTGTCACCAATTTTTATTTCCTTGGGCCTTTAAAAATACATCTATAAAAAATCACTCGTCCTGTGATTTTCAATTTATATTCCTGACCTTTGGCTCCGTCCCGCGCCCAGGTCATGTCAAAAAGTTCACGCACCTTGAAAATGAGAGGCTTCTATATATTAAACACACAGAGAGGAAAGGAGACTAAGATAAAGAGAGAAAATCAGTTAAGTCGACTCTCAGCAGCTTATTGCTATTATTAGTAGCACGTATCCGTTCCCTCATCCTTGAATCCTGCTACCTTAGACTCAACTATATAGCATTAACGGAGAACCTACAAATAGCCACGTAGGACTCGAGCTGTCGGGCTTGCTCCCATTTTGGTAGGCCCAAGCTAATAATATAACCTACTTAAACCCGCTTTCCTTTCGAAGTCCTTTTCTTTAACCTGTGATGACCGAGGCACCTTCTGGAACCCAGCCTAAAACCGTATTCCCCGTGAGCAACTTTAGGAGTCAGACCAAATTCGAGTGGAAGACAAAAGTAGGCCTATAACCTACAAGCCCTCGATATCTGTCACGCCACCCCAAGCCAGACTCCATTACACACGCACAACACTCCTATGAACTGGTGACTTCAAGACTCGCAAGCCACCTATGCACTTAAGGAAAAATACGTGGATGTAGGCCTATCTCAGGACCTATACGCCAATTGGGTGTGATTCTTTAGTGATTAGGTTAACAATTTTTCAAATTTATAAGATAAATCTGTGATTTATAAACTGATCTATGCATCATAGCACAATGTAATAACAACAATTAAAAAAAAATATTTCAAATGGGGGTACTAAACATGTAAAATTTGCAGATCAGAATAAGCGGATCATTGTTTTGTAAGGTAAAGATTAAAAAAATATGCATACTTTTCCGACATTTGTAATGCTGTTCTTTGCTTTTCGGATGGTTACTATGGATACCACAATTTACTGAAAACTGGTAGAGAATGTGTCACCTTAGCAGACTCGTTTCTTATTCTATATAGCAAATGATTCAAAATCCGCAAGAAAACATTATAATACCTTCAGGTCAAGGCTAGACCCAAATTTTGATTTAGCTATAGAATATCTTTCTTTTCTTCTTAGATTGTGAAGAAAATGGTTTAGAGAATGTAATGATCTGACGCACGTCTCGACACTTTGGTTTTATTATTCACCCCACATCCCAAATGAGGCAGTCGTAAGGAAGATTTGGATACTCTTTAGTGGCAAAACATAGACGCGTTTCCTTGCTCTCCCTCTCTCTAACCAAGAGCTAGAAGCTTAGCTGAAAGTCTCGCCAGTCTCCCTGGAAGCAAGCCTCAGACACAATCCTTAGACGGACTGTTTTAATTGTTTTGAAACTGTTAGATTGGATGATTTGATGCAGTTATGTAGTGTGAAGGTGGCTACTAACCAATGATAGAGAAACTGAGTACCCTTGTGTACATTTTAGTTTAGCGGACACTCATAACATCCATTGTTCTGGAGTACGAGACTTTGGCCTATCCCCAAGTGTTAGTAATTTGGTAGCTTATGATGTGCTATAAATCCTTTATGATAGTTTGTTTCTCCGGAATGAGGGCTGAGCAGCTATAGGCAACCTGTATGGCCAAGCCAACCTCATGGGTATTCTAATATTTGTTTGTTAAGTCAAAGTAAGAGTAATTGCATTGAATTCAAATGCTTTCTAATGGGACAAATTGATATAATTTGCAACTGAGAAATTATTTCAACGTCTTGTGATGTGTCCAGCATCTGAAGATCTCTATTTCTCTCATGCTGCTTCCTATGATGAGTAACTATATAACGTTAGGTTGTACACGATAGTAAATTATTCGAAAACCAAATAAGTCTTTTGTTGGTTATTGAATCTAATTGTTTGAGGTATCACTTGAGCCTTCTTCTATAGCCAACCCCGTAAGGGGCGCGGCGATTTGCCGATCTGGCCGCCGTGCTGACGGGATCCAGCGCTCCGTCCGGCCCCAGCTTAGCCTCTCTTCCTTCCTTCAAAACACTTGTTTCCTCTCTTTTCACACAACCTCTCCCACAACTTTCTCTGGTCAGCCTCTAATTTCACAGGGTAGATGCTGACCTTCCTTTCAGCCAACCGTCCCGCATCGGGGCTGAGGGGGTGGGGGACAATGTTCCCTAACCCCTGAGCTCCGGTCTGGGGTGGCTGGTTTTTAACTACCTGCTTCATCCCCACCCATACCTTCCTCACATCCCTTTTCCTCTCCTCTTCACAATCTATTAATTTTTACGCCGTGTCCAAGGTGGAGCCGCCATGACGATGGACTGCCAGGCCACCAGGCGGGAGGGGTGGTCCCAAATGGCGGCGCCTGGCTCTGCCGGGCTTGTAAGCACCTCTCGCAGTGCGGGCTACTGCAAGAGGTCTGCGCGATTGCATCCCGTGTTTAAAAAAGGGTCACCATGCCCAATGATGATAAAAAAAAAACAAACCCAACCCTCAACTTCCCCTGTTCCATCGACGGAGCCGCCCTCGGGCAGCTCCAGCAAAAAAATGGAGGTTCCCCCCCCTGTGCTTGCACAGGGGACCCTCCATATTTCTCTAACCGGAGAGGAGGCTTACTCCTCTCCTTCGCCTACGGGTGCAGGGGACTCCCAATCACCCCCTTCTCTGGAGGTGCTTTCGGGCACCTCCCTTTTCCCAGCGGCAGTCCCCTCTTTTCTTTCCAAGGGGACTGCCAAGAAAGCCAGCAGGCAGCTCTTAGCCAGCCGCTCCCCATCAAAGCGGCTCGGTAGGGCAAACCCCTTTAGGGGGGAGAGGGAAGCCAGACCCCTTCGGTCGCTTCCCTCAAAAGACCTGCTGGCAAGAATTTTAAACCTTGCTGGGGTCAAGGCCTGTGCCTCCCCACACAAGACTGGCGACACTGCCAAGGGGACCTGCGATGTCCTGGGAGGGGATGGCCAACTGGAGGCCCCTCCTGTGATAAACATGGTCCTTGAGGAGACCCAGCCTTAGACGGTAGGGCCTTCCATGGGGGGGAATTCGGGCTCGGCGCCAAGCACCGAACCCGAATCCGCCCCTATGCAAGGTCCTCTTCAAATGGCTGAGGGCTCCGAGGCAGTAAAAGGAGAGGAGGGATATCCTCCGACAGGTGCCAAGGTCGCACACGATAAGTCCAAATCGTGTGTGGCCAAGTGTGTCAATTGCGGAGAGCCACACCCTGCTTCTTCGAAGCAATGTGGTGCATATCTCCTGGAGAAAGAAATCCTGGCCGTTCAGGCCCAGGATAGACTCTCATTCCGCGAGGCTAAGGACTTGGTCCTGCGCGCCCAGCTCTTCCTGGGACGTCATATGCCTCAGTAGTTCGAAAGGCACCCTCTGCTCCTGGCCCATCCAGGCCAACGAGCACGGTTGTTTCCGCGCCCCTTCGGAGCCCTTCTGCGGGCTCTACCCAACCCGGGCGCTCCCCTGGTAAAGCTGGCGGCAAAAAGGGTTCATACCCAGCCCCGGCTAAAACCAGGGCTCCCCCATCTTCCCCCAGCGTGACCGTTTCCCGCAAGGCGAAACGGCCACGCGCCTCCACCGAGTCGTTAGACTCACAGGAGGCAACACCCCTGAAGATGGTCGCTAGGCCATCTTCAGGGGTTCCTAAAGCTGTCCCCCGAAAGGAGGACAGCAACAAAGGAGCTTCGGCTCCTTCGCCCACGCCCCGAGGTGGATGGAGTGGCTCGGAGACGGTGGTTCCTCGAAAAGAGGCCCCTCCGCCTCCGAAGCCGCAGCGCCCGCCTAAGGTTTCGAGGCGGAGGGAGGAAAAGACTCGCATGGCGAGCCCAACCTCCCCCAATAAGTCCTCGAAGGCGACAGAGCCTCCAGCGCTTTGTCCGGCCAACAGCGCTTCCAGCGCTTTGTCCGGCCAACAGCGCCCGTGGTTCTGCCCCCGGGAAGCGTACGGCCATTCCCGTGAGGGTCTTCAATTCGAGGAGGGCCCCCGCGTCTCCTCCGAGCTAGGCCTGGAGGGTATATTCCTTCAATGGAATTGCCGTGGACTCCGGGCCAACTGGGAGGAGCTGCGGAGGCTCGCCTCGTCCCGTTCCCCGTTAGCTATTTTTTTGCAGGAGACCATGCTAGGCGCGTGCCCCGTGCCTGCCCTCCCGGGGTATAAGGGTCTTGCGACCCCACCACCGCGGGATGGCCGGGCTGGGGGATGCGCGGTTTACACCCGGCATGATGTCTCCGTTCTTCCTTTCTCTTTAGATACCTCCTTTCAGGCAGTGGCTGTGCAGCTACACCTGGATAGGAGGTATACTATCATTTCTGCGTGCATTTCACCGTCAGCTGACTTCGACGCGGGGGACTTCCGCCGCTTCGTGGCACGGTTGCTGAGGCCCTATCTCTTGCTTGGAGATCTGAACGGCAGGCATCCTCTCTGGGGAGATTACTCCATAAATCCCAGGGGACAAGTCCTTGCCGATCTGATCGAAGAGCTTGAGATGGGTGTCCTAAACGTGGATGAGTTTACGCATCACTGTCCGAGAACCGCTTCATTTTCTTGCCTTGACCTATCTTTGTGCTCTTCGGATGCACAACCTGATTTTGATTGGGGGGTGGTCGATGACCTCCATGGTAGTGATCACTTTCCCATTCAAATATCATTTTCAGGGCAACTGCCGCCTGAGAGACCACCTCGGTGGTGCTTGGCGCGGGCGCGGTTGCCTGCATTTCAGGAAATGACTGAATTCTCTATCTCAGTCGAGGAGTTTAGGTCGGTAGATGAGGCCGTTGAGTTCTTCTGCGGCAACCTCATCGCCGTGGGCCTGACTACTATTCCTAGGACGTCTGGCCGTTTTGCACGCCGACCACTCCCATGGTGGTCGGCCGAGTGTGAGACGGCCCTCAAACAGAAGCGTTATGCCTACATGCGCTATAAGCGCCGCCCGAACGATTTCACTGTCGCTGAATTTCGTCGGGCTAGGGCTAGGTTCCGGTATATTTCGAAGCACGCCCGCCGCTCTTCTTGGCGGGCATACGTGTCTTCACTTAACTGGAAGACCCATTTAGCTGAGGTGTGGAAGCGAGTGAAAAGGATTCGGGGCAAGTTCTCGCAGGACCCCCCTCCCGTTCTCCTGGAGAATGGGATCGCAATCTCGGACCCCGCGTCCGTGGCGGAATCCTTAGCGACCGCTTTCTCCGCATTCTCTAGCCGTGATGCTGCTCCGCCAGCATTCAATGCACGTCGTGATGTCGCGCAAGGCCACCTGCTGGACTTTACCTCCAGAGGCGGAGAACCCTTCAACGACAAGTTTACTGTGAGTGAGTTGCGTTCCGCTCTCGCTTCGTGCGCGGACACCGCCCATGGTCCGGACGATGTCCCGTACGCCATGCTTCGACACCTGGGTGAGCGAGGCATGGCCTTTCTGTTAGATATGTTCAACAGGATCTGGGTGGAAGGTCTTCTCCCAGACTCCTGGCGAATCGCTACTGTGCTCGCCTTTCGCAAGCTGGGGAGAGATCACTCTACTCCGACCGGTTTCCGCCCAATCTCTCTAACCTCTTGCGTGTGCAAGTTGATGGAGAAATTTGTAAATGTTAGATTAGCCTATTTCCTGGACAGCGGAGGACATCTGTCTTCTGCACAGTGCGGCTTCCATAAGTTTCACTCCACGTTGGATGCTCTGCTCCGACTGGAAAATGCCGTCTGCGAGGCTTTCCTTCGTAGACAGCACTACGCCACGGTGTTTTTTGATCTGGAGAAGGCCTATGATACCGAATGGCGATACGGTATCATGGAGACTCTCCACACGATGGGGGCGAGGGGACGCCTCCCAATGTTTATATCTGAATTTTTGCGAGATCGTCGATTCCGCGTACGGGTGGGGGGAGCCCTCTCTGCCCCAAAGGAGCAGGAAGAGGGTGTACCGCAGGGAAGTGTCCTCAGTGTCACACTCTTTGCCCTGAGCATCAACGGCATCACCTCGGTGCTGCCGGAAGATGTTCTCGCTACGCTCTACGTGGACGACCTTTCGATCTCTTTTGGCGCGGCCCAGATGCCAACTCTGGAGCGTCGACTCCAACAGGCATTGAACCGCGTCTCTCGCTATGCCGAACCGCACAGGTTTCGGTTTTCTTTGGCCAAGACTCAGGTGGTGCACTTCTGCCGCCATCCACGGCTTCACCCCGACCCAGATTTGTTTCTTAATGGGGTGCGCCTGGATGTGGTTGAGTCGCACCGTTTCCTTGGTCTTGTATTCGACCGACGCCTCACCTGGGAGGCTCATATTCGCAGCCTTAGGGTCTCTTGTACCCGCGCCATGGACATTCTCCGTTCCGTGACGTTCAGCGCTTTTACTTTTTTATCGATCCTCTGTTCGCTCGAAGCTCGACTACGGATGCCAGTTTTATGCATCCGCAGCCGAGCGTTTATTGCGGAAGGTGGATTTAATCCACCACACCGGCCTTCGCCTTGCGACCGGTGCCTTCCGCACTTCCCCCATTGAGAGCCTGTTGGTTGATGCTGGGGAGATGCCACTCGCTCTGCGCCGCGTGCAGTGCATCACTCGCCTGTACGCGCGAGCCCGGCGCCTCCCTCAGTCGCCAACAGCTCTCACTGCATCCGCAGCTGATCTCGATGGTGCCTATGCCGCCGAGAGACGCCAGTCATACCCTAAGCCCTTTGGGTTTAGGTCCAGGAAACTCCTTCGAGAGGGAGATATAGCTCTCGGGCCGGTGGCGCCCCTGGTTCTGCCCAGGACGCCACCCTGGAGGGTACCACATTTGGCTATTTGTCGCCACGCCTCTGCTCCCAAAGCTTGTACTGCGCCGGGAGTATTGCGTTCGACCTTTTTGGAGCACACATCGTGTCACGCTGGTACCGTGCCAGTGTATACGGATGGCTCCAATTCCCAAGAAGGGGTCGGCTTCCACGCCGTATCCCCTCTGTTTGAAGTCAGCGGCGCTCTACCAGGCGCTGCGTCTGTCTTCACGGCCGAGCTGGTGGCAATACATCACTCGGTACGGGAGATTACGCGACGTGCCCGGTTCGGAGACCGGATTGTGATCTATAGCGACTCACAAAGCGCCCAGAGTGCTCTCGGGGCATTGGAATCTCCGCATCCCCTGGTTCGCGATATCCGTGACGCCACGGTTTTGGCGAGCCGGGCAGATGTCGCGATTATCTTCTGCTGGGTTTCTGGTCATGTAGGAATTGCGGGGAATGAGCGCGCCGATGAGGGCGCCAAAGAGTCCGCGAGGACTCTGCGACCGGACCAGCGTTTCGCTCTTCCTCACACCGACTACATGGCAGGAATACGGGCAGCTCTTCGGACTGCTTGGCAAAGGAGATGGGAGACGGTCGAAGGGAACTTAAAGTTGCGTGCCATTGCGCCGCGACTGTTCCCATGGACCTATCCCCCAATGCCGCGGCGGCTTCAGGCTGCTTTCTGTTGTCTCCGAATCGGACACACTCGTGTGACGCATCGCTATCTGATGGAGCGCTCGCCTGCGCCCTATTGCAACGACTGCGTCGTCCCCCAGACTGTTCGGCACATTCTTGTCGAATGTCCCAGTCTGGGTGATCTTCGCGCACGACACCTGTCCCGGTACCGGGATGGGCGGGGTCGCTACCGCCTGTCCCTTGTGCTCGGGACGAGTGCGTGTACTTTGACTGGTGGACTTATTGACTTTTTGGGGGAGGCCGGCCTTCTCCCTTTTATTTAACCCGATTTAATTGTTGTTGTTGTTTTTGTTATTGCTTTGTTATTGTTATTGTTATTTCTTTTTATTGTTTTCTGTTTAATTTTTTAAAGTAGCCTAGAACTAGGCTGTTTTTTACGGCGACTTATGCCTAAGTCGGCAGTCGCCAGATAGCCCCTTTAAAAAAAAAAAAAAAAAAAATTCTATAGCCAAGATCAACTACAATAGTTCGATTCTGTTTAGGAGAGATTATGGTTCTTAAATCTCAAACTCATGGGTGCTTCTCTAGGTCTGAGAAAATTTGATTTATTCAGTAGATACCTTTGCTACACCATCATTTAAATGATAAAAAACTAAAAACCCTTTTCTATCGAGGTAAAATTTCGGTAAAAATCTCTAAGCGTGCAATTAAACCACTAAACATTTTGTCAAGCCTCCTCCTCCTATACCTACACTATTCCCTTGAATTCCGTTTTCGGTTTTTACTCACTCCCATTTTATTCACTAAACTCATCACTCGCTCCTTAACAGCAATTAATCTTGGGGACTTTTATTTGCTCCTTAATGATGTTTGTAATTACAGTATGTTCCTATTCAGGACGACCTCTACGACACATTTGATCACTTCGTTACCGCCAAATTTAACTCGGAACAGGATTCCTTCTCGTCCAGTCTGGTCGGTTAAATTCAAATCGTTTTCACGACGGAAGTTTTGTCGGGGCCGCTTCTATTAAGGTAATTTATTCCAGACCGGATCTGAGCACAAATATATAGGTGCTCTTAATGACGGGAACGTTGCGAAAGAGATTGATTACATGGAGTTTGAAGAGGAGGAAGAAAAAGGAAGGTAATTACGGAAGGATTGCCAGTAAGGGAACAGATCAAGGTCAAGAAGATAACGTTAAAACACGCTGATAAAATGAACTAACCTGGTGAAAATAAGTGCACAGGCTCACCAAAAATTGTCATTCTGATCATTATATGAATTTATTTCATGATCCGGTTGGGCAATCTCTTTCTAGATGCAGAAAGTGAATGGCACTTCATACCAACCTCCCGAGGTAGACCGTTATATAGAACCGCGAGAAATATAGTTAGAACATTATAAACCATGAGTAGAACCTTAGAGAACATGGGTAAAACTTTAAGGAACATGGTTAAGACCTTCTACTACATGACCTCATTAAAACTTAATACAACAAAGGTAGAGCATTAAAGAAAATGAGTAGAACCGTTAGAACTTTATAGAAGATAAATTGAAACTTGAGAATTTTTATAGAACATGGTTAGATCCTTATAGAAGCTCAGTAAACATTTGTTCGACCTCATACAAAATGGGTAGAACCTTATATAATATAGTTGTACCCTTGTACAATATATATTGAACTTTATAGATGGTTAAAACCGCTTAGAACATGTCCGTCCCTATAAAACATGGCTATAACTTCCTAGAAAAAAGAGTGTCTTATAGAACCTGTTCAGAATGATCATTACTCTAAAATTTCCCGACCACTCTCTCAATGCATTTCAACTAGTTCACTACTACACAAACTAACATAAACAATAGAAACCTTAACTAATTCACTACAAAACATTTACGATAGCTCACTTTGACTTCTTTCAACTTCATTTTCTTTTCACTCGCAAACAAATTAAGCAGTGCTTCACCCTAGAGTCTAAAATTCATTAACATTTAGGGGATACGGACAAGCGAAATGTAGCCACCACATTCCATTACTTATCGTGTATGGTTAGTGCCGGAATGGGTCTCAATTCGAGGCGACATAACTACGGTTGCCGCACGGTGTAGTCATACGGGGTTGGGACCTCAGTTAAGCCCCTAATTAGAATTTAAACGCCTCAAAATAAGTGTAGGTCAGTAGTAAATTGCTTACCATTTGTCTTTTAACCATCCTTCTCCCAAGGTGGTACTATCTAACAGTGTGGTGGACATCGCGTTCCACTAGGGCGAAGTTAAAACCAAAGAGTGTGGTTTGTCATGATATGGAGTCTCTATTCAGTTGAACTTTTGGACAGTTCAGTTATATCAAACAGTGTTTCGAAACCAGCCCTAAACTGTATAGCCTACTCAAATAGGCTTTGATTTCCAAAAATGGAAATCGAGGCTGATATTGGGTAAACAAATTAAACAAAACACAAATTTCGTCAGAATGGGAATGACGTAAGTTTGACGAGTGAAATTTTACCGAAAATGAGAAGTCCTACTTCATTCAAGTGTCAGGTGAGAACGTAGCACATTTTCGGTAATCATTCATTACCTGTAATCTTATATTCTCTATATTTATTTATTTACAAACATGTATTCCTTAAATGATGTAAAGAAGGTTTAATAATTTTGTATCATTAATACATTTTATGAACGATGTACATAGGTTCAAACGTGTAATCCAAAGCTGATGTTTTGGGGTCTTTTACTACAGGTTCTGCAAATTTTTGTATTATGTGCTCTAAGTTCTTTTCAGTATGCTTTCTCTTAAAGTATTAAATATGGTTTACTTGTTCGCAGTCGTTTGGTCTTTAAAATCTTTTTATTTGTTTTACATCTCTTTGTTCTTTCATTCATTTCATAGTCAGCTTTTTAGTTTTCTTCTGTGGATAATTAAATCTTCCATAATCGCTTAAAGATATGTTCATAGGCGACGATTTCATCTCCAAAATGATAAAAATAAACGAAACAAATCGAAGGAAATGAAATTAATACAGAAATTTCCGCTGTATCAAGTCAACCTTTAAATTTCGATCGAATTTAAGGGAGGTGAAAAGGAATTTTACCGTAAAAAATTGAATTATACCATCAGTTTATCAATATCTTCTTTATTGAAAATTTTTTTTAGTTAACACTGATCGTCACTGAGGACGAAAGCACACAACCGAACCACGAAGAACTTAACAATTTCACATGCCCGAACTGATGTAGTCCTAAGGCAAGTTTAAAGCTACCAAACCGCCATTTTTTTCCGAGTCCACCCTTCTGCCCAGCACAACCAGGTTAACCTTCGAACCCAGCCTACAGTGGGAGTACATAAAAAAAACACTTTGGAGTCAGATCAAACTCGACTGTAACACGGCCAACGAGCCCCCATAACTGGTGACACATGCCTACCTATAGATACAGTCGCTTACTCGTCCTGGATTACGAGCGTTTCCTCAGGTTTTCCGATGGAGTGTAAGGTTTGCTACTCAGTTCGCTACTTATTGCATACTTTCAATGTGCCATAGCAAGTTACCTTAATATTATGAGCCCTAAATAAATGTGAAATATTACAATGCATTGAATCGATTTGAATTTGACTTAGATGAAAATAATTGGGTTTACATTAATAAACGTTTTTATCCGATTTGTTGCTAAAGGTTTTGTGTTGGGGCAAATGAGGAATCTTCCGGGAAAATTTATTTCGTGCAGTACTAATCACAAACAATAATTCTTGCTGCAAAGGTTTTGTTATGGCGCACTAAGTGTTAAACCAAATTACTTGTCACAAATTTGTGCGATAGCATCAAATTTTGTGCCGTGCTGCAAAGTTTGTCTCGTGCCGCACTAAGTTTAAAACCAAATTTATGGCCGCAAAGATTATGTCGTGCTGCACTACGTGTTAAACCAAATATCCTGGCGCAAGGATTGTACCGTACGGAGTAAATGTTATGCCAAATTTCCTGCCACCAAGTTCCTGCCTTGCCGCAATACGTGTTAAGCCCAATTTATTGCGAGAAAATTTGGGCCGTGTCTCCATGACTGTTAAACCAAATTTCTTGGCGCAAAGATTTTGCCCTGCCACACTGTATAAAGAAAATTTATTGCCTGAAAGATTCTTCAGCGCATCCCTCAGTGTTAAGGAGAATTACCTCTCACAAACTTTATCTCAAGCTGGATTAATTTTTAAATCAGATTTCTTGCCGCAACGTTTGTGTCATGGCGCACTAGGTGTTAAATCAATTTTCTTGACTCAAAGTTTTTGCCGCTCCGCTCAATGTGTTAAGCAAAATCGCTTGTCGCAAACTTTGTGCCATGCATCACTGAGTGTTAAACCACATTTTTGCCCGCAAATTTTCTGCCGTGCTGCACTGTTTAAAAAAAATATATTGCCGCAAGTATTGGGTCAACCACACTAGTTGTTAAAATAAATATCTTGCCTCAAATTTATGTTGTACCGCACTACGTGTTCAATCAAATTTCTTTGCCCTAAATATTGTGCCGTCTGGCCCTAAGTGTTAAAATAAATTTCTTGCTTCAAAGTTTGTGGCGTGCTACACTAAGTATTAAACCAAATATCTTGCATGAAACCTTATACTGTGTTGCACTAAATGTTACAAAAAATTTCCTGCCTCAAAGTTTGTGCCTTGCCGCAATAAGTGTTAGGTTATTTTTTGCTATTAAGATTGTGCCGTGCCGCACTATGTAGTAAACCAAGTTTCTTGCCTGAAAGTTTGTACCGTGCGTCACTTAGTGTTAAGTAAAATTTCATGATGGCCTATTTGTACTTTGCCCCACTAAGTGTTAAACCAAATTTCTTGCCGTACAGATTGTGCCATAAGGCACTAAGTGATAAGCAAAATTTTTGCCTTGCCACACAATGTGTTAAACCAAGTTTTTTTCCGCTAGGTTTGTACCGGAGCACACTAAGTGTTAACCAAATTTTCTTCTTCAACTTTTGTGCCACGCAGCACTAGGTGTTAACCAAATTTTCCTGCAGCAAAGTTTAAGCCTTGCCACAATACATCTTAAAACAAATGTTTTCTTAAAAAGATTGAGCCGTGCCGCACTAAATGTTAAGCCAATTTCTTAAACCAATGATTGTGCCATGCGCCACTAATTGTTAAATCAAATTTCCTGCCTAATGGTTTGTGCTCTGCCGCGCTAAGTTTTAAGCAAAATTTCTTTTCTCAAACATTGTGCTATGCCGCTCTAAATGTTAAAAACAAATTTCTTTCCTGCTATGACTTTAACGAACGGATACTTCACTCGATGTGAGGATTATAGCCGCAGGATCTGCGGCTATATATCTCAAATACATTTCCAATTATTCAATCTCCACCACTTTCTTGACAGATCCCCTCTTAAAATCTTTGTTTAGGAGATCACCTCGTTGGGTTTCGCTTCTTGGCCTTAAGTAACAAAAAATAGCAATCCTTTGAGCAGAGGTAAACTATGTTGGGTGTGTTTATTAGAAGGATAATGAGTTCAATGATGCTTTCGCCACCCTGTAAAGTTATGTAATCCAAAGAGGATTTGCCTATAGACCAGGTGAATAATTGTAAGTGGTAAAACAGATAGAAACAAAATGCAAAATATCAGGAATGCAATGAAATGCTTCGTTGATCCTAACTGCAAGGTAAAAATGAACAAAGAGATAGATGGGTTAGTTAGAATTTCCGGTAATCACATTCAAACATTTATTTCTAAAATCTAATTTTGTGAACGTATCGATATCTTCTCTCTGGTTTCTCTGCGGTCTCAGCCGTATCCAGACTCTCTGACCACAACAGCTTTAAGATTGCCATCCATGGCCTAGTCACCTCCTTCCTTGACTACTCCAACCCCTTACTCCGTGTATGATACGCTTCCACTCTTCTTCTCTCTCCACTGCTTCATAACATTGCAACTATGGCTATTCCTCTTCGACACGTTCCTCGTTCGCTCAACAACACTTCTTTTGAACCTAAACTGACTCCCCATTCGATACAAAATCCCTTTTAGACTCCTTTTGATTACATGTAAGTCCTTATACATCCCCTCCTGCTGCCCCCTGTCTCCCTCACTGTCCCCTCCCTCTAGATCTCTGCGCTCGGGTTCAGTTGCTCTACTGATTTCTACTCCTCCACTTACGCCTAATCCTAATTCTAGAGAATGTGGAATAATCTATCCGATGTAATATCCTAATTTCCCCTCCTTGGTGCTTTCAAGCAGGTTTTTAAGATTCCTACCCTCACAATCCTTTCTTTTGTCCATCGAGGGACTCTCCCTGAATACCTTAGACCTCACAGAACGCCATATAAAAAATCCTTCGCATTATATTTTAATAAATAAAAATAAATAAATAAAATGAATACAGGCTAAATAAATGAAAATATAAGTATAAAATATGTGATTATTGAAGGATGTTCTCACGATGAACCTCCAATTTGGTAGCGTTAGACTGTCCGTCTCCCTCTGTGTTGGAGCGAAGCAGGTGTTAAGCTAGTGTCATCCTTGATCACGGGGGAGATTATCAGTGACGATTTCTGCTTTGCCCACCCTCTGCTCCTAGACCCGAACTTCCAACCATAGAAAACAGCGTCCAACACCATCAGTGACGAGATCTTTGCCCAGAGGAACTCGGGGATGGGAGGGAGGAAACCAGAGGTCAATAGAACTATATTTGTGAAGAAATAACCAATTCTTAGACCAAAGAACCATTCTTTCTATGGAAGACACCATTCTTTAATAAAGATCCGACCTTCGACCACAGGAAGGAACTAGGTTTGGGGGATAAAATGGTCGATTAATGGAAGAACCTGTGCTAAAACAAAAGAAGCGGCTTTTAGTGAACAGAACGCTCCTTTGGTGAATGAGATAGACTCATCGAATTATCTCTTCCTTCGACGGATTTTTATTCGATAAAAGGAACGTCTATCCACGTAAGAACCCATTTTTTGACAAAAAATCTCAATCTTCTACGAGAGAACTAAAAGTTCGACGTAAAACGCATCCTTTTGACAAATGACCTCAATCTTTAAGGGAAGAACTTCTTTGAAGAAAATGCTTCTTTCAACGAAAGACCCTATCAATAGATGGAAGAACTCATGTTATCTTCAAAGACTTCAGCCGAAATACCTCTGTTTGTTTTCCTCTCAAAGAAATACTGACACTAATTTTGTCAAATATGCATTTATTTGTTTATTATAAGCAAAATGTCTTTAAAAAATATCATCGCACGAATGTCATTTATAAAATGTATCTAATGAAATTCATCCCCAAAATGTTGCTATCAAAATGTTTTGACTACAAATATTCCATCAAAATGTTTTAGAAAATACTATTAATCAACGGTATTAAAAATGTGTTAAATTTTTTTGGAAAAATTGTCGTTGATTAAATATCATTAAGAAATGCTAAGAGAGCCACCCGTAACAAAATGTCTAAACGTTTCTGAAGTTGTGCTATTTTGTGGTAAAATAAGGCACTTGCATAATAAGGTGTGAATCTGTCTGGAATTGATACAATTTTCTGGGTTGGATTCCAGTAAAAGGGTCGTTATCAAAATGTTTTAGAAAATACCATTAATCAACGATATTAAAAATGTCTTAATTTTTTTTTTATCAAATTGTCGTTGATTAAATATCATTAAGGAATGTTAAGAGAGCCAGACGTAACAAAACGTTTAAATGTTTCTGAAGTTGTACTATTTTCTGGTAAAATAAGGCAATTTCATAATAAGGTGAAAATCTCTCAGGAAATGATACAATTTACTGGTTTGGATTTATTTATTTTACCCCAGCAATACTCATGTTTACCAACGTGGCAAAACATACACCTTGCCTTCTTTCATGATCTTCTTTTTTACAAGTCTAAATTTCCATGATTTCTTCCAGTCAGAAATCAATAATCTCCACAAGCAACCACACCAACGGATGATTGTCCTATCATTCTGAAAAACTACACAGAACAAATATTACATCATTAAAAGAAGGGGCAAAAGTATATATTTAAACTTTTTAACCTCAGGTACTGTACTCTTGCATTTTCAGTACAAGGTTATATGAATGCCCTTGTTTTCTTCTTTATGGTGATATTTCAATAGATCTTTCAGTCTCCTGTTTTTTTTAATGCTTTCATCATCTTTGTTTACTATTAATTACGTTATAAAATTCTTTGTATTAATTATTTCACAATTCAAATTTGATTTCGTGAAAAGCCTATGTTGGTATTTCCTGCACATATGGGTTTTGCCCTGTATTTAATTTAGGCTCAACAAAAATAGAGTTCTAAGAGATACGAAAATTAATTAATAATCTCAAAGGGCGAAGTATCGGGAGAAATTAAGGCAACTGAAAAAACAAAGGGTCATTATAATCTAAATTAAACATCTTAGTTATATCTCTCTAAATTATTGTCATTCTCTTAATCACTTCTTTATTTTTATCACTAACTAAATTAATAAATCTTTCTTTCCGTTATTAGAAAAATTTTAAATGAACATTGAAAACAAACGAAATCATGGAATATAGTCATTTTGAGTTATTAAATATAAAAGTAGAGTAAAATTTTACAGGAAATAATTACAATCTCATCTTATTAATATATTTATTATAAATCGAGGTTAATTGACAGAAAGAGATACGTATTGGGGCTCGGAAATATGAGAAACGGTGACATTTAGCAACAATACAAGCCGTAGGAAGCAACTGATTCTTTGTTATAATTTTAAAGAAATTACTTTATTCATTCCTTGTATTGTTATATATCAATTATAAAACATGATAATTTTGTAAGAATTGATAAAATATGTTAATGTAAAGTGAGAGACCAATTTAAATGTTATAAGTATTAGTTTATATTAAAATAGCGCATTTAAGTATGCGGGAGACGGACTTCGTTTAAAGATCAATTCTTTTATCAAGAAAAGACACTTGGAGATGATTCCAAAGTTCCCGTCGAATAAAGAATATTGAAATCCAGCTCCAAGATTCCTTTTACCTTTGAGGAAATCTCCGATCACCCTTCGCCCACGTTACCAAGCCTAAAAGAGCTTTTTACTTCTGGAGTCATAGCCTTGTGAGCACAAGGCATTAACAGAAGAAGCAACAAGGCAGCCGCCAAGCCGAAATAACAAGCCCATTTGGCTGCCCCAAGTGTGGTACCAAAAATTCGATGACAAATCACCTTTGGTAATCACACCACTCTCGAAGCGACTACCTCTGGCCATTATCTATACTGATATGTCTGACTGCGATCATTTATTAATAGATCATCAATTTATTTTCTGATGAGTTGGTTTTGCTCTTTGTTAAAGTCAGTATTTAAATGGCCTACATCATTTCAAATTCCTACCTCTAAAATGTATGTAATCATATTAATTCTAATATAATTAACATCGATAGGAAAAAAATAGGGACTCTTTTGGGCTTGGTGTATGTTTGCTCTTTTCTTAAAATTTCACCACTAATGAAGTATCGTACGAAGATTCCAAAATGTATTTGGTGGGAAGAATAAATTGTTTTTAAAATTAAATGAGGAAAGGTTATGTTATGTTTGTTGTACTTTCTCTGATCTTTTTCTAAATTTCATTACTAATACAGTTTTCTACGTTGATTCCAAATTCTTCTCTTTATGGATGAATTATTTTTTTTTAAGTTAGGACAGGTTAGGATTTTTTCGCATCTTAAAAGTATTATTTATGAAATATATCTCAAAATAACTTTGACAGATTTTAAGTTAATCTATTAGTTTAATAATTAAACATCAAAATTCAGTGCAAAGTATTATTAAATAGGTGTGTAATTTAGTACTTTCCACGCCATACACATTCGCGCAATAAAGAGATGAACGACACAAATTCAACGAATAAAGCAATCTTGAACCAAAATTTGTAATCAAGTTAAAACATTATTTAGAAGAAATTTTATATCTTTTTTTGATTGACACTAAGTTTACGATCTTTGTGTAAACTAATAATTTGTCCAAATTAACAAATAGATATATTTAATCCCCCTAAGAATATACATTATTCGTTAACTTTACCAAAAGATCCGAGAATGCATATCAAACCTAACCTAATTTAAAACTAATAATTTTCCCCCAAAGAAATACATATTTATAATCGGCGTAACAAAGTGCATTAGTGATAAAATTTACAAAAAGATGCTAGAAAGTACTTGAAACCATGAAATCCAACTAAGAATTACTCATTTAAAATAGCGTCACGTATTTAACTGAAGCTAGAGAAGTATTTTCAGCTGCTAATTTGAAGGAAGTGAAAAGATGTGATATAAATAAATATATTTTCGATAAAACTAACAAATTTGAAGGAAATGGAGTATCAGATCGTCTTATTCATTAGATTAGCCTCAATAATTGGGCTAACCTGTTAAATAAATGTCATTATATAATGTATCAGAAAACCAATAACGCAAGGATGACACTGAATTATTACTTAGGTCCGAAATTTCTTTCAACATGATTACAAACGGATTGATCAATCATTTTTTGAAGTATATAATCAACCACCCAGCTGGTCTAACGGTGCGATTGGCTAAATTATCCTACCAAAAATCTATCGCCTTTTTCCGTCGTCTGTTTTTTGTATTTTGACAAATTGCGTGGCCAAATTCTCTCAGACACGAAAAAAAGCAATGAAAAACTGGTGATTGAATTCATGGACATGGTTCATGTTCGCTGAATTTGAGAGTTACATTAAGGTGGATTTGGGAATAGAATTTGGGTGTGGGAATTGAAATGTATGAAGGTAAATCCCCACACACCAGAGACAATTTTTCGAGCAGGCTGAGTTTTTACTATTCATCCCTTTCAAATGGATTCTGGCAGATTGAAATGATATTTCTGATGCAAAGCTCAGGCCATGCGCGCGTTCGGGGTAATGGCTGTACAGTTTGATTCATTCGATAACGAGGAATTTGCTGCAGAAAGGAGAAAATGATGTCCAAGGGTTATTTTCGTATGTTGACGAAAATGACATTCCTTTTTCACAAAATAAATCCATTTTTTCATAAATTACGAATGAGATATTAATAAAATATATAAAATCATCATGATGTATATATGTATATGTAGCTCTAAGTTTTAGCACTAACTTGTAAAAAAAAGTATTAAAATTAATCATATATATTGTAAATATATGAGTAAACCTAATTCAAATGTTTCTTTGAATAAATTTGCCCAAATGATATTAGACACATGATCCTTTTCGAAAGGAAAATAACTGAATTTCAGATTTTTTAGGTTCAATTGTTTTAATACGTTTTCAAACTTTTACACAAATTTTTCAGCGAACTGATGCGTTCTTTTATGTGTCTTATCTGCCCTATCTCTCTTAATTGTCCAGCAGAAGTCACCTTACCATGTTAATTTTTAAATTCTGTTGCATTTTTTGGAGAGAAACACAGATGCGATGATGGAAATTAAATGTTAAGTAAATATTGTAGCCTAAATTTCAATATGAATTAATATTTTTTTCTACATACGCCATTAAACATTATCGAAGCCTTCAATTCAAACCCCTTTATAGTAGTTACAAATTCATAGTTCACCATAAGATGAAGAATTTGATAAAGAGCTCTTTCTTTCCTTTCTCTCCACTAAGCTTGCTTGGCAAAGAAGATGGGAGACGGTCGAAGGGAACTTAAAGTTGCGTGCCATTGCGCCGCGACTGTTCCCATGGACCTATCCCCCAATGCCGCGACGGCTTCAGGTCGCTTTCTGTCGTCTCCGAATCGGACATACGCGTGTGATGCATCGCTTTCTAATGGAGCACTCGCCAACGCCCTATTGCGACGACTGCGTCGTCCCCCAGACTGTTCGGCACATTCTTGTCGAATATCCCAGTCTGGGTGATCTTCGCACACGATACCTGTCCCGGTACAGGGATGGTGCGGGTCACTACCGCCTCTCCCTTGTGCTCGGGACGAGTTCGTGCACATTGACTTGTGGACTTGTGGACTTGTTGACTTTTGGGGGGAGGCCGAGCTTCTTCACTTTATTTAAGGTTCCTTTTGTTTTTCGTTTGTTATTGTTGTTTTGTAGGTTGCACTCTCCTGCACCGGGGTGAGGGGGACCTCCCTCCGCTTCCGGACATTGCTTCCTGATTGTTAAGTTTTCCAATTTATATCGTTATGTTTTCATATTTTTTTTTAGTAGCCTAGTTCTAGGCTGTCTGGTTTTTCGGCGACTTATGCTCAAGTGGCCAGTTGCCAGATGGGCTCTATAAAAAATTTAAAAAAAAAAAAATCTTCACTGAGCTTTTGAGATTTTCCTTTGATATGAGAAAGATGGTTGATCATGCTTCAAGGCTTTGACATATTGCTTCATGAGGTAAAATATAATGAGAAGAGGAGGCAATTTCTTCTTTATTAACTAGCGGATCATGAATAATTTTATGTGGTGTATTTATTGACTCTTTCAGAACTCTTCTTTAAGAGTGTAAGTAATGTTTGCTCGAGCACGACTGTTCTACTTGCATAAAAACCCCATAAACTTATTTTAACTTGACTGAGAGTATTGCTTCTACTTCTAAGTCTGCTCATATTAACCACTGGTTTACCTTATATTTAAAACTTTCTAGAATCAAAGCTATATTTTAGTAAGTTTCCCTTAAATCAGAGTGAACAGCTAGATTTGATGGAAGAACATTCCCGTTTTAAAAAGGAGCAAAAATAGTTTTCCCAAAAATATTTTTCCAGAAGCCGCAACGCTAGCACCACTCTGACCGGTGAAGGGGCTCCCCTCTAACTTTCTAACTGTGGCAAGGGGGTTTCTCCTTTGCCATCTTCGGAGCCAAAATCACTTAGCACAATTTGAATCAGGGATTTTGAAAAGGAATCTTCCTCTTATGGCTCATATATGTTAACTTGTGTATGTTAATCTGCAGAATCTTCTTAATCAGAAAATAATATTTCGTCAGTGGTTTTTGGTATTGGTATTTTGAATGAATGAGCTAATGGGCGGATGAAAGAGCGAAGATAGGGATCGACCATGCTGACAGAAACTTAGATAGTTTTACCTTGAATTAAAAGAAATATATATGAGAATTGTTTATTGTTTATATTAAATTGTTCTCACTTTTATAAAACTAATTATGTTATATCTACATTTTCAGGTTAACTAAAACATCAAATTGTGCACTAAACAGAAATTACTGCCAGTCATATGATCTTGTGGTTCACGTTAAACCATCGTCACTCCCAATTATAATGTTTTTTTTAATTTTATTTAGACGATGCATCACAACATATAGTATAATATCTATGCGGCGCTCATTCTTCATCTTGATCGCCAATTTTGCAGCCAAAAAATCAAATTTTAAGTTTCTGATCAAACGACTCATTTTTCACTCTTTTTTTCTTTAATGGTAATGAGTCACATGTACATAAAGGATATGGAGGATACTTACATTGTCTTCTTGGCATATTTTAATATAATTCTAAATAAATGTAGAAATATTTTTGTAAATTAGTTAAAAAATCTCAAATAAAATATGATTAACAATCAATTTTTACTCTTTATGTACTTTGAAGTTATTTTGCTATTTACAAAACGGCGTCATTTCGTGAAAAACTAATGTCATTTTTGTGTTCTAAGGAAAAGACTACAGTAAAGAATGACTCAAATTGTTGTAGGATTCTTGTTGGGTATTGTTATAGGAACATTCTTATTCTTGAACATATCACCATATTAAGTTGAAAAGGAACATAATATGGTGAGAACTTAGAAGATAAGAACTAGGAATTCTCATTAGTTTGATTTTTCTGTATCCAAAAACACTGATTTATAACTGTATTCAATGGAGTATTAGTTTAGATAAAATTCCTTGCCTCTCCGACGGTGAAGAATATTATATTTATGCTTTCAATAGCAGGCAGGATACAGTGAATGAATAGTTTTAGGATTAGGTGCAATTTCCTTTTCAAACGGGAAGTAAATTTACTCTCAGATGTAATAAAATACGCAGGTGTCGCCCTAGCAGTTCTTGATTATCATTAAGTTTAGAATGATTTTATTTAATATAATAAAATATTTTGATTTTGTACTCGTGTTGGTGGATTGTAAGAAACATTGGAGAACGAAGGGAAGAAATCGCTTTTGATTTCATGCAAATTACAAAAGGGAATTGAAACTTTTAGCGGATTCTTAACCATCTGAACATGACAACACAATAATTTTACAGTAAAAAATTTCTTTAATGAAGGAATTCATGATTGCCAAAGGAGAGATGATAGCAACTCTTTCCTATCCCAATGTGACCTTTTTTATAGTCAGTTCTATGAATAAGATCTTGTTAGCGATCGAATGAATGAGAGATAAGAATAAGAGAATTGGCTTTGATATCGATGTCACACAAATCCTGATAATAATCATGTAATTTGCTACTGTTGAATGCCTCAGAAATATCAGGTAGGAGCATGATAATGCATTTGAACAAATAGCGTGAAACTGTTGTGTTTTTTTTTGTCAACTCTTGAGAATAAACCAAATTGGGTAGAATTTAAATCGACGAATGTTGATTCGGTCAAAGACACGAGAAGATGGGAGAAAGAGAGCGTAGGTTTATATGCACGAGGAATTTCAAGAAAAATTAGCAGATTTATCAGCGGATGGTTAGAGCCATATTCCTCGGATCCTGAAGACCCTAAACAACAACGCACCTACGTTCTGTTTACCCTGAGTGTAGAATTATAAGAGTTTGGTATATACGAGTATATATGTATCGTGGCCTCCCTCTTGGTGAGGAGAACCAAGGAAATAATAACAAAAGACATCTGGGTTTAACTTTGCCCCTCCAATGTTCTCCGGTAACATAGGAGAACGGCCAAAATGGCAAATTTTAGGATGACAGATTCCTGACCTCAGCTCAAAAGGCAGGCCCTTCGAGGGTGTACTTATAAACAATCAATTCAAAAGTGCAAATTGCCGATCTCGCATTACCCTCTCTCAGAGCTACAAGACGCCAAGCCCGGGAGACAACCCTGGGTTCTTACCTTGCTTGTCTCCCCCTCCACCTCCCCGTTACCCCGCGGGAGTAATTTGGGTATATAACAGGTTGAATCGAGGAAACGAGGCTTTTTGTTCGTTCCCACCGAAGAGACATGAAAGTCACCGGTTAACAGAAGATTTTTCGAGTTCGACAAGAAAACTCAAAAATCACCGGTACAAAGTTATTGCAATTTGATAAAAACTTTCAGTCCTTGTACAATACCAGGTGTACCAAGGAAGCTCAGCGCTGTTCGATCCCCGAGATTATTGAGTATCAATCTACCCAGCTTGAGGACTCCAAATCTTACTCTATCTGAGTTGTACCAATCCCAACTAGATAGAAAACTTTAAAAGACAACTATTTCTTCTCGGCCGGAAGAAAACGAGGTCAAGTTCACCACGACCGCCTAGAAAGAGAAGGATTAAACTTTCGCTTGAAGCCGCCTCCCTCAACACAGATCCCGGGTGACCCCCTCCTTCCTGTTAAATGGGCAGGCTGGTCGATGAACGCCATCTATTGAGCAAACAACCAACTCCTCGAGCTACGCCTCTCAGGAACAAAATCTCCGAAGATATTCTAACTGGTCTCAGGTATTAATCTCCATTGCCTTATGTAAGTAAAGAATAATCCTGTTGTTTATGTCCCCGTGCACAAAAATTAGTTTATTGGATGTCCGGCTAAGGACGAAGATATTAATTTAAAATTGTTCCCCCGTTAAAATCTATCTCGAGCCTCGCCCAGTAATCAAATTTTCTTTTTATACGTGCATTAGATCTTCTATGTTTTAATATTATTTAGTAAGAGGGTTTATGTTCATTAAACTCCATTTTTTAGTAAAAACACTTGTTTTAATTATTCTCGAATGAGTTAAAGTGGCCATATTTCATAAAGTCAAGAAAGAAACCCCTTTTATTCGTTCCCTAGAATAAAAATAAAATTTAGCACTCTTAGAGAACAATCCTCAATCGATCACTTAGGCACGGAACAACGCCTCAAGTGAAAGTTTATTTGGTTTATTAAAAATAATAAAACAAATAAATATATATATATATAATTATAATCTCGGCTAACCCACGACACTGAGCATTAAAGTCTTAGAGTAGAAAATGAAATGACCAGGAATGGAATTTCAGAAATGAAAACTCTGGCACAAAATTGATTGAATTTTTTAAATTGCTCTAAAAGTGAAGGATTGATAGAACTCCTTATCTGTGGTATCATATTAGCGGAAAGATTTTCCTAAATATCTAACTTTCTGCTGTGCTTTAGACAAATGTTAAATCAGACACAATCTTTTAGTTGCAGTTATTAATTTACTTTCGTATTCCAAATCCCACCGCACCAAAATATAAGAAGACCACCATAAATGTTGCGTAAAAGTAACTTCTATTAATAATCAAAATATAATTATCAACGAAGATATTTAATTGAAAAGGTCTTTTTTGTTTATCAAAATTGCCCATATTATAAACAAAACTAGTAATATTGTCTGTAGTAACCATTGCATTTGCTTAATTAGTTAGCCATATTACTTTGATTCATTCCTACGTGGCGACTAAATTTTCGGTTTCGCCATGAAATTAAGGTTGCCATTAATTCATGATTGAATTCTTATAATCAGTGACCAACGTCCGCAATTAAGACATATCACCATTATGGCCTCGCGTCCGGGAAGGAACTTAATCAGGGGTCAGCGGCAGAAAAGTTGTTCATCTTACACTCACCTTCACACGAAGGAATATGCTGAGGCTCCGATACACAATCGGCATTTTCTGTATACGGTTAAATGTGTGGCAGTCTAAATGTTTATAGGACAAAGTCAAAAGAAGTACAAACAAACAAAAAGACGAGAGAAAAACAGGCAAAGGAGAAAGTCGATGTAAGAACGAGTGAAGGACAAAGAAGATGTGAGAAAATCCAAACTAAGATCTAATAAGGAGCAAAGAAGATAGAAGATCCAAGAAAAGCAAATAATAAAATAGAGGTAGTAAACAGCAACGAAGCTAAGAATAAGTGCAAAGAGCAAAGAAATAAAGAAGTTTTACAAAGGAGCAAAGAACAAAGAAGATGTAAGAAAAGCCAAGAAGATGGAAGAAAGACTAAAGAACAAAAAAGATGCAACAAAGAACAAAGAAGATGTAATGAAAAGTAAAGACCAATGAATCGGGAAGAAAGAGCAAATGACATAGAGATGAAAGGAAGAGCAAAAATAAAATAACTGTAAAAGAACAACCTCTGACCTCATGACGTTATTTGGATACACGTAGATCGTGCCCTATTCGCCTGCTCCTAAGCAGGACCTTCCTCGAAGTCACCGCCCCTTAAGATTGAAACCGCCTCAATTATTAGTATTGCAAAGTTCCCCATTTTGATCTCATCATAGTAACATTAATTAATTAATTTTGTTTGAGAATCCATCCTTATCATAATTATCAAGAGACTTTTAATTTACATAATTTCCCTGTGCCTATTATTATTCATATTTTGATCTTTGTAAATAAAAGTATATTTTTGTTGTTTCATCTTAACTAACCTTGAACGATACTCTCGATCTATTCAAGTAAATCTTGCCAGCCATTTTTGCACTCGGCCTGATACGTTAAAGAGTTGAAACCCGACGCCTCGAGTTTGACCTCCTGGTCAATCGTTAATTCCTACGAACAGTCCTTAAACGGTTCGCGTTGCAGTCGGTGAATAAGTCATCCCCCACATAACATAGGAGTAGTGTATGTTATAGAGTGGTGTACCACGACAAAGATATAACAAAGAACAAAGATGATGTAACAAAACAAAGAATAACTAAAATGTAACAAAGAACAAATAATAAAGGAGAAAAGGATGTAACATGAAAAAAGAAGATGTAACAAAGAACAAAGTGTTAGATAAGATGTAAGAAAGATAAAAGAATAAAGATGATGTAAAAAGAACAAATGCCAAAAAAATATAAAAATAAAGAAAAAAAAGGTACAAAGAGCAAAGAATAAAGATGATGTAAAAGAAAAAATTGCAAAAATATATAACAGCAAAGAAGATGTAAAGAAAATCAAATAACAAAGATGTAAAAGGACGATTAATGATGTAAGAAAGAGCAAAGAACAAAGAAAATGTAAGAACTACTAAAGAACATTATCAAAAACGGTAGAATATGGCAAGTGGTCCTGCCAAAATCATGATAGGTCTATGTGTCGAATATTTTATTTAATATACGACTTCAAAACTCTTGAACTAATGTATTTGGCCAAAGGAAAAAAAACCATCTATAAAAGAACTAAGCAGTGATTTCGGAGACGCAAGATATGAGGCAGTCAGCCTAAAACCTATATAGCTTAACTTAAACTTTGTTCCTTAGAATACGTTTATATTTTAGACGATATTTTGAAATATAGAAGACTCCTCACTAATGGTATATTTTTTATATTTAATTTTTAATTCTTGCTTTTCCCGGATTTCTCTATAATTCGACCCTTACATATTTTTGAAAGCGTAATGGGGAATGTTTCAGGAAAGTTGCAAATCGTCCGGGATCTCACGCCCGAAGCTTTCTCTTCTTTAAGCTACTACGATCATGTATCTTCTAAACATTTTCACTTCTCTCGACGAACGTCATCAAAATCTTTCAGGCGAACATGCTACCAATTTGCCTTTGTTCCAATTAAAATAATTTTCACCACCTCCATCCGCCAATTCTCGTCGTTAATTCGTCCACGCATCGGGCCCACCAGTCAGGAGATTCTATCTCAAGATGAATCTGTGACCTCTCTACCTTAAGTAGCCAGAAGACGTTACATGATATTAAGTATCCAGGATATGTTATATGTTGTTATATAGCCAGGGGACGTTACACGATGTTAAGTAGCCATGATACGTTATATGTTGTTATATAGCTAGGATACATTCTATGTTGTTAAGTAGCAATAAAATTTATGTTGTTATGTTGGCCTAATACGCTGTTTTTTGTTATCGAAGTTTGAGAAGTTGTATGGAGTTTGGTAGTCATGAAGAATATGTTGTAATATAGACACTTTATAGCTAAACAATAGATTTGACCGTCCTAAAGCCTCAAGATGTGATGTTATGCAGCCGTACTGGTAACACATATTGTATTTTGTTATGTAGCCGTTAGGAAACTAGGAGATTTTGTATGTTTTTATGTTACCAGACGATTTACGTTGAGATGTTGAAAATCCAGGAAATGTTGTAAGATGGGGCCTCGCCTTCACAGAGTAGATGAAGGTGATGGTTATTCTTTCGGTCAGCTTGAGGGTAACTTCCTTGGCCTCGTCCGAGGTGAGTACGTCTCCGGCCCGCCGAGTCCACGATCAGTGACGCTTGTGGTACATCTGTGGTCCCCATGGGGAAAAGGTTTACGTGAGTTTCTAGTGCGTACATTTTTAATCTATTAAATAAGTAGAAACAAACGAAATCTTTTCCTTAGATAGAAAAGAAATGCCGCAAAAACAGTGGTTAGGGAAATGAGGAGAGGGATATGATTTATATTCTGTAGCAACTCATTGGGGGAGAGAAAAATGAATTTAAGCCTCCTAGAATAAAAAACAATTTTCACCCGAACCTAATTTAGGGAGTTATTTGATTCTGGTATTCTATTAAAGGTCCTTGGTTACAATTTCCTCTACCATTTTTCCTTCACATCTGACTTATTCCTCCACCATTCTTTTCAGCCTCCGATGCTCAAAGTCATCCGTGACCAGAAATGAATTTTATTCTCCCAAGAAGCACAGCCAATTTTCATGGACCTTCTGAGCCAAATTTTCCAAATTGAATGAATGGGGATGTTGATTTTGCAAAGGAATTTTTTTATTCGAGTTTTCCCTAAATCTCTCGATTTCTATTTTTGTTCATTTTTTTTTAGAAATATTCAAACCATCGAGGATTACTTGAAAGTTTTGTTGTTGCTTGAAACTAAGGTTATTTTTTTCCCGAAATTTCGGTAAATGTAAAACAAAATTCCGTGTATAACTTGTAAGAGGAAATGTTGTGGTTATTGAATAAATTTAACAGGTTCATTAGTTCAACTGCTTTAAAGCTATTAAAAACAGTACATAAATTTAATTTATTCGAGTTTTCCCTAAATCTCTCGATTTCTATTTTTGTTCATTTTTTTTTAGAAATATTCAAACCATCGAGGATTACTTGAAAGTTTTGTTGTTGCTTGAAACTAAGGTTATTTTTTTCCCGAAATTTCGGTAAATGTAAAACAAAATTCCGTGTATAACTTGTAAGAGGAAATGTTGTGGTTATTGAATAAATTTAACAGGTTCATTAGTTCAACTGCTTTAAAGCTATTAGAAACAGTGCCTAAATTTAATTTATTCATCAATTTTAAAAATTTAAAAATAACCATTTTATTTCAATATTTTTGCTAAAAAGTTTATTGCAACATGATTTTTTGTCATTCGGTTGTAGTTTATAAACAAATCTCATATAACAGAAATGTTTATAAGTCATCTTGCTGGGTGATAACTTATATTACTTCCTTCTTAAAACATTTAAAAATCCTTTGTATATGGAGTTAAACGTTCTAAAATATCTGACAAGTTATATTTCAACATAGAACCACATCTACAATGATAAATAACTAGGTTAGAGTGGTCAGTAAAGTTCTCGGTTGTACTGTACGTGTCGAGTTCCTTAAGTAATCACCTGTGTATTACCATAGCTATATGGATTTCATCCTTTTTCACCTATCTCTCTTTACCAGCCTCTTCTAAATAACTTTCCAATGGAGACGCCATTATTAGATTTGCTTTTTAGTTCTAGGTGGATCGTAAGAATAACCGTCCGTTCAGTTGCCTGGAATATTTTAATGTGATTATAAAAAAGAATAAAAATTTTTAATGATTTTGTATATATGATGTAATACCGAAAAGAAAAGAGAATAAATATGATGTGATGTTTCTGCTGGGTTTATTGGGGGAAAAATATAGAAAAACCAATCGATTTTATAAAAGGAAAAGTAATTAGAAGGAAGGAGGTGATCTTCAGTTTTCATTTAGAATTTCTTTTGTTTTGTTTTTTAAATTTAGCCTTTAATTAGGCTTGATTTGTTTCGAGGATTTCACCGAAACGTTACTTTTCTCGTTGGTTCTCCTTTTCTACCTTTATTTCTTCATTTTTTAAGAAAAAAAGTTATATGAGACTAATAAACTATTTTCTAGAAATACCAATGAATATTTTAGACTAAATAATTACCCGATTACATCGATTTTTACCCTTACGCACTTTAGGTTAATCGCCACATCTTCTGTTCTTAAATTTCACAGTTCGCTTAATCGGAACTTCAGACATAAAATTATTAGGTTACGTTTTAATGAACGTCTTTGGGTTAATTAAAAGAATATTAATTATATAATATTTTAACAAAACGAGTTTGATTCGTTGCTTTCTATATTAAGGCAGCATATAGATGTACAGGGTGACCTGGAAGTCCCTACCCATCCATATATTATTATGGCAGATGAAAGTCCATTTAAAGTTGAAGAGCGTCTTATGACAAATAGATGGGTACATGAGGGCAACAATACTGGTTAGACCCTGGATACAATAAGATATATAGATAGGTAAGGACTTATGGGTCACTCTATGTATATATATATATATATATATTAGAAGTAGTTTCTTCTGGTTAAAGATAATTTAATTTTAAGAATGAATCCAAGGCCCCAAAAGAAAGTATTCTCCATTATCTGATTTTTAATGACAACGTTTCGTCTCCAAGCCTATCATCGGATCTGACACAGAGAAATGAGGAAATATTTAAATTCTAACATATTAATTATTGATATAAAGTGAAATTCAAATCAAATAGACAAAACATAATTTAAATGGGGAAGACTAAGATGATAAAGTTAAGGAATGGGGGACAGGAACTAAGTGCGGTGGATGGGAGAGTGGTTAAAGTAGGAGGAAGGGAACTGCACGTGTGTCGTTATTAACGGAAGGTTTTAATATTTTAATATAGATAGACCCTAAGATACGAAGGGTGATTTCATTATTGCAATGTTCAAGGATTTTAAAATGTTCATGAGAGACATCAGTTTTACATTTTATTATGTGAGATACCTTTAGCTGATATTTCTTTATAGTTCAAAGGCTTGCTAGTTCTATTGGTAATACCCAGGTTAGAACACACACTGGCCTCTAGAGAACGAAGGGTGCTGCCTATATACCACCCTCGAGTACTAGGCCAGTGAAGGTAGGTTTTCGGTATAACTTGTCAATCAAAAAGTCCAAAAAGGGAAGGAGATTGTCCTTTTCAAATTCAACAGTGTATTTAATCTCGGTGTGCATGGCGTTGATAAAATCAAAATAACTGTTTGCTTGACCTTTGTTATGAAATATGGCGAAGCAGTCATCAACAAATCGCAATAAAAAAGTGGAACCAAACTTTTAGGTCAGCTATTATATATATATATATATATATATATATATATATATATATATATATATATATATATATATATATATATAAATATAAATATATATATATATATATATATATATATATATATATATATATATATATATATATATATATATATATATATATATATATATATTTATATATATTTATATATATATATATATATAAATATATATATATATATATATATATATATATATATATATATATATATATATATATATATATATATATATATATATATATATATATATATATATATATATAAGTTTGGAAAGAACTTTTAAGAAGAATTATTTACAACAAAAGAAACAAAACAATGAAAATTGAATCGCCGTTATTTTCGAGCACCTGTTTACAACCAGGAGATAAATCATGGATGCCTTTGTTTCAAAATTCAATGGTTTGCTACCAAAGAGTCTCCAACTGCATATTTGAGTTCTAAATTATTGATTGCGCTGGATAGATTTGGGCAACTCGCTTTGATTTGTTTGCTTAATTTGATGTTTTTCAGCGCTTTGACGCGTGCCGATGTTGAAGTGGACTTGTTTGAGGGTTTTCGTGTGTAGGGGAATCGACCCTATTCCTCCTTTTTCAGTTGAGACATGGGACTTTGACCGCAAAACATCAGAGCCGTGTAAATCCTTGGATCAATAACTTAACTACAGCCCCTCGCCCCTGGTCCCTATGAAAAGCAGAACGGCTAAAACTGCAAGATCTCCCCTACGAGAGTGTATTCAATTTCACCTCAAGTACGAAATTGGAGACGCGTTTCTCTCAAGCTCGAAGACCCAGCAGTACCTGAGATAAGGCTTCCTGAGAAAAAGCTTAGGGTAAGAACCCTCCTGCAGGCCCGTCCACAAGCCACACACACCCCTCCACCCCCTACCCCAGTGGGGTGACGGTATATATATACCAAAAACCTGGAAAAAACGAGGTAGAATACGGGAGTCAGCAAGGCTACGAAGTTCCTGGCAAGAGAGGCTGGGCTTCCAAGAAAAGGAACTGAGAAGCAGCTCATCCTCGAGCTAGTTCCTGGTTATCAAACCAAACTTTAAGTTAACTTGGTTTAAGAACCAAGTTCAACTTACTCTTGTCAAAGAGACCTCTTTTATCTTGGTACATCCTAAAGCACAGAGATAGTCCTTGCCCTTAAAGAAGAGCCATCCCTCCCCCGACTCCCGTGTGGCTCCCCAGCTGCCACATTTGCCAAAGTCCTCTGTGACTTTCAAGTTATTCGCCTTTAACCTCCACGCGTCTTCGAGACAATAACATTCTTGAGGTAACGTAGCTCATTGAGTTCAAGGTCAGACTCAAACCCGTTCCAAATGGGTATCCACAAAGGTAGTTTCGGCCGGTAAAGTCCGTTAGCACTTGTTTTTTTTTAAATTAAGGTAAGTGGTGGGTCAACCATCACTATAATGTCAAGTAGGTCAAGTTAGAAAGGCTTACTTAGAAATTATTGAAGTCCTTACTGTGTATTTAGTTCGTAATATTTCTGTGCTTCATGTTTATTTTGTTTTTGTGTTTTAATTAAAGTTTTAGTTTGTTTTAACAATTTTTTATTTTATCCTTGAATCGTTACATATGAGACAAAGAACACTTAAGGTTTAGAGAAGTTAATAATCAATATAATAATAATCAACCATATATAGCACTCTTAGACAGGTATAACGTTATTCAAGGAGTCTTTTTTTGTAGTACGTCAACAACCCATACTTACCACCTCCTTCCATCACTCGGTTCTATCTATACCACCACATAATATTTGGTGTCAGGGTTTATGGGTATTGGAAGAGCTCAGTAGAAGTTGTGTTTTGTATTCCCTTCAGGAAGAGTATAGGTGTGCCAAGCATTCAAGGAAATATTAAACATAACAAGGTTGGTATATATGTGTAGTGATTAGCCTCTCAACAGTATTAATAAATTTGTTGGTGGAGTTGTATTCCAATCCGACTAGCATTGGGCCTAAGAGTAACTTGGGCAGCGCGCGACCTGGTGAGTTGCTGCAAGAGAACTTTTAGCATATCGAGTGAGTTGTTGGACGAACAAACAGAGACAAAATGGATGCGTTCGAAAATATTTTCAAAGAAGGCCAAATGATTGGACTAGATAGCAAGGAGCTAGAGGCCGACATTCAGGAAGTGGAAAAGAAACAAGTAGAAAGAGAGGAAAGAAGAGCCGAAACGGAAGCGGCAAGTGAAAAGAAGGAAGCAGAAAAAAGAAAAGCAGTAAGGGAAGCAGAAGAAAGAGAAAGAATACGCGCTCATCAAAGAGAAATGAGCAAGGATTAGACAGAAGCCCATTTCATAGGATCACGAGCGTGGGCTACACAGATAGCCACCATGAAGCTCCCAGCTTATAAATAGAAAGAAGACCTGTGTTCGTACCTGATACACATCGAAAAGATCTTCGAGTTGAATCACTGGGACATAGAGACAGAGGAGATCGCAAGATTAGTACCACCTCTCAGTACACGGCTGCGGGACGTATTCATCTCGTTACTTACCGAGGCTTCCGTGGACTACACCGCGTGCAAGCACGAGCTACTAACCGCCGTCTACCTAAACCCCGAAGAGTATCGGATCAAGTTTAGGCAGGCCAGAATTCAGGCGGGCCACACATACAGGCAATTTGGATTTATCCTCAGAAGACATCTCCAATTCTGGCTGGATTCAGCCCAACTGAAGAATGAGTTCGACTCTTTGGTTGACTTCAGTCTGAAAGACCAATTATTGTGTACCCTACCACCAGAGATACGAGCGTTCGTCAAGGACAGGCGAGCCGCTACATTCCATTACTGCGTGGAGGAAGCGGACCTGCATGCGGCCAACCATAGACTGTATCCAAGAGAGTTTAAAAGGATTCAGCTAGTGTCTTCCAAGAAAGGTAATTATCCTCAGAAACCCCAGCAAAAAATCCTCCCCAAAGTTGGCCAGACCGCTGGAACCTCCAAACCCAAATTCTTTTCTACCAAGGAACAGGGGGAAATTAAGCTCATAATGCATCAAAACCCCCCGTTCATGTTATTCCCCAGGAACCCAGTTACTTGCTTTAGTTGTGGCACTTCAGGTCACATTAAGTATAATTGCAACCAAAATTCGAAGCTTAAGTCATCCTCGAGCCAACAGGTGCACAACCTCTTGGCAACTCTCCCTCAAGAACTACTTCCCACTTCAACGGCCTCTACATCCCCCTCCAATTCCACTGACCAACAGATGAATGTTTTATTTAATAAGAGTTCCCCCGGAGGACTAAAACTTGAGACAGGATCGGTAAATGGGGGCCGACTATCAACACTAGTAAGCGGTACTCTGTCCACCTATATCGTCGTATCTGATAAATTGCTTTCCCCAGTCAGCCCCCAGCACAAGAGGTTCGCGGTCGTTCAGGATTTCCGGGGCCAAGCCAACAAGTTCCCTGTCGTCAGATGCCACATCCAGTGCCAATATTTTACTGGCTGGACCGAGGTAGTGGTCGCACCTATTAAATTATGTTTCATATTAATAGGCCAGAGCACACAGTTATCTCCAAATCCGGTGGCTCGGCCGGAAGTCACTCGGATTCAACCTACTAAGGGAACCATCCTTCCGACCCCTTTATCTCCTATTGAGAACCCTAAATACAAAGGGTTGAATTCCCAAGCCGTCGCGACTGCCCAGAAAGACTGCCCTACTCTTCAGCCCCTTTGGGAGAAGGCCGCTAAGAATGACGTAGAGCCGGTTTGGGGGAACAAACGAATAAGGTACGTTGTGGAGAAGTCGCTACTCTACCGAACGACTGCTGAAGTAAACCCACCCTCGTCGGATAAAGTCTTATGCATCACTAAGCGATACACCCAGCGAGCATTAAAAATTGCCCATGATTAATTATTGGCTGGACACAACAAAACATCATTAGGGAATTTCATATATTTCTTTTGGCCCAGGGCTGCTAAGGAGATCGCTATATACTGCCAGTCATGCGAGCGGTGCCAGAAAACCTCCTTTAAAGGCAGGGTACCCCCGGCTCCATTATAGAAAATTCCCGTCATTACCGAACCCTTCTTTAGGGTTGCTAAAGACTTGGTAGGACCACTCTATCTCCCGTCTAGTGAAGGGCACTCGTATATACTCACGTTAGTAGACTACGACACTCGTTTTTCCGATGACGTTCCCCTCATAAAAATAGAAAGTATTTCCTGTGCGGAAGTCCACATATCCATTTTCTCCCCGGTAGGTATCCTGAAGGAAATTCTCTCCGACCGAGGCCGTCAGTTCACGTCAGAACTGATGGAATACGTGGGCAAGTTACTCCTTGTCAAACCCCTATTCACGACCCCTTTTCACCCCTCAGTTCACGGAATGTGCGAGAAATTAAAAGGAACCTTAAAGGTAGTATTGAGAAAGCTCTGTTAGTCTCAGCCCCGAGAGTGTCACCGATACCTTTTGGCTGCCCTCTTCGCTTGCCGAGAAATCTTCCACCGTACGCTGGGATTTCTCCCCTTTGAATTATTGTACGGACGTAACGTCCTAGGTCCTACTAGTATGAGTATCCTTAAAGAACTCTTCCCCAATCCCCAATTAGATGAACAAGTTAAATCATCCTACGCCTACGTGATCAAGTTAGGGGAGCGCTTGGAGAAATGCGCAGAGTTGGCCCCCTCTAACGCGGAGTGCAACCTCGAAAAGTACCGAAATTATTTCGATTTAAAATCCAAATCTCGAAAGTTAACGCCGGGGAATGAAGTATTATTACTGCTGCCGACTGAGGTGAATAGATTACTCGCCCAATAGAAGGGGCCCTTCCCGGTCGTAGAAGCTCTTCGCCCCTTTGACTACATGTTAGAAACTCCCTCGGGTCATAAACTGTACCATATCAACATGCTTAAGAAATATCACTGTCGTGCATGTATTAATATCATTGTGATACTGGACGAAGAAGGAACCATGGATGCTGTATACCCATGTTAACCTCTTCAGGTGGTTAACCTCGTGTGTGTAGAAGCCGACAACGAATATCCTCTCCCCACCTTATTCTTCCCCAGGACGAAACCTCCACCGAGTTACATTTGAGCCACAACCTTGGTCCTCTCATAAACTCCCAATTGTCCGCCCTATTGAAGGAATTCCCAGATGTAATCTCTGAGAAACTCGGTTGCTCCAAACAGTTCGTTCATGAGATCAAGTTGAAGGCTCAAGTAACTATTAGGTCTAAATCTTATCCCCCTTTCCATTCATCTCCACTCCGTTTTCAACGAAGAAGTAGAAAATTTGCTACGGCTGGGTATCATCGAGCCGTCGTCCACCAATTATTGCTTGCAGATTGTGTTCGTCCGGAAATCCGACCATACTTTCCGTATGTGTGTGGATTTCAGAAAACTTAACTCGGTTACCCTTTTCGACGCCGAGCCTATTCCCCCGATTGATCAAAGTTTACACCTGTTCGAAGACGCCAAATACATATGCAAAATGGATTTATGCAAGGCCTATCACAATTCCCCTTGGCTGAGGCGTCTAAGCAGCTAACAGCGTTTGCAACGGACATTCGGTTTGATCACTCCCCAGTTTAAGAAAGTATTATAAAGCTGATAGATCTGCGTCTAGTAACTCCTGCATTGAAAGTTAATTAAGCAACTGTGGTGGACTACTGCGATATACACTGTAGGATGTAATGTCTTTCATGGGTTATTCATGAGATACACATAATATATGCCACGCCGGTGTTCACAATGAGGCACAAGATGATATGCAAGTAATTTTCAGTTTAGTAAATAAAGGACGCCACTTAAGTACTTGAAGAGCTGTTCTGTTGACATTTGTGTTATTAAATGTAGGTTAAAGAAGACATCACATTTTTTCCAGAGTATTTCCTTAATTTTAATGGCTGCGATCTTCTTAAATGTGTCCCTTGTTATTTAACGTTGTGTAAAGGTTTAAAAATCTTATCTTACCTCCTATAGTTAATCATTTGTGTTTGGCTGATTACATAAAATATTTCTAAGACGAAGCATAAACTAATAATGCCTGGGATGTTGGGACTCAAACGAAGATTTTCCCATCTCTTCTGAAAGATAGAAGTAAGTCCTTAGATGGGTTTTCTGATACAACTTTAGCTTTATTTCCCTAAATAAAGAAAGCACTCTTAGAAGATTGAGCTATATCATAACTCTACTTTTCTAAATTCTGGCACATTTCAAGGTATCAAATGAATACCTCAAACTGTACACGGAAAGTGCCCTGGGCCTGGTTTAAAAGGTGTAGCTAATTTTGCTGCATTAAATTAGCAAGGCCTTATCAGAAATATTTTTGTTCATTCTCTCTAGTAACTAAATCTGAAGTCTTCAGTATCAAACAATAGTATCAATCAAATTTGTAGGGTATCTTATTTCTGTAAGCCAAAGTCATTTATCTCGTGACTGCTTAAGAAGAATATTGTAATGAGAAGAAGAATAAGTAAAAATAACTCTAGTCTATCTCCTCCAAAATATTTGTAACTTTGCATCCAAATAATTATCTTAAACAGCTTCTGGTGGATGCTGGTGCTGTTGTGTAATTATCCATCCTATAAGTGGATTTTAGGCATTTCCTTATTCTGCTGTTGAGCTGAGAGAGACTGATTGTAATTTGATGAAATTTGAGATTGAATGTAATCTGATGAAATCTGATGCTGGTTAAAGCCCATGCGGTAGCCGCCAATATTAAGCAAATAAGTGCCTTTTTTATAGCGATGGTTTTTCGAATGCGAGATAACCAGCATTATCAGAGTTTTGTAATAATTGAGTGCTAGAAAGTTGTATAGTATCCGTTCAGTAATGATGTGCTACGTGGATAGATGATTTCTAATACTCTCAGGCTATGGTGCTGGGAAAAAAGTAGACTTGCGTGTCATCGACAAGCAAATGAAAGCATAGAGTCGACGCAAAAGAATAATACCAAAGGAAAGAAGATAAATGTGAAAAAGAAATGAACAAAGAACTTTTTCTTTTGGAAGATAAAACAAACATTTTGTCCTATATGTTATCGTAAAATTACCTTTAGGAACAAATTCAATGCAAAATTGTAGATACAAATGGACCCATCTAAGTTGGTTTTTGAATCCCAGAAATTCTTGAAAACAATGGAGAGGAACAGTGTGATAGAGAGTATCAAAACTGCTGAGAAATCAAAGAGTAGAAGAATGGAAAAAGGAATAGCATCAGCCGCTTGACAATGGCGGTCAGTTACATTTATGAAAGCAGATTCGGTTTCGTGACAGGCTTCGAATCCAGACCCAAAGATCTCATCATTGAAGCAAATAATTTCTAAATTAAGGGATGACACCAGACTTTCAGGGGCTTTTGAAAGGAACCATTCTTAAAGAAAAAGCGGAAACTTGCCGTGACGTTCATCATATCTAGGGTTTATTCAGAATTAGGGAACAGTAGCGGCAGATGCTACTTCTATCACTAAAACTACTATAACTAGGCTTACATTTAAGAGAATAGTGTTAGCTTTTCAAACCTAGCATTTATAGTAAATATTCTTCATTCATGGATATTTTCAGGAGATCTGTTGATTCGTGCATTATTTAATTGATGGTCATAGAAATGCTGGTTGCAAGTGGTTGATTTGGTGACCCTTAACATATTGGGTGCCACAATTTAAGATTGTACTGTTCATATGCGTCCTTAAAGCATACGTATCGCAGCAAGGTCCAAATACAAATCACATATGAGAATTGCCCTTGCCCAAAGTGGCCTATTATCGCTCAGCATTGGTAGCGGTATTTAGTAATTATAAAACTCATAATTTTACAAATACCGACAAAATGAAAATAATACTGCTAATAAACGAATAGTAACTTTTAATAGCAATATTAATAATAGAAAATAATAATAATCAGAATATTAATGTTAAAAAAACAACGTTATCTGAGAGCGTTATAACAGTTATCAATTTCGTGGTGTCTGTTAATATGAACATTGTCCGAATACTCAACTTCTCAAAATTCTATTCTTTTCTTCTTTGATATTTTTCCGATCAATTTCGAATCTTGATACTTAATCTGGTGATATTCATTCATGCAAAGTGATGCATTTAAAGAGATGCATCATTTCGTTGGTGTACTTGTATTCATGTTTTTAGATGTTTTCGAGTTAATCCAAGTTGTTGTCCCGTAAACCACCTAAATTGACCTTGTGAACAACAGCAGATTAATCCAGTTGAGGATCCAGCCGGGCTTGATGTACAGCGGTGGGAAGATTATCCTGTCTCTGTCCATCAGAGAGTTGTTCAGGACCTTACTTGCTTGCTCTACAACGCATCAATTCTTCCCTTAAATGACATTCTTTCTTCGTGTAAAGCTGAGCTCGGTTCTACTATCCCACTTGCACAAAAAACATCGGTACTTAATGAATCCGGACTCTTGACTGAACAAAAAGTTAACCATCTTCAGGTGAACAAAAATCAACCATGTATACTGAAATAACGTATTTTTCCATCACGTAGTTTACTGCTTTATATTTCTCCTTCATTGGAATCGAGTGAGCCAGGGGCACAGTGGCAAACTGTTTTCCATTGTGTAGCAGAACACATTTCACCGATCGCTTGCTTCTCTCAATGAAGTCTCCAATATTCGGCTTGGTATTGTGCCACGGCAAGCAATATATGAACATACACCAATATATGAACATACACTAAGTTTTTCTCTTCAGAGAAAAATTGAGGTAATCTTTTGCGGTGAAAGATGATGGATGCACTCTCAGAGATGAGGTTCTTCTTGCAATCTGGAGGTCAACAGTTCGGAAAGGGACTTTGAAAAGCTGAGATTATGAAATACATCATTTAGCTCATTCAGGGTAAGGATGTGGAGAATCATCGTGTAAGTCAACTGCTTCATTTTCGTCAATCCTGCCAGTCGTTACACAAGCACGGGCAGAGAGCAGACCACAGGCCGCTTGAAATTATGTCTGACGATAAATAAAGAGAGCGAATTACGGTTGACCGGGTTAAGATTAATGGCTTGCAAAGTTGCAGTTCAAAGGATATATAAAGACAATGCCCCAAAATATAATTTTTAATATATATAAAAAAGGGGTAATTTATATATATATATATATATATATATATATATATATATATATAGAAAAGAGATAACAAATTACGTATGGTAGTTAAATGAATTAAGTGAAGATTAATGAGATAATCTGGCGATGATTACACACGATCGCTTTACCTTTAAGCGCGTGCGAATTGGATGGGAGGGGGGGGAGTGGAAGACAACGGCGATACTTCGGTGAGTCATGACAAGGAAGACTCGAAGATGGGGTTGGATTACTTTGTGATAAAGAATGAGATTTTCTCTGCTGCAGAGAGACGTAATCTCAACTTCAGACGATTTTGCTGATCGGCAGGGAGTCTCAGGCTCGAAAGAAGGTGAATCTTAAAGAGGGAGGTGAAGATAAAAGGGCTGCACTTATCTACGGGAAGAAGGGGCTCGATAACTTTCCTCTGAACAGGAGCAAAAGCTAGATAAAGGTAGATCTTCTGATGAGATCTTCGACGACGCACGAAGACGAGTTACGGGAGGTCAAGGGAAACAGACAGCAGCGGGGACGGAGTAAGTGGCGGGCTTTCAATCTCCTCGAGAGATGGTGAGCTTCGAGGAGAATATTCAGGTAACTGCTCTGCTAGAGGCCTCAGGGCCTTGTGGTTACCTGCTAATTCTTGACGCCAGTCAAAGCAAACACACTTCATGATAACGTGTCGTTCCAGACGATCAAACTCTCCTCGCGATGTGGAATTAGGGATAATATGGCCGCGCACGGCTTTATCGTAGGGCAAGGGGGAGGAGGAGGTGATTGGTGTCTGAAAACAAACACAGCTGGGACGGGTAATTAAGCCAGTGACGGATTCTTGCTCGACTTTCTAAAATTCTCACGCTGGCTCACTTGTTCTTCAAAGAATATAGGGGTATCGCCCAAGGGCTTCCTCTCACGGTGGTCTTTCGAGGTCATTTCCTCACACCCAAACCTATATAAATATATAATATATATATATATATATATATATATATATATATATATATATATATATATATATATATATATATATATATATATATATATATATATATATATATATATATGTATATATATATATATATACAAAAATATATATATATATATAAATATATATATATATATATGATAAATGACAACCACTAGGAAAATGGAAAAACTATTCCGAGCGCTTGAGTCTTTATTCTAAAAGATCTCTTCATGGAATAACGTAGATCAGGATAGACAATGTCTTAAATACTAAGGCGTGGGGGAGGGATAAAACGGGTACTTGCATCTAACCCTTACTAGAGGGTACAGATTCTTTAAACACTTTACTTTGGGATTTAAAATAATTAGATATGATAGGATTTAGGCTTAACAATCCAGGGCTAATATTAAAATTCAGGAAAGTATTAATAGAGATAGACTCTAGAATATATTTTGAAATGTAGTTTCTACATTCAATAACAGGTTTAGCACTATTCCAATTAATAGTATGATCCAAACTATAGATATGTAAAAATAATGCAGATTGTTGACAAAAATTACGAACATTAGTTTGGCGCTGTTTAACTCTAACAATCGATTCACAATTATTATAACCAATAGAATATACAATGCATGGTTTAGGCAGTGAACTTTTTACGAGAAGGCAATGGATAGTGTTTTCTTATTTAAAAATTACATTTATGTTCAAAGGTTTTAGTAAACGAGGTAATTTAATGAAACTTTGGTTAAAAGGTAAAACTAATTTATTTTTGGCATGAAATTTAAGGATGTTTAGATTAGGTTGATAAAATGAACGCCTAGCAGAATCATTACACTTTTTAACTACATAGAAAGATTAACACAAATTTAAACCTATATTATATATCCTATCAACATCATTTTCCAAATTTTCGGGTGAAACAATTCTCAGGGCACAGAGAAACGTGGAAGAGAAAACACTTTTTTTATACTAATATCGTATCGGAATAGAAATGGATGTATGAGTCAATGGCTGTAGGTTTTCTATAAATTTCATATTTGAAACTTTTGGCTGCTCGGGGGATCAAAATATCTAAGAAAAGGATGGAGTTATCTTTTTCATTTTCTAAAGTAAATTTAATTGAGGGGACAAACCTGTTCATTTTTTCAAGAAAAGTATTGATATTAAGATTATTGGGCCACAAACAAACAATGTCATTAACATAATACATCTATAAAATATGGGTTATGTTGGTCTGGGGAACTATTTTGGATTCAAAAAACTCCATATATAGATTGGCCAGTATCGGGGACAAACAATTGCCCATAGCCATTCCAAAGATTGGACGGTAATATTTTCCGTCAAAGGTGAATTTACATTTATTACTACACAGGCAAATAAGTTTAATAATAGTGGAAGCCGATATAGGGAGAACAACATCAACAAGGTACTCTTCGAAAAAAATTAGGAGATCAGGTACGGGAACTTTTGTAAAGAGGGAACATACATCGAAACTAACCAAGCTAAAATTATCAGGGTAAGGAAGATCATTAAGTTTCCTAATGAAATCGAGATTATTAACGATGTGAGAACTAGAAACGGTCCCCACCAAAGGACTAAGAAGAGAAGGTAACCATTTAGATAGTGTATATGAAACACACCCAACCGAGCTAATAATGGGACGGATAGGATTTCCCGGCCTATAAGTTTTAATGAGACCATTAAGGTAGGGAAGGGAAGCATTAGGGGATTTAAACATATTAATGAGGTCAAGATGACCTTTAAGCAGAGAGCGAAGAGGTGAATGAAATTCTCTGTTTACCTCGTCAATACGGATTCTTTCTACGGTTTTTATATGTAGAGGTATCAGAAAGAAGGTTATTTATTCATCTTATCTAAATATGAAGATTTTTCGATAAGAACGTGGGCAGTAGATTTATTAGCCTTACACACATATATATTTTTATTATTCCTAAGAGAACGTATTGCTTTATTCAATCTAAGGGGATAATTATTTTGTACGTCGCTTAAGCATTTATACACATAACCTTTAGCAATTGAAATTTCGTTAGGGAGCAGATCACTTACTTTTTTTCTAATTATGCCAAATCGTTAGGAATATTAACATAATTTGGAGTGGATGGAGTAGAAAAGTTTAATACATAACATAATGCATTAAACGTGTTCTTCCTAACCGGCTTCCACTATTATTAAACTTATTTCCCTCTGTATTAACAACTGTAAATTCATCTTTGACGGGAAATATTACCGTACAATCTTTGGATTAGCAAGGAGCAATTGTTAGTCCCCGGTACTGGCCAATCTATATATAGAGTTTTTTGAATCCAAAATAGTTCCCCAGACCAAGATGACCCCTATTTTATGGATGCGTTATGTTGATGACATTCTTTTTTGTGGCCTAATGATCTTAATATCAATACATTTACTTTAAATTTACTTTAGAAAATAAAAAAAGATAACACCATCCCTTTCTTAGATATTTTAATCCACCGAACAGACCAAGGTTTCAAATATGAAATTTATAGAAAACCTACGGCCATTGACTCATACATCCATTCCTATTCCAATCACCATAATGGTATAAAAAAAAGTGTTTTCTCTTCCATGTTTCTCCGTGCCCTGAGAATTGTTTCACCCGAATTTTTGGAAAAAGAGGTTGATAGGATATATAATATAGGTTTAAATTTGTGTTACCCTTTCTACGTACTTAAAAATTTTTCTGTTTCTGCTAAGCGTTAATTTTATCAACCTAATCGTAACACCCCTAAATTTCATGCCAAAAATATATTTGTTTTACCTTGTAGGAGAAGAACTTAATGCTCACAACTTTTTCCCACCTCCCTGCCGGGCGGCTTGGTTATCAAACCTTCCCCTTGGGGCCCGATATCTGATGTTCTCCCGCCGGAAGAAACCGCCGGCTATTTTAGCTAACCACCGAGGATCTTTCTCGACTGGTTATCGATAGATGGGAGCCCATCTTCGCTTCCAATAGTTGCCGGATTTTATAAAGAATGCAATGGAGTAGCTTGATATGTAATCTACTTCCGGCGCACTGAGAACCTCACCCGAGTTTCGAGTATAAAAGATGAATTCCTTTAACCCTCAGTAGTAGAGCTTGAACAGCATCTGGCGGGGCAGGAATTGCCATCTATCTCGGTGTCGTGGTAAATCGTCGAAGTACCAAGTCTTCAGAAGGGAGATCGGTCCCAGTTTAAGGAGGCTCCTTACCCCGTTGGTCTGCAATTCAATGCGGACCCAAGCTCGTACTCACGTTCAGAGCCGAAGCTACAAACAGCCTCACGATGGGTCCCCAAGCGATAAAACTACTTCATTCCAATCCATCCGTAGCCAATCTCCAAACACTCTGAGTCAATAAACCCATTTAGGGCATGGGCCGAATGAAGTATAGGGAGTAGGACGACGACCCCTCCGCCTTCATGATAATAGGATATATATATATATATATATATATATTATATATATATATATATATATATATATATATATATATATATGTATAAGAGTCGAGCGTAATTCCAACCACCCCTCGGCCTATTCCTCGACATATAGTATATATATTATATCATATTTAATTCTGGTTTCATTAGGTGTGCGGTTTGTTTCGAACACGTGAATTGTGAAATTCCCCTTTTCTAATTGCCAAACGCCCAAGGTTAAATAAAACAAATAATAAGACATTTTAAATTTTGTTGGTGAAATAAAAATTGACACCGTGTCCTTTTAATTTTGTGCTTTGTATTGTCGGTATACAATATAAAAAGGGTTAGGCCACCCTCGCTAACCCTTGCTGGCAGCATCTCACCCAGCATACTAACTATTTGTATTTTCTTCATTTTTTTATTATTGTGTTTATTATTTGTCATTGCCGTATAATCTGGGGTTAATCAGCGTATCCAAGATGTCTTCCTCCTTATTTGAGATATTCCATAAACACGGACAAATTTTGGGCCTTTCGGGCAAGGAATTGATCGAATACGTTTAGAACGAACAAAGGAATGAACGTGATGAAAAAAGAGAAGAACAACGAAGACAATAGGAAATAAAAGAGAAACAAAAACAAGAAGAAATAGGAAAGAAAGAGAGGCGAATACAAGAAGAAATAGAAGAGAGGCAAAGACAAGGAGAAAATTCGTCAACTCGAACGTGAGTTAAGTAGCGATCAAGTAGAAGTCAGTGCCGTCGGGTTCAGAAGTCATCAACCTCAGGCCCCCGCAATAAAGCTTCGCCCTTATGGTGATCAAGAGGACCTTTGCACTTACTTAACCCATTTCGAAAAGATCTTCGAAGTCAATGGGTGGGACATTGAGTCTGAAGGAGTAGGCCCCTGCTTCCGTTGCTCAATTCTCGTCTAAGAGAAATCTTCATTGCCCTTCCCACAGAAGCTACAATAGGATCCAGCAAATACAGACGTATCGAGAGTTCGGGTTCATCCTGAAGAAAAACTTCCAATTTTGGTTGGACTCGGCTAAAGTCTGTGGCGACTACGACTCACTGCTAGATTTTTTTTAAAGAACCAGCTAATGCACACCCTCTCTACGGAAATCCGTGCATTTGTGCAAAATAGGCGTGCCACTTCCTTTAACGAGTGCCTCGAAGAAGTGGATCTCTACGCTATAAATCATCAGTTCTATCCTAAGGAGCAAAAAAATAGCATTCCTCTGTCCCCTAAGAACCAAGTACAATCACAACCGAGAAAACCCCCTCATTTAGTAAAAGTCCCAGGCCCCTTTAAAACCAAAGGTAACCATTATAAGAAGCAAGAAGAGGTAAAGGCTCCAATATTTAATGCTCCGTCGAGTAACCACGACCGGAGTAACTCCATTGTATGCTTCTCTTGCGGAACTCTAGCTCACTACAAATCTCAGTGTTCACAAAACTCCAGCTTTTGTTTTATCCCTGTACAACAGGTCCACCAAGTCTCCGCACTCTCGCTGTTGAACAGCCTACCGTGCCTGCGCCTCTGCCATCTTCGTTGACCTCTCTCAGGATCACCAGGTGAACTTTCTTTTTAATAACAGTTATTCTGGGAGGCTCAAATTCGAGTCCGGATCCATTAATGGGTGTAGAGTATCCACTCTGGTGAGAGATACATGTGTACGTGTATAGTGATGTCAGAAAAGCTGCTTGCCCCCCGTGGACTCACAACATAAGAAATTCGCTGTCGTACACGATATTTTGGAAAGAGCTAATAAATTCCCAGTGGTCCGTTGTCACGTAAAATGCCGCTATTTTACGGGGTGGACCAACGTCGTAGCTGCCCCGATTAAGTTTTGTGCAGTATTAGTGGGCAAGAGCGCGCAGATCTCTTCAAATGCTGTGTTGCAAGCTGTCGTCACTCGGGTTCAGGCTGATAGAGACGCCTGTCCCCTCACACCTCTCAAGCCCCCTTGCACCCCCGATTACAAGGGACTGAATAACGCCCAATTCATCAGTGCCCAAAAGGACTGCATTTTTATTTAACCCTTATGGGAAAAAGCCAAACGAGGAGAGACAGAATCGGTTCGTGGAGACCGAAAAGTGAGGTATGTGATAGAAGACGCATTGCTATTTCGTACTTACCCGGATCCAGTAGGCTCCCTGTTCAAGGCCCTTTACTTGCTTAGGGCCTAAGTTGCGAAGATTTTATAAATAGCACACGAAGGTGTGTTTGCAGGACACTTCAGCCATAATAATACCTCGCAACGCGTATTTACGTTTTTTTTTTTTGGGGGGGGGGTGCAGCCAAGGAAATCGCAGAGTTTTGCAGAACCTGTGATATATGTCAAAAGGTCACCGCCAAATGACGAGTACACCAGGCCTCCCTTCAGAAGACTCCAGTTATATCAGAACCATTTTGCAGTGTTGCCATCGATTTTATTTAACCGATACATCCCCCTTCCATTGAGGACCACTCTTACGTTCTCACACTCGTCGATTAAGCCACCCGGTTCCCGGAAGCAATTGCTCTCAAAAAAAATCATAGCATCTCGTGTGCCGAGGCAATAATCACTATTTGTTTACGGGTAGGGATCCCTAAAGAGGTCTTTTCTGACAAGGGCCGTCAATTTTTTTCAAAATTGAAGGAGCATGTGTGTAAGTTCTTTCAAATTAGGCCCATTTTCACCACGCCCTTTCACTCCTCTGTAAACGGTATGTGCGAGAAGTTAAACGCTACTTTGAAAAGCGTGCTTAAAAGCCTGTGCCACGACCAGCCCCATGAATGGCACCGGTACCTGCCAGTAGCTTTAGTTGCGTGTAGGGAGATTCCCACCGAACTCTGGGATTCTCTCCATTTCAGCTTCTCTATGGTCGCAAAGTCCGAGGTCCACTGAACATTCTCAGTGAGCTGCTCACGAACTCTCGATTGGATGAGGAACTAAAGACCTCCTACTCGTATGTTCTGGACTTGCGTGTTGGGTTAGAAAAATGCTCGGAGGTTGCCGTGCAAAATTCCGAGATCAATCTAGAGAAGTATTGAATGTATTTTGATATTAAATCTAAGGCACAAAAATTGAAACCAGGCGATGAAGTTCTGCTTTCACTTTCCACGGACAACAGGAAGGAACGTTCCCGGTCATAGAGCCTAGAGGGCCCGTGGATTATGCCAACCGGCTTAGGATATACGGATTGAAAATCAAGCCGTCCAAGTGCCCTTTGCTCATAGCACTATCTCTTAGTTAGGGTTCAAAGTAGGAGAGGGCCAATTAGCCTCCCCCAAGAGGAAACAGTTTAGGCATTAAAAGACATGCAAACTCCCTAAAACCAAGAAACAGCTTCGTTTGTTTCTTGGCTCCATCTCCTTCTATCAGCGGTTCATGCTTTAATTCGCTTCCATATGGTCACCCGTTAAAAACATTGTTAAAAAGGCCGCACCAGACCTCATCTTATGGAATCCTGCTGCGACTGAGAGTTTCGGCGAGCTAAAGAAAAAAATTGGTCTCCACTCCTATCCTTTCTTTTCCCAATCCCCAGGAAAAAAATGCCATTGCGACCATCTTAATCTCGGCATTGGGTGCGTTTTATTACAATATAAAGAAGAAGGAACTCCATTTCCAGTGGCATATGCAAGCCGGAAGCTGTTGGCATTCAAAAATTTAGGAATCGTTTCTACATTTTCTTTGTGGGTGTTATTTATCATAATTTTTACTCACGTGCATATATGTATATTCGAATTAAAACTTGACGTGTATAGGAAACCAACCCACTCGAATGCCTATATATATTATCTTTCGTTTTACGATAATACTGTTAAAAAATCGGTAATTTCTAACCTTTTCCTTAGAGCATACAAAATATGTCATCCTTCCTATTTAGATGAAGAAATTATTATTATCTGGACCATTTTTTCTAATTTGTATTACCTCGATTGATTCATATCGTCTAACCATTTCGCAGATAGGAAAACATTCTATGGTAATAGGCCTTTTCGCACTAATGACTTCAACAAATGTATAACATTGCCATTTAATAATAAATTAAATAGTTTAAAGGACATATTTGGAAAAGCGTGTATTAATCTAGCCTTTAAATATAATAATTCCTTAAACCAATTGATGATTGCCAGGAAACCCCAAAAATATATTAACATAGGAGTATATGCAATACCATGCAACGATTGCCATAAAGTTTATATAGGGGAAACCGGGAGAAATCTAGACAAGAGATTGTATGAATACAAAAGAGATATTAGAGTGGGCAGCGAAAGCAGTGGAATATTTTGCCATGTTAGAGACAAGAATCATACGATCGATTTCAATGGAAGTAAAATGGTATTTATATCGCCTAACTATGTTAAGAGAAGAATCGTAGAATCGAGGTTGATATCGTCAGTTCCTAATTTAAATCTATCTGAGGGTCAATTTTCTTTTAATCCTGTAATTAGAGAGCAAATAAACAAAATAGTAAAATGTCAGCCCTCTATATGTTTAGGCCTACCCCCCCTCCGTCCTGATTAGCCACAAGTAGTGGGAGTGGGAAAAAACGGGGATCTTTCATGACCTAACCATGTGTTATGCTTGTATGCACTTTTCTTATATTTTCTATCCAGTGGCAGTTGAAAAAGGGTGTGAGATACCCTGAAACTGTTCTGAATTAAATTGTCTTCGGAGAATGTGGTTTAATTCCTCTCTCTCTATATGTATATATATATATATATATATATATATATATATATATATATATATATATATATATATAGAGAGAGAGAGAGAGAGAGAGAGAGAGAGAGAGAGAGAGAGAGAGGGATATATATATATTCTAAAATACGGAGGGAGATCTTATTGTTGCAATGGCCTAGGATTTTATTATTATCAGCACAAACTTCGATTTTCCACTGAATGATGTGATCTTTAATAACTCCAAAAGTTCCGAGGAGGTGTGTTCGTCACATTAATCATTGAGCCAATTGACGTATTATTGGTGAAAATTATCTTAACTTAATTATAGGGGACTTTTTGCAGGAGAAACTTCACTAATTTCTTACAGAAGAATCGCTGAGGCAGCCTAAATATGGTAATGATATATAAAATGAATCTTTGCTGACTGTACTTATAGGTAGATTGGAATCGTAGAGTCGTTTGAAAATTTTCCTGAGTAAGAGATCGTATAGATTTGTGGGAAATGAATGATTTTTAAATAAATTGAAAGGACAGTTAATTCCGTTTGGACAGATAAGTAGGTTGAGGATAAGTAATAATCGCGGTGTATTAAGGTTTTTTTTAATTGATTTGGAAGAGTTGATCACAATAACTGAAAATAGTTTTGCCGAAGGCCTTTGAATATAAGTTTTCGTTATAGTGAGGTATCTATTTTATTGCCAGAATTATCTTTCAAAATGTTCAGAAATGGAAGGACAGTATCTTTTTCAAATTCCACCGTGTATTAGATATTTGTCTGCAGTCCATTGCTATAATTTAACAAAAAACTATTGTGTTGTTCCTCAGTAGTGAATGTAGGGAATCAACCTTTTCATAAACGTCATAATAAAGAGGGGGAGATTTTTTTAGCGCAATTATCAAAATCTTACTCCTCTATGTTCATCATGTAGATGTCTGCATCGATGTGAGCAACGGCGTACCCTATCTGACACAATCTATTTCCTGGTAAACATTGTCATTGAACATGAAGCAATTGTCTTTAGATATGAGTTTAATGAATGTTTAATATTTTGAGTGGTGAATAAATTAAAGGAGATCGAGTTAGAAAAGGCTCTTCGAAGAATAATTTATAGCACTTCATTAACAGGTATGTTGGTTAATAAGGATTCTATATTAAAACTGTAAAGTACCTATTAAGCACCAACTATATTAAGGTTCTCAAGTTATTTAACAAAAGAAGAAACTATTTGGGATGCTACACTGGCAAATATTTTGAGGAAATGTGTCAAATGATTAGCTAATTTATATGTGTCGGAAATGAATAAGAGGTCAAGATAGGGCGAAGGGATACTTAGGTTTCTGGAATTTGCGGAGCTCATAGAGAAAACCTAAACTAGGAAAGGTTGTAAATAGGGTGTTGTATATATTAACATTAATAGCTTTACAGGATTTTAGTTAAGCGAGTAGGCGGTGTGTTTTGTCTTACAACCAAAAGATTAGTTTTTTCAGTGGTTCTGTTAATTGTCAAGTTTAGCAATATCGTTGAGCATGTTGTGAATTTTACAAAAGTTATCTGTTTTATTGAGGATCACCACTCTCTCTATTTACGGGACGAGAAGTAACTAAACTACTGTTTTGTGAAAGAGAGAGAAAAATACCAATAAAGTTTGGTCTCAAAATAAGGGAGCAGATTTTGAATGATTTAATCTTGCTATATAACCTATTGGAAAGTTTTGATAGACGTAGAGGAAATTTGTTGAAATCCCCATATTCATCGGTTGAGGGTAGGTTATGGGCCAATTTCTCAAGGGAAGCAAGGGAAAGAAGCCAACCTTTTCTTTACTATGGGGATAATAAATTGTAAGCCTGATGAGATAAGAATTTTCTCTCGCTTATTTATGTAAATCGTAATCAGCAAGATTGCAGGTAGCAATATCTGTATGTAAGGAATTTAGGAATGCTAATGCATAAATTTTACAATTAGCCTTCCTAAATCACGCTTTTTCTAGTCTTTGAAACGTCTTTTTACCTTTTAACTATTGTACAGAAAATTAAAGAAAAAAAGAGAAAGTGAAAGAAGTTTAAGTATACTTGCTGTTTGTGACGTCATAGTAAGCTCCACTCTCTAGACCCTTTTACCTCCCCTGTGAGGAATTGGTTCGTAACTTATCCTCACCCACGTATGCGGAGCTTCCAAAAATCCCGGCTGCATCTATCAGAACTCTCCAATAGATTTTCCACCGAGATTAAGTCATTAAATCACTTTCCATTATCTTCAGGCCACATGATATTGCCATTATACGATCTCTTTCACAAAGGTAACGACCCAGCTTCAATCATTTATTTGCTAAGCTTTTGAATTTAAGCTAAAAAATAAGAACCTTGCCTCAGAGCTTAATAAAATACTAGACTTGACAATGTGAATAGAAAAGAGAGTAGAGGGATGAATGTTTTTTACCCTCAGAGATCGGTTAGTAAGAGACTAAATGGTGATGAAATATCGGTAGTACTTCAGATTAGGAGCACACGGTAGGTGGCGCTGTTAGTAGGCTACAATTTTAGGCTACAATATATCTCTTCTGACGTCAAAGGGTAGCTTCAGATGTGACCAATCACGACGTTATATTTTTTTATTGTTTTGGGGATTTGTAACTTCTAGTCTGTATTATTTACTAAATATCTGTGCCTCTGCTCATTTATAGTTTTTTTCTAAGTTAGGTAAGGTTTCTTGATGTATTTTATTGGGGTTTTTTGTTTTTGTTTTCATCTTTTTTGTTTCGATATGAACGATAACAGCTTTTTACGGGCAACGTGGTAGCTATAAATAGAACCCGCTTAGCATTGTTTTTGTTTCGTTATGCCTTTTTCGTGCTCTAGTTGGGCTTCTTCGTTATTCGAATTCGGGTTTATTTTGCATGACCGCAAAAAACTTTTCGATTATACAGAGGCGCATAAACTAATAAACAAACTTATAAAGTAAGTATTGTGTGTCATTAGGTTAGGTTTTTATGCCAGTAAAAAGTTGTTGGGGAAAAAAACGTAAATTCAAGGGGACGGCTCGTGGTGGAGATATCACTGCGGGGGGAACACCCTGCGATGATCCTAAGTTTCAATCAATTTGGGGGGTCTGGGAGCGCAGCCTCCCAGTATATACTCATATACAAAAAAATCTAACGCCTTAATTGTTCACATCTGACGCTACTGTCTGACGTCATAAGACATATATTGTAGCCCAAAATTGTAGCTTATAAACAGCGCTTCCTACCGTGCGCCCTGAAACAGAAGATTTACCGAAATATCTTAAGGGTGTCGGAAGAGTTAAATGTCGGTGGTTAGACAGTGCTTCGTTGTGTTTTTGTGTTTGTAGAGGTATAATAAGAGTTTCGTATTTATATATATATATATATATATATATATATATATATATATATATATATATATATATATATATATATATGTATCGAGTCTAAGGAAATAATAACTAGATACATCTGGGTTTAGCTTTGCCCCTCCGATGTTCTCCGGTAACATAGGAGAACGGGCAAAAGGGTAAATGTTACAAGAGAGATTCTTGACCTCAGCTCAAAAGGCAGGCCCTTCGAGGGGGCACTTGTAAACAATCCATTCAAAAGTGCAAACTGCCGATCGCGTATTACCCCCTCTCCGAGCCACAAGACGAAATGTGCGGGAGACCAACCTGAGGTCCCACTGTGCGAGGCCTCCCCCCCATCCACCTCCCCACCCACCTCAGCGGGAGTAATTTGGGTATATAACAGGATGACCCGTAACAAGTAAGTCACCGGTTGAGAGATTTTTTGAGTTCGAGAAAGAAACAGAAAAATCACCGGTAGAAAGTTTTCTGCAAGTTAAGGAGAACTTTGCAGTCCGTGTACGAAACCAGATCGTACCAAGGAAGCTCGGCGCTGCTCGATCCCCCAAGAGATTGAGTATCAAGCTAGCCAGTGTGAGTACTCTAAATCTTACTCTATCTGAGTTGGAAAAACCCCAACTAGATATAAAAAATAAAAAGAAGACAACGAATTCATCTCGTCCGGAAGCAAAGTGAAAGGGCTAAGTTTTAGCTTAAAGTCGCCTCTACCCAGGATCCCTCGTGACGTTACCCGTCAACTCGCCAGGCAAGTCGTCGAAAGCCATCTAGCGAACAAACAACCAACTCCGATCAAAAATCTCCGAGGATTGTCCAACTGGGCACGAGTATTTAATCTCTATTACCTTATGTGAGTAAAGATTAATACTGTTGTTTATGTCCCCGTGCATAATAATTAGTTTATTTGATGTCTGGCCAAGGACAACGATATTAACTTAAAATTGTTCCCACCCCGTAAAATTATATCTCGAATCGAGCCGCGAGAGCTCACCCAGTAAGCCCATTTTCTCTTTGTTTAAGTGTATTAGATTAGTATTTGTTTTATGTTATTAAGTGAGATGGTTCATGTTCATTAAAGTCTAATTTTTCCGTAAAAGTACCGTTTTAATTATCATCGAACGAGTTAAAGTGGCAATAATTGATAAAGTCAAGAAAGAAACCCCTTTTATGTATTCACTAGAATTAAAATAAAGATTAGCACTCTTAGAGCCCGATCCTCAAGCGATCACCCAGGCACGAACCTACGCCTCAATTTAAAGTTATTTGGTTTATTAAAAATTAATAAAGCAAATAAATATATTAGCTCGGCTAAACTACGACAGTGTTTTATGTAGCGGTATTGTATTAGACTGAGGTGGTAGGAGGGTTGAGGTCGGAAAGGTGGGGCGCGAGTTAAGGAAACACGCTACGCATTTAGTTGTTATCTTATGTATGGATAGGTGTTGGTTGTGGATAGTCGAGAGCTGCTGAGTATCTCAGCCCTATCGCATCGTGTTGCTTGGCGTGTATTCTAATGTATGAGGGTTATTTGTGAATTTCCTTCAACTCTTCTGTTAAGCGGTCCTGGGTGTATGTATTGAGTGGTATGAATTTATTATTTTCTTCTAGCGTGAACATGAGTGTGTAACGAGGAGAGCGACACGTGCGTCTCAGAGATGAATTCTACTTGCCCTGTGCTCTCCTCTTCCATGAATGACTCGCGGCTGCTGGTGTGATTGGTGCGTATGTTAGGAGTGCTCAACCTAGTGTTTTGGATAGATGGAGTGGTTGTTCGCGGTTGACAGGGTAAAACCTGCGCATCGGTTTTTTGTGTTTTAAGCTCTTGCTTGTGTGATATTTTGGTGTAACTGGATGCGTAGGTATTTTGGAAATGGGACCCCGATTATTTTAGTGTTAGGCTTATATGAATGTATTGCCGGTGCTGGGTAGTTTAATTCTGGTGTATATCTGTATATTTGCATGTTGTGCATCTAGTGATCTCTCGAGTAAGGTGCGCAATTCTCTTCTGGGCGCTAGCCGAAAACAAAATGGTCTTGTTGTCGGCGTAGGACAATTTTTGTGGTTGCATTTTGAGGGTGGCCATGGGGCATCGTTACTAGGCATTGTGTATATTGTAGGTGGAGTACGCTATCCTGTGCTACACCAGCACGTGAGGTCAATGGAAGTGATATTGTGTTGTTGTATTTAATGTGACGCCTGTTGCTAAGATAGTGTAAGAGATGCCTTCTGGTGCAGAGAGAGAGAGAGAGAGAGAGATCCGCGTTGTTGGCTAGTTTTGAACGAAGTCAATCCTGCACACCTTGTTGAATGCATTCTCTACATACTTGCTGATGGAAAGTGGTTTTGTTGTGACGTGTATCTTGCATTATGTCATTAACAATTGTCATAACCGTTTCAGTAAACTGGCCTTTCCTGAAGCCATCTTGGCAGAGGATAACTAGTTACTATCATCCAGAAAATTCCAGAGTATTTTGCCGAGGCGCTCTAATAGTTCAATGGGCCTCGAATTGTTTGCTGTTTTGTGTTTTTGATTTTTTATGAAGAATTATGTTGAGTAATATTATAAATTTTTCTAGGAAATGTTTAGAGGCGAGTGAGGCTTTGAATAGGTGTGTTATTGTAGGAAAATGTTTTAGGGAAAAATATATTATTATGTCAGGCCGTGGGAGCGTTTTAGTGTTTTTCCGATGTAGTGTTTTGTTTCCTTGGCAGTGTGGTAGATCTGTTTAGCACCTACTTAAGTAACAAGGGGTGGGGCCAAGCTCTTCGGAGTGAAGTCTGTATATACGTTAGCCCAGTGGGGCCTGAGTGAGTAGAGGATGTCCTTAATTTCAGTGAGTGTGTGGTTATTGTGTTGTAGGTTTATGGCATTTGGTGGAGCCATGCTCAATATCCTCTTTACGCGTCTTTAGTAGAAGAGGGGGGGGGAGGTGACAGAGCCAAGGCTGGTTGTATAGGAGTGAGGATATCATAATAGGCAGCAAAATGAGTGGTGTTGGAGGAAAATCTGGAGAAGGATCGAGTAGGTAGGACAAATCTATGCAGATTCGTGTGGTGAGTACTCTTCTTCTCTTTTTGTATTCTTGTATTAGGGCGAACATCGTGTCGGGAAAGACGATTTGCTCTAGTCAAGTTTGCTGCGTAAAGCAGTTTTAGGACATTAGCGTATAGGCGGAGGTCGCCCCCCGACATGTATTTTGCTATTGTGGAGAGCACGGCAGAAGGTTAAGTATAGGGGCTGGTTGAGGTAGTGGTTGTGTTTGGTTATGTGAAGGTGTGTATGTTTGTGTTGGTATGGTTTTACTTATTCGTACTTGGTTGTTTGGTAAAGAGTTTTTATTCAACAGTGAAACAGTGATTTTTTGGCGACTTGTTGAAATTTCTGGGGGTCTCATGTAGACCTGAATATCGGTGTTTTACCGATGTGTGCATTAAGGGTGTTGGTGATTGGCTCCTTTAGATTGTTTGAAAGTTTCAGTATCGCGGGTCGTGCTAGTATGCATTTTTCCCCCGTAGGCGTGGAGTAAACGTAGAGTAGTTTGACCATCTATGACGTTCACTATAGGCATTTTACTATTTGCGAGTAATGTCAACTTTTAAAAGCTGTGCGTTATAAAGCATCCACCCTTTCGCTGAATGACCCTATGACCAAGCATCAGTATGTAATGAATAGATGAATATGAATATCGACCTGGAGTGGATATTCCGATTTTCTTAAAATATTACGTACTTAAGGATGGATGAAGGCAGAAACAACTACCTTCAGACGGTGGGTTCCGCCCTCTTAACCGGTTTTAATTACTCAGAATTATTTCCAGCCTAGACAGAGGTTATTTGATTCCCTTTTGTGACCCTGGTCGGACCCACAGAACAGGGTAAATTTCTCCTCTCGCAGGTTGTAAGTCCGTCCCATTAAAGGCTGACTCTTGAATTTAGGGTGCTCAGTGGCCTAGACCACAAAACTCTTACAATGCATCAAATTATGTCCTTTAAAAGAAAGGAATAGTTGCATTGAGGGTTGTGTCTGAAGTCTACGTTCACGAGGTAAGATCACGACGGGGCAAGAGTTGAAAGGGGAGTTAGGCTGACATATTAAGATAACACGTCGGGAAAAAATTATCTTTATAAGTATGTCTTTCATTTGGTAGGGTTGCGTGTAAGTGGAACAGAAGATTAGACGGGATTTCTAAGTCCTCCTTGTGACGCTTGGGTAAGAGTATCCTTGGGAACACGAGGCCATAATCAACGCTGGAAGTTTGCCTCAAAATGCTGTTAATTGACGTTGCTTCTAACTTTGGCAAACGGCCTCATCCTTTAACTGCAAGCGGGAGCTGACATCCAACCTTATATATATATATATATATATATATATATATATATATATATATATATATATATATAGAGAGAGAGAGAGAGAGAGAGAGAGAGAGACAAGAGAGAGAGAGAGAGAGAGAGAGAGAGAGAGAAAGAGATCTTTCTATTTTTTGTGGAAGTTGATAGGTGTATCGGCCACAGTCCTCTTCCCCCCGGCTCTGATCAAGAAGGAGGTTAGAAGACTTCAAGTCGAGTCTTCCATCCTTCCCTGCGCTAACCTACATTCAGTTCCACCACACGGTGGGTTAGCCAGAGGGAGAAGAAACGGCGGAGAAAGTAGAGGGAAGATAGGAGAAGGAGAATAAAAGGAGTGAAAATGGAAATTTAGTATGATAGCAGAAGTTGATCTTAGATGATCGACTAATGATCGCTGAGTAATAGAAGAAAAGAATTGAACACTCCATATTGTTTAGACCTACTGATTAACGTGGAATCCGAAGCACGACCTGCTTTTTTTAGTCTACCCTTTACGGCATACGGCTGAGGCTATATTAGCAAGAAGGCACATAGCTAAACAATCCTATTCTTTATTAGGTTACGTTAGATTAGGCTAGATATAGTTGGGTTTAGTTAGGTTAGGATATATTATGCTCTAAAAACCTTGGGATACCCCATCTTTACAAGATATTATATATATATATATATATATATATATATATATATATATATATATATATATATATAGATATATATATATATATGTGGAAAACTCACAAAGTATCGCGTCAGTAAGCAATAAATGCAACAAAGCCCAGAGGGAAGTTATGTAATACGAGGATTCCAAGTACTTTCGAACTTTTTTTGAGTTCTTTATCAAGAAATAACAGAAGTATCGAAAATTGTAATATTTATAAGGATGATGCAGAGGAGAGGGAACGCCCACAAAAAAAAAAAAATCAATCAACAAAATGAATGATATGAAATGGAAACCTTAGAAGGAGGTTTCCATTTCATATTAATTCATTTTGTTGATTGTTTTTTGCTTTATGGGCGGCGTTCCCTCTCCTCTGTATCATCCTTATAAATATTACAATTTTCAATGCTTCTATTATTCCTTGATAAAGAACTCGAAATAAATTACAAAAATACTTGGAATACTCGTATTAATTTTCCCTGTGAGCTTTGTTGCATATATATATATATATATATATATATATATATATATATATATATATATATATATATATATATATATATATATATATTTATATATCGTGATAAGGAGTTATTCCACGTTAGTCACCAATACAGATCACTTTACATATAGTCATTCATGGGTTACCACTTTATGTCTAGATAAACGCGGGAGGTTTCATCACTTGACACTAGTTCTTGAACTTCTCCTGAACTCAATACTGGTTTGATATCTTCTTTGGCAAGAGTTCTTCATAACAATTCGGCTAACAAAGACAAATTCCCTTTTTTAAAACGCAATTTAATATAGAAGTAATTTGCAACACTATTATTTATGTAAATACTTCTTAATTTTAACGGATCAATGCAAGATAACGATTGTGAGGTGCCTCATCTTGAATTATAGATAAGTTACGCGCTTATTCTGAAATTGAAGTTGCGTCAGGTATCTATTCTTGATTTAAACGACTTTAAAGTTCATAACCGATGTGTTTATTTTTAAATCAACGCGGAGTTAATACTTCTGAATGTGTCTATACCGAATAATGCTTGATAAAGTGAATTAAATGGACTGAGGTGAGATTAAATCCACTCTTGGTGAATGGAACGTAATGAAATTGTTTTGGTCGGGGATGAAATAAGACCATTTTGGGCGCGAAAAAGACTGTGACTCTCTTTCTATCAATCGAGAAATGCTTGCTATAGTGAATTGAGTGAACTCTGGTGAGTTTAATTTCTCTCGAGGGGAAAGAGAGTGAAGAATTTACTGTGTTCCCTTAGATAAAATAGGCTGAGACTGTGATATTCTTCGTAGAAGGAGTCTGTGTAATCTATTATGTTTGAGGTGTTCTTGATAAAACACTTGTGTATGTCGTTAAGATTGTAGGGTATTAAGTGAAAAGAAGGAAATCTAGGGAGCTATACCTCACGTCCACAATCTGCATAATGTGTCTCTATTAGGAATCATTTTTACTTCGCTAAGCCACGGAATGCTTATAGTAGCTAAGATAAACAGCAGATGACAATTACTCTGTCTCCTGACTCGATGTGAACTAGAGAGAAAAGTATTTATTGTGTTTAGAAATAAGTTCTTGCGGTTTTATCAAATTTATTCATTACCATTAACAATTTTAGGAAAAACTTTATTTTTAATTGATAACATTATGCAATTTAATCAATAATGTATTCTCCGTTGTTATTTACGACTTCTTCCCAACGTTCAACTAGTTTTTCGATGTCAATGCAATAAAAATCTCTGGATTTTGACTCGAAGAATTTGTCTAACCAGGTTCTTAATTCCACATCAGTATTGAACGAAACGCCGCGCAAATTGTTGGAGAGCGATCGGAACAGATGGAAATCCGATGGAGCCAAGTCTGGCGAATATATAGGATGCGGCAGGATTTCCCAATTAAGCGTTTAGATAGCGTCTTTTGTCATATTGTCAATGTGAGGACGAGTATTGTCGTGTTGCAGAAGGACTCCATAACGTTGATGAGGTCACTTTTCATGAATAGTTTCGGCGAGTCGATACATTTGTTGAACGTAGAGTTCTGCATTGACAATCTTGTTGTACACAAGGAGCTCATAAAGAATGATGCCTTCACAATCCCACCACACACACAGCATTGTTTTTCGTGGATGAAGTCCTTGCTTTAATCGCAGATGTGTTTTTTTATTAGGGCTAAGCCATTGTTTTTGATAGTTCATGTTGACATAAACACACTACTTTTCGTCGTCAGTTTTGATGTGGTGCATAAATCTGTGCATATATTCACAAGTAGCCTTGTGACGAGCAAGCAAACCTGCGACAATCGTGGAGCGTTGAAGTTTGTTGCTTTCGCTCAAAGTGTGCGGAAGCCATGCACAGAGTTTTTTAACTTTTCCCATCGAATGAAGGTGATTCACTCCAGTTTTCTGATCACACGCCAATTGACGAGGATTTTCATGAAGAAAGTCGTTCAATCAATCTTCATCCAACTTAATGGGGCGACCAGAACGTTCTTCGTCATTAAGTTTGAAATGACCGTTTTTGAAACGCGAAAACCACCATTGAGCTGTCCTTTCTAATGAAGCATTTTCTCCGTACACAGTACAAATATCGCGACGAGCTTTGGCTACGTTTGCATTGTTCCCGTCTCGATTGAAAATGAGGGTACAGAACAAAAATTAAATTAACACAACTTTTAAATAAACCGTAATGACTTATTACTTAACTTCAAGACGTAGCCTAAGCAAAAGCCTAATAGTCTACGCTGTTAAGAAACGTAGCCTAACCTTTGCAAATTTTTCTCTCATTATTTATTATTGTTTCTTAATATGTGCACAAATCACGTCAACCAAACTTAAATCAACACAACATTAAAAAAATACCAAGAACTTATTCCTCAACCTAATATATGGCCTTATATTTGATAAGCAGTTCATCTTCTGGGATGCGCACGTTAGCTTCCGAGTTTGAACTGGAAGGTGAAAGCGCTTAGCCAAATTATTTTCCTTCACCTGATGCTCCAAGGGCGACATTATACAACTGAATAAAGACTTGTACTTGCAACCTAAAACTGCAGAACAGTACAACTCAAAGAAATTCTGACTGAAATCAATGATATTAAATGGCATATAATTGATCTGTGTGAAAACCTACGATATGGGAAAACTATCACTGAAATACATGACCCTCCTCTATCAAATTGGAAAAGAACATCAACTAGGCATCGAATTGGATTCTTGATACATAGAGAGTTCAGACAAATGATAATAAAGTTTCAGGGCATATCGTAATCAGTCGTTTACGTAAATCTATGAGCTTCTAAGGAGTCCAAACTCAAAATAGTTAAAGTGTACGCACCTGCCTCTGTTAGTACGCAGGAAGAAAGAGAGACATATTATGATGACATCAAGACATGTCTAAACAAAAATAAAGGCCATTTTAACATCGTCATGAGTGACTATAATGCATAAGTCGGGCAAGACTCTCGAACTGGGGCAAGGTTCTCAATAGACGAATAATGAAAGGAGACAAGATCTTGTTAATTTTACAATGGACCAAGACTTCTAAATTGCCCACACTATATTCAAAGAGAAGGTACAGAAAAGATGGAATTGGAGCAACCAAAACTAATACAAAATAATCACCGTTAATTATTGCCAAATCATCAATAAAATCAAAATCAATGACCATGGGATGATCAGATGTATGATAAAAAATAACATTCAGAAAGAGGGTAGAAAACTATTACATTAAAAAATTAAGCTCATTAAAATCAAGAAAAGTCTCGTTCAAGAATTCCAGCACCATTTTCAGAGATCGTACCATGAACATACCCTTGACCCAAATATCATCAGATATATACAAACGATAAACAATAACTTGATAAAAAAGAGGGCAAAGACAGCGGAAGATACAAGGAAACTCAAAATAAGAACATGATCGCAGAAGAACCCTCTACCTAATGAAGAAGCGAAAACAATTTAAAATAAGTAACACAGACCTAAAAATTGAATTAGTAAAACTAAACAAGCTCATTAAAGAGAAACGGAGAACTGACAAAGGATTAGAAGACAACTATTGTTAAAGAGACCGTCTAAGAAGGAAAAGGACAGAAAATGGTAAAAATACATTTTAAAAGGAAAATTATATATTATAGCCATAAAATAGGAAGATAGTAAAATCATTCAGGATCGATAAAGAATAGTGAAAGGAACTAAGGTGTACTATGAAGGTTGTACTTGAGCAACAAAACCATCCAGGACCATAAATACCCAAGAACACTCACCAAACTCCGAGCCGTTCTCAAATTAGAAATTGGCATTGCAATCAATCAACTGAAGAGCCACAAAGCAGCAGGTTAAGACAACCACACTTAGGACTTGCTGGATGATTCTGGAGAAGTCATTGTAGATCTAAAGTGAGGAGACTGTAGTTTATATTAAAGGTTATCAATGAAATTTATACAAATACATTCCAAAGTATTACGTGAAACAGTATTGCTACAATATGAAACGAAACGGACACTGTCCCATCAAGGAGAAAAAATTAAATCGCCTCATAAAAAACAGAAAATGGACCCCAAACACCTCTCCTAATTCAGTGTTTAATTTATTCCGTTTTGAATTAGACGATGTTATTACCATTTCTGCCCTGGGGTATGGATTAAACTTTCCATGCCCATTCCCCATAATGCTTTTGCCATAACAAATCCTTTTACGAAACTCGAACAGTTCAGTGGCATTCCTACAGCCAACCCTCTCACTATAACTACACGATTTCGCCTTTGTATAAATAAGATTAAAAACAATAGTGATACACATATTTCGAGAGTTGACAAATCTGGTAGCACAGTAATTTTAGATGAATCTGCGTACATTGTAAAATTAATAGTTTATTAAGTGACATTACTACTAATGATTTTTTAAGCAAAACTCCCAATAAACAAGTAAATAATCATTCAATTCACGAATCTGTAACCTAAGAAGATCATTGAGTCTGGAAAGGAATGCTTTATTTACTTGTTTATTAGGATTTTTCTTTAGAAACAAATTCAACTCTTTTAAAGCATCTGTCCCGCAACTTTATGGTGTAGTCTAAACTTATAAAGTCAATAATCCAATGAGCCAATTTTCAACTCGGTGGAAGGTGGCCCTTACACATTATCGAAAATGCCCGCCCATCATCTTAGCTTTCTAGTAAGAACTATATCCAAATTGTACATTGTTAATAACAAACACCAATTTAATTTGAAAACTCTCTGATGTACCTTATTTCAGTTCTTTCCCTCTGGGTAATTTTGGTGTTTGCTCCTATTTTACAAAATTTAATTTCCAAGACTTATTAAAATTTGTCTAAAATCCCTTGAAAAATTTCCTCTTCAATATGATTCTAATATTCTCATTTATCTTAGACAACTGCCAGTTCACTTTAAATGAAAAAAAATATCGCCAAAGGTTTAGTAAACAACTCTCCCTCCAAACCAAGCATTGATCTTACCATAAAATTAGAGATTGTCCCAAATTATTTATATAGGACAGTCAGAAAAAGAATTTATTGCATGTCTTAAACAACACTGAACCAATGTAGGCAACTATAAGAAGCAACGCCCCCTGTTTTTCCATATGTCAGAAATTAGATCATGTTGGTTGCATTTCACCGTTTCACGTAATATTTTAGAATGCGTTTGCATCAATTTCAATGTTACCTGTAATATAAACCTCAGCAGTCTCTTCGCATACATATAATAAACAAAAAATTTAATTAATGTTTCTTTTCTCCGCCCATCCTCTTTAAATTAACATATGTAAGAATATCCTTATTCCCACTCTAAACCCTCTCACCGCCATTTTCATTCCCAGAAGAGCTCTTTACCCGAAGCGTTTTACGCCTCATCATATAGAAGTAGACATTGAATGAGTAAAATAAAGTATTCTGAGACTGATGATAACTCACAAAGTCATACAAAAGATACATTTACATAACTGTAGGAAGCGAAAAATAGATGGAAATTTCTTAGGTCTGAACATAAAAACGAATGACAGTAAAAATAATTAGGTTTTACAGTGGAGATGGCCAAGTTACATTGTCATAAAAAAACGCAAGTTGGCCGAAATGATTCTTAAAATAAACATAACTTAATACATAGAGAGAATAGAAAACGTCTTTATAGGACATATAAGATGAGTTTCGCACGAGAGACATGACCAACTTGAGCACTGTTTCGTGATAAGGACGTATTTTAGGAAGGACTTTGCCTCACAGTACACCGTTTAACATTTAGTGTATGATTACTACCATCATGAATACTATGGCAAAGGCGTTCTACAAGAGTTTCCATTGATCATGCTCTAGCCGTCGAATTTGCCATGGTACGTCTGCCATTAACATAATTATTCCTGAGGTGGTCTATTGGGTTGTATTTCTTTGTTTAATGTGTCTTATACATTTTCTCCTTGTATCATTATGTTGCGCTCATAACCAAGAATTTTGTTTCTGATCTGTCGTGTTTTTAATAACAAGTATTGTTCTTTCTGAAATTTTCTCACATTATGAATAAATTTTGCCTTCAGTGTCATATTTCACTATAATACATATAATAGAATATGAAATAAATCATCATTAAATATAAAGATATTTAAAACGATGGTTAAGAATAGCCCTCATATTTCATGACGTGACTATGCAGTAGTCCTGGAGCTAGGTAAATCGAGTTATGACAGCTACCGCCACACCATTGTCCTGAAGGTTCTCCTTAAGCTGACTGACATTCGCACAACAAACTTGGCGCTATGAATTCACTCTGCGGTGACTCTTAAGCATCAGAAATTTCCTTCTCATGATATGCCTTATAGTGACAATTGGAATCTCCTTGACAATGTGAAATTCTCTTTTCAAAGTTACTGATGGAAAGGAAGCCATTAAACACTTTCCAAAGCTCAATTTACAAGATTATGAACCATCTGCTAATAAACCCCACATGTCCTCACATATGCTCCGCGTTCCATCTAGACGAGCGGAAAGTCCCCCTTTCTTGTTTTGGCAATTACTATACAATTATTTAGTCCATAAACTTGTTCTTCTTACTTATTTTCCCATGTTCATTCATCTTTTTTCCTTCTCAGAAGCAATTTTACATGCTGGAGAGCTCCTAGCTGTGTTACCAGCCATGTTTTGAGTGATAAAAAAGCAACCGAAAGCTAAACGTCTTTTTTAAAAATAAGAGGCTCCGATCTTGTGCGCGATATTGCTTTTCTATACGTTCAAAGGTGGTATTAAATAAATTGAACAAGTTGAAAAATAAACTTTTACTTCATTCATCAATTCCTTGAGCTTTTATGAATAAATTATAAGTTTGTAAAAACAATTTAGCAACATATGACTAACCAACACTTTGAAGATAAAGCACCTGTAGAAAATGTTTTCAACGTCCGCAATCTGGAACAGGAGCATAAAATGGCCTTTTGGAAAATTGGTTAATACTCATGTAACTTTGGTAATCAAAAACAGAAAAAATGCAGTCATTTTTGGGTTAGAGAAACCAATTGTTAATCCAAAATTCTCCATTATGTCTTAATCTAGCTTATTCTGCTATAACACCCTAGGAACAAACATTATGGAGATACTTCACTGAAGATTAAACAAAGTCATAGGATAATTTTATTTCCACCATTATATGGTTTTCTTCATTCGAACTTCTTCCTGTAGATATCTTCTAAGCTTCCAGGAGGTTCTTTTTACAGCTTCATGAAGATAATAGAGAATGGACTCTGGATATATATTATACGTATGTAGACTCTCAAGAGCTGTTTTAATAAGATACCTAATAGATCAACATAATACGCTATCAGGTCTTTCTTTAGATGCAATATCCAGGAAAGGTATATAACACTACAGAAGATTATTCTATAATCTATCTCCTAAAAGTAAATTTTCAAGCTGACAGTTTATTTGTACGAGCTACACACTGAAGTTGCATAAACCACTTTCGTCAGTTTCTTTTTTTTTGTAAATTTATACGTAGAGGTGTATAATACGCTTCCAGTAATTTGTTTTAGAACTAACTCCTGGCGATTCACAGTACGCTTTCATAAATTTTTTCTATGACCTGCTTCATCGGATATTTACTGTAATTAGGTTTCAGAAATAAACCTCCACAAATTGTTTGCTGAAAGTATGTTTATAATACGCTCAGATTAGCTTTTTTTCCAAACACTTTCCAGATGTTATATAATACGCTCTCAAAGGGTTTGTTTTTACGAAACTATCTACTTCTTGGTGGTAATTAATAAGATCTTGAGAGTCTTGTTATGAACTTTCTCCTAAAACAACGTAATATGTTGTGGTAAGTTTTTTCATATGAAATACCTCTCGAAACAAAAATGTCTGACGTTTTTTTTAACCGAGGACGCAGATATGACAATTTCTAGTTCTTCTTTACAGGAAATACCTCCTAGAGGAACATAATATAATTAGCGGTTAAGAGCTTCTTAACAGCCTATGTAATTGCCTCCTTAAGATAAGTAATTCGCTTTCAAGTTGTTCTTTATATAGGGTGTTCCATAAAAGGCACCGAATTTGAAAGGTCAATATTTTAAACGAATTTTTATAAGCATTATTATATTCTGCATATTTCTAATGAGTTCTGTCTCCTGCTTAGGTATTGAACACAACATCGGCCATATGTACACCTACACAGAGTCTGCATACATTTATGTGCTCCTCAAAATTTCCAATAACTCTCTCACAGATGTGTTGTTCGATGCATTCATTCACAAGCCTGATTTTAGCCTTGAGTTCAGGAATTGTGCGGGGTTTGTTGGCGTATACCTGTGGTTTCACATACCTACATAAGTATAAATCACATGGGGTAAGATCGCAAGACCTTGTTGGCCATTCCTGGTCACCATGCAAGGATATGTCTCGTTGCGGATTTTTTTTGTGGAGTAATTAATGGAAGCGTTTGGCGCAAAATTTGGCAGGTCACTCCATCCTGCTAAAACCAGGGATTGGCAATCTTCGTATCTTCAAAGTTTGGCTATATCCGATTGGATATCATGTCTCCATAACCTTCGCCATTTATCGTAACTGCATTCGCCGCATCATCTTCAAAAAAGAATGGTTCAAGCACTCCACCTGCCCAATAATCACACCATACAGTCGCTTTCAGTGGATGCCTTTCACACTCTTGCGTTATTCAAGAATTTTAATTTCTCCAAATCTTCCAGTTTTGTTTATTGAAAAATCCACTCAAGTGGAAATGGGCTTCGTCACTGAAGATGATTTTCTTTGCAAACCTTTCGTCGGCTACAAGTCCTTCCTCAACCCAGTCAACAATCTGTTTTCACCTTCCGTCGTCAGGTGGCTGAAGATGCTACGTAAATTGAATTTGATACGCATGTATACATAGATTTTTATGCAGAATTCGGTGTACTGAAGTAGTCGGAATGTTTAACTGCTGCGAACGTCGGTGACTTGATTTTCCCGGACTCACACAAGAGCAAATCTTTTGCTATGTCGGACAAGAACAATTCCGCCCTGGCAATTTTGCCGTTGCAACTGAACCATTTATTTTAAACTTCTTCATTAGTCTACAAACTGTAGATTCGTTGGGTACTTTATTAATCCCCAAATTTAACGGAGTTTTAGAACTGTTTGTGTCGCACATTTTCCATTTTGGGAGAATGTCTTGACGATGATAACGCGCTGCTAAGTTTTAAACTGCTCCATGACGCACCTCAGACATGTCTTCTGAAAAAAACAACAAATCTAATAATCAGAGTAAAGAATGCTTGCAAGCATGATAAAAGCATGCCTTTGAATTTTAAAACAGAAAGAGTGACGACCAATTCAAACTCGGCGCTCTTTATAGAACAACCTTTATGAACAGACTCCTGGATGTACATTAAACTTACTCAAAAATTTCCACCTACGAACTATCCTTGATGTACATTATATGCTTTCCGAAATTCGATTTTACGAACTGCTTCCTTGTGGTACATAACACGCTCTTGAGTATTTTGCAACCACTATTTCGTGGAAATATAGGAGTATATAAGGTGTTAGGGTGAGTTCTTTTTACAAAATACTTCATTGACGTAAATATTAATACCCTCTCAGCAGAATAGTTTTATAAATGCCTCCTAGGGTTGCTTAATACATTATGAGGAGTTTTTATTACCGCCGAATTCACGGAATTTCTTTATAGAGTCTAAGAAGATGTATATAAAGTGCAATCTAGATCTCTCTCTCTCTTTCTATATATATATAATACGTACTCAAAGGTATCTTTTTTACGAGTTCCTTAATAGGAGAATTTACTCTTGCCAGAGATTTTTTAAGGGCCTCCTCTTGGATGGACAACATACGCTATCCAATGTTTCTTTTTACCACCTGCATCATGTCAGAATAATAAACCTGCTTCATGGAATGATCCTATAGGCTCTCAACGGTTCCCTTTTACGACCTGCATCTTCGAATGGCGAGATAGGCTCAAAGGAGTTTCTTTTGACGATTTGTTTCATGGAAGGAGAATAAATGTTGTTAGGAGTTACACTTTACTACCTACTTTCTGGACGTAAAATATACGCTTTCAACACTATTCTTACAACCTGCTAACTTGAAGGACAATTTACGCTTTCAGGATTTTCTGATTACACTGTGTGACACAATTTTGGTTACAGAGCAGAAAATATGTGATTCTAGATGATTTCTAGGCGCTGATTACAAATTTGTCTTTATACTTTGCATATCACGTCTAGTTTTTGTGTAATTTAAATTTTCCTTTTCAAGCCATTTTACACTCTTGCTAAATATTGTACCAATATGCTATTTAATATATTTAATATATATAATTAATATATATAATAATATATATTAATAAATAATATATGTATTTAATATATATTAACATTTTTAATATATATATATAAAGTAGACTGTATTGAAGCTAAAATTTCATTGAATTCTAATTATTGTGTGTTTTAAAGAATTTTTTAAATTTCCACAATAATACATACTTATTTGTGATAACTTTTCTGCTACTGATAACTGGTAACTGGTAAAAAAGAAACTAGTTTATCAAAATTTTGCTCTGATAAGAACCTTATGATAAGGATCTCACATTGTGTATCGTTTGCTTGCTCAAGTTAGTATTTGAAATCTTGTCATTGCTTTAAGTTCTAGAGGCGGATGTGTAAACAGCCCTAACATATTTTTTTATGTTTGTGGGTAATTCACAAAGGTGGCACAACCGAAAAAAGTAAAAACAGCAGTAACGATGAAGCAGGCCTACATATACTATTTGTATGCAAAGTAGGGGACCAGGAAAAAGATTGGGCCCCTCATATTTGCTGCACACAGTGTAACACAATGTTGAAAGGTTGTTTAAATGGGAAGAGGAAGGCAATGCCATTTGCTCTTCCCATGATATGGTGTGTGCCCTCAAATCACTTTGATGATTGTTATTTTATTCCTAACAAATGTGGCTGGATTTTCAAAGAAAAGCAAATCTAAAATTGTTTATCCAAATTCTTCATCACTTCTTCTTGAGTTACAGTTGGGAAATACAAAGTAGATGTGCTTTTTATGTCTATGAGATAGCAAAGATGATAAAATTCACTATAAAATCGAAAATGGCAAGCCAGAGAAGAATACATTGTTGGCAAACATAATCTTAAGCATGATGCTCTAGTAGATCCCCCAAAAGCTCATCTTCCACCTCTTCACATTAAATTAGGGTTAATGAAAAATTTTGTGAAGCGGATGCATCAAAGAATTGAAGGCTTACAATATTTAAAAAACAAATTTAAAGAATCATTAACTGATGCAAAAGTAGAAGCTGGAGTTTTCACTGGACCACGAATTAGCATAGTTGTTTCTGATGATTCCTTCACTTTGTGTCTCAATGAAAATGAACACAAAGCATGACCATCCTTTGTGGAAGTCAATGAAAACTTCCTCGGCAATTTTAAATCTCCAAATTACAGAGAAATAGTAAACAACATGCTGGAAGCCGAGGAAAAGTTGGGATGTAGAATATCACTTATAATGCATTTTCTACATTCTCATCTCAATTCTTTTCCTGAAAATCTCGGAGCGGTTAGTAATGAACATAGACAACGTTTTCATCAACAAATTTCGGTTATGAAGACGAAGTAGCAAGGAAAGTTTAATCCAAATATGATGGGGGATTATTCTGGTCTTTACAAAAACAAACTTTGGTGTCTTACAAAAGAAAAATGAGAAGGCTACACGAAAGTTTCTTTAAACTTTAAGTTCATAATAAACTTAATCAATAAAATAAAATCTTTATGACTTGGGAGGGAGGAAGGAGGGGGGGGGGGGGTAACTTTGCTAGTGATGTACATTGTCCTAAGCCAAAATAAAGAAGGAAGGTCCCCCACTTTTAAAATATTTCTGCTTAAAAATTAAAATATTACAAAATAAAGATTTTTTGGTAACACTTCAGTTTCGGGGCACACGATAGGTGGCGCTGTTTATAGGCTACAATATATGTCTTATGACGTCAGACGATAGCGTCAGATGTGTACAATTACGGAGTCATATTTTTTGTATATGAGTATATACTGGGGGGCTGCGCCCCCCCAGACCCCCCCCAATTGATTGAAACTCAGGATCATCGCAGGGTGGTCCTCCACGCAGTAATATATCCTCCACGAGCAGTCCCCTTGATTTTACTGGGTTTTTTTCCCCCCAACAGCTTTTTACTGGCAGAAAAACCTAACCTAATGACAAACAATACTTACATTTATAGGTTTCTTGATTAGTTTATGCGCCTCTAGATAAGCTAAAAGTTTGCGCGCTTATACAAACTAAAGCCTAATTCGAATAACGAAGAAGCACAACTAGAGCACGAAAAAGCCACAACGAAACAGAAACAAATGCTAAGCGGGTTCTATTTATAAGCTACGACGTTGCCAGGAAGAAGCTGTTATCGTTCGCAGCAAACAGAAAATACGAAAACAAAACAAAAAACAATAAAAGACATCAAGAAACCTTACCTAACTTAGAAAAAAACTATAAAAGAGCATAGGTGCAGATATTTAGTAAATAATACAGACTAAAATTTACAATTCCCAAAACAACAAAATAATAAAACGCCGTGATTGGTCACACCTGAAGCTATCATCTGACCTCATAAGAGATATATTGTAGCCCAAAATTGTAGCCTACTAACAGCGCCACCTAACATGCGCCCTGAATCTGAAGTATTACCGATTTTTTTTATTTATTAATTGGAATAAATAGGCAAAAGCGCGGGGGGGGGAGACGTGATAGAGAATTTTGGTTTTCAAATTCAGATTCAGCGCCCTCAAACTAATTAGAAACACTTATTTACTTGTCTATAACAAACATAAAGTTAAAATTTGTTGCCGAGTGTTATGAATTGCCTCCTGGAGGCACATACTCTGCTCTTATAACTTCGTTAAACGAGATATTTTATGAATTTCTTTACGAACTGCCTCCTTAAGTTACAATTTTCTCTTAATAGCTTTTAATACGAATTGGTTCATGAAATTATATTAAACCCTCTCATGAATTTGCTGTTACGAATCGCTTCCTAAATTTGATTTAAATGTTCACAGAGTGATTTTATACGAAATGCCCATAGTTATACATTATATATATGCTCTAGTTCGTTTCTTCATTCTACCTGATTCCTGATCGTCCACATTGACTTTGAGATTAATAAAGAATTGATTACCGTATTTGTTTCTTGTAACCATTTTCATTATTTCATTCCTTTCTCTTCTTCCGGTTTCTCATTTATTTTTATGATACTCAAGAGTGAAAATAACCTTGCTGATTCCAAAGGTAATCAGTTCTCATGCTTTATTTTAAAATGGTAGGAACCTTGAAAATGGTGATGCTAAGGAAAATGAAAGTGTGTGTGAGATATATAGCTCAAATAGAAAAAAATAGGAGATAATTGTGTCATTTAGAGCCTGTGGGGTACGCACTTCTGATGCCTTTTAGGGCAACTTTATGAACTGAAATTCCTAAAACCATTTGTACTCAATTTCTGTGATTTTTCTAGTAATCCAATTTATGCTGAGATTTATAATCGTCTAGCAATCTCTGGCATTCTCCAAAAGTCGAGTTCTTCGAAAAAGCTAAAAGTTATTAAAGAACAAATTTTGAGCCTTGGTCACTCCATGAAATCGATTCCATATTCTTTAATGCTTTCATGAAAGATTTATCTATTCTCGGATATTTCGATACAGTTAGTGATTAAATACAACTCAAAGGCATGATTAAAATCTATCTAAAACAAGAGAGAGCAAAACTCATGTAGAAGAAAAGATCAAACATATAAATACGTTGAAATTACATTAGCGACCGAATTTAACTTGAGTATAGCTACCTTAATACTGTGGCCAAAGGTGCTTCTATAGCTTTAACGACATAGTAATGTATAGTTAAAAAGTCAATAGAGGGAAAAATACTGAAATAACATCGCTGTTTTGGAAGTTTTAACCCGTGTACAAGGAACCGGCTTTTAATAAAGTTTGCTTCTGTTCCACTATTGAGAATCAGTACGGTAACTACCGGCCAATCCTGTAGCTAATGATAGTTCTCCTGCATTGATCACTACTTCAGTCTGAATTTAAGGCTGGCTAAAACTCAGAAATAACGGCCCTCCTCGAATGGCTTAACTGGGAAGTCTTCCATTCTATTGTTTCTTCACCTCTTAGCAATCTTTCATTCTTTTGACCATCCAGTTTTTATTCTTCAATTACATGAATGTAGTTTCAAAGAATGGTACCACTTTGTTGCTCTCATCCCGTTTCGCTCTGCCAATAATGGAAGTAAAACCTTCAGGTGACTGAAGTTAGCTTTGGAGTTACATAAGCTTGGGTAATTGGTCTATTACTCTTCAGTATCTGAATTCATACCTATGGTGTTCATAAACATATAACATCTTGGTCACTAATTCCATTTTTATGCTGATGATACTAAAATCGATCTGTCACACTCCCAAAACTCCTTCGTTGTGCTTATTAGAATCCTCCTCTGCCTTTACAAGATTAGCGGAGAAAGGCTCTTACATAAAGTTCTTAAATACAACCAGCATCAATCTGAGGTTTTTGTTCAATATTATCCCGTTTTATGTTATTCGCTGAAAAGTTATTGCTCAATCTCTGAAAACTATTAGAGATGAGTAAGTTCTTTTTAGTGAACCTGGACTTTGAATTCAATAGGCAGCTTTTGCTCAATACTTTTGATACTCTGGTCTTTTATTACTCTTTCTGCTTACTCTATATTCTTCGGCTTATAATTTTAAAATAAGATTATAGATATTTAAATAATGCCATTCAAGTTATCATTGAGTCTAGTTTTACTCCTGCAAATTTTTATCCTAAAGCCTATCCTCATTTCTTCGATTAATTCAAATTAATCAATTCTATACAACTCGTGTTCTTCTCCGCCAGGATTAAATTAATTAACTGTGTATCGGGCTCACACTAGCTCCTTATTAATTCCTCATATTCTTTTCGGTTCATCCCTTTACTTACATATGTAGTTCTAAATCTCCATGTATCTTTCTCCTAGTTATATTCTTAACTGAACCTCTCCCGACCACAGAGAGCTTTAGGTAACGGATGTACCACTATGTCGCATTAACCATGTATTTGGCTGTCTCTGGCACACGGGTGACTGTACCTTCTCGCTCTGCGCCCCAAAGACGTGGAATATACTGCTGTCCAATATAGAGTTACTCGACTCTCTTAGCGCCTTCAAGAGCCCCTAAAAGAACACTCTCTTATAGGGGCTATTCATAGCAAAATCACTAATATCAGCAAGACGGAGACATAAAGGAGTACAAAAGAAAATTGGTCAAAATTAGGTCGGGAATAAGAGAGATCACTGAGAAATAAGGAATATTAAACAACCAAAAATCGCCTAAAGGTTTTGTCAATAAATTTTAGGAAATCAGGCATGACTCTTTCCTTCGTTTTCCATTTCCTTTCTTTCATGCCTATTCACATCTTCTTGTTCATAGCCTTCCATTAATTCCGACGACCTCATTATCACTAATACGCCTTCAGCAAGACGATCCATGCATGATGCACCCTTATTCTGCTAAGGGTTTGTTTTTGACAATTTTACAGATTGGATTCCTCTGTCCAATTTATCGCTATGGCCGAAAGGAGCATCTCGAGCGGCCGTTTCCTATTTCAGAACTCAAGGACCGAATTTCCCTTCAAGTTATTGCTTCTGTCTTGCTCCTAAAATGGCGTGGATTCAGGTTTTATTTAAGCATACACAGACGAACTAGCTTGGCTTTTTATGGTAATAACCTGTTACTGAGTCTCATTTTAAGAATTGGGAAATGAATGGAAGGAAAATAAGTCTAGTGTAATAGGCCGTTCCTAAGTCTTGATTTGTTAGGTATGTGCATCCCGAACCTCTGAGACGAAAAGACTAAACGATATTTGCAAAAGCCAATTTGTCCACATATGGACATGACACGGAACTGAAGATAAAGGTGTAAACTTTTGCAAGCAAGAATTGTAGCGATGCTGGAAGTTATTATAATGCTTTTTTCAGGCATAATGGTTTAATGTGCTTTTAGTTTCTATTTTTCTTATTTTGTTGTACTTTAAAATTATGTATATGTTATGTGTTGATTTTCCTCTTTCTACAATTCTGTGTGATTGTTTGCCCAATTGGGAATCAGTCATCATAGTTATAAATCACATAACCATTCAAAACTTTAGAAGAAGTTCTTAACACAGACAATTCCTTTATATACATAGGTGAAAGTGAAGGCAATAATATTCGCCAGGCAATTAGGTTTAGAAAAGAGGTGAAGAGAAACAAATTAATATTTTGAAGATACATTGAGCTAGTGTAGTAGCGAGGATATTAATTGAGGTGACACGAACAAGGAGGACACACAAATCCCCTAAATCTTCCCCATTATATATGAAATTATGGACATTTGGCTGCTATATGTATTCATTCGTTATTCATACATCCTAGGCGTTAACCAAACACAAACGGTAAGATGAGCTTAGAAAAACAATTATTTTTATAAGCTTTGCTATAAATTAAATGCTCCCTGTTTTCATTTATCTTTCAGAATTGCTCTGCAACCACATACAAACGGAAGGAAGAACTCAAATTATCTAAGAATTCCAAGTTAGCATTTTGATAAATGCGTGGTGAAAGCCGGGATTGACACCGGACAGTGCGATAACTTGAGAAAATCCGGTCGATGAGTGCTGAAAGAGAGAACGCTCGCTATGGATTCTCTTCCTGGCAATAGCCATAAATTGAGCCGAGGGATCCAATCTGTCTCAAGTTTGGGGGACAAAACTCATAGAAAAATTAGTCTTTTTTATAACGTCTAACGCCTTATTTTATCCGCTTTTAGTTGATACAGGAAAGGAAGAGATTGTGGGAGATTTAAAAGAGGACCCGAGGGAGAGCACCAGTTGCTCCTGGGGCTCTAGGGGTTGGAGGCGATGCAGCTCATCCATGTTTGAGGTGTAGCAAGATTATTATCTCTAGGATCGCCTTCCTAAAGACGGATTAGCGGTTAATGAGGTGGTGGGAGTGAAAAGAAAATTCACACGGATGGCCAAGAAAGAGAAGAAAATGGAGAAGGAAAGAAAGAATCATTTCACATTTTTGAAATTTTAAAGAAAATAAGGAGATTCTGTATTTTTTTAATGAACAATAATTTCCTTTGTTTCTCTCATTCCAGAACTTGCCTGGGACAATATTTTTCCTTCTCCAACTCGGTGTTCTCATGTCTTAGCGTCATTTTTTTTGTTTTCGTTTCAATTTGACGGTTAGAAAATATCCATTTTTGGTTTTTGTTTTCATTTTTATGTTGTTTGGTTTTCATTTTTGACGGTCGTTTCCCTTTATGGTTGACAATTTTTCCTCCTCGCTTGTAATATTTCATTTATTTGGCTGTCAGGTTTTCTTGTTTTGATTGTCCGGTCTCCCTTTTGGGTTGGCGTTTCTAGTTTGTGGTTATCAGGTGTGTTTTAGGGTTATAATATTTCCTTCTTTTTGGTTGTCACGTTTCTTTTCCTTGGTTGTCAGCTAGGTTTGTTTTCTAGGCTATCATGTTTCCTTTTTTTGGTTGCTTTATCCCTTCATTTCCCGTGGAAATGCGTATATTTGCTAAATTCCACCCCATACATTTTCATTCGCAATAGTAGAAACTTCCAAAAGGTAAATAAATGTTCGAAAGAGAACGCTAAATATAGTTTGATATATAGGGGGGGGAGGTTCTGTTATTAATAGAGGAAAGGTAACCCATTTGTGGGTGGTAATTATAAGGATAGCATAATGAAGGGTCCTCGTTGTTGTTGTACTGTTCAAAATCACCTTCTAGAGCAGTGTGCGGGGAGAGGGTTCTGGTAGAGTTGTCACGACGGGAAACGAGGACTTTAAGCAGTGGGCCTACTTTATGCCTCTGTGAGTTGGTCCTGACTCCTTATACTCCTTATAATTTCTCACGAGGAATTATGTGTTAGGCTGGGCTTACCGAAGCTGTCTTCGTGATCGGGTTAAGAAAAAGGACTTCGAAAGAACGCGCCAGAAGAAAATAACTTTATTCTTAAATTGGCCTACTAAAAGTGCATGCGGTAACTTCTCTATTTCTTTGCCCTCAGTGTGTAGGCTTCTGTTTTACGCGAAGTATCGAGGCTATGTAAAGGCGGCAGGATTTAGGCGAGTTAACGGGGTTTCGTAACGCTACTGAGGGACTGATTGATTCTCTGAATGGCTAATTCTGATTGACTGCTCTTGAATACTGAATTTTGACTTAATTAACCGAAAACGGTTTTATTTATAAGATTGACTCCGAGGAAATTACTCAGTGTGGCGAAGAAATTTGTAGAAAGAGGTCTGATATCTTCACCTCTTGTTTACATCACATTATCTACCATTTTTATTGCGATTTTTGGTGGTTTCTTTTTGAAGGTAAGCTTATGCTAATATCTTTTTTCCTTGCTATTTGCAGTTATAGAGGATGCATTAGAGTAATATATATATATATATATATATATATATTAATTTTATTCATAAATCTGACTGGACAGGCCTATTTTTTTATCGTTGCTGCAAAGCAACGATATGCATCTAGGAAATAATTTAGATGTTTATCAGTCACCTTTATTTGGTATACCTATTTATCTCTCAGCTTGCATTTTTCGTGGGGATGGGTTTATTATTTCTATGATCGGCCTATTTATAGTGAGATGGGCATAATGAAATGAAAGGGAAATGAGAGAAACAGATTTAGATCCCCGTGCCCTTTCCCCAACCCCCGGGTCCCTTCCAGAGGAGGGACCCGGTCTGGGGTGGAGGCGAGGGCCGTTTTCCCCAAGTTTCCATGGTGCCCTCCTCCCTTATGAGCCTGAAGGCAGCTAGGGAAAAAAAGTTCCGGAGAGGAGGAGAGAGGGAGGGGAAGAAGAAAGAATTAGGATAGGACAGACTGAAATAAAGTCAAAGACTTGAAAGTTCACCAAGTTGACCTGTGAACCTGCTTAACGTGAGACTCGGACCACGGCGTTTTTGTGTGTTCCTAGCTTTTAATTGTTATGATTTGCTGTAACTGTCCCTGGTGTTAGTGTTTGGCCTATCTTTGGATAGCGGTAAAGGAGGAAGATGATTGAAGTGGAAGGAAGTTAGAGTCAAGTTCTGCAAGTTGAGTGGTCATGCTAATTTCTGTACTATAAACTAATTTTAGATTTAAGTTCGAAATAGGTTAGAGTGAAAGTGTGTCTGTTTGTCTATTTATGTAACTGTTTTGTTATTATGTTATGTGTGTATGAGATAGCGTTCAAACCGTTGTTAGCGTTATTTGTTTTCCTGCTATGTTAATAACTCGAGTTTCTATGATTTTTGTAGCATTATTCTCGTATCTCTATTTGTTGTGTGGGCTCATGTTCCTTGGTTATTTATTTATTTATTTTCTCTTCTTTATTCGTGATGTTTTTTCTTTTTCGTTCGTTTCACCTTTATGGTTAGTTTTGTCATTCCTTGTGGGTATCAAATCCAATCCGGTGAGTTTGTCATTATTCGGGAAATTTTTGTCACAATCGGGTTTCCTTATTTGGTTTACACGTAAATCTCCAACTCTTCCCTTTGGTCCGCTTTGTTTTTAGCTCTAGGAAATAGCATATGTTGTCTCCAACCTGCTTCTTGTGCTATTTGATTATTTAGTTCCTCTCCTATTTCTTCTTGTGTTTTTTTATGAATTTTTTGGCCATTGTTTCAATTATTTTATTTAATGGATTTATCTTCGCTTTGAAGTGTAAGTCTATTTGTTTTTTCCTCTCTAATCGTTGCTTGTTCGTAATTATGTATACTGCCTCATTCTGTATACGTTGCATTCTTATTAGATTGCTTAGCTTTTGGTAAATGGGCCTATTATGTTTGGTGACTGGGCCTATTTTGTCAGTCTGTATCGGTGTTTTTTGTTATATAGAGAATGAAATGGCCAATAGTAATAGTGTTGGTGTAGTTATACATCCTCCTACGGGGTCCCTGTATATATAATTTAGCACTCTTTACAATTTTTATTTTCTTAAGAGGATTTCTACAAAAACTTTGCATTTGGTAGTAGGTTTCTTGCTCTTCTATATGAACAACTTTGCATCAAATAATAATTATAAATCATCATAATAACATTAATCTTTTTCAGCGATGGAAAGTACCACTTTTTATGTAACATTGGATGGCCCTCCCATTCCATCCTATTCCTGTTTTGGATTTGGGAGGCTGAAAGTTTGATAGAATACTTTTATGAACCGCAGCAGTGTTCTGAAGTGTAAATGAAGAAAAACCGGTTTGTTCAACAGTCAGAATGGCGTGGAAACACATATGAAAAACGAAGGACGCCACTGATGTGTCATCTTTCGGACCAGACTTCAAAGGTCAGATTTACTCAAGAGATTTACTATAAAAAAATCAGTGGAAAATTTCAGAGACCTGCTGGATAAGAATCTAATTAAAAAATTAGTGTAAGAATCAAATAAATATGCAATTTTAAATAATATTGTAAAACCATTGCGACTAATAGAATCTGAATTAGAACAGTTTATAGGTATGTTATATACTATGAGTCTACTAAAAATTCCTAGGGCTATTTTGTACTGGATTTCTTTCCTAAGAATTGATAAAATAGCTGACATCATGTCACTAAATAGATTTGAATTTATAAAGCGTAACCTTCATTGTAATGACAACTCTACACGTCCTGATGATTATTCAGACAGACTTTATAAAATAAGACCCGTTGTAGATTCTTTTTATGATAACGTGACCAGTATTCTTCCACCTGAAAAACTTTCTCTCTATGAACAAGTCTTACTCTTAAAGGAACTTCCGGAATTGGAACATATAACCCCAAAAAACATAAAAAATGTGGATACAAAATATTTATGCTCTCTGGAGTGGATGGCCTCGTGTATAACTTGAGGGCTACCACTGGTGCAATAACTACTGTTCCTGGACATCCGATCATAACGTGTCTGGAAATATTGCACTAGACCTTCTACAGCCAATACCAAGAGGAGTATGGCACAAAGTATACTTTGACAATTGATTAACGGCCCTGCTTTACAAGAAACCTTATGGAAACAAGGAATATGTTGATTAGGAACTGTAGGTCAAAATAGATTCATTGGTTGCAAAATGGCAACAGATATTTAAATGAAAAAAACAGGGCAGTGGATCAGTAACTCTGTAAGTAGCAACAATAAACAATGTAGATCATATAGCAGTAAAGTAATATAACAACAAAGGTGTGACATTTTTAAGTTCCTATTGTGCCTTTGAGCCCCACACCACTGTGAAGAGGTGGGATTTAAAAGCAAAACCACATATTGGTGTTCAATGTCCGTCAGCCAAAAAGACCTACAACAAATATATAGGTGGCGTTGACCTTCTAGCTTCAATTACGGCATTGTAGAGGATACCAGTAAGGTAATAAAACTGGTATCACAAGATAATTTGGCATTTCTTGGATATGTTGGTTGTACAGATGTTGCTTTATTGCCGTGATGCTACTTGTACCAATATAGGGATTGTCGTGGTATTGTAAGGGCCGAGTTGGTGTACGTTGGTTGTTCACGTACTTCAATATCTCCTTTAATACATTTTGTCTAAGAGTGCTAGATTATTTTACGTTATATAATGTTTGAGGATTTCTAGTGTCATGTGCAGCGTTTTGAGGATTAAATTAAATACTTCTATCCAAAATATATCTTTAATTACAGCCTAAAAAAGTGAAATCTTAAAGACAAACTATACATCTATGAATAAACGAGTCTATGTTAGAATTACTAATTTAACCTAAATGAATATAAAGTAATGGTTGACTCTCAAGCTCACTTTAATACTGGACGCTAATTGACAGACAGAAATAATTGAGTTTCTTTACCTTTAAAAAATCCACACGTGAATCCGGCTGAAGAATGAACTTGGCCTTGGATCTTATGTAGACTGGGAAATGGTTAGGTACGTGGGCGTGTTCGCAGACCCCCAGCCGTTTGTCTGGCGAGGAGACTGACTTGGAGCAACGGGTGATTTCGGTAAAGGCGACGGATGGCGTTAAGCACGTTGTCTTAGTCAGATGACTTAAGCAACGGGACGGTGATGGTATGCTTTTTCCAATCTTCGGGTTAATATTGGGATGCTTGGTACTGACGAGCAATGAGCAAAAAGTGAATCCTTTGACAAATGGGGGGGTTTGATGGAGTTCAATTTAGGTATTCCTCAATGGTGAGCACTATCTCTGGTTTTTGTTGAAAACCGAGATAGGGGCTTTCTCTGACGAGAAATGTATGACAGTGATTCTCGATACAAGAGTCTATCTACTCTTCGTTGTGACCACCAGGAACTGGCTCAGAATGAGATTCTTCTCTGTTCTATTTTTTGATTGCCAGGCCTTGCTGCCGGACTTCGTCGTGTCGATCTCTAACTCGATCTTTCTTTCCTTTTCCAGTTATCCGCCTATATACTTCACCAACCCACTGGTGGTAGGGGAAGGGGTGATAAGGGCTTCTGTAATAAGCCTCTTTCCTCTAACGACGCTTCTCCGAGCCTTTTTTCTCTAACGACGCTTCTCCGAGCCTCTTTCACTTAGCCCTAAAGGCATCTTCTGGCTTTTGGTCTCTGCTCCTATAATTTCGTTTATTACGCGAAACTCAATCCGAAATTTCAAGGGAAAAAGTGCCTGTCTAAACATTGTTATTGCACCTGCTCTCCTCCCCTTCGTATTGTTATGCTCGCTGGCACAAAAGATCTGTTGATTCGTACTTCTTGCGGTTGCAGGAGACGGCTGGTGGCCAGCGAGTCGTGGGGAGAGAGGGTGCATAAGTAATCGGGTTACATCTCCTAGCTTTAGGGCGTTGTGTTACCCGAACGAGACTTCTGTTATTATGGTCGGTATAGATTTCCCTACAGGGATGAAAAGGCAGATTCCACGTTTTCAATTTAAACTCAAAATAGGTGATTGTCTCTTAGAGCAGGGCAAACCTGTTTGCTATAGAACCAAACAAATATCTGAGCACCACAGATATACGCAAGTGAAAACAATAATATTGGGTAAACAACCTAAGAGTATCTTAGGGGATTGTAAGGAAAACTAGATTTAATCTGTAAAGTTATTGTCGTGGTATAGGAAGGACCGAGTGAAGAATGGTGTTCGTACGTATGGTTTGGTTACGTAATTCAAAACTCCTTGCTTAAATTTTCTCTCTAAGACTGCTATATTTTTAATGCTGATTATTATTATCATCTGATTATTACTTTTTTAATCTTTGAGGGCTCCTAATGCCTTGCTTAGCGTTTTTAGGATTTAATAAAAATTTGTTTCTAAAAAAAACAACCAAAAAAACTTAAATTAAAAAAACATGAACCAACTAAATTTAACACAATAAATACACAGAAAAGAATTCAACAAATTTAAGGAAGGCTTTCTAAATGACATACTTGAATTTATTGTAATGGTTGACTCACAACTCACTTTAATCCTAAATGCAACTGACCTCAACGAAACATATACCAGGGCAATAAATACCTTACGCGATTCCTCGAGAATCGGATTTGAGTCTGAACTTGAACTCAATAGTTGACACCTCAAAATGGTGTTACCGGGCCGATGCGTGGATCAGCGCCCAGATATGCTCGAGGTCCCATATTCATCCTTTAACAAGGTACATTGGGAGACCGTGTCTGGGTTCGATCTAACGGGGTCGGGAAAAACTTTCCTTAAGGGATCGTTAATGGGGCTGGCGCCCACGACGACTTGGGGTTATAATGGAAACTCCGTGGATGTTTCGTTCTGGGTGAAGACTACTGGGGGTAGGGGATAATCCTTACTGGCTTCTACCATCTGACTCAGTTTACCTGGGTGTACCTAATTTCTACTTACTTCTTCCTCCATCGTAACCCCATTAGGCTGGGTTCTCATCGCAGGTGCTTCCTGAGGTACCGCTTCCCTACTTACTTCTTCCTCCATCGTCACCCCATTTGGCAGGGATTTCATTTTAGGTACTTTCTTAGCTCTAGGCCTGGATAAAAATGCCTTGACTTCTACTTGATCCTTGCTAGATTCCCTTTCCTGTGCGAGCATTCTTTCTTTTTCTTTTCTCTTTCCTCTTTCTGCTTGGGCTAGTTCTCTTTTTATTTGTCTTTTTCTTTCTTCTAGTTCTTTTTAATCGTAATTTTTCTTTCTTCTGATTCTCTTTCCATCTTTATTCTTCTTTCCCTGGCTTCAATTTCCGCTTTCGCTAGTTCGCATTTCCTTTGTATTCTTCTTTCTTCGTCTTCTCTTTTTATCTTTATTCTTCTTTCTTCAGCTTGGCATTCTATCCACTTTTATAATTCTTCTGGTTCTCTTTTCAACTGTATTCTTATTTCGTTTGTTTTATTTTCCCTCGGTATTCTTCGTTCATCTTCTCCATTTTCCCACTGTATTCTTGTTTCTTCTATTTTTCTATCACTCTGTATTCTTTCTTCTTCTATTTCTATGTCCATCAGTATTCTTCTTTCTTCGTATTATCTTTTCAACTCTCTTCTTCTTTTATTGATTTTTTTTCCAATCTGTTGTTGTGTCTTCTGTTTATATTATCAGTTCTGCCAGGGCGTAGGCATCCATATCTTTGCCTTCTAGTCCCATAATTTGGCCGGGCCTCTTGCCGTTCTTTGTCGCCTTGATGACTAACTTAATCTACCCCGTTTTTCCAAAGTTATTTGATTTTATACTTCGCCACCCGACTGGGGGTAAGGGAAGGAGAGGGGGATGCGTGGACAGGCTGCATTACGTCTCCTCCTCTAACGGTTTTTCTCATCGCGTCATTCAACTAAACCTAAAGGGGAGGTTATGGCTATAGGACGACGCTCCTCTAATTTCGCATATGCGGTGAAATTGTATATTAACTCTTGGGCGAAATCTTGCTGTTTTAACCCATGTTAGGGTCTCGGGTCCGACCTGAGCTGATCAGTACATTATGTGATCTGGGACGGCTGTTCAGATTCTCTTTGAGACGAGGGGCGAGAGGGGAGGTTAAGTGGTCTATCTACGTTGCCAACCCAAAATACCAGGACGTGGTGGTTAAAAACCAGAGGCTCGATTGTGAGGGGTGGGGAGTATTGATTTCCTAGCAGTTATTTATTTTTGATTGTTAGGCATAAAATTGCTTTAAACATCATATACTTTTATTGATGTATTTCTTTCATATGTGGTATATACCCGAGGAAAAGGCCCACAGCACGCACCCACACCTACCACTTCCTGGATGCTCACCTTCAGTCACAAAATAAATCCATATTTTATGTGGTCTGCAACCTTTCGCACAACCTTTTATGCCAGCATCATCTCATACCATTGCGCGTTGCTTGCTGTTACCTCGGAGATTTGGTCCGAGCGAGTAATCCTTGCTTTAGGGCAAAGTTCAAATAATACTCTCTTGACAATGACTATAACGGGATGATCTTAGACCTTGCTTTAGAGTTAGAACACGAATCGAGACTCTGCGATTTGCATTCGAGAAACGGGTAGAACGAGTACGGGATAGACTCACGCAAATTAATCGAGAGTACTCGGAACTTAAGGATTTCTGAGAGAATTGTGCAGAATCCAAAAGTACGCGAATAGCAGGCACTGATGCAGGTCGGGTAGAGGATACTGAAGGGGCGGGCAGGCGGCGATTACTGCTTACTACCTCCGGCGCCAGATGATTTAGAGTAAGGGCGAATGGGGTTTTCCCCCGCCGTCTGACGGGGAGGGTTCCAGGGTCAGACGCATCGGCAGGCGAGAGTAGTCTAGCCTTTTTGGCACGATCGCGAGAAGGTTCCTAACTCGGCGAGGTGAAACTTTTTCCGATACCAGATAGGACATTTTGGGCTCTCAAACTTGTCTTGGCTCTCTTCGAAGGCGGGCTTTCAGGCCACCACGGCGTCTCAGGATTTCGCACTTCCATTAGCGCAGACAAAAGGGTCGACCAGGTGTCTGTTGTATCTCTCTCCAATGAAGCCAGGGCAGCGCGCATCTTCCTCTCTCTCTCTGATCTCTGATACTCCTCCATCTCAAGATGGAACTTCAGCGGAAGAAGTGACATCGGAAAATGATTAATTGGGGGGGGGGGGGATATAACCTAAAGTCGTATGACAACAGCGGATAAGATGGTTGCCGAGGGATATTTTTTTCTCTATGATACAATTAAGTGAGCTTCACTGGCCCGAGGTTGAGTTAATCATACGATTATACAAAACAAAAAAAATAAGGATATAAATGGAATTCAATGTACACAGATAAAATATATATATATATATATATATATATATATATATATGTATATATATAAGGATGAGCGTTTTCTTATTATATGGGTAAATAATATACAAATTTATTTTATAAAAAAAATTAATACATGGATAATAAAAGGAAATGGCTCGGAATTAGTTTGGAAATGGATCTAACGGGGTTTCTACTTAAACTATCAGCTATACAGTTATCGGTGCATTTTAGATACAAAATGCGGAATTTGAATTCCTGGGGGAACAAGCTCCAACATGTCAACCGACCGTTATTATTCTTGACGTTACGTAGGTATGAGGAGGGTTTGAGGGCCGTTTCCACTCCAAATTCCTTGCCTAATAAATACATTCTAAATTTAAAGATTCCCTAAATGATAGCTAGGGACTCTCTCTTAATTACCGTATAAGTTTTCACACGCCAAGTAAATATCTGCTTGCGTAATGATGGGAAAACTTTTGCCGGTATGCTCATTCTGGAGGAGAACACATCCTCTACCGTCATTACCTTCGTTGGTGCGAATGTCAAACAGTTTGTCTGAGTTAGGGAGGCGGAGGATAGGAGTGGATGCCAACTTTTCCTTGAGTTAGTTAAAGCTTTGAGTCGAAAGTCGTATCCACTCTAGGGATTCCGGGGCTTTCTGCTTTAATAGCTCGCAGAAAGAAGAGGAGATAGTCGCAAATTTGGTTATGTAGCGACGATAGAACGATGCAGAGCCTATAAAGGCTCGCAGCTGCTTTTTGTTAGGAGGCAAAGGCATGTCCACGATGGTGTGAATATTTTCTTGCATATGGTTTACCGATTATTCCCGATATGGAAGCCGAGGTAATTGATGATAGTACCCAAAGCGAAGTTGCACTTGCCAGGCCAATTGTCAAATTGTTCTCGGAGTCGATACAGAAGGGCTTGAAGGGTGGTTAAGTGTTGATCCCTATATTCGGTGGCCACATAAACATTATCAATATAGAAGGTGACCTTAGGTAATCCTTCTATAATCCTCATCATCATCCGTTTATAATTGCTGCAAGCCGTCACCAGACCAAAAGGGAGCCGTCGGAACTGATTAAGCTCCTTCTCTGTGGAAAAAGCAGTAAATTTCTTTACTTCCTTCCTCAGGATGATCTGATAATAGGCCTTGCATAAATCCAACTCGTAGATAAACTTGGCCTTCTCCAAAAGGTGGATGTTCTGATCTATGGTGGGGATTGGTTCGGCATCGAATACAGTAATCGAATTTAGCTTTCTAAATTCGATGCACATTCCATAAGAACCATCAACCTTCCTTACCATGATAACCGGGTAACAATAGTTCGACTCCGAAGGTTCGATGATTTGCAACCTTAGAATTTTAGCCACTTTGTTATTGAATGCTTTTTAGAGGTGTATAGGCAGGGGGTATGGTTTAGAACGGATGTGTTCCAGGGAGGTTAGTTGCATATTGTGCTCAAAACAGGTAGCTTAACCGGGGTTCTCTGTGATGCCATAGCCAAAACGACTCGGGAGCTCTTGCAGTTGATCCTTTTAAAGAGCTGGTAGCTGGTCGCATATCTTACTTTCCGTTAGCAGGGAATTATAAAAGTCGGGAAAGACATGCAAAGGGTATTCCTTGTCTTGCTCTACGCAGGCGACTTGCATTGCACAAAAGGGTTCCAGGCTCTAGCCATATTCTATGGGGGGATTCTTTGTCGATTGTAAATATCTGGTTGAAGCTCGCGGTCCGGTGGTACCGCTGAGCATATTAACATGGAAAAGCTTTTTTCCTGAAGGGGGTTTCAATAATGTACTTGACAGGGCCACGCTTCTTGACTGTGTGGTAGAGGCCCTTCCACTGGCTCAACAATTTGTTGTTGTCCGTGGGGAGGAGAAGCAAAACTTCTCCGCTGTTAAATTTCCTTTCTTTGAACTCTGCGTTTCTCACCCGAGGTCGATGACGGGTATGTGCATGGAAGATTTATAATACAAGCAGAGTGCAAATTAACTGAATGTGGGTTGGCCAAATAGTTGACTATCTTGGAGGTTCTGGGACAATTGAAAAATACGTACGAAAATAACATTACTAATATGTAAATTATATTATTTTACAAGGTTAAAATGGGTTTTAAAACTAGCTATATACACACTAGACGTACACGAGTTTCAGCTGCTAAAAGGGGGAGATTTGGCGAGCACGGTCGCCGAACAAACAAACGGGTAGAACGAGTAAGGAGTAGATTAACTTACACTTTTTATCCCTTACATCCATAATACTAACATATAGTGAACAATTTGTATCCCTTATTTTTCTATGTATCCATCATATACCTTATACATTTTATGGCCGAACAAACGAACGGGTAGAACGAGTACGGGGTAGATTAACTTACACTTTTTATCCTTCACATCCATAATACTAACATATAGTGAACAATTTTTATCCTTTATTTTTCTATGTATCCATCATATACCTTATACATTTTATAGCTTATTCATTAAAAATCCAAGAAAACCTAACGCCTTCCTTTTCTTTCTCCATCAGCTATGACATCAAAAACTACCCTTATTACACCCACGCGCTCTTATCCTAGCTTCCCTATTCCATATTATAGCCTCTGTTATCTTTCTTACACTTGTTTTTTCCTCTATCTTCAGATGCTTTTCCACAAAGTGTGGTTGGCCGACATCAGCGTATTATGTCTTATACGTATTGCATTCTCTCAGGACAAACCCTTCAGTGTGCTTTTCCAAGGACAGCGGCCGCTATCCAGGTTTATTCGTCTTTTATGACACACGCCGGGAGAGTGTATAGGTGTTCTTACTGTCCCACATATGTGCATAATACTTCATAAACAATCATTCAGAATATTTCCATAAACAGAGTCCATTAAGAAATAAATAGACAGTCTTACGAGTATTATGAAATGCTTTTATTCCGAGTTCTTGATATTATTATGTCTAGTATTTTTACCCTTTTTGCCGAATTTAATATTCTACTTATTAAGCCTCAATAGAGATCAAAATTCTAAGGAAATTTCAGGGTTCTAAAGAAAAGTTGTTAGGAATCTTGGATTACCCCTTTCTTCCTATAATTCAATTTAAAGAAAAAATCTAAGTATCGGCGGAGTCACGCTTTGTGCTTCTGAGCCATTCAAAAAATCCCAACGTAGGCTCTAACAACCCCTTCTGAGCGTTGTTGAGGTACAAGGGTGCGGGCTCTGTAAGATGTCTCTTTGCTTAGGGGGCATTAGATGCACACTGGGTGCGTTCCGCATTTATTCAATGTTAACCATATCGGGTTTAAATATTATTTAATTATTATAACATACCTACTTGTTGGATGTGTAGAAATCTATAGAAATACTGCAATTCTATGGAAAACAAAAATTCTGCAGAAGTGCAGCAATTTTATAGAATTCTACCGAAAATTCTACTAGATGCAATTGATGTATGCTCTTGTGGTTGTTTTCTCGCTCAGTTGGTGTTACACAGCAGAGTTGCCAAATTGGCCAACTCGTAGTCATAAGTCGTGAAAATTGATAACCATTTAACTCTGTCGCCATGAAAAAATTAATGTCGATACTTATGTAAGTGCAATTATAAATTGTACTATTATACAGATTTAAAATTCTATGCATTATTTTTATAGCTTAATATTGTAAACTCATTGTATTGACAGTATTGTACGACTATTTTTTCATACTTCTTCGAGCTGCATTTTGTTTGAGGTGGCTTGTTTGATGCAAGCTGTTACTGAAAAGGTTTGTTTGATGACGTTTTAATAAACCTCTGATAGCTGAGTTATAGTTTGATAGAACTATGTACTTCAATAATGACAAACCTGCTTGAGGTTGGATCTATACTTGTATAAAATAAGTACACAAATCTTCTACTCCATATTGTTGCTTTAAAATTTATCCGTTTTGAACCGGTATAAAACACGTACGTATCAGCCATACTCTTTTGGGTCTACATCTGTTTTGATTGCTGTTAGTTTCCGCCTAAGTTCTGTGTTGGTAAGTGTTGTTCCTTTGCGTGATATTAGTTATTTAGTGCTTTTTTGAAATAGTTTTCACATTAGATTTGATGTAATCTTTTTCATAACATTTACCTAGATTGTGACAAATGCAAATAGTAGTAATGGGGGTTTTTATATAACTTTAATAACTATATACAAACTTAACCAGTATCTTGCTAAGACATGTTTTGCTGTTTTCCCTTTTCCAGTTTTATGGTTGCTGTGCCCGATTATTTCAGTTGTAGATTGGCGTGTTCCCTGGAATCTTTATTGGTAGTGAAATTCTGTGTTTCCCAATATTTACTGATCTATTTGAATTATAGTGCCCGTGTTTAAATACCCATAACCATATCTGCAAACTCCTCAAAAGAAAAGTGCAGACAATAAAGTGTGGAATATATGAAATTTGGATTTACTAGTTCTCGTAATAACAACCAACTGTCAATGTGCCTTCCCTGTAAGAAAGTGTTCTCTAACCAGTCCATGAAACCATCCCGACTTTCAGATCATTTAAATAAGATTCATCCTGATAAAAAAGGAGAATTTGTCATATTTTAAAACTTTACGAGACAGCTTCAACAAAAGAAATACCATTGGCTCATTTATAACAAAACGATCCCCAAAATAAGACGATGGACTGGTTTGTTCAAATAATCTTTCCAAAATGATTGTCTGGTCCGGGAAGCCTCATACACTTGGAGAAGAAATGATTTAGCCAGCTATAGAGGAAGTCTTGCGTACAGTAGTATATCATTATTGCCAAAACGAAAGGAGTGAGCAATAATACTGTAATAAGAAGAGTTATCGAAATGGCCAAAGACATTGAAGAAATCCTATGTGACACACTTAAAGTTCAGCAATTTGGTTTACAATTAGATAAGTCTACACTGCCAGGCAATGAAGCAGTACTTTTAGGAGTTGTTCGCTTTATTAAAGATTGCAAAATTAAGCAAGAGCTGCTCTTTGCAAAATAACTTGAAAAAAAAACTAAAGGTGAACTTATTCTTACTGCAGTTGAACAGTTTTTCGAAGAAAAAGACATCCCAATAAGCAATATTATTGCTTGCGTGACTGACGGAGCTCCACCATTAAAAGTACGATATAAAGTTTTTTTCATTTTTTAAGATAGTCGTACCCGGTGTGTTTACAATACAGAGCGTAATTCTTCGACAACATCTAGTTGCTAGGAACTTGAGTGATCGGCTTCATACTCGTATATCTCTTAACGTTGTTATTACCCTAGAGCGGGTCATACTTTGGGGCAAACATATATTTTCATTAAATCCTTTAATGAGGGGTACTTAAATAATAAACATTCCGGTGTAGATTTTGAAAAGGAGATTTATTTTGTTATACAATTGCTCCTACCTACATGTAACCTATTTTATTTAATCCAAGTAGACACAACAAAAAGTACCTTTAAATTTACCTGTTTATCGAGTGAGAAAAGTGTATACAAAGCTACACATATAGCTACATGGGTCACTTTAGGTCATATTCAAAAGTTAAACTTCACCAGAGCACACAAATTTTACTTTGACTCATTCCTGGACATCATACATCTACTTGTCTCTTGTGCCCTAATTCCTCAATCTCTCTTTTCATGTGAGAAATACTTGGAAGAAGCCTCAGTCACTATTCTTAAAACCCTCTCAATGCTGTGTGTAACAAGGCCAGTCAGGTACTTTCATAGGAGAGTCAATACAGTTTTTCAATTCAGATGTACTTAAAGAGCAAGCGAGAGGTGGCTCAGAGACATACTCTGAACAATTGATCAGATTTCCAATCCTGGTAGCATCACAATTGATGCCTGGTGTCCTTCTAAGCCTTACAAAGGAGATTCCTAGTTGAGTATCTAGGTCGCCTTCAACCCTGATGGTCTGGATTCTTTTCCCCCGATCAGCTCTCTCCCTTTGATCTTCAGAGCATAGGAGGGTTTGGAGGATGGCTTCACTGTATGCATACCAAGCTGATATCTTAATAGTTCGCTAAACACCTCCTTCCTCTGAGACTTAAGGCAGTGAAGTTTATAAAAAATGTGCCTAGATCCCTCTGTCCAAGAGTGCTTAATGTTAAAGTTAAACCAGCATGGGTAATATATACCAATGATTAACTCATCAATCAGTCGTAGATTAGTAAAGGCTTTTCCTTTGAGCTCATGCTTTGCCCCTCACAGTTGAAGAAGTCTGTTAGCTGTGGTCAGTCAGTGACTGTGGTTTCTTGGTACTATGTCCAATAGAGAAAGCCCTGTAGGAAGCACTCCATCTCTGATTGCCGATACAATCTTAGAGCCGTAGGGTTTATCAGTGGAAATATCTTGCACCACTTCCTGATATTTGGGTGAAATTTAGGTTGATATCCTAGTCTGTAACAGAGTCAAGGAGTTTTCCTATTCGTCCAGAATATCTGCTGTCAGAGAGTGTTGGGTCATCCAGGCTGATAATTAGGTAACGGAGAGGGTGTTTCCCAGTATGCAGGTTACAGACCAACCAAACAAGCTTTCTGCCCAGCTGGAGCTCCATTGTTTGCATTACTCCAGCATTTACACCTGTGTTTACATTAGTGGAGTCTGCTCCAATGGCCATTAAGCATTTATCCTTACCCCTTTCCCTCAGCCTTCCAAACATAGCCTTAGGGATCTTCCCTGCATGTCTTTTTTCTTTTGTAGCCTTTCCTGGGACAAAGTGGAATAGATAATTGCTCCCAGGCTCACTGATGACAGTGTAATGCTCCTCGTTTGTTTTTGCTGGAAACAATTTTTCACTTCCCTTCGCCTCCATCATAAAATTTGTCACATCAATTCGTCCATCAAAGAGAATACAAGAAATTCCCCCATCCTTCCCTAACTTTTCCTCAAACCTCAAACTCATGTTCTATAACTGTCATTATCAATTACATTACTTGTATCTTCCTCAGTAATGAATCCAGCATCTATTAAAGCTGCTGTTGCTATAGCTGCAGTTGGTCTCAATCCGACACCTTACCTTATACTAGCAAGAGCAATATTTGGAATTTCATTATAATTCTTTCAATTCATAATGGAAGATTCCGTCTCTTGGACAGCTTTAAAAGTTATTACATCACTTAAACTGTTGTCACCATAAGAGTTTTCTGCCTCCAGTTCTTCACCTTCTGCCAAAAAATGCTCGATTTCTTTTCTTGCTACTTTTTCTGCTAAAGCAGCGCTTTCCTACTTAGCTTTTTACTTTATTTCTGCTATCCTTTCTTTCGCTACTTTTGTGATTACTGTTTCCCACCAAAATTTGGGAAACACTGGGTTAAAAGCTTCTGAAGTAGCAAAAAGATTCTGAATTAGCCCCAAAACAGTGATGAATATCCTGCTCTTACTTAGATATTATGAATGTGCAGGCAGGAAAAAGCCTCTTTTAACTATGATCACGATTATCAAGAAAAATAAATGAGCTGAAAAATGAATGACACTCTTTTGGAATAGTTTTTTTGGAAGAATTAAAGGTGCAATATTTTTAGAGATTATATGGGCATGGTTTTGAGGATTAGCCTATCAAGAGGTTGACATAAGCTAGTAATACCCAAACATCGTGATATTTCTCCTATGGCTTGTAAAGCGATTTGGAATGATGCATGGTCAGTCATGGTTTATATGTTGGCAATATTGCTTCAAATATTATGCTGTTCACCCAGTTCTTCCTCTCTCATTTTCTCACTTGCTTTATTGAGGAAGACACGACGAGACTAGTAGAGATTAGCTTTTCTCTTTTGTCTAAAAATGAATAACAAAACTACTCTTCTAATACAGCCTTGGCTAAAATTAAGGGCATGTATGAAAAGTGAAGAATATGTGGGATTGAAACATTTATTTCATTCTTTACATACTCATAATAAACATGATTAATATTTGATATGTCCTTATTTTGCTTCTATAACCACTTTTATGCGTTTTGCATACTTGAGACTAAGTTGGTGCTGGTGGTGGGTACAATTTTCTGCCCCTCTTCATGAATTTTAGTTGTTAATCCACCTTTTGAGGAACATTTGTGCATCCTCACTGTTGTGCTGAAGTGTAACCAAAAATGTTCAATGGGGTTGAGCTCTGGAGATGTAGAGGGCCATTCCATCAACGTCACCCCTTTCTTTTCAAACCAACCCTTTGAGACTCGATGTTTGGCACGTAGCATTTTCTTGTTGGAGGATTACATACACCATTTGGTATGTCATCATTAAAAATTTTACCTAAGGAAGGTTGATAAACTTGGTCAACATGCTAGTGCAAGTGTTTGAATTCATTCTGCCCTCACAAGTGAACAACATTCTTGGACCTGAGGAAGACATACAGCTCCAAAGCATTACACAGCCACCTTCAAATTTGACTGTTGGGAGAAATCATCTCGAAATATAAGCTTTTCCAACTCTTCGACGAACATGAACAGCTCCAGGGATTCCAAAGCTCAGAGGAGAAATACAAATTTTTATTTTAAATTTTGATATCCAATAAACATTTTGGTATCAATAAAAATGTGTACAAACGTAATTAATTGGTGAAAACTAATGTTGAGAACTTACCTCAAAGTTGCTTTCATCAGAACAAACAACTCTAGCCCAATCATAATCAGTCCAATCTTCATGCTCTTTTGCTCATGACAATCGCTTTCTCTTGTTCACCTGAGACAACCACGGTTTCCTTATAGACTTACATCCTTTGAGCGCAGCTTTTATAACTTTCTTCTCAATTTGTTTATTGAGATCAACTTGGGTCTTGCTGCACGAAACTCAGCAGCTACATCAGAAGAGGTTTTTTTCCTCTCGGCCAAATATGCCCTTTTTAGCAACCGCTCTTCCCTCCGAGTTGTAAACCTCAAGCGACCTTGGTCTCATCATGCATTTTAATGGTTGATTGGACACCGTTTCAGAAGCATTTCAATTTTCTTGCAAATTTGACTTGGGATAACTCACTGTTTAACACGATTTTTGTCTTTTGGTAGCAACTCTTATTTTCTATTTGATTGTTTCTAGAAAACATGAAAATGACTTGAGACTTACGACGTTTTTGAGCATATTAATGTGTATTGTGTTTAGCACGATGCAGTCAAAGTGCGTATAAATTTTTTTCTAGAAGTATCTTGCATCTTTGGCAAAGGTCTCTGCTGCATGTGCTTTGCTGACAATGACACTCAGTGCTACGCTGGACGTGAGTGGGGAATGTTGTGTCTCCTCTATACCGCATCAATAATGTGCAGCTTTTTGTTGTTAGTGGTTCCTGCTCAGTATTTTCCTACAGTCGTTTTGAAATTCCTGGAAAGTACTGTATTGCCTAAGAAAAAGTCCGTTTTCTTGCGGAAGGACAAGAAAACGTCGTGATTAAGAAGATATGTAAACGTACAGGAAGAGCAAACGCAATCATATTGAGGCTGCTGGCAGCAGCCCGGAAGCTCCCACCCAACGCCATTCCGGAGCACAAATTCTGCTGTGTAAGGCTAAGGAAGACTTCTCCTGCTACAGATGTCCTAATGAAGAGAGAATTAAAGAAGGACCATCGACTGACAGCGCCCGAATTGGAAGAATTGCATCCGGGACTGCTAGAAACTTCGTTGTTCGAACCATTCGGCATCGGCTGCAGAAGGACTTGGAGCCTCCATGCCGTAAAGCCGCCGCGAAACCGCTTATAAATGACCGCACGAAGAAACAACGTTTTACATTCGCAAAGAAATATGCACATTGGACATCGGCACAGTGGAGGTAGGTGATGTTTTCTGACGAAAGTAATATCCAGGTGTTTCGGACGGGGTCTATCACGGTTCGACGCCCGTTGTCTTCCAATCGGTACAACCCAATATATACTGTTCCGACAGTTAAACACCTCGATTGAGTGATCATTTGGGTTACTTTTTCTGGTTAAAAGGAAAATGCGGGCCTTTCCTTCCTTCCAAATAACCAAAAGATAAACGCTGGTCGGTATATTTACGTTCTGAATGATTTGGAAATGTTCATCATTCACGAGTGTGAAATTTTTATGCATGACAGTGCTCCCTGCCATACGGCCAAGAAGGTCACGAAGTGGCTCCAGGAGAGACAGATTGAGATGTTAGAGTGGCCTGGGAGTAGTCCCAACCTCAACTCAAAAAAGAATTGTTGGCAGAAAATAAAGAAAACCATGTGCGGGAAGAAGACTCCAAACCTGGATACCCTCCTAGCAGAGCTGATGAAGTTGTGGTGCACAGAGATGTCCTTGTATTACTTCAAGAACCTAAGCGATTCTATGCCAAAATGCCTCAACAAGGTCATCAAGAATAAGCGCAACATGAATAAATATTAAACAATGTACTTACTATGTATTTTTTTAGTATAATACTCTAATTTTCAAGGCTGAAGTTTTATTTTTCTTTAAAAATGTGTTAGGTCTCAAGTCATTTTGTAGTGGCTTCAAACTTTGATTTTGATTGAGACCAACTGCAGCTATAGCAACAGCAGCTTTAATAGACGCTGGATTCATTACTGAAGAAGATACAAGTAATTTAATTGATAATGACAGTTATAGAACATGAGTTTGAGGTTTGAGGAAAAGTTAGGGAAGGATGGGGGAATTTATTGTGTTCTCTTTGATGGACGAATTGATGTGACAAATTGGATTATCTCCGATCAACGTAGCGCTCCACGAGAGAGCTAAGAGGATAGGGCAAGCCATTGGTGCCCACTTGACCCCTGAATTCTCCCGTATACACTTAGAAATCGAAGTAGACCGACAAGTAAAACCATTCAAGAGTAGTAAACTACAGTCTGACAGGGACATGACTCCGAAATACACGTGACAAAACTGACAAAAAACAACCAAGGGAATGCGCAGGTTCCTTTAGTAAAATAAATCCCTAATTAAACACAAATTTTTGCCAAACTTAAACTAAAATCCAAATTCACTATTTTAATTTAATTTAAATTTATTTATATTGAAATGATAATAAACTTATTCAAAAACCCACAGCGGGAATAAAACCCCCACCTAAAATAAAGGCTTGAATGCCTAAAGATCATTAAGATCGAAAATAATAATTATAATGAAATTAACTATATATTAATTTAATTTTGTCGGGAATTCTGGTCCGATTCTTGTCACGTATTGTCTGTCAAGTAATACTTCGATGTCTCTTCCTGCCTTGTTGTAGGAGGTATACCCCGCCGACGCACAACTTGCATTCAGATCTCCAGCAAAGATTACATTTTTCTTATGGCTGAAGATCTGTAGAAGGTTGTGCATGTGCACATAGCCGCGTCTTGGGGGTTGGTACCCCGTAGCCACGACCAGCCCCCCCTGGGTAGTGCCTACTTCAATGGCAAGGTATGATTCATCTAAGTCAGGTAGTTTTTTGTATTCAAGTCCTTTTTTGACGGCTATTGCGCAGCCGTCATACCGTTCCTGGCTATAATTTTTGCTAATGACGTCGTATTGAAATATATTTAATTCTTTTTTGCGCGGTCAGTCCGTGTTCGTTGATAAGTACAATGTCACGGTCACTTTGTCGCAAAATGTTCCCATAGATGGATCCTTTTCCGTCCCACCCATCGATATTCATTTGTACAATCGTAAGTCTGTTGGTCATTTTTTGTAATGTTGGTTCTTTAGTGTGTGGGATTAAAGTAGATGCTTATTCGTGGTCTACTTTAGCACCATGGGGTGTACTAGGCGGGATGCGCTCCCTGCCGTTTCTTTTCTTTCTGAATTTCATATCAGTGATCGTGTGGAAGCAGTCTGTGGTCAGTTTGATCTTGTTTTGTGCGAGAGCCTTCTTAACCTGCCGCTCCGGAACCTCGTCTGAGTATTCCCACTTGTATCGTCCGGTTCTTAGACCCTCCAATACTTCACGGGAATCAATTTCAGTTGGGAACGAAGCCGATTCGGGGGCATATAGTTTCAGGTTGAAGCCTCTTGCGTTGTATTTTAGTTGGTGTTCGCTCCCCCGTGATGAGGAGGTAGACCTTGTGCTACGAGTTTTGGAGATTTTTCTCGACCGAGGAGACCTGGTCTCCTTGGGTCGCACTGCTTCCTTGTTTGGTGTTCGCGTGTGTGTGTTTGTTTGTACTGTGGTGTCTTTCTTTGGTGTTAATGGCGCCTTTTATTCTATATGTGGTTCTTTAGGTTTATTCAGTCGGGGGTCACGTGAGATGGCTGTGTTCTGTGCTGTTTGTACTTTTTGGCACTGAGGAGCTACGGTTATACGCATAACCTCCTCTGAAGGAGGGTTATCGGGGAACCACATCTCCTGCAGCTTATTCTTAACGAGCATGCGTTTGACTTCTGTGACAAAGGTACCAGAGCGAGTTATGTTTGCAATGTGTGCATAATAAATGCAACACATTATTTTCGTGGAATGCTCGTTTACTATGTGGAGGTAGGTTTCCTGGTTGTTTGACTCGGCGATGGCGGCTTTTGAAACTTTTGCGTAGGTCGAATTAACTTTCATCTTCTCTGTTTCACGTTTGAGTTTGCTTTGTTTGCTTATCTCCTGCTTTTTGACTGGACATGCCATGGACATGGTCCGGTGCGGGCATCCGCAATTTAAGCATTTCGTGGTAGTGTTCTTGCAGTCACGCTAAAAATGGTTGCGACTGGCACAGATGTAACATAGCTTTAGGTCTTTACTCTCAGGGTAGTTAGAAGTGGTATGTTTGCCGTACTTGTAGCACCAAAAGCACAATTGCAAGTCGACAAACTCCTCACGTTCCATCTGCTTTGGGCAGACTCTCACGTTAAAGAGCAGTAGTCCGTTATCTTTAGCCTTTTGATCCATAGTCGTGTCCTTAAATACAACCTTAAATACTTGCTTATATTGCTTGAATTTTAGTACCTTGGCTACCTTTGCATATTCGTGGTTCCTTTCGATTTCCTCTTTGATTTCGTCCGTCGAGTGGCTCCCAACCCAGGGGTCGAGGCGCCTGCATATCAGGCTGCGGTGAGTCCGAATTTGTTGCGGTGTGGTCGATTTCAGGTTGATCGTTTTAATGCATTCAACAGCTTTGCCCGAGGTCAAGGCCTTACAGTCGGCCTCTTTCGCACAAATGGCTGAGTAACCATTATTTAAGTCAATCAGTCTTACCAAAGCAATGCTTAGCGTTCCATAATCTTTTTCGAATCCATTTTTCACGATTGGGTTTCGGGCCCTCCGAGAGGACCCGAAGAGTGATACGAAGAGTTTCCCTTATTTCTCCTGCATCATATGATGCGTTAGTAATGTATGTGTATGTGTATTTGTGTGTGTACACCTAAAGGCGTTTTATAGAAGGGGAGGGGCGAAAGAGAAATAGGGGCGAATGTCTAAATACTTTTATGTACTTTATATTATTTTAACTTCCTTCAGGCTCGTGTGTGGGCGGGGTGAGGCTTCGGTCCCCATCTCCACGAAGGAGTGAAGATTCTTCCTTCACCTTCCTAGATCACAAGCCAGTGGTCCATTTTCTGAAGCGTATCTTGCTTTTCCAATTTCCAAATTTTCTTTCACTACTCGAAGCGAGTATCACAATTCACTTTCGAAAATAATGCTTGGCACAATATCGATCGAGCAGTCTTCTTTATTAGAGTTTCTCCTCTTCTGTTTTCTCTAAATCTAGTTTCACATTTGGTAAAGGCATATTATTCTATGTAGCTAAAAATGAATCCCACCCCAAAATCATAAAAAAATATTCCCCTCTGTGCAATTAAGTTGAAATTAATATTAAAGGAATTTTACTGAAAGAATTTACCTGTAAGAATTTCCGACTTTGTTTTTTTTCTATTTTCAAGGTGAAAGTTTGCGTTAGTCTAAAGTTTGTCTAAATTTGGTGTTAATCCACTTTTGGTTGATAAGACAGAGGAAATCAAGCAATTGTTCCATTCTGTTATTCTTATTTGTTTTTAAATTTATTGAGCGTTGTTTTTTTACTTAACTTGGAAAAATATATTTCGTAATAAAAATAGATAAACTCTAAAGCAAGTTTTCACCCCCAAATTATCCGTCTCGTTGGGAAAGCATTTTTGTCCCCTTAACAGATTTTATTGGCAAAATATTTACATCATTATCTTTATCTCCTTTTTGTGAATTATGGGTATAGTTGTAGAACAAGATTAAAAAATTTTATAGTGTATGAACCGATCTAAGCTTGACAAATAAACATATAAATCAATTCTTATGATTGTTATTGAAAAACTATTGAGAGAGGTAATAACATATCAACATCTGTTGAAAAACTTTTTTGAAAATACTAAAACACTTTAAATAATATTTACCAGTTGGCAGATAGCAAATGGGAACCATAATGTAAAACGCACTTTAAATAATGGGACCACTCAAAACAAAACGAAAGTAGAAAAATCGATGTATATTGAAAATCAGTGGCATCCATTGAAAACATTTATTTTCTTTCCCTCTCTTGTTTTGGTGAGAGTGAAAATTGACCAATATTGAGATTTATAAGATGAGTAATAATAAGCGCTCCGGACAGGATAGGACGTTCTTTCGTGTGTTTAAGGAGCTGATGGTTGTCACAGATCCCTTAGCATACTTTTTGAAGAAAGCTAGTATCGCTATTAAATGGATTTCTGCTTAATAGCAAATAATAAGGAAAACTGCAATGCCCGAAGTGATTGTATGCGCTCAGTAAAGCAATGAAAAGCGACCTTCACACTACATCCTAAACACCTGGGAACGCGCTTAATCCATGCTAAGTAAGTGATTGTATCAAATTTAACATTTGGTTGAAAAGGGGTTTCAGAGGAGTTTTCAACATATTGCTACAAATAAAGTTCCAGATATAGCTAATATCTGGAATTAAGTTTCAACCATTTTAGTGCGCGTTTCTTTCAAACGGACTTTGTACTATTTACACACTTTGACCTAACAGTACATAAGGCTCTCTTCTTGAATTTGACTTTTTTAAAAGGTAAAAAAAATCAGCATATGACTTTCATTTCTTTACTCACTAAATTCTGACTTGTAGCTCAGAGAAAGGTGAGACCCTCCTGAACAAGGTCTGCTGACCAAAAAGGCGCGTGCTCTCACTTATTCTAATTTATTACCTTACAACCTTAAAACTTTTAATAATTCCCGGCTAACATTGGAAAGACCTTAGCAATTCTACTAGTTTAAAGAGAATGTAAAACAACATAAGGGTTTCATATTTCGTTAACATCGGCCGAATAATTATCTTATAGCCAAAAAATTTCACGAACTAACCTTGGGAAGACTTTAGCAATCATTTTATTCGAAAGGGACTGTAAAGGAATATGAGGGTTTCAAAATAGTTAGAATTGGCCAAATAGTTATGATGTTATTGACAAAACAATATAATTCCCTGGCTAACTTTGGGGGGACTTCGGCAATTATATGATTCGAAAGAAAATGTAAAACAATATAAGTTTTTAAAATTTTGTTTGAATCGGCTGAATAGGTATGATGTTATTGTCAAAAGAAAATTAGTCCTGGGCTAACCTTGCGAGAACTTAGGTAATTATATCATTCGGAGAGACAATACAAAAGTTTTTGAATTCCATTGCAATCTACCAAATAGTTACAATGTTATTACGAAAACAACAAAAAGCAAAACAGGGACCGACCGACCGACATAGATAGGTGTAGAGTCGCCCGCTATTAGACTCGCACAAGTCTAAAAAGGACCAACTTGGTCTTCTCTGGATTTTCCAGATGGGTCCAGTAAATGCGAGTGAACAACACCTGGGGAAGAAAGTAAACAACAAAAAGCAAAACGGGGACCGACCGACCCACCGTCGAAGGATCGGCATAGTGAGATGTAGAGTCGCCCGCTACTAGACTCGCACGTGACTAAAAAGGACCAAACTGGTCTCAAGCGGGTCTTCTGGACGAGTATGGAGCCACTGAACAGCACCTGGGGAAAGAAAATATACAATTACCTTCTCCTTACGTTGCGTCACTTGGCGGGGTATAAATATCGTATTGGAAAGGAAGATTTGTTTGGGCGTTAATATTTCACACGAGCGAATAAATAAGCGAAAAGTTCAAACTGGTTTTAGAGTGGCGATTGAAATATCACCCAATTGATTTCTTTGATGCCTCCTTGATCACAATCTAAGACAAATATTTAATCAACATCAAATACTGTGAGCACCGAACTTATTTCAAAATACATATTTGATTATTTGTGGGGAAAGACATTAAGAAAAGATTAGGGGAGAGAGTATGCTTTGAACTCTGTTGATAACCTCTTTCTATTGATTTTGTATGATAACCAGAAATTCTCTTTCTTATAGCCTGCAGCATATAGATTAGACAAATTTTTTACTATTATTAATAATTCAATTACTAAGAATAATAATGATAATGGTGATAATATTATTAAGAAGAAGAATTTGTGAATAGAAACTGATAAAACAATATTTTATAAAAGGTTATTAAAAAGCAGATTTAAAAATATATATAATACCATAGCTTGAAGAAACAAAATAATTTCATTGAATTTAGAAGAACTCATTCGCTTCATTTGTTTCGGGAATATTCCCTCAACTGAGTAAAATTAATCACATTAAATTCACTTAGCATTAATTTGGTATTCATATCAAATTATTAAATAAATGCTTGAAGAGGCCCTTAGTCGTTATATCTGGGAAAACATCGCGAACAAGATCTTCTCTTAAACTTGTTTTGTTCGAGGGAAAAGGACCTTCGTCAAAAAGGGTGGGCACATAGTATGATCGGCATGGCGGGAATCGACAGGGTTTAAGCAAACAAAAGTATTTCTAACTTTATTCTCATCTATTTGTCCTCTTGTTATTCTCTTTCTATGGCTTTCATATTATGGTCTTATTTTCGTAATATTTGTATTTACATAAGGATTTCAATGCAAAGGGGATTTAGTGCTGCATGCAGATTAATAATAATCCAGTTATCCAAATTTCTTTCTTTCTAAAGCCAAGTGACATACGAGAATGTAGAATTTACATTATTCTTTAATTTCATTTTTGTGACAAAGTCGAGTCAATATAAATGAGTCAACAAATTTTAAAATCAAACTCATCTTCTTGTTAATAGTTTTGATCAAAACGAATGCAATAAGATTCCGTTTTATAATTTACATATTTATTTAGTCTTTGTTGGGCGAGCAAACCCATAACATAAACATTTTACTATATTCCTTGTCTGTTAATTTTAGGCAGTAAAGCTTTATGTATCGCTCCTGGATTAACTCATGTAATGTTAAATATACGAAGTCTCTGACGATCGAGGATCAGATATAATACAATTACAAAAGGTTTGGTAAATTTAGTCTAATACGTCTCATAACTTGTGATCTTATCACAACTTACTTTATACTCGTCGTAAAACTGGGGCAATTAACCAAAAAAGCACGGAAACTGAGAACAACTCACTGTGATAAAAAGCATCGGGCATAAAGATTTAAAATCTGAGTGATGAATATATTCAAAGAGAATAGAACTTATGAAGTTAAAATAAGAAGAATACATATTCAGGAGAAACACGGACGAGGGGCGAGCTAATCAAAATTGAATAATTTTATAGGCGGGAGGATGAAATCTTCTCGATGGAACAAGTAAGGTGGCAGAAATGAGGGTATTCAGTGGAAATTCTCCGAGGAGCTCTTTGTCCATCTGTGATTTGAAAAAAAGCACACTCGAATGGCAGATTCTACATATTTAAATTTTAATGTGGATTTCCTTTATTCGACAATAAAAATACATTGAAGTGAAGTAACGTAAGAGCGGAGGGAATTTTTAGTCGCGTACGAGTCTAATCGCGGGCGAGTCTACATCTCTTGCTCTTTTTTGGTAATAACTGTAAGTATTCCGCCGATTCTTACAAAATTTGAATTTTTCATGCTGTTTTACATTCTCTTTCGAATGATATAATTGCCGAAGTACTCCCAAGGTTAGCTTGCGAATTAATTTATTTGGCAAAAACATCAAAGCTATTGGGGCGATTCTAACGAAATTTAAAACCCCTATTTTATTTTACATTCTCTTTCGAATGATATAATTGCCAAAGTCTTCCCAAGGTTAGCCTTGGAATAATTTCTTTTTTGCCATAATATTATAACTATTCAGTCCATTTTAACGAAATTTAAACCCTTTTGTTGTCTTACATTCTCTTTCAAATGATATATTTGACACTGTCTTCTTAAGGTTAGCCCTAGAATTATGTACTTTTGGCCTAACATCATAACTATACGGCTGATTCTAATAAAGTTCAAAAACCTCATGTTTATTTAAATTCTCTTTTTAATGATATAATTGCCATAGTCCTTCTAAGGTTAGCCCGGGAAATATTTTGTTTTGGTTATAACATCATAACTAGTCAACCCATTATCTAGAAATTTGAAACCCTTATGTTGTTTTATATTCTTTTTCGAATGATATAATTGCCAAACTCCTCCCAAGGTTAACGAGGGAATTATTTCGTTTTCGCTATACCATCATATGTATTGGACCCATTTTAACCAAATTTTAAATCCTTATGTTGTTTTACATACTCTTTCGAATGATATAATTGTCAAACTCCTCCCATGTTGGCCCAGGAATTATTTCAATTTTTAATAACATCATAACTCTTTAGCCAATTCTAACGTAATTTGACACCATTATATTGCTTTCCATACTTTTTCCCACAATATAACTTGCCAACCCCTCTTAAGGTTAGCCTGAGAATTATTTTGTTTTTGAAATATCATCATAACTATTATTCCGATTCTAGTGAAAAATGAAACCCTGATGTTGCTTTGCAGTGTCTTTCAAATAAGAAATCTTCAAGGTCCTTCAAGGTTAGTCTGGAAATAATTGAAAGATTTGAAGGGCCTAAGTTCATAAATCAGAATAAGAGAGAGCATGCTACGTTTTGGTCAACAGACCTTGTTTGACATTTGAGAACATTATGCTTGAGAATCGTCGATTTTGAATCTTTTTGATTTCTTTTTCAGTCCATTGTTTTCTCGCTTGGCAATTGCTTCCGGCGAAAAGAAGTTTTCTAACTTTTCTTCGTCAAAACCATTTAAATTTTAAAAGCTAGTTTCACTCTCATCCTTTTTGTTTCTAGTGACTGCATTTTTATCCTTCAAGTCCTATATTGGATTTCTTTTGTAAAGTAGGAATTAGTTTAGGTACACTGTCTGGCACTTTTTCTTCCATAAGCAAATGTTTTAGCAAGGATTTAAACTATAAGTGTCTTGCCAACACCATCCATATAATAATCAACAATGGACTTTTAGACGAATTCAATTATATATTTCGATTTATCGACGGCCTTTCTGTAGATACTCCTGTTTCATTTTTCGCTCTATTAGAAGCTTCTTTACGCTGCTTTGAAGATTTCAAGGTCTTTTAACTTATTACTTCCTAAATCATTTTCATTCTACACTATATTCCATGTTATTCCTGAAATTATACAATTTTATTCCTCCTTCTCCATCCACTGAATAAAATTTACATTTCTCAAGAATAAATTCTCCAAAAGGTTTAATGTTCCATAAGTTTAGCTTTATTTTCTTCTCATCATTTGCTACTTTCCCATCTAGTCTCGTTCTATGCAAATTTAGATATGATTACATCAAATCAGGATTAACACCAATGGCATATTGATAAAGAACAATACTTTTACAATCATCAATATTTGGAGACTCCAAATATAACCATTTAGATCAATTTCTCTTAATTATAGTTCTTTTGTTTTGCTCAGACAAACAACTCTCAATCCATTCATTAATATTCTCCGAATGCCATGTGCAGGAATTATAATTAGCAATCGCGTTATAGTAATGCGTTAGAGCGAAGGAAAAGTAAGTTCATTTTGTGACGTCACTGAGGATCAAGCAGTTGGAGATTACTATGTTTAGAGCTTTAGACCATGACGTGAGAAGTATGCGGTGGAATATTTGTTTAGAGCAAGTTATATTTGCAATTAAGACGAAACTCTGCAAATGTTTTATTAGAAAACAAACTAGGACCTGCTAATTTAAAGAATTTAACCAATAATTTAAGAATTTTCAACAACATTAATCTCTCTCACGCTTTATAACGGGCGAATTCCTGGTAACCAATGCGGATGAGCCAGTAAGCTCTAGGCTAATATATAAAGTGATGGGAGTTCAGCACTGGTTAGCACAACGGTTCTTGGAGATACGAAAGGGTGCCTCACCTGATGATGTCTTCTGGGAGCGTAACTTGGCGTTACGAATGGAGGTCAAGCATTAGGAACAGTGCAGTGACTGAGGGGGTTCCAACTAATGGAACAAAACAGGAGTATTTTGTTCAAGTTTGATTTTTCTTTAGCTGAATTTCTTTCTCAATTGTTTGCAGATTTGGAAAGGTCTGATATCAAGAAGTATAAACCTTAGAGAAATCTGAGCTTCTCTTTACAACGAATGTCCTTGGTTATATACGCCAATTTCTTAAACTAAGTGGATCTAAATCAAATTTACCATTTTAGTATAAAGGGTCAGTCTCCTTTCAATCACACTTCATTGAACAATAGGGGAAGGTAATAATGACACATCTAGCAACCCAGTTACCTGTAATTTCTAAAAAAAGCATTAATAGCTACTAACTTTACGACTGCCGCATTTTGTAATGGCTCCAATCTTTACAAACCATATTTTTTTTTTAGGATTTATTACTTCAATGGCTTTCCCAAAACTTGTATCGCTGTTTAACTACTTATGTTGTTTTTCTACTTTTGCAGGTATTTTTTTTCTGACGAATCAACCATTACAGTAGTAGATGACCGCGTCCAGAGTGTAAGAAGGTGGTCTGGAGAAGAATTTAAGGCTGAATGTCTGAGAACAACAGTGAGGTTCCAACGAAATTCATGGTGTGGAAATCCATTTCGGTGCATTAAACAACTCGTTTGCACATTGTTTAGAAAACTATGAACCAAGAAAAGTATATAAAAGTTTTTAAAAGTCGTTTCCCGCATCAAATAATGGAATGGTATGGCTACAGACCTTGGATATTCCAATAAGACTTGGCCCCATGTCATACCGCAAAATCAGTGAAGGCATGGTGTGCACAAAATGGAGTTCAGCTGCTTCCATGGCCAGGAAATTACAGGGACATAAATCTGATTGAGAATTTATGATGCATTTTGAAAGAGGAAATACGCACATAACCCATTACGACTTAAATAGCGACTCATATGCCGTTTCATTTAGGTTTGTTTCAGATCTAAGAAAATCTAGAAAATGTGCAAAACAGTAAGCAATGCCATGCCAAGGAGTGTCGAAGCACTCATGAATGCTCAGGATGGCCAAACTGCTTACTAATGAATGTAGAAGACTCAACACTGTGCTAAAGTCTCAAATAAATCTATTTGTAATTAATAAAAAAAAAAATTATAATTTTTGTCGAAAATATTCTACTTTGGGAGTACTCTAAGTTTTTTTTTTTACTTTTAAGTAATGGAGTAGTGTATCATGAAAGACTAACAGACCTTCGTTTGATTTGGCGCAGATTTGCTTCGTTCAGATTGAAATAGACAAATGGGTGCTTATTATACTGCTTTGCACTCACAGCCAAGTTGGCGACATGTCATTACCGTCCAATCAGTGACATGACATTTACTGCAAGGCCTTTAATATGACATTTCTTTCAAGGAGGCTAGCTTCATGATATCACAGCAGCGCGCGCTCAGCATTGCAAGAGGAAATGTGGGATGATATTTCTTGCAAGCAAGTCAGCGTCATGACAACACAATATCACGCCCGAGCGAGCAGGGTGGAAGAAAGTAAAGTGTAACAATGGGGGTAGCAGCCAAAGACTTTAAAAGTGCGCTTCAAGCAGAGCGGCGCGACTTTTAACTAATTAATTAAATATTTGAGTCGTGGGTATGGTGAAAATCTGCATTTTTGCGTTTTTTAAAAATTGAAATGGCCTAAATGATATTTTACGCCTGATTTCTTTCCACGGCCAATGTTGGTTTTTTAATTTTAACTCATATCTGAGATTACTGCTGCCAAAAACATACAAGAGCAAAAATTCGATTTTCTTTAGATCGTGTATTTAAAAAAATAGGTATAGCTTTTAGACTTTGACGTGCTGATTCCAATCTACAAAGATTTTAGATATGGCTTCAATAGTTTTTAAATTATGGAGAAGCAATATTTTTCAGGTGGACATATATATATATATATATATATATATATATATATATATATATATATATATATATATATATATATATATATATATATATATTATAAAGTCATGGCCAAAGTTTTGAGATATATATATTTTAATTTTTTCAATCGTTTTTAAAATTAACCTGATAGGAATAATAATTCTTTTATTATAATTATTGTAGGTAAATTAAAAAGATGGCATTTCAAAACTAATTCGAAAAAATGCGTTCCTTCACTGAATCCGAAATTGCATTTGGTTTGTTTATCTACGAGATGACTTTCAGTCTCTGGAGTTTTTATATTTGATCAAAATGGTAAAATAATTGCAAATAGTTCTCAGTTAAATAAAGAATCAAGTGAGATTATAAGATATTTCCTACCTTTGGGGGGATAAATAACTGTTTGAATATTTTCAATTCCTGACGTGGTTCTGTGAAGGGTATTCGCGTGGGTTACCAGTTTATAATGGTCGCTTAGTTTATGAGAGGAGGAATATCTGGGAGATGAGCCTGAGTTAACCGTAAAGGGCTGTTGGACGAATGCGCTTGAAGTCTCACGGTCGAGTTTTTTCTGACTTCCAAAGTTCTTACGGGGAATCTGGTTAGAGGACTGGTTTCGAAAGGTAACTTAACTATCACTGGTTTAAAGTAAGGACTCACAAAAAAATGGTATTTTCTATGATTTATTCTTTCTTAGGTTACCTTAAGTGGGGCAAGCCAGATAATCGATTCATACGCGGCTTTGTTGTAACTTTCCTTCTACGTAAGATAGTGGGGCTAAGAACGGTTGAATTTAAGGACGAAGAACGGCCTCGTGACGCCAATAAGATTAATGTGAATCATGAATCAAGAGAGACGAATGTATTCTAATAATAATAGTGATATTACTTGCTTCTAGGAATTGTCTGCCTGGTTATTTATACGAACCTCCTTTAAGGGAGCGTGAGATAGGTTTCTATAATCAGAGCGCGAGACAGAGCCTCATAGGCTAAAGTATGTAAGTTTGTTCCTTTGTTGACACCGCTGGGCGGAGTCAAAGGGTGTGTGTGTTTTAATGGATACACATTTGGCCGTATCTGGGCTGGCATCGATAGCAAAGAGATACAAAGTTGGTTGTGTCGTTTCGCAGGTCAATGGCTGTTTCCTCCGTGTGTATGTCTGTTCATTCACGGGGGAAACTCAAACTATTCCCTTCCGTTCTCACACTCATGTTTTTCTTAATACTTGGGCAATTGTGACTTAACATTATATATAAGTATTTCAATTTATTCTTCATATATTAGTTAATTACTACTACATTGCATATTATTCAAGTAATTTATATGTGTGCCCAATATCAAGATTGCCTAGGTCCAACAGGATGTTCATTTGTGAGGTTCCTCGTTAAGCCTACTTTACCTTGCAATTCGACCGTCGTTTCAGTTCTACCATAACAAATAGTGCAACATTCAAAGCTGTGCACGAAAGTGTGGGTTGAAATATAAGGAAATATTTGCTAAGTAAATTGCTTGAAGGGGCACCATTTTTAGGTGACTCAACCTTTTTCACAACAGGTCAAGACCAATTTGGGGGTGATAACTCTGTTTTTTAGGATGATAGTGTACCAAGTTACAAAGCCAAAATAATTCAAATTTCTCGGCTGAAAATAACTTGGAAAACTAGGGACCTTCCCCCGGGAATTTGATAGATTTGAACCCAATAGAGAATTTGTGGGCAAAACCAAACTCGCCGTTTATAAACAAAAGCCATCCAAATTCTGTTCATTTGGGTGTGCATAGTGAACAAAAGTGGAGTAATTATCGCACATTTGGTCTACAGCATGCCAAAACGAATTGAACCTGTCCTGAATAACAACAGATATCATTGTTATAAGTGAGTGTGCGCATCATTTGCTTGTATTTATTACTAAAATCAGTTTGGGCTTTAAGTTTAGTGTATTTTCCCCTCAAATTATGATACAAATATACTAAAACGAAATGCAACGTTTGATTATTTATAGTTATTTTCTTCTAGGAAAAAGTATAGAAGCTTCAAAACTTTGCTGATAATGTAATAGGAAATAAATATATATAGTAATTACCATAACAGCAATAATAGTAATACTACTATAAAACCCTACTAATTCTGTTAATAACAGACTAACAATTATTTTAATTGCCAGCATTATATAGGACATAGTGCTTATGGTATAAGACCTGGAGCACATATCTGAGAGAGGTTGTATCTTTAAGAGAGACTACATCGTACGAAGGAATTAGAGGCTCAAAGAAATATAAGAAATGAGCACCTTGACGTGTTTTATGCAAAATTATAATGGATTAACGTCAAACCAAGATCAATTTCAGCGTACACCCGAAAAGAAATTAGTAAATTTTATAACAGAAAATACCGTAAACTTTATAATCTATATGTCTCCTAATGTTAAAAAAAATGAAGAGCTAAGTCACATTTTTTCGAATAACCTTCATTGCAATTTAAAAATAGGTAATTTCTTCCGCACCAAGGATTTAACCCCAGCTTACTTGCGCAATAGTATTGTATACAAATTCTCTTGCCCTGGATGTTCCCGGGGAACATATATTGGTAGTACTATTCGCTTGTTACACTTGCTGGTTTGCACACACCTTGGCATTAGTTACCGAACAGGAAAGTCTCTCGCTAGAAAGGAAGTCTCGTCAATCAGAGTCACATTATAAAGGGTAAGGTTGATGCAAACATCAATAATTTTGAGATTTTGTGCTCTAATCCTAACATCACCCAGCTCAGAATTCTGGAATCTCTCTTCATAAAAACATATTTGCCCACGTTAAATTCAGACCTGACCTGCCATCCATTATCGGTAATAGCCCCAACCAACCAGCTTCAGACCTGTTAATATTCTACCGACAACAAACTACCCATAATCATGTCCGATTTGGGGTAAATATCTTAGTCACTTCCCTGACTCGCTGACAGCAGGTATGAATTTGTTCCTCTCCTTATCTGTATATGTACTTGCAATTATTAATACTTTTAATTTTATAGGTTTACTATCTAAATTATTTTGCTTTTGATTCGTATCTAGTTTATGTTAACATTTGTTCGCCTCACAAATTGTGCTTATCCCTTTAGCCTGATGATGGATTGGGTAACCCGAAACGTTGCTTGGAATAAATAAGAATGTCACTGATGGTCGTATCCTTCCTACTGCAATTAAAATTACCCCTTCTTAGAAGCAACCTTGTTGGATATATATATATATATATATATATATATATATATATATATATATATAAATAAAGAGCAAATATAAGTTCTTTGGGTGATAACAACCACCACAGCGCTTTTGCCAGATTTATTTTCTGGTTTTCAAAACAAATTTGAAGACAGAAAGAAAGATGAAGAAACCTTGTATTGCAGACGAAATAACAATATAGTACAAGAGAAATAGAAATTAGACGCGAATGAGCAATGAGACAAGAAACAGGAGTTTTTTAGAGGTAAGAGAAAGGGACATTAGAAGAAGACTAGAATCAAAGAGAGCAGAGGGCAGCACAATGAAGCCAATCCTTTACCGAGAAGACAGAAATAACGCCAGGGGAAAAATGTTGGAAATTCTGGACAGGGACTCGAACCCGGCTTTGTTGATTGCCGGTCAGATGCTTCACCGTTAAGCTACCAGGCACAGTGACTCTTATTCACACAAAGTGGTACTCCATCAAACCCAGTATCTCTCTATGCTAGGAACCTCCAAGGAATTTTATACTACATCTTCTTACCCGCTCATTATTCATGGGGCCGGGAATAACAGGAAGCCACCAGAACTTAATTTTATGGTTCTCATTTAAACTCAATGGATTAAAGCTGAGCTTTTGTAATAAATTATTATGTGATATTTGTGGCGTCACATGAAAGGATTAGGAAGCTTGGTGGGATGTAAATTCAATATGTTCCTGCTAATGGAAAGTAGAAAAAAAGGCAATAATGATATGATGAAAATAGAAAGAACAATAATGATAGAACGGAACATATTAATAATTGTCTTTATTTTTTTATTTATGCTTCTTAGAAAAATTACTATCGCTTTTAACGAGCCATTTTTCACAGTGAGAAAATGTCTCTCAATAGAAAGGGTGAATGGACATACATGTCTGACCAAACGGGTTGGTACCATCATCTATTTTATCAACCGAAGCGACATCGTGTGTTTAAGGTTAGAGTCTACGAAAAGAGAAGTCATTTTAAATGCTAATTTCCTAGCTGATGAGCATTTCTTTTGGTTGGAAGGGCAAGAATCCTAGTAAAGCAAGCAAATAAAACACATTCAAAAAATAATAAACAACCATCGTAGACCAAAACAATACAACGCAATTCACCACAAATAGAGAGTGATTTATTTTTCTTAATAAGGGTACGGCCGAACAGCATTAATTTTTGTGGACTTCCACTCTGAGTGAAGAACCGAAGTTTAAATTCGATAAAACACAAGGTCGAACCTATTCAAGAGTCTATTTGGCGACTTCTCTCAACCATTGTGGGTTAACTTGGCTAAAGCTGAAATAAAGCATTTCCCCGGCCTTGGCCGGAGCCCAGTACACGGACATGCCTTATATGCAGTTTGAAGGCGAGGGCCAAGAGAGTTGCGTGCTTTTTTGACTTTATTACAAGATTAGGGTGTGGCAGCAAAGAGTAGGGGAGAGAGAGATATATATAGAGTTACGTAGGTATTTAGGTCATAACAGACCTTGCAGTCTATACTAGGTGACCTTGTGTAAATACGTCACCTGAAGACAAGAAAGTTATTGGTAGTGAACAAAGTTACTCTGTGATTAGAAACAAAGTGTTTATCTATACGATGATCGGAGATTTCTACGCTGTTGTATTCCATTATGTTACGAGGAAGCCCATTCCATAGATTGACGATTCTGGAAAGAGGAAATTATTATATTTATGCAAGCTAAAATGTTTACCTATATTTGTGCAACTCTTTCTCCTTGTGTAATTTGACTGGTCGAATGTGAAATATTTATTAAAATCAATATTGTTTATGCCTTTGATATTGTAAAAACCTGAATTACGAGGGGCTGTCAATAAGTTTTGAGAATCGGTAGGAAGAAACAGAGGAAGAGGGATGGCTGTTTGTGGGGGTAATAGGACCAGTTATGACAAGTCAGGAGCTGCTGCCGCACGCTCTTGCCTCTTCTATTTAAGAAGCAGTAGCTGATCTCAGATCGTCAGTCACAAATTATTAAACAATCGAGAAGGTTGAGCACCGCGCAGTGAACAAATATTTGACCAAGGAAGGCTAGAATGCAAAAGAGATCCATGAACGTATGGTTGCAGTGTACACCGACACCGCCCCTTCCTATGCAACCATCGCTCGCTGGAATAGGGAGTCCCGCCATAGTCGTGAGTCCCTTGAAGATGACCATCATCCAGGACGCCCGTCAGACGTGACCAACGAGGACAATGTGGCCCGTGTAAAGAGGACGATCCTCGAAAATCGACGGGTGAAGGTCAAAGAAATCGAGCGAGAACTTGGAATATCACATGGAAGTGTTATCAACATGTTTCACGACAATTTTACCATGACCCAGGTCTCTGCCCTTTGGGTCCCTAGAAACCTCACGCTCCATGATCGACTTCAACGTGGTCAAAGGTTACAAGGCCAGAGTTGCACAAGCTACCCTGCGTGAGTGGTGATTCAAGGAGCTCAACCATCTCCCCTACAGTTTTGAACTGGCCCCTAGCGACTACCTTTTATACCGCCTGCTTAAGGCTGCACTGCGTGGACGCCGATTTGAGGACTATGAAGATGTCCAACTCGCCGTCCAGGAGTAGAGTGAACAGCAGTCGGGAGATTTCTGGATGTCGGGAATTCGAAGCCTCAGAGATGTTAGGAGAGGGAATAATTCACTTTAACGATACCTTTGAGTTCGTAATTATTTGGAGAATGACGGTGAATGTTTTCTTCTTCTGACGATGTTCGCACTTAGCCAGTTTATGCGCGATTACCAAATGTCGGGGTAATCTTAGACCAGTGTCCTGATATAATGATCCTAGGCCGGATCGCCAAGCCAAGTCAAAGTGTGACTCAAATCGGAATTCTTCTCATCGAAATGTCCATTCCGATTATTGGCACCTGGATTGGGTAGCCAAAAATGATTCTTTAGCTGCGTCTAAGGTAAACTGCAGAGGAAGTTCCTGTGTAACCTCTGACTCTGAAGGAGGATGGGGGTCTTCGAGAGTTTAGCACCTGCAATTACCGTGACGGCAACAACAAATTCCCGACGTTTCTTCCTTGCAACGGGCTAACTGTTTCCTGTGTGGGACTAGCTCCACACACAACTTATGTCCAAGATCTTCTGCCCGACTACAGGGAGAATTTTCTCTTTTATTTACCTCAATAGCTAAAATCGAGAGAGAGCACCAGATTCTCATAAAATTCTTATCGTCGCGCGAAAAGACCTTTCGTCTGCCGACAGGACATGCCAAACATTCACAACTCAGCGCCATCCGAGCTTTATAGGCTGGCAGGTGTTTTTTAAGGCAGACATATTCCTGTGTGGCCAGCCTAGAATTCGATTATCCTAAATGCACCGAAAGGGGTGAAGTGGATTCGATGCGAAAAGGCCAATTTGTAATAAGGGGGTTGGGGACGCGCAGCTGTCTCGTTGTATTTATGTATGTACTAATGCATGGAGGTATTCAGACTTCTACAAGCTGAGTACCGATTGAAGATTAATTTGCTTTGCCGTTCCTTATCCAATAGCGATCACTTTACATTTTTCCGAGTTAAAAGACATTTGCCACATATGCGGACAGTGTGATAATTTGTGGAGATTGTTTGTATTTCTTCAATATTGGTGTTAGACACTAATGTTTTCAAAATTTTAGTGTGAGCAAACTTCAATAATATGCGTGAAAGGCCTTTGTTTAAGTCGTTAATGCATACAAGAAATAGGTATGGTCCCGAGAGTGACTTTTGAGGTACCTTACCATTGAAAGGGGGAAATGAGGGAGGAAGGGAAAGAGAGAGACAGACAGACAGAGAGAAGAAGAGAAAGACAGAAAGACAGATGGAAAGAGAGAAAGAGAGGGAAATAGAAAGAGAGGGAGAGAAAGAGAGAGAGAGAGAAAGAGAGAGAAAGAGATAGATAGATAGAGAGAGAGAGAGAGAGAGAGAGAGAGAAAGTGTGTCCCTGATATTATGGGTTTTGCGAACCTTGGCACCTTATTACCGTTTCGTTATTTGTGATGAGTAAAAAATCACTACAAGCGCTCAATTGTGAAAATATTTGTTTTCTTTGCTAGAATAACCAAAACGACGTACTTAACCGTGAGTCCACTGGCAAAAAAATACAAATCAAGAACCGTATCCACCGTTTTTAATGATTACTCCAAAATGGGCTTGAAGGTAATGTGGGAAAGACTTGATTCATCTGCGGCAGGAAGTGGTGCAAGGACAGCTCACGGAAGAGATCATCGATGATGGAAGCGTTCATGGAGTCAGTAAGTGATCTCATTCCAAGGAACAGGACCATGATTGTCTTTGCACCGAGCTCTTTCGGCGTCAGGAGTTGCTGTAGACGCTGGTGCTTGAACGTTGATGTAGGCTTCATTAACGTCTGCTTAAGAAGCACTGATCTCTTCCTAGCTGAAAAAAATAGGTACAAATAGCAACGTACCCATTGGTTGAAGTTGGAAAGTAGGAGATGGCTTGTGCTCGTTTCATATTATTGATCACAGCCGTATTGATTTCGAAGATAGATTGGCACTCTCCGATCTATAAATCCAGGTGGCCTTTCTGAGACAGGAGGAAGAGTACGCAGAATCCTTCGATTTGGAAGATTGTAAAGGTCTCGTAAGATCCATCGAACGTGATTATTATTTTGTTTTATGGAAAACGAATAAGTTCAATTCGGTTCGTCAAATCAACCTTTAGTCCAAGCACGACCTGGGGAAGAGAATTATTTTATCAAAAAGGTCAGACAAATGAGTACTCTTTTGGGACTATGAAGTTTTGTTTTTGGTAACACGTATTAACTACTGAAATAATATACCATGTATTAGCAATAAACTAATGTAGAATATAGTGAATTACTTATATATAATGTTAAATCACGATTGCACATGTATTAAAAAAACAAGAGTGTAAGAAGTCAATCACAGCCGTATTGATTTCGAAGATAGATTGGCACTCTCCGATCTATAAATCCAGGTGGCCTTTCTGAGACAGGAGGAAGAGTACGCAGAATCCTTCGATTTGGAAGATTGTTAAGGTCTCGTAAGATCCATCGAACGTGATTATTATTTTGTTTTATGGAAAACGAATAAGTTCAATTCGGTTCGTCAAATCAACCTTTAGTCCAAGCACGACCTGGGGAAGAGAATTATTTTATCAAAAAGGTCAGACAAATGAGTACTCTTTTGGGACTATGAAGTTTTGTTTTTGGTAACACGTATTAACTACTGAAATAATATACCATGTATTAGCAATAAACTAATGTAGAATATAGTGAATTACTTATATATAATGTTAAATCACGATTGCACATGTATTAAAAAAACAAGAGTGTAAGAAGTCAATCGAATAGGTGTAGTTTCCCACGCGAATGCACAAACCTACACACGCGTGGAGACAGTTGCGAGCCGAAAGGTCTACATTGAAACACACATAACCTTCGACTCCGACCAGCGGTCTCAACAAAGGAGCAAACGATCATACTTTCACCTGTGAGGTTCCGCCTCGCGCTCTGAATAAAAATAGCTAAGTGACGCCCCCTTAATCGATGTTCGTAAAAGTAAGACAGGCAGAAAATTCTTAAGATAAATAAGATCACCTTTATTAGTGGAGTACATTCAGCCCTCTTGAATCCAGAATCACATTAATCTTATTGGCGTCCCGTGTCCGATCCTCGTCCTTAAATACAGCTGTCCTTATCCCTAACTATCTAACTTAGAGAAAAAATTAAAACAAAGCCGCATAAGACTCGACTATCTGGCTTACCCCGATTAAGGTACGCTTAAGTCAAGAATAAAGCCTACAAAACACCATTTTCCTTTCGAGTCCTTCCTTTAACCCAGTTATAACCGAGTTAACTTTCGAAGAGTAAGAAATTTGGGAGGCAGAGCAAACTCGACGGTGAGACCGCAAAACCCTTCGTCAGCACAAATTTACGGTAACCCAAGCTCGTCCCCAAGTTGTTCATTTATTCATACACTAAACTGGTACTCGCCCGGCATCTCAAAAGCTAAGCGACCCATTATTTACTTAGTGACCCCTATACACTGGTAACACTCACGAATACGAGTACCATTCATAAATGGACCCCATTTCAATAAGCTATTATTTCTTTTAGATTTAAATACTTTTAAATATTTATAGTATTTTGATAATGTGCTGGCGCGAGAGGTTTCCTCTCAGCGTCCTAGTGTGCATTCCTCTAAACGTTCCCTAGCTTCTAGCCACTCAGACTAAATCTATAGTATTTGAGATTCCTGGTGGCTTTCTAGCTTACCTTAAATCTTCTTGATTCCTGTTTTCTTTATTTTGCTCCCTTTTCCCTTCTTAGTTTGCTTGACAACTTCCTTTTTTTCAATATTGTGGAATGCTTTCGTTGATTATATTTCCTTTTGTTTTTCACTTATTAAATTGAATAATACTCAACTTTATCATTTTTTTATGCTCAATCATTTATTCCTTAAAGCAGTAATATTTAAAGAATTAACTTGTTCAGTTGATGTTTGTGTGCTGATGTGAGAAGAGTTAAAATATCACGTAAAAATAGATATATTTTGTTTGGACGTAAATCATTGGGTGTGGGGTGATCAAAATTTGACAGACAATCACTGATGGGTGGTTTAGCTTATATTTTATGGGGACAAGGAGAGGGTTTATACGAGGTCCTGATAGAACTTTTTGCCCTAAGTCAAACCTTGATCGGACGAAATGATTATGTACCGACGCTTTATCTATTTAAAAGTTAGTGGAATGGAATGAGTGTTGGGAGGCTTTTTTATTTAATTTGGTATAAAAAGTAGGTGGAAGTTAATTTTAGTGGGGCAGCTGAGCGTTGCCAACATTTTATTTGAAATTATTTTTTTGGGGGGGAGGGGCTGAAGGTCAAAATTTTGGGCGTTGGATCAATCATTTGTACATGGTTATGATACAGTATGTAGATTGGAGGAAAAAGTAATATTTTCCACCTTGCTGACGTAACCCTTCTATTGTGTTACCAAATATGTTTTTGATTGGATCTCAAATGCAGCGGCCTTTCGTCTAGAATACTAAATGAAATCGGACGGCGATGAACCTCTTTTCTATATCCTTAATAAGCCGACGTCGCCGAGAGAATTTTAATAATTCCATTTTTGCAGCGAATTAGTTACTTACTTATGCAGTCTGGTGTGGTAGCTTTCTTTCAAACATATCATTGATATACATCGTCCTTCCATAGCCAAATTCTCAGCATGTAATTCACTGATCAGCCACCAGCTTTGGTTCATTTTGTTGGGAACTTTGGGGAGATTGTGATCTGCTGTATAATATCACGTATTCTTATTTCCATTTTATCAACGTTTGCTTTTATTTTCAATAAAAAGAAGAACTAGTGACAATAAAACTGATATATTGTAATCGTGATTAATTTCATGCACTTAGAGAGTCAGGATCAATTTGATCCATTGCTTCTTAACACATCGTATTGCATGGGATCTCAACCTGTAGTACTTGGAGGCCACAAAACTACAGGTTGCTGTAGTGTAAAGTAAATAAGTATTCAAGATAAAACTGATAAAGTTAAACATTCATCTTATCTGCATCAATCATTTCTCGAGGCAAGAATGAAAAAATGCAATTTATTTCATTGCATATTTAATTATATGTTCTTATGTGAAATGAAATTGGGAAAATGAGTCTCCTGCAGGTCAATGTGAACGGATTGTTTGGGTCATTGGGAAAATTCCTTAAAATAAAAGAAGGTAGGTCCTTGATAGCCAAAATGTTGAGAACCATTGCATGGAGTTCTTTACCGTTACCGACCTGAAATAGGAAACTTACTCGTCACGATGAGTTTGAGCCGCCTGGTAACAGTGAACCTTACACGATATTCTGCCTGGTCTCCCATCTGCACCCCCTTGATAACAAGAGAGGCTCCACCATCCGCTAGGAAGATCCTCCCTTTGCTTTCTTGGAAGATGCTGCTCGAAAATCCTCTTAAGGTAGCGCTATCAATGCCTCCCTTTTCGGATAACCTGATGCTATTAGATCTCGCATCATAACTGCAAAAAAGAAAGAAATATTGAACGAATACATATGTAGAAATGCACAAATACATAGTTCAACCCCTTTTTACCCACAAATTAAAAAAAATGAACTTCCAATAAAAATGTTGACTTTACTATTAAAAATAAACACTCCAAATTAAAAAAAAGTTGACTTTCTTTCATATTGAATAAACTGGATTTAAAAAAAAAAATGGCTTTAAAATTTTAAAAGTTGATTTTGAAATTAAAATCAGTGCCCGATTCCCCCGCACTTGGGTTGGAAGTCGACCCGAATCTTTTGCAAGCCATTAGGCCATTTCAGCACCCAAATTCTCACTTTGGTTTGCCATGTGCTGTAAGGTCGTTCCTTGTGACCTGAAGGTGGTGTTGAGTCCATTTGTTATTTCAGTTACTTTTATCATTTTAGAGGATATTCTTTCTTTTTTCTGACATCTCTTAAATATATACAGGTAGCAAATACTAGTATTGCAAATTTGCTTTATTAAATATTTCCCAATGCAGCATTTGAAAAATTACTCACTTAGGTACTGGAGATGTCTGAGTTATGTATGCGAACGGTTGCTAGGAGCGCGATAGAACTGCCAATGAGGATATGAGGAGAAGAAATCCCACATACTATGAAAATAGGCTCTCAACGTCACGGTAGAGAGTTGGCCGAAATGTTGGAAACTTTTGAAAGATGACTGATGAAGAATTTTCTTTCTTCTAATTTTAAGCATTTTATCATTACAAATGCATATGGTAAGTAATACTGTGGATATGACTCTTAAGGATATTTATATGTATAAAAGATGGTATTTCGTGAAGAAATAAGTGCCTGAGAAGCGAAAGCACTAAGATATATTTGCGTAGGTTGGTGGCGAAATTAGTGCTGTTGTCGTTAATCAAATTCAGATGATATTACATTTTTTAATTGAGATAAACTTTTTTTATGTTGAAAGTCGCCTTATTTTAAGTTGAAGGTAAACATGTTCAATATGAAATCCAAGTATTTTAATTTGAAGGTCAACTTTTTTAATTTTGAATGTCCACTTTTGAATTTGAATGTCAACTTTATAAATATGAAATTGAAATATGAAATATGAAAGTCAATTTTAAAATTTGAAGTTCAAGTTTTTTGATATGCAAGTTAACTTTAAAAATTTGAAGTTCATTTTTTTTAATATGAGAGTAAACATTTTTAATTTCGTGTTAAATTTTTACAACTTGAGGGTAAAAAGTGTAGTTTCGTAGAAAAAATATATGGATCGCATAAAGATGTGTACATACTGGTGCTAAACAAATAATGGAAATAAACTTTAAATAATAGTTTTATCATTTAATATGGAATTAGTCCAGTTTTGTCAGCAATACCAGCTATAATACGCCAAGGAAAAGAAGAATACACGTTTGGGACTTTGTCTATAAAAGATTTTAGCCGTTTTTGAAGCAAAAACTGTTCCAGCTCTTTTCGTAATGAAGGCGTGGGAAAGCAATTCCTCAATTGCTGCTCCGAAACAAAACATACGTACATGTTCATGATGTTAATATCTAGTGATTTGGGAAAAGGAGGCAATACAAGTGTTCTACATCACTACTACGCTAGTAATGCCAGTTTTTTATATCTTTAACTGTGTAACTTGGCGAAGTATCTCTCTGTAGGATGGCGTTACCATTAGGAAACAATATTAATATCAGTGACTAAGATTGATAACCACAAATTGGCAAATATTCCTTAGAAATAACCATACAATTAGTGCTATCAAAAGACAAAGAGACGTCTACAATATACCCGCAAAACCCAATAGAGAAACGACTCGATGATTGCAGTTGTAGGCAGGTAATGGAGAGTAGTATTCCAGGAAGATAATTAGCGCAGTATCTTCCTGAAAGATGGCATACCATAAGAAAACAGTATTAATATTGTTAAGGAATAGGTCACCTCCCTAGACAATACGTCTATATATACATATATTTATTTATTGTTCTATATACATACAGTTCTATATACATACAGTTCTATATACATATATCCTTTAATGTACGTACGTGTCCTTCGCTATGTACAAGTACCTTCACTTCGTAAGAGTAATCCGTTGATTACGAGGTATAAGATTGCGATTTACTACAGGGGCCAATAGCGTTTTATGAGTTTACCAAGTTGCAGTTCTAGGATATATTTAAAGAGTGAGAACCAAGAATATAATTTTAGTAATTCACTAGTTAACCTATATATATATATATATATATATATATATATATATATATATATATATATATATATACGCGAAATATAGGTAATGTAAGTAAGGACAATTCTGACGAGATATAAATTAATTAGCAATCGGGTAACGTTAATTAGCTGTTAATCAGCTTTTAAATGGGATAACTTAAATCAGTTATACAGAGGGAATATTTATATGTCGGAAAGTGGGTCGATTAACGGAAGATACAAGCAAGGCTCGTTTTACCTTAATGGAGTCACCGCGAGGAAGGGGAATCCTTTAACGAGTCGGCGCAGAGAAAAGGAGACAGAAAATGGACGTGATTCTCGTCCGAAATATCCTGATGGTGATCAAGATGATGGAAGGGGGCAGAAGACGAGTTCCAAATTATCCTTGAGGAAGGACGATGGTACCTCTGCTCCAGAAAAGGGCAACCTACAAAAATCGAGACTCTGACGCAGCTCAGCGCAAAGTCTCACACGGAAAACTAGAAAACTTTGAGGTAGGGTTCCTGATAAGACGAGAGGAATTCCGGCCAATCCTTCGAGAAAGAAACGATTCGAGGCCTGCTCTGAACAGAGTAAGCCTTCACAAAAGAGATGGATCTGCCTGGTGAGATCCAACTTCAAAGGTATAAGTCAATACCAGCGACTTTGGGAAACAGACACACGATCTGAACCGAAAGGGACGGGGACGGCCATTTTTTTGTTTTCTCCTTGTTTTCAGACTCGAACGACTGGCTGAGCACTTCAGGCAGCCAGATGGATTAGCGTCTGTCGCCTGATTCAAGTCTTAATGGCCTTTACGATGTAGGCGGTAAACTTTCGGCTAGCAATGGAAGTTTTTCTCCATAGTATCCCTTTTCAGTGAGTCTCGTTAAGCTCATTTGGTTGATACTTGTTAGGCAATGGCTTATTTTAGCTCTACAGTTAATTTGTTAAAAGTGGTTCTGTGATTAATCGACACACTGCATTTTAATGGTTTGTTCTTTCTGTCACAAAGTTTTGCGTTCCGTCTAGATTTACGTACCTGACTTTCAATTGTTTACTCGTAGTCAAGCCGAATTTTAGACAGTTTTTGTCAAAACGTTAAACAACTCGATACTCCTTGATACTGAGGTCCCAGCCATTCACGCTCCCACATTCTGCACTTTAAAAGTCAGAAAAGTCAAAATATTTTGACGTATACTGATTCACAGGTCCATAAATATGAAATGCCTTGGCTTTTACATATATCAAGTACAGAATATATGCAGTTAATATATATAAGATTTTGTACCATTGGAGTATTTCTTTGTTTAAACATTGGCGAAGATCTATGGTTTTACTATCCAGTGGTTCAATTATTTTGTCTAAAACTTTTGCAAGTTTGCCGTCTTATTGCGAGAGCTTTTTTGTAATATGACACCATTATTTTGCTTACTTTCCCCAACTCCAATTTAGAAATATCTGTCCACTTTAAATTTTTCCAACTTATAAAACATAATGTAAATAATACTTAAGAGAACCAAATAATATAAATCATTTAGACTAAACCTTCATGCCTATCTACGTTCATCGTCACTTTCTGCCAGCTGAAATTATTCGTCATTTCGCCTGCATAAACAGGTATACAAAGATAATTTTCAGCTTTCTGTTAGAGCTAAAGCTCGTATAATTACTAAAACATGAGCGCACATTTCACACTCATAATATTTTAACTCTTCCTGAATGTCTCTTTACCTGGCTTTCGAAAATTGCGACTTGTAGGCTGTGAGTTTGCGTAAAAAAATGGAATGCAATTTAAAATGAGTCACGTATTACTCCTTTTGGGGGCCATTCACATAGTACTATGGAGTAAACTAGGCATGCAATTTAAAAGGAGTCACATGTAGTACAGCTTTCTAATGCCATTCAAATAGTGCTTTTTATCTCTAAAAATCCGTCCCCCTTTATTTTCACTAATTAGCTGTTTTATTTTGGTTTGATTTAGCGATTGACCTTTTTTATGGGGTATTAATAATATCTAAGAGGCAAATCCACAGTTTATTAGGAGTTAATAAAATGCGCTACAAGACCCTTTTTATTCGTGGATAGGATCGTCTAATTGGATAATGAAACCCATATAAGGATCAGCATGATAATTGCTGTCAAGCCCTTGAAACCAGAAGCATATATCATCGTTGAAGGGGAAGGAGCACACATAGCACTAGCAGTGCGATTAAACACAGAACAACGAAGGTTCCCCTTTTATGGCCCGCTGAAAGATTACCCGTTCAGCGGCTGGGGACTGCGGACATGAAAACCCTTTTCGTTAGATTACAGAACGGAAGAGTGAAATGCTGTGTGCGTGAAAAGAAGAGGGAGTATAATACACTGTTATTTGTGTTTGGCAATGTGTTCAGTGACATTTATAGCTGAAGGTAATTTCGCGTCAATCGTGGTTTTTCGAAAATCATTTCCTTCGAAGGAAAAAGCAATAAAGTTAGTTAAACTTTAAATGCGAGTAAATATGAAAATTTTGAAGTAAATTTGAGCAAAAAGTCAGCACTTTGCTTACATGGATAATGTGGGCGTGGATGTCGTGTAAGAAATATTACTTCGAATTTCCCCTTTTCTCGAAGAAAAAAATCTTATTTTTTACCTTTTTTAGCGACCTCCGCATCCAAATTCTTTCCAGGTGTGAAAATGTATTTTTTTATATTTTATATTCCGATCACACCCCAAATTTTCGATTCTCTTGTTGGCATTCAAATTTAAAACTCTTTACAAGGGCAGAAGAGGATCATGAGAAGAGGGCTAGGGGGCTGAAGCCCCCCAAGTTTCAGACCGGTTTATGTTTATATCTCCTTTTTAAGCCATACTTCTCTCTGCAATTGAGAAAGAGTTAAGTAATAATATAGAATATATATATAAAATAGTATTTTTTAACGGTTGCGATCGAATGTATCTTAGATGATACCCGCCTAAAATACAGTTAAATTTTAAAAATAATTATAGAATTGAATATTATACTTCAGCTGATGTCCCAAATCTACAATTCCTAATTTTAGGATATGTGTAAAAATTAGGATATGATAGAGTTGGTGATCACTCAGTTGCCCTTTTCTCAGACCCCCTTCAAATTTTTATCCTGGATTAGACATTTCGCAGAAGATCAGAAAATATATGTCACTTGAAATCGATCGGGAAAATTAATTTGTTCCTGATAAAGGCACTTAACATTGAATTGATTCCACCAAGGTCGCCATGTTGTCCACTAATGTGGCAGATTGTGGTTTTCCAAGTTTTTATTACGTAAAACTCGGTATCTCCTTTAGGTATATTTAGTTATAATAAAAGATTCACCAGTTCAGCCATTTTTTTGTAAAACATGCTCCATAAATGCTTAATAATTTTACTAAACACCATTTTTATTAAGGCTTCTTGTGGAAAACTAAAACTCTGCCTTAGATTTGAATACGTTATCTTACGTTAGCGTACGTTATACATGGCCAGACATATAGGTAGGCTTCTGGCGCTGTTGTTTTACAGAGTCCATGTATGCATTAATTTTTAAGGTTAACTCTGTATGCTTAAGTCCCGTACAGCTAAAAGTGAAGTGTTCTAGTACGCACGCGCAAGCCTTGTAGCGTCTATTGCAAGCTGAACTAGATTTACTATGAAGCCTCACGAATAGTGTCATGGGAATTCTTTAAACCTTGTAATTTGTACGCGTATACTTCTTGAATAAAAATAACTTATTACCTGAATAATATATTTGTACACAACAAATCAATCAATATAATGATTTAAAGTAGTAATGTTATATATCTCTGAAAGTAATATTGTATTGTTTTCGTCCATGTAAATTATAAGAAATATGCGTTGCAAAGCAGAATAGGCTCATTGTTAAACCCTCACATATGAGCATAATGGGACCTCTATAAACCTTTGTAACGGCTACGAAAACAAAGACATGCCGTTTTCCATAAATCTGTCGAGCATGTATTACTAATCCTTGTGTAAGCATTATTGTTGCGACGCATTTATTGAAAGAGGAAGATGCATAAATATATACACACTTTGCTGCCTCTATAGCTTCATTACGTGCCGTATCATGAATTGGTACAATGTCATAATTATAATTTATATTACAGTCTAAGAAGGATGGGACCAAATTGTAAAATAGATTGTATGTAAGGTTATTAAATAATATTATTGTATTGGAGAATGCTTAGCTTTAGGGAAGTCCATCGAGGTCAATGATAAGGGATATCCTTAGGGCGGTCTCCGACAATGGGTGCAACGATGACTATGAAGGCCGATGCGTGATCCACACTGACGGCAACAATCAGGGCACCGAAGGTCTGGCACTGGCTGCGGAGGATGCCAGAGCGCCCCCTCTTAGCGCTGCTGGCGACGTTCACTTCGACTTCTGGTCCGTTGTTCCTCAAAGTGGGCAGCACCACGATGACAGGCTGCGTGCCACTCACCCCCGCCAGCAGCTGTGGCTTCGAGATGGACTGGGTTGATGTTGAAGATTTTTAGTGCCCCTTTAGCTTGGTCCTTGTACCTCTTTTTGTGTCTGTCTTAGAGCCCCCTCCCCCCGACAGCTGCGTGTAAAAGGTACGCCTTGGCAGGTAATCAGCGGGCATTCGAAGCACATGCCCCATCCATCGCATCTGTCTGCCAAAGTTAATGCACTCGATGCTTGGTACACGGGCGCGCTCCACCATATCAGTATGAGGCACACGATCTTGCAATGTAAGTTTGAGGATCCTCTTAATGCACTGCACATGGAAGGCTTCCAGGCGCCTGATGTGCTTCCGGTATAAAGTGAGTGTTTCGCTTCCATACAGCAGCACGCTGAGGCACACAGCGCTATACACGGCGACCTTCGTTGCAAGTCTAAGATTGTGGTTTTGTACCACCCGTCTGCGGATTCCTCCAAAAAGATGCTGATGCCTTCTTGATTCTTTGGTTTACCTCCTCACCAACAGAACAGTCAGCCAACAGTACACTACCGAAGTAATTAAACTGGACAGAGCTCTTGAGCTTAGCTCCAGTGACATTCATTACGGGCTCCACTTGGGGGCAACACCGGACCACTGTTACATCACCTCAGGCTTGGCAGAGTTGATGACGAGCCCAAGAGTGCTGTAGATGTCTGTGATGGTGTTTAGTGTTTCCTGTACGTTTTCAAGGCAGTGAAAGAGAAGTACGCAGTCATCCGCGTACTGGAGTTCAAACACCTAGTCATGCAAGACCCTTGTTCGCGCTCAGAGTCGGCGTAGATTGAAGAGGCTTCCATCAAGCCGGTATGTAAGACCAATTCCCCGCCCCAGTAAGAATCTCTCCCGGAACAGGATGATTGCTGCAGCAAGGTAGATGTTAAACATGACGGGAGCAATCACGCAGCCCTGCTTGACACCAAGTCCCACGTTAAACGCTTTTGTTTCTTCTCTTTCAATGACCACGCTCGCCCTCATTCCGTCGTGAAAAGCTCGAGCAACCGCTGTAAACTAATCAGAGAATCCAAACTTCCACATGACGCGCCACAATATCTCCCAGTTGACTGTGTCAAATGCCTTCGTCAGATCAATGAAGGCCAGACACAAGTTCTGATGCTGTTCGCGACCCTTTTCTTTTATTTGTCTGGCCATAAAAATCATTTCTATGGTTCCTTGTTCCATACAGAAGCCACAGTGAGTTTCCGGGCACACGTCATCATAGATGTATTTGTTAAGCCCCAGGAGAAACACCTTTGCTAGGACATTCCCAGCGATAGCCAGGAGCGAGATTACCCGACTCTTCCCACACACAGCTCGGTCGCCCTTCTTCTTGTAGATTGATATGATCCTGGCTTCTTTCGATTGCTGTGGTACACATTCAGCCTGCCACATTGTAGAGATCATTTCGTAGAGACGAAATGTATACATACTTCGCTGCCTATATAGCTTTATTACGTGCACTATCATGTATTGGTACAATGTCATAATCATAATATATATATCAGTCTAAGAAGAATAGGCCTAAATTGTAAAATATATTGTATATAAGGTTATTAAATATTAATATTGTATTGAATAATATGGCATAATGAATAGGCCTGCTTTGAGCACAGATGTATGTACTTATGTGAATATCGCTGCCCTGTGGGTAAGTTAAGATGCTGTTATTGTATTGACTGGCAGAGTATGGCATAATGAATAGGCCATCTTCGACCACAGTTGTATGAACTTATGTAAATATCGATGCCCTGTGCGTTATTATTGATACTGCCGATATTAAGAGTAGCAGAAATAACTTCACATGTATATCTGACCTAAGTAATATTATACGACCTTATGAACGACTCTGTCATTGGCTGGGAGTACTTGTAGGGGTCAAACTACGCATAGGTAAGCTTCTGCTTCCCTAAATTGATGGATTCAATAGAGCAGAGATATACTTCCACAAATTGACACGAATTGTTCATATTAAATCCAAGCATAGCCTAATGAAGGTATAGATCCAATTGGGTATGAGAAATAGCATGGATTTTGTAAATGTACATATGTAGCAAGAAGCGCGAGAGACAAAAGAAGAGCAAAGGAATGGTTGAACACCTGCGTTTGATAAAGCTGCCCAAGTCGTATCTCGAGATAGAGTGATAAAAGTCGGATATTTATTTAGAAAGAGCCCGAGTAAACACACCTGCTGACCATAGGAGATGTTGAAGCAAATGTTGTTTTAAAATACAAATAAGGGTTTATCATGTAAGCATACACACATTGTACAGAGGATTGCTAGCCCCTCCCAGAGGTTGGGGAAAGGTCAAGAAATAGAGGTAGGCCGTCCCATGTCTAGGCTACGCCCTCTGTATTTAGAGCGCAAATAAAAAAAGAAGAAGTGTCAGGAAGACAGAACATCAGAGAAAGAAAAGGAACAAAATCTTCCGCGTTTAAGATCCCCCCCTCAATCTGCTAAGTGTTTTCTCAGCCTTAAACTCGTACTCGAGATTAATATATATGTATATAGTACTAGTCTCCCGTTTTGTACCCTGTAAGAAGCGCGGTGATTTGCCTTCCTGGCCACCGTGCTGACGGGACTAAGCGCCCCGTCCAGCCCCAGCTTAGCCTCTTCTCCTTTCAGACAGCATGTATTTCTTCCCTATTTCCTCACTTCCCCCACAACTTTATCTTGTCGGCTTCTATTTCAACAGGGTAGATGCTAAACTTCTTCTCAGCCAACTATCCTCGATCGGGGCTGAGGGGGAAGAGGAGAATGTTCCCTCTTCCCTGAGCTTCGGGTTGGGATGGTGTGATTTTAACAACCTGCTTCATCCCCACCCATACCTTCCTCACGTCCTTTTTCCTTCTCACATCACTACCTTTTCTTACGACATGCCTAAGGTAAAGTCGCCATACCAAAGGGTTGCCAGGTCACCAGGTGGGAGGGGTGACCATAAATGGCGGAAGCTGGCTCTGCAAGGCCCATACACACCTCTCGCAGAACGGGCCACAGCGAGAGGTGATTATCGTTTGCTTCTCGTAAAGAAAAATAGGGTCACCATTCCCAATGATAAGAAAATAAAAAATATCTTCCCTAAATTTCCCCATGTCCATCGTCGTAGCCGCCCTGGGGCAGCTCAACAGGAAAAATGGAAGTCCCTCCCCCCTGTGCTCTCGCAGTGAACCCTCCAAATCTATCTACCCGAAGAGGAGGCTTACTCCTCTCCTTCGCCTACGGGTGTAGGGGACTCCCCCTAGCCCCCTTGTCTGGAGGTGCCTTTGGGCACCATCCTCTTTCCCGCGGCAGTCCCCCTTTGACTTTCCAAGGGGACTGCCAAGAAAGCCAATTGGCAGCCCATAGCCGAACGGTCCCCATTGAAGCGTCTCGGTAAGGCAAAGCCCCTAAGGGAGAGGTGGAAGCCACGACCAATCGGTCTCTTTCCTCAAAAGACCTGCTGACTAGAATATTAAACCTAGCGGGGGTAAAGGCCTGTGCTTCCCTTGAATTGACTTGGGACACCACTGCCAATGGGATATGTGATGTCCTGGGGGGTGGTAGCAACTTGAGGCCCACCCTGTAATAGAGATGGTCCTTGAGGCAATCTGGCCACAGACAGTATGGCCTTACATAGGAGCGAGTCTGGGATCGGCGTCAAGCACCGAACTCGAGTCCGCCCTTTTGCAAGGTCCTCCTCAAAGGGCTAGGGTTTTCAAGGTAGTACAAGGAGGGGAGAGATATCCTCCCCCGACCGGTTCCCTTGCAACTGCCAGGACCTTCGTGATCTCGGAGAAGGACCTTGCTGAGGCAGGTCCATTCGGCCTAGGGGATCCTCCTAGGGGAGAGGAGAAGCTGGTTCATTCCACGCCATCATCTCCAAAAAACAAAAAAAAATATAGAATAAAAAGACTCAGGACTCCTCTTCATCCGCGGAGGCTGCGGGTACGGATGAGTGTGCTGCCACTTCGGTCAGCGACCAAGCCAAGATCGGCCCATCTGGCTTCTCTTCTCCCCCGGGTGCAGAGCTCCTGAATAAGACTAACACCAAGAGTGCACAGGGCGGAGCCTCGATGACATCGGGGCCCCTGATTCAGAGGTTACCTAGTGGTTTAAAGCCCGCTGGCTTCAAACGCTTTCTCGTTATTCGCTCCACTGATGGCACCATGTTGTCCAAGGGCAACATGATCCATCAGAGGAGAGGATTAGCTAGTGCAGTTGGTAGAGAGCCGAAGGAGACCCGTTTCTTGGACGGGAGCCTTATTTATTTATTTATTTATTTATTTATTTATTTATTTATTCCATACTAATCCAATGTACAGTAAAAACATATTACATTTTAGATCTTAATGCCAAGTTACTATAAGTACTTATACATACAGGATTATTTATGGGCCCAAAATAAGTCAGTGACTTTTAGGGCAGAAACTTAAGACTAAGCATAAAATTATAAAGACTAGAAATCCCTTCATGTTTATACAAATATAAACAACTTAATATTCATTTGAGAACCTAACCATTGTAATGATTGCAAATAACGAATAATTATATAATTGAAATTTAGAGATAAATTAAAAACTATTTTATTTACAGCGATTCTTTCAAGAGGTATGTAGTTAACATAGTCAACAGTCTATATAAATAATAACATATTTATAATGTATAAATCAAAGTAGTAGTACACAGTATAACATTGTACGGCAACAAATAAATACACAATAACAAAAGCTGAATAGAAATTTAGTAAGCCGAAATTATATTGTTTTTAAGAGCTTTTTGAATTGAGCTAAATTGGTTTGGGATTTGATATTGTCGTCCAAGCCATTCCATATTTTGATAGATTTGTACAGAAAGCTACATTGAGATTTTGATTTTGAACACAAGGGTGAAATAAATTTTGTTCTATTGCGGGTTTGGTGATTATGGATATTATCAGCTGTTTGTAACATATTAAATATATAGCTATTATAGGAACACTTTATTGTTTTGTAAAGGAATAAGGATGTTTGAAAAACAAAGAGATCATTTAATTTTAGAATTCTGGATTCCTTAAAATAACGATTAGTGTGCTCATTGTAGTGAAGTTGATGGATGGCTCGAATTGCTTTTTTCTGTAATATGACTAATTTATTGAGATAATTTTGATATTTTCCATACCAACTCTCTATGCCGTATGTCAAGTAAGGTTGCACCATTGTCATATATAAAGAGTGAAGAATAGATTTAGGAAGAAACTTATTTAATTTATATAATATTCCAATCGATTTTGATAGTTTTGTTGAGATATGCGTAATATGTTGTTTAAAACTCAGATTTTTGTCAATAAACATGCCTAGGAATTTGATATGAGTAGTTTCATAAATTATTCCGTCGCCCATTTTAATATGGGGCAATTCAATAGATTTTTTGTAAGAGAAAAGAATATATTTGGTTTTATCTACATTTATTGATAGTTTATTAACATTTAGCCACCTGAAGACATTTTCGAGTTCTTTATTTATTGTAGATGCAATGTTGCTCGGTTTGTCATATGGCAAGGGAGTTGATAAGGCACTATCATCCGCGAATAATATAAATTTAAACAGAGAAGATGATTTAACAATATCATTAATATAGATTAAAAATAACAGTGGCCCTAGCACGGAGCCTTGTGGGACCCCAGTTGTAATATTAAGGTGGGATGAGTCATGACCATTGACGGAGACAAATTGCTTTCTTTCAGTTAAATATGATTTGAACCAATTTTGACAGTTGCCTCTAATTCCGTACATAGCTAATTTTGACAGTAGAATATTATGGTTGACACAATCGAAAGCTTTTTTAAAATCGAGAAAAATTGAGAATACAATGTGGCCCTTTTCAATGTTATCATATAAATATTGAAGGTGGTTAATTATCGCGTGAATCGTTGATTTCTGACGTCTAAAACCATATTGGTGTTTATACAACAGTGAATTAGATTCCAGAAATTTATAAAGTTTATTGAATGCTATCTTTTCAAATATTTTACTGAACATTGTAAGACATGAAATAGGGCGGTAATTGCTGACGTTTGTGAGGTCTCCGGCCTTTGGTAACGGTGTTACTCGAGCAACTTTTAATACACATGGGAATATACCCTGCGTAAATGATTTATTGATTATTGATGCTAAAATTGGAGCAACTATATCGGAGATGTATTTTAAAATTTTAGTGGAGATTGAATTAATACCCGATTTTTTATTTTTTAGTGAACTAATGATTTTTTTTATATCGGCTACGCTTACAGGAGAAAAGAACAAGGAATTTGGTACATTAATCTCATTAAAATACGAAAGAAAAGATTTATCGACTATTTTGCAGGAGTCTGAGATTTTTTTACCTACGTTGACAAAAAATTTATTGAATTCATTCGCTTTTTTCTTATTGTCATCAACTGGTTTACCGTCAATGATAATTTGTTTAATTTGGTTTGTTCCTTTAGTAATTTCAGGTTTTATCACAGAATTGATTAATTTCCAAGTTTGTTTTATATTGTTTTTCGTTTGATTAAATCGTTCATGGTAATAATTTTTCTTGGCTATTTTAATTTGGTTAGTAACTTGATTCCGAAAATTTTTATATGTATGTTCTGGAATTTGACTAAGTTTATAAAGAGAAAAGTATTTTTGACGTTTTTTGATGTTATTTATAATTGCGTTTGTTATCCAAGGTTTTGTTTTGTGTTTATATGACATGGTTTTAGATTTTAGAGGACAATTAAGTTTAAAAGCATCGTCTAGCCTTGAAATTAACTCTTCGGTAGCAGAATCGATGTCATTTATATAGGAAATTTCATATAGATTCTGATTTAGAACATAGTTATAGAAGTTTGATAAGGTATTTTCGTTAATTATGCGGTAGGTTATTGTACGGTTTTGATGAATATTGTTCGAGTTGAAAAAAGACTTTTGGATCATGAATATAGGAAGATGGTCCGATATGTCACAAAGGAGAATACCGGAAGAGTAATTTTCGGGGTGAACTCTGAAAATATTGTCAATTAGTGTTGCTGAGTTTTGGGTTATTCTTGTCGGTTTTGTTATAATTGGAAGTAAGGAATGAGAATAAAAAGTATTGAGGAAGGACTGAGTTGATGCGTGGTTTTCAAAGTTTAATAGATCGAAGTTAAAATCTCCTGTAATTATTATGTCGTCATAGTTTGTAACATTGAAGTAATTGATTAATTCAGTAATCTTATCTATAAACATCTTTGGGTCACCAGAAGGGGGCCTATATACGGTTCCAATGATTATCGTTTTACCATTTGATTTTACTTCAATAAATAAAGTTTCTATATAGTTATAGGAAATACTAATTTCATCAACTTTTTTAGTATTGAGTCTGTCAGATATATACACGCTTATACCTCCCCCTATCTTGTTTACGTCGCGTAGTGAATGAAAAGAGCTATAGTTTGGGACACTGATAAGGTGTTTATTATTATTTGTTAGCCAGCTCTCGGTGAATGCCAAAACGGAAAATTTATAATTAAGTGTTGACAAAAATATTGAAAATTCCTCAAAGTTTGCGTGCAAAGATCGAATGTTAAGATTTAAAATGGACAGGTCTGTTTTTTCAAATGAAAATGTAGTGTTAAATTTATCACAATCGTAGTATTGGTTTCTTACGTTATTTTCTTTAAAATTTGGATATAATTCATCAAAATGGTTTATGTCTGGATCGATATTATTGAAGTGATCGAGTTGTTCAAACATAAAGGAATTTAAAAATTAAAGGTTACAAATTGAAATTACGTATAAAATATCTATGAACAGTTAAAATACTGTTTTTATGATAACTTTAATAAGAGAAAAAGGAATAAAGTATGTAATACAATTGAAATAAAAGTAAGTGAATGCTAGGTCAAAATATGGCTTGTTTGTTTTTGTTTTTTTCATCTAAAACAGTAATATCGCCGAATGTATTATTACTGATCGTTCCAGAGATTCTCACCATTAAAGTCTGCAAGCGTCGAATTGAGGTGTTCCGACAGAAATTTTTGGAGGGCAGCTCGGGTATTGATAACTATACGTAGATCACGGCGACCAGAGGGTGATGGCAGGAAGACGTTGATGAATCCATCTCTGGTAGTACAGCCTGCGATCTTTGTGGAGAATTTCTTTTTAGCTTGGCGGAGGACGAAAAAGATTTTGTTGCGATTTGGAGTCAGTTGTTCGTTTACAAAGAATGAAGGTTTGAATTCTTTGCATGCTGAGAAGATATCACGCTTCAGATCACTTCTGCGCAACTTCACAATTATGTTTCTTTTGTCGGGACCTTGTACTTTTGGTTTGGGACCTAGACGATGGGCAACAGAGATGTCAGCTTCTTGCATTTGTATGTGGCAGTTATCTTTAATAAGTTTGCGGATGATATTGCTGCAGTTTTCATTATTGGTAGCTTCAGGTATATTGCCGGAGAATATAATCGTATCTCGTCTTTTATAAGCGTCGGAAGAATCAACCTTTTCTTCTAATTTTTCGATTTTTGATCTCATTTCTTCGTTAGATTTTTCGAGAGAGATGATTTTTTGTTCTTGTTTGGCAAAAGATGATTCAAAAAACTTAAAGAGAACGTTCATAATGTCTTTGGCATCAACTGATAGCGTAGATGAGGAAATATGGGTCTGCAGTTCATTAAAATTAACTGGTTCGTTTAATTCGGTTGTTCCTCTTGTAATTGGAGTATTTTTTTCTTTGTCTGCCTTCCTGAGAGTAGGAGGAGCCATTCTTTCTAAGGATGAATGGAGAAATCTGACAACAGTGTTTATGCACTATGGGAGTTTGTTTAATTACTGGGAGAAACAGTAATGCTTAATTGTTAAAATTTTTACTTTGAAGGTTGTTAGGTTTTGATTGATGAGTGATTGTTTTAATTTATTAATTCAAAGAGTGAAGAGATTAGTTAAACAAGATGGACGTGGCAGGGCTGCACTTCTAATCACTCAGTTGAGTTTAGGCCTAATGGCTTTCAAACAGACTCAGTGAGAACATGGGAATTTTCGACGTAATGCGGTAATATCACTTTATATGTCCAAATAAATTAACTTACATACGTAGATTTATAATTTTTAGTATTCAATGCAGTTTAAAAACACTAGTATTCACTTTTATTCGATAGATAAGCAATATCACTGTTTGTTGATGAAAACAAAGATTGATAAAGGAGACCGGGCAGCACACCTTCACTCTACGACATCCCTTCAGGCGAATCCCGCCGAAGCGGCAAATATAAGTGCTCTTCGGACACTCGATGGCACGCCTGTGAGTGGAACGCTGCACCCTACAATGAACTTTGTGAAAGGAGTAGTTTATGCGAGGGAACTCGTGGACTACTCCATTGATGACATTACCTTAGAGCTGGCCGACCATGGGGCGGTCAAGGTCGAACGTGTGATGAGAAAACCAGGAGGGGCCTCGAGACCCCCCCCCTACACTCTTCGTCACGTTCGACTGTGACAAGCTCCCTGAGTCTGTGCATGACGGTTGGTATCGCTAACGTGTGAGGGAATTCGTGCCACTGCCGCGGAGGTGCTATTACTGACACCTCTTCGGCCATACGAATCGCTCCTGTCGACGTGCAAAGTCGGGGTTACCCGAAACCTGTGTAAGTTGCTCCAAGGCCACACACGATAATTCCAAATCGGGTGTGGCCAAGTGTCTCAATTGTGGAGAGCCGCAGCCCGCTTCTTTAAACCAATGTGGTGCTTATCTCATTGAGAAGGAGATCCTGGCCGTTTAGGCTCAGGATCTTCTCTAAATTCGCGAGGCTAAGGAATTGGTCCTGGCGCGCCTATGCTACACGGGATGTCCTATGCCTCAATGTGGAAAAAGAGGCCCTCTGCTCCTGGCCCCTCCCGGCCTACGAGTACGGTCGTTTCCGCTTCAATTTGGAACCCTTCTACGAGTTCTACCCACCCCGGGCGCACCCTGGAAAAGCTGGCCACACAAAGGGCCCGCACCCAGCCCCAAATAAAACCGGGGCTCCCCACCGTCCCCAAGCGTGACCGTTTCCCATAAGGCGAAACGGCCACGCCCCTCTACCGAGTCGTTAGACTCACAGGAGGCAACACTCCTGAATCTTTTCGCCAGGCCATCTTCCGGGGTTCCTAAAGCTGACCACATTAGGAGGACAGCAACAAAGGAGCTTCGGCTCCTTCGCTCTCGCCCAATAGTACGCTGGGTGGCTCGGAGGACCCCTCGCCTCTGAAGCTGCAACGCCCGCCTAACGTTTCAAAGCGAACCCGAACCTCCCCCAATAAATCCTCGAAGGCCACAGTGCCTTCAGCGCATTGTCCGGTCAACAGCTCCCTGGGTTCTGCCTCCGAGAAGCGTATGGCTATTCCCGTGAGGGCCTTCTCTTCGAAGAGGGAACCCGTGTCTCCTCCGAGCTAGGCCTGGATGGCATATTCCTTCAATGGAGTTGCCGCGAACTACGAGCCAACTGGAAGAAGCTGCGGAGGCTCGTCTCCTCCCGTTCCTCGTTAGCTATCTTTTTGCAGGAGACCATGCTGGGCATATGCCCCCTGCACACCCTTCCGGGGTATAAGTGTTTTGCGACTCCACCACCACGAGATGGGGGGCGGGTGGGAGGATGTGCGATTTACACACGGCATGATGTCTCCTTTCTTCTTCTCACTTTAGATACCTCTTATTAGGCAGTAGCTGTTTAGCTGTACCTTGATAGGAGTTATACTGTTATTTTCACGTACATTCTACCATCAGTTGTCTTTGACTAGCGGGACTTCCGCGCGTAGTGGCACGGTTGCCGAGGCCCTTCCTCTTGCTCAGAGATCTAAACGGTAAACACCCCCCTCTGGGGAGACGAGTCTAACAATGCTTCGGGTCGAGTCCTTGCCGACTTGATCGACGAGCTTCAGATGAGTGTCCTAAATGTGGATGAGTCTACGCATCACTGACCAAGAACAGCTTCATTTTCCTGCCTCTATCTATCTTTGTATCTCCGGATGCACATCGCGATTTTGATTGGGGAGTGGTCGATGACCTCCATGGTGTGATCACTTTTCCTTTCAAATATAATTTTCTGGACGATTGCCGACCGAGAGCCCACCCCGGTGGTGCTTGGCGCTAAGGTGGTGGTCTGCATTTCTGGAAATGACAGAATACTCTATAACATTCGATGTGTTTAGTTCGGTATATGATGCCGTTGAGTTCTTCTCCGGCTATCTCATCACCGCGGACCTAGCTACTACTCTTAGACGGTCTGGCCATTTTGCACACCAACCACTCTCGTGGTGGTCAGCTGAGTGTGAGACGGCCCTTAAGCAGAAGCGCTATGCCTACATGCGCTATAACCGCCCTCCGAACGATTTGCCTGTCGGTGAATTTCGACGGGCTAGGGCTAGGTTTCGGTATATTTCGAAGTACACCAGCCGCTCTTGGCGGGGAAACGTGTCTTCACCAAACGGGAATACCCCTCTAGCAAACGTGTGGAAGCGAGTCAAAATGATTCGGGGCAAGTTCTCACAGGACCCCCTTCCCGTTCTCTAGGAAAATGAGACCGCACTCTCGGACACGGCGTCCTTGGCGAAATCCTTTGCGACCGCTTTCTTCGCATTCTCTAGCCTAATGCTGCTCCGCCAGCATTTAATGCACGTTGTGATGTCGTGGAAGGCCGCTAGATCGACTTTACCTCCAGAGGCGGAGCACCCTTCAACGACCGGATAACAATAAGTGAGTTGCTTTCCACTCTTGCTTCTTGCGCGGACACCGCCCATTGTCCGGTGATGTACCGTACGTCACGCTTCGACACCTGGGCAAGCAAGGCATGGCCTTTTTGTTAGATTTGTTTAACAGGATCTGGCTGGAGGGTTCCTCCCGGATTCCTGGCGTATCGCTACTGTGCTTGTCTTTCGCAAACCGGGGAGAGCTCGCTCTACTCCGGCTGGTTTCCGCTTAATCTCTCTAAGCTCTTGCGTGTGCAATTTGATGGAGAAATGTGTAAATGTTAGATTAGCCTTTTTCTGGACAGCGGAGACAATCTGTCTTCTAAACAGTCTGGCTTCCGCAAGTTCCACTCCATATCTGATGCCCTGTTCCACCTGGAATATGCCGTGTGCGAGGCCTTCCTTAGTAGACAACACTAGGCCACGCTGTTATTCGAGCTGGAGAAGGCCTATGATACCGCATGCCGATACGGTATCATGGCAACTCTCCACACGATAGGGGTGAGCGAACGCCTTCCAATGTTTATATCTTAATTTGTGCGAGAACATCGATTACGCGTACGGGTGGGGAGAGCTCTTTCCAGCCCAATGGCGCAGAAAGAGGGTGTTCCGCAGGGAAGTGTCCTCGCTGTCACACTCTTTGCCCTGAGCATCAAAGCCATCACCTCGGTGCTGCCGGAACATGTTCTCGCTACGCTCTACGTGGACGACCTTACGACCTCTTTTGGCACGGCCCAGATGACAACTCTGGAGCGTCAACTCCAACAGTCATTGAACTGCGTCTCTCGCTCTGCCGAAGCGCACAGGTTTCGGTTTTCCTTTACTAAGACTAAGGTGGTGGACTTCTGACGCCATTCGCGGATCTACACTGACCCAGAGTTGTTACTTAATGTGGTACGCCTGGCCGTGGTTGAATCGTACCGTTTCCTTGGTCTTGTATTTGACCGACGCCTCACCTGAGAGGCTCATATTCGCAGCCTTAGGGACTCTAATACCCGCGCCATGGATATTCTCCAATCCGTGTCGTTCAGCACTTGGGGTGTTAAAAGGGATACTACCTTACTTTTTTATCGATCATTTGTTCATTCGAAGCTTGACTAGGGATGCGAGTTTTATGCATCCGCAGCCGAGCGTGTATTGCGGAAAGTGGACGCGATCCACCACACCGGCCTTAGATTGGCGAGCGGTGCCGTCCGCACTTCCCACATTGAGAGTCTACTAGTCGCTGCTGCGGAGAAGCCACTTGTTTTACGCTGTGCACAATGCATTATTAGCATGTAGCGCGAGCCCTGCGCCTCCCTCAGTCATCAACAGCCCTCAATGCATCCGCAGCTTATTTCGACGCAGTCTATGCCACCGAGAGACGCCAGTCAAACCCTAAGCCGTTTGGGTTTAGGGCTAGAAAACTCCTTCAAGAGCTAGGTATAGCTCACAGGCCGGTGGTGCCTCTGATTCTGCCCAGACGTCACCCTGGAGGGTACCACCTTTGGCTATTTGTCTCCACGCCTCTGCTCGTAAAGCTTGTACAGTGCCGGGAATATTGCGTTCGGCCTTTTTGGAGCACACCTCGTGTCACGCTGTAACCGTGCCAGTCCCAAGAGGGAATGGGCTTCCATGCCGTATTCCCTTTGTTTGAAGTCCAAGGGGCTCTGCCATGCGCTGCGTCTATCCTCAGGACCGGTATGGGAGAATACGCTTCCTGCCCAGTTCGGAGACCAGTTGCGACTCACAAAATAGCCCTGAGTACTCTCAGGGCATTGGAATCCCCGCATCCCCTGGTTCGTGATATCCGTAACGCCATGGTTTTGGCAAGCTGGGTGGATTATCTTCTGCTGGGTTCCTGGACATGAAGGAATTGCGGGGCATAAGCACGCCGATGAGAGCGCAAAAGTGTCCGTGGTGACTCTGCGACCAGGCCAGCGTTTCGCTCTTCCTCACACCGACTACATGGCAGGAATACGGGCATCTCTTCAGGCTGCTTGTCAAGGTAGATAGGAGAGAGTTTAAGGGAACTTAAAGTTTCGTGCCATTGTGCCGTGACTGTTCCCATGGACCTACCCCCAATGCCACGAAGGCTTCAGCTTGGTTCTCTCGTCTCCGAATTGGGCATACTCGCGGGATGCACCGCCATTTGATCGAGCGCTCGCCAGCGCCATAATGGGAAAACTGCGTTATCCCCCAGACTGTTCGGCACATTCTTGTTGAATTTTCCCGTCTTGGCGATCTTCGCACACGTTACCTGTCCCGTTGCCGGAATATGCGGGGTCGCTACCGCCTGTCCCTTGGACTCGGGACGAGTTCGGGTACATTGACTGGCGGACTTATAGACTTTTGAGGGGTGGCCGGCCTTCTCCCCTTTATTTAACTAGTTGTTTTTTTTATGTTATTATTTTTTTTTTTTTTGTTATTTTAGTAGGTGTCACGTTTCTGCGCCAGGGAAAGGCGGACCTCCCCCCGACGCCGGAGTTTGCCTCCTGCTTATTGCTTTTTTCTCTTTTATTTTTATCGATTTTTTTAGCATCCTCTTTTAAGGATACCTAATATTTAGTACTCTCCGTCTCTCTCCCTTAACTCGTACTCGTTTTGAATATATATAGACTACTAATCACCTGCTTAGTACGATCGGTCTCTCGCCGCTTGCAATCCCGATATTCAGCTGTTAGATAAATATTTTATTTTTATAAATCCATCTTTGTCTTGAACCTTCGACAAGCCCGGCCAAGAAGGACACCCTTAAAAACACTCATCTTTGTATTCAGATAAATAATTCGCCGTAAAGCAATCCTTCACCTGTCAAGTGGAACTAGTCGCCCCACAATAAGGGGGTGGTTTTAGGGAAATCAATCCTTCTCTCAAGTTCTCAACAAATGTTTTTAACTTTGTTAGTATAATAGAAGTTTAAAGATTAAATTATTAAAACGCGAAAACATAAATGTGAGTTAATTGTAATAAAATCACCGGTACAATTTTAAAATCTGTAAGTAATGAAGATTCAAAATAGGTAAACATTTTTCTCCCCCCATGCTGTATAATAGTCAAATATGATAATATATATATAAATATATATATATATATATATATATATATATATATATATATATATATATATATATATATATATATATATATATATATATATATATATATATATATATATATCGATAAGGATTGCATCTAGAGAGCCTAAATTTAATGTTTAACAGAAACCCCAAAGCGAGGAAAAAGGAAAATAGCTGGCATCATCCTTTTTATTTACCGGTGACGTTTCGACCACAATACGGTCATCTTCTTAGGCCTAAAATACAAATAAACGAACAAAATATGTTGCACTGTTAAGAGAGCACACTGTTAAATGTACATGTAGAACTTTAATAGCTAGTATTAGCTTTAAATTGCAAACTTAGAGTTAAATAAAATATTTAGAAATGGGGCTCAAAATTACAATAAGAGACTAGGGAAGGATTTTAAATATTTAAAATAGTTAGCGAGTATATAATTGCTAAAATCTATTAAGGTAGGGGCGCTTTGATTTATGAATCTAATGATTATATAAAACTGTTTTAAAATGAATTTTAAACGAATAATTGAAGCAAGAATTGTCAATAACATAATATACAAAATCACAAACCTTGCCAACGACTAGGCTACGTGCTCCAGGCCGACCCAAAAGCACAAAAACTGCGCCCTTCAACCCACATCCAAATGATTTCAGGTAACAAGCAGGGGAACCAACAAGAGATCATTATTTGAATTCGGGGAAGGCTAGAAACACTTTATATAAAACAGCTCTTCCCAAATTTAAATAATGATTTCGCGTCGGTTTCCCTCCTGCTTTCCCTCTCTCTTCTTCTTTCGTACATGCCTCCATGTTTTCATTCCCTCTTTTTTCTTGCTTTTCTTGGTTTGTTATTTGTGAGGACCTTCGAATTGTGAGTTAAATAGGTTTTCGTTTATTATTATCTATTTAACTAACTCCTCAGTACTTCTGATCAATGTTGATATGAAAGAAATTTGATGCAAACTTTACTTTTATTCTTGGATTCAAATTTTCTCTGGCCGCAGAACAAGCTCATGAACAATTAAAAAATCGATTAATAATTTATAAAATTAATTCTCTCTTAACAGATTCAATTGAAACACAACGTTTATATGACGTAAACAGGTTTAGTCTTCATACAACCAAATACCTTTTGCATCATATGTTATAGAAAATTGCTTAACGATTCAATTAAAAAAATATATAATTTGGGGGACACTTGGTTGAATTCATCTTTGTGATCCTTAGATACTGTTCTTGAATTTTTTATTTACTTTGGAAAATTCAAGAAATTTGAAAGCTCACAAACTGTGTACCCCAAGGTGAGTTTGTGGGTTAATAAATTCATTCATTGAACTATTTGAATAGTGTGTTATATGAATTTGTCTTAAGAAACTCCAAAGAAGCAAAAGTATTTAAAAGCTTTAAAGGCTTAATTTTCTTCTACCCAAATAGTTTAATGATAACTGACAATCCAATAAGAAACTGAGTATATAGAGTTCATCTTTTGAACCCTAACTTCCATTAATCTTTTCTTTGATTTAAAATATTAAAACATAGGAAGTTCACAAACTGGATCTTCCAAGATCAATTTGGAAGCACGATAAAGTCAGCCATCAATCGTTTTCAGCACCATAATATAAACTTTCCGTTTTGGTATTGGGATCTAGAGCCCAAAGGAAGTAGTTATTAAGAAGTCATTACATTCAACCCAGCTATCATTAGACTTTAAATAAGATACATCGTGGCCCGAGTTTAATTAAGCAACAATATGATCAAGAGTGGCATAACTTGGTATGCCATTTTCCATTCTTAATTGTACAGCAGAATAAGGTTTTGATTCTGCTTTAATCTTTTTGGAAATCGCTCCTCTTCTTCCCAAATTTCGGAATTTAAATCTTGGACACTGAATGATGATGAAATTTGGGGACTCAACCAAAGTTGTGTGGTTGGAGCATGATGTGGATTGGCAGGTGTCGCAGTTTGTATCATTGCCACTTTCACTAGAATTGAAATAGTTTTATAGAGCATTTTTTGCATTGAACTTGGTATTGCCTGCTCTCTCTCTCTCTCTCTCTCTCTCTCTCTCTCTCTCTCTCTCTCTCTCTCTCTCTCTCTCTCTCTTCCTTTCGCGATTTGAATTGGAGAAAGAGACATTGGAGTGGTGGTAATGGGTCCCATTTGACTACCTATGAATGAGATTTCCTCATCCACTCGGTGCCACAAGTAAGGTTATGATGAAATGTTTTGGAGAAGAGTATAACAAGAGAGAAAAAGAGAGAGATGTAGCGAAACAAGGGAGAGAGAGAAACAGGAGAGAAATAGACAGAAAGATAGAGAGAAAAAAGAGAGAGAGAAAAAGAGAGAGAAAGAAACAGAGAGGGAGAATGATGCTGTTGCTCCTGGTGATGGTGGTGGTAGTGTGGTAGTGATAGTGGTAGTAGTGATGGTGGTGTAGTAGTAGTAGTGGTGGTGGTGAAGTAGTATTGGTAGTGGTGATGGAGGTAGTGTAGTAGTAGTGGTGCTGGGGATGTAGTAGTATCGGTGGTTGTGGTAGTCTTAAACTCAAAACAGGAACCGATGGAGTAGTTAAACTCCAACAAGAATCCAATTATCAAATCTGGAATTTCAAAAAGATTACTAAAGTCCTCGCGGTTAAGCTATTGAAGGTAGAGACTTTTATTTGGTCTCATTAAACAGATAATTATCGACAAATTTGGGCAGAGGGCGCAGAGATTTAACGATTCTTATACTCTCTTAAGTTTATTCATTTCATGACAAGACCAGTTAGAATGCTAGACAATCTACGGAATTGGAAGAAACAGGATTGCTCTTCCTCTCACCGCCTACTTTTCAAGAGGCAGGTAAAATTGAAAACTTGTCAGAAAACGTCAACGAAACAATACAAAGCAGGTACCTTTAAAAAAGACCTGGCCCTGTAGCTACTACACACCCTACACAAAGAATAATACTTCTTTATTTGCTCTTGATTCCACATATGAAAACATAACTTCTTTCTCATCCCATGCTTCGTTTTAATTTTGCTCGTGACAGAAGACTCTACACATAAACATCGTTACAACTATGCTTTTTTCTTGAAATGGAATAATTGGAGGCTTTAAAAAAAGGAGATTTGTGGTCTAACGCACTTGGAAACCTGAAGTCAGGAGGCATTCTAGAATGGGGCAGAGTTACCTCCTAGGGAAAAAGTAATTATCATAGCATTTATGTGCGAACAGGACCACAGCTGGCCATACAACCGTCTCCGTGTACGCTGGACGTAACTCTAAATGAACAAAACCCTCAAGAGAGAGGTACGAACTGGTTGAAGGTCGTTGATTTGACCCTTATCCATCATTAAGTTGGCCATGATTTTTCACCCTATGAGTAGTTCATTCAGCTCCATATTCATATACTCAACCATCCATCATTCATCCTGAGTTAGAGTTCACAGAGACATTCAGAAACTGGGTTGGGGCTTTCTAAAATACAGGTGTAAAGCTCACATTGCCGCTGAATAAATAAACGTAGACAAACAATGCAAAGGGTGTTGAAACTACTCTATTCAACGCCTTAATTGCATGTGGAAATTACCCAGACGTATTCAAACATCACAGAACATTCACTTCACAAACAAAACAAAAAGTCAAAACATGATATCAACTACAGTTCTATTGCCCTCTAGACCTCCTAGGAAAAATACTAGAGCGTATAGTTAACACTTGTCCCCGAAATTTTGTGGAGGATAGTAACTGTTCTCCCCGTGCCGATATGTTTTCAGGAGAGAATAGTCAACTAAGACTGCTGTGAGTATCGTTCATGACACCTGTTGTAGAATGCCGAGCTAATATATATTTATTTTTTTTATTAACTTTTAATAAACTAAATAACTTTAAATTGAGGCGTAGGTTCGTGCGTTGGTGATCGCTTGAGGATCGGGCTCTAAGAGTGTTAAACTTTATTTTTATTCTAGTGAATGAATAAACTGGGTTTCTTTCTTGACTTTATCAAATAGTGACACTTCAACTCGTTCGGGGATAATTAAAACAGTGTATTTACTAAAGAAAAAAAGACTTTAATGAACATATCCCATCTCTCTAAATAACATACAATAAATACAGATCTAATACACTTAAAAAACGAAAATGGGATTACTGGGTGAGCTCTCGCAGCTCGCTTCGAGATAAAATTTTACAGGGGAAACAATTTTTAAGTTAATAGCTTTGTCGTTAGTCAAACATCCAATAAACTAATTTTTATGCACGGGGACATAAATAACAGGAGTATTCTTTACTTACATAAGGTAATTGAGATTAATACCAGTTTCCATTTAGAATATCTTCAGGGATTTTTGTTCCTGAGATGCGTAGCTCGAGTAGTTTGCAGTTTGCTCCCCAAGATGGCGTTACTCCAGCTAAAAGGTGGATAAGTGACGTCACAGGGAATTTCGAGTTGGCGTAAGAGAATCAAAACAAAGAAGCCGATGAGGCGGGTTGGTTCTCGTACGTTTATGACCTTGAAAAAGTTTCTAATCTTGGGATATGTTTATATTCTTTTATAGCGATTTGGGTCTCGCGTATATTATTTCGATTTTAGATGAGAAATCTATCCAGTTTGGAGTTGTCAAACTCAGATAGAATAAGATTTGGAGTCCTCAATCTGTGTCGGTTGATACTCACTAATCTCGGGGCTCGAACGGCGCCGAGCTTCCTTGGTACAATCTGGTATTGTACAAGGACTGCAAATTCTCCTTAACTTGCAATAACTTTGTACCGGTGATTTTTGAGTCTTCTTGTCGAACTCGAAAAATCTTCTGTCAACCGGTGACTTTCTTGTCTCTTCGGTGAGAATGAACAAAAAGCCGCGTTAACACGGGTCATCCTGTTATATACCCAACTTACTCCCGCTGAGGTGGGTGGGGAGTTGCATGGTGGGGGGCCTCACAAGGTGAGACCTCAGGTTGGTCTCCCGCACTTTTGCGTCTTGTGGCTCGGAGAGGGGTTAATACGATATCAGCAGTTTGCACTTTTGAATGTGTTGCTTATAAGAGCACCCTCGAAGGGCCTGCCTTTTTGAGCTTAGGTCAGGAACCAGTCTCGTATCCTATGTTACCGGAGAACATCAAAGGGCCAAAGCTAAACCCAGATGTCTTTAGTTATTATTTCCTTAGACTATATACATACATATATATGTGTATATATATATATATATATATATATATATATATACATATATATATATATATATATATATATATATATATATACTAATCTCTTATTATACCTCTACAACACCATATGCAAAGCCGAACAATTACGCCATAAAAGCTCTAAATCAGCATGGATGTGCAGAAGGCCTTAGACAAGTTGTGTCAAGATCGACCTCATTGGGAACCAGCCAAAATCACGGAAATCTTTCTCACTCTTCACCAGAAAGCTTCTACCACACTACCGTATCGAAAGCAGGTGTCAATAAAATACAACCTAATATCCATTTGTTTCATGTGGTGGTGGGCCATAGGGCAACGCTATGCCACCTACACTTTACTTTAAATAAACAAACAATACCCTTGTTCACTTGAAAACTTCAAACACACGCACACACACTTTGTCCTACGGATACGCTGACACCATTCTCGTTTCTGGCCACGGTCCAGAAAGAATCTCGAACCATGCACATATGATATTTAAAGATAATTCATAATATAACGACAAGTGTTTCATAGCACCGAATCGTCTGAAAACATAGACGACACTCTAAAGCGGACGAGATCACTACATACACCTAAAAGACACATACCAACCTAACGCGAAGACTCTCGGGCTCCATATTAAAAAAATACTTATCTTCCACCTACACAAAAACATCAAACAAATGAGAATAAAGCTTACAAACTAAATACCGTACAAGTTTAATCCTTCCAGCTGCCAACTACAACTACACCTATACAAAACGCTAGCTCCACCAACCCTAATATATGCAACAATTACAGTCACAGCCGCGAGTTATACATGGAAGTCAAAATTCCTGAGGATTCAGAACTCTGCGCTGAAAAGCGCATGTCGCGCACTTCACTACACACTCATGTCCACACTACTCGAAAACAACAAACTCATACCCCTCTATAAATAAACACACACCCGCTTAACACGAGGGTGTGGGAAACTCGCAAGAGAGAACACAGTGGCTAGCCACCGACCTTTAACTCTTACTATTACCTCTTAATTGTTTTCCGCACATTTTTTTATCTTACTAACTATCTATCCAGTTTACTACTGTCATCCCTCTGCTTTTCTTTCGATTCACATCATCTCGTGTCCAGTTAAACAATTAAATGACTCACTAAGTTTGCTCGAAGCGCACTCCGTATGAAGAGCTGATCAGCTGGTAAAAAGAGCAAATCCAGAAACCAGGAAGTCTGCAATTGACTCAAGCAAGGAAAAAAAAACATTGGACGAGATGGATATCCGAAATGTGGATCTTCACTCTACCAAAACTGCATTCAAAACTACCTAAATTTGTGCATAGTAAACCACAAAAGGAAGCTACATAAGAGAGACCGAAGAAGCAACTCCTTAAGACCACAAGCCCTAAATTTAGTGGTGGGGCCGACCCTAGATAGACGTATATAGATAGGGTGAGTCAGGAGTCATTCACATTTAGAAATGTATATAGTGACCATAGGCGGTGCAACATAAAAGTATGATTATTCTGATACATTTTATTTTACAGATTGCTTAGGGAAGGATGAGGCACAAAGGAGAGCGAGGACGAACACTTAAATATAGAGCGCAGTGAGCGCCTGATAAGGAAGAAAGGACAGAAACGCCTCGGCAAAAGGAAAAAGAAATATGCTCGAATGCCCACAAGTATCGCTTAAAACCATCAACAACAAAACCCGCCCACGAAACTCTATACGGAACTTTGAAAGTTGCTCTGAAAGGAATGCTCGACTTACCCATCGGAAAAATAGTAATCTGCTAGGGTGAATGTTACGTAGAAATTTTGTTCTACTAAAGGAATCAACTCACTCAAAAAGATCGGACTCGCCCATAAATTCCTTTCCAAATCACAACCAACAAGGGCATCGTGCGTCGGAAAATGGACATATAGGTCACCTCCCACAATAAAGAAGAAATTAAAACAGAATTTGAGAAGAATGACCCAGGCATAAAAATATCAGAGATTATCATATTTGGAAACCACACTCATGTTTTCCAATAGTTTGTGAAAACACAGCCCTGTCAAACAAGATAAGACAGAACGGCCTTCTCTTGTTCAACATGAAAATTCTTCCGGAGAATATAGAAAGAGATAAGCATATTATACATACAGGTGTGCTTCAACCACAACAAGATGCAGTAACATACAACAAAAAAATGGAGAAACAGTAACCTCTTACACAGAAGAAATGCCTCAACTACAGCAGACCACACTGAACAATGGCAATGTCGCGCCCAAAGAAAATAAATTACTAAATTGAAGGAAGGAAACAGAAGAAAGAAAGCAAAGGGAAATGTAAATAAGCACGATATACGCAGGCGTCGCCAAGCCACTCTACAACTAATGAGGCAGCCAAAAACACAGCACCGTCCTGAACAAATCATATATGGAATTAATTACGTGCATACTGTATGCGCACGAAATGAACACGAGATAACCTAGCACTTTCGTAGTAACTATCAATACCACATTTTAAAAAATGGTATGAAGATGTGGTTCAATGAGAAACCACCTCCTCAGAAATTCTCAACCTCAGTGGCCAAAGTGACTGGACAAATTAACCAACAGAAGAAAGATAAACCAAATGGAGAAAACATAGAAAGTTTTCCCTGAATCAGAAAACGCTTGAGGACAAGAAAGCATGACGAAGAAAATAAAGTGTACATCAATCAGGAGAAAAACCATTACAAGAGGAAAGAAACAGGTGTACCTGTTAATAACTTTATGGAAAGAGACATGCAAATGACGCTTAAAAGGAAATACAGAAGATAAAGAACATATTGAGAATTTACTCTGGTGAGCGCCTGACCTTAAACCGAACGACGTTCAAAGACTTGGTATGTGGGAAGTATAAAGGTGGTGTTGCCAACTCTTCTAAGAGGGTCTACCCAACAAATTGATGAGGACACCTGAAACTATTCATAGTAGAAAATAGCTCACCATTCCCCATCAGAAGAACTAAGCTGGGAATGAATGATGAGCACTTGTTTGCAAGAAAAGTGACAGAAGTCCAACAAATTAAGACCAAACTCTTAAGGAGATAAACCCAAAGATGTGATTAAAACCGAACTCAAAAAGATCTACCGAATATAGACATCTCACGCCAAAGTAAGACAATCTCACCTAATAAGACCGCCTTATGAAGATACTAAATGTGAGAAAGTGACAAGTGAAGTGATTCAAAGTGCAGTAAAGTGTTCAAGGAGAAAACCCAAATTGTCAGTAATCCGACAAAAAAAATATATAATCACTATACAAACAGATGAAACACTCACTAAAAATGCCGCTAAACAAAAGACGATACTCAGCTAGGTTATAGCTCAAAGATATATGCACGCAAGGTATAAATGCTACAAAAAAAAACAATAAAACACTTACTACAAACGCCGCTCAACAAAAGACGATACTCAGTTAGGTTATAGCTCAAACATATATGCACGCAAGGCATAAATGCTACAAAAAAACCCCCAATAAAACTGAGATAGAATCCTATCAGAGATTAGACGCCTTCTCATCATGAAGACCACAAATTAAATGACCAAGAAAGAGAGATAATGAAAACAGGGCTACACGAATTTCCCGTCACATCTAGAGAAACTGCAATAAGTCACTGAATGAAAGAAAGAGTAGATTGCCAGTAAAGGTAATTAGGGACCCTTGGTCGGATTTCATGCTAAACAGTAGGTCCAAATAATGGAAGTGTTCCATTCTATTCTGCCTTTTCTCTGTAATCAGAAAGAAAGTCAACTTAGATCAACTTCTTATCTCTTACGATCGTTTCTCATTTCAAATATTCTTCTTCTCTCGTCCCTACTCGGCTCCCGCCGACCTCCCTCCTCCAAGCTTAAGCCTGTAAGAGGGAGGAGGCAGCGGTAACCGGGAAGAAGGTTGACCTGGAATTTTCTTCTGGACCCACCTTCTTGAAGGTAGGAAAAGGAGCTGACCAATAGTCGATGCCGCTATCTCACCTCCCCCCCCGAAAAAAAAACATCCTCGCTTCAGATATCAGACTCTCAAAATCACTGAGGAAGAATTTTTGTTACTCTGAAATCTTTGAAAATAAACATTCCGAGTTCATTTTTTAGTCAATTTTACAATATCTATGTTTATATACGAAAAATTTGGATATTATATACTCAACCTATTTCGATTTTTGCAATTGATATTGGTATATATTCGCGAAGTAGAACCTAAATTACGGTTTGTGTCATTTTATACGTGGATCTACTTCTCAAACTAAATAACATATGCTAGAAAGTTTTTAAAGTGAAGTGAAAATATATTGAATGTTCATAGCCATAATAGCAAATACAAGACTCTAAATGGAACTTAAGAAGCAGGTGGAGCACGCAACTCCGAATCTCCATGTTTCAAGTAGTCTTCTTTTCGCCTCACGAGATCTTAACCTTACAGCATTTTCTCTTTTATTTAACAACATATTTAAAATATTGGATTGAAACCGTTTGAATTAATATGCCGTCGATGGTTTGCGTTTTTTTTAATAAATGCAAAACTTTTTTTAAATAACTTCCGAGAATTTATTTATTTAAGAATTGTTTCTTTTATCCCGTGAAGGCCAGGTTACTATACTAAGCGCCCGCTTTCCTAATTAATTTAATTGAATGTGGCTCCAAGGAGCAAAATTACTTTTTGAACTTCTTAACCCATTATTTTGGCCATAAAATTAACGGGTAACAGATTTTAGCGTGACCATATTCATTTATTTGGAGGTGGACTAAGGAAGGAAATGCGCATATATTTAAGCTTTCATTACTCCTGGTACTTGTGCTTCCTATACATACACGCATTAAAAGTGCATGTATTGAATTTCAGTTTACACTCAGCCAAAAGTTTGGAGACAAATATATATTTTAATTTTTTCATTCATTCGAAAATTTACGTAATAGAATTAAATATTCTAATATTTAAATTATCGGAAGTGTAATAAATAATGAGCATTTAGGAGACCAGTTTAGGACTTTGGAGATTTTTTATCCAATTAAAAAGGAAAAAATAATAACAAATATGTAAGTTAAATGAATGATGTTGTATAATTATAATCTATTTTGGAATATATTTTGTAAAAATAAATGACTGAATCTTTTTCAATTATACAAATGGTTGTTTACAAAGAAAAACGTATAACTATATTTGGTCTGCACCAAAGTGACTTGAAAGTAGCGTTTTTCTAGTATTATTAATAACTTTTAAAACACTGTTTACAGTTTTTGGATGATAACCATTTGTCAACATGATGGCGCATCTTGTCACAAGGCGAAAGCAATAAGAATGTTTTAAGTGAATATACCATTGAACGTTTGGGATCTTGGCTGATAATTTGCCACATTTAAGTCTAGTTGAACAAAACTGGAGCAACATCAGTCAATATATCATGACAAGTTTGGTCTCCTGCGTCCCAAAACGAGTTGAAACAGTCCTGAAGAACAAGGAACACCATTGTCAATATTGACTGTGCGCAGCCAATTGACATGATTGTACAAAGATTGTTACTTTAATTTCTAAAAATGTGTATTGTTGGCTCTCGTTATATTTTCTTTTGTTTGAAGAGTGTTGGGAATAGAGGTTAATACCGCAATGAGGCCAAGAATTCATGAGGTCAAGCATGAGGTCGAACAACGCAGAGCAAAGTCGTAGGAACTTTGAGAGAATTAAGCCGCTTCCGCTGATAAGGCAGGAGTAAGAATTCCAAGCACTAGGGCGCATGAAAGACGCGGCCCGCCTTTTTGGGCGATATAAAGAAACCTCACTGAAGTTCATCCCTATCCTCCGGTGGAGTGCTTGATTAAGGATATGTCTCTCCTTGGCCTGAGGCATTTTGCTTCCGGCCGGCCTATATATAATGCTAGACACAGCCGGGGAAAAGCAGTATAGGCCCGCTTTTCTGTAGGAGACACGTCGTTTTGTCGATTCAGCTCCGTTCCCCTTTCTCGAGCTCGAAGGCAAAAATTATCATAGAGCCTCAACCCTCAAGCTAGGCTCCAGCGACTTAATTGTGGTTTCTAATTTAGTCAACCCGTAAAGTGTATGTTCGTATATTAGCTCAACAGCAGCCGCTTGTGGGCTCATGTTTGAGCCTATCTATTCGCTCCCTGTAAACTTTAAGTATCCGTTTATAATCTTTCCCATTAGTAAATATTGTATACTAATGGTAATTATTAAAGATTCTTTTGATACCGACCTTTCCATAGCCCCAGAGTTCCGCAGCCTTCTTTATAATACTAACGGCCAATTGCACTCGATTCTGTAGATAAATTTTTCCACGTACTCGATTGGGCACCCCGTCCCCCTACTTAACTTCCCCCTCGTCAAACTCTGCTGGAAGACGAGCGAAGGTCATTCAACTGCCCTTGGCAACCCATTCCGTCTAAATATAATATACATATATATGTAAATATACTGGTTATTCTACGACATAAAGTAAATATATATATACATATAAAAAACTTGTGTCAGGTTTAGAAGGGTGTTTTGAGAGTCTTTTAAGAGGCCTTTTAAAGGTTTTCTTTTATTTTATTAAAAGTGCTTATAAGGCTGAACTCTTTCTAATGAAAAAGGTACGGAGAAATAATCTTTTACATTTTAATCTCCCATTTGCTACTCACAAACCAGTTTCTTTGTGTAGCCATTTTCTATTTTTCGTATATGGTTATTGTGTGTAATTTTTCGGCATTTTATCCTTTTAGACCGTGAAAGGCTCAGTAAGATTTGTTTTTTTGTGACAGTTGGACAGAGGTAAAGGTTCTCGCGTCAAGTTCGGTAAGGCATTTATTTCCTAGTGCTTATACGGAAAATAAGAATCACGTCGGTGTGCGTATTCAAGTTAAATCAGGTTGGTAATCCCGTTAAGTTCTTTTCTTCTTTAATTTTGTGGGAGGTTTTTAAGTTCCATAATACGCGACAACATGTCTTCATTCACCGATTCAAATCGCAAGGCAAATCCCTTGGACTAACTAACAAGGATCTTCTTCTGTCTTACCTAAAAGAAGACGAGATAGTCAAGAAAGCGGAAAGGAGAGACAGAGGAGAGCGAGAGAGAGAAAGAGAGACAGAGAGTAATAGAAGAGCGAGAGTAAGAAAAAAGAGAAAGAATCCGCCAACATGAACTGGAGATGAGTAGAGCGAGAATCGAGACGCTCATACTCAACCCGCGAAATGAGGTCCCGAAAACTGCGTTTATGAAGCTCCCAGTTTACAAGGGAGGTGAAGATTGTGGATCGTGTTGAACTTCGAAACTTTTCATCGCATGGTTTGACTCGAACAAACTAAGAATCATTTTCACAATTTTGTCCAAACCTTTTTCAAGAGTTTGAAAGTTAGCGAGGTTGGAAAGCAAAATATCATTACAAATTCATTCCCCACATTTCTGTTTAAGCAAGGTATGAATGGTAGTTCCAGAACTAATAGATGGGAAAGTTGATGATCAAAATTGATTTCTTAACTTCGTTTCGTTTGTTGTTTTCAGTATTATATTTCTGGCCTCTTTTGGGATTCAATCACGGACCTTTGTTAGTCAAATGTGATACCTGATGCTTGGTATTAATTTTGTATCAATAATATATTATAGAGATTCTACCCTCTAACGTAGTTAACCTCACAACCTGCAACTGGATTTTTCTCACAAAATCTATTATCCGATGTGAACTGTTGTGGTGGGGCTAAAAGTCAATTAATCGCTCTTCCAACACAATATATAACTTGATTATAAGAGTTTGCATCCGTGATTTGAATGTCATATGCAACATGGGTGACTTTCTGAGGATGAACTGTGCTGGCACTAATAACAGGTGTTTGCTTCCTTGCCATCCCCATGCGCCTTCAGCAGGATTTTAACTATGTTTTCCACACAATTTCACTTCCCTTATTCTCACCACTCTCTTTACAGATCTCTATTTAAAGAATTTCGCCAGGATACAGCCTCTTTGTTATTGAACTTTGAATTCAAAGAAAACACACACACACACACATACATATATATATATATATATATATAGCTGGAAAATGATGATCCACGAGTAGATGGAAAAGAACATTTATTTCTGTCAGACGTCTCGTTCCACACATCGGAACGAAACGAAACAAAATAATTGTCCTTTTCCACTACTCGCGGGTCTTCATTTTGCTGCTGAGATTAAGGTTTCCGCTAACATAACCAATTTCTGGAGAAGATTCTAGGAGTTGGTTAAGCTTAAATGGGTAAGCCTCCCCCCCCCCCCCTTCCACAAGCGGTAGCCTCGAACCGCGTCCACCACGGACCACCTTTACGCGAGTTAGAATTACCTCGGCGTGAAGATTCGAGGCCATTCGACAGTAGCGCTGTCCCCCCCCCCGCAGGGAGAGCCTCGGATATATATAGTGCTCGTCTTCCATGTGAAAGAAACAGATATGAGGAGGCTCGCCAGGACTTAAGAAGTTTTCCCTAGTTCCAAGTCAGGTGCTAACGACAAAGCAAAGTGACGGCTGAACTTTGTTTTTTTTTAATTAACCCAGCCAGTGTGGTAATTCCATTTGACGATTCCCTCCGAGCCATTTTTCCGACTCCACTCATCAGCTCCTGTCGAAGCCCTCCTCGTTCGCCCCTCGTTTTCGGGTGGCCGAAATATTCTTTCAGGACCGGACGTTACCGCCCCCAATCCTTTTTGGAGAAACGTCATCAAGTTAACTTCCCGCTCAGAAGCTTCGAGCGCCTTCGGCTCACGTGCAGAAGACATCCGTGAAGCTTTACCCTGACGTCTCACCCGGAATCCTCCGTAAGACAACCCCTCTCCGCCTTCAGCAACCTAATTGAGTTAATCCTCCCCATTTGAATAGTCTCCTCCAGTAATGCATTAATTTTTAACTTCATAGTTTGATGCATAACTCTGCAATTCCCCCCCTCGTTTACCGATGTAATTTTGCCCATTAATTCTTTTTTTTATGTAAATAAAATTATATATTTGTACATGCCTCTTTAAATAACCTTGAGCTTTGCCATTGCACAAATTTTACCTGACCTCGTTGCACTCTTTCTCGCTGTTCTGCCCGTCGATCCCGTGGCGTTCCGTCCCCTTGTCGGTTCGCTTTTAAGTTATTGGTCCCTCCCACATAGATATAATATGGTATTGATATAATATAATGTTATTCCATGACAATATAATAATGGAATAATATAACGTTCAAGGCTGTTAGCTAAGCGTAATAGTAAGAATGTCCTGATCCGCTAGAAAAGTCTCCTGGAGTTTCTCAAACTTCCTCAGGAATGTCACCAATGCAACCATACATTTATCTCTTTAAAAAAAAAAGAAAGGTGAAACGCCACAAGAAGTTCTTACAATTTCTAGTTTTCTGTTAATGTTTCAAATGCCAACTCGTAAAAAAAGGTCTCTTGAAATTTCTCATTTTTGAGAAATGGATGGTAGCACATTCGTATGGGTGGAACTCCTGAAGACGGTGGAGCAACTATAGAAGACTTGTTTATGTCTACCTTTAAAGAGGCAGTTTGCAATTCCCTTCAGATTTTACTATTCGTACAGACACTTAGCTTACATTTCAAGCTAAACTATGTAATTTCAAGAAAGACTTTCTTCAGTGCGATTAATTGAGAAATGTTACTCTCAAGCTATGTCTGGATTATCAGGAAATATTTATGCTAAGACACTCTTATACATGCGCTTTTTCAGTATATAGAGAATTTTTTCTATACTTTTTCGATGTTAAATATATTATTTAATAAATTAACAGGCATATAATAATATCTAAGTTAAAAAAACATGAAAAAGAGGAAAGTCTCTACAGTGACGTAATGATAAACATTATTTAAGTATGAAAATTATGTTAATTCATATCACTTGTATAAGAATTCGGTATTGCGACACCCCCCTTCATACTTTAGATACTTCGGGCATCTGTGTATCTATTATTTTGCCTTGTAGCTTACATCTGCTTGCAAGAACTTTAAGGTGTCTAAGTATACTTTTCGGCAATTGAGATAAATAGTGAACAATTATTGTGATAAATATCCTCCATAATGTTTGGTTTGCAGCTACATACTCCACATTCGCAACAAATGATTGTGAATTGGAATGGAAATGAATAAATAATAATAAGGGAAAAGGTAATTCATAAAAGTAATGGATCCCAGCCTCACCCTGTTGCGTAACCAAATTTTCATCTAGGTCTATATGTTTAAGAAGGCCTTGGCTAATCTCACACAGCCATAAGCTATCATCATTTTCTCTACATTCATAAATAATATTTATCGGACAAAACTTTCTGTCCACTCCTGTATGAACAGTGTCCACAATTAGTTCAGTTACATTTTTCAAAATATTTTGGATCTAATTAAGTTACGATAAAAATATTTATATATTTTTTCATAATTCTTTGGATGTGTTTAAATTGCTGCCTAGGCTTTGCTTTGCTATGTTGCTAATATCTTTTTCCTCACAAGTTAGATTGGAAAATAAATTCTAGCGCTGAAAATGTAAGAAAAATGCCAATATTTTTGTGATATCCATGATTAAATATTGAATAAATGAATAAAACTAACTAAGCTACGAAAGGCGAAATTTACTGAAATTTGCATCGTTATTTTGAAGAAATATTGTAAAAAAAGTTTCGAGATAAGGATAAAATCCTGCAATAACGTAAATATTTCACAAAATTTAATTTATTTATTTGTAAATGGTATATTTATACCTACATAAATATATACCTCAATAATTCTATCTCTAATCCAATAACGAAATTCAGCGTAAATTGTGACATCACTGACTAATTGAGGCAACTGTACACTTTCGAAATGATCTAACATTTACAAATCAGCAAATTTTCATGCGAGACATATTTAGTTGTGTAACTGAGACACCCTATATTCCCTTCTTAATATTACAGCCACGTCGATACAACTTGATTCAATAATCATTGAAATTCGCGAGGGATTCTTCCCCAGATACTTGTTGCATCCGAGATGAATCTCAAAGTGAGGCTGCCTTTCAGTAGCAGTAAAAAGACAAGCCTTAGGTCGATTCATGAAGCAAATTTGAGTGAACACACGGAGTGATTCTACGCTCTTTTGACACGATACCAGCTTTTATTGAAGATCTCTTGAGGAAGTTAATGAAATCATTCATTCATAATGATTAGTTGTCGCTTTCTGCTCTCGCAAAATCACTGGAGCTACATTTAATATGAGGAGACCACAATCAATAACTGTTTATTATTATGTCAATGCTTAAAGTGAAATTAGATGATGAATTCAAAGGTAAAATTGGCGAGTTACATAGTTGCAAGAGACACGATAAATGATATTAATTCATTCATTAGTTTAGTATTTTATAGGACTTTCACTAGGAGAACATGATAAAAAGATAACATGATTTCAAGGGGGAAAGTGAAAAATGGAGAGATAAGAAGATATTTGTGCATTATTTAGTCAAGTAGTTGGTTAACAGATAAGTTATTATCAGGAAGTTGGGTGATAGATTACCCCTTATTGTCAGTTGGGTGAGAAATTAACTTCCTACTGTCAGGTAGCTTAATGATATATTACATCTTAATTTTAGGTATTTGGATGAACGAAGGCTTCCTTATTGTTAGGTAGATGGGTGATCGATTATTATTTACTGCCAAGTGGTTGGGTGAGATAATTCCTTACCGTAAAGAAGATGAGTTACAGATTACACCTTATTTTCAGCTGAGTTGGATAAAATATTCCTTACTTAGTGTCCTGTTGGATTACAGATTAATTTTTACAGTTAATAAGAGATCGCTCCTTATTGTCAGATCCTTGGGCGAAAGATTACTCCTTAATCTCAGAAGGATGGTATAATCTAGTTTGCACAGTTACTTTTCTAATGACCAACAACTTGATCATTAGTTTGCAACTGAGCATTAAAAATATTTTGCAAAAGATTTTCGAAATTTGTCCTTTATCTTTTATTAAAATCCGACACAAAAATAAGGGCGCTATTTAAAGCCAGTGTGAAGTCGACTTTAATTCTAATGTTTGATTAAAAAATGGTCCCTTGAGGATGCTTTTTTAAACCTCCCTTTTTTCGAACCCAAAAGTATATAATATAAAGTTTAGGTGTGTAAAATTAATATTAAAGTAGATTTACAAAATTTGTCCGGTGACTTTAAAAGAAAATCCCCTGGCTGGTGCTGGATTTTAAGTCGTCAAATATGTGAAAAATTACACATTAAAGTTTTGCGGTGGTTTAAAATGGCATATGATTAGAAGCTTTTTATTTAAGCATAGGTTTACTGGTTGTTATTTGATAAGTTAGGGCATGGTGTTTTTCACAGTACCTGCAAGCCTTCAAATTTGATGTTACTACTTGTTTAAATTTAGGGAGCAAATACTCTTGTTTAGGTGGGTAGGTGACAATCTGGCTTTTTTAATTGGTATGGTATTCGTAACTATTAACCTAGTCAAATAATAGTGAGTTGTATTGATACTAGGTATCTAGTATTATATAACATTTAACCATCATAGCTCTACCTACCCAAAGCATTTAGTCATTCCTAGTTCAATGAAGAGCAGTTTAATGTTGTTTTGTAAATAGGTTATGTGTCATACAGGCTTTAATTGTTTCAGGTAGTTACTACTTGTGGTTCTTTGAAAGAGTATTGTTTTTTTATGCTTTACCCATTAGGTTGTAGTAACCATAGTGAGGTCACCTCTGGTTTTAGAAACCAGAGCTTCATTGTTTAAAGAAGCGTCTCTTCTACTGTAATATTGTTTGGCCATTTATCAAAGTTTCTAAATAATTGACGTTTTCTTAATAAAAATAAATTTGCATTTAGAATTTTTTAAATAAACGTTTCTGGTTAGTAATAGTGCAGGATTATTTACCACAAAAAATTCTAAATTCTACTTAAAATGGAAAAGAATTGCAAGTCTTTTATCTGCGGCGAAGTGCCAGGTCTAGGCGTCGCTTTTTTTCAAGAGGAGTAAAGTTCAAATGCATTTAGAGCCATGGAATTACCCATATGACCATGGGACATAAGGTTATTTACCCTGGGTATTTCAAATCTGCAATCGGATTTGGCGCTGGGTGGCCCCATCTAGTGACAAAAGCCTCATTTGGCCATTAAAAGGCACTTGTAAGTGATTTGAACCATAAGAAACCATCAATGCAATAATCATTAATTATCTTATCACAAAACGCTGCGGGTCATTGGATGGACTTTCTACCCTACTTTTAACAAGTAAGGATTTCATTTTAAACTTTTAATGTCCTATTGAATCGAATACTACTAATGACTAAACGGATGATTGTATAAAAATTCTTCTAGGTATAATAAGCCTTGATAAAATACTTGAAGACATTGATACAAGCGAATGGCTACAAAAAAATAAGATTAAAATTAAGTTCCTTGGAAGAAGGTTGATCCTAGTTTTTGCAAAAATAAACTCGGTATTATTATTTCTTACCAGTTAAGAGCATACAATGGAGTCTACTTTGACACATCACAAAATAGGTGAAGAATATAACTATAAAAAATTATTTCTGATACAGAAAAGGTCATCCTAGGTAACACTATTACTTTATTTTATTTAATTCTTTAGATAATGTTTTACATTCCTTATTTATATTATCATTTATAGGCTCGAAATGTGAGGGGAAAAATTTGGTAAATATGGGAGATAAATGCTAACTTACGTCTTATATCTGGAAAAAGTTAGAAGAAAAAAGTGTACAGTAGAATTTAGGGTAGAGTGGTGAAAAAGAATGAGTCCGAGTTAATGTTATTTGCTGGGGGACCAGCTATCTCCGTTGTATTTTTCCTAGATATTATTTATTCCTCACGTTATATTCTTCGTATAAAAGAGGCTTTCGTGCTTCTATTTCCCTTTTACCGATTTTCTTCTATCAATGTCTAATGCTGATTCTTTGATTTCAATGTGTGCAATCATTTTGCAATCTCACCTACTATATATTGGGGGCGGGTCCTCTCTTGAGATAGGTTTTCCGCTTCTAAACTTACCTCTATTGTTTTCCTTGTAGTTGTGCGGGATGTTCAAGGTTATTTTTTCTTTGGTGGTTAATATATCATTTAACTTTTCCCCTAATTTACACCCTCTCCTGTGCAAAGACACATTTATTAATGGCATACCGATGTCTTGGTGCAGGTCAGTTTGTCTTTTGTATTCTCTTCTTCTTGTGTCTGATATAATATATACTGCTGCATTTTGAATTCTAGGAAGTTTAAGTGTGTTCGTTTTATGGAATCTGTTCATTGGAACAGCAGGGTAAAACAACGTAGAACGGCAAACTGCATTGTTTATATCTTTTTTTGTTATCCATCTTCAAGTCTCTAAATTTATATAATTTAGTTAAATTTGCTTTAGATAATCCTATCAGTTACTTTACATGTTTGATGTAGGCTTTCTGGTTTATTTTGAGGCGAGTACTTTTCCTTCATTCCCATAGCGATATCTGTCATCATCCACTATATTGCTGTTCGTTTTTCTCCTCCCTTATGGTATGATAGTAGAATTATCTGCATTTGTTCTAATCTTCCATTTCCTCTCAAATTCGTTAATGTTCGCTATTTGAGCAGCTGTTATCCTTGCCATCGTCTGGGGGTGTCCGCATGGGCTACTCGCTATATTCGTGATATCATCAACAAACTATATCTATATATCTGGTGTATTCGTTAACTAGTGTGGGAAGATCCATTCTGTATACACTGTAGAGTGTCGGGCTTATACATCCCCCTTGAGGGACTTGTGTAGGAGTTGGAAGTACGGTCCATCAAAGGCTTATATTGATATGTAGGCTGATCTACCTGTGGTGTAGTTGCATCAACACTTTGTTAGTGGTAAGGGGAGTCGTAGTCTTTATATCAAAGATTTTAAATCGACTCTTTATACTTTGTCAAAAGCTTTTTTCACATTTCTAAGGACTAGGTCCGTATAATGTTTGTCAATCTTTGCTCTGGCCACGGTTTCCACTAACATTGCTAACGCTGTCCCAGTGCTTTTATTTTTCTGAACCCAGGTTGGTGGGTTGGGATCAGAGATCTTTCCTCCAGATGTTTCTTCAGCCTGTTGTTTATCAATCTTTCTAATATTTTAGCTAGTGTTTCCAATAGGGTTTTGCCGGGTTTAGGTAAGAATATTATTTTTCCTTTCTATATTCCATCCGGTAAATAACCGGCACTTATTGTGGCATTAAATAGGGATACTATTTTCTCCAAGAAAGTATCTGGTGCTCTGATTAGGTTTTCCCTGGTTAGCCCCGATTTCAAGGGTCTCTATGTTTGGTATTCTTTATTGTCTTCTCTAACTTCTCTGGGGTGAATAAATCAACTTCCTTTCCTACTAGGATTGTCAATGATGCATTGTTATTTGGGACTATCTCTTGTCGATTTGCTTCCAATTCTTCTGCTACCAGTACTTCGTGGTCTCGGTCAAAATTTTCATTATCTTCCGGTGAGATGTCAAAAACGCTTCTCCAATAAGTGCGAAAGTCAGTCTCTATTATATGAGGTCCTTTATATTCTCCGTCATGGATTAATATGGTCTTGGGCCTTGACTCTTTTTTTCTCCTAGCTATATTTATTTTACTCGAAAATTTGGTTGGGTTTGTTTCGCTATAAATGGCTTCTATAAATCTATCCCACCTTATGCTTCTTTCGGCTGTAATTGCATTTCTTAATTCTTATCTAACTTGCCGTAGACGATCTCTATCTCCTCTCTGTGGGCCGTTGAACTCTATATCTTTCATAAATGTCGTTTGATTTTCTAGGGTCTAGATTTGCTGAGTTCTCAAGGGTTGAGGCAACGATCTGTACTCTGTTGTTGGGACGTGTCTTCTGTCAGCTTTCTATTAATGCCTCCATTAGTCTTTCAAGCTCCTGCTGAATATCCTCCCATGTTGCTTCGGCTAGGTTGATCTGTTGGTGTTTTGTTAGATCTTCATATTATCCTGTCCTGTAAGCTAGTCTGTACTGCTTTCGACGTGGGCATTTAATTTGAATGGGGTCTAACTATAGGCTCATCACGTGGGGGAAAAAATTGGTGAAAATTGGAGATGATAGATACTACCTCGTCATCCGATCCACCGATTATAAGATGTGTCAGCAAGTTAGTTTCTGACATCGTGATATAAGGAAGTGCTCCATTTGTTGAAAGTTATTGTTCAAATGCAGGAAAGTATGTCTAAGATATGTGGCCCATTCCCGAAAGAGAATGGGCAATCCAAAAAGACACCAGCCAGTAGCCCTTATAAATTTCCATGCTAGTTCAGATAAATGTGCGGATTTCTTCTAAACTTTATTTTTAATTATGAATATTGATTAAAATATCGAAGCTTTATCAAAGGGTTACACTATTTTCTCCAATTTTGACTATCTTCTGCGTTTTATACTCAAACCTTTGCAAAAATGCATTCTGGGATCCGGCCAATCTCCATTCAATGCATGTAATAACCTTGGCATTTAAAATTTCCCTTTAGCATTCGTTAGAATTCTGTGGACACTTCTCTTTTACTGTTCCCTGTTTCATGGGTAAATCGTCTGCAATGTTCTCTTGGTGATCAAAAGTATTAGCACCTGTTTATATCTATGGAGTCTCAGTCGCTTGATTGTACAAATCATGCTGAGTAAGTGTAATTCAAATTTCTCACAGATAAGTGAAATTATAAGTCGAGTTGAAGTATTAGTTCTAAATTTGTCACTCTAGTTTGGTGAACTTTTGATATTTTCTTAACTTTAAAATATCACCTTAGTATTCATTTATGTGGCTCAAATGATAAGCGTATAGTTCCTTTTTGCATGTTTGTTGTTGTCAGTCAAAGCTATTAATAATTTTTATTGCGTAACTTTATAGGCAAGACAAGGCTGGTGACAATTCCCTTCTTGTATTGCCTTAGGCAGTGGGCTATAAAAAACAAAAAAATATATCTGAGTCTCTTAGCAGGGCTACCTCTTATATTGTTTTGAATAATTTGTACATTTTTTTTAGGATACTCCATTGTGGTAATTTTGAATAAGGTTTATTAAAATTTGCCAAAACAATCTCTTTTTAATTAAGATAAATTTATGCTGAACAAATTGTTCTAAAGTATCAATTTTATATTGTTTTAGTCTTGTTGCTGGTAAAATAAAAATAATACCTTTAGGTTAAGTATATATTGGTCTTAAAATTTTTACTTGCCAATTTTCTTTAATTTCAAGTATCATAGTGTTTCCACTAGAACGAAAAAGGTCTTTCAAAAAAAAAAAGCTAAAAGGACACTTAAAGTCAATCACATACCTTCCCACTGAAGGTTGCAAATTGAGAAATTTTGATAAGCTTGACACAAAGACAAAGGCCAAAGCCGAACCTATTTACGTTCATTGGAAAGTTCTAACCCTTCTTCTAACCCTTGCCAAAGGAATAAAGCCAATGAGGCACTTTCTGAAACATCTCTTCTTTCGAATAGAAAAGTATATATTTTTAAACTTTATGGTCACTTAAATTTATTTTATGGTAGATCTAGTAGGTTATTCAGGCGCCTTTAATAAAAGGTTGTTTGAATATTCGTACCGAGTCTTTTGGGCCTTTTAGACTTCTTTCAAGAAATAATGATACCAGCATATCAATTTGCCCCCTTTTTTCCGCTCTTAAAGAGGTTCACGGTCGGTTGTAGGGTAAGGCTTTTGGTAACAGGCTCGGGGATATTTTATGGTTCTTCATAAAATTGTTGCAGTATTATTACCAGGTTCTATTAAAATTTCCACCGATCAGATTAGTTTTATCATGATACCAATTATAATTAGGTAAACAAAAAAAGCTGCTTTTTAACCTCGCTAAAAATTGGTAGTTTTCTTGGGTATAATTCCCTCTTTGATAACCGTTTTTTAAACTCACAAATGTTAAGGTTGAGGCCTAATGAAACTTCCCAATAGCCACGATTTTAGTAGAGATAATTTGGTGACAGATCACTTCTTATGGTCATGTAGTCGGGTGATAGCTTACTCCTTGCTATCAAGAGGTGTGTGGCAGGTAAGATACTCTCATGGAATAGGATAAAATATTTTAATTGTTGGGTGAATAAATACCTTTAATGTCAAATAGATGGATGCCAGAATACTTCTTTCTGTCAGGTAGTTATGTAACAAGATCAATCCTTACTGTGAGACACAGTAGATAAGAGAGAGTTTACTCCTTTATCTCAAAGATTTGACGCTTGTAGATCACAACTTATCCTGTTGTTGGTGGGTCACAGGTAACTTATTACTATTAAGTAAGCAAAATACAAATTACTGTCAGTTATTAGGTGTCAGAATTTATCATGATGTCATGTAATAGCGTAATAAAGTACTCTTTAGTATCAGCTTGCCTAGTGAGAGATTTTTTTAGCAAAACAACAATTTAACTCATATTCCTCAGAGGTTCGGTTCGCTTATATCAGCGCGTTTAAAACAACATCCATTTCACACTTTTATGCCATTAGGCGCTATGTGCCGTAGTACACCGTCCGGGAACCTTTAATGCAGGGACTGATGGCCTCTAACCACGCTCCCTTAAAAATACACTCCATGTTGCCACAAGTAGTGCGTATATTTTCTCCAATCGAATTTAATTGATTCCCCAATAGTAACAAAGAAACAAAGACTTCGTTCTTTGTTTTGAACTAAGAGTGTTCCCCTAATAGTAACAAAGAAACAAGGCCTCAGTGCTTTGTTATAAACTAAGAATGTTCCCCAAAAGTATCATGACCCAAATACTACATTTATTATTTCAAAGTAAGAATGATTTCACAATAGTAACAAAGAAAGAACTACTTCGCTCTTTGTTTTGAATTAAAAATGATCTCTTAATAGTCACAAAGAAACAAAGTCTTCACTTTGTTTATTTTAAATAACAATAATCTAGCAATGGTAAAAAATAAACAGACAGATCTCTAATAGTAACAAAGAAACAAATAAACCGTATTTTGGTCGGAATTAAGATAAGGAAAATGATTTTGAGACGCCCAATTTACTTCTATTCGTAAGAACTTATTTTTTTAAGGCGTTAGTAGGCAGACATTTTGGTTTGTTTTGACTTCGCTGTTTCGTGCCAAAAATATATTTCGTTATGTTTTAGCATCCTCCTGTTTCCCCGAGAAAAAAAACCGGTTTGTATCAAATAAAAGATAATAAAGCATTGCTAAATGTCGGAAAAATCACCGATGTTTATTTTCTTTCTAAGAATAAAAAAAAATCCTTATCTCGATTCAAAGAAAGCAGCTTTGTGGGTGAGGAAATAAGGATTCTATGGAAACTGACATAATCTTCGGGGTTAAATATCCTACGCCAGACGTTTAAGTTTCCGAGCTCTTCATAAGATCATTCACATTATTCACACAGATTAGGACTGTTGAAAGCTGAAAACATTTGAGCTGTTTTTTAGGCTTTCGTATTTTGGGTAGTTTTATTGTCAATTTTAAATGAAAGTAATTTATCTAGAGAACCACTTTTTTAATATATCATGTCAATATAGGGCTAATTTGTGGGTATCAGGAAAGAAAAAACCTTTAAAGGAATATTAACAAAGAGGGAATGCCTCCTGCTAATGGTCAGGTGATTTCTCTCTTCGAAGAATCACCTATCTTCGAGGTGATAATCTATTATTACCTCCCAAATATGGATCATCTTACTATAGTTTATATTTAAGAAATATTTTGGGTTATATTTTATCAGTGCTTGTACAGGTGAAGAATGTATCGTGATGCTCCTATGCTAGTCCTGTACTTCTGATAAGGAAGCCGTTTTTTTTAAATAACAGATTCAATTTGCATTAAACTGAAGCTGTTGGTTTTACAAACAAACCTAAATTATGTAATATCTTTATATATCAAATCAGTTAGGAATTCTTCTTGATTGCTCAAGTCAAGTGGCTGCAGCTCGCGTGAATGGAGAGCTTGGATGTTGACAATAAGGCTGTCACTTGAGTGGAGCGAGGGGGGCAGCGATGGCTTGATGCGTCTGCCAAATTATTATTCAAGTACTCGACTCCCCCGTGCATCTAAATAATGCACGTCTCGAATACATTCGGTTATCAGGTGTCTTTATAATGGGATGTCCAGTCATTACTGGTTGCGCCAGAACTATCACCATTTACATCAAAACAATATTAGGTTTAAGGTTTAAGCCGCCCTTTAGGCTTCCACATGTGGAACCAGGTATATTTGGTTTCAAATTTGGGGCCACCTAAAGAGTTAGAGATTTAGAGAGGAGAAGGTTTCTTTAGACATCTTCACTTCTGCCCATATTTTAGGGTTCCATATTAGGGAGGTATTCGTTATGTTCTAAATTTGAGGAAATTTCTGTGGTTATCCTTTTTGTACTATCTTTGAACCCTTATACATATGCGTGAATGAAGAAACTTCATCCATATGCGTGCAACCTTTTGTTACAAGTTTTATATATATATATATATATATATATATATATATATATATATATATATATATATATATATATTATATTTATATGTATATAGCACACACACGCATGCGCACATTCACAGACGCACTACACACACCTACACATTTGCCATAGTGTCCAAGTGACCTTGCGGTATAAGGCTGCACTCGCTTTTTTATAGTAGTTTCCCCAGTAGGTCTAGACACTTCAAAGAGTCTTTAGCATGTTGGATATAGACATGTTTTCACTATTTACCAGTGAGACGGACAGATACCTTTCTGGCATTTGTCACATTTAGATCTACATTCTTTTGAGCACATTTTACATCGCCTAAGACGATTTGCACTTTTCTCTGTAGTAGTGTAGGTTGTTGTAAATGGGATAAAGCCCAAAATTTCAGCAGCTTCTTCAGATCTCATCTGCCTTCTTTGTTTATCAAACTTCTTCTGGGCAGTCGGGCGGAGAAACAATTTTGCTAGGTTTTTCCAAAACACTTTACGCGTATTTTTGTAACCCTCTTTTTCCATAAGTAGAAAAGCGTTCAGTGCAGCAACATCCATCGTATTGTAGAAAACAAGAAGCGGCCAACGAACGGATTTTCTCCTGCGAGTGAACTCTTATAAGTTTTCATCAAATTCATCAACTCCCTTTTTGTCAAAGTTGTAGTCTAAAATCAGTGCTGGCTTATTGAAATCTTCAAGAATGTAAGAAGCCAACATTATTTTATTATGATGCTCATAAGCAAATAAGGTTGAATGCCTGTTTTTATTTTTGAGAGTTGAAGGAATTTCTTTCCTGTGTATTCTGATTATCTCAAGTACAGTGAGTCTCTTCTAAGGCAGTCAAACTGCTAGGCTTTGTGATGTAAAATAATTATCTGTAACTATTTCACGTCACGAATTTTCCTAAGGCTTGCATAATTGTAAAACAACAATTTCTTCAAGTTCCCGTTAGAATAAATTACCTTGTTCACCTGTGTAGATCATAGAATTTAGAGCATATCCAGTGTCAGCTTCACATTACCCAAAGATTTTCAGACCACACTTTCTTGGTTTTGTTGGTATATAAGTACGTCCTGGAATGCGTCCTCAGTAACCAAGAAGCTGCTCATCTATGTACAGTCAATATGTCTCCCCGTATGTAAAATTTTGAGAGGTTCTCATTCAATTCATGCCATACTTCGCTAATTACAGCAAGTCGATCATTAGGTAATCGAGTTTGTCGATTTCGGTAGTTATCAAATCTTACAGTACGAAGAAAATATCCAAAGCAATTTTAAGACATAACAGCCTTCCATACTATTGACCATACCGTCCTACTTGATTGTCTCCACTCTTTTCTTGGCATATCAGGCACCGTGCTTGACTGGTTCCGCTCTTACCTCTCGTCTCGTACCCAATCCGTTGTGATTGACGACGTTTCATCCTTGTTTCCTCATCCCGCACGTCTCTTGCCTACTCTATCACTGACCTCCTGGCTGCCTACTCCTTTATTTCTGACTGGCTCTCTACCAACTTCCTCAGGCTTAATCACTCCAAAAATGAGGTCCTCCTCGTCGGCACCCCTGCTCTTGTCAAAAAATCTAAAGCTCTCTTTCCCTCGCTAACTCTGGGCGGTAATACTATCATTTTCTCTGACTGCGTTAGGAAACTGGATGTTGTTTTTGATGAGCATCTCTCCTTTAAGCCTCATATCCGCAATGTCAGTAAATCCTCTCTATGTTTCCTTCGTAACTTCTTTCGCATTCGCTCTCACTTTGATCGCCAAAGTCTTGAGACTGCTGTTCATGCCTTCATCACCTCACGCCTTGACTACTGTAACTCCCTGTTTGTGAATCTGCCATCCTCCTCTCCCCCCCCCCTTCAACTTGTACAGAAGTATGCCGCCCGGCTTCTCCTCCATCGCCCTCGTTTCTCTCCCTCGAAACCCTTGCTGCATGAACTGCACTGGCTCCCTGTCAGATCCCGTACTCACTTCAAGATACTTCTCTTCACATTTAAGGCCCTAAACAACAAGGCCCCGTCTTAACTCTCTTCTGCCCTCTCACCACGCCATGTACCACGGGCCCTTCGGTCATCACATGCACCTCTTTTGAATATTCCTCGTTCATCCCTCTGCTCAATGGGGGACTGCTCCTTCTCTTTCTGCGCCCCTAAGTTGTGGAATGCTCTTCCTGCTGAAATCAGGTGTTTTGCCTCTCTTACCACATTTAAGCGTCTCCTGAAAACGCATCTTTTCAGTATTGCCTTCTCCCCACTCTTGAATTTCCATTGAATTTCCATTCTCATCTCAGCACAACATGCGCTCTGGGAAGGCCTCAGTCCTTGAATAGCGCATTACAAAAGACTTATTCTTTATTATTATTTATTATTTAGTTTACCATAGGTCATCAAGAGCCGTAAAGTTATGACAATCGGCTCCAGCATACAAGATAAAGCCTAGACATGCTTTTACTGCATCCACTTTAAAAAAAATCATGTAATGGTATATTTTCTTTTCAGCTTTACCAATTTTACACCTGACATCACTGAAATTCCTATTAGTATATCTTTGTATGGTCAGAAGCATATTATATGTGATTGTCGTAGAATTCCCCACCTTTTTGTTCTATCTCTAAGAGAGCTAAGAGTGTCTAATATATATTGAAATCTGAATATCTTAAAGAACAGAGCCGTTCTGAAAGACGTAAGAATATATAAGAGAAACGAACATTAATCCCAAAATAAACTTATATTTTACTTTTATCAATTGAATACATAACATTTATACATTAACTACAGCAATACTCTGAATATTATCCTAAACAAGAATTAATTAAATTAGTTTACCCACAAAAATTGGTTAACGTTTTCTCTACACAAAACAATAATATAAGAATCAGGCTTACGGACTCATGTGGAGTTTAAAGGCCTCAGAAATGTTATTTATTCTCGACGCGTGCCGCCGGCCAGATGTAGATGAGCGAGATCAAACGGTTGTTTTGGCGAGGGTGGCAGCTGGGGGGTCCACACGTTCTTCCGGGGGCGGGTTCTTCAATGACGAGAACCAATACGGTGCTTTATGCAACACCTAGGCAGTCGTGGTCTCTCTGGCGAGAGTGAGCCGAACTTGGTTCTTAAATCAAGCTAACTTGGAGTGCGGTGTGACCACCGAGTAACGAGCTCGAGGAGGAGCTTTTCTCCTTCATACTAATTTCCTTATGGACAAGGACTGAACTCGGGGAGGGTCTTATTCAAGGGCAAGGATAACGGAGGAGAGTTTCTCTGGCGAGAATAAGTTACTTAAAGTTCGGTGTGGCCACCGAATAACGGGCTCGAGGGGGGAGCCTTTTCCTTCTTCTTTTCTTAATTCCTCAAGGACGAGGAATACCCCTGGTGTTTAAGGTGCACCAGGATATGAGGAGTTTCTCTGGCGAGAGTAAGTTGAACTTACCAAAGTTAACTTATCGTTTGGTTTGATAACCAGGGACTTAGCTAAAGGATGAGCTTCTTTTTAGCCCCTTAAGGTAGGTAGCCCTGCCTCTCTTGCAGGGTACTTCTTGGTCTGGCGAGCCAAGTACACTACCTCTCCAGTCTCGGTAGTTCGGTTTGATCCGAAGACTTCGTCACCTAGAGACTGACGTATACTATCTCGATTTTCCTCAGAGTTCCTCATTTATACCTCGTCACCCCACTGGGGGAGTGGTAGGAGGGGGGGGGGCTTAAGGACAGCCCCAGGAGAGTTTATTTGGCCAACGGTTTTTCTCATGAAGTCAAACATCGGCTCCTTGTTAGCCTTCGAGATTGGGAGAAACCCGTCTCCAATTTCTTATTCGACGTGAAACTGGATCTCACTCTCCTGGGGGAGATCTTACATTTTGACCTTTAGGGTCTTTCATGGCACCGAGTTGTGCCAAACTGCGGTTAAGCACTGAACCCGCCCATGCCTTCGACGGATGTCTTTGCGGTAACCACCTTGTGACTGCACCAAGAGTGAACGGGGGGGGGGAGTGAAGGGACGATTCCCCTACAGTGATAAACAGATGAAAAGCCTCAGCTTCATCATTTGGATGAACAAGGTTCTTAAGTTTAAAAGAACAAAGGTTACGATCTCGTGGTTTTGTGGTGTCACTGAATGGCGTCACTGAAAACCTCTTCAGATTTCCGAGATGAATTGTTTTCTTCATCGTCGTTTGAACTTGGTTCATCGCTGTCCGTTAAGCCCACCTCCCTAAAGAACGGAATATTACCCTCCTCGCCCTCCGAGTGATAATCTGTGTTATCTTCAGATGAATCATCTTCGTTATTTGATTCACCATGATCAAAACTGATTCCTTCAGCATTTAGCTGAGATAAAATATTGTGATCGTCAGTTTCCTTACAGGTGCTCCTGCCGACATGGTTGGGTCAGTACTAACTAAAAATATATGAAGCTTCCAAATCTTATGAAATGTTGGTTGCCACTTCGTAATTACTATTTCAAACAGGCACTTCAAAATGTTCTGCAAATTTACGCATTATTAAAGAGCTTATGTGCTATTATAAGCAAGATGTAACAAAATGTTGCACGCTTATGGACAAGTACCACAACCAAATAACACAAAAGTTCTGCATCAATTATACTTTTATTCTGCAGCAATACAGTAAGTAGCTTCACTAACTTCATCTGGAAACCATTTTCTACAAGAAATTTATTAACGTATTTAGAAGGAGGAACAAAATAAATTGTAACAAAATGTTTCGCACATATGGATAAGGGTTACGATTCCACATTTTTGGTAATCTTTTTATTTCGAGATTTTTATGCAATTCTTCGGTCTATCAATAAATTTCCAAATTTTTGGCAATGTTCTGGGTTATATACTTTAGCAATGTTTTACTGCCCAATTTGGCTATGTTTTATGGATTCAGTTTTTGGCCTATGTTTTAATGTTTCCCACTTGGGCCATCTTTTAGTTTTCCACATTTGGTCGATATTTCGATACTTCATTCTTTTGCTATCTATTTGAGTTCTCGATTTTGAGCTATCTTAAAATATTCCACATTTTTCACACATTGTTTAGGGTTTATCTTTTTGACGATCTTTTTATTCCTACATTTTGAATTGTTTTTATTCTTCTGCATTTTACCCCCTCTGTTATTGTTTCTTATCTTTGGCCATTTTTAAAATTTTTTAACTTCGGTTCTAATTTTAATACTACAACTTTTGCGATATCTTTTAGATTTAATTACTTAGGTTTCTATTTTTGACAACTTTTAAATTTTGTTATTGGAACCATAATTCAGTGGCCATCTTGTAGAGTTTGGCATTTTGGGGCCATCTTTTACTTTGCTATCTGTGCCATAATTTATCGTTGTAGCTGTGTGGACATTTTTTATAGTTTACCATTTAGGAGTCATCTTTTAGAGTTCGTTATTTTGGGGCCATCTTTTACGGTTTCCCAATTTGGACCATTATTTCTTGTTCCAAATTATTTTTTAAGTCACCGAAAACTACCAATTTCGTCCATCTTGAAAATACCTTCTTAATAATGCGAAATTAAAGGCTCGTTTCTGTCACGCTTTATTTTTCACACAGAAGTGGCACCGAGGTGCCTCTTGCCAAATTAATGAACTCTTTAAGTGACCCTTCAACTATCGAGCGGTATGGAAGCCTAGAGCGAATGGGGAGCCAAGCAAACAGACAGGTTTCGGTTACTGATTTATGGTAGGTCTCTGCTTACCCCTTTTCTCTTTTGCGTGAATGTTTGTGCGTGAAACTGTGTGTTGTGGGTCAGACCTCATACCGGTGAGGTGGCGCGTTAGTTTGTTCGTGGCTATCTATGTAAAGCTGTGAGGACGAATGTAAATATGTGTATGTATATTAATGTGCGTTATATGTTGTGCGTGTCGTGGTTGGGTTGTAGATTAGCTTATTTTTTCTCTAACAAAAAACTGCATGTGAGTGTTAGTGGGTGATATTGTAGAAAGGGCCAATAAAAGTGAAAGGGAGACAATTATTTTCTTGTAATTTCGGAAGACAATGAAACTTAATGATTGGGATCACCTCACCGCTGTGCCATATCTTACAGGACGTCGGTAACCAAGGACTTCCATCTTCCTTTGTCCCGCGTAGCGCTGATGAACTTCTCGCCCGACTTCCGCCTCCCATCAACTTCACCAGTTCATCCATGTATTTTTCTCTTGGCCTTCTTCTTTCCCTCCTTTTTTCTACCATTCCAGTTACAACCAAATTTTCCATCCCTACTCTTCTCATAACATTACAGAAGAATCTCAATTGTCTTCCTCTCACCATCTTCATCAATTCTCGATTCTCTCCTACCATTTGCAAAACTGCTTCATTTGTTATTCTTGCTGCCCACGGGATCTTCATCATTCTTCTCCAGCACCACATCACCGTCGCCTTCAGTCTCTTCTCCATTGCTGGTGACAATGTCCAACTCTGCACTCCAAACAAAAAAGTTGACCGCACTTATGTCTTTAATAAACTTTTCCTCGTTTTTATCGCTAACTTCCTGTTCGCTAATCTATTTCTAATATTTCCGAATGCCATCTTTTCTATTTTAATCCTTCCCATGATTATAGTGTAAGCTTTAATTGGGATTAAAGACTAATACTTTAGGGATGGAGGGGGAGCGTTTATATGCTCCGAATCCCTGAGGAGTCTTGGGGATTTCGAGTTGCTAAATGGCATATCAAAGGGATATTTCATTCTCCCGCGTCGTGAATGAAATCTATAACTGTATAATGAAAACACATAAAGATTAAAAAGATAATTGATGGAAAGCCCGAAGGAACCAGTGGCGAATTCGTTCGATAATTTTTTAAAAGATTTGCTGCTTCTGAGATTAAACCATGTGTTTTACATGATTATTTTAAAAAAATGATAATTAAGGGGCGGCGGTTTTTGTCTGTTTGAATTTTTTTCTATAGGAAACTAAACAAATAACATATAAATATTAAAGTAACTCCATAAGAACCAGATTTAAGGTTGAAATTGACAAGTAATCACAAATTGCAACGCAAATATTGTTTGAATCTGCATATTTAGGTTTATTTTATGGTCTTAGAACTGTCACTAAAGTCTGACGTTTGTCGAATTATTTATTAAGAATCTATACACTACAATTCATTGAAACATAATAGATATTTAAAGACAAAACAACTGATAAATCTTCGACAATGCACACCCGGGTGAATAAGATAGTAATAAAATATATTAGGTTTTGAAAAACTAATGACGAATTAAAGAATAGTCATAGGGTCATTGTTAAGGTTCTTTAAACAATTGTAAAAGAATAGAATATAAATAATGCATTATGATTTAAAAGTGTGCTTCCTCCAATAATTGATATATACATATATATGAATAAAGCTCACAAAGTGCACGTGAGTAAAGTTATGCAGATATAACAGCAAAAGAAAAGTGAAAAACGATTCCGAGTGTTTTCGTTTATATTCTTAAAGACGTTTTCAAGGAATAAACAGGAGGTACGACATACATTGCCGTAAATAGTGGGAGGTGGATTAGACTACCCACTTTTGAACCCTAATTAGGGGGTAAAAAATCCTGGAACAACTTTATTTAAGATTTTATGTATGTAGTGATAATGGGTTCTAGCATGAACAAACCAGGGCTAAGGTTGATATTTGGGAACGCGTTAATGGAGTTACATTCTAAAATATTTCTAGAAATATAATTACTGTCTTTTAGGACTGGTTCGGCACTGTTCCAGTTAATGCTATGGTTAAGATTGTACATATGTTAAAAAAAACGCAGATTGTTCAATAAGATTACATACATTTTTCCCATTTGTTGTGTGTACACGCATTTTATACGTACCGTATGTAGGTTTTGAGACCGTGAGCAAATTTAAAGGCTCTCGCGTTAATTCGTTTATTTCCGAGTACTCAGACGGAAATTAATAATCCCGCCATGTAAATACCAAGTCAATTCGTGTCGACAATCCCGTTACGTTTTTATATAAAACGTTTAGTTCAAATTCGCCACCATTATGTCTTCATTATACCAATTGAAATTACGAGGTGATTCTCTTAGTTTATCTGGGAAGGACATTCTGTTATATATACAAGAAGAAAAGAGAGCCGAGAGAGTGCAAAGAAGAGACAGAGCAGAACTAGAGAGAGCGTAAAGAAAAGAAAGAGAAGAACAAGAGAGAGTGGAAAGAAAAAAAAGAGAAGAACGAGAAAAAGAAAGAGAAGAACAAGAAAGAGAGAGAAGAACGAGAGAAAGAGAACGCATCTCACAACATGAACTCGAAATTAATAAAAAGAGGACCAAAGTGCTCTCCATCAACTGGCAGAATGACGTTCCTCAACTGCACTAGTGAAGCTCCCCCTTTACAAGGAAGGAGAAGATTTTGGGTCTTATTTAACACATTTTGAAAAGAGCTTCGAACTAAATAATTGAGACATTGAAGCGGATGGTGTCGCTAAACACCTACCTTTGTTATGTTCTAAGCTCCGAGATATTTTCATATCCCTTACGCCGGAGACAATGATCGATTATTCGACGTAAAAATCGGAATTGTTAGTCGCGTATAACATGACGCCCGATTTCAACCGCGCTAGATTTCGTCACACCCGTATAGAGCCCAACCAAACTTTTAGACAGTTTGGGTATACGCTTCAGAGTCTTTTGAATTTCTGGCTCGATTCCTCGAAAGTTCCCCACGAGTATAAAACGTTAGTCGACTTCATTCTGAAAGGATCAGCTTATGGCTTCGCTTTCTTTGGAGATTCGATCTCTAGTGAAGGACTGGATGAGTTCCACATTCAACGAATGCATCGATGAACCTGATGTATTTGCCGCGAGCCAAAATTGCTACCCTAAGGAAGGTTAAAAGTCTGATGCATCGTCACCGAAAGGTAAAAGTGGCAAACAAAAAATTTCCCCCTGTGACTTTAGTAAGTTTGTCAAAATAACTGTCCCCTCGAAGCCCAGAAACTTTTCTTTATCAGAACCCCGTGACGTCAAGCCATTCTCATCGAATCCCCCTTCGTCATACTTCACCAGGAGGCCTATCGTGTATTTTTCCTGCGGTATTGAAGGACATTTGAGGACCAACTGCCTCCAACACTCCTAATTCCCTCATATTTCTCTAAATCAAGTGCACCAAATTTGTGCTTCCCCCGCGCCATCATCGCCACAAGTTGAACCGCTACTTCTTCGTCTGCTCCTCCTGCCGCTGGCCATCAGGTGATCTTGTTAGAGAAGAGCTCTCCAGGTAGCCTGAAATTTGAGCATGGATCAGTAAACGGCTGCCGGATCTCCACCCTTATTCTAGATACAGGGTGTCAGATGAGCTGCTCCCCACGATCGTTCCGAAACATGATAAGTTTGCGGTAGTACATGACTACCTTGGGCGTGCAAATTGATTCCTCATCGTGAAATGCTTTAATGGATGCCCGTATTATATCGGCTGGGCTGAAAAGTAGCCGCCCCAATAAATTTCGGCGCTGTTCTGGTCATACAGTGCCCTTGGGTTACTTTTACCCCTGTGGTTCTACCCATCTTCACACGTTGCCAGGAGAAAAAAGGAAAGAAACCCCCTGCGACTCCGATTTCAGCAGCATTCTGAACATTGAATTCGCTAAAGAGCAAAATGACTGTGATCATCTCCGCCCCCTCGTGACCAAAGTACATAATATTCAGGAGTCCACCTGCGGAAATAAAGTCTTTTCCTACCTTGCGAACAACGACCTCATGTACCCCGCCTGCTTGAAAAGCAATAGTTCCGAGGCCCATGCATAAGGCATTCCCCGTCCGCAGGTCCCCTTCATTCAAGCCATACCCAAACAGCTCAGGGAATTTTTAAGTATTTTTATGGGCCCGGTGCGGCAGATGACATCCTTAATTATTGGCATTCGTGTGATATCTGTCAAATGAAACCCTCAAATGGACGCGTCAGACCCACTCCGCTGCTGAAGGGACCCATCATATTGGAACCCTTTACCCGTGTGGCAATCGATCTGATTGGTTCCATTCACCCCCCGGTCCAGTAAAGGGCACAGCTTCGTGCTTACTATCGTTGAATTCGCCCCCGGTTTTCCTGAAAAATTCCCTTTGAAGAAGATAGATAGTGTCACCTGTGCCAAGGCGCTCATTTCTATCTTCTCCCGAGTCGGAGTACCTAAGGAGGTATTTTCAGATAGATATTTGCCGGTAGCTCTGTTCACCTACCGGGAAAACCTGCAGAGCACATTAGGATTTGCTGCTTTTGAATGGTTATATGGTCGGAACGTCCGAGGCCCGCTGAGAATTTAAAAGAGTTGTTTTCTAACCAAGAATTGAACCGGGAAATCCAATCTTCCTACGCCTACCTCTTAGAACTTCGGCAGAGGTTAAAAAAGTGTGCTGAAATTGCTTTACAGAATTTGGACGCAAACTTAGATAAATACAAAATGTATTTTGATAAAAAAAAATCTAAGGATCGTAGAGTCAAACCTGAGGAGAAAGTTTTATTATTACTCCCTACCAAGCATAATAAACTCCTAAGTTAATGGAAGGTGCCCTTCCCCGTCATCGAAATTCTCTGTTCCTTTGAATATCTTATTCAAACTCCGTCTGGGGACAAGCTACATATATCACGTAAACTTGCTCAAGAGGCACCACCGCCGAGCGTGCATCAATAATATCGTATACATTAACGAGGAGTTGGCCTTGGAAGCAGACTACTCTCTGGATCCGCTAAATGTGGTGCAAGTGGCTTGCATTGGAAAGGACAAGGTGTATCTTTTGCCTACCGTGACCAGCGCTACCGAACTCTAGTCATCTAACTTAGACGTTAACGCCCAGCTGCTCCCCCCCCCCGAGTCAAAAAGTCAGGTGCAGCAGTTACAGATTGATTTTGGATACGTGATTAGTTTAACTACCCAGGAGACTATTCATTCTAACCTGTACCCACAGCCCATCAATTTAAGAGAGGTCTTTAACGCAGAAGTTACTAAATTGTTAAAGTTAAAGATAATAGACCTCCCCCACCCCACCCCAATCTAATTAATGTTGCCCCACTGTGTTGGTAAAGAAGTCCGACGGGTCATATAGGTTTTACGTTGATTTTTGGAAACTTAATTCGGTTACCTTGTTCAATGCTGAGCCTATTCCATTGATCGACCAAAATCTCCATCTCTTAAAAGAGGCGAATTACATTACCGAATTGGACCTATGTAAGGCTTATTATCTAATTCACCTTGAAGAAAGTGTAAATAGATACACGGTTTCTTCAAAGACAAAGGCTTATTGCAGTTCCGTGTTCCCTCGTTTGGCTTGGTGACGGCTGTATTAATTACAATCGCATGATACGAAGAATATTAGACGGGTTGGAAAACGTGTCTTTTTATTTCGATAACATTTACGTTGCAACTCGCAAGTGGGACCATCACGTGATCGCCCTCCAAGGCCCTACTGTGTTGCCTGGGCGAACACAGTCAGGCCGTGCAAGTGTCATTTTGCTTATAGTACGATTGACTACATTGGCTTTCACATTGTGATCAACCGTTTGGCCCCCCAGGAGGAGAAAATCCTCGCCATCTTGGAAATGCCCCGTTCGTTCAATAACAAGCAGCTGAGATCCTTTATGGGATCTGGTTCTTTCTACCGCCGCTTTGTCCTCGTCTCCCATTTCGCTTCTCTTTCGGCCTCTGAAAAAGAAGATCTAAAACTCCTTGTCTGGCCCCCATTAGATCTCGCCTACTTCGAACAGCTGAAGGGAAAATTATCTTCTGCCCGTATCATCCGGCTCCCCAACCCTAAGAAGACGCTTTTTATCAGAACCGATACCAATAATGAAGGGTTAGGATGCGTTTTACTACAGCATAACGATGATGGCGATAGCTACCCCGTTGCTTACGTGAGGCGTAAGCTTCTTCCGCGCGAGATAAATTATGCTGTCATTGAAAAGGAAGCTTTGGCCATTATATGGTCTATACAGAAGTTAGAATGTATTTATTAGGTAAAGAGTTCCTGTTAGAGATGTATCACAAGCGCCTCGCATATTTTCAAAATGTAAAAAGCAACAATAGTCTCCTTATGCGCTAGAGTTTATATCTCCAGGAGTATCGATTTAAATTCAATTATATAAAATGATCCGAGAATCGTGTGTTGCGTATAGCTTGAGTAGAAACCCCTTAGAGCCTGCCGAAAATAATCTTGGATAAATTTTATGCTTGTAACTTTTATGTTAATTTTGTTCCACGTGTTTAAAATGTATATATTCGGACAGTAAGTCTCCCTGTTCACAATTCAAGAACGATCTGCTAAACCTTTCTATTGTTCAAATAAATTAACTACCTGCATTTTATATTTATTTTTTTATCTCTTTGTATTTCGTTTTTATAATATTTTGTGTGTGTCATTCATTTAGTTTTTTTTGTGTAGCTCTAAGTCGTTATTGACGTTTGGTTATCGACCACCGTTTGAACTAATGTTAGTTCTTGTAGCCCTTGTGTTCTTGTCGAGGTCATTTATTCCTTGTATTCCTGTCAAGTTCAATTATTCCTTGTGTTCCTGGATACTCTTTGTACTTAAATATATCCGAGCCACCAAAGCGCAACCCGTTTAAGGTCAGGTATCCCGAATTGTTCCCCTCCACATTGAGGTTGGGAAAGTTTGAGACTTTTAATACCCATCCAGCCGCTGTCAGATGTTACTTTTTTCAAAGTAACATCTTAGGAATGGAGGAGATGTCGAGAATAGACGCTCCTTGCTGTCATGTGTTCTGCTAAAACCACGTTGTCAGGCACGAAGTAATTCCACATGAGCGAGGACAGTGAGAACAGTCAGAATATTTAACTACTTTCCGCGATAAGCGAGGGATTGGAATCTCAAACGAGCGCTTATGTGGTCTCCCAGGATGTTATCAAGAAACGCCCGCGGGAGTACTTCCCATCCCTTAAGCGCCGTTTTGATTCTTGGAGATATACTCCCACGCTTCTCTACCCTTGGCGGAGGCAGTTACCGTTTAGGCTGGTCCCTATATATCGTTGGTACCAATTGGGCATGACAGTATAGGCCTGCTTTTTACAAAACAACACGTCATTCTCGATCGCGCACCCTTTTCTCGACGAGCCGAAGGCTAGAATTATACCAAAGAATCTAAACCCCAGTCAATTAGCACATCCTTGCTTTCGATACATTTCGTTTGGCTCGAATAGTCCCTCCAGTTAGTGGTACTACTAGAGGTTAAACTCCTCGTTGTTAACGTCCCTCGGATAATCAACCAGTCCTCCGTTTCATCTCTTAAAACCTCGAACCCATGCCAGGCTAGGGAAAATCATCTGTGGCTACCTTTTCAGTCATTCCTGTGTGTGTATGTACAGGGTCTGGTATCGCCTACGCCCCCCTTTCGTAGAGCTCCTAATAAGTAGCTATGTTAATTCGATTCTTGTATCCATCCAGTATCTTTTGCCATTATTTTATTTAATCTATTTATTGTGTATAACTGTGTAAATATTAAATGCTACATAGCCGCCGCCTTCATTAGTATAATATCAGCCAACTGCACTCACTCTTTTGAATTCATATCTATCGCACTCATGCCCCACTCATCTTCGATCCCCCATCTCTGTCGTGATCAGAGTTGAGTCAAGGTCACCCTTTTGACCTCAACGTATATGTGAATGACCGTTAATTCTACTACAGGTATTTACATAGCATTAATTCAATGGTTAAAATAATACATGGGTATAAATGACGTTAGTTCTTGTGAACTTGTTATAATTTTGATACATAAAATATTATTTAGGTAAAATAATTTTCAAAAAGAATTATATAGAATTATTAGGTTAAATTTGTACAAAGTGCGTAATAATTCAGACAGTATTTAAATTATAAAATTTAAATATACAAATAATACATTTCGAAATCTTAAACGATTCATTTTGAAATACCGTGGTCATACGATCATTTTTGTCCAGCTGTAGGTCACCTGAATGCCCGCATGTCAATTCAGTGTGATCGAAGAAGGATAAAAGATGAGTCGTTTGAGTGCACATTTTCTATTAATAATACTATCATCAGAGAATAAATGTGAATACAGGAGATTTGAAGAAAAATAATAAATAAACATAGAAGAATAATTTGAAGAAAGAAATAGCCGAGGAAACTTGCAAACCTTGAGTGAATGAACGCGATGGCGAGTTGCCATAGGTGAATGCTAATGAATGAATAAATGGCGCATTGCCATAGATAGCACAATGTGAGTGTGAGTGAATAAGATGAAGGCGTTTTGCTATAGGTAGCATTATGTGAATAACAATGAATGAATTGATGGCGCGTTGACATATGTAACACTATTTCATGCGAATAAATAAATTATAATGGATTAATATATAATGAAGCAAACATACAATTTAACGACCGAGCTAGAGAAGAGCTTTGCAACCATATCTACGGCTGTAAGCTGAAATTATTAAATTTTCACTTACTCACAAGTGATATGATTAAAACCGTGACCGTCCCGTTGGTGCTTGAGAACAATGAATGTAGGTTCCTTGATGAAAGGTTGGATCGGGTGAATGGGTGTAGTCGTTGAGGGAATTCGATGATGACTCCAGAAATTTGATGGCTTCCTAAGATGATGAGATACACTGCGGTTGTCACCACTTATAGTGTAGTGAGAGGAGTAGTTGATGGTTTATTGTGGGAGAAGAGGTTGATTGATTGTGGCGGGGGTTAGCAGATCCAAGTTGAACAAATATTCCTTCTCTACTACATAATTTAATTTCGTTCTCGAGAGTGTCCACCAAATAAGTTGGTATTTGGAGTTTACAAACAAATTGATGAAATATAACTTTATTTTGAACTTGAGATTTAATAAAATTAATGAGTAGAATTGATCCTATTCACCGAGGTGGATGGATCACAACGACGAAGACGAAGTGATTTGATCGAGTGTGTGGCTGATGTGAATAATGATAATGTTGACAGTAATGTGTCTTTTGGAATAATGTCTGCTTGCTTTATATTTGTAGAGAAGGTGGACGTTCCCTATGCGGTTTCTGGGGAGAAGCTTTGTGTCAAGGAAAAGATTGTTGATGTGTGTTCGAGAGAGAGAGAGAGAAAGAGAGAGAGGGAGAAAAAGAAAAAAAGAGAGAGAGAGAGCAGGGAATATCTATAAAAATAATTTTATAGAAAGATGGTGAAAAAGGAATGTATAGTAAGAAAACGATAACAAAAGAGAATATCAGTGTATCACAACGGTGCAAAAAAACAAATGGAAGGAAATGGTTAAGTGACAGTTCTGTGGGAAACAGAGGTTGGTGTGACCTAGAAGGAAGATAACGTGAGCCAATAAGGCAAAAAAAATGAATTGTCGGTCATGTCAGAACACCATGTTCATGAATGTGTTCAACTTTTGTGTACATGGATTAATACACACACACACATATATATATATATATATATATATATATATATATATATATACGGTTAGGTGAGGAGAATAGTAAAAATTCCTTAAACCGCTAGAAAAGTCTTCTGAATTTCAAAAAGCCTTGTGCGGGATTGCATTTAACTTTAACAGAGAACGAGAAATTAGGAAATATTCTCGTGATCCTCACCCATTAATTTTTTATAATGAAATATAACGTTATCTCAGTGCGATTAGTTAAGCCTGGAGAAGGTTGATGTTGATTGCAAAACCTATGCAACATCAAGAATGAGCTGGTGCCAAGATCACGGAGGTGCTCAAATATCTTCCAAGGGACACAGTTAAAAACGCATGCATTTATATTTGTACCTATCTTGGGGCAAAGGTGAAAGCTAAGGGCCGCTAATTTGAGTAAACTGTTATTTTTTCAGCCTTACTCGAGTTGATTGATATTTTGGCATTTTTAAAATACAATTTGTTTCGCTGAGATATTGCACCTTTTTCTGTTATGCAAATAATTTGATTTAGCCAGAATTGCATATATATATATATATATATATATATATATATATATATATATATATATAGTAAAAACCAAAATGTAGATTAATATTTATTCAATTATTTTCAGAATCCAATGTAATATTAGATCATGTTTAGACTAAAAAGAAACAAAATATTATTTACTACAAGTTGATTTAACTCATATTCAATATAATCATCTTTTGCTTTATGCCACGAACAAGTCTATGTAAGTAGGACTTGAGTGCAAGTGGTCTACGGGGTTTCTGCCGAGAATTTTTTTAGCTCAGAACTTCCACACTTTGATGATATTTTGTGCACACCTTCTTCCCAACCATCCATTACACTAAAAAATCTAGGAGCTTCAAATCTAGTGAACTGGCAGACTAAGGTTCTCTTGCCTGGTACCAGTCTTGAAATTCTTTTCACTGTGTGAGGTTGTTTCATCCTAATGAATGGCTACACCTAACAAGTACTATGGTAGCATTCACCTGGGGGATAACTTTATCCTTGACCTTGTCACAACTTACAAGAAAGTACTTAACTAATGCTAAGTCAACATAAATAATTTGTCTACATTTCTTGTTTACACACTGTATATATATATATATATATATATATATATATATATATATATATATATATATATATATATATATAGTTACACCCATATCTATTGGCAATACATCTCAAATTTTGTAATTTACGAATTTTTCTACGTTCTCAATCGAAATATACATATCTATATAATATGTATTTATATTAGCTTCAAATAAATATATTATAATGTATAAAAGATAATAAAACAAATTATTAACATCAAACATGGTGATTATTAGAAGAACACAAGAAGCAAAGGTATTGGCAACGTTTACATCATACTGATTTAACAAATCAAATTATTAAAATTTGTGGTAACGAATATTCGAGAATGACTGATGGAATATTCTACACTAATCCAGGACACCTAACCCTTTGGGGTGTTCATTATATTATTAGACAGGGCTGAAGAATCATGTCTACAACAATTTAGAAACAGCAACATGGTGAAGACATCCCAGCACTCGGAAGCATATAGGAAGCGTATAATTGATCTGCACAACCAAGGAAATGGATTTAGAAAAATTTAGGTAAGTTTGAATATCGCAATTTCATCTGTAAAGAATATTATTGTAAAATTTACGGCTGATGGGCCTACTGTTAATTATGTGCGGAATGAGCGACCAATAAAATTAACTGACAGAGATGCGCGTTCGTGTGTTCTCTTAACCGTGAGGGTCTCCATGGACGTGTACCAAGGAGGAAACCATCCAGGGACGTGTACCAAGGAAGAAACCACTGTTGAACACGGTTCTAAAAAAGAGACGTTTATGTAGCGTTTGCCAGAGAAAAACGTGATGACACTGAAACAAAACGTAGTAAAATATCATGGTCAGACAAGAATAAGCTCAAACTGATTGGCAAAAACTACCACCATTACTTTTGCGGAAAATCTTATGAAGCTCTGCTGGAAAAGAACATCATACCTACTTCGAAACATGGAAGTGGTTCAATCATGTTGTGGGAGTGTTTTTTTGCTGCAGCTACTGGCCCAATTTGTGTGATAAATGTACTTTGAATTCCGAAAGAAATCAGCGAATTTTGGATGAACATGTGAAAGAATGAGCGAGGAAACCTAGTCTTAGCAGAGGGTTCGTCTTCAAAAAGAATAATTATCCCTAAAACACGAGCAAATCCACGCAGAAATATTTTGCCAATCAGCGCTTAGAAGTAATGAAGTGGCCTTCTCAAATTCCAGATCAAAATCCGATTGAAAATTTAGTGAAAGAACTGAATTTACGTGTTCATAAGAGGTCACAAAGCAGCATCGCAGAGTTGAAAGCTTTTGCAGTGGAAAAGTGGAGTAAAATTCTTACCAAAATATGCAAAAACCTTGTTCATACCTACAAAAAACGTCTGATTGCTGCGACTGCTGCTAAAAGAGGTCATATCAAGTATTAATTTATAGTTGCCGATAATATATATGTAATATTTAGGAATATTGCCAATACTTGTGCTTCTTATGTTTTTCTAATAGATACCATGTTCAATGTTAATAATTTGTTTTATTATCATTTATAGATTATAATATATTGCTTTTAGGCAAATAAAATCAAATATAATATAAATTTGTACATTTTGAACTAGTAGCGTATGAAAGTTCGTGGATTACAAAATTGGAGTTGTGTTACCAATACATATGCGAGCAACTGTATATATATATATATATATATAATATATATATATATATATATATATATATATATATATATATATATATATATATATATATATATATATATAGCAGGAATATGAAGACATATTCGATGGTTACGAACATTTAATTTTCCGGACGTTTCGGTCATTTCGGTCATATATATATATATATATATATATATATATATATATATATATATATATATATATATTCCAATCCAATTTTGTCAAAATAATTGAGTGGAGTATTGTATTTCTGAATTTTGTGGGAGGAGAAACAAATACCCATATATCGAAGTGAGAAGTATCAGGTGGACAACCACAGCGTATTGCCATGGTTGGCCTCTGTATGTCCTGCATGAATTACATTATCTTTTAATTTCTAGCACTAAATATTAAATATTAAAGAATTAAACCCTTGAGATATAATTAATTAAATAGAGAATGAACGAAATGAGGCCCTGCACATCTTCATTTATAAGTCGTATTGTAAATAAGGTATATATTTTAAATATCTAGTTGGAAAGAAAGTAAGGTACGATTTTCTAGAATAAAGATTTAAATAGGAATGGCCCCAGTTCGGCGCAGACCCCTTTCGGTAAAAGACCCTTTTCGGCCCAGACCCATTTCGGTGTAGACCCTATTCAGCGCAGATCCTATTCAGCGCAGACCCTATTCGGCGCAGACCCTATTCGGCGCAGACCAGATCCACTTGTACGGCGTTCGTTCTTTTGATCGTGTCCTAACATACTCAAAAACTATTGGACCGATTGGTCCCAAATTTGTTGGACCACTAAAGCATTTGCTAGAAGGAAACTATTAGTTTTTTGGCGAAGGTAAATTGGTGGAGATTATATAATCGCTAACAAATTTTAATTTGTTTGTTTACAAAATTGCACAAAAACTAATTTCCCGATCTAGAAATGAAGCATCTTGAACGCATATTAGGATATTGCTAGTGCTATATATTATATTGCTAAGTTGAGCATTCGTAATACATGAAACAACTAAATGTTGCAAATTTACTAAGCATCTGCAATTTTTAAAACTAGAAATATGTAAAGGTAAAATAACAATTAATATATCGAGAGATTTAATATTGCCATACATATAAGGGCCTAATGAAAGCATACAATAATAATAGTAATGATAATAATAAAATATAATGATAATAACAATAAAATAATAATAATACAAAGAATAATACAAATATATTAATAATAATAATATAATATTATTATGTAATGATAATAAGCTAGAAATATATAGAGGAAAAGTTGCAATTAATAAACTCTACATGGACTTAATTTTGGCATAAATATATGACCCTTATTTTACGCAAACTTAAATAATAATAATAAGAATAACTCACCAAAATTAGGGCCTTATTATATTTGATGCTTATTTTAGGCATACTTAAATAATAATCATTATTATAATCTCACCAAAACTAGGGCCTTATTAGATATGACACTTATTTTATGCATACTTAATAATAATAATAATCATCTCACAAAAACTAGGGCCTTATTAGTTATGTACGTAAAACTAAAAACAACAGAGCCCCAACCATCTTTATTTCGTTTTAATCATGATTTTAAACATGAACACTATTCATAATTGTGAAAAATTCCTCTTAAATATTCAGTGTACGTAATATTCTCAAACTTCGCCCCTAGTCTGTGAATAAGTTATTCTGCACCAATTAACTTATTCAATTCCAAGGAAGAATTATGGCCTGCAACAGGCTTCTCATAATAGAGGTCTCTTCCTCTTTGTACTTTACGCAAACACTCAATATATTTCCATGTAGTTGGATGCTGCATTTCAAGTTCCAATTGCAACCTGCTGTTTGCTGCTTCGGCATAATTGTTTTCCCTGTCTTCTTCGTCCACTACTCACTGATATAGATTACACATTGCATGAGGAAAATGAGGTTCTGCCCTGAGGTTTGTTTTTTTGTCAATTCTTTCTACATAATTGTCTTCATACCAATTTAGAAGTGCTCGTGGATCATCGTGTAATTCGGGACTTAACTACAAGATTGTTTCATTTAGGTTTTCTAAAGGAATAAAAGCTAAAAGAATGACCATTTTGCATTTTAGCTATACTCTGTATCATTTCTGTATTGAAAAGAATGCCCTAAAGCACAAACAGGCTTTTTCATATTTTGACCGAAATAAAAAAAACAACCTCTGATATCTGCTGAATGAAAATGCACTTGTAAGCCATTAAAATTTGCCAATTTATAGTCACAGTATATAACACTGGTCTGCGTCAAAAATGTACCTTAGGTTTTCTATAGTGTTTCTTAATAAAATTGACCTCCTAAATCCGAATCTGTCATCCGTTTTTCTCTATCACCTCCAGTTTTTGCGATACAGAAGGTGATAATAATTGTATAGTTTATACATCTCCTATATTACATCAAATTTCAATAGTTTTTGCACTGCTCTCGCAGTAAATTTTGTGTACATTTTAAGTAATTATGCAAATAGGTTTATATTTTGCAGGTTAAAAATTGCTTGGCATTATTATAAGAAGAATAATAATAATAGTGGTTGAGTTAAAAATGAACAGAAAATGTAAGAATAGCTCCGACAGATTTTGCTATGTTTGCGGCAAAGTGACTTTTCCCAAGCAGCAAAGTACAATCCCTCCTGTAATTAAATCTTTGTATCGTGCATATTTCGGAGTAAGGCTAAGAGATCAAGATTAAAGTTTTGCACCATATATCTGCTGCAAAGGATGCTACATAAGTTTAAGACGCTGGAATCAGGGCGAACAGAAGTCCCTATCTTTTGATGTTCCCATGGTGTGGAGAGATGGCAAGGACCACACTACGGACTGCTATTTTTGCATGACCAATCTTAAAGGTGAGCATTGTATCAAGTCTTTAAGCTTTCTGTATTATACTGCCTCCTGAAAATGTCATTATTATGCAAAGACTAAGCATAAAATTAAAAACTAACATAGTTCACTTCAGCATGAACATATCTTTTACTAAGCATTTATGTACTATCTGCAACTCCAAATCAATTCCTTTATGTAATGTGCAATTATATTTTCCACAGATATAAATAAGAAGAATAAACATAGTGAGGCATATCGGGATGTTCCTTCTGCCATCAAACCCCTGCCCCATGGCCCAGCAATTCCTATACCTTCTCCCCCTGAACATGTGAGATACATGAAGAGATTAATATGGAAGTTGACCAAGATTATGACACATCTGAGTCTTATCAGGTTTCCACACATGATATGGTCGCAAGACCATTCACTCAAGTTCAGTTAAATGACCTGACCAGGGATCTGGGGGTTTCAAAGGTGAATACACAACTTCTTGGCTTTCGACTTCTTGAAAGTAATCTTCTCGCTTAAGAAACAACATTTAGGGGGGTACAGAAATAAAGAACAAGAGTTTCGAAGCTATTTTTTACAGCATTCCTCCAGCTCTTTAGTATACTGCGCCAATATTAAAGGACTTTTTGAGGCCCTTGAAATTCCCTAAACCCATTAGAATGGAGACTGTTCATAGATTCCTCCAGTAGAAGTTTAAGAATATTGGTAACAAGATAGCTCCTGTTCCTATAGGCCATTCAATCCAACTTACTGAAAGTTATGAAAATATGAAAAAATTGCTGGATGCAATAAATTACTTTAGCTATAAGTGGAAGATATGTGGTGACTTAAAGGTAAGATCATTTTACACTTGGCATTTCTAAGCTTTTTGATATTGACATTTTCATTTTTAATTGCTAATACTTGTATACACCTTTTGGTCAACTTACATTTTACAAGAATGCAAATCTGGAAATCATCAGTCATTTTTGAGTTATATTTTTTGTTGAAGTGTGTCCCTATAGGTTAATGCATCCTATTGGGTTAATGGGGAACTTATCCTAATTGAGAAGGTATACAACGCAACTCAATAAACTCAAAATAAGATGTACATATATCCAATTAGTTCCAATACGATGATTTAATGCATCGGCATACAGGATTTTTCAGTACATATTCATATTCTTATTGTTTTAAGAAATATTACTTTGAATTTGTTTTTAGAAATATTACTTTGAATTTGTTTTTAGAAATATTACACTGAATTTACATACCGTGCTAAATTCTTTTCAGGTAGTGTCTCTTACGCTTAGGACGCAAACAGGCTACACGAAGCATCCCTGTTTTCTATGTTTATGGGACAGGGGTGCAGATAGTATTCACTATGAGAAGAAGGTTTGGCCTCCACGAGAAGCATTTAGAATTAGATCAAACAATGTGATAGCTGAACCTTTAGTGCCTCCTCAAAAAATACTCCTCCCTCCACTGCATATAAAGCTTGGCATAATGAAAAATTATGTTAAAACCCTTAATAAAGTAGGCCAAGCTTTTAAATTTCTTCTTCAAAAATTTCCACAAATCAGTGACGCTAAGCTCCATGGGGGAATTTTTGATGGACTTCAAATCAGGAACTTGATCAGCAATTTGATGCATCAATGAAAGACATAGAAAAAGATGCCTGGAAAGCTTTCAAAGCTCTAGTTAACAATTTTCTAGGCAATAAAAGAAGCCCAGAAGAATATGTTGCCCTGGTCAATCAGCTTTTAACAAGTCTCAAACATTTAGGGGCTCAAATGTCTATAAAGATACACTTTTACAGTCCCATCTGGATTATTTTCTCGACAACTGCGGGGATTACAGTAAAGAACAGGGGCAAAGATTCCACCAGGACATAAAAACAATGGAACCTAGGTACCAGTGTAAATGGAACGGAAACATGCTTGTTGACTACTGTTGGTGTTTGAAGCGTGATGCACCAGATGACAGGCACAAACGAAAATCGTCAAGGGCGTCTGCTCTTCGAAATTATAATTATTTTCTTTATTATATTGCATTCTTTTATTTTTTGTTTATTAAAAGAATTATAGTTTACATACGTGTATTCCTGTTATATGATATAACAGTAATAATGCATTATTAGATAGAGAAAGTTTTTTTTTTTTTTAAATCAGAAAAAATGAGGTAATCTCAATGAAAACGGTGTATGCTGTACTGAAAAAATCTGACCTGATTAAACAAATATACATTCATTTTTGAGCTCAAGAGGTTTGATTCATTAAGAAACCACAAAGAAATCCTGAGGAACATAAAAAAAATGTTCAAACGCAGGCCTGTGTAATTGATAGATTAAATCTAGGTGCAATTTTTAGAATTATGTCGAACAATGTGGCATATGTTCCACAAACTATATTAGGAAGCAGAGCGTATAACAAAGGATGGAAGCCCCCGTATCTGTCGCCTGAGATTACATAAACCTATGAAAAAAGAGGTGGTCGAATTTGAAAAGTATCATTAACAAAAAAATGTTCACACTTATATAATAATCTCAGGTTACCTTTAAGTCCAAATATTAAAATTCTACAAAACTTTCAGAACATCTACTGTCTGCAAGCAAAAATTGTTCTGTTTGTTTTCCACCAGGAGTATAAGTTTTCAATTCTTCTGTGATTACAAGACTGGCTGAATCGATTGTGCTCATCGGATATTATGTTACATCGTTTCTTTGTCGACGGATCATCTTTTTAAAAGATCTATTATCTGGCATAGCTCCTAGGCAAGCTTGAGCTAAATTCTGTAAGCATTCGTAGACAACAATTCTCGCGTTGCTTGCACGCATTTTTATTTGAGTTAGAGTGCGCTCTCTCTCAATTTTTGCGTGAAAAGGAATGTGTAAATGTTCATTAATATATTTAAGGATTTCTCCGTTTTGAACATGAATCCTTGATTTGCATGAATCATTTCTTTCACATCTATAAAAATTTTTTTTCCTTTTCCGCGCGAAATCTAGACATAGATAAATCAATCACTTTCAAATTTTTACTTTTCACGGTTTGATATTATATTTGCTGCCATAATTTGGGTCTAATAAAAGTTTAATCAATGAAATACTGGAAATTTTTATAGATTTAAATAAATTAATCTCTTGAAATTATTAAATTGAAACTCATAAACACTTAATTCTATATGAGGTCTGGATATCTAAAAGGTTCAGAAAGTTTGATTGTAAGCACGCCAGTTCATCAACTCGAAAGACGTCTTAGACACAACTGAATTGAAAATTAAAAGGAATTTCTATTGATACACTTCACTGCTGAGAAATATAATCATACATTCTTTGTTAAATTTTATGGTTACAAGAGTTAGCATCTCTATCCTGGAAAAGTGACAATTAGTAAAATCTCCTCAAATCTCTTCCCCATGAAATATTGAGAAATATGTGTCGAAAACTTTGTTTGAAACAAAGCCTGGTAAGAGTTTTAGGCTACAATAAACATAGATAGTTTATTTGCGAGCTCCATCAAAAAGTGAGTTAATTTATTGAGTTTAAAATAATTCATATATCCCATAAATATTTAAAACAGGTCAACCGTTACCTTAAGGAGAGAATACTGGATCTATTGCAATTTTTACAAACCTTTGGGGTTGTTATTGAAATTTATACGCCTCTATATAATTCTTTTTCTTATCTTTTTAAAATCTTTGTTAGGAACATGGTATCCCAAGAGTTAATACACCATATTGGAAACTGACCATTGTCTGGGACTGCTTTGCTTGCCTGAGCCAGTCTAGTTCTTCTCTCGTGTACAGATACAGCAAACCTTTTGTTTGATTTCGCACAGGAATTGTGAAAGTGTTTTTCGCGCGTTAAGTGATTCCTCGCTTACGAGTTCTTACGCAGCCTACGTCAAAAGTGTTATTACGTATTACAGTAAAAAGTGGAATTTCACTCGCTTCGTGTACCGGTAGCGAGGGCGAACTTGTTTCCACCCTCCCCCTCCGCTTTCTCATCGGACTCCCTTTGAGGTGGACCAAGGACCTGCAGGCTCTCGAGAAGCGCCTGCACGTAAGGTAAAGTGCCATTTTTGTTTGGATTATTTTTGCTTTGGACAGGGACTACCCTCTTTGACAATTTCTGTTCTTACTGGTGAAAAATCTCACACACACACACACGAACACAGCCAAACACACCGAGTCTTCACAAAAATTTGTTTTTCCGGACCCTAATGTGGAAATGGAAAAATAAATGACGGAGACTCGGCGGATACCGCTGAGGACCCTCTCCGATGGCCCCAAGCCAGATCGAGGGGAGGTCTTCGCCATTACCCATGGGGAACTAGGGGTAACCCTAGTGAGACTCATCGACACGCACAACGGATATTCGGCTATCTCCCAAAAAGCGGCAGAATCCCTAAGGAAAATAAATCTGAAACCCCACAGACCTCCACAAATCAAAACTCACCGCAGCACCATTCTTCGCCGCCTTGATCCTTGGGTCGGTGGCCACAGCATCGAAGAAATTCATGCTGAGTTCAAGAAGAATCCCTCTTGGGCTAAGGTAGCGGAAGTCCTTAAATTCAAGGACTATACGCATGTTTTTAAAATTGTGTTTAATGATTCGGCAATGGCGGTAAAGGCTACGGAGGGTGGTATGCTCTTCTTCAACGTTCGAATCTGCCCCCAGCAGGTCGAGCGTGAGGAATTTATCGACATGCAAATGTGCTTCAAATGCTAAAAGTATGAGGAGCACACTACAGCCAACTGCCCCAAAGGTAATGCTATCTTGTGTTCTATCTGTGCGTCGGACACTTATTCTTGGAGGAGCTGTAAAAGCACCTCCATGAAGTGTCTCAACTGCGCTGGTGAACATAAGACACTCTCCATTGCTTGCCCCATCAAGAAGCAGATTTTGAAAAAGAAAGCTAACCTAAAGAAACTGGAAGAGGAAACTAAGGCCAACACAACCTATGCCAAAGTTGAAAAAGCTGCGGTAGCGGAATCAAAAGGAAACCCGACATTTCTCCACGTTGAGAATGAAAACTCGACTAAAATTATGTGTTGCATATATTATTCTCATATTGCGAATCTCTCCTCCCCGGGGTGCTTTGCCAATGAGCTTAATAAGATGTTAATTTATAATGTAATGGAAAAGATGTGGTTCCCCCCGAACCCGCGGTCAGAGGAGATCCTGAAAAAAAGGCTCAAACCCCAGTACAAGACTAGTTGTCAGAATCTCCCAACTCTCAGCAATGCCACAACCCCAACCTTCTCCAGGGACCCCAGGATTCAGGCTGCAAAAGCACGCACGGAACAACCACAAACAACGCAAACTCACCAAAACAAAACCACTTACGCACACACACCCACACAGGTTGACAATGAGGCGACGGAGACTGGAGTTGCGAGAGCCGAAGGGGGAGGGGGCACGTTCGCCCCGCTCACGGAAAACCTCGCAGCCCTAGAGACGCCCGAGATCGTCCTCTTCTTGCAAAAGGGAATCTAGACACGCATACCATTAAGGAAAAAATAACTTTAAGGTATTCGCTGCCGAAAGGTTCCCTTTTCCTAAGGAGATGGATGCCCTTGATGTATCAGAAGGTATAATAGCCGGAAGATACAAATGGGTATTTACCTCGGACGAGTACAGTGAAAAGCAAGTCGAGGATGCTTTACTTCAAGGCTAGATTAAACTGACTCCAGACTCTTTTGTCACCCTTACTGACGGCGAATACATGAAAAAACGGACATGTAAAACTATCACGCCTCCACCACTCCACAAGGACCTAAGCTCGTAAGAGAATAAGTCCTAAAAACATCATATCACACTCAAGAACCCTTAAGTGAACTATAAAATGACGACTCTAAAAATATTACACTTAAACTCTGACGGATGGACAAATAAACAGACAGTGTACGGAAATGTATTGAGACAATGCGACATAGACGTTATATTTATTTCCGAACATGGAATAAATGACGCAAACCCACTAACAATTTTTCCCTACTAAGTCTTGACCAAAAATCACAGAGGAGAACGTTTTGACGGATGCGCTATAGCTGTGAAAAGAGGTTTTGACTTCAGATCAATAATTTAACTCAACGAATCTTACCTCGCTGTGGAGGTCCGTATGGCAGTGGGACCCCTGGTCCTGGCAACGGGGTGCAAACCCCGAAGGAGAGGGTATTTTTACCTTCCCAACTTCTTGCAGCTATGTGGTCACGGCAGAACCGTTCTCTTTGCCGGTGACCTCAATGCAACAGGCGCTGCCTCCGGTTATACGTCGACCAACCCAGCAGGCAGGAATCTCGAGACACTTATCGATAGACATATAATGACTAGAATTGGACCAGACTTCCCCACATTCATCACACACAGGTCAGCCACCAAACCAGACATTGTACTAACCAGTAATATGTTCCTATATAATTACTTCATTGAGCCAGGCCCCCCTATTCTCAGCGACCACCAGGCTATCCTTATTAGAGTCTTAACCTTCCCCATTCAAATCCCTATTCCAGAGCGAAAGAACTAGGCTCGAGCCAACTGCGATAAGTATAAACAACTCCTCGGGAGTTATAACCCAGAACCCTTAATTAATGCCTCCCTAGAAGAAATTAACGAGGAGTTGGATAAATTAAATGAAAATTTATTAAAAGCCGACAAGGAAGCCGTCCCCCGAGTTAAGTATAAAACTTTCTCTGCCCCTTCGTGGACCCCTAGAATGAAATCCCTCGCGAGGGAGTATAGGGAACGGATCAATAAGGTGAACTTCACTGGCCCCAACATCAACAGACACCGACAAAAACGACTCATTCGTGACGAACTAACGACTCTTATAAGGAACCAACATAATGTATTCTGGAACAATTAAACGACTAAAAGGCGGACAACCACCAAAGACTATTAAGCTTAGACGTGATGACACTGAAATTTCTGATGTGGAAAGAATCGAAGAGGAATTCAGACTCTTTTGGGCATCTATATTTAAGATATCCCCGGAAGAGAATGATGACTTCGATTTGGACTTCGAAGACGGAATCAGTAAACACCTAAATGATCAAATACACAGAACCCACCCTCACCATTGCGTATCACAGGATAGGAAAATGGAAGGACTTAGCGGTAGAATTACTGCTGAGGAACTCTCACTGACCTTAAAGTCCTTTCCACAGTGAAGACCGGGGCGTACAGGACTGAAGAAGAAGAATTTTATTCGAGCCCCGCCCAACATCTTATTGGGGCTCATGAATATCATGAGCGCGTGCCTGAATGTGGGTTACTTCCCTTACCACTGGAAGGTAGTGAAAATGATATTCATTCCAAAAGCCGGTAAACCACCGAACAGTCCAGCTAACTTCAGGCCTATATCTCTCTTAGAATTTTCAGGGAAAGTCTTGGAAAAGATATTAGCCAATAGGGTAAATAAGTTCCTCGAGAATAACAATTCTCATAATAATCAACAGCATTGCTTCCGAGCGAAGCGAGGAACAGACACGGCGCTAGCCGTAAATACCGAGAAGTTGGCAAAAGTAAAATCGGAAAAACGCCACGCAAATCTGGTGCTACGCGATGTCAAAAAGGCCTTTGACAAAGTATAGAGGAGAGGCCTACAATACAAGATCTTACAACTGGGCCTCAATCCCATACTTGAGAGGATCCTTTGTGACTACGTGATGGAAAGGAGGTCGATTTTGAGTATTAAAGGTTATAGTGGCCCTGAGTTCGAACTCGAGGCGGGGGTGCCGCAAGGCGGGTGGAACGGTCCCCTGCTCTATAACATATACACCATTGACCTTTCCCAACCTCTGACTGAAGGTTCCTTGTACGACCAATTTGCGGACGACATAACAATGATATGTACGGGGACTTATCGGAATACAAATTTCATGGCACAGAGTACGGCAGTCAAAATCGAAAACATCAACTCTTTCGAGAAAAGATGGAAGATATCCACCAATGCCCAAAAGTTCCGTGTAATTCCATTATTCGTAAGGACACTGGCAGACATCCATGTAGGGGGTGCACGTATCCCATACTGCATGGAGGGCATGGTTCTGGGACTACATATTACGACTGGTGGGTATAGGAATCATGTAGCGAAAACTACACAGAATGCACGGAGGGACTTGGGTGAATTTTTCAAATTCGTAAACCTGAGCACCTCCAACAAACTCAAAATCTACAATGCGTGCATTCGCTCAAAACTCCTGTACCCCCCGGTCCCTATAAACGTAGTTTCCAAGACCCAAGTCATTAAACTGCAAAGGGTCCATAATAAGGCAGTATATATCATTAAGGGAACCAGAAGGAGAGAAGGGAGAAGGCAGAGTGAACTCCATGGTGAACTAGGGATGACCCCCATAAACGTGGAGCTTCACCTCAGAGCAACCAAAATCTGGGACAAGGTGCACCGACACCTCCCTCTCGAGTTTGTGCTCGAGCACATTGAATTGACAACTTACACAACATAAGACGACCAATATCGTTTAAAAGCAGCAGACTACCGATTGACATTGACGTCGACCCAAAGTTCACTTAAAGTTAAAAAACCCCAATTCACAACTCAAATCATGAACAAAGCCAAGTGAAATTAGCCACTGAATTAGAATTTTTTAATTTTAGTTTCTAGTAAATACTTCCCCAAATTTTTGTGCGAAATATCGCCAAAAAACAAAAACAAACTAACAAACAAAACAACACAAAACAAAAACCAAAATCTGGGTGTAAAATACCCATAAAAGAAGATGAAAATCTTCAACAAGCCACGTAGAGAGTAAAAAACACCTTCTACTACAAAGGCTTGAATGCCCAGTGCATTACCCGATAATATATTTATATATTGTCAAAAAAACAAAGCGCAAAGAAAGCCAGTGATACTCTTTCACCAGGGATCTGTCTTTCATACTTCTTTTCATTTTCACTTTCCTAAAATTTTCCCCTATTTCCCCACTATTTCTCCGACTAAAACCCTCTTCTACTATATTCCTCACTTTATATGTCCAATGTCCAATGTGGGATCCTCCCAAAATACCCAAATAAATATTCAGGTGTCAACATTATCCTCAGGAGAAAATATTGTCCCTAAGAGTTTCATTTGTCCTTTCATGTCAAATGATATATTGCTCTCATAATTCCCTTGCTCACAGCACTACAAAATAACTAATTATTATAGGTAAAAGAAAATAATGATTTCAAACTAATTCAGATACTCCTAAAGAATTTAGTATAGCAAAGAGATACTAATAAAGAGCAAATCTCCCCCAGATCTTGATAAAAACTAATCCTTTCCTTCTAATCAAAGGCTCTAAGCTCCACCAAATTTGGTAGAAATCGGCTAAAAGGTTTTCGTGAAATTTTGTTAAAAAACAATTAAAACATGTTGTTGATTACAAGGAGAAACATTTAAAAATATACAAAAACTCGACCTTAACGTTTTTAACTTCAAAGGTATAAGATTTAATTAAAAAATGATAAGGGAAATATTTCCTATCCGGATCTTCGTAAAAAATTCTAGTCGCTTCCTTCTATGCTAAGGCTCTAGGGTTCACCCAGATTTAGTAAAAATATTATTTAATTTTTGTGCACTTTTTTAAAGAAACAAATTAAATTCTGTGGCCATTACATAATCTAGACTGTTGCCTTTGCAAAAAAAGCTTTTCCAGGTAGTTAAAAGCTCAACATTAACACTTGTAGCTTCAAAGATATAATTTATAGTTAATACATTAGTTAGGAAATAAAATACTAAACATATAAACCGGATCTTGTTTAAAAACTATGTTTTACTCTATGAGATTTATAAAGATGTCAATGTAATTGCAGCGGCGGAAATCTATTCAGAGCACTTATGGGGATGATGTAGTATATGAAAGTAATTAAAAGAGGTGTTTTTTCTGTTTTCGAATGCGGGATTTCACTAAAAAAAGAGAGATTAAAAAAGGTCTTCCAAAAGAACTTGATTCCAAAGAGTTCGAAGTTTTTGTCACTGTAAATCCTGCTACAACTTCTAGAGAACTCGGGAAACAATTTAACGTAATTCATACAACTGCCCTGCGCCAAATGAAAAGGATTAGAAAGATTTCAGTGATTGGAAAATTGGTCCCGCGAATCTGAAACAGCGTCTTGCATGCTGTGATTCATTGTTTTAATGGCACCTTCAAGCATTATTTTGGGAAAGGCATGTGAAAAGAAATGAGAAGTTGATTATTTATCATAATGTGTAATGCCGCCATTCGTGGATCAATCTAGGAAACATAATTTCTTAACAACCGTGAAGAGGACTTCATAAAAAAAATCATGTTGAGTGTATGGTGGGATATTGCAGGAATTGTTCATTACGAACTGTTAGAAAACAATCAACCAATTAATGCTGATCTCTACTGCTTTAGGCTAAAAGCGAATCACCTCAGTCACCAAAATGGCTGTCAACCTCCATCACGATAATAAACGTCTTCATATAGATTGGCAGACAAAAAAACTCTGCAGGAGCTCAATTGGTAGACATTGCTCCAACTTCTTATTCTTCTAACCTTGCTTCTTCTCATGACCACTTGTTTAGGGGATTATATCACCATTTGGATGGTCTTAGGTTCACACTAATAGAAAAGGTTGAAAACGAGTTGGATTCTTATTTTGCATCAAAATCTAGAGAAGTTTACCAGTAAAGCATTTATAAGCTTACTGAGAGATGGAATGGGGTTCTAGAATAAAGGTTATGTTTATTATTAAATATTTCTATATTCATAAGTTTTTTCATTTTTAATATATAAACTAAAATCAGATATTACTTTTGTTCCAACCTAATATCATGCCTACTGCAGCATAGGTATCGCATATTATTTTTTTCAACGTGCGTCGCCAGCGTGCCCTTGAAGTTAGTTATTAGTCATTTGAGGAAACTATCTGGTTAAAAATTCGTTGAAGATTTTTTCGAATAAAATAATATTTAACTTTCTTTAACGAGTTAATGAATTCTTACAACCCCTCAGGTTACAGTGCCCAGAAAAGTGAGAGAAGGAAAGGTGAAGTGTGACAATATTTGTGTATTTAATAAAGAATACTCGTAAGTCAGCGAATTTTAGATTACTGCAGCCCTTATCACAAACCCATTGGGCTAAGTATGTGAAAAAGTTTTCTCATATAATAAGAGAAATGAGGTTAACAAACATTATATTACAAATTACATGGCGGAAATAGAGAGAATTCTCTTCTATTCCTATATGCACTTTTTTAATACTTTTTCTTTGGCAAAACATTTTTCAGCTGGGCCTCGGAGAAAGTGAATAAATGTGAAATGCGTATATTGGGTGTAAACGATGAGTCTAGGACCCATTATCTTGTATAATAGAGTGTTATAGGCAGAGAATAATTTTAACTTCAAGAAGTCTGTCATTCATTCTCTTTCTAATTTCTCTCTGACCCATCTTTACTTTTATCCGATGACATTGATCTATGAGCTCCAAAACTCTAAGTCATCTTCACTTTCCTAACCAAAATGTAATATTTACTTTTGGCTTCTAAACTTTTTACCTAAAAGGAGTATTAAAGAGGGAAATTCCAGACAATTATAAATAGTTTATGGAATATATACATATATGAACAGAATTATAGAAAAAAGGGATAAATTGGACTGAAAAGAATCAGGCATCATTAAACTTCGGTTTATATTGAGAGAGGAAGGAAATGGGCGGATATGGAATATTTAGAGGCTCGTCTCAGACCTATTTAGGCAAGCATTTAGACCTAAATTTATCAGATCGGCTTCGGATCCGGTGAGAGATGCCAACCTTCACTATTGACTTCCAATTTCCATACACGATGGAGCCAAATGGAAATTAAGTGATACTTATTTTCTCGTATTTGAAACTTAGAAAATCAAGGGAATTCGTTAGAAAAGGAGTGTAGTGAAATGATTACTTGGCGAACATTAAATCTGCGTTATTTTCGATGATTGTACCACCCTTGAAGACCCAAAATCTTTGATACAGTAGGAATTGTTAGATGATAAGGGTATTAGTATGGTTCTTGCAATGATTACTGATCTGTTACACGTGCCTTGAAGACAAAGATTTCTCCTTTGCTATGTGGTACCGGAGGATAAAGGTTATAGAAGTGTTCCGGGAGAGTTTATTGGCATGATACACGTAGCATAGGGCCAGAACTATACTTATATTATATATTTTAGTTTGCTTGTAAAATATGCCTGGCTCAACTTCAGGTTGCTTGTAAAATATGCCTCGCTCAACTTCAGTTTGAATGTAAAATATGCCTCGCTCAACTTCAGTTTGCTTGTAAAATATGCCACGCTCCACAAGGGATTATCGAAGATTAGGGACCAGTTAAGATTAGGTGAGATTTCATTGATGCAATTTATCTATATTTGCGTATAAAACCCCTTTCAAGGGTAATCAATAAACTAATCAAATAAAATACAGAACAGAATCTATCATAAATAGAAGGGGAAATTAATATTTAATATGTCCTCGCATGACTTTGTTTCAATTACTGCTGTCAGAACGTTGATATAATTTACTATTAGCTTGTAGGTGTCTTCACTACCATCTATTTCTTGGGATGTTTTTAAATGGGTTGCAGCATGACAGCTACACCCTCTACTCATGTTCGTAAATTATTACATGTGGCGAAAATGTACACTAACGTAGTAGAAACACGCACCCAGTGCATCGAATTGGATGTTGTAGATGATTCCAAAATGTTCAGGAGAACAAGGGCTGCTAACGATCTTTTGGGGATAAAGTTTAATTGTAACTATGCGTTTGCGGAAATTTAACAATTGTAGTTATTTGTCTCAATTTGCATGAACTTATATGATTATGATAATTGCCATATATATTTAATTATTTAATACTGCCTAGGTTGGAAATGGTTGACGAATGCCTAATCATTTACTGTAAAGAAGAATATGCCTTTAAATTTCTGGAATTTATTAGACACCAACACCCGAACATAAAATTCACAATTACTTTTAGAAAATAATGACTCCGTTCCTCATATAGAGAGCAATTTAAGTACCACCCCCACCCCCTGTTCTCCACCATATATCGCAAGCACAACTAAAGCAATATTTTCATAACGTCTCCAGCTGGTAAGAACTCGATCTTGTAACGCAAAGTCCAGTATTACATGATACTGGTATGGCTCAACCCTCGAAAGCGATTCTGTTTACACGACCAAAATTCTCTATTTAAGAGTCGTTTAATTCATTATCAAGTTCAATCCTTCCTTTTACTTGTCCTTCACCTCATTCACCTCTTCCTTCTTTCTTGAAAAACCTCGAATTGACTTTAGGATCTGAGTTGGTTGGTAATTCTGTAACAACTACTCAGGGGAGAGTTAACTATCTCCATATCATTGGGACAAAGAATCTGGATCGTGAAAATCGAATTATAATTACCTAAGATTTCTGTATCTTTTCAACGAAGTTTATCTATGTGCTTTTTTATAGCCTAAATGAATAGAAGATACTTCCTCTACAATGTTGCTTTTATTATTTTATTTAAAATACAAAACATCACGAAATATAGTGATCAATGAAGTTGGAAGTGGAGCCCGTTAAATTTGATCGGTCACCGTTTATGGTGGAAGAGGTAAGAATCAATGGCCTCGGCAAATAATTGTTGCATCCCAGAATTCATTATCACTCAGAATCAACCTTTACAAAATTTCAGTCTTAGATATCAAAATTAATTATTTAATCAGAGATTTATGAGTCCTATTGACCTATAACCTACTTATCGGTTATTATGTCAGTCGTTATCAGTTATCGATTTGATGACATGCTCGGGATATATCTGGCTGGGGTCTGCTTTAATATTTATATCATATTCGATTCTATTTTTTTATAATATGGTAAATTGAAATTTATTTTCCAAGGTTTTAGTATTTCGCCTAAATTTATTAAAGACAATAAATTATAAGCTGGGTATCAAGGAGACGAAAATAATTGATTATGAAGATCTTATAACATAAGCATGCAAATACCTATACATATATCATTACACTGTTGAGCAAACCATTTCCCAGAAATTTCTGATGATTACGATTTCTGCATTTTTGTTCTAAAACCATTCGTTTTCCTGCCTTGATCTCTCTGTTGTCTCCATTTGAGCAAGTGTAATTTGAATGGTAGGTGTTTTATGGCCTCCAAGAGAGGGATTATTTTACTATTTAAATCATTTTTGATGGACCACCACTGCTCGAGAGGCTACCTTTGTGTTACTCGATTGGGCGCATTGGTACACATTCGAGAAACTAATTGGCATTGCTTCGTGGGAATTTAGGTTTGCAGAATAGATAATTAGTTTTATCAAGGAGCGTCATGACCGCGGAGCTTTTTCTAATTCCCGAATGTCTGGAGGCTTTGCATTACCGAAAGCTTTCTTGATGGTAAAGCGAATTTGAGATGGTCAATAGAAAGAAGCTTAGGATATAAGTGGCGACAGAGTGATTCCGCCTTGTAAATTTCGCAAAACTATGGCCATATTCTCTTACGTTTCGAAACCAATTTCCTTTTTTCATGGCAACAAAACGTATCTTTACTCAATGGTAAGATCTTACTGGAAGAAGTATAGACTCTTGTCCAAATATTTCCAAGAAAGTTTACTCTATGCATCCCTAGCCTTTGCCATGAAAGGTGGACCATCATTTCTGACCATTTGTCTGCAGTGAAATCCTAACCAAATATTTCTTCCATTGTATTTCGACGATGTTCCTTCAGCAACAACCCAAGTACATCGCACGGTCGCTCAGGTCCGACGACCAAGTTTCGCACAGATGAGTGGGAAACCATTCAATGTCATCTTTTGGGTGAGTGATTTACGTGAATACTGCCACGAGTCACGACGATATCCGATACGTCATGCTTCGAAACCTAAGTGAACAAGTCTTCGAATTTCTTTTAACCTTGTTCAAAAGGATCTGGTCGGAGGACATCAGATTCAGGCCCAATGGCTACCGTGCCATATTTTTTTAGATAGGGGAGAGAATTCTCCTCCCGCAGGTTTCCACCCAATCTCTGAAACCTTATGCGCGTGCAAGTTTATGAAGAAAATGAGAGATTGGTAAAGTTAGGTAAGCTAATTTTCTCTTTATGAAATTGTGGTTTCCGTATGTTACACCCCACGTCGGAAGTTCTGTTCCGGCTACAGCGTGTTAACTTAAATGTTTTCCTTGGCAGACCTCTCCCATCATTAAGAGTAAGAAGAGGATGACCAGTAGGACAGTGTCCATCACGTCACAATCTTTTCCCTGCATAATAAAACTATCACCTCTGTACTGCTTAAAGATTTGATCTATATGCTCTACATAGCTGACTTTTATATCCTTTTGGCCTGTTTGTTGTCTACTCTAGAGCTCTAACTCCAATAGGCTCTAGGTCACGTCAGATTTATGATAAAACGCATGCATTTCGATTCTTTTTGCCACTACTAAAGTAGTATTTTCGACCGTTATCTTTGCGAAATAGGTTGTATGCTAGCTGACTATGAGGGGATCTCTTGAAATGGCAAGCCAAGATGCACAGCCCACTGAACATGATACAGTGTTGTTTAGCACTTTTTGCTATATACTAACAGCGCCCATTGTAATATTATAAAAAGCGCATTAAGAAAATGGTACTACTCCCACAAAATATACAGATCATTGTAGTATGAAGTTTCTAGCGAAAAGGTTTTGGGCATTCTAAACTAAAATCCCTTTAACGTATCGCTTTCAATCTGAAATCCATTTACCCTATCAATTTCAATCAGAAATCCCTTTAACCTATCAATTTCAATCTGAAATCCTCTTAAACTATTGCATCTAATCTAAAATTACTTTAACCTATCACTACCAATTTGAAATCCATTTAAGCTATCGCTTATTATATGTCATTCCTTTGACATATCCTTCTCAATCTGAAATACCTGAAACTCATTGCTTCCACTTTGAAATTTCTTTAACTTTTTGCTTTAATCTAAAATCTTTTTAAATTCTCGCTTCTAATCTGAAATCTGTTTAACCTATCGCTTCCAATCAGAAATTCCTTTAACCTATCGCTTTTAATCTGAAATCCCTCAACCTATTACTTCCCATCTGAAATCCCTTTAACTCAAGGGCGGGCAACCTCCGGCCAGCGAAGGCTTAGCCTCTGGCCAGCTACCTTCTTCGGCATTAATATTGCAATCCAGCCCGCAAAGCTACAGCCAAAATAATAAAATAAAGTTCTGCCAAACAGCATCTGTCTCGGTAGACTCGTAGAGTGAGGGTGAATGAGTCTTACGTCTGGCAATGAAAATAAGTAAAATATGAGACGAACATACATTTTTCTCACAGATATGGAAAGTTTCGTAACGACCAAAGTTGTGGAGGATGCAATTCTTGACAAAAATTGTTAATGAGTTTTTCCCCTGCGATGAATCTTTACTGAGATATGGGTGCGTTGGACTTTCGCATTGAGATTATCTATGCTTTGTGGTCAGTACAGTTTGGAAAATAAGCCGTCTCACTCATTTGTATGTTTTTCAATAAAATTCTTGTATAATGTATTCTAGTATATACATAGTCACTTTGGGGATTTCTTTAGTCATTTCAGCCCGCCGCCTGCACCCAAAAGTTTCATCTGGCCCTCATTCTGAAAAGGTTGCCCGCCCCTACATTAACCTATCACTTCTAATCTAAAATCCCCTCAAACTATCACTTCCTATAGGACTTATGATTCAATAAGATTTACCAATCCCAAGGTACCGAGATATATTGTTAATCAAAATCCGCCCTATATTTCGAGTTGAATGATAAATTGGAAAACAAAATTACATTAAATATAAAACTTGCGAACTCTCTCTTTTAATTGATTTTATTTCATCCTTCTTTTTTCAAAACGCCGCGATAAATCCAATTAAAATTCATGGTAATTTTAGTGAAATCGTCTCATTTAATTGATACAAAAATATTTCAATAAATTGCAAGACCTACTTAGCTTCCTTTCAATACTGGCTGCAAGTGTTTGAAAAGTTTCCATTAGATTCGGTAAATGTTGTTGTTGTTTTTTTTAAATCGAGTAAGTAGCAGTTTTTGAGGAAATTTCCCCATGAAAATAATGTAAAATTAGTTCAATTGCAAATGAATTTATTTCGCTGGATTCATAACCTTATTGTTAATTTTTTTTTTATCATTAGAATAGCCTAGTATTCTTTGACAGGCTTTATTGATAATTTGTTAAGTTTTCACCTAAATGTTGAATTGCATTAGATTGTTTTTGACATCCACGTGATGTTATTGTTAAATAGGAAAAGTTTAATTGCTTCAACTTTCATTTCTAGGTCGAATAACAACATTGCTATCTTACTTTTAAATGTTTAATTGCTTTAAATTTCATTTAATTTCTCTTAAAGGCATTTTTAATTTAAATTAAATGTTCAAATGTCTGAAATTGCCTTTGCTACAAAATGGAGACAAAATTCCTTCCAATTCAACTCTTTGTTGATTTGAGTTTATCGCATCAAATTAACGCCTTCCACGTCTGACAAACACGCACTAACAGCTTGTGACCAGAAACTTATCAAAGCGAAAAGGAAGTTCGTTCAATCCATTGAGGATTATTTTACCCATTTAGGAATAACTAAACAAAATACAGTGATTATTTTGACAGAATCATATAGGACTGACGCCGCCGGATTGTGGAAGAGATTTAGCTGATTAATGTCCTCTGTCTCCCTCACCTTGTCTAACTCAGACTAGGAAAACAAGGAGAACAAACAGTAAAAAAGTGAAAAGGCAAAAGACGAAGTAAAAACTAGTTAAAAAGAAATGCTACAACAAACCTCATCAATTTGAAAGAGAGGGAACGGTATAAGGCCTTTGAAGATTCCAGTTACAAATCATCATGATTCCATGAAACACACATCTTCCCCAATGGAAAAAGGGGTGACGTAGAACAGCCCATGCGCCCCATTGCATCTCTTCTCTCAGTATTTACTTGTTTTAATTGGAAGAAAAAACATTACTTTTTTACCAATTTCAAAAGGTATTTCTGGTTGAATATTTTATAGGAAATTTATTTATAGAAATTTAAACCACGCTCTGAGAGTTCCTGATTCATTAGTTCATCTTCAGTCATGTTTGAATGGACTTTAAAGGCCGCATTGAGCTGAAACTGCATCTCGTGGGCCATTGCTTTCTCAGGCATCAGCCCCGTTTTTGCTCTATTTTCACTTGTTTCAAAAGTAAATCTATTTCCTGACTGTTTTAGATTTCTAAAGAATTTCAATTGGAAGCGTTTTGCGTTGCGGAAAGGGATAAGAAGAAAGAGAGTGGAACCAGTTAAAATTGTATTTTTCCTCCATCGTTGTTTATGTGCATTTTTTTATGTTATCTATTTTTCTTTGACATTGATTTATTAATTTAGTTTCATGTTTCTACTTGGTTCTTATGTTGTCACTTTAAATGGTACTTATATATCTACAGGAAATCTACAGGGAATAAAGCGGGTTGTTTGAACATTTCTCACATATTTCATGCTATCCTTTCTCAGGGAACGATCAGTACTTCTATTCTTCCCTATCTTTCGAATTTAAATATTTTTCTTCTTATCTTCAGTAGCTAATCCAATTCATTATCCAAATCATTCATTAATCTAATCATTTAGGGGACTTTATCACAATAAATTTGAACCCTTTCATCATCTTTTTTACTCTGTTATGAATAATTGTCTAAATTTAAATTAAAGGTTTAGTAAAGTTTGGTTGGGTAAATACATATATCATTTTTTTTAACAGTTAGCTTTAGGTTCATTTAGCTTTGTTTAACGTGGGTTTTAAAATAATTCCCACTCTTTCCCCCTTCCCATTAAATATCTTAATGTTTTTTTAATAGATTAGGTTATTATCGTAGGGTGACCCCACACCTGACACCAGAGTTATCTAATCTTTGTCGTTGTTGAGTCGAACATCGATGTTAGCCGAGGATTGCCTCTGCGGTGACGCGGGAAGGAAGCACGCCAGAAATTGAGATATATGTAATTCGCAGTGCGAGGATTAAATAATCAAAATCGAGTGCGGTTTGCCTAAATAATTAATTCTTAGAGCTACTGTGCTTAGAGAAACTCATTGTAGAAAAATCACTTTACTATATTCAAAGAAAATAAATGACAAAAAATTACTTCACTGAAAAATGAGCGAGGGAGTACTCCAGATGAAAACAAAGTGAATAGCCGAGTGATAGATGCTTGTATGTTCCTATCGTCTGTCGAGCGGGGAATCTGGCCTTAGGTACGAGTGAGGCCGGGTATAGAGTTGACGCGTAGCGTTCGTAGCTGGAAGCCGTTGGGATGCGGACCAGGGCGTATAAATGCTATAGTTAGGAAAACCTATTACATATATTCCGCTGTAATCTTGGGGATTAGAAAGAGAAGTTGAACACTCACATATACTACCCAACTAGTACAAAACTTCTTCAGCAATCGTTGAACTTTAAAAAGAAAGATATTGCCCTTTTCCGTAGTAAAACAGCTATTAGCCACCGTATCTACATTTTCATGATCCTTTCAATTAGAAAAGAGGGTTGTAAGAAGAAAGAGCAGACTATTTCGTATCCAAACTTCATAAATGCTGTTTTTCCAGTACACAACGAAAAAGAGCAACCAGTTCCTGATGGATCATAATCATTCTCATTTAAGTAAGATCCAGAGGAACATGAAACGTCTGATCTTAGGACATCGCTGTCAAAAGACCCAGAATTTGAGCTACCGTACCCCACGTAAGAGGCGCTGTGATTTTCCATCCTGGCCGCCATGCTAACGAGACTCAGATCCCGTTTGACCCAAGCTTCGCCTCTTTTCCTTCCTTCAGACACTTGTGTTTCCCCTCTCTTTCCTCACTTTTCATACAACCTCTCCAAAAACTTTCTCTGATCAGCCTCTAATTTCACAGGATATATGCTGACCTTCTTCTCAGCCAACCGTCCCGGATCGGGGCTGAGGGGGAGGGAAGAATGTTCCCTAATCCCTGAGCAACAGTTTTCAATGGTGGGTTAGCCGGAGAAGAACTCAACGGCTTCATCTACCGACTTAAACTCCTCGACTGAGATAGAGAATTCAGTCATTTCCTGAAATGCAGGCCACCGCGCCCGCGCCAAGCACCACCACGGTGGGCTCTCAGGTGCCAGTTTCCCTGAAAATGATATTTGAATGGGAATGTTATCACTATCATGGAGGTCATCGACCACCCCATATTCAAAATCAGGCTGTGCATCCAGAGAGCACAAAGATAGATCAAGGCAAGAAAATGAAGCGATTCTCGGGCAGTGATGCGTAAACTTATCTACATTTAGGACACATATCTTAAGCTCTTCAATCAGATCGGCAAGGACTTGTTCCCTGGGATTTATTGAGTAATCGCCCCAGAGAGGATCACTGCCGTTCAGATCTCCAAGCAAGAGAAAAGGCCTCAGCAACCGTGCCACTAAGCGGCGGAGGTGCACTGCGTCGAAGTCAGCTGACGGTGGAATGTTAGTAGAAATGATAGTATACCTCCTATCCAAGTAAAGCTTTACACCAATGCCTGAAAAGAGGTATCTACAGTAAAAAGAATAACGGAGACATCATGGCGGGTGTAAACCGCGCATCCCCGAGAACGGTCCCCATCTCGTAGTGGTGGGGTCGCAAAACCCTAACATCCCGGGAGCGTGCCCAGAGGGCAGGAACCTAGCATGGTCTCCTGCAAAAAATAGCTAACGGACAACGGGACGAGATGAGCCTCCGCAGCTTCTGCCAGTTGGCCCAAAGTTTATGGCAAATCCATTGAAGAAAGGGCCTCCAAGCCTAGCTTGGAGGAGATGGGGGGGGCCTTTTCAAACAGAACAACCTCACGTGAATGGCCGTATGCTTCCCGGAGGCAGAACCCCGGGCTTGGTGGCTGGACAATGCGCTGAAGGCGCTGTCACCTTCGGGGACTTATTGTGGGAGGTTCGGCTCGCCATGCAAGTCTTTTCCTCCCTCCTCCTTGAAACCTTAGGCGAATGTTGCGGCTTCGGAGGCGGGAGGCCCTCTTTTCTAGAATCCACCGTCCCCGAGCCGCTCAGCCCACCACTAGGAGAGGGCGAATGAGCCAAAGCTGCTGTGTTGCTGTCGACCTTTCGTGAAACAGCTTTAGGAACCCTGGAATATTGTATGGCGACCAATTTCAGCGGTGTTGCCTCCTGTGAGTCAAACGACTCGGTGAAGGCGCGTGGCTGTTACGCCTTACAGGAAACGCTTACGCTGGGGGAAGGGGGGAGCCCTGGTTTTAGCAGGGGCTGGGTGTGAGCCCTTTGTGCCGCCAGCTTCACCAGGGGAGCACCCGAGTTGAGTGGAACCCGCAGAAGAGCTCCAAATGGGCGCGGAAACAACCGTGATCGTTGGCCAGGGTGGGCCGGAGCAGAGGGTCTCTTTCTAACCATTGAGGCGTAAGACTTCCCAGGCAGAGCCGGGCGTGCCAGGACTAAGTCCTTACCTTCGTGGAATGAGAGTCGATCCTGGGCTTTAACGGCCAGGATTTCTTTCTCAAGGAGATATGCACCACATTGCTTCGAAGAAGCGGTGTGCTTCTCTCCGCAATTGACACACTTTTCCACCGAAGATTTGGACTTATCGTGTGCGGCCTTGGAGCAAGTAACACATACTTCGGGTGACCCCGAATTTGCACGCCTACATGAGCGAGCTTATGGCCGAAGCGGTGACAGTAATAACACCTCCGTGGCAGTGGCAAGAATGCCTTCACGCGTTAGCGGTACCGATAGGCACGCACCGACTAAGGGAGCTTGTCACAGTCGAACGTAACAAAGAGTGTAAAGGTGGGTCTCAAGGTCCCTCCCTGTTTTCAAATCACTCGTTCGACCTTGACCGCTCGATGGTCGGCCAGCTCTAAGGTGATTTCTTCTATGGAGAGTCAAAGAGTTCCCTCGCATAAACTACTCCTTCCACAAAGTTCATGGTAGAGTGCGGCGTCACACTCATCGGGGTGCCTTCAAGTGTCTGAAGGGCACTTATCTTGGCCACCTCGGAGAAACCTGCTGCATTCGCCAGAAGGCTGACATCCGAGAAACGGGTCTCCTTCGTCTCTCTACCAATTATCCTAGCTAAAGCTTTCCTCTGAAAGATCATGTTGCTCTTGGACAACATGCTGCCATCAGTGGAGCGAATAACTAAGAAGCGTTTGAAGCCAGCGGGCTCAAAAATGCCAGGTAGCCTCTGAATGAGGGGCCCCGATGTAATCCAAGCTCCCCCCTGCGCTCTTTTGGAATTAATCAGGGGCTCCACAACCGGGAGGGCAGAGGGGCCGGATGTGCCCATCTTGGCTTGCTCGCTTACCGAAGAGGCAGACCCATCCGTCCCCGCAGGCTCCGCGGAGGGAGAGGAGCCCCGAGTTTGTTTTTTTTCTTTTTAGGAGAGAAGGGCAGGGAATGAATCCGCTTCTCCCTTCCGCCGGCAGGAGCCTGCAGTCTAGATAGACCGGCCTCAGCCTGATCCTTCTCCAAAATGGAGAAGGTCTTGGCAGTTGCAGGGGCACCGGTCGGAGGAGATCCCTCCCATCCTTGTACTGCCTTGAAAACCATAGCCGTTTGAGGAGGAGTTTGCATAGGGGCGGATTCGAGTTCGGTGCTTGGCACCGAACCCGGAATCGCTCACATGGAAGGCTCTACCCCTCGAGGCTGGGTTGCCTCAAGGACCCCGTCTATCTCAAGAGGGGGTCCTTCAGTTGGCCATCCCCACCCATGACATCACAGGTCCTATCGGCAACAGCGTCATTAGTCATGTCTGGGGAGGCAGAGGCGTTGACCCCTGCTAGGTTTAAAATTATGGCCAGCAGGTCTTTTAAGGGAAGCGACCGAAGGAACCTGGCTTCCCTTTCCCCTCTTTAAGGGGATTTGCCCTCCTGAGCCGCTTCAATGGGGAGCGGTCGGCTATGGGCTGCCTGCTGGAATTTTTGGCAGTCTCATTTGAAAGAAAGGGGGGGACTGCGGCTATGAAGAGGGAGGTGCCCAAAAGCCCCTCTAAAGAAGAGGGTGAGGGGGAGTCCCCTACACCCGTAGGCAAAAGAGAGGAGTAATCCTCCTCTCCGGTTAGATATATTTGTAGGGTCCCCTGAGCAAGCATAGTGGGGGGGACCTCCATTTTTTTTGTGGCGCTGCCCGAGGGCGGCTCCGACGATGGAACACAGGAAATTGAGGGGAGATTTTTTATTTTAACATCATTGAGCATGGTGACCCTATTTTTATACAGGAAGCAATCGCTCATCACCCCTCGCAGTAGCCAACTCTGCAAGGGGTGCGTACGGGCCTGGCAGAGCCAGGTGCCGTCATTTAAGGCCACCCCTCCCGCCTGATGACCTGGCAGCCCTTCAGCATGGCGGCTCCGCCTTGGGCACGGCGTAAAAAATAGATGGGATGGGAGGGGTCGCTACCACCTGCCCCTTGTACTCGGGACGCATCGTACACACTGACTGGTGGATTTGTAGACTTCTTGTAGGAAGCCGTCCTTTTCCCTTTTATTTAACGAGTTTTTTTGTTTGTGTTTTGTTTTTGTTTTTTTCTTATAGATTGCAAATTCCTGCGCCGTGGGGACCTCCCCCCCCAGACGCAGGAGCTTTCTTCCTGCTCGTTGCCTTTTACCTTATTTTCTTAAATTCTTAGTGTTGGGTTTGTTTGTTTTTTGTGTTTTTTGGAATCTGATTTTAAAGTAGCCTAGTACTAGGCAGGTTTTTAATACGGCGACTAATGCCCAAGTAGGCAGTCGCCAGATAAGCTCTTAAAAAAGAAAGAAAAAAAAAGTGTTACTGTAGCAAACGTACATAATGTAGCTGACATCTGGAATATTAGGGCTCTCTTGGCCTTGAGGATGGCAGTTTGACTTATCATTCCTAATGCTTGTAGGGAGATTGCTATTTGATGTCTTCCCCACAATTTCACAACTCCTCTACATATCTCTCCTAATAACATTCTGCGAGATAAACCCTGGTTGGTATTTTTCTTCGTAACCGAGGAAAACAAAATTATGTCACCCCCTTCCCCCCCAAATTTGACACATTCTTCTCCCTGCAAAGTAAACTTGTGCCTTAAATCCTCTGTGGTTTCATGCCAGCCCCCTTTCCCTTTCAAAAGTGTTCAGGATTAATTTGCTTCGAGGTTGTGTGCAGAAATATGCACATAACAAGGCTTAAAACTGTCCTGCTTTAAGTTGGTTTTTATTTTTTGATTGGGTTTGTGTATTAATTGTCTTGTCTTTAGGTGCAAGCTGAAGACAGAGGGGGAGCGGGAATCCTTCCGGCGCATAGTCATGCTTTTCTCTTTTGTTGTTTTCCTATTCTTAGTTGTCGCTTTATTTCTTTTGCGTTTGTGGTTGGTGATTTGTTTTGTTTTTATTTCGTTTTTGTTGTTTGTTTATTTTGGAAGAATAGATTAATCTTTTAGCTCACATCTGGCAGTCTCCAGATGTAAGCTATTAAAGAAAAAAATACCTGCTATGATTTGCCATCAATTACATGGGATTATGCAGTCAGAAAGAGAGGATCCTAGGAAAGATGAAGCAGCTTTGAGGTACATAAACTACGAGTATGACCCACACCAGCTTTTTTGACACATATTTTTTTATTGATAAGCAGCTTGCAAGATAGTTCAAGTTGCCCTTTGGTCTCTTACTCAAGCAGAAAATCCTGCTGAATATTTGTAATGCTGTTTATTATTCTAAATAATTCAATGAGGTAACCGCAAAAATGACGACCTTCCAGTGAACGAAGATTAAATTCCTTCCTTCTCACTTCATTTTCTCTATTTGAAGTTCTGGAATTAATATCATTGCACTATGTTGAATGCTTTGAAATGTTAAGAATTACTTTCGACAATTAGGAGACCAAATTTGAACCACATATGCCAAGTGAGTTCTGATAAGTGATATATATATATATATATATATATATATATATATATATATATATATATATATATATATATATATATATCAGAGTTGAGGATGGTTGGATCAATCGATGAGCAATCGTAGTTCTGATAGCGATTTGCGCTTGACGATAAGTTCGAATCCAACTCCTTTATTCATCTTCATATAATTGGTTTAAATCTCCCGTTTTCTTTCTTAAGCATTTAACTGTTCACGTAATTTCTTCCTTAGCGCTTTACCGAATTGTGATACCAGTTTCCCTTTACTTGAGCTGTTGACTAACTACATATATATACAGCGCCCGGCAAAAGTACCCAATCGCTCTGAAAATTTGTATTATTTTCAATGATATTCGCATACGCATAATTCTCTTTCTATTTGTTCTAAAGACATCTGGTAGCTTTCATATAACGCTTTGATCTAATACCTTTCTAATGCAATATAAGTAATTATTGTGGTAGCATTGGTTGTGCGTGGGCGTGCGTCAAATGTGTTTGATTTCATATTTTTGGCCATTCCGTTATTATTTTTGATTTTTTACAGAAAGTGGTATAATTAAAATTTATTTAAAATTTGTGCTAATAAACAACTCGTGAGTGATTGTCGAGGTGCTATTGTTGCTCTTCATCAATGTGGAAAATCTCAGAGACAGATAGCTAATAAATTAAACTTAGCCAAATACTGTTAATTTATCGGTTTCACGTGCTTAAAACAATGTTACTCTATCTACACCAGGACCTAAGAAACGATCTGGCAGACAGAGAAAAACAAATTTGCTAACAGCCATGCTTATGGAATATTAAGTAGGGAATAACCAAACAATAAACGCGGAAAAAATAAAATTTATATGAATAATCAATTATCTGATGCTTCTGAATCAACTAACCTTGTGCGGCTACAAAAAGAACTCGGATTACCATCACGCCATGCTGCCAAGAAACCATTCATTAATGAAAAAATGCATAACAAACGTGTCGCATTTTGTAAAAAATACATTCAGTTGGCTGCTGAAGAGTCGAAAATTTTTTTTTCAGCGATGAGTCAACATTTTTAACATTTAGAAGCTGTCCTAAAATGGTTCGTTGGCCCATTGGCTCAAAAATAATGGACCGTAAATACAGCCAAAAGACAATGAAACGCCCTCGAATTGTGATGAATAGGGTTGTTTCAGTTTCTAAGGAAGAGGAATCATAGATTTCCTTCCTAAGAACACAAGTATGAATGGCGCACTATATTTAACAATCTTACAGAATAAATTTCTAGTGGTAACGACGATCCTGAGATACAAACTTTCAAGCTTGATGGAACACCTTTTCACAGGGATAAAATTGTGACAAAATGACTTACTGACAATAAATTTAATTTTGGGGATTGGCCTCGTAATATCCCAGATCTCATTCTGGGATTGAAGGACAAGACATTGGCTCCGTCAAAAAATTAAAAGAGCTCGTCATGATAAAAGTATGATTTGTGTTTTTTTTAAAGTGGTTTTTACGTCTCTATTAAAACACTTAATTACGTCATCTGAGGGATCCTAACTTAACGGAAGATATGTAGACCTATCGGATAATAAGGTGGACATTTTTTTCTAAATACGTTGTTTTGTTCATTATAACAAACGTGTTAGATTTATCAGCTTTTGTTATGTGCAAATCTTGGTCCATTTTTAAGGATTTAAGTGCTGATACAAAACTTTTCGGAAAATTGTGTAAGTTTTTATACATATTACTAACTACTGAATAAACAATACCTTTTGCAATGTCTATGTGGTTTTGAGTTTTGTTCTTATTTTTCCAATCTAGCAAAAGCAGCAGCAATGTCAACAGTTTGAGGTTTTTTATTTAGTGAAAACACAATCCATATCCTAAGGCACGCTTTATATCTGTAGGAATTGGTTTATCCGATAAATTCACAACACAATTTTCCTGATAATTTTTGTTCCATACACTATCACTTATTAGGCGATTTAATTTTTCTGTTAGGTGGCAGTTAAGTTGATGTAGTTTTCTTCTGAGCCTGTACCAAGATTTGCACATTACAAAAGTTCATAAATCTAACACGTTTGTTATAATGAACAAAACTTCGTATTTAGAAAAAATGTCCACCTTATTATCTGAAAGGTCTACATACCTTCCGTTAAGTAAGGATCCCTTAAAAGACGTAATTAAGTGTTTTAATAAAGACGTAAAAACCACTTTAAAAAAACAGAAATCAATTATTGACTCTGTCTCTCCTAGTGGCTCTTCTTTACCCTATTTGCATGGCCTAATAAAAAATCATAAACCAGGAATCCCAATAAGACCAATCATAAGTGCCACTGGTTCAATCCAATATGAACTTTTAAAATAATAGGAAATTCACTATCCTCTATCTTAGGAACTATATCCCCTTCGCATATAAAAAATTCCCTTGACCTTTGCAATAAATTAAACAATATGAGAGTAACATCAGATCTGAGACTAGTCAGTTTTGATGTCACCTCATTATTCACCAAAGTGCACATTGATGACTTATTTGACTTCCTAGCCTCTATTCTAAATGCTTATGACCTCCCTTTACCAACCAATACGATCATTGAGCTTATTTTTTTATGTATTAAAAAATGTAAATTTACTTTCAACGGCAAATTCTATGAACAAGTGTTTGGTATGGCTATGGGTAATCCCTTATCTCCCTTATTGTTAAATTTATATATGGAATTTTTCGAAACTAGCTTGATTCCTCCTCTTTGGTCTACTCAAATTGTGTGGTTCCGGTATATTGACGACATCCTGATAATTTTTAACAACAGTTTTGACATCGATAGTTTTCTTTTAATTATCAACTCATTGGTTCCGTCAATTAAATTCACCGTAGAAAAGGAAGTAAATAAGAGCCTTCCATTTTGGGATGTCCTAATAATTAGAGAACAACATAGATTTAAATTTACTGTTTATAGGAAACCGACAAATAATTTATCTCATGTCCATTTTTATTCAAGTCACGCCAAAAATATCAAATCTGCTGTTTTTTCCTCCATGTATCTTAGGGCTCTTCGAATATATAGTCCCGACTATATAGATAAAGAATACACAAAAATTGAAATATTGCTACCAATTTATGCTACACAAAGTACTTTCTAGAAAAATGTATGAATATAGCCAAAAAAACATTTTATAATTGTAAATTAGAGACAATAGAACCTCGTAAGAACCTATTAATTTTACCCTATCATGATAATTTTATGTCTGTAGTGCCCATTCTAAAACAACCTAATATTAAGGTAGCCTTTAAATACAATAATACATGAAAAATCTCTTAATAAAGCATAGCCCCAATAATGATAATAATGTAATTTACCGAATTTCATGTTTAGATTGTAATTTATTCTATGTAGGCTAAACTTTCAAAAATGTTTCCCTAAGGACCACCAACACAAAAATGCAGTAATTAAGGGTTATCAGAATACTGCCTTAGCCGTCCACAATTCCAAGATAGGACACGGAATTAACTGGTCAAAAACTGATACTACAATCCATAGTAATGATTTTATAAAGAGAAATATCCTGGAATCATTTTTAATCTCCCACACAAAGGAGAGTAATCTCAACATTAGCCCAGGGCTGTTTTCGCTAGATCCAATTTTATCACTGTTTCTAAAATCTGACTTATCTGATAGCATTAAAATGTTGACCTCATCCCAGGGAAACGTGCTTTGTATAAATACTGGGTGTCTTATTTTTCTTACCATTGAGTTTGAAAATGTCGACTAGACGAAAGTACTAACTCCAATCCGCTTTTTATTCAGTTTCCTTCCATCGTACATATTCATATATATATATATATATATATATATATATATATATATATATATATATATATATATATATATATATATATATATATATATATATATATAGAGAGAGAGAGAGAGAGAGAGAGAGAGAGAGATTTTTTCGGAATAAGGGAATATTTAGCCACGAGCAACGATGATCCCCACTAGGTTGAATAATGCCAAGTCTGATCGTGGGAGAATTCATCTACTTCCGGCGATAAAGCAGACGTTGGACCACCAAGAGCGAGGAGGGGTTGCCCCCGCCCCCACATTATAAAATAACCCTGCTTGGAGTCACCCTTCCCACGGTTGTTTATGAAATGGAGAAACCCTTTCGGCAAAATGCTTAATGTTGGGTCACATACACGTATAAACACAGTCTCCAGTCGTGCCAAATTCAGTATATGCCCGCCGCGTAGTACGAGACACTTCATCTTCTCGACTCGACTATATTCCGTTTACTCGCAAGTACGAATGCAAAAAGATCCACCCCACTCCGAAGGAAGTTAATCCTAGTCCAATGGATTTTCTTCGGTTTGTCTACGATCTCGTTTCGGTGCCTATACTCCCTCATTCTCGAGGTTAAATTTAGGATTGTTATTCACCCATGCAATCACCCTCCTCTCCCCGTCGACTTTTAAGGCCTTAAACCCTTAAGCGAAGCCTACGACATTTGTTGATTTTTAACCAGACCTCCCGATCTTTGTACGTGTTTCCTTAGGATAGCCAGCCGAAGCTTGAAGGTTCTCGTGGGTCAACCCGTCCCCCGAATGCCATAACTCCATAACAGTCATCTCGATTCTCCATGTCATATGTGCGATAAGTCTTATTTATATGTATATTGTATTTGTATATAAATAAAGATATTTTTATTCTTCACCTTTCTCTACTCAGAACCAGTAGGCGACCCATAAGCAAACCTAACTTCCAACTGCACTCTCTTTGTTGAATTAATTTGCACGCACTCGTTTAAGAATCTACCTTCCCTCCTTCTCGTCTGGTGGTTATCCTTCAGCTCAGCTCCCGGATATGACCTTGCTCTCCTCTCTATATATATAAATATACTCCTACCATTCTCCGGTTAACCAACGACACGCGCCACACACACAAACACACACACACACACACACACACACACACAAATATATATAATCCCATGTTTGGATTGTCCCTCTTTTTATATCGGCCAAACTAGCACAAATTTGGAAGTATGTATTAAACAGCATAAGTATTTTGTAAATACTAGGCAAACATCAAATGTAATATTTATTCATTTAAGTGAAAACTTTCATCGGATAAATTGGACCGAGAGTTCTGTGATCGCCAGATCGAAAGATTTCTTTCCACGAAATCTTTTAGAATCTGCGATTATACAACTTACTTCTAATTCTAATTTTAACCTCAGCCTTGGCATGTATTTTTTTAGCCTTGGGTTACAAAAATGTTCAAGGACGGCTTTAAAGATAAAATCACTGACAATTAATAATTAGCTTTTCTGGTTATTCCTATGGTTAATATATTTTCTGGGGGGTTTTCATGATACTGTTCACCTCTGAGAAATTGTTTTTGTTTCGGCAGGCTTATTTCTCCCTATATTCTTCATTTGTCATATATGTGCGTTTATACTTTTCTAGTTATTCCTTTGTTTGATATATTTTCTGCTTTATTCTTGATAATTTTCATCTCTTATAAATTGTTCTTGCTTCTCAAATAGAAGAATTATGAAATTGTAATTTTAGTTTAGCTTGGACGGTTTGAGTTCCCCTCCTTTTTTTTGTAAACCCCCTTTTTCCAATGGTCTCCTTCTGTTTCGGCAGCCTTAATTCTTTAATAGGGTTGGTTTCCCGGTACCTGTTAATGCCCTTATAATCCTAATGTCGCCATCTCTCATATACGAGTATGAGTCTTTGTAAAAAATTCTTCTTATGTTTCTCTCTGCTTCAGTCTGCTTTGTCAAGGACGATTAGTCGAAAGGCCTCTCAGATCTCCCGTGTTTATATATATATATATATATATATATATATATATATATACAGGGGAAACATTATTTTGATTCTTGTAAAAAGAAATCTTGTCTATGTAAAACAGAAGAAACATACGTTTAAATAAAGAAATAATTGATCTTTGATTTTTCATTCCGTTAAATTACTTACCATTGCTTTGTGAATTTATTAAATAACAGCGATATTTTACTCATTTTTATAATTTTGTATGATCAAATATTATTCAATATTGCACATCAATTTACTGAAGAGATTATTAATAAAGTGTATAAACAAAAATTAGCAAAGAACTTATCCTTAAGGGACAACGCTAGTTACCAATTTACGAGAGTCACCCCTTGAGTTCGGCTGACCAGTTTTCAATCTATTTATCTCAATTACCACTTAATTTATCATCTGCTTTTAATTTAATTATGAAGCTTTTATAGAGTAAAGTATTAAACACCTAAAATACGATATGAATTATATCGACATATTGGAGAAAATTTCCTAAAAAACAACTTATTTATTAAATACGACCACAAACGCAAAAAACCATGATGTGTATCACTAAATTTTACAAATACAAGTGATCAACGATTATACCTTTAAGATCTTACATAAAACGGAATTTAGAGAAATTGTCTTAGAATTGATTTTTATTCATAAAATTTGTTTTGACAATCTGAATCACATTCTCGTCCTTAAAATCACTTGGAATTACTAGTTTATTATTTATATGCAATCTGTTAAAAATCCTACCTAAAGATTTTACTAGGTTTGTTTTCTAAATCTTTATGGTGAATTGGCTAAACTTTATCGCAAACAAGCGTTTTGGCTCTTTTACCCCTTTTATATAAAGAAATATATCGATCTCCATTTGACTAATATTAGAAGGAATACTGTGATAAAAAAAATACCTAATTGCGATAATTTAACATAATTTGGGGTGTTTCTCCCCGTAAGTCTTCTTATTTATTTAAAGCCATCTCTTTTTACTGTACCTATAGAGTGAAAGTAGTTACAAATTTGGTTCTCACTTCGATAGTGGTTGCCGCTTCTCTGTTAGTCTGCTAGTTCGCTACGTTTTGCTCACCTCAGCTTCGTTTGTATCTTCACTTGAATAATCAAGAGAAAAAGGTGCGCTGATCTCAGGGCGCAGGTAACTTCGAATTTTGTTTTAGGTTGAGTACAGGATTGTTCGTAACGCCAGAAGCGGCGTTTCCCTACTCTCCAACTTTACTCGTCTGGATTCTTTTAAAATTTCCTCGCGCCCATCTGATAACTGCAAGAAGGAGCATAAGTGATCGCAAAAAGATTAGCCTGGTCCTGAGAAATTTATTTAAAAATGGAAAAGGAACGAAGATACAAAAAAAATAACAAAAGAAAACCAAAAGAACACCAAATAGACAAAAAAGGCAATTAAAAAAACGAAAAAAACGTTTAGAAACGACACTCTCCAGCATCGGTGGGAGGCGGGAGTAAAAAAAGGAGGCGAGGCTCCTCAAAAAAGTGAGCTAGTGTACAGGTCTGAATAAATGAATCCGCCCAGAGAACAAGGGTCAAGCTGTATCAACCCTGCTCTTATATGTAACCTGTGAATAGACCTCAGACTAGGACTCTAAATTGATATACCGAACAGTCTACGGGACAATGCAGTCATTACAGTAGGTGGAAAGGGTCGCTCCATCGAATAAAGTGCGTCGCGAGTGGTTGCCCAATTCGAAAACGTTAGAAAGCGACCTGAAGCCAGTCACGATGGCACGCAACTTTAGGCTTCTCTCGGTTTTCTTTTATCATCTTTTTTACACTTCTCCAAGGGCTGCGTATTCCCCTCATATAGTTGATGTGTGAAAGAGTAAAACCCAGGTCTGGACGGCCTGTTCTTGCGAACTTTTTCGCGCCCTCATCGGCCTACTATTTTATCATGCAAAAGGACTATCCTTCTACCATGTAAAACTCTCGTTCTATCCTCCAAATCCTGCCGTTCTATCTTGAAAGGCTTATGAATCTTTACTACAATATACCATGCAAAGTCAAGCTTCATATTATGTAAAAGCCTACCCTTATATCTTTCAAAGTCCAAACCTTATATGCTACAAAGAATTCCCTTTTAAATTGCGAAGCCTACCCTTCTATCATTTAAAACCCACTCTATTATCTAGCAGAAATCTATCCTTCAATTTTTTGACTACAACCTTTCTCCCAGGCGAAGCCTACCCTCTCACGATTAAACAACAATGTTTTACTATCCTAACAAATCGCGAGATGGATAGCAGATGTTGGAGATTTTTCAAAGGGAAGATGTTTAAACAGCGATCGAAACCTTCTAATTGATTGAAGCGAGACTCTTGGAAGAGGACATTTTGAAGAGACTGTGACTGATTGACAGGACTTGGACTGGACACAGTACAAGGACGATCTTTCCCTTTCTGTTTACGCTATTTAGGGAAAGTCGTGTAGGGTAGATAAGTCTTCATAGGAACCTTATTGAGCAGGAGCCATATCAGAACCTGGCGGCTAAGTCAGCCCAGGCTGAAGCTTAGTCAGGGACGGGTTATTGCCCGTGTGACTGGCGGCCTAAATTAAGCTGGGAGCAAAAACTGCTAGGAATAGGGTTAGGTAGGTAGTTAGGGTAATCGACTTGCGTTCCTCAATAAGACGGGTAGATAACCAGATTTAACAGCACTCTTAATCACTTTATCTCCCTCTAGCCTCTCTCTCTTTTTACTTTTCGCCTTCTTAATAGATGAATAAACACAAGAAGAAGAAGAGTCTCTAAAACATCGATGGACTCGGCCAAACGGGTCCCTTTGCGTTTCCGTAAGGGCGCGAAAATAGCCAATCAAAGCTCTGCATTCAAAATCATCTACGAACCACTCGGCCTTGTGTTTGTTCGCCTATTGGACTTCTCACTTTTGTATATTGCCATATGCCAGCACGAAAAAGACTTGGATATACTACTTTCAGAAAGAGCCACAACTTTACTAGACGGTATAGGTTTGGAGGTCAAAACTTCCCCACAAATCAAAGCCAAAAAGACTATTTACTTTAGCTAGATCAACCCGTGGTTTGGAAAGCATTCTGCCAACAGTTAAAAGAGGAAATTGAACGGGCTCAGAATTGGGCGAGAGTAAAGGAGATAATAAAATTCACCAATATAAACAATGGAACACAATACGCTAATGTGTTTAAAGTTATATCTCGGGAGACCGAAATGGCGAGAAAAGCAAGAGAGACCGGATTGTTAGCATTCCATCTAAAAATAACACCTGAACAGCTAAAAAGTGACGAGTTCTTTAGCAATTGTTTTGCTCTAGAGAAACACATAACTTGCGAATGCCCATTAAAAGACATTAAGTGGTGTTCAGAATGTAATAACAAGACACATACGTGGCGTGAGTGTGACTCACCAAAAAAGAAGTGCTTAAACTGCAACTGTATCTATCCTACCATGGCGATGGCCTGCCTAATAAAACGTGAATTGATAGAAAATAAAAGAAAGGAGAATGTTAGGCTTGATGAAGAAAAACGAAACATTACTTTCGCTAAGGTCGCGAAGGCACGGCGCAACAATTAAAACCTACACAGAATATAATCGAAGTCAAACAACGTGAGTCACTTAACATTCCCCTGCATGCATTTTACATGCTCATGAACTGAATGTGGATAACTCAGGGACATACTCTAAAAAATTGAATCTGATTTTCAAAAATAATGGTCTTGATGATATGTAGTTCCCCGAGAACTCACCGTCGGCGGATATCTTGAGCATGCGATATAAACCCAAGTCTTCTGGCTAAGTATAACAGCAGCAGGAAGTCGCAAGCCAACCGGAAACACAGACTCTAAATACAGCGGAATCAAAAGGACTAGAATCAGGAAAAGAACACAACAGCTTACTGAAGAAGCAATGTAGACAGAGGAAGTCCCATTGGAAAGTATTCGTGTAGAGATTAATCCTTCAGTCCAGACCAAAACCCAAGAAGGAGCAAGCGAAGCATACACCACCGAAACCACGGAGAAAGTCTGAGAGGAGAAAATAGGAATTCAACCTGAGCTTTTTCTCTTCGGAGGAGAGACTCTTCCCGGAAAACAACGAAGAACTAATTGAAAGGATAAAGAAAGGATACGTGAAGTACGAATATGAAAGCTCGTACACGAACAGAGAAGTATACAAACTCATTACTGGTGGCAATTTAGTTATTCCCCGTGATCTCTCTCATATAATAACCAGAAAAGAATTTTTAAAAAAGTGAAGAGGGAGAGCTAAATTGCCCATCATTAGGGAATACAGAAAGGAAGAAAAGAGATCAAGTTCGAAATGAAAAACATAAAAAAATGGCTAAGGTAAGAAAATTAAAAATTATTAGTCACAACGTTGCAGGCTGGAACGAAAAGCGACATTCACTAATCAACGTATATTTAAAAGAAGACCCAGAAATAATAATCTTAAATTAAATTAATATAAGCCCAGAGCTTAATAAAATCAGAATATTTAATTACACTGTAATAGCCAAGAATGCCGACGATGTCAATTATGACGGAGTCGCAATTACTATAAGAAATGATGCAAGATTTATTAAACTAAATGAACTGGACGAGGCATATTTGACAATTAATATGATGACCACCACAGGAAACTTTACAATTATGGCGGGAAGATAGGGGCCAACTTCGAAGGAGCAAGGAAGAACTAATTACCGCAACGTCAATAGAAAGAAATGCCCTATGGATTCAATTTGTGGAGGCAATTGACTCTGGGCTGAACCCGACAAAATTCTGAAGCAAGATAAACATAGCAAGAGGAAATAGGAATCCAAGAATCATGGTTAAAAACAAATATAATGGAGTAGTTGCTAAAGAACCCAAGGAGATCGTAACTGCCTTTCGGGAGCACTAGAAGTGGTGGTTTGACATCTCATAAGACGAGAATGAAAAATTTGACACGGATCACAAACTAAGTATAGGCAAGGAAATAGAACAGCATCGTCTCGAGATCATTTCCAATAGCTGCGCATCCACTATAACGTTAGAGGAACAAGGAATTGTACCGGTGACCCTCGAAGAGTTCAAGAAAACTCTCTTTAAAACAAAACAGAAGGCACCCGGTGAGTCAGGGAGCACTAGGGAAAATCTAGTCTGTGCACCAGACTCCCTCCTCGAAAAAATAGTTCAGCTATTTAACACCACAATCAGCGTGGAATATTTCCTAAACGCACGAAAGAAGGGGAATATCATATTTCTACCGAAGCAGGGGAAGCCTCCGGATAGACCGGCCAAGTTTAGTTCCATAACCCTTTTGGAGACTCTGGCAAAACTGCTGGGAAGGGCTATCAACATTAAACTTACAAAACATTTAGAAGAAAGGTCATTGATTGCGCAACAACTGCATGGATTCTGTAAATGCAGGAGCACAGAAGCAGCTCTGGCACGCCTGGTGGAGACAATCGCAAAGGCAAAGGACGATAACCACTACACCGAAATAGTGTTAAGGAACGTCCAAAAAGCCTTCGATAAGGTTTGGAGAAAAGCCCTTAAATTCAAAATTATGACGTGGGACTACCCCAAGCTCTCACGAAATGCCTTTGCGATTACGTCACAGAAGGAGAAGGATATATCTCAGTGGAAAGCTACGAAGGACTGACTTTTGAGATTTCACAGGGGGTTCCACAAGGGGGCTGCATCAGTTCCATTTTGGATAGCATATATACTATCGACTTACCACGACCATTCTACGAATCCACACGTTACATCCAATTGGCGGATGATATTACAATTGTGGCAAACGGCGTCTATAAACAGGCCCGGCCATTGCGAGAATCGCGGCACCGGAGATTGAAACAATAAATAACTATGCAGTTAATGGAAAGTCCGCACAAACGTGGATAAGTTTTCAATAATTCCAATATACAGGCGAAAGGCTTCCAGAGCAGAAGTAGAGGGAAACAGATATCCTTACGAATATGAAGGAATAGTGGTTGGATTCAAGATCACCTAACGCGGGTACGCTAAGCACGTAGAAGAGCAAACAAACATGGCAAAGGCAACCTTCCTTAACTATTCCAACTAAGAGGTGTAAATAGGAAAAACTAGATTAATATTTATAACCCTCTTTGTAGAGCAACTCTGCTTTACCCGGCAATACCACTGAACAGACTTCATAAAACGAGTGCAATAAGATTTCAGAGAGTTCATAACTCTGCCGTATACATTATTACGAAAACGAGGATGAGAGAGCAAGGGAGACTACAAGACTTGCGCCAGGAAATCTTACTTCCAGCCACTAATATATTCCTACACAAAAGGGCATGTAAGGTATGGGATAAACTCAACGACATCCCATATGAAGAAGAGAAGATCTATGGAAATCCCGCAAAGATATATGCCAGAGGTTTAGAAACTAATATATATTTCTATTTAAAAGAATGAATAGAACTTGCCAAACGTTGCATTTTGTTTGAGTATGTTTGTATAATAATTTGATGCTGAAATATACAAAAATTAGTGCTAGAACCCAATTTATTAATAGATTCAGTAAATTGATTTTCGCAATCAATATGTATTTTGAAGTTTCCAGTTCTTCAGGAATGCTTCAAATCGTCTTGGCTCGATGGAGACCAAATTTGGGATGATATCTTGACTGATATTTTTCCAGTTTTGTTAGATAAGCATTTTCAAATGATCACAATTGAATGGCTTTTGTTTATCGACTGCCAATTCTATTAAGGCCCCCAAATTCTCTATTGGTGTCAAATCAGACAAATTCACGTGCTAAAGTCCCCAAAATGGATGTTACTTTCAGCCACGAAGTATTTCATTGCTTTTGCTTTGTGAAAAGGTGAACCATCATGCTGAAAAATACAGTTATCATCTCCAAATTTTTCATGAACTGTTGTGAAACGGTGATGAAACAACTTTTGCACCACTTAATTTGGGCAAAATTAAGATAAGAAGCAGCTCCAGACATGTAAGGTGTCTGGATGCTTCACCGTGATCACGATACAAGACTCATGAAAGCACTGCCATTTTTTTCTCTTAACGAGGTTTGTTCCCGAATCTCCAAACAAGCTGAAGAAAAATTCATCAGAGAATATCACAGTGCATTTTTATATTTGATTTTACTCGTAAAGTGAAGCCTATCTGTGAGAATCTTCTTGGTTAGGTGATAAACTCTTCGCATCGCTAGTGACTTGAGACTTTGACACTGTACTCAGCAACTTTGAGACTGTACGCACTGAAAGGTTTACACTTTCTTTTTCCCTTCGTGAGCAAGCTCGGCACTGGAAGCAACCCGATCCTTGAGCTTGGACATCACCAATAGGTGATCTGAGCGCTTATTTGAAGCCCATGGGCTTTCAAAAGACTTTTCACAGGAGTATAACTAGTCTTTTTAACGCAATAATCATATTAAAGATGGTTCTAATTTATGCAATACCCTTAGTAACAATCTTCTTGCAATTTAGGCCAATTTGGCGCAGAACAACAATCGTTGCGCGCGTTTCTTTGGAAAGACCTATTTCTAGAATTGAAAAAGATTCAAACATCTATTTTTACCTTAAAATATTAAGAAATAGATTCTAATTACACAAAATCATTCATTTAACTCATATTTACCATACTTTTACCTTTTTATTTAGTATCAAAGCACCAGGGACAGAAACTCGCTTAGTACAGGAACAGGACCGGAGCGCGCTTGTTGGAATAAATCTGCAATAGTTAGAATATTTTTCCCATCACGTAAATTTTAAAAAAGAAGGAAAAAACTGAAAATATATATGTCATAACTTTTGTTCATGTCTGTATAAATATATGAAAAAAAAGCGCATTTCAAGGACGGTATTTACGGTTGCATTTGTGAGGAATGGATAAAAGTAGGTGATAAATATTATTCAATTTGAATAATTTTCACTGTGGTGGAAAAAGTCGTTCATGTTCCTGAAACTTTGAAGAAATTAGAGTTATGAACACGTGGTCTCCAGAGCTATAATTGGATCGCACCATGTTTGGGTGAGTGTTGTAAGAGTGCTTAGAAAAGAAAGAGGTTCTTAAGGTAAAATTTAAGGTAAGCAAGCACTAGAGGCGGCCTCTTTTTCTTAAATTTAGAGCTCGAGCCAACGAAGGCATGTACTGCCCAAACCTTTTTGGCAGTTACCTGTAAACAAAGTTGTGAAAATAGAGTAACTAAAAATGCGTGGAAGGGATATAGATGTTACGGTGGGTAATTTGTAGCCATTGGGAACTCTGAATTTCGCACATGCTTGTTGCTTGGCATCAGTTATTTCATAGTACTTTCCTAGTAGACTCAGTTTTGTATCATATGAGACGGAAGCAAAACCATGGGTAAATTCAATCCTACAAAAATCTGAAAACGACAATCTGTTTTTCTTGGAATTCACATCGCGAGCTCCAATGACTAGATTTCAGAATATTTGGATGCCAATCTGAGGACGGTGCTGGAGATAAGGAAAGATTTATATGAGGCAGGTTTTAATTATGATGCTACCACGGATCGGAACTCTTTAATCGTTCTGATACGAAAATTACCCCCCTATCTTTCGCGGAGATCTATAGCCAGAGACGCCAGAGTGTTAGATTATCTTCTCAGGCAGTTATTGCGTAAGGACATCGGCTACTGCTCATACAAGATGATAGAGGGTCAGCTCCTGTCACAGAATATAGAAGACAAGCGGAAGGAAGGAGCTGCGAAGCTTGTGAACAAAACAAGGTCATTGTTTCTTTCCTGAAGGGCATTGGTTTTTCTCAGACGAGAAGAATTTTTGCCAGGACTTGTTGGTGTACTAGCAAAACAACCGCTGGCTTCCTGTGTCTACTGAACAGATACTGAGGATCATCAAGACAATTTATTTGACCCCATAACTCCGAACATGTACCACCAACGACTGTTTCTCTTATATTGAAGTTAGGCGAACAATTACGTAGAGCACCCTATAAGTTGAGAAGATCCTTATTTATGCCTTGTAGAGGAAGGACAAATCATCCTGCAGTCATTATGGCCTGGAAGACAAACTGCCGGCGTTGAGGCGGAGATTACAGGCAATCCTCCAGATGTCAGCTGCGGTAAGGTTGCCCATCGATACACTTTGAATGCCTGGAATATTACTGCTCGGAGGGCGTGTATTTTGTTCGTCCTTGTACAGTGTGTAACCCTCCGTAGTCCACCTCCATTGAAGGATCTCGAGACGATAAAGAATGCTTACAAGTGTTTGAATTTATTCATATGTTTAATTTATAAATATAAACACAAATTTATATCTCTGAAAATTTCAGGGTTATAATTTAAGAGAAATGATAATTGACTTGCTAGTTTAGGTGATTTAAGTGGTGTCAATGAGAGTAAAATGGAAAAAAACGAGTAGGTCTTGAATCCAGCCTTTTCAAGTCACATAAATTACATCAGGTTTCTGAGGTTTTAGTATATGTTAGAAATTCAATTCGGAGCGAGATTAAAAATTCAACCAGGAAATAAACACAAATAGAATTTATTAGTATCTAAGCCCATAAGTGACCAAAAATCACATCAGACGAACGTGGATACAATTAATGAATGAATAATAATTATATTATAATACTTTGTTATGGGTTTATCAACGATTTGAGCGCGTTTTGAGGTACATGATTTATTTCTCTGTCCACAACTGCAATTTAATGTGAGATGGTACCAAAGGAATCTAGAATGAATGCCCGCCTTTTTAAAGTCGCCTCAAATCATGAATCTATCTGGTGACTAACCAAACCAGATGTGGCTTAATGGTGATCGAATTGGAGACGGTCTTCCCAGTCAAAATAACTGTAGAAGCGTAGCCCGAATGAATGCATGGCTACAACTCTTGTAGATTAACACTAATCTTAACAGCAAAATTGTGTTAAATGGAGATACAATTAATCGTGTTAATCGTATGAAGATAGAGAATGTTGGCTCGATGCAGTATCTCCCAGCACATTCCCACACCTGCCATATTTAGTTGAGAAAGTCGAATAATTTCCTGCTTTCAACGTTACGCAGCCTAGGTTTTCGCCTTTTATGGTTTCATACGTTCGTAATCTGTCGTTAATGTCACCACCATTTAACGTATTGATAATGAGCAACTGAAAATTATCTTTAGATTCCCACATATATAAAAACGTTAACTTAATTGCATCGCATGAATGTAAATTGAATTCCATTAGACAATATTAAATTTTATTAAATTAGGCCACTGCGGTTTAAAAGCAGAGCTGTAATAACACAAGCCCTTCGATAAACGCCGTAAAGCTTGGCTGGAGATAGTTTTGGTTGTCTTCACCAGAAGCTACTTAAGAAACCTAAATTTTGGGACCAACTCTATAAAGTCAATTTTACGAAAATCCTTAAAGAGTTTTACTGGTAGAATTAAATTGTAGCAAAGTTTAAGGAGAAGTCGAATAAATTTGAGTTGAAAATTGAAAGAAATTCGACGGATACTTTGCCCAATTTTCTGAATATTTCGGTTCATTTAAAGCCTCTTGTTAGCTAATAGCATTAATAGCGAAGCTATTTGTTCGAAAAAGGCTTGGAATTTGCCCTAAAATTAACGGAACGAATATTGACAAAAAGGGTTTCGGAAGTAAATTGATTAAAGCCGAGCCCCACCTAAGTTTTAAGTAGGCAAACAGGGAAAGGGATCTTATAATTTAAAGTTAAAAAAGAATTAAAGAGTCTTTATATACATGAGAAGTAGATTAAAATATTGACGTTTATAAAAAGTCCAAGTACAATTTTAAAATACACGGTGATTCAAATATCGGTGTGCCATTCAAATATAGTTGCAAATATACATTCTCGTATATGTTTAAATTGCAAAACTTTGAATTACACACGGATTTCATGACTACCCTGCACCTAGCTGAACCTTCAAGTTGACCTATTTACTTATTAATGAGAGAGTAGAAGTTTATGTTCTAAATGGGGTGGTCTCACATCAAGATTATATCCAAATGGGGTGGTTCCACGGTGTGATAGAACGGTCTGAATCCGCTTAAATTCAACCACTATCACATGTTGTTTAGAAACACCTGCACGTGCTTCGACACGTGCATCTTCGCGTCGAAGCCGGGCGCCTTATCACCACCTGAGTCAATATTTAACCAAGGAGGCTCATCCCTCTGCCGTTTCGCCCCATGCGACGACCTCGCCAGATTGAGTTAGGCTTATGGGCAGATAAGGTATGTTCCAAGGCGCGGCTGGGGCAGTCCCTCAAAGCCCCCACTCCATTGTCCTCTACGCCAAGGGGATGGCTTCGAATACATATACATCACAATTTTCCAATTAGAGCAGATCAGATCCAGATTATCTTCGTGAGACATCAAGCCGATCCGGTCTCACCTTGTGCACCAGGGGCCCTCTACCTCGAGATTCACTATTTTTGTCCAGAAGAGTACAATATCCCTTGAGTGCCAAGGTTCAAGCCTTTAAGACGCCCAGTCCACAAGGCCCCCCCTGTTGTTCAGAAAGAGAACAACGTTAGAACAGCCATTGTTCTTTGAGCCCGTTGACAAGAGACGGTTCTCACCCTCCCCCCCTGTTGTTCAGAAAGAGAACAACGTTAGAACAGCCATAGTTCTTTGAGCCCGTTAACAAGAAACGGTTCTTATCCTCCCCCCTGTTGTTCAGAAAGAGAACAACGTTAGAGCAGCCATTGTTCTTTGAGCCCGTAGACAAGAGACGGTTCTCACCCCCATGTTGTTCTGAAGAGAACAACGTTAGAACAGCCATTGTTCTTCAAGCCCGTTCGTCAAGAAACGGTTCTCATTCCCAAGACGTCACGTCAGGATAATTTAATTCCCCCGTTTCGGCTGGAACTCGCCAGCGGACCGAAGATTCCTTCGCGTCGCCTTCCTCTGCACAACAACTTGTAATTACGTAAGTTGAGCATTACCTTTGATTATCTAACCTTTCGTCAACCCTACCCTGTGCTTTAAATCGTTTAGCGAACCTTCCTATCCCTTTAATTTTTATTTGTTTACCTTTTTAAATCTCTCCTAATCTTAATCCTCGGATTAGCCAGATATTCCCACAACCCTTTCCATTCTCTGTTCATGTAAACATTTTCCGTTTTGTGTGTTGTTGATAGTTTAATTAATAAAACTCTATTTTATTAATGATAGCCATATTATTATCCTTGAGCTCAGTTCCACTTCTTAAGCATATTGAAGATAAATAACATCGGTCAACCAGAAAACCACGCACTCGAAATATAAGAATAGTTTCCTCAACGAATAGTCGGGGAAATCGTTGAGAGTCTATTGTACGACACACATCAAGATTGCATAAAAATGAAGTGGTCCCACATCAAGATTACATCTAAATGGGGTGGTCCCACATCAAGATTACATCTAAATGAGGTGGTCCCACATCAATATTGAATCCAAATGGGGTGCTCCCACGTCAAGATTACATCCAAATAGGGTGGTCCCACTTCAAGATTACATCCAAATGAGGTGGTCCCACATTAATATTTCATCCAAATGGGGTGGTCCCACGTCAAGATTACATCCAAATGAGGTGGTCCCACATCAATATTGCATCCAAATGGGGTGGTCCCACGTCAAGAGTACATTTAAATGAGGTGGTCCCACATCAATATTGCATCCAAATGGGGTGGTCCCACGTCAAGATTACATCCAAATGAGGTGGTACCAGATCAATATTGCATCCAATGGGGTGATCTCAAATCAAGATTACATCTAAATGAGGTGGTCCCACATCAAGATTATATCCAAATGAGGTGGTCCCACATCAATATTGCATCCAAATGGGGTGGTCCCACGTCAAGATTACATCCGAATGAGGTGGTCCCACATCAATATTGTATCCAAATGGGGTGGTCTTACATCAAGATTACATCCAACTGGGGTGGTCCCACATCAAGATTATTTCAAATTGGGCTGGTCTTATCATATGTCCTTGGAAATGAAATGACTTAGATTTAATGTTAGAGGTTACCAAAAGATCGGAGAACATAGACCCAACCTGAACTAAGTTAACATTACTTTAAAATTATTAATTTGTGTCCCCCCCCCCAAAAAAAGAAATATATATTTGGTATCAGGGTAAGTAACCTCATTACCGGTGAATTTTACAAAAGTCTCGGATGAATTTCATCAAACCTAACGTAACCTTACCTAACTAAAACTTAATTTCTCCAAAGAAAAAAAAAAATTTGGAATCAGAATAAGAAATTCCATTAGTCGTTATAAGTACAAAAGAGAACGGAATAAGGGCACTAAACTAAATCTAAACTAAGTTTAGGGGTAATGGTTTCTCAAAAAAAGGAATATATGTAGGGGTAATGGTTTCTCAAAAAAAGGAATATATGTAATTTGGAATCAGCCTAAGAAATTGCATTAGTGGGGAAATTTACCAAAAGATCAGAGAAAGTGCGCGAAACCAAAGAGATCCTTACCCTTAACTCCTTGAGGGATGTGATGTATTTTTTTATATAAAACGACGAGGATTTGTTTTCTAAAGCGATGGAATCTTATATTGAACAAAAATGGCGGTGCAATTAACTCGGACGAGCCATCATATTTAATAGATCGGGTACCTTTCGACCTAAATCTGGCGCTCTTCTTTGGCCCGTAACACAAAGAAAAAGAAGGCAAAATTAGATTTTAAATGCGAGGAAAGAATAGAAATGAAAGAGTAAAAGTATTTAAACTTATTCTCAATTATGATATAGTTGAACGTAACAGATTTAAAATAAGGAAAATTGGCAAATTGATGTCGTGTGAATAAACGAAGAATTAAAAATTAGTTATAAGCTTGATAGAATGTTATAATAAATAAAATTTACTAAAACGGATAATTAGAATTAGGCAACCAAACACGGTACTATTGATTTAAACTATATGCACATACCGTACATTTAATGGACGGGTTGAATATAAAGATTTTGTCTTCGAAAGAAAGAATATAACAATAAGGCAGCATTGTCTCTCTTTTCCATTAATGACATGCTGTGGTATATGAATGGTATCACAATGAAATCAGGAAAGAAGAAGGGAGAGCGACTATATATCAGTATTTAAACTGAGGAAGAGGTGTTTTATATATCAATTTTCTCGAATTCGATGAGTATCAGGTCAATTGTATGATTTTCAAATTGGAACTTCAGCATTGAAATATTAGCTTTATACGCTTAAAAATATGGATTTATTATTAACTCACATATGGGAACATAATCTTGGCCTAGGTTTGCTTAAGAAACTTCCGATATATGTAATGCTGTTACACCCTGGACATTTAAATAAATATATGTTGCAGCTTCTAACACCCTTTGGGATAGAATCCCTCATAGTAGAGAATGATTAGATTTGGAGACTGTTGACGAAAGCAATTTGAAGATATCTCTTTAAAAATAGAATTTTTTTATATAGACTTAAAACAAAACCTTGAGACTTCTTTTGACAAATCATTTTAATAAAGTTTATTTACTATTAATTAATTACATTGTTGAATGTTCTTTCAGGATTTATTTAATTGTGTGAATAAAATTGTCAATTCATATAAAATAAGACTCGTTTACAAATATAACTAGAAAATATAAAGCAATCGAGTAGCTGTATAAAAGGTGGAATACAATGGGAAATATTTTCAAAATGTTAAAATCTCTTGTAAACAGATCTTAATTTTTTAAAGCTATCAAACAGATTAAAGAGATAGGTACCCTGCTTCGATCACTAAGAGCCCTAACCCTCGTCAAGAACACGATAAACAAGACAACATGATTTTGAGGCTAAAGTGTTATATATGACCATGAAAAGACTTGCGGAAAAGGATTTGAAACTTATTTTATTCAAGATAACTAAAGAAAACCTGTTTTCTAACCTCACCAAAAAGAAGAGAGTCGAGAGAGCAAAGCCTTTCTTCCTAAGGCTCGTCGATGACTCCCAGCCTCCAGTCCTTTGGACGGATGAGAAGTTGTTTACTGTCAGGTCAATCACAAGACACAGATTTATCTTATATTGGCACAAAATAGAAATGTGATTTCGGTTGAATAGCCAACACCTTACAGGAGACAAAAGCCAGCTTCGCTGATGGTGCGGGCAGGCGTAACATCAACGGGCCAAAGAACACATTTGGTTGGATGGAAAAATAATCTACTGGAATGAAAGCATTAAAGGAAGTGCTGGGTAAATATTCAACAAAATAAGGCAGCCTCACATACACCCAAAACAAGTTTAAACTAGTTTCAGGAAATTTTTAAGGGGTTTTAGCCAAAATAACTTTGGATGGGGTCGCCAGATTTAATCCCCATAGACTTCGGAGTGCAATAATTGCTTGGGCAGAAAGAAGCCTGTTCAAAATCTCTTCAATGTATTGAAGTTCTCCAGACCGAACTCTAAAACTGCTGGAGAAAAAATATGCACTGAATCCCCACGTGCCACTTGTACGCAGGTCATATGTAGACTTCGTCTTGTCCTCGACTCCTAGGGCGATCACATTGAGTATTATTTACATCTTGTAAATGCTATTTTTTTCTTTCTTTTTAGTCTAAGAATGATTTAATAGTACATTGTGCTCTGAAAATAGTCTACACTTAGTGTTTTCACCCTATACGAAGAGGATAGCAAGAATATCTATAGTTTGTGTAGGCTGGGTAACCCTCTTCGAGAGTAGTATAATTACTAAGGGTTATTTGTCAACGAGTTTTGGTATGACTCTTGAGACAGCCAAATGGGTTTCTTGATTTGGTTTGGCGGCTGCCTGTGTGCTTCTACTGTGAATGCCTGGTATTCACAAGGCAATGACTCCAAAAGAGTAGAAACTCTCTTCTTGATTGTTTGTAGGGTGGGTAAAGGTGTTCAGATATTTCTTTAAAGAAAATAGAATCTTGGAGCTGGATTCGATATTCTTATTCGGCGAGAACATGGAAGGTTGTCAGAATGTCTTTTCTTGATAAGAGAAAACATCAGAGAGAAGTAGAGTCGCCCGCGACTAAAAATCACAACTTTCTAATAGCTTATTAAGAAGCAGAACTAAATTATATTAAAAAATATATATATATATATATATATATATATATATATATATATATATTCTTTTATTAAAATGGCGGGCCTTAACTTCTTTTAACATCATTTATAGAGTTGGAAAGGTGAAAAAGTCTAGGTTCCCTATAATAATAGAACTTACCTTACCATAGTCTAGCGTAGCAAGCATAGTATAGCCTAGCCTTACAAAGTATAGCTTAGCCTACCATAGTATGACTTATACTAGACTCTTTTAGCCTATCTAGCAGAGTAAAAAGGCCAAGTCTAACATAGCCTAGTACAGTCTAGCATATATCGGAGAGTAATCTTTACCATATTATATCATAGTATAGCTTATAATAGTATAGCCTAGCCTAGAATATTAATGTATAGCATATCCTAACCGAGTATATCCTAGCCTAGCCCAGCCTTGCAAAGCCTAGCATAGTTTAGCCTATCTACCATAGCCTACCTTACTCTAATCTAGCTTAGCATTGTATACTATAAGCATAGTGTATATAACCTAGGCTAGCATAATATAAACTAGTCAGCCATAGAATAGCCTAGCTTTCCATAGTATATCCAATCCTACTCTAGCATGGTATATCTCAGCATAGTAAACCCAACCATAGTCTGGCCAACCAACCCTAGTCTATGCTAGCTTAGCACGGTACACTATAATTTGGCTTAGTCTAACGTAGTATAGTCTCGCATTGACTTGCATAGCATAGTCATAGCCTTGTATAGCTCAGCCAAAAATATCATAGCAGAGAATGGCCTTGAATAACATAGTATACCCTAGAGTAGCCTAGTATAACCTAGCCTAGCCTAGACTTGCATATATAGCCTATTATAGTATATATAGCCAATCCTAGCTTAACTAAACCTTATGTAGTATAACTCAGCCTAATTTATTATAGTCTACCTGAGCCTATCACAGCGTATCCTAGCCTAGCCAGGCATAGTGTAATTCAGCCTATCCTTCCTAGCCTAGCTAAGGGCAGCCTACAATTGTTTATTAAAACTTAGTCTTATATATCTTAGCTTACCCTAGTCTAGTCTAGCCTACCTTAGTATAGCCTACCTTAGCATAGTTCACTGGCGCCTAGGCTAGAATATTCTATCCTATCCTAGCCTAGTTAGCATATTCTATCCTAGACTAGCAAAGCCTAGTATAGTATACCATAGCCTAACTTTTCATACCCTTCCCTATCCTAGTTAGTATAGTATATCATAATATTACCTGCCTAAGCTAGACTATAAGATCTTACCCTAGGCTTGTATAGCATGTATAACATAGCCTAGCCTTCCCTAGCAAAGCCTAGCGTATTCTAAACTGGTATATCAAACTTAGCCTAGTGTAGCATAGGTCACAATATCATAACCTAACCTAGCATATCATAGCGTTGCCTATATCAGTATAGCCTAGTGTAGCTTAACCTAGCCTAGCATAGTATAACCTAGCATAGCATTAACTATCATAGACAATTATAGCCTATACTATGCTATCATACCCTACTCAAGCATAGTTTATTATTCTCTAGCCTAACATACTAAATGCTATCCTAGCATAGCATATTATAACCTAACTTAGCATTGTAAATTATATTTTAGCATAGCTTAGCATAGTATAGCTAAGTATATAATAGCATAGCATAGTCTAGCCTATTCTAAGCTTGCATATCAGATTATAGCATAATATACGAGGGGCGGTCAATAAGTTTTGCAATTCAGATATAAGGAAACGAGATATGAAAAAAAATGTTTTATTATTTTTCAATATAACTAGCCTCGACTTCAATGCACTTGCACCACTTGTCCCTGAGACTTTGAATTCCCGACGACCAGAAATCTCCCGACTGCTGTTGAATCCACTCCTGGAAGGCGAGCTGGACATCTTCATCGTCCTCAAACCGGCGTCCGCACAGTGCAGCCTTTAGCTGGCGGAATAAAAAGTAGTCGCTAGGGGATCCAAGAGATGGACCCACGTTTCATCACCTGTCACTATGCGTGATTCGAATCTCGCCGGGTATTGGTTGTACGGGAGCAGCAGCTCTTCCAAACTTTGACGACGTTGAAGTCGATCATGGGACGTAAGGTTTCTAGGGACCCAACGGGCAGAGACCTTGGTCATTGTCGTGGATGATGTTGATAACACTTCCATGTGATATTCGAAGTTCTCGCTCGATTTCTTCGACCTTCACCCGTCGATTCTCGAGGATCATCCTCTCCACACGGGCCACATTGTTTTCGTTGGTCACGTCTGACGAGCGTCCTGGATGGGGTTCATCTTCAATAGACTCACGACCATGGCGGAACTTCCTATTCCAGCGAGCAATGGTTGCATAGGAAGGGGCGGTATCGATGTACACTGTGACCATGGGTTCATGGATTTCTTTTACATTCTTGCCTTCCTTCGTAAAAAATTTGATCACTGCGCGGAGCTCAACCTTCTCCATTTGTGGGAAAATTTGTAACTGACGATCTGCGATGAGCTACTGCTTCTTAAATAGACGAGGCAGGAGCGTGTGGCTGCAGGTCCTGACTTGTCCTAACTTGTCCTAACATCCCCACAAACAGCCATCCTCCTTCCTCTGTTTTAACTTACCGATTCGCAACACTTATTGACCGCCCCCGTCGAAAAGTCTAGACTAGAATAAAGAAGACGCCAATAAGAGCTGCACAGCGAAGCGGGAATAACTCCCATTAGCAAAGTAATAGAAGAACTAACACGAAGTGTGCAGGAACTGTTGATCAAGAAAGGAATAAGGAAATCATTCAAATGATTAACCACAACAAAAGAGCTATATGAGGTGCGAGATCATACAAAAATCACCGATTATGAAAACTCAACGATTTTGCTTACTACTCATCGAATAAGATTCATTTAAACCAAACACTAAAGTGCACACAGTACAAAATTAATAAAATACAATGAAAACAGATGTAAAAATATCATAAGAGACTGGTCAAAGGGCCTGGAAGCTGTAAATGAGAACAAGGGTTATGCGACCAAATATTAAATCATGTAAATATGAGTTTGTTGGAAACTTTGGCGTTGTCAAGTTTCACTCATCTTTTTATATGCGCACCGCCTGAGACACGGAACACGTCAGCTCCTCTCAAGCACGCTGTAGCATGTCTTTGATAACAGTCTCCAGTGCGGTAGTGATTCTGTTCTTGAGTTCCTCTAGGTTTGCCGGAATTGGGTGGACATAGACCAGTCCCTTCACATAGCCTCAGAGAAAAAAATCGCAAGGTGTCAGGTCAGGTGAACGTGGCGGCCATTTCAACAGCACAGTGTCTTCATCACCAGCACGCCCGATCCATCTTCATCGCAGATTGTCATTTAGATAAGCTCGCACATTGAGCTGCCTGTGAGGTGGAGCCCAGTTCTATTCAAAAATGAAGTTTTCTTGTTCATTTGGAATGGGCTCATCCATTAGCCAGTTCTGAAACATTTGCAGATAAACATGGCCTGTCACATTTCCCTCAAAGAAAAACTGGCCATGAAGATGGTTCTTGGAGATGGCGCAGAACACATTTACTTACGGTGAGTCCCTCACGTGCTCAATTGTGGCATGGGGATTTTCTTCGCCCCAAATGGGAACATTATGCTTATTGAGTTTGCCATTCGTATGAAATGTGGCCTCATCACTGAAAACAAGACGTTCCTTCAACTCGTCTTCTTCAAGTTTCTCTTGCATATCAACAGAGAATTGTTTGCGCTTTCGCTTAGTTCAGGCCGTTATGGCCTGAACTAGCTGCAGCTTGTAGGGTTTCATTAGCAAGCGTTTCCATTCTGTCGTTGGAGGAATCTGGTTTCCTGACTTGTTCTTCTTATGGACTTCTCTGGGCTTTGCAAAGGTGTTTGGCGACCACACTCGACCGTCTTTTCCGATGTTATTGGTCTCCAGATCCATTTTCCCTGCACAGACAGCCTTCCTCTTTTATTTTTTTCTGCCATGTCCCAATCTGTATTGCCGTTGGTGACTGTTTAGAGAACTCTCCTACAAATTCACGCTGCACAGTCTTGTTCGACTGAGTTCGAGCATATTCCAACACACAAAACGCCTTTTCACTTCCATTGAATGGCAAACATTAAACATGAAGTTTTGACCTGTCTCTACATATGCTGTTAAAGTTTGAAGTCATTTGAAGGAGAACTGGCAAAGTAATTAGAGTGCAAAATGATATATTAATTTTTTTTAAACACACGGTATATATATATATATATATATATATATATATATACATATATATATATATATATATATATATATATATATATATATATATATATATATATATATATATATATATATATATATATATATATATATATATATATATATATATATATATATATATATATATATATATATATGATAAATACACAGGCTAAATTTAGGAAGTTTATTATTATATATTAACTTCTTTGTACCGACGTTTCGGGCAGGAGCCCATTCCAAAGATAGGTCATTATCATCACTAACTGTCTAATATAAGAAGGGGATTTTTTTGAGTACTTGAATAATAATTTCATCTTAGTTTGGTTATGACTTATGTTTTTTTATCAGATTTCTAATAATTCTTATATAATATCAAAAAACAAAAGGTGGAGTTCAGAAATAAATATAAGTATCGAAATTTTTTCAATTTTTTAAAACACAAAGAATTACAAATGATGAAGTTCAGAAAATGTCTTTTATATATCTTGTATAGCTATATTTTAGCAACTTCTTCTTTTGAAAGTGGGGAAATTTAGTTTAGAGTTCCTTTTTAAAGTTATTATAATTGGCGAAGCTAAGAAAATTTATAAAAATTTAAGCATGGCTGCTTTTTTTAGATTTTATATTATAATTTTAGTAGCGAAGCACAAGCTCCCCCCGTGGTGGCAGTGAAGAAGCCATTGCCTGGTAAAAATATACATACCACAGCTTATATTTACATTTCTCTCCTTTGTGCTAGAGATTAGGAACGATTCAATGATTTTATGAGCTGAAGTATCTTTGAATTATTCCTAATCTCCAGCACAAAGGAGAGAAATGTAAATATAAGTCCAGCCTTGCTTTCCTTAGATCCAGGCCTATCTTTCATTCTTTCTGAAATCAGAAATATCAGATAGAACGGTCTGAGGACGCTTAATTTCAACCGCTATCACATGTTGTTTAGAAACACGTTGCTACCCACGTGCATCTTCGCGTCGAAGCAGGGCGCCCTATCGCCACTTGAGTCAATATTTAACCAAGGAGGCCTTCCCCCCGTTTCGCCCCATGCGTCGAACTCGCCAGATTGAGTTAGGCTTATAGGCAGATAAGGTATGTTCTCAGACGCAGCTGGGCATTCCCTCGAAGCCCCCACTCCATTGTCCCCTACGCCAAGGGAATGGCTTCGACTACATATACATCAGAATTTTCCAATTAGAGCAAATCAGATCCAGATTATCTTCGCGAGACATCACGCGAGATTTTCATATATTTACCATCTGAATGTGCAATTAACTACAGCACCTTAAAAGCTGAGTTATTGGCCGCTCATAATATGACTCCCGATTTCTACCGACAAGAATTTCGAGGAGGTCGTATTAAACCCGGACAGACGTTCCGTCAATTCGGATACATTCTTCAGAGGAATTTTAAATTTTGTTTAGAATCCTCAAAGGTTGATCCTAACTACGATTCCTTAACAGACTTTGTGTTGCAGGATCAATTTTTGGCGTCTCTCCCGACGGAGATCCACGCGTTCGTCAAGGATCGTCGGTGCTAGACCTTTAAAGAGTGCACCGAAGAAGCGGATGTCTATGCCGCAAGCCATAGTTTATACCCCAAGGAGAATCAAACTTCTCACCAACCCCCCAACCAGGAAAGAAGGAAGGATTCGCGCTTCTTCCTAGGAAAGCTGACGAAGTTTCTTGGCCCCGTAAAACCCCAAAACTTCTTTCCCCCAAACGAACAACGGGACACCAAACCTCCCGTTAAGATTTCTCCTCCATTACTCTTCCCGAAGCGACCAATCATATGCTTCACCTGCGGTGTAGAAAACCACATGAGCTGGAATTGCCCCCAAAATTCTAGGCTTAAAAGCGGACCAGCCCGCCAAGTTCACCAGATTAATGCCACCCCGGCTTCCCCGGTGGTACAGACCGAAGCAGCAACTTCTCCCCCTCCGTCAGGCCACCAGGTAAATTTTATTTTTGACAAAAGTTCACCGCGAACTTTGAAATTTGAGGAGGGTAGCGTGAACGGCTGCCGCGTATTGACTCTCGTCAGGGACACAAGGTGTACGTGTTTCATCGTGTCCGACGAGCTCTTCCCCTCAGTGGACGCTAACCACGAGAAATTTGCGGTGATACATGACTACCTTGGGCGGGCAAACCAATTCCCCGTCGTTAGATGTTACCTGCAGTGTCAGTACTATGATGGCTGGGATCAAGTCATTTCAGCACCCATACAATTCTGTTCGGTACTTATAGGACAGAGCCCTCCAGTAATTTCCAACCCTGAGTCACAGGCCGCCCTTCCTCGAGGCCGAGCTAAGAAAGAAGCCCAGAAGCCCGTCCCCCTCAGAATCCCGATCCCGTCCGAATTCTCGGAGACCCTTAACCAGGAATTTAGGTCGGCACAAAAGGAGAGTGAAGTACTAACACCCTTATGGGATAAGGCCCAAAACAAGGACAAGGAGACTGTCTGTGAACACAAAGAAAAAAAGTACCACCAACGCGCCCATGGAGATACGTTCGTAGCACTGGACGAAACATCGGCGCTTGAAGAGGATTACCCCGCGGATTCCCTTAATGTAATACAGACAGTGTGCATCAAACCTGATGCTGATTACCCTTTTCCTTTTATACCAGGCGAGTCTTTTAAACCCTCTGACCTGGATATCGACGTGCAGCCGACACCATATCAAAAGAGTCAGCTACAAGAACTATTATGTCAGTTCGACGACGTTATATTAGAGAAGCCTGGATGCGCAACTAGGTTCGAGCATAGTATTAAATTAACAACCTTAGAACCCATCCGTTCAAAACCCTATCCCATGCCGATTTATTTAAGACAAGCTTTTAACGCCAAAGTTGATAATTTAGTTAGTTTAGACATAATAGAACCTTCCACCTCTAGTTATTGTTCCCCAATCGTCATGGTCAAAAAACCTGATGGCTCTTATCAGATGTGCATCGACTTCCGGAAGATAAATTCGGTAACTGTGTTCGACGCCGAGCCCATCCCGTTGGTAGACCAAAACCTTCACCTTTTTGAAAACGCCAAGTTCATCTCAGAACTCGATTTGTGCAAGGCGTATTATCAAATTCTTCCCTGGCCCGATGTGAAAGCATATACCGCCTTTGCAACGGAGAAAGGTTTAATGGAATTTAAGCGCCTTCTTTTTGGCCTCGTCACTGCTTGCAGCAACTATAACCGTCTCATTAGAAGGTTGTTAGATGAACTTCCGAATGTACGCTTTTACTTCGATAATGTCTACTTCGCTACTCGTGAATGGAGTCACCATTTAACCACCCTATTAGCTCTCTTCGAGTGACTGAGCGAAAATGGCCTCACCATTGGCCCCAGCAAATGCCATTTTGCCCACAAAACCATAAAATACTTGGGTTTCAAAATAGGACAAAGCAAGTTAGGTCCTCAAAAGGACAAGATTAAGGCTATCGCCGAAATGACCCTCTAGAATACTAAGAAGCAATTAAGATCATTCCTAGAATTAGCTTCCTACTATCGGCGATTTGTTCCGAATTTCGCTGCAATTTCGGCGCCCCTCAGCTTACTTTTAAAAAAAGAATTTCCCCGAACGTCTACGTTGGAATTATGTCGCTGTTTCCCATTTTAATCAGCTAAAGAGTAAGTTCATTTCTGCCCCCATTTTAAAGTTGCCCAACCAGGATAAATCCTTTAGGATTAAGACCGACGCGAGCAATGAGGGCATTGGAGGTGTACTCCTTCAATATGAGGATGACGGAACGAGTCATCCAGTTGCATATGCTAGTCGCCAGTTATTCCCACGCGAAAAGAGATATGCCACTATAGAGAAGGAAGCTCTATCAATTATCTGGGTTATATACAAATTTAAACTGTACTTGATAGGAAAAGAATTTCAGATAGGAACTGACCACCGCCCGTTGGCCTATATTCGGAATGTACGACACTCCAACGGCCGAATTATGCGCTGGAGTTTACTTTTGCAAGAGTACCAATTTAAGATAAATTACATAAAAGTTTCCGATAACCAGGTCGCTGACGCACTCAGTAAGAATGTGTTACCAAATAGTGTAGATTAGTTGTATTCGTAGGATTAGGATCTCCATGTATGTATATAACGTCTTGTACGAATTAAATTAGTTTCTCTTGTAATATAATTAGTTAATGTATATGTCTGAATTTTGTGGCTCAATGTCTATTTTTTTTTGTATGTGTATATATTTGTACCCATTAAATTACGTAGAAATTATTTTTGTCCCATATGTACTGATTTTATATCAATTCAATGCTCCATGTCCCTTTTTTAATTAAGTTGTATTAAAGGTTAGTTTCCCCTATAATCAAAAGATCAAAATAATCATATGTATTGAGGTAATACTAGCTAGGTGCATGAAGGTACGGTCGGTGCAAGAAAACGAGTTCCCCACAACGGAGCTCTATCGTTGTGTCTTCTCTCTTTTTTTTCGAAGTGACAACTTCCCCCGGACTGGAGGGGTTTGATAGAAAGGTCTGAGGCCGCTTAATTTCAACCGCTATCACATGTTGTTTAGAAACACGTTGCTACCCACGTGCATCTTCGCGTCGAAGCAGGACGCCCTATCGCCACCTGAGTCAATATTTAACCAAGGAGGTCACCCTTTCTCCCCCCTTTTCGTCCTGTGCGTCGATCTCGCCAGATTGAGTTAGGCTTATGGGCAGATAAGGTATGTCTTCAGGCGCGGCTGGGCATTCCTTCGAAGCCCCCACTCCATTGTTCCCTACGCTAAGGGAATGGCTTCGACTACATATACATTAGATTTTTCCAATTAGAGCAGATCAGATCCAGATTATCTTTGCGAGACATCACGCCGATCCGGTCTCACCTTGTGCACCAGGGGCCATCTACCTCGAGATCCACTATTTTTGTCCAGAAGAGGACAATATCCCTTGAGTGCAAAGGTTCGAGCTTCCAAAACGCCAAGTCCACAAGGCCCCCCCTGTTGTTCAGAAAGAGAACAACGTTAGAACAGCCATTGTTCCTTGAGCCCGTTAACAAGAAACGGTTCTCACCCTCCCCCCCATGTTGTTCAGAAAGAGAACAACGTTAGAACAGCCATTGTTCTTTGAGCCCGTAGACAAGAGACGGTTCTCACCCCCCCCCCTGTTTTTCAGAAGAGAACAACTTTAGAACAACCATTGTTCTTCAAGCCCGTTCTTCAAGAAACGGTTCTCATTCCCAAGACGTCACGTCAGGATAATTTAATCCCCCCCCTTCGGCTGGAACTCGCCAGTGGACCAAAGATTCCTTCAGGTTGCCTTCCTCTGCACAACAACTTGTAATTACGTAAGCTGAGCATTACTTCTGATTACCTAGCCTTTTGTCAACCCTACATTGTGCCTTAAATGGTTTAGCGAACTATCCCATCCCTTTAATTTTTATTTGTTTGCCTTTTTAAATCTCTCCCAAATCTAAATCCTCGGATTAGCCAGATATTCCCACGCCCCTTTTCATTCTCTGTTTTTGTAAACATGTTCCGTTTTGTGAGTTGTTGATAGTTTAATTAAAAAAACTCTACCTTATTAATGATAGCCATATTATTATCCTTGAGCTCAGTTCCACTTCTTAAGCATATTGAAGATAAATAACATCGGTCAACCAGATAACCACGCACTCGAAATATAATTGAATCATTCCCACAACGAATAGTTATATAATGTATATCGTCGAGAGTCCATTCTAAGACAATATATATATATATATATATATATATATATATATATATATATATATATATATTCATTATAGCATGTTTTATTAAAAGCGACCGCTAGTTTTAAATTAATAATTCTTTTTTCAATCTTCTCGATTTGTCTTATATTCGCCTTCTCTTCATGGATAAGCGTACCGAAGTTCATCGGTGACTGATGCTTGTTATTTTGCCAAAGGTATAAGTAAATTAATATAATTTAGCAATTTTTTTAATTTAACTGACATCTTCAAAGTTACAATGGGGAATTATTATAAAGTATTCAGTTAATATATGTTACAAAATGTATTAACAAAGTTACGAACAAAGCTATACACATATAGGTAGGTTGAGTTCCAGGTGATAAAAGGGCGGAGAAGTAGGTAGCCAGAGAAGGGAGGAGGAGGAATTAAGCTGCTTGCCAGAGTGGATTAGTGGCTAGGGGCAGCTCTGATTGCACCTGTCCCGCTGTTTGCTTTTCTTGCGCTGGGCAGGATTTCATTGGAGTTAGACTGTATGTTTAAATTCGGTCGTTTCTCTTGGATATATATACATATATAGCTTAAAGGAAGAGCCGTTTACGCCGTTTGGGAGCATAGTCTAAAATTTTGGTGCTTTCTTCTATCATTTTTCGGTTGAGGCATGTTCCGTGTACTTCCTGTGTATATTTTTTAGGTGCACCGTTGTTCAGATGGTATGACATTCTTCTTGACAGAGTGGTTTCGATCATGCCGACATACGAGTTAGGTAGGAGCTCACAGTCTCGTAGTTTACATGTGTACTCGTATATTAGATGTGTCCTTTGTTTTGCCTGTAGCGGGGGTTTGGGGTTATTTTTCATGAAGAGAGTTGAAGTACGTCTATTTTGATAGTAGATGATTAGTGCGATCTTTTTCTCAACGTTTTGGGGTGTTATTCCTCGTTCTATAATGTCCTTGATGGCTCTTGCATCTGCTTGGTGTTCTGTGCTCATAGGTTTCTTGTAGAACAGTTTTATAATATCCTTATTATCCGTATTCCTGTTTTTAGGGGGTTCTGAAAGGTACCATCTGTCCATTTTAATTCTTATGGCTGTTTGTAATTCTTTATTGGAGAATCCGTTATTTACGAGTACCTGAGTGGCTCTCTCGAATTCGTTGTGTGTCCTTCCATGTAGTGCCGTGGGTTAAAGCAAGATTGATGTACGATGATATCACGCTGCTTCGGTAGCGCTTAGGACATTCGCTGTCCCCATTCATGAAAAATCCCGGGTTGGTGGGTTTAACATAAACTTTAGTTGTTATTGTTTCATTGATATTGGTAGTGAGGATATCTAAGAAAGGTCGTTGGTTGTTATGGCTTTCTTCGATGGTTTAGTTGAGGGAAGAACCTTTCTTTAAAGGCTTTTTCCAGATTATATCCTTTTGTTGTTAGTAAAGTTATATTTTCGTCATTCTCTTTCTTTTCCAACCCCTGTTAATCTTTGGTCAACTTGCACTCTGAAATATTTATTTAAAAGGACCCCGCAAAGTAATAATAAACCATTACCACTGTACTCCTAACAATTTTCCCTTTCACTATCGGTCTTCAACCCAATTTGGGCCAAGCCCCAAAGTACCTACGTATATATTAATATATAGTCTGGCCATTCCACGACATGTATATTTGCTTACAAGCTAAAACGTAAAAAAAAATCATATTTGACCTACTTTCTCTTACGGCCAAGTTCACAGTGTACATTTACTTTAGTATATAAATATGAAACAGATGCAATTTTATAATTCATAAACGATATTCAACATTTCAAATACCTACGTCCAGAAAAATCGATGCCATAAATAATAATTTAATAGAAAACCCAATTGGTTCGGTTTCTGCCGTTGTTTAGGAGACTCTAAAACTCATATAAATGATCCCGTGTGATGGAAAATAAGCACGAAAAATTACTCTTGTTTTTTCTTTTATAAATTTAAATTGTAGGGTAAAAAAGATATATTTAGGAATTTTTTCGAGGCTTCAATGTGATCATGGTATCACATTCGTTATCACCCCATTACCATTAGGGAAATATGTTACACAGAGTTACCTCAGACTTTACAACTTTAAGATTTTGCATTACTTATCGTATTCTGTAACAAGGCTTTCAATGGGTGCATAAAAGCTTGAGGTTTTTTCACTAAGACACTTTCTTCATGGCCTAATATACTGTATAATATATTACCTTCTATCATTATGATGCGGTTCAATCAACATGCTGGTCAATAGATTTTTAATAGACTTCAGCGTGGCGTAAGGGTTTTGGCTTTCTAATAGCAGGTGAAACGGGAACAGAGTAAAAATAAAGATTGTTTATTAAATTCAGGGTACTCGCTGTATCACTAGCTAAATGTTTAGGTGTTTAATACAGCCTACACACTTAAGATAGAGAGAATATTATAGGAGAGTTGATGCATGGCAATAAGTGACCTCGTGGGGAAACTATTGACCTCAAAATTATAACTATACCTTTACAATTATCCAAAAAATTGGGGTCTGGAACGACATTAATAGTGGGATTTATCTATACCGACTTTATCTTATGGGAAAGGAATGAATTTTAAATTTAACTCTAGAATCATCTTTCGAAATGTTTTCCCCTTCAATACTTTTTATATCTTCCTCTATCTTTAAAACATCAATAAACACATTTCAATTGGTAATTTGCTGTTCAAGACAAAACTGCTCATAATTTCAACCAATTTAGAATGAAAATGGAATTTGAGACAATTTCTTCCCGCTATTTCCTGGTTGAAATTTAATCAACCTATATCCCTAAAGGCCCCCGAGACATACAGAATAAGGTTGATTCGAATAGGAAAATTGAATATTCAATCTAAGTAATCTCTCTCACACACATTCTCCCTTTCACACAATCCTTATCCCACACTATCTGCTGACTATCTTACTCTCGAGCACTCTCTCTGACGCTTTCTCCCTGAAGCACTCTATGTGAGACTTGCTTTGACCTCTCTCTCTGACCTACAAAGTCTGACGCATTCTTCTGACTCAGTTTTTCCTTCCACTCCCTCTGTGTGTCTCTCTTAAGCACACTCTCACACAAACTCTCTATTTCTCATTCCCTCTCTCTCACTATATATATATCAACCTAGGCGGAATAAATACCCATTAAAAATCGTTTTCTTTTACTCTGTCAGATCCTCACTCCACTCATTACATCGGTAAAGGAGGCAAGAACATATTTAAACGATCCAAAGATGATTGAATAAGATCGAAAGCTTATCAATATAGTTTGGTTTTACCAAACACATTCATATATAAAAGAGATGAATACTGGACAAGTGATCCACGATCTCCAAGATGGAAAAAAAAGATAGTCAGGTAATGGGAAAGTTGCCAAAAGAAATTAATTAAGGCCAAATACACAATGTTCCTTAACAAAATTTGCATTCAGGAAAGACTGCTACCCAACTAAAATAATATTAAAACCATGACCTGTAGCGAAACTGAACCTATAACTATAGCCTTCCGTGGCCATCTTATAGAAAGTCGAATAGAACTTTTTAAAAAAAACACCCCTAAACTAAAACGTAATGTTAAGGAAACGTTATCACAACTTGAAGAGCTCGAAATTTCATATGCAACACGAGACTTTATCACAAAAGCTCTTTCTAACACCACTTTACAAACGGAAAACTCCGAAAAAAGCATTAGGACCAAAAAGCTTAATAAACTGTACAAAGGACGTATAGCATTGCCAGAAGTAACAACAATATTCCTTAATCTCTCCCGGTATATGCTCTCCCCTAGTGAAAAAGAAGCCCTTAACTTCGATTTGAATTGCCACCTACAAGCCAAATTCGATCCAATTTAAAAAAAGAATGTCAAACTAGAATCCCTGTTCCAATCGATAGTGAAGCTACAAGATCAAGCCATCATTGAAATTAACTCCAACCTAAAAGACCACCAACGCGCAGAAGCCACCAAACGAAGATGATTTACTGGCAGCAAACTTATAACACCAGAGATACGTAAGGCCATCAGCTCTCTAAAAAACAACAAAGAAATAGTCATAAGAAAAGCTGATAAATCCAACATATACGTCATTTTAAACAAAGAAGTATTTAACAACAAATTGAATACCATCCTAAGTGACAAGACTAAATTTAAACGCATGAAAAAAGATCCAACAGAAGACTTAAAAGATTATCGGTAGTTACACACTAGGATATCTGTATGGCATTGTAAAAATTCATAAGCCGCAAAACCCATAGAAGCCTATCATCTCTTAAAACATAACATAACATAATTATTTCAAGGATGCCAGAAGCCACAAGGGCAAATCAAAGGTCATCCGCCTCCGTCAAAAGCCACCCACAAAAAGCACCATCACCAGGAAAAGACAAAATCAAAGTCCCTCAGAATATAATATAACAGATGACAAAAGCCACAAGGGCTCATTATAGGTCATTGGAGTCAAACGGCCTCTTTTTTAAGGCACCCAAACTCCCAGGAAAACTACATCCAGAGGATTGCATCCAGAAACAAGGGTATCACCAATCAAGGCTTGTCAAGAACTAAATCATGCGCCATAGATATATACAAACAATATTAATATATACAAAACTTAGGAACCATCACAACCTTCCCTCCCCATAAACTCATCCAACCTTCTCTTAAATACAATTAAATTTGGACTACCTACTACCCTCCGCGGCAATTTATCCAGAAGTCCACCACTCTATTGGTGAAAAAATATTTTCTTAAATCCAACTTACACCCTTGCTTTGTAATTTTCAAGTGGTGACCTCTAGTCCGATTTCCATCATATAACTCAAAAAACTTGCTAACATCCAATTTATCTATCCCGGAATTTTTTTTAAAAAGCTTAATCATATCCCCTTTCACACACCTCCTTTCGAACGATAACATATTTAATACCCTCAATCTATCTATATATTCAAGGTGCCTCAAGGAAGGAATAATCTTTGTTGCCCTCCGTTGCACTGACTCGAGAAGGTTAATATCGTGTCTAAAATGTGGGGACCATGCCTGTATACAGTACTCTAGATGTGGCCTAACATAAGAGTTATAGAGATTAAGAATAACCTCCTTACTTTTGTAACTGACATTTCTCTTAATGAAACCCAACACTCTATTTGCCCTATTTCTTCCTTCAATACACTGCTTAGAAAACCTTAATGACTTATCTATTACTACTCCTAGATCTTTCTCATCCTCAACTGAGCTCAGCCAATGCCCATCCATTTCATAGTTAAATTCTCTATTATCTTTTCCCATGTTAATAACATTGCACATATCAAGGTTGAAAGTCATTTGCCACTTATGTGCCCAGGATAACAATTTATTTAAATCCCCCTGCACTTTAAAATTATCATCAATATCTTTAATTACAGCTGCTAATTTGGTATCATTCGCAAAAATTGACACTTTATTATTAACTGCCTCTCCAAGATCGTTTTTATAGATGACAAATAATAATGGACCGAGAACTGATCCCTGAGGAACCCCACTGATAACATCCCTCCACTCTGACTTTACACCATTTAGCACTACCGTTCGCCTCCTGTCTTTCAGCCACTCAGCTATCCAATTTGAAACACCCCCACATATCCCAATCATTTTTAATTTATGAACTAGTCTCCTATGTGGTACCTTATCAAATGCTTTACTAAAATCTAAGTAAATTATACCTACATTCTCTCCCTTATCTACTTGATTGTTACAAACTCCAGAAAGTCTAGTAAATTAATCAAACATGATCTACCTGATCTAAACCCATGCTGAGCATCGCTGATTAACCCCTCCCTCTCTAGATGTTAGCAAAACCCTTTTTTAACTATTTTCTCAAGAATTTTACAGACTACAGGAGTTAGGCTAACCAGTCTCAAGTTATTTGGATCCTATTTACTACCCTTCTTGAAAATGGGGACTACATTCGCTCTCTCCCAATCATCGCGTATTTCTTCATATTCCGTTAACCTAGTTTATAACTTCTCCAGAGCTATTAAGATACTTTCTACCCCTTCTTTAAGTATCCTAGAAGTCAGGACTCCTACGTACTGTTTAGCTAAAACTCTAAATGCATTAATAGAACCGTACATCCATTCAAAATTTAGCATAAATTCTACAGAGGAATTCATCGATATACTCGACTCTACAAGACCGGCAGGACTAATATCATCCTTCAACGTAGAAAGCCTCTTTACGAACGTCCCTATCGCTTAGACTATCGACATCATTATAAAAAAATGTGTACCACCATCCTACAATGCCTCCTCTAATCTTGACCAAAACATTTTAATGAGCATGTTACGTTCATGCACATCAGAGGCGCCCCTCAGAACACGCAAGTGGATGGAGTAGCTATGGGGTCACCCTTAGGGCCGACTTTCGCCAACTATTATATGGCTCAACTTGAGGAGAGATTATTAGACATCATGGAAAATAAGCTACACACATATTGCCGATATATAAATGACATCTAGATCAACGTCCAAAACGAAGAACATCTGATAAAACATCAAGCAGCATTTTGAGGAGAACTCCGTGTTAAAATTCACTTACGAATTGAGCACGGGCAGTAAACTCCATTTTTTTGGACGTTTAGGTACAAAACTTCAATGGCAGATACATCACTAAAGTACATAGAAGAAGTACGGACATGGGAATATGCCTCAATGCTGAGAGTGGTTGCCCTGAAAGGTATAAAATAAGCGTAATCGGCTCATACATGCGCCGAGCTTATAAATGCTGCTCTACGTGGGAACTTTTCCACCAAGATATAGCAAGATTAAAACTAATACTCGTGAATAATGGTTTCTCAAACAGCTTGATTAACATACAACTCCATTCATTTTTAAATAACAATTACAAACATGCGGATAAAACTGAAAGTAATCAGGGAGAAGTCAACAACATCAAAGTTAATTACAGAAACCAGATGTTCACAGCCTATAAAATAGATGAAAAAAACATGAAGGAGATTATTAACCGTAACATTAAGTTTAAAAATCAAACGGATAAAATCCAACTCATCATTTATTATAAAACAACAAAAGCCAGCAATCTCCTAATGAAAAACAACACCTGCCTAAACCCCTCGAATCTCAAGTCAACCAACATAGTTTACGAGTTCATCTGCCCTGATAAAGACTGTAAGCTTTATAATAACTTAAAATATATTGGCATTACAACCACTACACCTTTGAGGCGTTTAACTATGCATCTACAAAACGGCGGGCCTAAAAATCATATGGAGAGTCTCCAAAATATTAACCTAACGAGCGATATGCTTGTTGGTAACACCATTATTAAAAGAAAAGAGGTCAACAACGCGAGTCTGAACATCTTAGAAGCCGTATTAATAAAAGAAGATAAGCCGGCCATCAAGAGTCAGGCGACAAGCTGTAATCGCACATTAAAATTATTTTTAAATTCTACTCACCGGAGTGGTCTATTTCCTCTAACGTTACGTTCAACCTAGGCGGAATAAATAGCCGTTAAAAATCATTTTCTTTACTCGAACAGAATAATTGTAAAAAGAGCAAGGAAAGTGCTAGAAAGGACACAAAATGAAGTAGGAGTTGAATCAATCAACCAAATTGCCCAAAGAGAAGGTTGAGGTCACACAGATTATTCCAAAGTTTCTCAAAGATAGATGAGGCAGGAGAAGAAGACGAAGAAGAGATCTACACTTAGAGAATGAGATTAATAGTCGACGACGACTAAGAGTAATTAATTAACCGAAGCAAACCAGAGAATAGCATAGAATCAATTATAACTAGCATATGAATAGGAAAGAATAGATAGAGAGATAGAGACCTACACCAGTTTTTATAAAGAATATTTACTAATAACGGTTTAAACGCCTTATAAATACCAATACTACTTTTTAACTTTACCACGCTAGCTATACTACCTAAAATGGACAGAGATAAGCCTGACCTCCAGTCAATTAGCATCTCTTTGCAAACCTCTTACTTCCTTCAGCCTTCAATATCTATTGTTTTTACTATCACATTCGCACACAGCACTAACAGTAGATACGTCGAACAGGGGTCACGATAAACTGCAAGGTTATAGTTAGAGACAAGCGACACATCGTAGTTCGGATTCCACGTTAAGCTGTTAGTCCCATGACTAACTAAGTCCAGTTTTGTCTCCTACTATTTTCTTTGCAGTCCTATCTTAAAACCTTCTTCTTCCTCTCCCTCTCACTTCTAACCCCCCTACTCACAGTGCCTGGTGACTACTTTGGCTCTAGACAGCGTAACTATGGGGGTCTATAAAGGAATACCGGACCTCCTCCCTTCCTCCTTGGCCGCTCCATGAGCACTAAGGGAGCGGGAAAAGGTTCGGAAGAGCTGTTCTTTGTCTCCACTTCTCTTTTCATTTCATTTCATTTCATTTCTTTCACTCTATCAGATCCTCACTCCACTTATTACATCGGTAAAGGAGGCAAGAATACACCAAAACGCTCCGAAGATGATCTAATAAGATCGAAACCTTAGCAATTTAGTTTGGGTTTTACAAAACACATTCATTTAAAAGAGATGAATACTGGACAAGTGATCCAACATCTTCAAGATGGAATAAAAATAATAGTCAGAAGATAAAGTTGCCAAAGAAAATTAATTAAAGCAAAATACACAATGGTTTTCAACAAAATTTGCATATATATATATATATATATATATATATATATATATATATATATATAATGAAAAAATTCACAAAGTGGCACGTGACGAAAGCAATAATATGAAAATTAACCCATAGGAAAATGAAAATATAGTTCGAAAGTGCTTGGACTCATCTTTTGATTTTCCTGTGGGTTAATTTTCATTTATACATATATATATATATATATATATATATATATATATATATATATATATATATATATATGGATATGAGAAACTCACAAAGTAGGGCGTGAGTAGAGCAATAAATGCAAAAAATCACACAGGAAAATGAGAGGCGGATTTTAAGTACTTTCGAACTTGTTCAGTTTATTCTAAAGGAATAACGAAAATCTTTACAAAGTTTACCATACGAGTATATGAGAAACAACAGAGTAATGCCCCGCTCATGTATAACGAAGGGACAAAAAATAGAAAAATATTATTGAAGACGGATATGAATCATAAAACCAAATAGATAAGGTCTACTTCCGGAAATTACAACTGTGAGCAAATAATGCAGACATTTAAGTCACTAAACTAAGTACATACCTACACCTAATTGTGAAGACATCAAAATAAACTACAGAACTACAGAAATAAGGACTAGCAAAGCCCCTAAGCTCCGCTCAAGGCCAGTCCGTTTACAGAAGATGTTAACTACCACTTTCCAACGTTAGTGTAGCATACTTTCTCTTTTTTACATGCTGTTTTTTTTGTGTTAATTTACTATTTTAAATCTACGGTCCACACTTATCTCCACGTGTACCCTTTATATATATATGTTTTTACATGCTTTTCGAAATATTTCTATTCTTCTGTACACACCTATCTACATGTGTATCATTTGGCCTTTCTTTACATGCCTTTTCTGACTATTTCACTTCGACGGTACACACTTATTATCTACATGTGTACCCTTGACATGCAGGTTCAGCTATTCCTCAAATCCACGAACACGCTTTATTGAATCGAAGGGAAGGAGGGTGATAGGACAGTATTCTCTTCTCTTGCAGACTTCGCCTTCTAGTGATGAAAATAATATAGGTATAGGACAGACAGAAAAAGAAAAAAGGAATTCACATTCACTCCATGCATGGGAACGTTTGGCATCTTTTTATTGCAGGATTATATTTCGTATGAGGTTTTCTTATATCCTTCTACTAAGTTATATTTACACTAGTGAAGTACTCATTAAGTCGGTTTTTGAACATATTAAATGACGAGTTTTCTACTACACGGTTGGGCAGGCTATTACACGTTTGCGTGATTTTAAACGTGAATTAATTTTTAGCTATAGTAGAGTTAAATCGCTTGTTGACTAATTTTATACCATTTTGGCGTGTGTTGGCCCTTTCGTTCATCTCGAACAATAGTCTGTAATCAATAATAATAAATCCTTTTAAGATTTTGAATACCTCGAACAATTGCCCACGTAGTCGTTTAGTTTCACGGGACAGTAGGTTTAATGAGCGGAATCTCTCTTCGTCAGGTTTGTTTCGGACTCCAGGAACTAATTTAGTAGCCCAACGTTGCGCTTTTTCTAACTGCGCTATATCCTTGTTTAGGGAGGGACACCAAAATTGAACCGCATATTCTAGGTATGGGCACACGAACGATATATATAGTGGCAGGATTATATCTTTGGATTTAAAAGTAAAATTCCGAGCAATATAACTTAGCATTTGATTTGTTTTTTACGAGCTTAATTGCATTGTTTCGATAAGTTAAGGTCCTCCGAGATTAAAATCGCCAGGTCTTTTTCTAAGTTAACGGATTGGATGATTTTGCCTTTCATATGGTATTCTATTTTAAGTTATGACATCCTAAATGCATGACCTTGCATTTACCTATGTTGAAGCCCATTTGCAATTTATCCACCCATTAGACAATTTTAATAAGGTCTCTTTGCATTTGCTCTACATCGGGTCTCGAAAGGGCTCGGCTTCCCAGCTTTGTGTCATCTGCAAATTTAGAGATCCTACTAAACACTCCATTATCCAAGTCATTAATGTAAACAATAAATAATAACGGGCCCAGAACTGACCCCTGTGGTATCCCGCTGGCGACTGGGGCCCACTCTAAACACGCCCCATTTATAACAACCCGCTCTGAACGATTTGATAGCTAGTTTTTTAATCCATTTAAGTATGTTACCCCTCACTCCAACGCTCTAATTTTAAGTAATAGCCTTACATGCGGAACTGTATCAAAGGCCTTTTTAAATTCAAAGTAAATTATGTCCGCCGCATTAGTTTCATCGTAGATGCAAATCATGTTATGATAAAATTCGAGTAAATTAAGTAGGCACGAGCTTTCCCGTCTGAATCCATGCTAGGAGTCTGCAATTAAATTATTAGCCTCACAATGGCTCACCAACCTATCTCTAATTTTCGATTACAAGAGTTTTTCAATTACAGAAGTTAGACTGATGGGACGGAAATTAGTAGGCTCAGTTCTATCCACTTTTTTGAATATCGGCGTAACATTTGCACGCTTGAGCAATATTAGAACTAGGCCTTCCTTTATTGTTCGATTGAAAATCGTGCAGAGTGGTCTTGCTAATGCATTTTTTAGTTCTTTAAGATGAGTTGGGTACACCCCATTGGGCCCGGGTGACTTCGATTTTTTTTATTTTACTAATATATGTGAGAATCTGCCCTTCATTTATATTTATGTTGGATAGGATATTTTGGCCTTCAAGATTTATGTCCTCACCTAATGTTGCTAATTGTGTTACGTACTCAATATTAAAAAAGGATGGAGAAGTACTCATTTAATATTTTAGCAAATTGTTCAGGGACGTCCATCATAACACCATCTTTACCACTGATCGGCCCTATTGAACCTTTTATGGGCTTTCTACTGTTAATTTTGCTATAAAACCATTTCAGTTCCTGCTAGGAATTTATAGCATGTTCTTTTTCATATCTCAGCTTAGCCTCTCTAATAGCCTGCTTTACCAGCTTTCGAGAGTCTACGTATTTTTTCCGATTTGTTATCCTTTCGTTTTTTCTAAAATTTTGATAGTCTTTATTATGCTCCCGAATTAAATTAATTATTAAAGGGCTAACACGCGGTGCTCTCTTTGACTTTCCATTTTTCGACGTACGTACTTAATTAACTCGGATTTCACTGTGAGCACAGTTTGCTGTAGCTTCGAGTACATTCCCTGTACTCTATTATTATGAAAACATCTCTCCAAGTTAATTCTTTTAATCCCGTCACAGGAGGTTTAAAAATTACAACTCCAAAATCCTGCGATTAGTTGTGAACTCTTCTTTACCTCTACGCTCGTATTAATTTCAAACCTACTTACATTATGGCCACTAGTCGCCAAATGCTCACCCACGCAAACGTTTTCTACCAAAGTCTTCTCTGTTAAGATAATCAAATCAAGTAAATTTTGATCGCGCGTAGGTTCCTCTACTTTTTGAGGAAGAAAATTATCCTGAAAGAAATTGATAAATCTCTCCCCAACTTTATTCGAAGTATAGTTTGTATAGTTAACGTTAGGGTAATTGAAATCTCCTCATATTATTGTTTTCCCTTTTCTCATCATATATAAAAGGCACTCAAAGAGTAGTACGTCCTCTGATTCTATTTGAGATGGGGAGCGATAAGTAGTGGCTAAGTTAATTTTATTATTTTTAGCACACTAAAGCTCATCTAGCAGAACCTCGCTCTTCATATTTACAGTCGTCGCGGCCATCGTTATTGAATTTATTCCCGCTTTTCAAAATGACAATTTTGTTATAAATAAGCCTTTTAATAACATGGTCCAGTTTAAAGAGACCGGAGGATATATTAAAATTAGGAGAGAAATTAATGATTGCGCATTCGACAATATTTCATTTTTACAGAGGTCATAATGATTAAGTCAAATGGGCTGTATTTATTTCTTATGGGGTTGCAGGTCACTAGGTCGGAATTCTAGTATCTTGAGATTTTTAAAATCTTTGCAATAGCTAACAATCTTTGCTACCCTCCAAAATTCCTGCAGGAATACCTAGATTTAGCATAAACCCTTTTACAGAACTTTTATTTGATTCCCCGCCTCTTGAATAAATTAAATATTTCTGTCATATTCAAGTATCAGTCGAGCATGTACAAAATGTTGATTCATAATAATAACAATAGTATAGGGGGGGGTTTATTCTGTTGATTGTTCAGGTTGCCCTAAGCAAACCGGTAAATCATTCAGTGTATGCTTGACGCAACATAAATACAATATTAGGAGAGGATAAAGCAGTAGTGTTTTCTTTGTTGATTTATCTAAAAACAGTGATTCTAGCAATTGGAATTCGGTTAATTTTTTTTACAAATCTGATGACTTTGTTCCAAGAAATATTGTCGAATGCTCATTCATTAATTCGTCATCTAATTTTAATATATCCCCCGGCCTCTTTGAACTAGACTGTGTTATTAAAAGGCTTATTTATAAAGAAATTGTATTTATTTAATCTTATCTCTTTGATTTATTATTTTAGTTATGTTTCTCTTGTTTATATTTGGATTCACAATTAGGTGTGTATGTACTTGGTTAGTGGCCTAAATGTTTAGATTCTTTGCTCACAGTTGGAATTTCCGGAAGTAGATCTTATCTATGGTTTTATAATTCATATCCGTTTTGATATTGTTTTTCTCTTTTGTGTCCCTTCGTTGTACATGGGCGGCGCATTACTCTGTTGTTTCTCATATATATATATACCACCTTTGTAAAATAATTATTTATTCTTTGAGAATGAACTGAACAAGTTCGAATAATAATAATATTAAATTTGTTATAATGGGCTCTTTTAAGGCCAGAGGCCTTCACAGGCTTAGAAAGGGAGAAGCGAGAGCGACGTACGAGTAGTCGGGAAGCGTAGTTCGGGACTAGCTGAAAGGGACGTAGAGAGGAAGTTGATAGATTTACAAAAAGAGAGTTACAGTAATCAAGGCGAGGGGTAATGAAGGCGTGGACAGCAGTCTCAAGACTTCGGCGATCCAAGTGAGAGCGAATTCAAAAGAAGTTACACAGGAAAAAAAGGAAGATTTACTAATATTGTGGATGTGGGGCTTGAAGGATAGATGCTCATAAAACACAACGCCCAGATTTTTAACAGAGTCAGCGAAAGCGACAGCGTTTCCACCCAGAGGGAGGGTGGGAAATAGGGATTTAACTTTGTATACTAGAGCGGGGGTACCAACCAGAAGAACACATTTCCCTGTGGGATTTTTTGCATATATATATATATATATATATATATATATTACTACTCTAGTGGAAAGCTGTGATTAAAATACATGGTTTGACATTCCATTTCTAATCATAATTTTCGTGCTAACAATTCTTGGATTCACTCTTGAATATATTTAAATAAGAAGTTTTCTGTAGCAACTATATTCCATTCAACAAATCACACTTTTTAAGTCTCATAATTATATCTTAGTGATAACAATCTGGACCATCAGTAAGAAATTTGTTAGTAAAGCTGAAGACGTGGATTTAGGATATAATAATTGATGACGGATCAAACCCAATTCCAAGGATAATTTCAAGGGAAAAGAGAAAATGACAACGACATACATAGTAACTTTCGATTGAATAACAATAATTTTTGCGAGCCTGAATTTATTTATATTTAAAGAAAATTCAAACCTCCAGAGAGATTAAGGGAAAAATTAATCTTTTTTAATTAAATTAAATGAGAAAGTGCCAGTTTAAGTGCGTGAAACAGCGTTTCCCACAAGTCAGCGTTGTGACTTTTCTTTCACTGAGCCAACTTAACTTTTCTGCAGACATTTTTAGGGGGGCTCTTATATTGAGAATCTTATTGGCCCACCAACGTTTCATCACCAATTCCTGATGATTAAAATAATTCAACAAAATTAGCAGCCCATTTATCTAAATGCTGACCTATGTTGTCTCTGGTACGAGATTACATTGGCGCATAACTTTTTGTACCGATCGGAAATCAAGTATGTTCAAATCAATGCCATCATTTAATCTTATATCAAATAATCACGTTAAAGTCTTTTGTTCAGCTGCTATTATTTTGCAATGTATCAATGATCTTCCGCAAGGTATCTCACATGACAGATCTATCCTTTGTTAATGGTGGCTGAATGTATGTCACATGACTGCTGGTTCACCTTCAAGAGCTTCTCTTCTAATTGAAAATTGATTTATTCATTCATAATATATCGTTTAGCTGTTTCCCCATAAATATTCGATACTCTACCGATAATATCCCGCTTTTCCCAACTAAATTACAGGAATAAATTTAGGTTGGCTCTAACCACCAATATATGAAAATCTATATTGGATTGTGTTTCTGAAATGAGGCAAATCTTACGATTTTCATTTATCACTGGAAGGATTTGTACAGGAAGTTGCGGGTTTTTCATTAATATTTAGGTCAAACATAAAACTTACAGTATTACTGACGTAAGCAGGAGCGTTATCTGGGAATTCTATGTCCACTCGTGTTTTTATATATATATAAATATTATATATATAAGTGTGAAACAGAGCTAACAAGGAAAATGAAACGAAGATTCCAATTATTTTCGAACTTTATTTCAAGTTGATTATCAAGGAATGACTTAGACATCAGAAAACTCTAATATATAAGCGAGGATGTGAGGAGAGAGGTCTCCGAAAACAACAAATTAAACTAATCATTCAATGAATTAGCGACGTATCGAAAAACATAGGAGCAGAAGTGATGAAAAGAAGAGGTAGATCCAAATATTTAAGGACCGCCCAAAAGATTGAAAATTACACAAAAACAATTAAGTGGAAGATAAGATGAGAACATGACATTAATATGGGATGTCAGGAGTAATATATAGTAGGAATATGAAGACTCAGGAGATTACACTTTCCGACCTTTGCTAGGACTAACTTCAGCTATTGTATCCACTAATGGGACGGGGAAGAAATATTAACGCTAACAGTTTAACTGTTAGAAACATGCATTATAAAATGGTTAAAAGTTGACAATTATTGAGAAGAAAGTTAAAAAACAAATTACAATATATAGAATTAATTGATAATATCCAGTGTAATTTTGAAAAATAATAAGGAGAAGCGAAGTTTAAACATAAACTAACTTGAATATCAAATATTAAAAGTAACTGAAATAAACAATAAAATAACTATAATATTAAATTATAAAAAAAAATCCTAAAACAAATGTGAAGGAATTAAACAGAGGACTAACCTTTATCGTAGGAGTTGTGTAATCAACTAACTAACGATAGAAAAACTACTAACGAGATTTGTTTGGCGAGTCGGTTGGCTAGTTAATGTACTGGCGGGTTGGTTGGTTATATAGTGAATAGGTTAATTGAGGAGGAGTAATTATTTAGGTTTTGATTTATTTTATTGATGTACAATGACTCTAAGATTTTTAAATCGAGAGAAGTTAAGGCTGAAAATAAGATGGTAAATGAATCAGAATTAAGAGGATGATGGTGATACTCAGAGTGTTGCCTGATGGAAGAGGCTTCAGGTTTAGAAATGGGAATACTAGTCGTATGAGACAAACCTAAGTGCTTTTCCATCCTGCATTTAAGTTCTAAGCCAGTTTGTCCCACATATCGACTGTGGCAGGTCGTACATGTATATTTGTAACTTATACAGGATCGCAAGCCCAAAGAAATTGGCTCTTTATGAAGAAAAAAGGAATTCAACGATACCGGGCTGGAATTTCTACAAATGAATTGGCATTGAGGGATTGGTGAGGGTAGAGAGAAGAAGGTTGTTAAACTTCAATACCAAATGCTCGAGATAGGGTAGTCTAAGGAAGAACTTAGAAAGAGTAGTAATAATGGGTCGAGTATAATATATTTTGGAGAGAAATTTGTATACTTTCTGGTCGAAGATCAAATCAGGGTAATAATTAAAATTGAAGAAATCCTTTATATAAGTCATTTCTACATGAAAAGATAACCAGTTAGAGCATATATGGCTCTGAAAATTCGGCTTTTATTGCTTGATAACTCAAACCGATTAGAAGATTTACTAAAAAACTGTGTACCAAATCTTGTGGTGGAAGGTATTCTTTAAATATGACGACGAACCTGCTTAAACAACGTTGACATCCAAGAAGAAAATTTTGTTTTCCTTTTTTGTTGCCATAGAAAACCTTATTTTATGACGCTGTTGGTTAAAATAATCGAGAAATAAGGGTGCATCATCCCTGTGCTTAAAAATTAGAAAACACTCATCTATATATCTTTTGAAGAAAATAGGCATGAATTCTAGAGGACAGTTGTCCAGCCGCCGAGTTCCGTGGTGACACAAAAAGCTGTTGGCAAAGAAGGACCCGCTTTGGAGCCCATAGCCATGCTTTCGTGGTTTAAATAGAGCTCGTTGTTAAAAAAAAATGGTATCACCCAGAGCGGGTTTTAAAAGCTTGAGAAAAGTTATTTAGTTAAACCTAATATTTCGCCCGTATTTTAAAACAGAGTATCTAGGAGATGAATCAGAAACTAAAAGCTTATGATAAACATCAATTAAAATATTTCATTTAGTAAGAGAACGTAGAAAATTTTTAATTCTATTTTCAATTTTCAGAATATAGTTAAAGGGATCTGTATTCACCTTGGAAAATTTCGACAAATCTGATAGAATGGTAGACATTTTGCACATATTATCAGTATGATTTAAGACGACTACCCCTTTGCCTTTATCAGGTTTACAAACTATGATAGATTGATCTTTGCGTAAGGTGGAGAGGACACTAAAAAGTTTACAATTGAAAACAGGATTGGAAATTCGAAACTGTCCCGCTTATAGTAGAACTTATGAGCTACGCCTTTGATCTCATTAATCAAATTGAGAGTGTATTTAAATGATGTAAGAGTACATATTGAGCTGGTGGCTAAGTCTTTGAAAGGTAAGGAAATATTGATAGATGTTCAATTTGAAAACAGAAAGCCTACTCCCCAAAATATATAGACGCTTTTCTAACAAAGAAATCACTTTATCAGAAAAGTTAAAAAGGACTTCATCTCTAGAAATATTAAAATTAAAAATAATACCCAAGTTATTGTATTTACAGTTTAATCTATTTGAGGTCAATAGGAGATATATGTAGCTATTTAGCATGATATAAAACCATTTCAGACAATAAAATCCAAATGAGACGTGAAATATTTCAACGATAAAAAAGTGGGAGATACTTAAGATGAGACTTTAGATACACGACCTTGTTTAAGATGGATTTCTTTCGAAAGAAGTTTGAGGGTCCAAGATTTATAAAGATCACTCTGCATTAAAGATGATCTGAAAAGTATAAAGCGGAGAAACTGGGGGACATAATTATAGTTTTTGCAAGTGGCGTACAAATCAACCTTTAAAAGTTGTTGTTGAAATTATTGGGCTTACATAAATAGTTCCGTGATGCTTCTCTATGCCACAAAGGAGTGATCTAAGAGGTGATGAATCACATTACTCACATCGTTATTTATAAGAAAAAACAGACGAGCGGCGTTTAAATAGGATTGGATCTTTATGATTTAAGTAAGATCCAGTGATATGTCTATTTTTAAATATATGTATATGTTGTATGGTTCTAGGTATGGGTAAAATTTACTATTACATTTTTGAGAACATGTACCAAGTCCATTATATGAAAGACTGATTTAGTGAGTTAATTTGGGATCAGTTTTGATATTTGATCTTATTTGCTGTACATTGGACAAAGGAACCTACTAATGTGTTTTTCCCAAACTGAATTTAAGTTGACATCAGATAATTTCTTTGATCACGTCAGTCCTAACATCTGGCAGGCTCATTCCCTAGACTGAAACCCTCTGTAGAAAGGGTGGTTAAGAGAGATATAAATGTGTAAGTGCCCCTGCACCACTAAGGTGGAGCTTAAGTCTAGGATTACCATATCATCACTCGGTTAAACGAACGAAAGGACTGTCAAATAGGCCCGTAACAGATTCGACGCCGCCTAGACCTATTGTTGTAGCCGAGGCGATTTCATTAATCAAAATGAATAGCATAATCCTTTAACTCTTTAAAAGGTAACATTTGTAAATAAATATTTATAAATAACTTCGCTGTGTTATTTTCTATTATAATAAATTTAGGTGACAATTTACGCACCACAACGGTATATATATAAATATTGAGAAAAATTATTGCAGTAACGCAATTAATTATGCGGTTGAAAGGCTATTTTTGGCAAACTCAGTCTTCTTCAAAGCCCTCGGAAGAAGCTCTTCTCAAATACACGAGAAGGTAACACTTAAAATAAGCGTTCTCTTAGATAGCAAAAACTATCTTTCGATAGGCCTTTTAAAATGTCACCCTCGCGTGTGGAAGAGACTTGAAAATTTGTTATACTCCATCTCCGCTATACCTTATAAATTAAGAAAAACTAGTGCAGTAACGCAATTAATTATGCGATTGAAAGGATATTTTTGGCAAACTCAGTCTTCCTCAAAGCCCTCGGAACGAGCTCTTCTCAAATACACTAAAAGTTAATACTTAAAATAAGCGTTCTCTCAGATAGCCCCAAAACTATCTTTTGATTTGCCTTTTCAAATGTCACGCCTGCTTATCGAAAAGAATGGAAAAATTTTTATTCTCCATCTTCGCTACATCTTAGAAATTTTGGCAAACACAGTCTTCCTCAAAGCCCTTCCGAGTGCTTTGAGGAAGACTGTGTTTGCCAAAAATAGCCTTCTAACCGCATATATATATATATATATATATATATATATATATATATATATATATATATATATATATATATATATATTTATATACATATACATTAGGGTGGTCTCCCCCTAAAATTCTTTTAGTTTTTCATCTACACATGCCTGATTGTTTTACCATAATTGAACAGTAGATCACATACTCAATTTCACCAAAATCGAAAAATATTTACTGGTCGCTATATGGATCTTAAATTATTAGTCTACTAGTAAATTAATTTTGGGGATAGAAATGAACAGTCTTTGCCAATACTAGGTTATTTTAAACATATCTTGGTATTGAAAGACAATTTTTTTTTCTAAATATTTATATTAAAGTGAAAGAAAATAGTTAAATGGCAAATGATTTCTTTTTGACACAAATTATAACTAAAATTGCTGATTAAATATTGATCCTTTTGAGCATGAGCGAAAAATTTGGTGATGTTTTGCCACAAGTCTGAGAAGCCACTGTTTCTGCTCTTTATCTTTTGTTAAAGATGCATTATAGGATTTGATAAGTGCAATACCTCTTTCTGTTGGATCGTTAACATCTATTAAGTTAATCGCTCGACGTTGAAATTCTTGAAAGCACGTATTCTCTTCCCAAGAACTTGGGTTAGTCTTCAGGAATGTATCCTCTGCAAACTTGTATCCATCTTTCATAAGGAGACTGAAGATTAGCTTAGTTTTTGAGTTACCAGTTCATGCAAGTCTAAATCCTCGATGTTTTTGTAATATTCTATCGGCTAACAATTTGATATTTCATACGTTGGAGATTGAGACCATCTTCTGTTTGGTCTCACCATTAATTCTATGATCGAAAAATGCAAGACCAACAAGATGTTCTCCGAGATACCAAAGGTGTCTGTGAAGGGCCGTGGTTGCTTCTTTAGATATTGTCTGATTTGGGTAGGTACTTTTGCAAAGCTTTAAGAAGCAGAATGTAATTTAAAGGAGCATTAATTCCAAAATGGGTTTCATTCCAAAAACGCGAGTAGACCAAAGCAATAAAAAGAGAGCACTCTGTAATATTGGCCTTTTCACGTTCCGTTAGTTTTTAGTTAATGCTTAAACAAGTATATTTTCAAGACATATAGCCTTAGCTATCCAGCGTGCAAGGTGATTTGCTCCTGGGGCTCTTAATATAACTTCTCTCTTATCAATGCACCCAAGAGTAGCAGCAATCCTTCATAATCGTCAAGCAACTGACGAGATTTAAAAGCTTCCGGAAAATATGGCAACATTTCTCCTCGAAGATTATGCATTACTGAATTGACGAATAAACTGCTATCCGCCTCTAATAAAGAATCATTTTTAAGTGACGACCATTGTTCTTTAAAACGTTCAAAGAGACTCCTCTTTGAAACACTTGTAGTCCCAAGTAAACTTTGCAAGCACATGACAACATAATTTTGAAAATATGATGACGGCACACAATCCAAACAAGCTCCCTTCCTAATACTTTCTCAATTATAGTACAGGCTCCTTTATATAGGCCTGTATTTGATGCAGTTGTGTCAAATACAAGGTTTTTAAATTCGTCACGAATATTCCAGTCATTAATTGATGAAATGCATGCCATAGCCTGTTCTTCTCTTGTTGCTCATGTTATTTTTGGCACACCAAGAAGTAGCTTTTCATTCCAGTAAAGAATGATCGGTCCTTCAACATACAACGAAGCTTTGTCTTCATTGTATGTTGCCTCTCTTACTTGCTTGCTGGAACGTCATATAGAACTCCTGGAAAGTGTCATAGCAGCAGTATTCTGACCCAAGGCTTGTGCTATTGATTCAGCAATCATTGTTGCTTTTCTATCCGTAATATTTGCAAGATCAAAAACAGCAGTCACACCTGGAGTTGTAAATATATTTTTTGAATTTGAAGGACTACATTGTGCATTTTTTTTTCTAGTTGAAGAAGGTGGACAAAACTCTTTGTCTGCCGCAATTAAACTTTCTCCTTCAGATGAAGATGACTTGAAATCTGCATGAGCAGCAACTTCTGCTGGATTTTAAGAAGTATGTACTTTTTTTTATTGTAGATCCTTCTCACGTCGATATCTTTTGCGGGATTCCTTGGCTGAAGTAATCTTATCACAGCACGACTTACGGCAGGAGAAAATGTTATCTCTCTGTATCAACAGAAATTGGCGGTCTTCTTCATTTTCTACCACATTTAAAGCAATTTTATGAGGCTATGTCAAATAGTTTTGAAACAGTAGATTTATAACTACGCTTATTCATTCTACATGAGTACAGTTCGTTTTTGTGGTTCTTCTTCAAAAAAAGTTATCATTTATACAAACTTAGGAGTTTCCTAACGCAAGAGTCTATTCGCTGTGTGGGAATTCGGGCTCTTTCCCATACTTTTATAACTTTTTTGCAAGCGAGGTTGTAAATTTGTGTCAGAGTCATTGACTCCACTTGATAGTGGTACTAAACAACACGAAGCACATCACCACATGATGGTAGTCTTGCATACGAAAGCTCACTAGTAGGATGTCCTAAAAGCCAGGCTGCCGCAGATGAACGAGTACTTCCAGCCATAATCTGGAATAAAAATTTATTGTGACTGAGTGAGCTCACGGTTCCCCTCCATTTGTTATACTTTGCAGATAGTTTATATACTCTAAAATATCTAAATATTCAATATTCATGAAAGAATAAGCTTTCATTTGACATAAAATAAATAGGTTCCTATGTTTGTAAAAGATTACGGCAGTCATGCTTATTTAATATATATATATATATATATATATATATATATATATATATATATATATATATATTGTAAATTAAAATATGAGCATAAAGTGTGTTAACATATAATTCTAATTTTCTTTAAGTAATTCTGATATTGATGAAAAACTGCAAATTATCTATGCACTGAATAAACAAGGTATATTACTTACCTAAATAATTATATATATATATATATATATATATATATATATATATATATATATACTTGCATAAACCAGCACTTGTATTCACTTGTATTAAGTCAACTCTTAAACTTCAAACTACAAATGAACAATGAATCAATCCTCGCTGACTTATACAGAAAATGGTGCGATTGCATCACCATTTTAAACGAGGGGGCGTTATTGCGTCATTACTTTACAAATGGGCTCAGAAATCAACAAGCTGAAGCAACAATTATTATTGCATCATACGCCGAGTATGTGAATGTCATTCCACTTTTCAGATAATGCAATATATTGATTTTTTTTGCGAATTATTGTAAATCATATGGAACGAGTTATCCTTGACAAATATATGATAGTATATAAGTAACAACCAATAAATGCCTACTATTAAAAAGTTTCAATATTTTGCCTGAAATTTAAAAATATGGAGATACATAGCGACCTTTAAATATCCACCAATTTACTCAATATTTTGCATCAACTCTTTTAACATTTTATAGCATAATTTTCGTCATGTGTAGAACATTTCTAACTACATATATTTTTGGCCCCCCCTAATATACATATAAATATATATATATATATATATATATATATATATATATATATATATATATATATATATATATATATATATATTATATATGCAGGATACCGACGATATTCAGTCGAAATTTTCAACTGCTAATTTTTCTTCTTTAATATAATAAGATTTTTGCCTTATATTTTGCATAATAATTTAGTCTAGAAAATTTTGACCCCTGCAATTTGTAGAGGAGATATTGAGTCCTCCTTGGATTCCGCGCAAAAAGGACAAAAAGGGAGATTTAAACCTCTTCACCCTCAACAGAAGGAAGGTAAAAAAGGTGGGAAAGGAGCTAAAAGATTCAGCATTCGACTGCGAAGCAAGAGAAAAGAGTAAAAACCATGTCTACGATTTGACGCCATTAGAACGTCAGAATTCGTACCTGAAATCTAGGAAATCGTCAACACTGATACCAGGAAGTCGATACGTACCATTGCAAGCGAGGAAGTTGTGGATAAATAGCTCATCAGTTTGGTGGTTCATAATGACATTCGCTGCTTTTCATAGACGATGAGGAAGGGACAATTTATTTCCAAGGCGATGTAAGAAAAGCGACTCAAGCACACCAAAAAGCTGATCAATAGGTTCAAAAGCCCGTTTGAGCTGGACATGTTGTGATTCTTCTCGGACGATAAAAATTTCTGCCATGACAAAAAGATCAACTCCCAGAACAATGGGTAGCTCGCTGTCACACATAAGGATGTCCCCAGAGTCATTCAGAGGACATATCTGTCTTTTCCCTTTTATTGAAAAATTTGAAACTTCTCTCCTCAATACCCTTCCCCCCTTTATCAACAATAGGTGTACTCTTTCTATACTGGCCTTCTTCCTCATCCTCTTGCATTACTTATTTATCACTTATTACTTAAAGGCCAAACTAAAGAGTTAGTAATTTACCAGCCGGACAGCCGCTATGAATAGAGTGTGAAAATTCAGGTTGAGAATAATAATAATAAAGAAAAAGCAAGGAAAAAATCCCACTGAAAACGTGCGAAAGAAACACAAAAAACGAAACCGAGCAAAATTACAAGGGATACAAACGCTCAAATGAGTAAAAAGAAAACAAAGGCTCGAATGCTAAAAATAACTACACATTACACGCCAAAAGGCAAAAAGAAAGAAATATGGAAAATGTTAGCCTGGCAACCTGACACAAATCATTATCATCTTCACCGTATCACCTTCATTTATTATCCTCTACTCATAAACATCCCATCAACACACTCTCAACATACACAATATTTCCTAACTATCCTATCCTTCTCTCCTCTCATGCTATCTTATATTATAATATATTGAACCAATAGAAGTCTCTAAATTAGTGTGCTCACTACGCACTCCTAAATACGAGCACAGTACCTCGTAAAAAAACGAAATCCGCAACCCTAATATTACATAATTTTATTTTAGAAAACGACAAAAAGAAGAAATATATTTGTTTCACTGAAGTGATTTGAGATTCCTCTTGTTTTCAGTAGACGGGATAGCTTCCCTAAAGGAGGAGCTATGCTTAAATTTGCTTACTTCCTAGTAATTTTTCACACCTATTCACACATATAAAAGCAACATAAATTTACCACCACACTGCTCAGAACTGTTCTAAATTTAGACTTAGTGATCCCGGAACGCTACTCCAATAAAACTATATCAGACTCTATAGTTACAGTAGTCAAGGAGTGTTTTTGCAATACGAAGCTATCCACGCTGATCCACGCTAATAGCTTGATAGGAAAAGATAGGATTTCTCGGTTCTCTGTGAATATATTTTAATGAAACTTTTCTTAGCTACTCTCTACAATATGACAACACTAATGTTATGTTTTCATTATACTGTGTTAGGTCCTTTAATTTTTATTTCATATTCGTTGTTTTATGGGTGAGCACGCTAATAGCTTTTAAATGAGAGTAGCCCGTCAACAGAAAATTATTACTATAATACACGATTGATGGACATAATGAATTATTTGCTAACATGAGCGCTGTTTTGACGGATCACTACAAAAATCCTATCATCCATGGGATCTGTCAATTTCTTAATAGTAATAAGTTGGACTACCTCTGCTTCTGCTTTGATGGAGGCACATAAGACTTTGAGGACGAAAATTGACGTCTATCGGCATAAACATCTTTAACCAATTCGACTGACCATTCGTTTAAACAGATAGTAGAAATTCTATTATAACTGATTTAATAATTGTAGTTTCAAAAGTTTATTACATAAATATTTTGCCAATATTCCAGCCGACAAATGTAGCGAAAAAAGAAATAGTTATAGTTGGCACCACTGTTCCTTAAACAACATAATGAACAACATAGCGGAAAGTGACAACCACGGGACTAAACAGTTAGTATATATTTACGTTTTTTTATTAGATAAGAATTTAAAATTATCTGTCAATGTTACAAATAACATAACCCTATTAGTTTAGCTTCATATATTTCACAAAATATTGCTATCGTATTGGTCTTTTCCTGTTTTATTATTGTTTTGAATTTCTGTTTCAGTTATAACGGACGCTCGGCACAATATACATGAATTATCGCTAAGAGATTATATTGTTAGCGAACGCCGTTTTCTATGATAAGTTTGAAGCTTACTAATTGCATTTAGAATCATAAATATATAATAGTTCAGGAATTATGTACTAAAAATTATTTATGAATAATATATACATATATGTATAAAAGGCTGGCAAGAAAGTCCTTATTGACTTACGAAGAAGAAAGAAAACATTTATGTAGCAACACTAACGTAGACTGGTAGTCAAATGAGTAAAGCTAACCTAAGTTAGGTAGCCACGTAGGCTGGTAGTTAAATGAGTAAGGCTAACATAACCTAATGTAACCGTTGCTCCCCAAATTTTGTTCTTTCTTTCCGTTTCCTAAGTGAGTCAGGACTTTCTGGTCAGCCTTATAAATAATATTTCATAGCGTAATAATATATTATTTTTACGCAGGTCTCTTACAATGTCAGCAGCATTGGCCTACTTAGGAGATATAGACGAAGGTGGCGATATTTTTATTGGTCTCTCTTTTGATGAACTATCTGGTTGTTGGAGACAGTGACCATTCAGATGAAGAAGTAGCAGGTAGGTTGATTTATTCGTCTAGAGCAAGGATTGCTGGAAGCTCCTGCAGAGATCAATCGTCCAGGTGGACTTGGTGTGTTAAAGAGTCAGAAAATGAATTCGATAGTAAAGAAAACCCATCCAAAAAACAAATGCAAATAAAATGGTCAAAGAAATTGCAACAAAACAACAAGTCAGTATAAATACAGATTGCACTACAACAGAAGATAAATCTGAAGAAGCTAGAACTTGCTTTTATCCTATTGATTTTTTTAACTTCTTCTTCACTAAAGATTTTATAAACTTGATTGTCGAACAAATTAATTCATATGCTGTTCAAAATAATAATTTTTTTTATATGAGCAATTCTAAATTATTGGAATTTTTTGGTGGACTATTATTGTCATCTCACAGCCCTCTTCCAAATAAGAGAAAGTATTGCTCATCAGAAGACAATGCATCAAAGATATTATCAAAAAGCATTAGGAGAGACAGGTTTGAAAATTTTCTAAGGGATATACATTTAGTGGAGAACATAACCAATACAAAAAATAGACCATTATTTCAGCATATGCAAACTAAATTTTTAGAGCATGTGGAGATTGGAGGAGCATATTTCCATAAATAAAAGTATGATACCTTACAATAGTAAACATTATTCAAGGCAATTTTTTAGAGGTAGACCAATCAGATTTCGGTTCAAAATATGGGCACTTTATTCTAAGCATAGGTACATGCTTTCTTTGGAATTGTATACAGAAAAAAGTGTGACATCAACACAACCACTGTCAAATAAATTAGGTATTGGCGGAAATGTTGTTATGGAACTGATTTCAAAGACCGGCTACCTCATAAAAGGGGTTATAAAGTATTTTTGAGGAATTTCTTTGCTAGTGTTGTTCTCATGGAAGAGCTAACTAAGATTGTGATATTTGCATCAAGTACTTGTAAAGAAAACAGAAAAGGAAGATTTCCCATGAATTCCAAAGCAGAAATGGAAATATCACCGAGAGGAACCGCTGACTTCAGCTCATCTGATAGTTTGGTCGTTGTTAAGTGGAAAGATAATTACGATGTGATACTGGTGTCTCATTTTGAAAATAAACACAATGAGTTCAACACAGCGCTGGGATAAAGTTCAAAAGAAATATATAAATATTCCGCAACCAGAGAGAATAAACAATTTTAACAAATATATGGGAGGGATAGAGCAGCTTGACCAAAACATTGGCACTTATCATATTAGAATAAGAAAAAGTAAGTGGTGAATGTAGCAACTAACATCTTTGCTAGCTCCAACTAAAGTTCGTAAAGATGCAGGTGGCATTTCCCGTCTAAGAAATTATGCATCTCGCCGTTAAAATTCAATTGTAAGACATTCGATAATATTGACCCAATACGATTACCATATTAGATGTACGGTACCCTCCAACCAATCACAACCCTTGTCTCATGCATTTCAAACCATCCAATCAGTGTTGTTTTCCTCTTCCCTGCCTCACTTGAACTTTAATTCTTTCACTTGTGTTGTGTCTACTCGCCGGATAAGGTCAGTAATAATATAGATTCTAATAATCAGCTTTACCGAATGTCATAAGTGTTCTGAATGTAATTCCCTCCTTTCTTTACATTTCCAGTTCCCCTTTGAGGTTTTAATTCGTGCAACGTTCAGTGGATATAACATAAAATTCACCAACTATAATACATATATAACAATTAATTTCCCACATCGCTATACCATTCATATTAATATAAACCAACTTTTATTAATTCCCGTTGTATCGAATAATTTCTTTAACCACTCAACTTATTAAATCATTTATAATCATTCATAATTCATTTTAATCCAACTGTGTGTTTCTTTTTTCATCCTTATTCTTTGTTATATTCTTATGCTCTTTCATTGTGAAGTTTTAAAAATAAACCCTATTATTAAAAATTACAACCATTACTTGCATTCAAACTACCCGGTTACTTTAGTCACGCCCTGCCTAGTTTTCTCTGTTCTAACGCGTTCTCATCCATTCCTCCATTTAAAGCAAGGTTAATAACTGCTATTAGGGCTCGTTTAGTCATCTTATGCTTTCCTGGTGGCCTATTTTTCATACTGATATCAGTTGCAGTTAGCAATAACTGTATTTAGATAAACAAAGTTGGCACTAAAATTACTTTATATCAATTTATTGAAAATGTGTTGTGTCTTTTGAAAACTCATGGAGTTTGAGGCAAAAGAGTTTCGAATAATGGAAAGATTTGCGTCCATATTTTAACATCGGGGATTGGATCGTGCATATTACAAAAGAAAGACGTGGTAAGGAATGCTCAGAAAAAAAGTCATTTTCAGTGCGAGAAATGCGATATTGGCTTACATCCAAAATGTTTTAGAAAATATTATGTTCAATAAACTAATAAAATATGATACCCTACCATTTATACATCTGATTTATCTATATATACTTGTAAATATAAAACCTTCATATAATTTATAAAGGAAAACAATTTTTCGTTATTTCCATGTGTGTTACATATAAAAGGGATTTCTGATATCATTTTCAAATAGAAATAATACATTTGATTAATATTAAAACTGTGTTTAATTATAATCATTATTAAGATATATGTAATCATTTTTAAATATGTAGTCAATAGTAACATCATGAATCAATTTTGCGAATGGTACTAATTATTACAATAATTTATTTACACTCTTACAAGCATGTGATATTGAAGATGAAATCTGCCACTGTGTCATCCGGCAAGGGATTCAAGACCTCCTTCAAGAGATTGCAGTAGGTGGCTGAGGTCACTTTTGCCCATCAGGCACCCTGACAAGGCCAACAAGCCTGTGTACAATTATAACTCCCCACAACCTTACACCTCCTCCCGGCTTTGACGTCGCAAACGTGGGTAAGGCTCATCTTCGAAAAAGACCCAACCATTTACCCAACCGTTAGGTCCATCAAGGGTCGTAATACTCTCGTCAGTGGAGAGAACGCAACTTATGCCTAAGGCCATTCACTGCCAGGCCCATTGGAGCTCAAAGTCTTATGATGGTGCGTTAAGGAGGGAGTTTCAAGGGAGCTCGCATGGAAGCCATGGTCCATGAGATACGGTTCCTCGTGGTCTTCGGTACATGGGGAAGGCAACGGTGGTAAAAATGACTTTGAACGTTTGTCCGGGTTTTCCGCGAAACTGGAGGCCATATTCCTCAAATTCTTAGCTGTCATAGTATTGTAGGTTGCAAATCCAAACGCTTTTTTTTTAGCCAAGGGTCATTCAGAAATCGTCTAACCGTGTCAATATGGCGAACTTACTTGTCCGCAATAACATGAACAGTGGTGCCTTCTGCACTTTCCCTTATGATAAAATACTTTTTTTTCATCGTTTAAACCTATGCAACGTCCTATCTTTCAAAATAGGATAGTTCTTATTAGCGTGTGTCGTTGTACAACCACTCCACACCATACACTACTCCTATATTATGTGAGGAGTAAGTTCATCAAGAATTGCCACGTGAATAGCTGAAGGACTTTTCGCAGGAAGTAACGACCGACTAAGAGGTCACACTTGAGGAGTTAGGTTTCAAATCCTTAATAATCAAACAAAGTGAATAAATGGACTGTGAGATTTACTTGAATAGGCCAAGAGTATCGTTCATGTTTAGTTAAGGATAAAACAACAAAAATATAATTTTATTTACAAAGATTAAAATAAGAATAATAATAGACAAAAGGGAATTATTTAAATTGAGATAGTCTCTTAATAATTATTATGAGGAGGGATTCTCAAATGGAATAATTGATTAATGTGACTAGGCTCAGTTCAAAAGGGGGAACTTGACAATACTAATAATGGAGCGGGTTTCAGTCTTACGGGTCGATGTCTTCGAGGAAGGTCCTTCTTGCGTGAGGCGAGTGAGGCACGATCCGACGAGGCAAATGGGGCATGATCTGATGTCCCAGGTGGGCATGATCCGACTGAGGACGGTGGGGAACGATCTGAACCAACCTTCCGATAAAGATAGCAAAACTTCAAAGATGAAGTTCGACGGGGAATGTGAGAATTCTCGTAATTCCACTGGAAGAGGAAACTTCTTTTTCCTCAAGGTAATCTTTTGGAGATTTTCTTCGGTTCGATTAAACGAAGAGAGACTGTTGCGCAAATTCAAAGGCTTGCCGTTCACAGAAGCTACCAATTGACTTGGGTAGAATCACGGCTGAAGAACCCTTGCTGGTTGACGAACACTCACGGGATGATACGATAAAGATGGCCTTGAGGTGTGGGCTGGACTTGCCGAACTACAGAATACCCCAAGTATTTGTTTTCCCTATTCTGGATGGGAAGGGGAAGTTTAGAGAAAGGAGTCACAAGCTTCAGTTATCTTAATCCAGAGGTGGAGTCGATTCATCATTTAGCAGAAAAAGGCGAAATAGAGCGGCTCTTTCACACCTCGCAACCGGGGGGGAGGGGGAGGATGAGTTCACAGGATTAGGGAATATATTGCCAACGTGATCATGAGTCGAAAATTGTAGAATGTTCGAACAGAAAATGACATAGCTGGATACCATAGTACGTGGTCTCCGATAAATGGGAGGAGGGAGTCAGAGGTTGTTCTTTTACAGTGTGGTTAACCCCGAAACGACGAATTGGAAGTAAGAATTAAAGAACTTGACACAGCATAATTATAACATAGCATTAGTGTTGTCATATTGTGCAGATAAAACGGAAAACTTTTCATCGAAATTGACTAAAAGAGATCCAACAAACCTAGCTTTTCCCTTCCAAACTAGTTGCATGGTTCAGGGTGTATAGGAACGCATATACTAAGTAAGAGAATAAAATCCCTTTACCTCTCCTTTTTTGAGATTGTTCCTGTGGGGAGGGTAATCAAAACACATAACTCAATGTTTTAATTTAACGCATCGCACCTGGCTTGATGGCTTGATCTGACAAACACAATCTCTATGCAACATCTTCAATAAACATGATATAGATATCGTCTGAGTATCAGAGCATGGAATTACTCCACAGAAAAGATCAAGATAAACATTTAAAAAAACCGTAATGAATGCCAATCAAAGAGTAGACGCATTTAGAGGAAGGGCCATAAAAATTCAAATCGGACTCGTCTACAAGAGGTCAATGACTTGGACAAGTCCTATTTCGCTGTTATGGTAGAAACCGAATTATCACCAATAGTGATAGCCACATCCTATGAACTGCTAAGAAGGAACTACATTCCCATCCACAGTTTCACGTCAATCTTTAGCATAGGGCTCCTAAAAATATTTATGAAAATTCTCAATTCAAGGTGAAAGGCGAATAATTACCAAGGCACTAATCAAATTGGATAGCAAAACATTTTCAAGAGAATAAGCCAAGATTATCCAAAATATCTTTCTGGTGATGCACTTACAAAACCAGGCGTTGCATCAAGCAGACATTACATGCTGTATGCATCCACATGCCGCTAACCAACTCTGAATGGTTATTACTGAGCCTCAATCAAAAACTGATACGAGTACCGGTATCAGAAAGGAAGAGATATAGCAGAGCGAACTCGGACAGATTCATAGAAGAAATATGGAGCTTTGTCCCACGTGATATCTCAGAAGAAAACATGGAGGAAATAGATGAAGATAACGAGCGATTGAAAACAGCCAGAACTATCTTTTGAACAAGTCACTTCATACTTCCACATCTCCTATAGAGAGATGAGATGAAGAATAAGACAGCCGAACATTGATTAGCACTAAATAGAGTGTCTAAGACAGAACAGAGAAAGGCAATTGGAGCTAAATAAATAGAGAGAAGAAATGAGGCATCTCAGAAAATAACAAGGAAAAATAAATGAGAGCCTAATCGAAAAAATAACGAAGAAAAGACTCAGAAGCATAATTCGAGGATAATTAATAGAATGAAAGACGCACCTCCATGAAACATAATAACGAGCAATGGATGAAGATACAAGAAAGTAGACCTATCGAAAAAGAATTCTAGTAAAACTAGAAATGTTGTTAGTAATGCATCACGAAAATGCGCATTTTAACGCAGTAATCGGTGTGATGGTTCATGACAACTTCAGAATCAACATAGAGAAAATATCTCCTGCACCTGCCGTCGAGCAGCAAAGAAAAGAGAACCTGCGGCGTTGGCCACAATAACAATTCAAGAACTGAAAAACACTATTTATGCATTCAAACAGCTAGCGCCAGTTCTCTCCTGAGTAAGCAGGATATCATTGACCAGGGAACCTAAAAATATAATCGAGACAATCGAAAATATATTTTCAAGGCGTGTTTAAACACCGAATAAATCCTAGCTTACTGGATAGTCGCCAAAAAGTATATTCATCCCCTAAATTAGGAGAGACACCAAATTCATCCAATGTTTACCGAGCTATATCTCTTTTGAATTTCATTGGGAAAATCTTTGAAAAAATCCTAAGCAGAAGAATTATAGAATATGTTAAAGAAAATAACCTCAGAAATGATTTTCAAATCAAGATTCCCAAAACGTAGAGACACCCCACTAACAATTCGTATTATCACTAAAAAGATTCCAAGTCCAAGGTTAAAGCTGAAGAAATATACAAATATCTGGTCCTTATAAATTTAGAAAAGCCTTTGACAAACTTTGGATGAGAGGCATGCAATAGATGATTTGAAATGTGCTAATGAACAACAAAATTAGAGAGAATTTTCTTTGAAAATCTTACAGATAAAAGAGCATTTGTGGTTTTCAATGAATTGAAAGGAGCCGAGTTTGAATTGGAAGAGCTAGAATCTTCTATGGGGGTTGTCTCAGTTCCATGCTGTATTCGATCTATACAGCGGTGAGGCCATTACCTAAAATACCTAAATATCCAATTCGCTGACCACATCAGTGAACTACTCGTCACTAAATACGGGAAGGATGAATATTAGCCAGAACGACAGGCATCGAGATCAACATCACGAACCAAATCGAGAAGGAATCGAAAATTGGAAATATCAGATAAAAGTTCACCATAGTCCCAATCTCAAGATCAAAGGTAACGAATATCGAGATAGAAGAACAACTAAATTAACACCATCCTGAAGGCAAAGTATTATGATAAAAGATAACTTCGTCAGGCTACACAAAACACGTAGCTTAAAAGATATCGAAAGCCTGACCTCTGCTAGTCCTTATGTTCCTTAAAAGGGCTAAGTACAAACAAACAGCAAAGGAAAGATCTATCAAGCACTAAGAAGGGAGGCGCTCTTTTACCCTCCCATTTCCGTAAACATCTTATTAATAACAGAAAAACGGGAAATCCGAATAATACAAAATAAAGCTCGCTACCTTATAGCCAACAAAAGAAAAACAACCTCATAGAAATTTAAATCAATTAGCTGAAGTCGAATAGCTCAGCATCGGTATAAGAAAGCATCGGCAAATCTTTGCTGAAAACATCAGCACTAGAGCAAAAGTTCCTTTCAACTCAACAATTAAAAAATGCAACAAGAAATAGTGGAGACACCCATTATAGACTTGAGACAAACAAATAAGACACGACCAAAGAAGTGATAGGAACCCGAGGAGTCCGAACCAAGCAAGAAGATACACCCGAGGATCATCAATCAAGACCCTCAGAAAGTGAACACTAACATGACTCTCCATTCAAGTGAATATCCACATAAAAGTGAAGCATAAGTGTAACCCAATAGCTAGGCATAGGAGAATTATTGGAATGTTAATAATAGGGACAAAAATAGCATATGGCAACCTTTTAATTGGATTGATAGTTAGTGAGCTAAGAATATAAATAGAGACAAGTTTAATTAGTGAACTAAGTGAGTGAATTGAAGCTAATAAAGCCTCCAACCTATGGTACATTAAACACAAATTAAACCATGAAAACTACACAATCAGCAAAAACATTTAAAACAGTTAAGCATACACAACAGTTAAGAATACACAAACTTAATAGATGGCATGAAAGATACAGAATACACAAAAATGGAAAAAATAAATGATGACAGATTAATCATCTCTCCAGAAAAATATGAAAAAGTTGCGATTAGAACAAAAGTAAAAATGAAATCGAATAAAAGGATCAGGACGGAGGTGAGTTGGATTCCACGTTAATAGGTATGTCCAAGCAAAGCACAATGAAACTATTCCATTTTATCCTTCTGGCCTCAATTCAAACAAAAAGATCAGCTGAAATGAACCTCTTTCATCTCTTCCCTCTCCACTTTCTTTTTGGCTCCCGCCGCTCATTCTACCTCCAGCCCATCCAATATGGTTGGCCTGTGGAGGGAGGACGGCGGAGAACCAGGAGCAGTTGATCAGGGGTCGAATGAACCGTCCCTGCCCCGATGATCAAGAAGACCACCCTACCAGGGGTGGGACGGGGAGAACCTGGGCCGATTCATATCTTACAAACACTTGAACCATTATCGCCTCTGACATTAGACGGCTAACATCTCTGAGGAATGACTTTTGTTAAAGTCCGAAAGCTTGGGAAATAAATATTTAGAGCTCAGTTGTACTGCATATATATATATATATATATATATATATATATATATATATATATATATATATATAAATATATTAGTGTAGTTGGGTAGCAGTCTTTCTTGAATGCAAATTTTGTTTAAGACCATTGTGTATTTTGCCTTAATTAATTTACTTTGGCAATTTTCTCTTCTTCTAACTATCTTTTTTATTCCATCTTGTAGATGTTAGATTACTTGTCCAGTATTCATCTCTTTTTTTAAATGAATGTGTTTGATACAAAACAGACTAAATTGCTAAGCTTTCGATTTTATTCGATCATCTTCGAGGTTTATGGAATTTCTTGCCTCCTTTACCAATGTAATGAATAGAGTGAGGATCCAAATAATGTCATGAAAAAGCTAATAGACACAGACGAAAAGCATATACCCAGAGCAACGTTTAGAACATTACCACATCATCGGTATACGCCGCAAATAGCAGATTTAGAAAAGAGCTACTTAAACCTAAGAGAAAAGATAGAGCGACTTGGTCCAGGAAGAGGTGATAGAGAACACCTCCTTAACATTAGGACGGAAATAAATACAACAATTATAAGGGAGAGAGGCATAAGATAGAACCAATCAATAGACGAGATAGACTCGGAGATAAATCATACAAAATTTTGGCAAAAGATCATCATGGTGAGAGGAAACAGGAAGCCGATAACAAAAATAGCCATCAAAGAAAATGGAGTGGATGCGCTAGAACCAGAAGAAATTGAGACCGCGTTTAGAGGACATTAGTACAACGTTTTCAACATGAAGATTTTGATCGAGACCATAAGCTTAGAATAGTAGAAGAGATGAACAGAAATAGAGAAGAAGGAGTCGGCCTCCTACCGGCCATTCTTCACCTCGCTGAACATGGTATCCTAAAAGAATCACAGGATGTTACTTACTGCTACCAAGTGTTCATCGTGCCTAAATCCAACGGTTCCGGACACCTTATCTACACCTGGATCCGGTAAGGGACTTCTACGAGGCACCAACTTTCCGCCTCCCTAGCCTTGGTGAGGTCTTAAGGCTCACACCTAAGGGTACCCATGCCATTCGTCTTGACCTTAAAGACGTCTTCTACCACTTGCCCTCCACAAGAAGGCACGTCACTTCTTCGGGGTGCGCTGTGGCCTTCGCACCTTTCGTTTTACAAAAATCCCTATGGGATTCGGCGGTAGCCCCTAAAATTTCCAGGCTTCGCTTGGCACGGGCAAAGAGGTACGATTGCGACGCTTATACCTACTTCAACGACGTGCTCCTCCTAGGCCTCCGGCCTCATTCTCCTTCGAGACGACATCCTCGGGAGCTATCTCAACATTAACGTCGATAAGAGCAACTTGGATCCCAGCCTTCGGCTCACCTACCTGGGCGTGAGAGTTGATCTAAATCACCATCAAGTTGCCATTACTGAGATAATGGCTTTGAAGATCAAGACGGCCCTTCTCTTTGCAGCCGAAAACCTGGTTTCCCCCACTGGTTGGTGTCGCTTCGCAGGATTCCTTAACTTTCTCCTTCCACTTCTGCATCTTCCCTTCTTCTGGGTGCAGAAATGTTATTTACAGGATCCTGGCGTTCCGGGTAGCAGCTGGTGTCGCGCTCTCGCCTCCATCATCCACACGAGGTGGACGCATTGGAAGAAGCCTGGCTCCTCAAGTACTATCGTCTATTTTGACGCTAGCCCTTCTGGCTTGGGGTGGCACTGCTTGGGAAGCAGTTTTGGTCACCGGGTTCCTTTGGGCCCTAACATCTTCTTGAAAGAATCTCTCGCTGGTATGGTGGCCTTAATCTGGTTCCCTTGGGCACGCATCAGGGGTGACAATATGCCGGCACTTTACAACCTCCGGCGTGGAAAGATTCCGCCCGACATCATGCAATTCTTGTCTACACCGGCTTTTCTGGGTTTCTCGCGTACCTTCAGATCTTCCAGCCTCAACATCAGTTACGTCAGGTCGTGTAACAACCTCGATGATCATGCTTCGAGGGCCATCCAGGCCCAAGAAACCTCATGCCAGGGTGGCTGCTCCTATACCCATTTGGGTATATAAGGAGCGGCCACCCGGGCGAGGCATGGACATTTAACATCGCGACTTCGAGGTTCGGACGCCCGTCCTCCCTGCTCGCTTAAAGATGCTGCCCTATATCGCTCTTCCTCATTGCTTTTCCTTTCTTTTCTAATGCTTGCTACTCCTTTGTGTTCTGCTCATCCATCATTTATCAATTATTTAATTTTGTATAATTTATTTACTTATTAATTTCTCTTTATATGCATATGTATATGTATATGTATATATATATATAAAGTTTATATATATACTATTTAATTCCGTTTATGTATAGTTTTGTACCTTTTGTAATTTTATAAAATAAAGGAAGAGTTTTCTTCCCCAGTCGGGGGCAGGAACCACAAATAAAACCAAGTAAATAGCTCCTGGATACACAGGGATAACCCGCGAAAACCTGGTAAGAGCACCAGATGCATTTCTTGCTGAAATAGTGGAAATTTTTAATGCGGCAATAAGCGCCGGGTATTTTCCTGATGCTGTGAAAAAAGGGAAAATAGGTTTTTCGCCCAAACCAGTCAAGCACCCTGACCAACTAAGAAACTTCAGGCCGATAACTCTTCTGTAAACAGTGGCCAAACTACTTGAAAGATTGATCGGCAGGAGATTGAACCAACATCTAGAAGTCAATGATCTCATTCCTGGTCAACAACACGGGTTCAGGAAAGGTAGAAGTACCGAGACGGCACTGACAGTAATAGTGGAAACAATAGCTAAAGCCAAACATGTGAGAAATTACACTGATCTGGTTTTAAGAGACGTGCAGAAGGCTTTTGATAAGGTCTAGATAATAGGCCTAAAATTTAAGATCAAGAGATTAGGACTTCCGCCGATCCTAACACAATGCATATGTGACGACATCACAGACCGCAAAGCATATATTAACATAGAAGGATATCAAGTACCCGATTTTGATATCAATCAAGGTGTCCTCCAAGGAGGGTGTCTTAGTCCAACGCTTGATAACATATATACAGGTGACCTTCCAAATCCAATCTACGACACCTCCAAATACATTAAATTCGAGGACGACATCTCAATAATCGTTAATAGTCCATATAGGCCTCCAACTCAGTAACCCTCCTCAGATCCAGGCACACCGCAGTCTGGTGTGCAGACAATTAAATCCATGGATCGGACAGCACAGCAAGGAGGAGATTAAAGAGGAGATCACTAGGAACCAGTCGTGTCGCTGACGTGGTAAAAATAGTGAAGTTCTGAAATGAGCGGGATAACACTGAATACCAACACGTATTTAAAATAGTATTCAGTAACACACAGATGGCCCAGAAAGGCAAAGAAAGGGATGTACTACTCTTCAACGCTAGGGTCTGTGCAGACCAAATTGAAAGAGAAGAGTTTACCCCCATTCAAATGTGTTTCAGATGTTACAAGATGGAGCAACACGCAACGAAGGATTGCAAAGAACAGACTATGACGTGCTCCAGGTGCAGCAGAAAAGGCCACGGATGGCGAGAATGCAAGGCGCCGGTAGAAAGATACTTAAACTGTTAACTTAACCAAGGGGCGATGGCCATGTCCTGCCTCCAAAAGAAAGACATCATCAGGAAAAAGAGAAAGGCAGAAACAAGGAGAAACACTAACTCGTATGCCTAGGCAACTATAGCGGCACAAACAAAAACTGCAGAAAAACAGCTTTCGAAAACTTACCTCAAACTAGAGAATGAGAATTTGACGAAGATAGCTGCATATCATTTGCGCACGTGAATAATCTTACAAATCCAGGATCGTTCGCGAAGACACTAAATCTCATGCTGAAAAAAACGGCATGTCAGAGATGTGGTTTCCGGATGATCCACCATCGGGTAACGTGCTGCAGCTGCAGTTTTTGGCACAGGGAGCATCAGATGCACCGGCGACTCGATGTTCCTAAGAAGAAAGAACATTGGAGCCCGCAGAGGAAGCGAAACTCACGACTGTAAAAGCAAACACTACTAGGACAGATCCTAGACTAGAGGCACAGAAACGTCATGAGAAAAAGGAAAGAAGAGCCGCTAGAAGAATAAAGGAAGCAGAAGGTAACCTAGTGAGCCAATCTTCCTCAGAATCTGAGGCTGAAGAGGTTGAAAACAGGGCGACCAAGGGCCCTGTAAGCTCGAGAAGTAGGTCAAAGACCTTGAAGCGTACCTACAAGTACGACGGATAGGAGATAGACCTCAAGATTAAAACGAACGAACGAACCCCACACCCACAGAAGCTCTCCCCCAAGAAGATATTTCAGGGTATTCAACAAAGAACATTCAAGTAGACCTACTCAGCAACAGAAATAGAAACAGACATTGAGCAAGCAATGACGGAGGGCACAGTGAAACTTCATAAAGACTCCTGCATCACTCTAAGTGATGCAGAATTCAAGAAAATAAGAAACGGCAAGAACACTACACCAAAGACACAAGAAAAACTAAAACACAAGTACAAGAAAACTTGGAAAACAGAAACAACGCTCTCAAAATCCTAACACTGAATGTGAATGGATGAAAGGAAAAGTCTATTCTTTACGGCAACATCTTCCGGAAAGAAGACCCATACATCATTCTCATATCAGAACATGGAATCAACACAAACAATGACACTATAAAAATACACACTTATACAGTTATACAAAAAAGTCGCACACAAAAAGGTACGATGGCACAGCCATAGCTATCAAGAAAAGCATCAATTTCAAAACGCTTCCGGACTTAGACGAATCATTCGTGGCTGTCGAAATCCTGACCCTGGTTGAAAGTATAACGGTGGCGGCAGCCTACCAGCCGTCCAGGAGATAATACCTTCCGATCAACAAATTCTACACTCTCTTCGGGCAAAAAAGGCTAGCGTTGCTAGGCGGGATCTAAACGCCCGTTGCCGTGCATCTGGCTACAGGCGCGTCGACCTAAGAGGACGAAACCTGGAGCTACTATTTGAGAGAAAAAAGTTCCAGAGAGTTGGACCAGACTTCCCAACTTACCTAACACAATGCTCGGCGACAAAACCAGACATTGTGTTGGCAAGTCCAGAATTCCCTTTCAAAATCGCCAAAGCCCCAGGCCCTGTGGTCCCGAGTAATCATATCCCAATTATCACCAGCATTTCTCTTGCGCCAATGCTCAAGCCAGTCACACTTAGAAAAAGTTACGTTAAAGCTAACTAGGAGAAGTACAGAGAAATGCTCAGCACCTACCAGCCAGCTGCCCTGGATGACGCTAATCTTGAAGAAATTGGTGAGAAGATCGACAAGCTCACTAATCCCCTCATTCAAGCTGACGAAAGATGCGTCCCCAGAATCTCGTACAAAATGCTCCTGCAACCTAGGTAGACGGACGAAATGAGGAAAATCGCCAGGGAACACAGGGAAAGTTACAAGGAAGTCGGCAGTACAGGCCCGAACCGGGAAAGGGCAGTCCGAATGATACAGCTAAGCGAGGAACTGAAAAACATAATCCTCGAGAAAGAGCAGGAAATCTGGAAGGATATCATAGGCAGACTAGACAGGGAGATAAATCCTGTGAGTTTTTTGAACAGCGTCCGAAGACTTAGGGGATTACCTCCCAAGCCAGGAAAAAAATAAAGGAAGGCAACATCTTCATAGAGGATCCGGGCTCTCTCGAAAAGACATTCAGGAGACATTGAAAAGAGGTCTTTTCAATATACCCTGAGGAGAACGACGATTTAGACCCGGACTACGAAGATCGATTGCTCGACGACCTCGGAACGATGATACATAGGACCTAACCACAACCGCAAGTATCTAGAGAAAGAGAGATGGTTGACCACGGGCGCTCTATCACTGTTTAAGAGACCATGAACACCATTAGGTCCTTTAAACAAAGGGCGCCCGGCTGGTCTGGGCTCACCAAGAACAACCTGGTGAGTGCGCCACGGCAAATTATTCAGGGCATGGTAAACACCCTGAATGCAACCTTGGATACTGGCTACTTCCCTGACGGGTATAGGGTGGCTAAAATCATCTTTATCCCGAAGAGGGACAAGCCCCCTGACCAAGTGGCCAACTATCGCTCAAGAAATTCCTAGAAATTCCCGGCAAGATCTTTGAGAAGATTATAGCCTACAGGCTACAAAATTAGCTAGATGAGTTAGGAGCGCATAACTCACAACAACATGGGTTTAGACCTAAAAGGGGCACGGAAACGGCCCTGGCGCTCCTAACCGAAAATATCGCTCACTGCCGAGTAAAGGGTCAATATGTTGGCATCGTGATGAGGGACGTGCAGAAGGCCTTCGACAAGGTTTGGCTGAGTGGACTACAATATAAGATTCTAGGTCTCCAGCTAAACCCGGTCTTGGAAAGGATTCTTTGAGACTACATCATGGACAGAAGGGCACGTATCATGATAGAAGAGCACAAAGGTCTAGAATTCGAGCTCAAAGCGGGCGTTTTCCTTTGCTTTACCTGATCTTCACCATCGACCTCCCTACTCCAATACACCGGGACACGATTTATCTGCAATACACAGACGACGTCACGCAGATCGTCCCCAGTAGGGTTAGGAAAGCGAGGGATCAGGCAATCAACACAATTGCAGAGATCTCAAACATCAACCAATATGAGAAGAGGTGGAAAATCCGGACAAATAGGGAGAAATTTAAGATCCTCCCGCTGAGCCGCACGTTAACGTGGCCCATTATAATAGATGGGAGTTGATACAGCTACTCCGCCGAAGGAACCATTCTGGGCCTAAAAATCGCCGACAACAGATACTCGAGTCACTACAAGGAGAGTCAGAATATGGCTAGGAGAGAAATCTCCAAGCTGTATAGGTTCCGTAATCTTAGCCGGGCGAACATCAGGAAATTATACCTGATGTTCATCCGGGCTAAGCTCATCTACCCTGCAGTAGTGACTCAAGCGGCCAGCAAGACCACTATGAGGAGGTTCCAGCGAGTGCTGAACTTTGCATCCCTCTGCATCATTAAAACCAGACGAAGAGAGCAACTTCAGCAGAGGCAACTGCACCGCAGACAACGTTTGGAGCCCATTAATGTCACTACGCAGAAAATGGCCAAAAAAGTATGGTCTACAATGGCCAATGATATCATTCCAGAACTAAGAAGAACTGGCGGCAGTATTAACATCCCTGCCAGATTACGCCGGAAGGTCGCTCGAAATCGACATTTCCCAAGTACTAGACACTGCTCCGAGGAGAATATAGCACCAATATACACATGAACATAAAAATCACTGAACACAAAACATACAACTACGAGAAAGATAGCAAATCTACAAGTAAATACGAAAAAACAAACACAATAGAACAAAAACGCGAAGTGACGAACTAACTTTGAGCACTAATAAAGGCTTGAATGCTCAACATCGCGCCAATACTAGAATTTAAAACAAAAAGAAAAATACAGAAAAGAACACAAAAGAAGAACGAACACAAATTCAAACAACAGACAACAACAACAGAACAAAAAGGACAAATAAATAACTAAAGAATAAAAACGCCTTCGATGCCCCTCAATCAAGAGCAACCCTACCTTACTTTCACCATCTATCATCTACCACTATCTAAATTCTGCAACTATTGAGTATACCAGAATAATTCCTTACCCCGCCTCTACCCTCTCTTGTGTCTCAAAAACTCAAAAAAGGCGACTTCAAAGAGGGAAAAATAAATGCATGTACCTAATCACAGGTACACGAGGGCAAGAAAGAAGACGCCAAGAAGACCGGCACAGAAAGGGGGCGATAATTCACATTAAAAAAGTCATCCAAGAACGGACCCGGAAGATTCAGGATCTGGTTAATCGAGAACTGAGTGAAGAAATTACTCAGATGATCAACCAGAACTAAAGAGCAGAATGTCGCGCCAGTTTTCCAAGTTCCGCTAACCAAGTGGCTGGCGGCGATGAAGTGCTGTTCTACGCATGATGAGTGAGATTTATAATCTAATCTAAGGAAACAACCGATTTAAGAATAAAACTCACAATTATGACTAAAACTCACCGAAGAAGACAAACGTAAAACCAAGACAGAAGAAAACTACCGAATACGACGAGAAGTCAACCGACTATGAAAAACTAAAAAAGTAAAACACACACACATACAAAGAATACAGAACATTAAGCACACACTTAAAAGTTTGAAAAAACATAAACAAACAAGCAATGAATATTACACAACAAAGCTAAACTAAAGTTAGCAAGACAAATGACTTGAACGCCATAAAAATAAAAAAAATCAACGAAAACAACATAAAATACAGCTACAAAGAAATAATGAAAGTGATAGGCCTGATCACCAGGCTCTAGCATCTCTTTCCACCCTACCACGCTTCTTTCTCTTTTCACCGCTTGTCTATTTTCTCTATCTATCCACATACCCTATCGTACTTCCCTACACGCACCCACACTTTAACTTAATTGGAATTGGAATAATTCTATTTCTGTTTATTCCTTGAAGATGACCTAACATGGTCGAAAGACGTCTAGGAATAAAAAACGTGATTCGCCGATGTTTTTTCTTGCCTCGAAGAACCCGTTAAAAAACTTGTAAGAAATATTAAAAAAATACAAGTTAAAATTAATAACGCTGCCTCAGCTGTGGACTTCAATAGAACCTGCATACAACATGGCCTTTTACCGAATTATATATATATATATGGATTAAAAGTGAACTTTTATTATGTTATTATGTGGTATTTCTTGGCGTCAAAGGAAAAGATTAAAATGGTTGGAACTAAATTGAAAATGTTCTTGTTGATGAAAATTAGAAAAATAGGCAATAATAATATGATAAAACTAGACAAGAGCAATAAGCAATGGTCTGCCATCAATATTCACCCTCACTATTGAGATACATATATTGTCACTGCCAAAAATTGCTCGTTAAAAGCGGCGGTAATTTTTCTGGAAAGAACAACTAAAAATAAATCCATTTGGTATGTTTTATTTTTTAGTTGTTCTTCCCAGAAAAATTAATACCACTTTTAACTAGCCAATTTTACAGTGAGAAAATATGTATCTCAATAGGGAGGATGAATGGTTATTGATGGCAGATCAAATGAGTTGGTACCATTATTAACCTTACCAACTCAAAAGACATTGTGTGTTTCAGGGAAGAGTATGCCAAAAGAGGAGTAATTTTAAACCCCCGCTCCCAGGCAGAAGAGCAATCTTTGGGTTCGAAGGTGAAAAATAATAGGAAGGAAAGCGAATAAAACACATTAAATACTAATAAAGAAATGATCGTTGACCGAAACAATGACTCCTGTCGCCACAAATATAGAGTGGTGTTGTGGTAAATGGGGTTACCCCCAAACAGCATTAATTTTTATGGCCTTCCTTTCTGAGTAAAGAACCAAAGTTTAATGCGGATAAAATCCACAGGTCAAACTGATTCATGACTCCATCTGGCGACTAATCCCAACCAATTTGGTTTAACTTGGCTAAAGCTGAAACAAAGGCATTTCACCTGCCTTGGCCGTAGCCCAGTACACTCACATGGCTCATATGCATTTTGAAGGCAAGGGCCAGGAGAGTTGCGCGCCTTAATGACTTTATCACAATTGTCGGGTGTAGCTGCAAAGCCAATGAGAGAGAAAGAGTTACATGAAATTACATGGCTATTTAGGTCACAAAAGACCTTGCAGTACATACTAGGTTACCTTAGGTTACGATATTCTCGGCAAATTGTGTGAATCCGTCAGCTGAAGGCGAGGAAGTTATTCCCTAGTGAACTCTGTCAACCGGGGATTAGATACAAAGTATTTATCTATACCACGATTGAAGGTTTTTCTATGTATGTTGCGAGGAAGCCCATTCGATAAGTTGAAGATTCGGTTAAAATGAAATTCTTTGATTTGTGCGACTTAAAAGCTTTACCTATAATTAAGCAACCATTTCTTTTCGTGAAATTTGACTTGTCAAATGTGAACTCTCTCTTGTTATCCAGATTATTTATGCTTTTGATCATTTTTAACACCTGAATTAAGTCCCGTTTTAATCTACACTGAGTGAGCGGAAATAGATTTGGTTCTCAATGTGACTCTTCGTATATTTTTTCTTGGAAGCTTGTATCATTTTAGTAAGTGTACGTTTGACTCGTTCTTATTTCGCTATATCTACCTGGTAGTATGAACACCAGGCTAGAACTCAGTGTCGTAGGCCAGGTTAGATCTCCTGACCTCCACTTGCTTCCTTTGACTTTAAACGTGAGTTGCACTAAATTGAGTAAGACTGAATATTTTTCTTGGCCAAATTAATTCAACTAAATAGGAGGTTCTGGATATAAAACTAGATGAAACAAAATATTTTTTACTAGTGTACAGACAAAAATAAAATAATGGATACAACATAGAAATACCAAAAAAACTAAATGGGCAAAAGGTTTACACATGTCTGCTCCATGCGAGAGCCGTGAGCACGTACACACAAACATACACGACCGACAAAAGGGAAACTACCATTCCGGGTGGATCTACCTCCTGACGGTTTTCTACCTTGGAGGGGAAGGGGGAGAGATGAGCGTCGAGCTCGATTGCATTTCAATGGCAGCATTGGGCTTGTACTTGGCCGATTAGTACTTGGCCTACTTGAAGTTATGAAGGGGAATACAACCTGCCTTCTAATAGCATCGTAAGGAGAAATCGAAGGAATATTTTGCCACGGAGAAGCTGAGTCGAATACAGAAGTGTGGGACTCTCCTCGTTCCTAGTTCTTCTTATTTAATTTTCTTGTATTCGGGCTCCTGGGCAAATGCAGGCCAAAAGAAAGAATTCTTCTGTGCCGCGTCCTCTTTGGCAAAATACTAATCTTATCCAGGCTAACGCTTAACTATTTATACGTGTTCGCCAGAGGAGAATGTTACCGAGGCACCAGAAGTGGATTTTACTTTATCTATACAGAGACGCCGGTGCTGAATTTAGACCTTCACGCCATCTCGCGGAACCTCTCGTTGTTACATTTAGGATCGCTATACGGCGTCTTATCAAACAGAAGTTACCTCTTAAATAAGCCGATCGCGAGTTCTTTCCGTCCTACACGTCTCTCTCTCTCTCTTTGATCTCCATTTCTCTCATCTTTGACACTCAGTTTTACATAAGGGGATGGACCAAGGAATTATAGAGAGTAAGAATGGTATCTTTGGAGTTATACTAAAATGCTCTACCAATGAATCCAATTATTTTATTTGCTTTCTTAAGGACTTCTGAACATTGGTAACTGGGCTTTAGGTCGCTCGATATTATTATCCCTAAGTCAATATTCTCCGTTTACGCTTAAGAGCTGGAAACCATTTAAGGGGTAATTTGATTTGCCGTTTCGTTAACGAAAGCGAGCACTTTACATCTTTCCGAGTTAAAAGACATTTCACACGTTTGTGCACACTTTGACAATTTGTCGAGATTGTTTTGCACTTCTTTAATCTGGGCATTACTGTATTCTAAATATGTTATCACGGGAAAACATCAATACTATACATGAAAGACCTTCATCTGCATTGTTAATGTATACAAGAAAAAAAAAACTGTTCCCAGAACTGAACCCTGAAGTACCCCGTAAGGGGATGGCGAGGCAGGGAGAGAGAAAGAAGAGAGAGAGGGATATGTATAGAGGGAAGGAGGGGAGACACAGAGAGAGTGAAATAGAGAGAGAAAGAGAGAGGGTGTGTGTTCGTGATCTTACGACTAACCATTTGCGAACCTTGGCACCTTAGTGGCCGTTTCGTTATTTGTAATCAATACAAAATTACTACAAGCACCCAATTGTAAAAATATCTCTTTACTAGAATGACGAAAAGAGATACTTCACCCTGAGACCTATGAATGGCTGATTTAGGTAATAAAATTACACAAGGTAATAGAGTGAAAATTTGCCTAAAGATTTTTATTGGCGTGAAAATATGCCTAAATTTTTTTATTGGCGTAATGCTATTATTTCGAATTAGTTCCAGAGGCCTTTAAGCCATTTCTCAGCATCGCCACTTTTTCCGTTTTGATTATCCACAGGCTTCTTATTTTCCAAAGAGAGGCTAAATTTAATTTATTCGTGAAAATGAGGATAGTATAAATAACGAATAGATTTCCATTAGGTATAAAGTAATAAATTTATAACAAAGAAGAGAATGAAACCGACAAAAGGAAGAAGATAATGAGTGTAGTTGCGTATGGCAATCACTTCAAATTCTCTTAAATTCTGGTCTCTAGAGCCATCCTTTCCTACTCTTATTAATTACTTAACTGTATAACCAGTCTATTTCCATTAATAGGATAGACCGAACGGATATTGAAGCCAATATTAAGATCCATATCTGAAATAATTGCAAGCGTGTGGAACCATGGTCTGATTCTCTTTGTAACTGGGGTAAGGGACAAGAGGACCGCCAAACTGAAAACATGGTACCCTTTCATTTCTTAAACAAGGTTATCCCTTACTGCGTTGGTGAGCAACTGAATGGGGGGAGTGGAATAGGAAAAGTCGCTGAAGAGCTGTGCGTACAGGCGTTTAACTGCTGTAGGAAGGTGATACACGGGTGCGTGAGTGCCACCTGCTTTCCCTTAGAGTTAAATCCAGTCTGTACACCAAATAACTAACGCTGCTTAATATCCATCAGGAGGTAAAAATTGGTTTGGAAATCGGCTGCGAGGATTGCGTTTAAAACATTTATCACAATCAGGGTCCATGCGAAAGCGGGGCCTAACCCCAAGATAAATTCTAGTCACTTTTCCTTGTAGGTTGTGATCGAGGTGGTGTGGCAACGTAGAATTTAAGAGACAGTGCTGACCTATATTGTTCAACAAAACTCACCCTTACCACGCTCACGGCTGTGCCAGATTATATCGCAAACCGGCTCTTGGTGATGGAGCGAACCGTTAGAAGAGGGCCTTCATTGTTTACGCTCCCTACGCCGGCCACTAAGCGAGAAGTGGTCTGTAGGTTCTCGGAAAGAAGCAACCAGAAACTCACTTCACAGCCTTCTCTTTAAATAGCCGGTGGCACCAACAGTGGTTTTTACGCCCCATGTTAAGGAACTGGGATAGACAGCAACTGAATCAGTGCCGAAGGGTTTGAGTCTTGGGATGTGCTCTGGTGGCTAGGAATGTAATGACAAGAACTTCTCGAATTTCTTCGAGAGGGTGTTTAAAGTCCTACATCAAAACGTCGATTTTTCCATTGGCGGAGAAAAGGTTATGGAAGGTACGGCATGAAATAAAAAATTAAGGATTATATCAGCTGTTATTGATACCTACTTCAAAATAGTGATAAAGCTGGAAACACACCTGATTTATCTGCGGTAGGAAATGGTGTAAGAATAACTCCTGGAGGAGATCGTTGATGATTGGTACCTTCAAGAATTTAGTGAATAAATGATCTAATTTTTAGGAACAGATCCATGATTGTCCTGTCGGCAATCTCTTTTGACTCAGAAGATGGAGTAAACGTTGTTGCTTGAAGGTTCCTATGCGCTTTATAAACGCTTGCTTAAGAAACTTCTATCTTTGCATAGCTAAAAAAGATAGGTACAAATTGCTGATGTATGCTGTGACTGAAGATAAAAAGTAGGAGATCGCGTGCTCTTGTTTCACATTATTGATCAAGTCTTCATGGATCTCGAAGATGGCTTCGCTCTCTCTGATCCATATATCCAGGTGGTACTGCTGGGACAGGAGTAAGAGTATGCGTAATCCCTCTATTTGGGAGAATTTAAAAGTCTCATAAGTTCCATCGAACGTGATTATTTTTATATTTTGGCGAAACGAGTGAGTTAAATTCGGCCTCTAAAAGGAAGTACGACCTGAGAAAGAGTTGATTTGTTTACAAAAGACTCAGACAACGGAATGCGGCTTATTTTTCTCCCAATTTGTAAGCCCCACTAATATTGCTGGGACCAAAGCGTGACACCGAGTTTTTTAGTCACTGGTTGCCTTTGATTTCATTTACTTCCTCAGCTATCGAGAACAGTGAGTATTTGCAGTTCAATGGCAGGAAATTTAATGTATAGTTTTTATTCTGGAAGAGGGCAAGTAATTAGAAAGAATCTTGTGATTTATTATAAAAATAATTAATTTAATGAAAATTATATGGTAACATAACTGTATTGCTAATTATAATTAATTTCCTAATTTACCTAATGAATTTATTTGCTTCAATTTGGGCAGTGTGAAAACACAATAATAATATGTGAATTGCAATTATATCTTTTCCTGTTGGATGGAGATTGAAAATAAAAAATAATTTGTGCAATCATTTATTAGCTGAAATTTAAGCACTGCAAAAAGATTAATTATATGAGAAATGATAATTACGCTTTGAGTTTGGTGAAGTTAACAGAAAGGCGAGTAGAAATTCTATAGGGCAATGGAGATGTAAGCTTCGATTTTTAAAATATTGACGATAAAATTACATGTAATTAGCTTTACCTTTGACTTTGTAATGCATACGACCGTTACCCTGGATTCTTCTCTTCGTACTGAGAAAGTGTAGGAATTCTGAATTTCGAAATGATCAGCTTATCTATAAACTGAGTTTTATGTAGTACCATAAGTACTGGCGCATTTTTTCGTGTTCATCATTATTTTATGGTTACAAGTTAAACAACCCTTTGAAGTTATTCATATATATATATATATAAGTATTTAGATATTAATTTAATAATAAATATATATTCCCCTAATTTCTACCACTAGTCTCAACTTTTCTTTTAAATTTTAATTAAAATGCTTTTAAAAATCGTTTGACTTTGAGCTTTGATTTTCAATATTTAAGGTTCCTCACAATGGATTATTCCTGGTGGAAACCAATATCCCAGCCAAAACAGCGGCCTCATCTACGGATGATTCTCTTGTGCCTTTGTAGGATATGATTAGCATATTTCATTTTCAATTTCTTAACCCAAATAAGACTATCACTAAAGAGGTTTACTGAGCTCAGTTGGGTCGTTTATGTGCAGCACTTGAAGAAACAAGGTCTACTGACTAAAGTTGCGTGCTCTCACTTATTCAGATTTATGACCTTACTAGCTTCAAAACACTGAATAATTCCAGGACTAACCTTGGGAGGATTTTGACAATTATATCATTCGAAAGGGAATGAATAACAACATGTGCCTTTCAGATTTCGTTAGAATCGGCCAAATAGCTATGATGTTATTGCCAAAACAAGATAATTCCCAGGATAAAATTGTGAGGACCTTAACACTTATATCATTTAAATGAGAATCTAAAACAACATGTGGCTTTCAGATTCCGTTAGAATGGGCCAAATAGTTAAGATGTTATTGCCATAACAAAATAATTCCTGGGCTATCCTTTGGAATACTTTAGCAATTATATCATTCGAAAGAGAATGTAAAACAAACATAAGGGTTTCAAATTTCGTTATAATCAGCGGAATATTTACAATGTTATGAACAAAACAATAAAAAAGCAAAATGGGGACCGACCGACCGACCGACATAAGGTTATATAGAGTCACACGCGACTAAAAAGGCCCCCATTCATCAGTAGAAAAGGAGTGTTCTTTCCTCAAGATAGCGCTACATTATATATCAAGAGATGCCCTAAAAAAGTTTTGCACACTACATCGACTTAGCGCCATCAGATTACATAGTATCTTTTTAGGGGTCCAAACAACACTAGAAAACTTGTTTTAAATCAACGTCAAACGATTTGTACAAACTTGTTAGTGAATTGTTGTATAAAATGGAGATCATATTAGTTATCAGATTAACAAATAAATACTCATTTAGATATGAATAAGTTCAAAGTGTTTGATTTCTACCCATAAAATAATGGTAAACAGAAAAAATTCCCCATTACCTATGGGGATTAGCAAATACTTTTTCCCAAATTTGGATTGTCTGGCGTTTCGAGCGAGATGTACTTCGGGAAGAAGCAGAAAAGAGTCACTTCTCTATCTCCCTCTGCTCTTCATAGGTAGGTGTATGGTTGCTCCGGAATTTCCATTGGTCTTACTGGAAAGCTCGTGTTGAGCGTGTGGAGTGGGGGGAGATTTGTGGGTCGTTTGGGTGGGGCACAGAGCTAAATCCTAGTCACTGACTCGAGTGAGAAATGATTTAAATAAAGGGTGTACATATTGCACCTATACGCACTCCATGCTATCTTGTGAGGATGTCAGACTATCTTTATACTTATAGTCGCTCATTTCGGTCTATAATAAGTAAGAACGAGTGAAAAGTGATTCATGTTCGAGTGTATTATCGGAAGTAAAGACGACGTATTGGTCACTCATCCTAAATGATTTGTTTCTCTGTATAACAAGGAAGAACAACTCAGTGGTAAGTTACCCTAAATGACTCTTTTCTTTGTATAACAGCAAGGACTACTCAATAGTGATCCAGTCTTGAACGACTAAACAATAGGGCAATCAATATCCAGGAAAAAATCCTGTTTGTTTTTCCAAGTTGATCAATACACCCCTTGAATATGCTTTTATTTTTTGTAGATTTAAATAGTTTTAAGTAGTGATAGTTTTGATAAGGCTCTAGCGTGGGGGGGTTTCCTCTCTGCGTGCTAACGTGCATTCCTCTAAACTTGCCCTAGATTATAGCCACTCAGACTAAATTTCTAGTATTAAAGATTCTCGATGGTTCTTTGGCTTATATTAAATCTTTTATTTCCCTTTTCTTTAATTTCTCCCTTTTTGCTTTCTCGTTTCCTTTCTCAGTCATTAAATTGAATAATTCCTCATACCAGTTATCTTTAAAGAATAACTTGTTCAGCTGACCTTTGTGAAAAGGGTTCAAATATTACGTAAAAATTAATATATTTTGTTTTAACATAAAACATTGGGTGTAGGGTAGTAAATTTTCACAGACAATCACTGATGGGTGGTTTATCTTAAATTATGGGGGCAAGGAAATCGCTTATACGAGGTCTTGAGGAAACTTTCTGACTAGGGTCGATCCTTGACCAGAGGAATTGCTACTGTACCGAGACTTTATTTCTATAGAATTCAATGGAATGAAATGAAAGTTGTGAATATTTTATTTATTTTTGCATAAAAAATAGGTAGACTTTAATTTAGGTGGGGTTGCTTAGCGTTGCCTACGTGTTATTGTATTTTGGGGGGGTTGCAGGTCAAGATTTTGAGTGTTGGATCAAACTTTTGTAGATAATTATGATACATACGAATGTACATTGGAGGGAAAAGTAATTTTTGCGCCTCGTCAACGTAATCCTTCTTTTGTGTGACCAAATATGTTTGCGATTGGATCTCAAATGCAGCGGCCATTCGTTTAGAATACTAAATGAAATTGGACGGCGATGAACCTCTTTTCTATATCCTTAATAACACCGATGTCGCCTAAAGAATTTTTAAAAATTCTATTTCGCAGCGACTTAGTTACGTACTTATGCATTTTAGAGTGGTAAGTTTCTTTCCCAGATATCATTCATACATATCAGCGTTCGTTAGCCAAAATCTCAGCACGTAATTCACTGATCAGCCCATAGGTTCGCTCCCTTTATTAGGAATTTGTGGGGAGATTTTTATCTGCTGTAAAAGATTTTGTATTTTTATCTCCATTTTATCAATGTTCCTTTTATTGTTCTAGAAAACGAAGAACTAGTTACAATAAAACTGATATTGTGCTCGCGACCAAGCTCGTGCTTTGGGGAGCTCAAAGAGAGTTATGAATTTGGTTTAATTTATTTCCTCAGCATCAATTTGATCCATTGCTTCTTAACACTTCGTAACACATGGGCTGTCAACCAATGGTAGTTGGACCCCTGAAGGCCAAAAAAATTCAAGTTGCCCTATTGTAAAGTAAATAATTACTCAAGATAAAACTGTTAAAATTAAACATCCGTACCTGCATCAATCATTTTTCGAGGCAAGAATTAAAAAATGGAATTATTTAATTTTATATTAAATTACATATTCTTATGTGAAATGGAATTGGGAAAACGAGTTTACTGCAGGTCAATTTATACGGCTTGGTCAGTAGACACGCCGTTTAGGACTATTGGGTCATTGGGAAAATTCCTTAAAATAAAAGGAGTTTAAGCCACCTGATAATAGAAGGCGAATAGGTGTAGTGGACCTTGCACGATATTCTGCCTCGTCTTCAATCGTTACCCTCTTGAGAATAAGAGAGGCTCCGCGATCCGCTAAGAATTTTCTCCCTTTGCTTTCTTGTGAGATTCAGCTCGAAAATCCTCTTAAGTACTCGCTATCAATGCCTCCCTTTTCGGATGAACTGACCCTTTAGATCTCGCGTCATGACTGAAAAGAAGAAAAAGCAATATTCAACGTATACATATGGAAAAATGCGCAAACACATAGGTCTAGTTTCTTAAAAAAATATATATATATATATATATATATATATATATATAGATGGCAGAAAGATGTGTACATATGTATAGGTGATAAGAAAATAATGAATGAAACGTTAAATAATAGTTTTATTATTTTATATAGAGTGAGTCCTCTTTTGTCAACAATAACACTACACTACGCCAAGTTATAGAAACATCCACGTTTTGGAGTGTGTCCATGAGAATATAATTGATGATCCCTTTCTGAAGCACAACTGTTCCAGCTCTTTCAGAGATGAGGCGTTGCTAAGCGCTTCCTTAATTGCTACTTCATAACACAACAGAGATGTTTAATTATGTTAGGGGGTGGGCAATCCAGGTGTTTTACATCAATACTGTGCTCGTAATGTCAGTTTTTTTCATCTTTAATTGTGTGTGTCACAGCAGTATCTCCCTGGTAGATGGCGCTACTACTAGCAAACAGTATTAAAATTATATTTTGAGAGTGGTCACCCCAGATTGAGGAATGCTACTTAGAACTAACCATATCATTCAGTGCTATCAGAAGACAAAGAGACCTACGATTCTACCATATATGAACCCGCACAAACCAGCACATAAATGCCTCGATGATCGTAACTTGGGTTCAGGTAATCTCGACTAGTCTTTATGGGTTGTCCTCTAGAAAATTATTTTTTCCTGACCAATAAAAATACGCGAAAAATGATTTTTCAGAGAAAATCACATTCTACCTTTGATCTATTACTCACTTATTTTGGTATTTGTACCATTTGAGGCGGTTTTTAACATTGACAAGGGAAAAAAGGGGGGAAGTGAAGTGATTTAGTAATGGAAGCCTTTCTCAATAATATCATGTTTCATTGAGTCTCGTGTAGAGGTTCTGACTAGTGTATAAATGATTTACTTGCATTAGATAGCGATGCAATTCTTAGTCGTGAATAAATTTGTTATTTTAGTTGACAGATCGTACGGCAACCCTGACGTGGATTGGATCTCACGATACCCAAGGAATGGAATGATTCAATTTGAACAAAAATATGATATATTATAATTTTGCGAGATAGTTTGGATTTGAGGATAATTTTCGTAAATTAATTTTAATACACAATTGATAACTGAGGAATTCAATTTTTAAGGTATAGAGAGAATATGAAAGATAAGTAAGTGGATGAGATTGAAATATAATACAAGTGATATAATTATGCTATATGCTAGTACAAGTGGTTACATGATATTATACGACTACGAATATAGGTGAATATAATTATGCACATACACGAGTGATATACGTGAGCACACAAGAGTACATGTGAATGCATAAGTATAATCATATGGTGTGGGGATCGTAAGTATAATTAGAGGGATAAAACTATGATGGAGTGTGAATTGGGATCTGCAATGAGAGAAGCACAGGGGTTATGATCTACTCTCGGATGGACTGATTGCCAAGTACAATTGGGAGATAAAAAGTAGCTAACCTTATTCGAAGCGACGTTCTACACAAGTAGACTAAGTAAAGAGCCTTAAGGTAGATGGCAAAAGGGGTGGGTTTGTATGTGCGTGCTCGTGTAGGCAAAATTTTAAAGAAAAGGTATTTTTGGATGTATTAGGCTGAAGCTAAGTTGAATATTCTCGCGTTACAAATTAATTGATTGATTATAATTTGGGATGATAATTTTACATATTATGAACATGTCAATATAATTTTCCCAGGATTAATGTATTTATAGGAAGGCTCCAGAGAGTTTTGCTTTACTCGTCAAGCTCTTTTGATTCATACTGGGTTGGCAAGAAGTTGCTTTAGCTCTAGGGGAAATTTGATAATTGTGGTTCTGTGATTAATCGACAATATGCATTTTAATGCTTTGCTGTCTCTGTAACCAAGTTCGCGTTCAGTCTAGAGTTACGATTTCCGATTTTTACTTGTTTACTGGTATGCAATCCTAACTTTAGACAGTTCGTTGTGAAACGGTAAACAACTAGTCAATTCTTGTTAACGAGGCCGCAGCCATTCGTGCTCCCACATTCAGCCCTTTAGAAGTAAAAAAGTCACACATTTTGAGATATGATGATGCCCAGATCCGTTGAAACGAAACTTATTGGCTCTTTTATCAAATACTGAATATGTGTTGCTAATATATTTAAGAATCATGTTCCCGTGGGCTATTTATTTTTTTAAACATTGGTAAAAATATGGACAATCTTTTGCCCGGTTAGGTCTCCACAAACGTCCTCCTGTAGGTGTTCATCTTAGCTCATCCAGCTGCTAGCAGTACTCCGGTGTGTAGAAATGAAATGAGTTTCTTACCATTCTAACGGATGCTCCGTTGAAAGTGGATGTCGACGCTGATGGAGTTGGCCAAGCCTACTTCTTTCTCTGGTGAAAGTAGGCTCGAGGTTGGCGAATTCATCTTCGCTTTGCTCTGCCCGTTGATGGTCCGACGAGTCCATGTTTCTTTTATTTCGTTATCTTTTGTTCAGGCGAAGGGGTCACCAGTTTATAAGGGGGTTCAGGGGTAACCGGACCGAGGATTAAGGTCGCGGACTGTTTTTTTTCATTGAGAATTCGCCAGTCTTCTTCATCTATTCCATTCTTTGAGGGGTTATGGGTTATAGAGTCTGCCTGCTCGAGATAGGAGCACAACATAACAGGTGACAAGGCCTACTTCTTCAGGCCTACTTAATGTTTCGGCTGGAGGCTATCCTTGCCTACTGGCTAATACTAATAATGATACTAATTTACAGGTCAGAAGTATAATTTATTAATCTTGAATACTACCAGGAGTGTTTCTGTCCGTCTATTTGCAGTATACTACCGTCGACTAAGGGAGCGTACCTTCTCTTCTCTTTATCTAAATGCGGAGCGGAGCCTATCGGGTCGATGTGTGTTCATTTGTTTTTTTGTTAAGAATGCTAGGTAGATTCAAAGGGTGTGTTCGAGTTCAGTGTGGACACGGGTTTATAAAGAGTGTAATTGCATTTGGCCGCATTTGGGCTTTTATCAGGCCGGCATTCATAGCAAGATTGATTCCGCCGTTTCACAGGTTGACGTAAAATCTGGCTGATAAGATTTAATATCAGCCTAAGTTTGCCAAGCTGCCTTCGTCATCTGTTTCCAGACCTCTCAGCTCACAAGTGTTTCATCATGCGTGTATGTTTGTTCATCCGCCTGGGAACTCCAACGATTCCTCTTGCATCCTTACAATACTCTGTTTTTTTCGTAATACATATGAAATTGCCGTTTAACATTATTCACAAGTATTTTGCTTTGTTCGACCTTACTTGATTGTTATAGCATGGCCTATTATTTCAGTGTTCAATATGTGTGCCCAAATTCAAGATTTCATATGGCTAACAGGGTGCTCATTTGTGAGGTTCCTCCTTGGGTCTACTTCACCTTGCAATTTTGGCGCTACAAATATATGGCTTGAAATATCACTGTTTCCATTATTTAGTCCAACTCTTTCGACAGTTCGCCATTTTTTATGGAAAATAGCTTTCTTAGAAGTGTCATTAGGGACAGCGATAGCTTGTTTCTAATGTGACACCATCCTTTTTTTTACTTTGCTTAACACCAATTTAGAAATATGTATTTGTACAATTAATATTATTCTAACCTTTCAAACATACTGTAAATACCCACTTAAAAGAACCGAATAACATAAACTATTTAGTCTAAACCTTCATGAGTAGCAATATTCATCGTCACTTTCCGCCATCTGAAATCATTCGTCCTTTAGCTACCATAAACAGGGGTACTAAGCTAATTTTCAGTTTCAAGATAGATCAAAAGCTCGTCTAATTACTAAATCATTTACCACTTATAATATTACAACTCTCCCTAAATGTCCTTTCGGTGGCCATTCACATACTGCTTGGGAGTAACAATAAGCAGGCAATTCTAATGAGCCACATGTACTACACCTTTCTGATGTCATTAGCATAGTGCTTTTTATCTCTCAAAACCTCTCTTTCTTGTTTTCACTAATCAGGTGTTTTATTTTGGTCAGATGTCATCGATTGGCCTGTTATCTTGGTTATTAATTAAGTATAAAAGTTAAATCCGCAGTTAATAGATAATGAAATTCATATAAAGATCAGAATGTCACTCGCTATTAAGCACATGGTAACCCCAAAGATATATCTTCATTGGAGGGGAATGGGCCCACATAGCGGTAGCGGTGTGTTTAAACATACACCGGCAAGTGGTTCTCTTCCTGGCCCACAATAGCGCTACCCTTTCTGCGTCCGGGAACTGAGGATATGAAAACCCTTTCCATTAGGTTTCAGATCGGAAAAGTAAAAGGTTGTGTGCGTGGAAAGAAGAGGGACTAAAATACATTGTTATTTGTGTTTGTAAATAAGTGCAGTGACATATGTAGTTGAGGGTGCCTTAGCATCAACCATGGCTCGAAGTATTGACTCATTAGGTGGCTGTCCCCTGCAGGGGCTGGGGGCAAAGTTCTTTGTTGTCGCCCTCTCTGGGACTCAAACCGGCTACCCTGGCGTGGAAATCCATATCCTTATCCACTAAACCATCGAAAGTATCTTTGTGACGCTAACATAAAACATAAACTTTGAACAATTTTACTAAAGTTTCCTCATTTTTAGGACTAAATGTCGATATTTTTAAGCAATGAGATGAAACATGTGATAAAATAGCCTCACTTAAGAATTTCCTTTTCCTTTTAAAAACCTTTCGAAATTATTTCCTTTGAACGCAAAAGGAATAGAATTTGTTAAACTTTAAATGTGATTAAATATGCAAATTTTGAATTAAATTTGAGCAAAAGGTCAGCTATTTCTTTGCATGCGTAATGTGGGCGTGGATGTCATCTAAGATATACGAACTCGAATCTCCCCTTTTCTCGAACAATAGAATCTTGCTGGTCTTTGATTGGCCTTTTTTGAGCGACCGCCAAACCGAAATTCTTTCCATGGGTCAAAATATATTCTGATGACTCCCAAAATTTCGGATTCTCTTTTTGGAATTGAAATTTAAAACTCTTTGCATTTAGTTGCACAAAAGAAGGCACGAATCTTGAGAAGAGGGCTAGGGGGCGGAAGCCCCCAAATTGCAGACCGGATTATGTTTATATTTCTTTTTAAGCCCTAGTTGTGTTCGGCAATTGAGATAGAGTTATGTAATAATATAGAATATATATATATATATATATATATATATATATATATATATATATATATATATATATATATATATATATATATATAAAAATAAATAAATATATATATATATATATATATATATATATATATATATATATATATATATATATATATATATATATATAAGATTTTTAACTGTTGTAATCGAATGTACCTTAGATGATACCTAGCTAAAATACCGTTAAATCTCAAAAATAATTATGAGTATTATTCCTTAGCTGACGTTTAAAAAATACAATTCCTAATTTTGGGATGTGCGGAAAAATTTCTGATCTGATAGAGATGGCGATTACGCTTTTGCCCTTTTCTCACACTTTGCTGAGAGAGATATTCAGGGTACCCTCCCCCTCATTTTTATCATGGATCAGATATTGCACAGAAGATGGGAAAATAGAAATGTAGCTTGAAATCTATCGGGAGAATTGATCTGTTCCTGATAAGGAAACTTAGGATTTAATTTATTCTACCAAGGTTGCCATGAGGTTCACTAATGTGGCAGATTTTCATTTTTCACGATTTTGTTAGCTAATACTCGGTATCTCTTTTTTACTATTTAGTTATTCATGCTTCTATAAATGCTTAATAATTTTTCCTAAGCACCATTTTTATTAAGGTTTCTCTTAGAAAAATAAAAAACTGCCTAAGTTTTGAATACGTTATCTTACGTTGTCATACGCCATGCATGGCTAGACGTAAGGGCTGCATGTAAATTCTCGACAAAAAATTGAAATTATTGAAACTTTGAACACAAATGTGAGTTTCTGTGTACTAAATTCACTTGGCTTATTTTAAATTATGTAATGAAGTTTTGAATTAGGTAAGCATTTGTCTCTAGCCATTATGTATATTAATCAAATATCATAATATATATTTATATATATATATATATATATATATATATATATATATATATATATATATATATATATATATATATATATATGTATATATATATATATATATATATATATATATATATATATATATATATATATATATATTATCTTATTTGATTGTTATACATCATGGCTGGAGAAAAATGTAGTCTTTCAGTTCGAGCAGGAAAGGATGTCCACTGGACCTGAAGTAGAGCAGTTATCTAATAATGCCACTACATTAACCATACCAATTTCTCTTGGTTCTTTTTCCATATATATATATATATATATATATATATATATATATATATATGTATATTTATATATATACGAGGAGCAGTCAATAAGTTTTGCAATTCGGATATAAGGAAACGAGATATGAGGAAAAGTGTTTTAATATTTTTCAATATAACTACCCTCGACTTCAATGCACTTGCGCCACTTGTCCCCGAGGCTTCGAATTCCCGACAACCAGAAATCTCCCGAATGCTGTTCAATCCACTCCTGGACGGCGAGCTGGACATCTTCATCGTCCCCAAACCGGCATGCACGCAGTGCAGCCTTGAGCTGGCAGAATAAAAATTAGTCGCTAGGGGCCAAATCTGGACTGTATGGGGGATGGTTGAGCTCCTCGAATCAGCACTCGCGCAGGGCAGCTTGTGCAACTCTGGCCTTGTGGACAGGGGCATTGTCGTGGAGAAGCAATACACCGCGTGTCAACTTGCCTCGCCGCTTCTGACGGATGTACTTCTTAAACCAAGCCAGTTCCACGGCGAAATATTGGCCTGTGATGGTCCTTCCACGAGGTGCATAGTCCACCATCGACACTCCCTTAGAAAACCAGAAGATGGTGGCCATGTTTTTTCCGGCTGAAGGTTGGGTCCAGAACTTGATGGGGGTCGAAAATCCCCCGTGCTGATAGTCCATGCTTTCAAGCTTGGTCTCGGGTTCCAGTGATAAACCCACGTTTCATCACCTGTCACTATGCGTGACTCGAATCCCGCCGGGTCTTGGTTGTTCAGGAGCAGGAGCTCCTCCGAACTTTAACGACGTTGAAGTCGATTATGGGGCGTGAGGTTTCGAGGGGACCCAACGGGCAGAGACCTCGGTCATAGTAAAATTGTCGTGGATGATGTTGATAACACTTTCATGTGGTATTCCAAGTTCTCGTTCGATTTGTTCCTCTTTGACCCGTGGATTTTCGAGGATTATCCTCTCCACACAGGCTCCATTGTCCTCGTTGGTCACGTCTGACGTGCCTCCTGGACGGGGGTCATCTTCAAGGGACTTACGACCATGGCGAAACTCCCTATTCCAGTGAGCAATGGCTGCATCGGAAGGGGTGGTAACGGTGTACACTGCAACCTTTCGTTCAGGGATCTCTTTTGCATTCTTGCCTTCCTTCGTCAAAAATTTGATCACTGCGCGATGCTCAACCTTCTCTATTGTTGAAAAATTTATGACTGACGATCTGCGATCAGCTACTGCTTCTTAAATAGACGAGGCAGGAGCGTGGGGCTGCAGGTCATGACTTGTCATAACTTGTCCTAACACCCCCACAAACAGCCATCCCCCTTGCTCTATTTTGCCCTTTCGATTCGCAAAACTTATTGACCGCCCCTCGTATCTACTCATTCTCCACTTGAACTTCCTTCCAGCCTCTGCTACCTTCCCGAGACCATTGTAAGATTTGGCAAATTGGGAATTTAATGGCTGTAAAACGGCTCTGAATAGAGGGGAAACTATCCACTCTCCATGCCAACGAGCTGCAACCTGCCTCTCCTGATCGACATGGAGGTCAAAAACAATGCGACCACATTCAACACTACAATCAACATCGAAGAAACAATATGCTACATAAAAAAGACACGAAATCAAGCCCCAGGCCCTTCAGGTCTGCCAACCATAATCACACAATAACTGCCATAACACATAGATCCCACATTAACACACCTCTATTACGCCGCTCAATCTTCTGGATACTTCCAGAAACAATTCACAGCCTCGCATAAAATACTATTGCACCAACAGAAAGACACCCAAACAACCAAACAATTACAAACCTATTGCTCTTCTTGACCACTTAGGAAAATACTAGAACGTATGGTCAACACTCGACTACCAAATTTTTGGAGGAGGAGAAGGAATGGTTCTCCACTTGCCAATACCACTTGAAAAGGTGCCGCTCCACCAGCGCAATGTTCACCATCTTTTTTATCATATATAAATCTCGACAGGCACGAAAAAAAACACGGTCTTTCAGTAAGGAAATCGAAAAGGCCTTTGATAAAGTGTGGCATGAGGGGTTTCGTTGGAAACTCGCCAACAACACTTCGCTGCCTCTCTGCACCGAAAGGGACCTGTTGCACTTCCTTACAGAGAGAAAGTTGTACATACAATACAATAACACGATTTTACGACGATTCACACCACTTACTGGTGTACCCTAGGGCAGCGTGTTGGTACCCACAGTCTTCATTACATGCACAAACCACACTCCACGGCCAGAAGAAAATGACACAAATACAATAGCGTACGTGGATGACGAGACTATCCTCGTCTCTGGTCCACGCACAGAAACTATCGTGCACCGGGCATAACGCATACTTAACCTGATGATAGAATACGAGGATCAGTGGCTCATAACCACTAATCTTTCGAAGACACAGATGACACTATCACTATGTGGTTCGTCTGATAGCTAGCTCTATGCAAAACATAAAAATATACGAACACACCCCTAACCGACAATACTATGCCTTCATAAGACGGACATACAAACCAGCTACGAAAACACTTACACTATCACATACACCAACACTACCTATAATCTAGAGCCAAGCACACAAACAAGATGCTAAGGACCACTATTAGCATGCGCACGAATAACACTAAAGGCCGCAAGCCCCACATGGCAGAGGAGCGCCTAAAGCATTCAGAATTCTTCTCTTAAGGGCACAATTTGCTCTCCTCTCTACACGAGAATATCCATACAACACGAATCAAATAAACTCATTTCATTAAACACTTACAACTACACAAGATTAACACAACCATTAAGAGAACTCAAGGGTAACCCAATATATACTTAAATACATAATATCCAACACGCTGCTTGGGGACGAAATTACCCAGCAGCTTTCAACTACCCTATACCCTGACCTAAATAAACGTAAGTGGTAGAATCTAGTGACGTTTCCATAAATCACGCGACACGCAGACTCCGTACCAGTAACCTCACCGATAAGCTGGATCCCTCCCTGCCTTGCCGACCCTTTAACCCTGCCAGTCAAACACCCCAATACATACGCCTTTAGGTACACGTCACACCGGTGTATATCCACCGGTCCATCTTCTTTCCTCCTATACCCACTGAACTTATTTCCCATACTTTCCTCTCTGAATTGTTTGCAGTACTTGACTACAGTAATCCCTCCCTTCTACTTTCCATCTTGTGGTGTCTTGTCTTGTTGCCCAGTAGCTCTCAATTATCCACCAGCAACACCTATCTATGGATAAATTTGCAGGAACACGAGTATAAGGGCTCCTTTCCTAGCACCTCATCGTTAACCCCACTCCTTTGGCATTCCAGTCTAACATTATACCACTACCTAAACATATAAATACAACGCATCGGTGACTAGCCAACGAGATTTAACGAATCCTCTTAAGTTTCTACCGTACGATTTCTTCTCTTTCTAGCCAACACATTAGTTCATCACAGTTATACTTGTGCTTTTTTCTATTCATTTTATGACATGACCAGTTAGAATGACAGACAATCTACAGAATTGGAAGTACCAGCATTGCTCTTCCTCTCACCACCTCCTGTTTGAGAAGCAGGCGAAAACGAGAACTCGTCAGAAAACGTAAACATAACAATACAGAACCGGTACCTTTTAAAAAGACCTGGCCCTGTCGCTGATCGCCCCACCCCACCATCACAAAGAATAATACTTATTCATAGGCTGTTGTTTCCACATATCACAACCTAACATCCCTCTCATCTCATGCACGGTGTTGATTTTTCTCCGTAATCTTCGTTACGACTATGCATTTTTCTTGAAAGGGCATAATTGTATGCTCCGAAGAAAGGAGATTTGTGTTTGAGTCCATTTGGAAACCCGAAGTCAAAAGGCATCCTGGAATGAAACAGCGTTACAACTTAGGGAGAGGATCATTCTTATACCATTTATGATGGACATACAACCGTCTTTGTTTACGCTGGACATAACTCTAAATAACCTAAAACTTCAAGGAGCAGTGCTCACTGGTTGTAGATTATTGATTTGACCTATATCCATCATTAAGTCCGCCATGATTTTTCACCCTCTGAGAAGCTCATGGAGCTCCATATTCATATATTTAATCATCCATCATTCATCCGAACTCAGAGTTCATAGACAGTTAATGCCATAGGTGGTAAAACTACTCTATTCAACGCCTTAATTACATCTGGACATTTCCCAGACGTATTCAAAACATCACACAACATTCATTTCACAAACAAAACAAAAAATCAAAACATGAGATCAACTACAGGCCTATTGCCCTCTAGAATAGCTATGAAAAAATACTCGAGCGTATGTTTAACACCCATCTTCGAAATTTTCTGGAGGATAGTAACTGGTCTCCCCCTGCCAATATGTCTTCAAGAGAGACTGGTCAACTACAGCTGTTGTGAGTATCGTTTATGATATACAAAAATGACGACAATCACGACAAAACAAGCTCTCCATCATCATGGATGGGCAGAAGGCATTAGATAAGGTGTTTCAAGATTGACTTTGTTGTAAACTAGCTAACAACTCAAAGGTCTCACTCCCTCTCTCTCTCTCTCTCTGCAGCAGAAAGCTTCTATCGCACTACCTTATCGAGAGAAGGTGTCAATAAAATACAACCAGACAACCTAATATCCATTTACATAACACCTCGGCGTGCCACAGGGTAGCGTTATGGTTCCTACACTATACTTAAAATAAAAAAAAACACCCCACGTCCACATGAAAACTGCAAACACACACACACACTTTGTCCTAGGCAGACACAAATACCATTCTCGTCTCCAGCCAGGGTCCAGACAGAACCTCGCACCATGCACAGATGATTGTTATCGATAAGTCCTAAAATGAGGACAAGTGTTTATAGCACTGAATCATCATAAGACAGAGACGATACCAAAAAGGGGACTAGATCACTTCATGAACCCATAAGACTCCCATGAAAACATCACGAGAAGTTACTCGGGGCCACATTCGATAAATACTTACCTTCCACCTACACCTCAACATCACAAAACAAGAACAAAGCGCACAATAAAAATTTCTCGCAGGTTTTACCCTGCCAGCTTCAAACTAAAATTACACCTATACAAAATGCTAGTTTAACCACTCCTAATATATGTACCAATTTCACTCACCACCGCGAGTTATACATGGAAGTGGAAAGCACTGCGTATTCAGAACACCCCGCTGAAATATGCATGCCGCTTACTTCAATACACACTCAAGTCCACACTACATGAAAACAACAAACTCATACCACTCGATCCATAAACATACACCCGCTCAACACGACAGCTAGGGAAACTCGCATGAGACCACGCATACAACCAAATATACGGCATACCACACGATGCGCTGGTGTTGAGATACCCAGCAGCTCTCGATTACCTGCAATCATCACCTATCTATACGTAAGTTAGGCGCACCAGAGTAACCCGTTTCCTTAACTCGTGCCTCCCCTCCCCTTTCCCCACCTTGCTGCCCAAAACTAATACAATACCACCACCTAAACATACAAAAGACGAAAACAGTATCTTACCACCGAATTTTAAATCTCTCTATACCATATTAATTGTTTTCCGCACAAATTTACTCTCTCAATACCGATCACTTTAATTTACTATACTCTTTCTTCAGCTTTTCTTTCTATTCACATCATGTCATATCTAGTTGAACCATTAAATGACTCATTAAATCTGCTCAAAGCGCACCCTGTAAGAAGAGCTCACCAGCTGGTAAAAGGAGCAAATCTAGATACCAGGAAAGGCTGCAATTGATGCCGAGCAAGGAAAACGAACATTGGACAAGATGTAGTTTCGAAATGGGGATCTTAACTCTACCAAAACTGCGTTCAAAACTAGTTGCAATTAGGGCATAGTAAACCGCAAAAGGAAGCTCCATAAGGGAGCGCGAAGGAGGAACTCCTTCCGACCATAACCCCAAAATTACGTGGTGGTGCCCAACCTAGATAGATCTCTATATGTAGGGTTGTCAAGGAATAATTCTCACTTAAGAATATATATAGTGACCAGACACAGCGTAACATAAAAGTAGGACTAGCCTGACACATTTTATTTTACAGTTTGCTTACGGAACGATGAGACACAAAATGAAGCGAGCGTGAACACTACAATATAGAACGACGTAGGAGCCTGATAAAGAAGAAAGGGGGACAATGCCTACCGTAACAAGGAAAGGAGATAAGCTTTAATTATTCCGAGAATCGCTAAAAAGCATGAAAAACAAAAGCAAGTCACAAAACTCTCTACAGAACTTTCAAGGTTGCCCGTAAAAGAATCATCTACATACCCATTGGAAACATCTGCTAGGCAGAAAGTGACGTATAAATCTTGTTTCCCCTAAAGTAATCGACCCACTCAAAAAGAGCTAAGTTTTAAAGTTAGCGGTGTACGAAAGCAAAATATCATTGCAAATTCCTTAACTACATCTCTGTTTCAGCAAGGTATGAACTTTAGTTAAAGAACTAATGGATGGGAAAGTTGATGATCAAAATTGATTTCTTAACTTTGCTTTGTTTGTTGTTTTCAGTATTTAATTTATATTCAATTTTGGGGATTCAATGAGAGACCTTTTGTTGGTCAAATGCGATACCTAATGTTTGGTATCAATCTCTTTATTTATAATAAATTCGAGATATTTCAGCCTCTAACGGAGTCAACGTCATAATCTGCAACCGGATTTTACTTATACCATCTTTAATCCGTTGGAAACGGTTATAGTGATGCCAAAAGTTAATGAATCGCTCTTACAACACAACATAATATAGCTTTCTAATAAGAATTGCATCCGTGATTTGAATGCCATATGTATCATGGGTAAGCTTGCGGAGGATGATACTCGTATGTGGACTATTATGTGCTAGCCCAAATAACCTATGTTTGCTTCATCGCCCCCACTGCGCCTTCAGGAGGATATTTAACGATGTCTTCCACACAATTTCAATTCCTTTAGCCTAACTACTCTCTTTACAGATCTTTCATTAAAAACATTCTTCGTGATACGACCTCGTTGGTATTGCTCCTTAAATTAAAGAAAAATACATCTATATCTATATCTCTTTCGCTGTCTCTGTCTGTTTCTGCCTGTTTCTGTCTCTCTCTCACGAAAAAGTAGAGGGAGAGGTGACGCCCCCTTGTCGCGAAAAGAGAGCTTGTGCGTACCTTTTACTTTTCGAGCTATGTCAGCGGGGGTATCCCTCTTCTAGGTACCCCGGGTAGGGCTTCCCTTGTCAATTTGGTTAAAAACGAGGTTGCAGACTAAGTGCATCCTTTCTTTTTCTACTTTATCCTTAAACTTTTTCACTTTTATCCTATCTCTTCCACTTATTATACAAAATAACCTTTACTTCTCTCATGTCACTCTTACCCTTTTTTCTCCTTAATCTACATATAAGGATCTGGCAGCTATCTCATGCGTCAGGAGAGAGGTTTTGGAACCTCTATAAACAACGCCAATCGACGCTCAGTGGTTGCAAGAGACTAAGACATGAGGTGTCTTAGGCGTTGGGGCACGATGAATGGGATCAAGGTAGTGCCCCGTTAACCCCTTCCCTGGCGCATAATTATTAACCATTCCCAGTGACCGTTGACGGGTGCCTCTGGTAGCATTGGTACAAGGTGACGGACCTTTGTTCTCAACTTAGTTGCCAGGCTAACAAAAAACCTTTGGTCGAATCTCTTGGTGTGGCGGGATATCCATTGAACGCTACTCTGAGATCTTACTTTATGAAGGAAACTATTAGGAGTTTAGTACGTGGCGTGCTCCGTTGTTCACCTGGTGAGAAATCGATGGCCCCTTCGGGGATCGTCAGTGCTACTTGGTTGGGAGCCACGGCACGCTGAGGTTTTACAACTCGGTCGGACGAACAGCAGCACATGGAGCGTGCCTTCTGAAAGATCCGAAACGTCTCCGAGGGATAGGCGGGACCGACTCACGCGGGGCGAACTCAGCAACCTCTCTTCTTTTTTATTGAGTGGTCGCAAAGTATTTACAGATAAAAAGTGTTAAGCATGACTGGAAAGAAAAGAACGGCTGCTCTTAAATACACATGTTCAGTGTGCAAAAAGAGCAAGTTGTTCGTGGACTTCCCGGAGGAGTGTTACTCTAAATGCCACCCGGCAAGTATCTGCATTGACTGTGTCCTTAAAGTAGAAGTGCAAGAGCTCAATGATCTATATAGATCATCTGAGGGAAGATCCAAAGAACTGGAGAGGAAACTGCAGAACATAGAGTATGGACACGCGCGTCAGCTTCGCCGTCCTGAAGACAAGATCGTCGAGTTGTCCTCAAGGCTAGAGGTCCAGTCGGCTACTGATGTATCTCCCACCAACGTGGGTGGATCCGCCGACGAGACCCTCTCCCAAGAAACGAGCACTGCATCGGCAGTGCCACGCAAGCCTCACAACGTCCTAGAGCCGGAGTCAGCTGCTGCGGGACTGGCTCAACGGGCCAAAAAGAAGAAGAGAAAGAGGAAGAAAGGAAAGAAAAAGGAAGAAAAGGAAGAAACAGAAGAAGAGAAAGCAGAAACAAAAGTTAAACCAAGAAAAAGAAGAAAAATATAAAGAAGAAAGAAGAAACAGAGCAGTCGCTTCCGAAAGGAAAGACTGTCTTCTGCAGACAAATGTGCGAGGGTCGTCCTTATCGGTGATTCTAAATCAAGAGATCTGCAACCCATCCTAGTGGCCCACCGTCACACCAGTGTGAGGATAAGCTGCCCTGCAGGACATGGGAACCACCAGATAAAGTAGAGGCTGAGAAATCTAAGATTTCTGAGCGTTGAGTCGTTGCCGTAATGGTAAGTAGTAACGACTTCTACCTCAGAGGAGTTAGGGTAGGCCCTACAGGCAAGATCCTTCAGACGGTCATGGGGGCTGTGGATAATTGTGGGTTGAAAACCCGAAAACGTGTCGTGGTTGGGATGCTCCCAAGAAGAGGTCCAAGCCGGATCGCTATCTCGAGGAAAGTCACATTGAACCGACGACTAGCCAAATTATGTACGGCGGAAGGGGTGTTTTTTGTCGACCACTACCGCATCTTTAATTGTAGGAACTATCTCTACCAAAAGGATGGGGTGCACCTGTCCTTTAAAGAAAAGGCTGTACTCTCAAACCTGATACAAGATAACCATGAGCGGACTCAAAGGACGTTCTGGCCCAGAGTGAGGGCGGACGTGCTCCAGTACGCCAATGTCACCCCTGGAACGACCTCTCGGAGGTTGCTCAGAAGGGTTTCACCACACCACCAAAAGAGAACAGAGAGACAAGTGAGGCGGGAAACGGAAGATCGCAGGGAGTCCTACATTTGGGAACTCCCTGAAAGTTTTTCTGTTTAATGTGAGGTCAATTAGAAACAATTTTCTTGAACTTCGTGGCCTCGTAGTGACGGAATCACTTGAAATGTGGACATAACAGAGTCGTGGGTAAAAACCTCAAACCGAGATTTTGAAGGTGAATTCACGATTCCTGGAGACTTTGACGAGTACTGTAGGCTAGCTAGGAGAGTAAAGTCTAGCATAAAGGCGGAGAATCCCAAGGAGTTCTTTGGTTTTCTAAACAGCCGTAAGCCAATTCATCGCACAATTGGCCCTTTAATGGATAAGGATAGGACTTTAAAGCAATCAATTTCAGAAAATGATAACCTCCCGAAAGACTACTTCTCTTCAGGGTTTACTGAAGAGAGTGATCCCATCCCCCAGCACATAGATTCCTACTTGAGTGAAAAGCTGAAGGAAACGGACTTCACTCAAGGATAAATAGAAAAAATAAACTAATCTAAAGACGAATAAGTCCCCTGGCCCGGACGAGTTTCTACCTAAAGTGTTGAAAGAAGTGCGCGATGAAGTGTCACGACATTTGAGCACAATTTTCAACATGTCAATCCGGACCGAATGCGTTCATAGAGACTGGCGTGAAGCAGAGGTAACTCCCATTTTCAAAATGTGAGACGCTAGACAGCCGTCAAACTACCGACCTATTAGCTTAACCGCAATTGTTGGTAAAATCATGCAAAGCAACTTGGTGGACAAAATGATGTCATATTTAGAGTCCAATTTGCGATTGAAGAGTTCCTAGCATCGGTTGCAAAGGCACCGGTCATGCATAACGAATCTTGTTGAATTCTTCCACTTCGTTTTTAGTGATAACGACCGGAATAAGGCAGGGGATGTTATCTACTTAGACTTTCAAAAAGCCTTCGATAAGATACCACACCGCCGCCTCCTTCGAAAAATGCGTGCGCTGGGCGTAGACGAAAATGTAGCAAGTTGGATAGAGAACTGGCTAATTGGCAGACGGCAACGTGTAGTGTTGAATGGGCAGGCTTCTGAGTGGGTGCTCGTTACTAGCGGTGTTCCTCAAGGTTCTGTCCTGGGGCTACTACTATTCATCATCTACGTCCATGACATGGACGCTGAAATTCCTGGCCAGGAATTTCAAACTTTTTTTCCCCTGGCGTTATCTCTGTCTTCTCGGTAAAGGATTGCCTTCATTGTGCCGCCCTCTGCTCTCTTTGATTCTAGTCTTCTTCTAATGTCCCTTTCTCTTTCCTCTAAAAAACTCCTGTTTCTTGTCTCGTTGCTCATTCGCGTCCAATTTCTCTTTCTTGTATATATATATATATATATATATATATATATATATATATATATATATTAGTTTATTTATTTATTAATAAAATATAACGCCCATGTCAATGCCGTTAGGTAAGGGTGATAGTAATAATTCCTTTATCCGCTAGAAAAGGCTCCTAGAGTAACTAAACCCTCTTCAGGAGCTAGTCCCTTACGATTGGGCAACCTTCCATTTCTCTAAAATAAAAATTACAAGAAGCCTTTTGTATAGATAGCGTTTACTTTAACATAAAACGGCAGTGCAAATGTTCCCGCAGATCGTCCCCCATCTATTTTTTTGGATAAATGAACAATATCGTTCAAGTCAATTGTGTTAGGTAAAGGTGATGGTAAGAATTCCTTAATCCGCTAGAAAAGTCTCCTGGAGTTCCTTAACCCTTTTCAGGAGCGCCTTCTATACAATTGGGCTGCAATCCATTTCTCTAAAAATACAAATTTCAACAAGCCTTTTGAACGGGTTGACCTTTGAAACTTTAACAGAAAACGAGAAATTGTGAGATCTTCTTGCGGATCTTTACCCATATAAATTTTCCTTTTTAATCAAATATAACGTGCATGTCAATTTCTCGTTTTCTGTTAGACCAATCCGTACAAAAGGTTCCTTGAAATTTATCATTTTTAGAGTAATGGATGGTAGTCGAGTCGTATGTGTGGCGCTCCTGACGAGGGTTGAGTAACTCCAGGAAACCTTTCTGGGTCTATCATTATAGAGGCAGCTTGCAATTGCCTTCGGACTTTACTATTCGTACAAGCACTTACTGTAAATTTCAATCTCTAATATCTAATTTCAAGAAAAATTATTTTCCGTTCGATAAAGAGAGAAATGCTTTTGTGAAGCTATATCTGGATTATCAGGAAAATTTTATGCCAGGACTGCCTTATACATTCACTTAATTTATATATTTTGTCCGTCGAATATATTATTGAATAAATTTACAGTCCTACAATAATGATATATTTGTTCTGAAAACACGTGCTTTTGTACGTAAATTATGTTCCCTCCTATTACAGTGAGTAGACATTGTGGCACCACACATTCATTCTTTAGATACTCTGGCCTCCTGTGTATCTAGAATTTTTTATAGTGGCTTACCTATGTTTGTAAGAATTATGATAGGATGTCTTAGTGTATTTTCCGGCTAATGAGATAAAATTGAAAAGTTATGGTGACAAATATCCTTCATATTTTCTGGTTTTCATCTACATACTCTACAATACCAACAAGTGATTGCGAATTGTAATGGAACTGAGTGAGTAAATAAGAGTAAGTTAATAGGTAATTCATAAAAGCAATGGATCAATGATTCAAAGTATAAAAGGATAGGTGAAGAAAGGAATAAGCTAACAGCCTCTACCTTTTGCGTACCCAAATTTTCAAGACTGCCTTGGCTAATTGCACACAAACATCAAGTATCATTATTTCTCTACAGTCATAAATGTTATTTATTGGACAAAACTTTGTGTACACACTCTGAAGTGAACAGTTGCCCCAATTAGTCTTGTCACATATTTCAAAATGTTTCGGACCAAATTAATTTGACTACGATATAATAATTTATATATTTTTTATTATTCCTCGGAAGTCCTTGAAAGGCTGATGCTAGGTTTGCGGTGTTATGTTCTTAATGATTTTTTTCCTAACAAATTAGATTGGAAAATGAATTCTAGCGCTGAGCATTTAGGGAAAATGTGAATATTTTTGCGATATCCATAATTAAATATTGAAAAAATAACTAAAAGTAACTAAGCTGTGAAAAGGGAAAATTTCGTCAAATTTGAAGGATTGTTTTGAAATAAAATCGTCAAAATGTTTCGAGACTAATGATTGAAATGCTGCAATCACATACAGATTTCACAAAATGTAATTTATTTTTTTAATAAACGGTATATTTATACCTGTATATATATATATATATATATATATATATATATATATATATATATATATATATATATATATATATATATATATATATATATATATACCTCAACCATTCTATCTTTATTCACATAATAATATACTGTCAATCTGAACGAAATTCAGCGTAAATTGTGACATTACTAATTTAGGCAACTGTACACTTTTGAACGGATCTACTATTTACAAATCAACAAATTTTTATGCGAAACTTATATTTAGTTGTGTAACTGAGTCACCCTATATTCCCTTTTTAATATTAAAAATACGTCGATACAACTTGATTCAATATTCATTGAAATTCGATATGGATTCTCCTACTGATAGTTGTTGCATCCGAGATGAATTTCGACGTGCGGCTGCCTTACAGTGGCAGTCGATGGACAAGCATCCATTGATTGCAGAAGACAAGCCTTGCGTCGATTCATGAAGCCAAACTAAAAGAACGCCTGGAGTGGTTCTGTGCTCTTTTGACGCGATACTAGCTTTTATGGAAGATCTCGTGAGGAGGTTAATGGATAGCTGTCGCTTCCTGGTATAGCAAAATCAATTTTAGTCACAATTAATATTAGAAGAGCCCATCAATAACTGTTTATTATTACGTCAATCTGTAAGGTGAATTTGGATAATGACTTCAAAAGTCAAATTAGCGAGTTAAATGGAAGAGCACGATAAATGTTAGTAATGAATTTATTATTTTCGTCTTTTATAGTAGTTTTACTAGGAGAACTTGAGAGATAAAAAATATTTGTGGATTACTTACTGTCAGGAAGTTAGTTGACAGATTACATATTATTTGGTATTTGGGTGATATAATACACATATCATTTGGGTGACAAACTTCCTAGTGTCAAGTAGTTGAGTGATAGATAAAATCTTATGTTCAGGTAGTTGGCAGATGGATGACAGATCAGAACTTTCTGTCAAGTAGTTGTGTGACAAATAATTCTTTACTGTTAGGAAGGTGAGTGACAGATTACTCCTTACCCTCACATAGTTTTATGAGAGATTACTACACTTTAGTGTGAGGTAATTTGGATAAAAGATTTCTTACTTAGTTTCAGGAAGTTGGATAACAGATTAATCTTTATTGACAGATTCTTGGGTGAAAGATTACTCGTCACCTTAGGATTGAGGGTCTGATCTAGTTTGCAAAGTTACATCTCTAATCACCAACTACTTCATCATCAGTATGCAACTGAGCTATTTGATTTAATTTGTAAAAGATTTTAGAAAATTGGCTAATAACTTTGAGTTTCCCCGAGACAAATACAAAGGCAAAAGCAGACGCTTTTTAGCCAGTGTGAAATTGCAACTTTAATTTTAACGTTTGCTTAAAAAAATAGCGATACAAGAAGATGTTGGTTTTAAACCTCTCTTTTTCGACACAAAAAGTATATAAATTTCAGCTGTGCAAAATTAATATTATAATAAATTTTCAAAATTTGTTCTGTGAATTTAATAGAAAATCCCCTGGCTGGTATTGAAAGTTAAGTCGTAACTTATATGCAAACTTACACATTATAGTGTTGCAGTGGTTTAAAATGGCCTATCGGAGGAAGATTTTTATTTAAGCATGGGTTTATTGGTTGTTATTTGATGAGTTTTGGCAGGCTACTTTTTATAGTACTTGCAAGCCTTCAAATCTGATGTTTCTACTTGCTTAAATTTAGGGAGGAAAAACTGCTCCATAGCTACTTTAGATGGCAGGTGGGTGACAATCTGGCTTTTTTAATTGGTGTTGTATCGGTAACTATTAAACTAGCCAAATAATGGTGAGTTGGTATTGGTACTGGGTACCTAGTATTATATGGCATTTCACCCTCATAGCTCTACCTATCGTAACATCTAGTCATTCCTGGTTCAATGAAGAGCAGTTTAATGTTGTTTTGTAAATTGGTTACTTATGTGCCCTACAGGCTTTAGTTCTTTCAACTTTTATAGTATTGTGGTTCTTTGAAGAAGTATATTTTTTGCTTTACCCATTAGGTTATAGTAACCATAGTGTAGGCAGTATGGTTGCCAAAGGTTAATTATTATCAGACGCGTCGGCCAATTATCAAAGTATTCCGATAATTAATATTGCATTTAGAATAGTTAAAATGAACTTTACTGGTTAGTAATAGTGGAAGATAAATCACCACTGGTTATATATAATGGAAGATTAGTTACCACAGAAAAATGTCTAAATTCTATTGAAAATGGACAGGATTTGCAGGTCTTTTTATATTTCTTCTATCTTTTATCTAGAAAAAAAGGATTTCCTTTTAACCTCTTAATGTCATATCGAGTTAGTTACAACTAATAACTGAACAGATCATTCTAGAAAAAACAACTTATCTAAGGTAATATTATAAACTTGGATCAAATACCTCGAGTCGTGGCATACAAAAGCCTACAAATAAAAAATAAGATTAAAATTAATGTAGTTCTTTAAAAAACCGTTGATTCTAATATATGCATAAATAAACTCGGTTTATTTACCAATTAACAACATAAAGTGGAATCTGATTTTAAACCATTTCACAATAGATAAAAAATATAACTATAAAAATTTATTTCTCACTCAGAAAATGGTCATTCTAGGTTACACTATTATTTTTTTGTATTTAATTCTTAAGATAATGTTTTACATTCCTTATATATTATTATAATTTATGGGGGCTCATCACATGAGGGAAAAAATTGGGTGACTATGGGTGATGATAGATACTACCTCAGAGTTCGATCCACCGATTATGAAATGTGTCATCAAGATAGTTTCTGACATCGTGATATAAGCAAGTGCTCCATTTGTCGAAACTTAATGTTGAAAAGCAGGAAAGCTTTTTCCACGAAGCAGCTCGAGTGAGCTAAGAGCAGTAATCGTACTCTCTAAAATTACAAAGAAAAGACCCAAAAAACTCTGCAAGCAAAGGTGCAACACTCAGCTTGACCCGATAAAATACCATGCCAATTAAGATAAATGTGCGGATATTCTTGTAAACAGTATATGTAATTATGAAGATTAATTCAAAGTATAAACTTAAAAGTATCATCAAATGGTTACACTATTTTCTCCAATTTTGGTCATTTTCTCTGTTTTAATTTACTCAAACCTTAGGAAAAATGCATTCGGCGATCCGGGCCATCTTCATTTAGGGCAAGTAATAATCTCGGGATGTAAAATTTCCCTTTAACTTTCATTATAATTCTGTGGACACTTCTCTTACTTTTCCTTGTTTCACGAGTACATTGTCTCATACTAGGTTGTTCTCTGGGTGATCATACGTTGATATCTTTGGAGTCCCATTTGCTTGTTTATACACATCATTGTGTACTTCAAACTTTTCACACATAAGTGAAATTATAAGTTAAGTTGGAGAATTAGTTCCAAATTTGTCTCTCTACTGTTGTCGAACCTTTGTTACCTTTTCAACTTCAAAATACCCCCTTAGTATCCATTTACTTGTCTTAAATAATACATGTTTACTTCCAATTTCCATGTTTGCTGTAGTCAGTCAAAGCTATTAATACCTTTAATTTCGTAACTTTATAGGTGAGGCAGGTGATAATTCCCCTGTTGTATCGCCTTGGGTAGAAAGCTATAAAAAAATCAAAAGACATCAGAATTTCTTGGTAGGGATACCTTTTATAATATTTTAAAAAATAGAGACCCGTTTTGAGGATACTATTGTGGTAATTTTGATTAATGGTTACTAAAATTTGCAAAATAATTTATTTTTTAATTAACATAACTTTAAGCTATTACAAATGAATTTAAAAATGTCTTTTTCCTATGCAGTTTTATATGTACTTTTCACATCTGACACTTGTTTTCCCCAGAAGTGCATACTTTCCCATTATAGACTGAAGGTCCTTAATAGGAAAAGTATGTACTTCACATCTGAAAAGTACACAAAAAACCTCCATAAGATAAAAACATTTTGAAAATCATTTAAAAGATCCGGAACCAGACCTAACCTAAGCTAACCTAATAATATCAGACAATAATTTGGGAAAAAACTCACGTCATTTGTCTAGAAATTAATGCCGATACTTGGTCGCATGCGGTCATGAGAAATCCACGTGCCGTTAAACGCACGCACTCACGGAAACTGTGCATGGGCTTCTATGCCCTTTCGAATCCTTTGTAATTTTAAACAGGTAAAATAAATTCTGATCCTGTCTAAATCTTCAAATCCGGCGGAATTTAATATCTTGTGGGATTACACTGTGAGCCCTATCTATTTTGAATACCTGACAATTGGCATGAAAATCTTATCGTATTAGTTAGTATTACGACCTAGCACAAATAACGCACGCCATTATACCATATGAACTAAAAAGACGGATAGCCGCGAATCGTTCTAAATATACGAAAATATATCAAAGAATGCTCTTGGTTAATCGCCAAAAGACGCATGCGCAGATTGCCTGAAGTTATAACAGAGCCTGATATTGCCTAACTAGTCAGGCCCAAACGTGAAGGGAATAGGGCAAATGGCGCAGAAAGATTAAAATTTCTCAAAATAAAAAAAATATTTTCGAAAAGTGAATAATTACGTTATTATCAAGTTCCGGAAGTTATAGAAATTTCATCGGTGAAGATCATTTTAAAGAATAAAAAACGTTTATGTCTTTAAAAATTAAAATATCGTAATTGTGTTAGAACGAATCTTATCCAGAGATTATTCTAAAGTGCCACTTTTATATTATTTTAGCTCAATTGGTGGCAAAGTAAAGTTCTTATTTTAGGGGTAAGGTTATAACACATCACAATTTTTTACTTGCCAAATTGCCTTAATTTCAAGTATCATACAGTTTTCTTTAGAACGAAAAAGGTCTTTTAAAAAGAAAAAAAAGCTAAAAAAAAGCTTAAAGGCGATCAAATGCCCTCTCGAGAAATTTTGTTAAACTTGACACAAAGGTCAAACTTTAATTCTAACCCTTGCCAAATGAGCAATGTTAATGAGGTTATAAAGTATATTTTTTTAATTCCTGGTCGACAAAATTAATAGTATGGTAAACTTAGCAAATTGTTCAGGTGACTTTAATAGAACTCAGCTTGAATATTTATATCAAGTCTTTTAGGCATTTAAGACTTCTTTCGAAAAATAATGATGCCGGGAAATGAATTTGCCCGCTTTCTTCCGGCCATAAAGAGGTTCACGGTCGGTTGTTGGGTTAGGCTCTTTTTAACAGACTCGGAGATATTTTAGGTTTTTCTTAAAATAGTTGCAGTATTATAGCGGGGGCCTGTGAAATTTCACCCATTAGATTATTTTTCATTGATTGAATTTCATTTAGTGTAAATGTTTAAGTTTTGCTCTTCAAAACGCCGGCAAATTTGGACATAAATTACCTTGTTTTTTCTTTGGGAAACGATAATTTGGTCAATTCGTGTATTTAGTTAACACACACTTTTTTATCAAATTTTTGTATTATATTATTTGTTTTATTGTTGGACTTAAAAATCAAATGGTTAATATAAATGAGGCTAGTAATGGGACACGGCCAATAGTAACTAACATAGATATATGTAGCCACTGCAATACCAAATGTACAGGTAAGGGTAAAGGGAGTGATGAGTTATTTTGTGATTGGGTGCATGCCTCGTGTGAGGGTATGACACCTGAGGGGTATAAGCAATTCAGTAAGCTAGCTAAACAAATGCTCAACATAACATATTATTGTACTTTGAACCATTGTAAAACAGTTGCTGCAGAAATATTGAAACAACTGGGCCCAATTAGACAAAGGGCTGAGGAAAATTCACAAAGGATTGAGGTTCTGGAAAAGGGTATACATAGTCCAAAAAATGAAATATTAAGTGAAGTGAAAGCTAAAATGAAAGAAAATTTTTAGGAAAAAAGTAAAGAAATGTGGGAAGAAGAAAGAGATAGAGTAGAAAGGAAGAAAAATGTAATGCTAGCAAATGTTTCAAAACAAGAACATGAATATGGACAACAAAGAAAGCGAGGAGATGAAACCGTTGTGAGGAACATTTTGACCAATTCTTTGGGCACTTAAGTTAACATTAAAGTTCAAAAGATAATAAGAGTAGGTAAAAGAGATGAAACTAAACCATATCCAAGACTGATTAAAGTAACTTTTGAAAATAAAAATGAGGTAGGAACTGTACTTGAAAATGCAAAAAAGATTCCCGTATTTATGATGATATGTTAGAGAATATTAAAATATTTAGGGATTTAAATAATAAACACAGGTAAAAAGGAACATCTTGGTTAAGGAAATATTTAAAAAAATAAATAATTGGGCAAGCAAAAGTTCACTGATCATAAATGGATCATCAGAAATAACAACTCATTAAAATCAAAAAATATTCTGCCATTTTTTTGTAGATCAATCACACACCAATACGCCTCTTGCAAACCCTGTTATTTAATGTATTTACACTAATACTGATAGAATATTTGATAAAATTGGAGAATTAAATGAATTAATTAATAAAGATAAACCCAAAGTAATTATGTTACCAAAAACAAAATTAAACGTTCAGATAAAGAATCATGAAAGTTTTGGAAATAATTATACAATTTTTCGCCAAGACAGAAAAAAACAAAATGCACCTGAGGGGGGAGTATGTATTTGCGTTCATAACAATTTGGCTTCTACCGAAAATGAAAAAGAAAATTTTAATATCCATCAATATAGAGAGGCTGTATGGTGTGAAATTAGATGTGCAAATTATAAAAAGATTTTACTGGGCGTAATTTAAAGACAGCCCTCATCTAGTAATGAAAATAATGAATTATTAAATGATCTAATAAAATTGACTTACGATTATAAAAGGAAAAATCAAGTATTTATTGCATGCGATTTTAACTTTAAGTGAATTAATTGGGAAACAGACAACCTGACAAATGGTATATCCCAAAGGGCAGCTAGACATTATATTAATATGATTAAAGATGGTTTTTATACCAGCATGTCCATAAAGATACTCATAATATAGAAGAAGTAAATTCATCTAGACTTGATCTCATATTCTCTAGAAATGAACATGATGTAGAAAATATTAAACTAAGTTGTCCTCTGGATAAAAGCCATTATTCTCTCTTGATATTTAATATTGTTCCTGATGTTCAAATTGATGATGGAACTGAAGTAAATTATTGTAATTGTTCTTTTCATAATAGAAATTATAATCCAATTAGACAAAAGCTAGAATTGATAGAGTGAGACTCACTTCTAAATGTGTGAAGTTTTTAATAATATTTGTAATGACCTTGTGAAAAAGTACATCCCAATTGCTATGAAAAATAGAGGGACTAAACCTGAATGGATCAGAGGCGATCTAAGAAGACAGATAGATAAGAAGAATGAAGCATAGCAAAGATTGCTGAAAAGGTAGACGCCTTTAAGGAAAAAACACACAGCCATGATGAAGAGGATCAAAATGGAATTTGAGAAACAACTATGTCACGATATAAAGGAAAATCTAAAACATTTTTGGAGTTATGTTAGAAGCCAAACTGTCTTTAAAGACGAGGTAACACAAGTGAGGTAAGATGATACCACATTAACTTATAATGATAAAGAAACAGCCACTGTATTTAACAAAGCTTTTCAAAGTGTTTTTATATATGAAGACATCACATACATACCAAGAATGAATGGATCTAAATATAATGGACAAGAGATTGAAAATATCAATATGAGTGAAATGGGAGTGAAAAATATATTGAAAAATCTGAATGTAAACAAGGCTCTGGGACCAAATGGTATATATCCAAACTTTTTGGAGGAATGCTACGATTAATTGTCATATCCAATTACAATCATTATTCTAAAATCATTGCGTACAGGAATTGTCCCAGAACCCTGGAAAATAGCTAGAGTGTGTCCAATATACAAGAAGGGTGCCAATAATAATTCTTTAAATTATCGACCAATATCATTGATAAGTGTGCCATCTAAAGTGTGTAAAATATTTATAAGAGAGAAAGTAGTAGAATACTTGGAGAGCAATAACCTACTTAGTGATATGCAACATGGTCTTAGACGGAAAAGAAGTCCTCTAACAAATTTGTCAACATACATGGAGTATCTCACTAGTGCAACTAATGAACAAACAGTTGTAGATGTAAATTATTTTGATTGTCGAAAGGCTTTTGATGCACTGCCACATCACAGACTGCTAATTAAACTTCATTCCTATGGAATTAGTGGGAGACTTCTTAAGTGGCCAAACATCGGAGAAGTTATAGGTTACCACAGGAGTCCCTCAAGGCTCAATAATTAGACTAATACTATTTTTAATCGTAATAAATGACATCAGTGAAAATTTGGAATGTCCATCTCTACTGTTTGCTGATGATCTGAAAATTTTTATGAATATTAACACTAATTAGGATATAGAAGCAATGGAACGTGACTTATTGAAACTGAGAAATGGAGTGATAAATGGTTATTGGATTTTAAAGTGAACAAGTTTAAGACACTGCATGTAGATCATATAAATCCAGAGATTAAATACAGCCTTAATAATGTTGAATTAGAATCCACAGAAAAATAGAGAGATCTTGGAATAATTATGATAAAAGACCTAAAACCAGCTCAGCCTTTTGGGACAGTTGTCAGCAAAGCTACTAGGATTAGGGGCTCGATAAGGAGAACTTTTGTTTGTTATATAGATATATATATGTGTAAGACATTATTTTGTTCCTTGGTAAGGCCGCATCTGGAGTAAACTGTACAATGTTAGACACCATATTATATTAAAGACTTTGAAGAAATTGAAAAAGTTCAGAGAAGGATGACGAAACTAGTACCTGATTTAACACGAATTGAATATGTAGAATTATGTAATTTAATGGAAATTGATTTGTTAGAAAAGAGGAGAGTATGAGGTGACCTAAATGAGACATTTAAAATACTCAAAGACTATGGAAATGTTGATTTTAAACTATTTTTTCAATTGAGTGATTTGCACACAAGATCCAATAACTGTAAATTAGTGAAGACAGGACATTGGATAACTACACTGAGGGCAAAGAGTTTCAGTATAAGGACAGTGAATTGGTGTAATTTACTTCCTGAGGATGTTGTGATGGCCCAGAGTATTAGCCAGTTAAAAAGTACATTAGACCAAATTGAATGGTTGACAAGAGATGAATTGAGAAGCTGTATTTTGCCTATATATCCTGAAGTTATTTGAAGAGAAATATTTTTTAGGTGTTTTTATGTTTGTACATCTGTGTATAGCATATATGTTATATACAGCTAAAAAAAATTCAACAATAAATCATACATCCAATTCAAGTGCTTAAGTGAGCTGGGAGTACGAAAAAATAGTTCTTGCCTACCAGAGGATTGAACTAGGTAAGCAAGAACTAAGTAAGCATGATGATGCCAATTATAATTGGGGTGAACAAAAAGAGCTGCTTTTTAACGTGTCCAAAAATTTCATAGTTTTGGGTGGTATAAATACATCTTTTATTATATTTTTTTAAAACTCAAAAATATTAAGTTTGGGGCATAATGAAACTTTTTACTGTCATGTAGTCGGGTGATAGCTTACTTCTTGAGGGCAGCAGGCGTGTGGCAGACAGCTTACCCTCATGTAATCGGAAAAAATATTTTACTTTTGGGTGACAAAGTACACTTACTGTCAGATAGATGGATGCAAAATACTCCTTACTGTCAGATAGTAGTGTAACAAGATAAATCCTTACTGTCAGTCACAGTAGTTAGGAGAGAGTTTACTCCTTAATTTCAACGAGGTCACGTAACATATTACAACTTACTCTCAGTTAGGTGGTTTAAAGATGAATTTTTACTACTAGTTAATCAGGTAGCAGAATCTTTCTTACTATCAGTTATTCTGTGTCTATGTTTCCATGCTTTCAAGTGTAGGGTATTAAATTACTTCTCACTATCACCTTGCTTGGTGACAGATTTCTTTACTTAAACAATAATTTAACTCATTTTCTTCGGAGGTTCGGTTGACTTAAGTCAGCGCTTTTAAAACAACGTCCATTTCACCCTTTTATGCGCTATTAACCATGTCCCTAATCTCTACCATTTCCATTCATAGGAATTAAGTGCTCTGTGCTGTAATACCCCGCCCAGGAACCTTTCATCCCGATGTTGATGGCTTTTAATTACACTCCCTTAAAAGCACACTCCATGTTGCCATTATTAGTACGTACATTTACATTAATATAACTCCACTGATCCCCCACTAGTAACAATAAAGAAAGACATCGTTCTTTGTTTTGGACTAAGAATGATACCAAAATGGTAATAAAAAGAAGAAATACACCATTCTTTGGTTTGAACTAAGAGTAGGAAAATGATCATGAGACGCCCGATTTATTTCTATTCTTGAGAACTTCTTATTCAGAGGCCTTATCAGGTAGACATTTTAGTTTGTTTTGAACTCGCTGTTTCGTGCCAAAAATATATTTCCTTCTGGTCCAGAATCTCCTCGTTCCCCATACGAAAAAAACCCTGTTTGTATCACACAAAATATAATAAATCATTGGTAAATGTGCAAAAAATCACCGATGTTTTTTGTTTTTTTAAGAATAAAAAAACTCTATCTCGATGCAAAGAAAACAGCTTTATGCAAGAGTAAATTCACTTTCTAGGGGAAACTGACATAATCGTGGTGGTTAAATATCTTATGTTAGACGTTTAAGTTTCCAAGCAACCATCTTTGTACAAGGATTAATCACTCTTTTTCAGACAAAGATTAGGAGTTGTGAAACCAGAAATCATTTGGGCTCTCTTTTTAGACATTTGTATTTTGGGTATTTTTTTCATTTTAAATGAGAGATATATATTAAGTGAACAACATTCTATTTATTATAAAAATTATAGTGCTAGTTTGGTGGTGTCATAAAACAAAAGCACATAGAGCAAATATAAACAAAGAGGGAGTGTCTCCTGTTAATGGTCAGGTAATTCGTATTAGTGAGGTGATAATCGATTATCACCAACCGAAATAGGGATCACTTTTCCCTAATGTTTATATTTAGGAAATCTCTTAGGTTATAATTTCTTAGTGTTTGTACAAGTGAAGGATGAATCGTAATGCTCTGAAACTATTCCTGTATTTGTGATAAGCAAGTTTTTTTCTTAAAACTAGCTTCTATTCGCATTTAACTGAAGAGGTTGGCTATACAAACCCACTGCAATTATTTAATATCTTTCTATATCCGATCAAGTAGGAATTCTTTTTGATCGCTCATCCAAAGTGGCTGCAGCTCGCTCGAATGCAATGCTTGGAGGTTGAAAGTAAGGCTAGCACTTGGGGTTGAGTGAGGAGGGCAGCGATTGCTTTAGGTGGGCGCCAATGCATAATTCAATTATTCGACTCTGCGTGCGTCTAAATTAGGTAGGCTTCAAATGCGTGAGGTTATCAGGTGTAGTTATAATGGGATTGCCATCCGTCACTGGCTGCGCCAGAACTATCAACGTTTACATCAAAACAATACTAGGTATAAAGTCCATATTTGCCAGCGTCCTTTAGGTTTCGATATGTTGAACCATGTTTACTTGGTTTTAAATATTATGCTATCTCTAGATGTCCAGTTTTACAGGGGAGCGATTTCTTTATGCTGCACGTTCAGCCACCTTTTAGGGTTCCATATTTAGGGGTATTTTATCAGTTTCTGAGTTTGAGGGGTTCTTTGACTATCTTTTAAGATTCCACATTTTTAGTTATCTTTTCAGTTCAATAATATTGTGCGATCCTTCGTCCTATCATTATATTTACAAAATCTTGGTAATGTTCTGTATTTATACTTAAGCAATATTTTACTACACAATTTGGCTCCTTTTCGATATTTGGGGTCATCTTTTAGAACTTTTTATTTGGGGTCATCTTTTAGACTTCGTAATTTTGAGGCCATCATTTAGGATTTCCCATTTTGGGTCATTTTTCCACATTTATTTAGTTTCATTTCACGTCACTGCTACCAATTTCGCCCATCGCGAAGGCACCTTCTCCATAATGGGAAATTAAAGGCTCGTTTATGGCCTCGCTTTATTTGTCCAGAACAAGTGGCACCGGGGTGGCCATTGCCAAATTAATGAACTCCTTAAACGACACGTAACCTACCGAGCTGTATGGAAGCATGGAGAGAATAGGGGGCCAGGAGAACACACAGTGATAAATTACTAATGTCTGGTGGGTCTCTATTTACCCCTTTTCTCCAGTGCGTCAATAACTGTGTGTGAACTTCTTTGTGAGCGGGTAAGAAGATGTGGTATAAAAATTCCTTGGAGGTTCCTAGCTTAGAGAGATACTGGGTTTGATGGGGTGACGCTTTGGGCGAGGTAGAGTCACTGTGCCTGGTAGCTCAGCGGTAGAGCATCTGACCGGCAATCAGCAGACCCGGGTTCGAGTCCCGGCCAGGAATTTCAAACTTTTTTCCCCTGGCGTTATCTCTGTCCTCTCGGTAAAAGATTACCTTCATTGTGCCGCCCTCTGCTCTCTTTGATTCTAGTCTTCTTCTAATGTCCTTTTCTCTTACCTCTAAAAAACTCCTGTTTCTTGTCTCATTGCTCATTCGTGTCCAATTTCTCTTTCTTGTACTATATTGTAATATAGTCTGCAATGCAAGGTTTCAGCACCTTTGTTTCTGTCTTCAAAATTGTATTGAAAGGCAGAAAATAAATATGGCGAAAGCCCTGTGGTGGTTGTTATCACCCGCAGAACTTGCATTTGCTCCTTCTTCTTTATATATATATATATATATATATATATATATATATATATATATATATATATATATATATATATAAATGTGTATTTTTAAAGGCCCAAGGAAATGAAAATTGGTCACACAACCCGAAAAAGCACTCAGGCGAATAGCACGTGAACCAATCAAAGCTTAAGAAGAAAAATGGGAGACTTAGAGAAAGGAAAGATAGGACAAATTATTTTAACCGTTATTTGAAAATAAATAATAAAGTTGGATTTGAACCTTTATCCTTAAGCGCTCCTCGCTTATATGACCAGGACGCTGATCGCAAGTGCTACCCTCCTCAACCCCCAAAAAGGTTAATTCAAGAACCTTTTTAACAACGTAGTGTAGGCTTTTATCCAGTAAGAAACAAGGCAAGTGTTTTAGTAAGAGGGGCCGTGGGCTTTTTTTATAAATTGAAAATAACATGACGCGTGATTTATAAAATTAATATTGAATGCAACGATATTTTTAAATAAAGTTGATGTTCTATTTCCAAATTGACCTCAATTTGAGTTTATTGTTTTACACTGGTAAAGGTGTTTAATGGGACTGGAACCTTTACCCTTCAATTGTAACTAATTTGCTGCACATTGAGAGTAAAATCAACTCCTTTCCTACAATTTCTTCCATCGTAGATCGAATGTAAAGATAAATAGATCGATAAAAACCTCTAGATACAACCGTTTCTTATGAATTATCAACTGAGTGAGGATTGATAAATAAGCTTAATTTGAAGATGGTTAAGATAAAACGGATCTAGTGGCGAGAGTGGAAATATTGTATGAGTGAATGGTCGTTCAGGGAAAAAAGAGGAGTAACAATCTGTAACCGAATCATAGAGCGGCCTGAATTGGGAAGTTATTCACCAAGTACTGGTTCACTTCGATTTCTCTCTATATTTCCCTAACCAGGAACTCATACTAATTCTAATTTCTGTAATTTTCTCCCACGAGAGACTAGAATGATTGATTATCGGTTAGCGGACCTCTCTTCCTATAACCTACAGATTTTATGCACACGTGCATAAAATCTGCTCTCTCTCTCTCTAAGAAAGTAGAGAGAGAGGTGACGCCCCCTTGTCGCGGGAAAAGAGCTTGTGCGTACCCTTGACTTTTCGAGCTATGTCGGCGGGGGTAGCTATCTTCTGGTACCCCTGGCAGGGTTTCCCTTGTCGATTTGGTCGGAAATTAGGTTCCAGACTAAGTGCGTCTTTCTTTATCCTACTCTATCCTTCCTCTTTTGTTTTACATTAATCCTATTTCTTCTACTTATACAAAAATAAAAAAGCAACAAACCAAAACCCTATTCCTATCATGTCACTCTTACCCTTTTTTCATCTATCTACATATAAGGACCTGGTAGCTACCTCATGCGTCAGGAGAGTGGATTTGGAACCTCTATAAATAACGCCAATCGAAGCTCACTGGTTGCGAGAGACTAAGACTTGAGGGGTTTTAGGCGCTGGGGCACGATTAATATGATGAGGGTAGTGCCCCGTTAACCCCTTCCCTGGCGCGTAATTATTGACCGTTCCCAGTGCATGTTGACGGGTGTTTATGGTAGCATTGGTCCAAGGTGACGGCCCTTTGTTCCCATGTTGGTTGCCAGTCCAATAAAAAGCCTTGGGTCGAGTCCCTTGGTGTGGCGGGATATCCATTATACGGTACTCCGAGATCCTGGCCGTTGTGAAGGGAACTAGTAGGAGTTTAATAATGGGCGTACTTCGTTGTTGTTTACCTGGTGAGAAATCGATGGCCCCTTTAGGGACCGTCTGTGCTGCTTGGTTGGGAGCCACAGCATGCCCAGGCTTGACGACTCGGTCGGACGAACAGAAGCACATGGAGCGTGCCTTCTGAAAGATACGAAACGTCTCCAATCGATAGGCGGGAGTGATTCACGCGGGGAGACCTCACCAACCCCCTTTTTTCTATTGATTGTTCACAAATTTTGAAAGAGAGAAAGTGTACAAAATGACAGGAAAAAAAGGTCCAGCTGCACTCAAATATACATGTGCGATATGCCAGAAGGATAAGTGGTGCGTGGACTTCCCGGAAGGATGTTTTTCGCAATGCCATCCGGGAAGTATATGCACCGACTGCATCCTTAAAAAAAAGGTCCGAGAGGCAGTGGCATACTGCAACGAACTCAAGGATCTCTTCACAACCTCTAAAGAAAAATCTAGGGCGCTGGAAAGTAAAATACAGACCCTAGAAACGCAGCACGCGCTTCAGATTCGGCGTCTCGAGGAAAAAATCCTAGAGGTATCCTCTAAACTAGAGGCCCAGTCGGCTCAAGCTCAAGACGAAAGTCCCACTGACTTGGGTGGTTCCGCCGATGTGACTTCAGCCCAAGGAGGTGAAACTACATTGGCAGTCCCACTTCTGCCATGCGGAGCCAATGAGGAGAAGAAAAAGTAAAAGAAGAAAATGGACCATAATGCTGCTCACCCCAGTGTAGAGGATTCGAGCGTTACTGGTGCGCAAGGGAAAGTGGAAAGAGAAGAAGAGAAAAGAGAAACGGAAGAAGAGAAAACACATGAAGACAAGAAAAATAAAATGAAGAAGAAAAAAAGAAAAATTTAGAGATACAAGAGGGAAGCGGCAAGTCGCTCCCGAGAGGAAATAATAAGTCACCTGCAGACAAATGTGCAAGAGTCACCCTTATTGGTGATTCTCAAGCACGGGGCCTGCAGTCCCTGCTAGCCACTAGCTAGTGTGAAGGTAAGCTGCCTGCCAGGATGTCGTAACCACCACATCAGAGTAGAGGCTGAGAAATCACAGATTTCTGAGAGCTCAGTCGTTGCTCTGATGGTCAGTGGAAACGACCTCTACCTGAGAGGAGGTAGAGTAGGCCATACAGATAAAATCCTCCACACGGTCATGGGTGCCGTGGACGATTGTGGGCTGAAAACTCGCAAGCGTGTTGTAGTCGGGATGCTCCCGAGGAGAGGTCCAACACGGACCACTCACTCGATGAATATCTCCTTCAATGGCACCTGGCAGATTTTTGTACAGCAGAGGGGGTCTTTTTTTTGTGGACCCGTACCGCACCTTTTATGGTAGAAATGATCTCTACCAAAGGGATGGGGTACATCTTTCCTTTAAAGAAAAGGCCTTTCTGTCGAAAATGATCCAGGATGTCGTAGAGAGGACCGAAAGGAGTATCCGGCCCAGAGTGAGGGCGGACGTACGCCAGGGCACTCGTGTCACTCCAGGAACGACCTTCTTAGAGGTCGCAAAAAGGGATGCCTCGCCAACAAACAAGCCGGGAAACGGAAGAGTGTAGGGAGTCCTACAGTCGGGGACTCCCTCAGAGTTCTTCTGTTCAATGCTAGGTCAATCAGGAATAAGTTTCCTGAGCTCCGTGGCCTCGTAGCGACGGAAGAACCCGAAATGGTAGCCCTAACAGAATCGTGGATAAAAACCTCAAACCGAGACTTTGAAGGCGAATTCACGGTTCCTGGCTACCCAGTATTCAACAAAGATAGGCCAGACAGAGAGGGTGGCGGTGTAATGTTGTATGTCAAGGATACAATCAAATCTACGAACTCCAACATTATATCCGATCACGAGCTCCCAGGCGTTGACCTAGAGATAGGTCCTGTCAGATACAGGACCCTGGTACTTTACAGACCCCCTTCCCAACCCGTTGAGAAGGACAATGAACTGTACCAGCTGCTAAGTGAGCTTGTTCAAGGCAGAGTGTGCATAGTTATGGGCGCCTTAAACATACAAGTTGACTGGGAAACCCGAGCAGCCTGTGGCGAGAGCGCGCTACTCCTGGAGTTCGCCAACAACGAGTTCCTCACTCAATGAGTCAGAGAACCGACGAGAGGAGACAATATCCTCGACTTGGTCTTCACTTCTGATGATGATATCGTTTAGCATGTCTCTGTAGGCGAAGAGCTCGGTGGCAGTGATCACGAGCTAGTTAGATTTAGCGTCAAGATCCCGAAGGTAAGGTCTGTTGCCAGTTGATCAAGGAAACTTGACTTGAGAAGAGCAGACTTTGCAAGCCTTCGTGCTGGGCTGACTGATGTAAGGCTAGCGGTATGCGAAGAGGTTGAGGATTCGTGGAACAATTTTAAAAATAAATTCATGAGTCTTCAATCAAGTTGCATCCCTCTGAAATGCCTCTGTCAGTCTTCTGTTCAACCAAAGTGGTTTAATCGAGAAATCGGCCAACTGCTTAGGGAGAAGAGAAATGCATACCGGCGATCTAAGATCTTGGGTGCCTTTGACGAGTACCGGAGGCTAGCCAGGAGAGTGAAGTCCAGCATACTGGCGGCTAAGCGTACTGAGGAACTCCGAGTGGCAAGACTCTGCAAGGAGAATCCCAAGGAGTTCTTTGGCTATGTAATTAGCCGTAAACCAATCCATCGTAGGTTTGGGCCCTTAGTGGACGAGGAGGGTGCATTAAAGCACTTAAACGCAGGAAATGCTAACCTTCTCAATGACCACTTCTCCTCAGTGTTTACTAAAGAGTGTGGTCCCAACCCCAGCCTACGGATTCCTACTCGGGGGAAAAGCTGGAGGCAATGGACTTCACCGAAGGAGAAATAAAAAAAAAGATCGCTGACCTAAAGACGAGTAAGTCCCCTGGACTGGACGGGTTTCTACCAAAGGTGTTGAAGGAAGTGTGCGATGAAGAATCACGACATCTGTGCGCTATCTTTAACATGTCAATCCGGACCGAATGAGTTCCTAGAGACTGGCGTGAGGCGGAGGTGACTCCGATCTTCAAGAAAGGAGCCTTCAGCGATCCGTCAAACTACCGCCCTTTCAGTCTGACTTCGATAGTCGGTAAACTCATGGAAAGCATGATGGTGGAGAAAATAACGTCGTATTTAGAGTCAAACCTGCTACTGAGGAGTTCCCAGCACGGCTTCTGAAGGCAAAGGTCATGCCTGACGAACCTTGTGGAATTCTTCCACTTTGTCTTCAGTGAGCACGATCGGGACAAGGCGGTAGATGTGGTTTACTTAGACTTTCAGAAAGCCTTTGGTAAGGTACCCCACCGCCACCTTCTTCGAAAAGTGCGAGCGCTGGGCATAGACGGAAAGTAGCCAGCTGGATCGAGAACTGGCTAAGTGGCAGATGGCAATGGGTGGTGGTGAATGGACAGGCTTCTGAGTGGGTGCCCGTTACTAGCGGGGTGCCTCAAGGTTCTGTCTTAGGACCACTGTATTCATCATCTACGTCAACGACATGGACGGTGACATGGTTGCCAAGATTTCCAAATTTGCCGATGATACCAAGCTTGGTATGAATGTTGCAAAGGATGGAAATACTGCCAGCCTGCAGGAAGATCTTGATAAGATTGGGGAGTGGTCGGACACGTGGCAAATGCCTTTTAACGTGGGGAAATGCAAAGTAATGCATATCAGCCACAGGAACCCCCAATTTCATTATATCCTTAAGGGCACTGCTCTTGAATCGAGTGACACTGAGAAGGACTTGGGTGTAACAATCACTAACGACCTCAAGTTCTCGAAACAGTGCATCGAGGCAGAGAAGAAAGCCGAAAGGATGTTAGGCTACATAAAGCGCCAGTTTGGATACCGTAACAGGGAGATAGTACTTTGTCTGTACAACTCCCTGGTTCGGCCGCACCTTGAGTATGCCGTACAATTTTGGACTCCTTCGTTTCAAAAGGACATCGCAAGGTTGGAACGCGTACAAGCTAGAGCAACCAAACTGATTCCCTCTATCCGACATAAAAGTTATGAGGATAGACTAAGGGAATTAGATATGTTCTCGCTGGAAACCCGTAGACTGCTTGGTCAGCTCATCGAAGTTTTCAAAATACTTCGTGGGTTCGACAATGTTGACTACCGGGATATTTTCACACTGAGTGAGAACAGAACGCGCAATCACGGCTTCAAACTTGAACTGAAGCGTTACAACCGCAATCTGTGTGGAAATTTTGTTCCCTACAGTATCTGCGGTAAGTGGAACGCACTTCAAGTGGAAGTTGTCAACAGTGAATCTGTTGACCAGTTCAAGTCAAGACTAGACAAAGGCTTAAAAAGTGGCCGTTTAGGGACGCAAAACAATTGAGCAGCCATGTGCCTGCTCGATTGCTAGTCCAAAGTTACTCTCTTTGAATGGACCGTAAGGTCTCCTAGGGTACCTTTTTTCCGTGTAACTCCGTGTAATTACCTTCGGCGAATCAAATCTAACAAGCCAGCAGTCAGGGCAAAAGCCTCTCCAAGAGCAGCCAGCACTTCAGTTGGTTTCGATACTCTTGAGTGCTCATACAATCGAGCCTATTTCATTCTCCCATGTTCTAAGAGTTTGATTATTTTGTTGCTTTAAGTAAAACGGTGTCTCGATTTAGGGAATTCCTTCCTACTTCTTTTTTCACTTACCTTTGTCAATGTACTCTACCCATTTGACCCCAAAGTTTGTTACTTGCACAGAATCTTTCACACATGCTCACGTTTTTGTCCAATTTCATGCTAGGCTGTATTGACTGTTCCTAAATTTCAGTGTGCTTTCTCTATTCTATGTCTAGGTTTCACATTATTTTCCTATAAATTAACAGGGAAAAGGCAAGGGTTAAATACATTTTAGAGGTATTTGACTCCTGAACATGTAGTTATGCTTTCCTATTGAACTCCACCAGGTATGGGCTGGTTTCTTATACCAGGATCCCATCAAGAGTTAAAAACTGTCACATGTAAACGTGATCTTTTACCTTGCTTTAATATTTATCTCCAAATGTGATTGAGATATCATCTAAAAAACTATTTATCGTTATTTGAATCTTTGAAAAGTTATTTTTTATTCTGATTCAATCATTTATGATCATTCTAGTATCATTAACTTTAATTCTTATAATATAAGACAAATAATGCTGGCATCGGATCAGCTGAAGTACTTAATATCTCATTAATTGTAATTTTTTAATATTACAAATTTAACTCCTCAAACAGATTGGGGAAGATGAATTTTCCTTGTGTCACTTCTTTTTATAAAATAAAGACTCTCAGTATCAAGATGCAGTTCCGACACAAAACGTTGTTTGCAAATTAGCGTCATAAATGACTGGTTCCACCCTCACTCCGAGAACACTCATTACAATTCTATTTAAATTAATTAAATTAGTGAAAGGGGTTAGGTGTAAAGGGGAAAACTATAAGGCGGATAGTGAAAGAGAGATAAAGTGTTGAAAAGAAAAAATTGGGGAAGATTTGTAGAGCTGCTCGGCGTCTAGAGGTTAGGCTAATCGCTTTCTATGTCTGTTTGTTCGTATGACTTTAAATTAGTTGTATGTTATTCTGTTTTGTTGCCTGTTTTGTTTGTTTCTATTGTGTTGTTTTTTCTGGAGATTTTATGTATGTTGAAATAATGATTTGTGTTCGTATTCTTTTTTTATTTACGTACTGTTTGTTTGGTTTATATGCGTTTACTTATGTGTTCTTATACTGTTGTTTATATGTTAGTATACTTTTATTTATATAATGTTATATGAGTGACTGTATATATGTGTCCATATATTGTCGTATATATGACCGTATATTTGTGTATCCATAGATTGTTTTATATGAAAGCGAAATCACAATAACACGCGACATAGTAGATTGCCATTGACCCATAGGAAATAAGTAAAGATGATACACAAGTGACTTCGTCTTTTAAAAGACCAAACAATCATCATACATAGATTAAAAAAGCAGAAAGAAAGATAGCAAACGGAATAAAATATTTTATCTGGTAGAGATAGTGCAATAATAAGTGAGGTTCGCACCTATAACACTGAGCCCTCTTCGCTTCTCCAGACACCATCCTAACCACTCGAACACCATTCACATCACCTAAAGAGAATGAATGCTTCAAGTGACCTTATAAGCAGAACAGTTTGTTATCTCTCTTATTCTTCTTTCTTAATCTATGGATCGCCCTTGGTTGGTCTTATAAAAACTGAAATCGCTTGTTTATCATCTTTCCTTATTTCCTATGGCTAAAGAGCATTGTTGTATATCTGTTTGATTATTATTTTTTTGTAGTATGTTTCATTACTGATTGTTATGTTGATTTTTTACCTTCGGCGAATCAAATCTAACAAGTCAGCAGTCAGAGCAAAAGCCTCACCAAGAGCGGCCAGCACTTGAGTTGGCCTCGCTACTCTTGAGTACTCATACAATCGAGCCTATTTTATTCTCTCGTTCTAACAGTTTGATTATTTTGTTGCTTTAAGTAAAACGGTGTCTCGATTTAGGGAATTCTTTCCTGCTTCTTTTTTTACTTTCCTTTGTCAATGTACTCTACCCATTTGACCCCAAAGTTTGTTACTTGTACGGAATCTCTCACACATGATCTGGTATATTTACCTCTTCGTATATTTACCTGTTTCTTTTTCTTTTTTTGGTTCTTCTCATTCTGTTGATCGTGTTTCTCTTCGGTGATTCTTTTTTGTTGATAGTTGCCATTTTCAGTTATTTAATTGTATTCGGGTTTTTTTCAGATATGGTTTTATCGTATTCAGTATTTTTCATTTTGTTCTTAAGCGTACATTAGTTCTTCTTATTCTTCTTTGTTGTTTTCTATGAGTTATCTACTTTCTTATCTTACTGTTAGCAATATTTTATCTTTATTTCCCTTGCTCTTACATGTAGCACTCTTCTGATTGATGTCACTGATCTATGTAGATTTTCTGGCCTCTTCTTCCCCTTTCGGCGTTTCTGGGTAATTAAGTAAGGATGAACGACTTGCTTTATATAGTGGAAGTATATGAATAAGTGCTGATTGAAAATTCAAGAACAGTTGTTGTCGAAGAAAGAGAGATCGAGTAGGATTTTGTTCAAAGGAGTTGTGTGAAACGAGAGTTATCGGGAAGAGCAATGCCCTACGCCTGTCGGCAAACTTCCGGCGAGATTAGCCGAGAATTTCCTCGGTTCAGTTGGATCATCAAAACCCCGCCGCCGAGCTATAAAATCCGAGTCGGTGAGACAGGGATTAATTACTTCCGTTAGCAAATATAGGAGTTCACGGGAAAGCCTATATATTCCCCGTCACAAAAATTAATGGTGGAAGTATTTCGTCAGAATCTGCCGAAGGAAGTCTCCCGATGACCTACCCTCCTCCGTTTGGAGAAGACTTCAACTCGTGGTGATCAGGTGTCTCTATGTTGCTCCCGAGTGAGACAAGCCGGGAAAATACAGAAGGTATTCGGCGGCCTCTTTTAAGACGTCTGTGAAATCATCCACTGACGGCGCATATCCTCGAGCGATAGAACACTGTATTATACCGGCTCGCAGTTAGGATCTTATTTGGAACGATGGCGTCAGGATCGAAGGACCTGGACAGAAGAATCGCACAGTCTCAGCTTCAAAGGGATTTTTCCCCTCGAGCGTCTACAGGACAATCTTTCCCTTTTGAGCGTCTACTTGGAGAATCTTTCCCGAGCGTCTACTTGTGGCACCCTCCCCCCCAAAATAGTATGATATCTACACCATTCCTTGATCGTTGAGACGGTGTGACGCCCTGCGACTAAGACTCATCAAGTAGTCTCCTCTCGAGTCATCTCGGATAACTAAAGTTAATTATTGTTCCCCTTAAGCTAGGATTCCATTCGTAGTTTGTTCCTAAACCCTATCAGTCAGGAACTCGGAGTATTGAGCCCTTGCGGCATGAGTAATTATTGTAATTATTGATAATTTTCCTATTGCTGAATTAATTAATAACTAGAGAGTGTAATTATTTGTATTATGTTTTATTGTGTAATTAAAAAATATTTTGGCAATTCTTGTTCAATTCCTTCAAACACCAAAGCCTAATTAAATAAGACAATTCCGGCCAACCATATCTAAAGTATCAGAATAACAAAAACGCCGCGCACTCAACGAAATTCAATTCCAATTATTATTTTGGGCTGTCGTAGTCCTTCCTCGAACAAACGAAGGAATTAATAAATAGGCGATAACTGCCTAATTCTACGACAGTTCTGATTGGTAAAAAAACTTTAAAAAGTTTAAATTGCGAGAATATTTAAATCGGACAATTCGTATTTTGTAATGATTATTCTTGGAGTGATAGTTCAAATCAGTGACTTCCAAAATTAGTTTCCTGAAAAATGATTTTTGAAGAAAATAAGTGTCATTAGCTCAAAGGAAAAATATATATATATATATATATATATATATATATACAAGATGCCAATAACTTCATGTTAAATTTAACCTTAAACACAAACATGCAGTCAACTATAAATTGTTAGTCTTGAAATGAAAATTCTATGGATAACAAACGTGGTACTGAGAAATATCAAGGGACATTCAATTATCTCTCCTTGTATGCGATATATGAACCCAGAAATTCATTTGACGAATATCAGACAGTAATAATTCAACTCTACTCGCAAATTCATGACAGCGAGAATATATTTTCTCAAAGTAATTAACATTTACGTTATTTGGGAAATTATACTCAATACTGAACCTTTGACATTGATTGAATTTTATGGTATTTTGAAGGACATTTCGCAGTTTTATAATTAAAACAACAAATCCAACAGAGAGTATAATAATGATATATTTTAATCTGGGGTCGTATTTTCTTGTTTTTTTTAGGAAAGGCTTTAGTGTTAAGCTCAAAATGAGATATTCAATACTACTACCACGCCAACTACTTCTAAATAAATGATACCGGTCTACACCCTACTTACACCCTCGAATTTTTTATTTAGGTATACTGAAGAGAGACTCAAGCTGATTGCCTCCCTAAGCTCCGACTCCTGTCAGGAGATGGCGTTGATTGAATTCTTTCAAAAAAACCAACACCTAAAGCAAAAACCCGCTTCAGAAACGAAGAGCAACGTAGTGTTTTTGAGATTGTTATTTCCTTTAATGAATGATGAGTAAAAAAACTAAATTCGTCAGAATTTGGAAGAAAATTCACGAAGATTCAAGCAATGCTAGAATTTTGGTCATAGGATTATCGTTAATCTACAGGATTTAAAACTGCTAACTTAGTTGAAAGCTAAAGAAAACACCATAAATACTCCATTTATTACTCAAATGTTCGTGAAGATGGATTAGAAAACCTGAAAAAACAATAAAGTTAGGCAAAATTAATTAAACCTGGTGAGAACACGACGACTTTGGTTCTTCATCGCTTTATTACTCCACATTCCAAAGTTTTATTTATTCTTTTGTTTATTTTCCTCTCTTCCCTCTTTCTAGGCCTTTTTTGATGGTTTATATTAAATTTGCAATAGTTTTAAGTACAGAGTTGTATCAAGAGCTCCATTTGATAATTAAAATTTCTTCAAGAAAACTAAACGATAATCTTTAGGAGTGTAAAGTAGGTAGCTTGAGCATAGCGTTAAATAAATATACCGAATTTCCGTATCCATAGACGCCTAAAGGCCTACACATAGCGTTAAATAAATAAACTGAACATCCGTAGCTATAGAGATCACGTAGCCCACTGATTGCTTCATTTGTCAGATCATCAATTGAATATTTGTTACTTTTGACCCCTAAATCACAAGCAAATCTGAGTTTGTTAATCAAATCAAACTTTGTATCCAATCCTGAATATTAAGCTAATTCATAGAGATAAATTCAAATTTAGTCCCTTAGCGCTTCAAGTATGCTTTTCCGGAGTTAGCCTTTCGGTTTTATTAGGTTGACTTTGACACTGATTTTTGTATTTATTTTCATTTTTAATACCTTTTTTTTATTTCTTCAAAGCTTATTTTTTAAGTATCTCTTCTTTCTATTTTTCACGACTCTCAAGAATTTTATGGATAAAGAATAGCTTCAAACCGTTTTAAATAATAAACCATAAAGTATCTATATCATTTGAAAGTCCGACGCCATTCTAGGTGACTTTAACATTTTCTCCATCCAAGACATAAACTTATAAAAACACAAGAAAGTACAAACTTTAAAACATGCAGAAAATATTTCAACAAAGACATAACCGTTATATCATAAAGTGGGATCAGAACGCATCAACGCCAACCAAAAGTGGGACTCTCCTTCCGCTATGCTATAAGCGAAATATGTCATCAATTGCGCTCATTGGAATTCCATAGCGATTGGACGCTGCGTTATGACATCTCGTCCACACAGGGTCCATTCTAAGGCAGAATTAATGGTATGAAATTATGGCCTAAAATGACTACCCATTTAGTGTTCTTTCCAAGACGGATGTGATGATATGTGCTCTAATTATGGATTCCGTGTTAATCCCGAGTCAGATGTGATGGCATGTGTTGAAATGACTATGCATTAAGTGATCATTCCCTGGCAGATGTGATGATATGTGCTGTATTATCTCTTCCATTGATAGTTCATCCACGTGCACTCCGTCGACAGCAGTCAGAACATACACATATAATCCTCCCATACACATCGAGCATAATCTCTACCCTATTAATAAACAAAACTTTTCCTTATGCTTTTTATTTGTGTTTAATAATGCCTTTCCTCTATCTAAAAATAGGCCTTCATTGAGGGCCATGAAGTTGGTGGTACGAATAATGATTTTTTGGCTTCTGAATTTGGCCCAGAATTAAAATTTGGTTGAAATGCGAAGATGAGAGCAAGTTTAAATATGTAAGTGGAAAGTCCAGAGAATGAAAGACACCATATTCTAGGTGACGTACGAAACTGGCAGTTATTTTTATAGTGGTTAGAAGAAGTTTACCTTTAACATTGTAAAAAGAATACATAAAAATCAGGGTTTGATTTTTTTAAATAGTGAGAAAAAAGAGATGAAGTGTCTTGTTCTAAGGAAGGTTTTTACCTGAATATGAAGAAGAAATGTAAAAAAATAAACAGGGATAAAAACTCTTTCCACGTTAAAAAATATTGAAGACCCCTCCTTTCATCTCTTCTTTCTTCTTGCTTCTTACCTTCCCAATTTTCCATTTCATAGTTTATATTATTGCTGCATATTAGTCGTTATATATATATATATATATATATATATATATATATATATATATATATATATAAATATATATATGAGAAAAGGAAATCTAACGTAAATAAGCAATTAGACAAGAAACAAGTTCTACTGACCAAATTCGCGTACTCTCACTTATTCTTATTTATGACCTTACGACCTACAAAACTTTTAGTAATTCATGGACTAACCTTTATAGGACCTTGCAATTATATTAGTCGAAAGAGAATGTAAAACAACATAAGTTTTTTAAATATACTTAGAATCGGCAAAATAGTTATGATTTTATGACCAAAAGATAAAAAAACGCAAAACGTGTACCGACGGAGCGACCGACATAGATAATGAGTCGCTTCCGAATAAAAATTGAGTTTTGTTTAAGGCAAGAAAAAGGAACATCGGAACACACAAGAACCAAGCAGATAAAATGACGGAAAAATGAAGGAAATCCATATTGAGAAGACATAAATAACGCCTTGGAAAAAATTCACTTAACTTCGACAAGAATCGAACACGAGTCTACTGATTGCAGGTCAGATTCTCTACCGTTAAACTACTAGGCACAGTGACTCATACGTATCCAGGTTCGATTCCTTGTCAGGATAATTGATATTTTCCCGTGGCGTTATTTCTGTCTGGCATTATGGATTGCCTTCATTGTGCCGTCCTTCGACCTCCTTGATTCTTGTTTCATTGCTCATTTAGACACAAATTCTCCCTCTCTTGCACCATATGGTTTTATAGTCTGCATGCAATGTAAGGTCACTCCATCTTTCTCTCTTTCAAAAATGTTTTTAGACAAAAGGAAATTAATTATGTGGAAAGATCGGTGGTGGTGGTTACTACGCGCAGACATCTGTGAATATGGGTAGGTGGATGTATGAAAACATATACACGCAAACTAGTAAATAGATTTCTTGTTGTTTTACGTTACCATGTTACGTTACACATGTATAAAGTACTTTTAGTTGAATCATAGGAAGAGTGTATGGTAAACTTCATACCTAAATTAGTCTCGTAATTTCTATGCTCCTATACAGTGGTTTTACTAATATATATATATATATATATATATATATATATATATATATATATATATATATATATATATATTTGCATTTATTGCTCTACTCACGCGGTACTTTGTAAGTTTCTTATATATATATATATACTAGCAGATATACCCATCGTTGCCCAAGTAAAATATGCGTGTGGACTTTTTAGCCTGGGCTTTGCCCAGGATAGAAAAGGCTGTCGCAAATAAATACAGATGACCTTTGTTTGAAATTCTTATATTGTTGAACAAAAATATCTTCACTTGCTGATTATTATTATTTTTAAAATGAAGGCAGATTCAGGAGAGGTGCACACTCTCCCTATTATACTATAAATATAAGTAAAATGAGTAAACGTTTGACCGCGCATGATCGGTGTTTACGCTCACGTGCGACTGAGCGTTAGTTATGAGCGAACAACCTTGTGGCCATAGAAACGGATCCAGCGTCTTATCTTCTATAGCTCTATATTTAGAGAACGTGATTTTTTTCGCTTGACTTAGATATTCTTTTGTAAGGGCGAGAGAAGGGGTAAGATACATGGGCGAGAGGGGGTAGTTCGGGGAAGAGAGGGTAGATATTGGGGAAGAGGCGGTGGGAGAGAAGGGGGAAAGGGAAGGAAATCATTTTTACTCATGTTTTGTATGTCCTTTTATACGGGGTGTAGAAGAGGGAGAGAGGTGAAGAGATGGGATAAAGGGGATAGAGGAAAGAGATCGGTGAGAAAGGGGAAAGATGGGAGGAGAGTAGAGAAAAGGGAGGAGAGGGGAAGAGATGGTAGAGGGAGGGTGTCGGAATAGAAAGTTGGGAGATAGAGGGGAAGATAGAAGCCGAGATGGGGAGAGAGGGAGTCAATAGAGGAGGTGAGAGAAGGAGGTGAGGGAAAGGGTGAGGGGGGAGGAAGGTTGAGAGGGGAAAGAAGAGGAGGGGGATGAGTGAGTGGGTACTGAGGTGGAGAAAGGGGCAGTCCTTGATAGTCCTCGAAACTAAACCTAAACATGTCGAAGGCCTTTTCTTTTCCAACATTGAAAATATTGCATGTGCTTTTTGTCTCCAATTTTCAATTCTTAAATTATTATTTTAAATTTCTTTATAATTTCTGCCTTTGTTCCTTCTTCTGCACTTTATTTCAACTGATGAATTGACTTGGTGATTGTGTAGCTTCTTTTCGATGCAAATTGGGCAGCGTTCGCGGAATTTGCATTGAAAATGAGGGGGTGTTTTGCTTGCAATCGCAAGGCTGCGCGGCTCAAACATCGGTCACTAAAGTACATACTTTACGAACGAAGAATAAAATATAGCTAAAACTCTAATTATCCTTTGTTTATTCATGTGCTTTTCTTCTTTATTCATTTCCTGTATGTGGGTCAGAAAGAACACCCATAACCTCTTCCGACGGGTGACACAAAAGGAGACTAAATCCGGATAGAGGCTGATGGAGTGGAAAGCAGCACACGGAAAGTTGTTCCTGCAAGCGTGATAGGCAATGGCAGTAATGGGTCTGTCTAGTAACATTGATGAGCATCGACCCCATTTTGTGCGATAGAGGATGAAGATATGATAATTTATTTGATTATTTAAATAATAATCAAATCGTAGACAAAGTGGTGAAGTTGGGGAAAGTGAGTCAAATAAGGAAATGTATCATACAACCGGCGCAACTACTCATGGATCTCGAGAGAGCGCGCAACTTTCCGAAACCTAAAACATTTCTTAACTTGAAAGGGCTTAATTTAAGAAGGTCCAATTGGATATTAGTCGTGTGGTTCAACCGATTCTCGTAAGGTTCTGCATTTTGTATGGTTACCATAACTACGGTTGCCATAGCGAAGGTCAAACATCATAGTGGAAACTCTTTCTGATTACACCGAAGTTGTGTGACATCGGGTGTGGTAAGTCTTCGGATGGAGTCCAGATTGGGGTTGCCTTTAAAAAGGGTGTCCTGCGCTGCACATTTCCTTGGTTCGGTTCTCAAGTTAAATGGTAGGACCACAATGGGAACTAAAAGGACTCAAGACAAGCGCAACTCCGTGGTAAAACTACACCGGAGGAAGCGGAATGGTGGAAACCATGTACCAAATAGTAAAAATTTGTGGTAATAAAATCTATGTAAATAAAGATTGATGGTAAAATGATATCAACGGGTGAAGTCAAGTGGTAAAATCTACATAAGGAATCATATCGGTGGTAAACTTTACCAAATAGCGACGTTTGGTGAAAAGAACCCTACCAAATTACTTTGCCACACAATCGTAATCCGCTTACTTAACCATTGAATCGGGCACATGAGCCAACCTCCTCCTTCACTCCAACCACTGTAACCAACAAACCAATTTAAAATTCCTTTAATTGGCTTGTTAAGTTTTCGCGTTGATCATCGTGGTGCCCGAGAGCCCCCCTACTGGTGGAGTCCAAGAAATTAGTTGCAGGGCAAAGTTGGCTAACAATTGTTATGGCAACCACAGATCAAGGCTATTTTCATATACAATGGCATCTGCGCGTCAAAGATATAGAAAAAAAAATGGATTGTATTTTTCGGTTTAATTTTTTTCGATTAATTAATTATCTCTAATTAAGTGATGAACAATTACTATTAGTTAAGGTTATCAATTTAATAATGTAGTTAAATAATAAACAATTACAATTGTAAGTACAATCTGATCCATGTTTGCTTACATTACTGTCTAAATGACCCTGTTCGCTAAATTTTGCTGGAATTTAATAATTGGAAAAAATTTATAAAACAACGTAAATAACTTAGGTAAATGTTTGGAAGATAACATCATACAGTGGTGTAAAAGAAAATGAAAATGAACGCAACATAACTCGTCGAACACGAATAAACACTTAAGTATACGTGGGAGAGGATTTCTGCGAGAATGTAGATTTTGGATAGTGAATTCATATTGTCAACTAATTTGTAAAATCTTCGGGTAGTAATTAAATATAACTGATTCTAGTGTCCTAGTAAGAGCTAGGGACTTTGTTTTCTATTCACAAACAACGGTCGGATATAAATTGATTTTCAGTTTAACCCATTACCACCGCCGCTCCTACAAAGAGGATAGTTAAAAAAAATGTATTATATTAAATAATTTTACTGCTTTTTTATCATTAAACTGTATTTTAGTTTATACAAAAATGTTACAAAATTGTAAGCGTTAATCCGTTCAAGGATTTCCACAAGCATACCTCGTAAATAATGTCGAATTTTGTTATAAAAACATCTCTATTGTTTAAAGAAGGACTATTTGGCAACTATTAGGCTCCGAATAAAGTCAATGAAATTATATGGTTAAATATTGCGCTTATTTGATAAAAAAAACCTTTCGGCGAAACACATGGCTTACATAAGAACGCTTAAAAGGTTAAAACAGCTTAAACGAATCTGTGGCCATTTCTTCCGGAGGAGTATTAATATATATATAAAAGTTTTTAGTTGTTTATTCGATCAAAGAATATGAATACAATGATGGCGATTGCCAACGATACAAAAAATAGAACAGGAATTAAAATTGCCCTTTGATAAAGAGCTGATGTAGAGTAGGAACACTGATATCGGTATTTGACAACACATGATCCATTCTTTATTGCTTTATTTTATTTATAGTATTCCTAATGTAATAAAAAAGAAGTGAGGGGAGAAACCTTACCAGTACCAAATGGTTAATAAAAGGGGGAAAGAGGTTAGCTGATATAGCACGAACTGTTATTCTGAAGCACATTGGATTATTGGCTGAAAAGAAACCCAATAATGGATGAAATGGCATAGCATCTGAATATAAATGGCAAAATAATGCCGCAGAATAAGAATTGGAAGGTAATTTAAGTATTTCACTTCCATTTCTCCAGCTGGTGTGCGGGTAGACTCGCGAAAGAGAGAGAAGGAGAGGAATCGGATATCTACATATTTGGAATCTCTAAGTTAACTAAAGATATATCGGGTGACTGGAAAAGGAGTTGGCTAAATAGTGATTTAGCCAAAATTACTTCTTGGTGTCAACTTTGGGGCATGAAGTCTAATGCTAATAAGATGAATTCTATTACTATTAGTAGATCCAGGACACTGGAGCCAGATCTTCCCAGTTTTTTACATATCAAGGTAACTTATTGAGGAATTTGAGTAATTCTTGACTCGAAGCTAACTTTTGAGAAGCACATTCGTTTCTTGTCCTTAATTTCACAGAAGACTAAATTACTTCGTAAGTGTTACAGAACTATTACTTTTGACTCTACAGTTATTAAGTCTATTTATGCCTTCATTCTGCCTCATTTTGAGTATTGTGCTCCTGTTTGGATATCTGCTGCTAATTGCTATCTCAAATTGTTGGACAGACCGTTGAACTCAATTAATTTTATATCCCCATTTTTGTCCCTTGATTTGGATCATTGGCGTCTAGAACGTGCCCTTGGCATTTTTTTCAAGATATTTAATACTATTCAGCATCCGTTGCACGTAGCTCTGCCTGATTCTTTTAATCAAGTTCGCGTGACAAGGTTTGCTCTTAATCTTAATGAATTGGCTATGCATTTTATGAATGTTAGTACGACACAGTTTTCACGGTGAATAATACCATCGTTAATTAAAACGTCGAATGCTTTACCCAACGAGATTGTACACTCAAGGGATATTTCTTCATTTAAGTCCCGTGTGAATGTATTCTTGTAACAGTAGCTTTTTTCATCTTCTAATATTTCTTATTTATCTGGGTTTACTATTAGCCCTACACCTTTTTCATGGTTGCCTTTGCCTCTCTTCACTACCATTTTGGTATTTTGTGTGGAATCAATTTACCAGTTGTTTTTGCACCCTGGCTGCAGGTTTGGTAGCTCTCAGAATAATAATAATACTAAGTCAAAACTTGGTTTTATTAAACCATTGAAACCTTTTACGAGTGATATTTTGCTCACATTAAATAATATGACGATTAACCTCACGGCATTAAACACTATTTACATATGCTCTATATTTACTGCCGATTCAAAGATTTACATGTTTTTTATTAAAGGAAAAAATGAAAACGTAACGAAAAAAGAGGGAGTTTGTCGTACGTCTGGCTTATATGACGTAAGAACTATTCTCTATGTAACTCTACTTGCCTTCTCATGTCCATCCACCTAGTGACTGTAATCCATCGGGTACCCAGGTTTTGTACTCTCAGGAGTTTAATCATGACACTCTTCGAAGTATTATGTAGCGGAACAGCTCGAGTACAGTAGGTTGACTCTGACTATTGCCATGTACAGTTTCCTTTTGTGACACTCTTCGAAGTATTATGTAGCGGAACAGCTCGAGTACAGTAGGTTGACTCTGACTATTGCCATGTACAGTTTCCTTTTGTGACTGGGCGACAGCCATGGAAACCCCCCTAGTTTCGCAACTTTGAAGACCTTTGCTAATCTTATCTTATCCGATACATGTGTTCTGTATCCGGTTTTACTTTTTTCAGACCAAATACTTTAGCTCTGTCCTTATATTGATATATTTTGCCCTCAACTCTAAAATTCTCTACCTTTCTCCTGTTGATAAGAACTTATCAGAATTGGTCTTTATCTTTCTCTCGTATCCATTTAAGTTCATGATCACTTTTGCTGTATACTTGACTGACTTCCTTTGCTGTTCTAGTTGAGGTCAAGATAATCTTCGTCACGCCATCGGTAGATAGATCATTGGTATAAATAGCGTAGAGGACTGGGGAGAGGCCTTCTTAGCTTCCGAACACCATATAGGCCCTTATTTCGTTAATGAAAATGCATGACAGCATGGTCATTTCCTCCCCAAGCTCCATCTTCACCAGCTTATATTTGAGACCATTTGTCCACAACTTGTCAAACGCCTGATGGACGTCCCCCGCCACTAGGTCAACCACCTCACCCTCACTCTTTGCTTTGTCCAGCTTCTCTGTAATCAGCGCTAGGGCCATCTCAGTACCTTTCCTTCTCTCGAACCCGTACTGCTGGGGGTTGAACTCACGGGTGGTCTCTAGGGGATTTATCAATCTGCTGCATACAAAGTTTGACAATACTTTGGCTATAAAATTCAGCAGCGAAATGGGTCTGTATCCGTTACCTGCTGTTGTTGACTTGCCCAGTTTTGGCACAAAAACCACTTTGGCGACTTTTAGTCTGTCCGGGAAGCATCCGATGTTCCAGCATGCATTGAAAATTTCCAACATCTCCTTCATTAGGTTCTCCGTAAGGTGACTAATGCTCGCCCTCGTTAATCCAGATGGCCCTGATTTTTTCTGTTTAAAGGCCTGAACTACCGTCCTTACTTCCTTCATCTTTATCTTTCCATCGTCTCGAATTTCATCATCCTCCCAGTTATAACGAGGGATCCTGTCGAGCGGGTTGGACTTGCCCAGATGTAGATTCAGTTCTTCCATAATCCTTATTTCGTGTTCTGCTTCAAAATTCTCATTATGTTCACCCGTGATATTAAATACCTGACTCTAGTGGTCCCTGAACAGCTCCTCTATTTCCTCCACTTTCGTTATGTACCCATTGACTGTCTTAAGCTTAGCTTCTTCGCTGGGGGAGTACCCTATATTTTTTTGAAAGTTTGCCAGAATTTCTCGGATTGCGTTCACCCTCTAGTCTATCAATAAAACCCTCCCATAACGTGTCTTTCTCTATCCTCATCTTATCACTTACTTCTCTTTGGAGCTCATAATTCTTTCTGTATAGTTCAATAGTTGACCCTATGCCTCTCGTCACTTGATTAATTAACTCTAGTTCTAGCTTCTTCGATCTTATTTTATGTAAATACCTCGCAGCCTGGAATGTTTGCATTGCCAACTTTAGTATGCTAACCTCCTTTCCTAACTTTATTATAGAATCTAACCTTTCCATTTCCCGTTAAATATCTTCAAAATCTTTCCATCCATCACGGGATTTGTCCCAATCTGACTTCGCATATTGTTTTCTGACCGGACATGGCACTTCGATTGGACTTAATGCCTGCAATACTGTGATTGAGTTGTGATCCGTTAGGATTACAGGATCCGGTTTGATAAACATTTCCCAATGAAAACTCCTATCTGGTAATACTATGCCCTCTCCGTGATGTACGTAGGAAATTCCGAACCAGCTATGCCCTTATTTATTGATAAATATAGGTTCTTCCTCCCCATCCTGTTTTCTGGGATATATCCTGAGGCCCTGGAGCTATCATTCAGGTAGCCAAGGAAGATCACCGGAGTGTTCCTTCCGAATACCCCAAGGAAATTATTCAGAGGCAAACAGTTTCTTCCTGTGGGTTGTTATCGCCACCCCCCTCATTTTAACCACTGGTCCCGTGTGGGTGTCTAGTTCTATTGCTATATAGCTCTTGGCCAACTCTTCCAATTCTCTATGCTCTATGTATACCTTTCTTAACAGCAACTATTATGCCATCGAACCTTTCATTAGAGTGACGTTTCGTGTAGGTTTAATAATGCAGCTTTAGCTCATACTTCCCTATACTCAAACCGTGCTCACATATCACTACTACATCAAGGTTTTCCTTGGCCGACACATTCCAGAAATGGTTTCTTATCCTTTAATCCATAGATAGTCACTTTAACTATCTTCAGTTTTTTATCTCTTTTATCCATAATTCTTTACTTTTTCACACTTTAAACTCCTTCCTTTGTCCGATCATTAACTTTCTGAAATTCTCTGTCTTCACAAAGTGACATCTATCTTCTGTTAATTGTAGGTTCACAATCAGTATAAATCTTTGGACTACATCCGTCAGATAGCCTGATTGGTCAGTCCATTTAAATCTACTATCAACTAACCCGGATATGATATACTGTATGTATATCATATTCAGATCTTTGGGGAATTCGTTTCCGATAGAGGTGTAAATGTGTCCGTCTACTTCTTCACATGAAGGTAATTTCGTGTCGTCCTATAGCTCTCGGTTTTCACTTTCTTTGCTACTATTTCCTTCTTAAAATCTCCTAAGTCCCCTTTCTTACTATTCTTTAATTCACTTGTCTCTGCTTCCTCAACTTATTCTTCTCTTTCCCACTCTGAAGTGGAACGTTCTAATTTGCGTCCTTCCTCTTTTTCTGCTTTTCCTTTTCTTATTCTTTTTCCTCTTCTCATGTTTCTTATTCTTATCCACCGCTGTAATTTTCTGTTCTTTCTATGGCTCTTCTTCGACCACTTCCTTTCCGACTATTGAAATGAAATGAGATAGAGGAGAAAAAGAATACTGTTCCGCTTCCCGCCCCCCCTCTTGGCCGTCATAGAGTGGGCCTGAAAGGGCAAAAGTAGGCTCCAGGCACTGTGAGTACGGTTGGCAGGAGTGTGAGGGAGAGGAAGAAGAAAGTTTTAGGATAGGACAAAGAAGAAATATACTAGGAGACAAATAGAGGACTTAGTTAGTCATGGAACCTACAGCTTAACGTGGAATTCGAACCACCATGTGTCGCTTGTCTCTCATTAGAACTATGCGGTTTATCGTGTTCCCTGTCTCATGTATATACTAAAAGTTCTGTTTGTGGATATGATAGTAATAAAAAGAATAGATGCTGAAAAGTGAAGGAAGTAAGAAGGTTGCAATGAGATGCTAGTTGCCTGGAGATCAGATTTATCTCTTTCCATTATATGTAGTTATTGTTATCATGATAAAGTTAGAAAATATGATTCGCGTGAGTACCACGCATTACTTATTTTTGTATGTGTCTATTTTTGAATTGTCTATGTAGCGTTTTTATTTCTAATGTGTTTAAACCGTTATTAGTAATTATTCTTACTTAAAACTGGTGGCGATTGTAGCTCTCTATCTCTTCTCTCGTATTCCTATCCTAGTAATAATTGACTATATGCTATTCTCTGGTGATGCTTCAGTTATTAACTAATCTTAGTCGTCTTCGGGTATTACTCTCCTTGTTTAAGTGTAGATTTCTTCTTCTTCCTCTTCTTCTTATTCTACAATGCTTGGTAAACTTTGGAATAAGCTGTGTGATCTCCATCCTTCGCTTTGGCCGATTTTGTTGGTTATTTCAACTCCTATTACTTTGTGTGTCTTTTCTATGACTTTCCTTGCTCTTTTTACCATTATTGTGTTAAGGAGCTTCATCTTTGCCTCACTGTGCAGGTCTCGTTGTCTTGTTCTTTCTCCTCTTCTAGTGTTTTTTATTAAGTATATGTCTTTGTTTTGGACATTATTTAATCTTAGAAGGTTGCTTATCTAGATTGTGTAGATTGCTTTGGTTGGATAAATAATCGCGGACTGTGCTATGGCCTGGGAAATTTCCCTCTTGTTTTTCATGCTTAGGTTTATTAATTTGCGCAGTAATACCAGCACGCCTTTTCCCCGATTTACCTTCTAAGGTACGTGTTTTTTATAACCTGATATTGTAATAGTTATTCCAAGCACCTTATGTTCTTTGTCGTACATGTAGGGCTGTCCTCCTACATATACATCTGAGATGCTCCTCTTGTACATGGGTACCATCTTAAATTTATCCGTTGGTTTCAATCTTCCACTTTTTTTCGTATATATTAATGCTTCTTCTTTATTCTGCACTCATCCTAGCTTGCATTGGTCAATTCCTGTAACAGCAAGCTATGATCTGGTTGACGTCGGCATAAAATTGGATGTTCAGGCATCCCTCATTTCTGGGTGTAGATTTCTGCGGTGTATATTGATTAAAGAGATTGACTCAGACTTTCGCCTTGGGACCAACTCGCAGCGGGCTCAAATATATCTCTCCATTAGATAATAGCATAAATTTATTCGATCTTGTTGCTTATTCCTATTGTGAGTATTTAGGATGCATACACCTCTGCCATACTTTGTCTTTATTTTTCGCTATATTTTTTCCAAGGATTACTCCTGGGGCCATCTCCGTGCTTCTATTTTTCCTAAAGCCATATTGATAGCTGTTTCTTCGGCCATTATCATCGAGGTATCTCGACAATCTGTTATTAATTATTTTTTCTAATACCTTACCGATAAAATCTACTAGCGAGATAGGGTGGTGGTTACCCACTTGATCTGGAGATTTTTCCACTTTGGGGATGAATATCGTCCTTGCCCCTTTCAAGTCGTCAGGAAAGTATCCCGTGTTTAAGAACGCATTGAAGATGTTTCTCACTCCCTCCAATATGTTCGGGGGTGCTTCGAGTTAATTTAATCTGGTAAGTCTCGATCTGATTGGGGCTCTCAGTCGGAAGCTCTTTATCTTTTCTTTTAGTTCCTCTGATATAATTTTTGCGTCTATTCCATCGTTGTTGTTTCTTTTTTCTTCTAAAAGTGGAAGCATCATCTCATTTCGATCTCCTCATTGAATTCGTTCATGATCTGGTGTTCAAATTCAATAACAAAGAGCTTAGGGCTCTCTGTCTGAAGCTCTTTATCGTTTCTTCTTATTCTTTTGATGTAATGATTGCGTCTATTCCATCTTTGTTTGCCTCTTCCTTTACAAAGTGGAAGGGTCATGTCCTTTCGATCTCCCCATTCAATTCGTCCACGATCTCGTGTTCAAATTCAATGTCATAGTTTTCGTTATCTTCTTCGCTAATTTCGAATGCATTTTTACAGTGATCTCTGAATAAAGCCTTTATTTCTTCCTCATCTTCTAAAATGTTGTTCCCTGCATAATAAATGTTCATTTTATCAATTAATGTCCCTTGCTTTAATCTGCTGATATGTTTCCAAATTTCCCTTGTTGATGTTTCCACATCTATTTCCTCGATGTGCTGATCCCATTTATCTTTCTATTTTTCAGAAATTAGTAATATTAGTTCTATTTTGTGTCTCTGGAGTGCGTTGTATGCTTTCCTTGTTGTTAAGAATCTTCTTATATTTTCTGCCGCTCGGCCGATCTCCTCGCTCAAAGCCAACATTTCTGGTGTTCACCTAATTGTTTAATGGTTTGGAGCGGGTTAATGGGGACGGCCCCAGTCTCTGCCCTTTTAATTTCTTATCTAATCCTGTACAACTCCCAGTCGATATCGTCTAGAGTGTCTTCCCGAGAGGACTGGGCACATAAGTCTGAAGTTATTCTGTGTACTCATCCCAATCCGCTCTATGGTATGCCTTCCATTTTTTCGAAGGGATTTGTATAGGCTGCTTGTTTATATGCATTATATTTGCTGTGTGGTCACTAGAAGGAACTTTGACTGGTTTCATGAAATAGTTAAGTGGCAGATTGTAGTTAGCCAGGCAGATGACCGGTTTTGTTGCGTGTTATCTTCGTAGTGATATAGGAGTTTTGGTCCCAGTCTTTGCAATGACGTCTATTGATGATCGTTTTAAGTTTTCTTTCGACTCTGTTTGTATATCTCTACCCAATGATCGTTTAAATCGCCATGCAAAATGACGTGCATCCTATTTGAATACTTTGCTAAAGGTTTTGTACCGGTAATTGGGGGTGCGTGGGTGGCTGGTATCCAGTTGCAACAATGATGTCGCTTAATTCCATTTCAATTTCTATAGCTAAATATGCGTCATCCAATCCTTATATTGCTTTGTACTGCAATCCTTGCTTCACAGCTATTGCCGCTCTGTCCTTTATTTCTCCAAATGAAATTGTGTTAATAATATTGTAGTTACATATCTTTAATTTCTCGTTTTCTGTTTCTTTTATGTTCTCATATTAGTATAACATCTGCGTCAATCCTTCTGAATAAGTTTCCGCACATAATTTCCTTGTCTTTCAATCCGCATGTGTTGATTTGTAGTTTTTGCAATTTCTAAATTTCCATAATTCAATTGTCCATTATGTTCGTTTCTTGGTTTTTCTTTGTGTGGCTTATCTGTTGAGTTATCAGTGTTTCTTCTTTTTCTGGTTCTTCTTTCGTTTGTCCTGGGTTTCCCCTACGCCGGGTGCGTTCGAGGGACCTTTTGGTGATTCATCTCTCGGTGATAGACTCCTTTTACTTGCGCAACTTAGATCTGTTATATCTTCGGGCTTTCCTGCGAGTAGCCGGTGTGCTCTCTTGCTCTATGTCGTCCGAGGTATTTTCAGTCTCTGAGTCCTCGCTATTTGTGTCCTCTTCTGTTTCTACTGTCTGTTGGTTTCCTTTGGCATCTTCGATTAACTCGTGTTTTGTCTTTTCTGAGACTTGGACTTCAATAATGGCCGAAGAGTCGACCTCTCCTTTGGGAATTTCCTTGGTTTGAGTCCGTTTTCCTGTAGCACGCTGTTCATTACGTGGTCAAGTAATATACAAATAAGAATTTTCACGTTAAAAGTTCCGTCCAAATTTATCTGTGTTCTCGATCACTTTTTGCCATTGATGCGTATGAGTTTCTATTTACGTTAGCGTTGTTTCTGTTTCTTTTCTCGTTATAATTTCTCTTCTTCTTGTGGAAGTTTCGCATTCAGAGCAGAAGATTAGGTCTTCTGGGGGGCAATTTCGAGTCGTATTTTGCTCTATGGCTATTTTGGGGGACATTTAAAATATATAAGTGAGGAATATAGCCTTTAAAGTGTTTAGTAGTAGAGAAATAGTGGAGAAAATTAGGGAAAATAATATGAAAGTGAATTGAAAATAGGATGAAAGTAAAGATCCCTGTTGAAAGGGTACCTCTGGCTTTATTTAACCTTTTTTTTGTATTTCAGTATATATAATAGAAATTTTAAAAGTATAGCCAAGTGTAAAGGAATATATGCACACAGGCTCAAATGTTATTGTTCTAAGAGTGCGATTCGAATAGATAGCTGCAGCTGCGTGACCAAGGAACATTCCAAACATAATGCCAAAAATAGATTTTTAATATACCCTAGATAAAAGGTACACAATAAATATGGATATATAGGTACATGAATAAGACAGAATTATGTTCCGAATACTAATTGGATAACCAGGTTTATTAAATGGTTATAATGGGAGGTTTAGCGTCGTGAGAGATTTAGTTCCTTTGACCCTCGAGAGTAAAGCGGGGCGAAATTGGGGTGGGGGGAGGTCTTGGTAACCTTGGTTACTTACGGGTGTAGCCGGGAACACAAAGAGGGTTATGCTACTTCCTCCAAACTCTGATTAGCGAGATGCGGTCCTCTTGTCCTCAAGAGGTCACCGAACGAACTTCGGTGGGGGAGAAGGTGACTTCCCCAAACTCGGATTGAACGAGTTATCGGGCAACTTGTAATCAAGAGCTCACCAGAAGAACTTTGGAGGAGAACTTCTCTAATCCTTGAGAAAGGCTGACTTTGCCCCAAAAGTCTCTTCTCCCTGACCCGGAGATACTAGTCTGATGACTAGCTCTTCCGTGGCCTGCGACCGTCTCTAAGCACTTCTCGGTAGAAAGCGTCGTTGAATCGAGCCTCCGTTTGGAGAAGCGTCGTCTAACCGAATCTATGGGTAATCCTTGTGAGGGTGCATATATACCCGAATTTCTCCAAAACAGAGAGAGAGAGAGGGGACTTCTCAAACCTTCATTATTGGCTGAGACAACCGAGCGCGTCCTTACCGGAAAGTATAAGAGGCCGGGATTAGAGGGTCTGGCGGAACGACCAGCGGCTTGAACCAAAAATGGTTTTCGAGGCAAACTTACAAATAGACGAGTAATCTCCCGCCCCGTGTAAGTGATGGGGAATTTAGATGGCAGGTAGATAGCCTTCAATCACAGCGTCATGGATCGGTATGAAGTTCTCACTGACTTGGCAGAATGTCGAATAAAGGTGAAGTTGGAGGGGAGAGAGGAGTAATGACTCGCTTTCTCTCACGAAGTAATATCTTATAGGTTGAGGAAATACTGCTATTTAAGAGGGTCCCTCTACACACATATATATATATATATATATATATATATATATATATATATATATATATATATATATATATATAAATATATATATATATATATATACGAAAGGCATTCATGCCTTTTTAGCAGGGTGGATTTTGGACCCTACTGCCCGTGAAGAATGTTTAATCTGGATTTTTAGGTCCTGATTCTGCGTTTACTTTTATTTGTTGTTTTTGTTTTATTTTGGGGAAATTAGAGATTTACTAATTCAAGGGAAATATAAAAAAGAAAAGAAAATCAGTTTTAAAATGTTGGCATTGTTTGTATTTGTTTCGTGAAGGGAATTTTACGTGAACTTTGTGTTTATGTCGTTATTGATGAGCAGGCTGCTTGCTACTTGTAAATTATTTTCTGTCTTGCGTCATTAAAGTTCATGTGCTCGAGCACAAACTCAGGAGGAAGGTGCAGGTGTATGGTGTCCCAGATCTTTATTGCCTTTTTGTGAAGCTCCACGTTATGAGGTTCAACCCTAGTTCACCAAGGAGCTCACTCTGCCTTCTCCTCTCTCTCCATCGGGTTCTCGTTATAAGTAAGACAGCCTTATTCTGAACCCTTTGCAGTTTAAGGATCTGGGTCTTGGGAATTGCGTTTATAGGGACCGGAGGGTACAGGGGTTGGGATCAGATGCACGCATGGTACATTTTGAGTTTGTTGTAAGATCTTAGGTCTATAAATCGGTAGAATCCCCCTAAGTCCCTCCGTGCATTTGCCGAGATCCTTTTCACCTGACTCCCATACCCACCAGTCGTAATCTGGAGTCATAGAACCGTGCTCTTCGTGCGGTATGGGATGCGTACACCCCATACACGGATGTCTGCGAGGGTCCGTCGGAATAGAGGGATATCTGGAACTTTTGGCATTAGTAGATATCTTCCATCTCTTCTCGAAAGAGTTGATGTTTTCGATTTCTACCGCCGTACTCTGTGCCATCTAATTCACATTCTGATAAGGTCTCGTGCAGATCATCGATACGTTGTCCGCAAATTAGACGTATAACGAGCTTTCTGTCTGAGGTTGGGAAAGGTTGATTGTATATATATTATAAAGCAGGGAAAATATACACCTACCTTGTGGCACCCCTGCCCGGAATTAGAACTCAGGGCCATTGAAGCCTTTTACGTGCACATACGCTCTCCTCTCCATCACGTAATCTCAGAGTATCCTAACAAGTATGTGGTCGGGACCCATGTGTAGGATCTTGTATTGCAGGCATCTTCTCCATACTTGGTCAAAGGCCTTTTTGACGTCTCGGAGCACCAGATTTGCGTGTCGTTAATCTCCTTTTTTTTTGCTAACTTCCCGGTGATCACGGCTAGCGCTGTGTGTCTTCCTCTTTTCCTTCAGAAGCCATGTTGTTGGTGGTTATGCAAATTATTTTCTTCGAGAAACGTATTCACCCTGTTGCCAAATATTTTCTCCAAACTTTCCCTGCAAATTCTAAGAGAGATGTAGGCCTGAAGTTAGCTGGACTGCCCGGTGGCTTACCGGTTTTGAGAATGAGTATCACTTTTGCTACCTTCCAGTGGTCAGGAAAGTAATTCACGTTCAGGAAAGCATTCATGATATTCAAAAGCCCCATTAGGATGTTAGTGGCGCTTAAAGAAATTTTCCTGTGGCATTACTGTACGCCCAGATGCTCGTTGACGAAATGATTTTAAAGTTTTCGAGAGTTCCTTGGCAGTAATTTTACTGCCGTATCCATCCATATTCCTTTCTTGCGTCACGCAATGATGAAGATAGGTGTTGTGAATCTGGTCGTTTAGTTCGTCAATGATTCTGTCTTCGAGGTCTGAATCAAAGTTGTAATTTTCCTCCTGGGATATCGTAAAATAGATGACCAAAAGAGTCTGAATTCTTCCTCGATTTTATCCGTCTCAGTAATTTCCGTGTTGTCTTTTGTGAGTTTTATTGACGTCTGTGTTTGTCCTCCTTTCAGCCTTTTTACAGTCTGCTAGAATGTATATGAGTCGTTTTCTAAGTTAAGTCTCCCTATTTAATTGTCCCAAAGTACATTCTGCTTATTCCCTAATGAGCATCATTAGTTAGTTGCGTATTTGTCGTGTTTGTCTGTGTGTTTATAGTGATGTTGGGGACAGTGAGGTTCACTTCATTAATCAGTTACCCGTATTCCCTCGCGAGAGATCTCATTATAGGTGTCTAAGAAGGGGCCGGGAGGGTTTTATACTTTAATCGGGGAATGGGTTTCGTATAGGCATTTATTAGTTGATTGATAATTTAATCCAATTCCCCGTCGATTTCTTTTGAATTTGCATCAATTAAGGGGTCGGGAATGTAGCTTTCGAGGAGTTGTTTATACCTATCCCATTTGGCGAGAGCGTAGCTCATGCGTTCTGGGATTGGGATCTGAATAGAAGAGGTGGAGATTTTAATAATGATAGCCTGGTGGTCGCTGGTGACAGGAGGGCTTGGTTCAGTGCAGTAGTTATAGGGGAACAAAGTGCTGTTGAACACTATACCTGGGTTGTGGCTGATCTATGTGTGATGTGGTGAAGTTTGGTCCAAATCTTGTCATAATTTGTCTGCCAATAAGTGTCTCAAGATTTCTGCCTGCTGGGTTGGTTGACGTATAGTTTGAGGCAGCACTCCTCGCATTCAGGTCACCGGCAAAAAGAAATGTTCTGCCGTGACCACAAAGCTGCTGAAAGTTATCGAGAGGTAAATACCCTCTCCTTGGAGGCTGGTAACCTGTTGCCAGAACCAGGTGCCCTACTGCCGTACGTACTTCCAAAGCTAAGTAAGATTCATCGAGACTACTTATTTTTCTGTAGTTAAGACCTTTTTTCACAGCAATTGCACAACCGTCAAATCGTTCTCCACTGTGATTTCTGGTTATAACTTCGTATTGACAAAATTTTATTGGGTTTCTCTCTCTATTTACCCCGTGTTCTGAGATAAATGCAAAGTTTGGATCAATTTGTCGTATTATGTTACCGTAAAGTAGTCGTTTCTCGGTCCAACCGTTTGAATTAGGATATAGTATTTTTAGTTGGTCCATTGTCTTATTCACTTAAGGTTCGTGTGTATGTGTTGTTGTTATGGCTTACTCTATAACGATCTTGGGCCCTTGTGGAGGGTTTGGTGGCGTAATCGTTTTTCTATTGCGTTTTTTCCTGTATTCGCCGTCTGTGAGGGTAGTGAAGGTTTCGGGAACCATTTTAATTAAGCCTTGGAGTAAACCCTCCTCGACTTCATTTTCCGTGCAGTCGTCGGAAGACAATTCCCATTTGTACTTTCTGGATATTACACCTTCAGTTACATCAAATGAAGTCATCTCTTTTGGAAAAGGGGGCCTTTCGGCAGCGTAGACTCTCAAGCTCATATTTCTTGAGGGGTATACGTGCCTAGATTTCCTCTTACAAGAAGGAGACGAGCCTGGACGTCTTTGAGGATGCGGGCTTTTACGGGAGCGGGGCGAATGAGCTCCTTCCGCAGGTCTCAAAGTCTCAATCACCAAAACTTCTATTTATGTTTGTGTTTGTGTGCGAGTTTTTGTTTGTTTTGCTTGTTTTTTTTTAAGTGTGGGGGTTTGCATGTCGTGCCGCCTGTGCCTGAATCCTTGGGTCCCTGGAAGGAGCTGGAGCGCTGCCGGGGGTGCGGAGTTTCTGGGGGGGGAGGTAAGTGAATGAGGTTCAATGCCCGCCACAGGGATCGAAAAGTGGGTGAAAAATTCACCTATTGACACAAATTCGTAAGTGCTAAAAATGTCACTTGCTAAAATCTTTAGTGATTGGAATCACTGAACTCGCTATACAAGAAACACCAACTCACTCTTAAATTTATGAAAAGTAAAAATTCTTCACCAGCTTAAGAGAATCTGACTCTGAATCGAATCGATGTATATAGAAAGAACAGGGAGGGATCACTGTTTAACACAGGCGATCAGGTAGTCTTAGAGGAAAAGGTTACGGAAATTACTTGAAAGGGGATAGAAAAAGTTTATAGGTCGGTGTCTAGACACCGTTGCGTGGTGTAGTTGGTTGCGTCTCGGGGTGTTCGTGACTATACGATGGTTGGTGGTTGTCAGGAAGGACAACGTTTTGGCATAGTGGGAAACGCGTTATTTATGATAGTCTTAACTTATGCGTAGAACGGGATGAGTTGCAGGTGGTCATGGGCTGCTGGGTATCTCAGTGCCATCGCAGCAAACAGTCTTTCCTGTAGCGCGGTGTACATGGGGTCTCTAGCGAGTTTACTAAGTTGTTTTGTGAGTCTAGTGTGAGCGTATGTATTGAGGGATGCTAATTTGTTGTTGTCGTGTAGTTTGGCCATTCTCGCTTAAATAAGAGAGCGGCAAGCGCGTTTCAGAGCAGAGTTCTGAATGCGCTGAGCCTTCTTCTTTCACGTGACACTCGCAGCTACGAGTGATAGTTGGGCGTACGGGAGAAGAGGTCGCACAAGTGTTTTTTCTAGGTGTCACTGTAGTTTCCTACCCCTAGGGTAGAACCTGCGTACCATTTTGTTTGTGCGTGCGGCTCTTGCTTGTATTATGTACTGGTCTATATTGAATTTAAAGTACTTTTCAAAAGTTACCCAAAGGATATTTGCCTGTTGTGTATAGTTGAGCCTTGTTGATTTAGGTGGTTCCTGTCTGGTGTGTGTGAGAAAATTTGTAGGTTATGCATGTAGTGCTCTCTTGCGCTGAAGAGTGTCATCTGTGTCTTCTGAGGATTCGTTGCAATCAGCCATTTATCCTCGTATTCTCTCTTTTCATCTAGCATTATTCATACGTGGTGCGTGATCTCGTCTGGTCCGGGGCCGCTAACGAGAATAGTCTCGTCATCTGCGTTGGACACTGTGTAGTGTGACGGCAGTTATGGAGTAGGCGTGGGGTGTTGTTTGTGTACATGATGTAAAGTGTGGGTGCTAGTACGTTTTCTTGGGGAACACCTGAGCGAGGTGTGAAAGGTTGTGATAGGATATTGTTGCATTTTATGTGGCATCTCCGTTCAGTGAGGTAGTGCGAGAGGAGCCTTCTTGGGCAGAGTTGTAACTCCGTATTGTTTGCGAGTTTCCGACGGAGTCCCTCGTGCCACACCTCATCAAAGGCCTTCTCCACGTCCATGCTAATGGAGAGTGTCTTTTTTAGTACCTAGCATTTTGGGGTGGATTTTGTGGTGAACGATGGTCACAGACACCTGAGTGGGATGGCCTCTCCTGAATCCATATTGGCGGAGGGAGAACCAGTCCCTCTCATCCAGGTAGTCCCGTAGGCGGCAGTTGATAAAACGTTCTAGTATTTTGCCTAGGTGCTCTAATAGAGCAATAGGGCTGCAATTGTTTGGGTGTTTGGGGTCTTAGTTTATCTTGTGTAGAAATATATTATGAGAGACTTTGAATATTTAGGGGAAGTTGCCTGAGGCTAGAAAGGCGCTGAATAGGTGTGTAATTGTAGGGTATATGTTTGAGGGGAGGGTGTGTATTAATGCGGCTGGTAGAATGGAGGGGCCGGGTGCACGTCTTAGTGTTGTTTTAATGTAGTGATTTGTTTCATCGACGGTGATGGGAGTGGTAAGTGTAGATATGTGGTTCTTATTTAGCCGAGACCGTTGCCCTCTCCTTGGGTATTTTCCAGGAGGCGTGGGCAGAGAGTACCTTTACGCGTGTCGGCTGTGGTTTAATAAGAGTGGAGAGGTTGTCAGTGGTGGTATTGGCTAAGCTGGCCTTGGTAGAGCGGAGAGCTTGTTCTGTGAAAGGAGGGTTAGAGATAGTTGGAGAGTGAAGGGTGGTCGCGGAAGGAGGGTTGGAGAGAGTAGGGTCTAGAAGGGAGGAGTTAGGAGCAGAAAAGGAAGGAGTAGAGCTAGTAGATTGGGGACTAGAGATAGTAGAGGAGATGCAGATTATGAGAGAAGGGTGTTGAAATTGAGAGGAGATTGGGATATCGAATAAGGAGGGGTGGAAGGTGGAGAAGAAGGAACAGCAGTTTGGGGGTTGGTCGGCAGTGCGCGTGGTTGTGTGTGGTAGGAGTGTTTCTTGGTGGAGTATTTTTGTTTGATGCGGAGTGTTGTGGAGGGTTTGGTGGGCGTGGGGGAGGTGGAGGAGCTGGCGTTTGTGATATCAGGTTTTGAGAGGGGGCTGTGGACGGTAGGAGGGAGGTTGGTGGCAATTGGGAGCGTTGAGGCTGCCGAAGGAGGAGTGCTGGTGGTAAGAGGGAGTTTACGTATAGAGGAGGCGGTAGGAAGAGAGGTGGAAGCAGTGGGCAAAGGGGCAGGTAAGGAGGGTACAGTGGCGAGAGGAACGGAGACAGAAGGGCGATAGGAGGCAGGAGCGTAGTGAAGGTGGGCGGCTCGGTGAGAGGGGGCGGTAGGTCCACGGGGGAAGTTGTTCGTGCCCACTGGGGTGGGAAGGAGTGCGGGTCTCCTGTGTGTATGCTCGTCGATTAGAGCGAACACCTTCTTGGGTTAGGTGATCTGTTCTAGACTGTGAAAGGCAAACAGTGTGTTAGGTATGTTACCGTATAGTGTTGTGTCACACCTCGACATGTCATTTTCCACCTTTGAAAGCAAGGCGGCCAGGTGTAGCTTTGGGAGCTGAGTGTATGGTTGTGTTGGGGGCTTGTGGAGGCCGTATTCCCGCTACGGCGTCCGAGTGGGCCTTACTTAGGTAAGGGCATTTAGGGTTGACGGCAACATGGTCACCGCCGCAGTTTGCGCAGAGGGGTGAGGTGAATGTACAGGTGGTGTAGTGGTTACCCACTATACTATACTTTAAGCAGACCAGGTCTGCTTGGCAATTGGGTGTCTCCTGTGTGTTTTTTTAACACCGGTAGCACTGTGTGGGTTTTATGTTCAGCTGTGGCTCGATATTATGTAGAAGTGTTAGTGTGCCGTGGACCTTGATGCCTTGGTATAACAGCAGTGATTTGTTTTGTTTTGTTCATCGGACAGTATAATTACTGCCCATTGTTTTGTACGGTTGTAATAGAAGTCTCTAATAACCTCCTCCCCATACTTCTGTCTGATGTGTGTGCGGAGGTCATCTGTGGACAAAGCTAGCCATAGGGTTTGGTCTTGAGGACTCGTATTTGGTGTTTCTTGTGTTCACCGTCGGCTAGTTCTTGTGTCAAGGTCTTGTGCAGCGAGTGTGTCCGACGCAAGTTCGTGAGCGGAAGACGAGTTTGTGGCCTATGTGAGTCTTTATTATGTTTGTGATGTCTATAACATTCAAACATACATAAGTATCACCATATCTCCCCTCCATGTTTGTCGTATTACTACTATCATTTGTACCTGCCTAACTTTCTCTTTTGCTTTCTCATTCTCTTTCAACTTATCGCCTATTCTCCTGCAAAACGTGTCATATGAAGCATAGGTCACTATTCTCTACCTAACGGCTAGGTATTGTCTTTCTTTGCAAGACAATCTTCTCCGTAGGATCTGCTTTAGCTTTAGAGACATGGCTATTTAACTTCTACACATTTCTCATTCACTATCTTTACTTTCTTACCAAACTTTCTGTTTGGATAATTAGCGTTTTTTATTTCTGCATAAGTAAACAATATTTACCAAATTTATCTACCCATGACTTTCAGTATTTCTGCTTTTCTCCACTCTTAACCCATTACCGGAACGAGTCTAAAAAGGAAGCCAGTTAAACAAAATTATGGTATGAATTTTAATTCTATTTTAGCTAGAAAATGTGTCATAATTTATATAAAGATATAAATAAATCCTCGTAGGTTAATCGATTATCAGTAATCACCTACTTTCTTACTCGCCCCTATCCCACTAATTGTTCGAAGTGCATTTTGGAGAGTTCTGAAGAAAGAAAATAAACTTTGAAAAACGACATATTTACCTCTAAGTCGCCAAAACTGGCTCTCGTCAACATTTCTGGTTCTGAGATCCGAATCGATCGAGGTGGAAAATGCAATCGCAGCATTTTTCGCGTAATTCCCCTTTGCGTTTTTTCCTATTCATGGGCAATATGGAAAAAATGAGGAAAAATCATCACTTCTGTTATCTTTTACAACAATATTAACCTACTACGAGGGAAAAGGATCTGTAATAGAATAGTAAGGGAATAAGATGAAATGATTGAGTGCGTAGTGATAGATGTGAAGGACATCTAATTATAGATAATTTATTTATTTGAAAGAAATTCAAGATTGATATAAAATTATAGATTGGTGAATATTAAACAAATTACAAAAATATGCAGTCCATTATTCCTATGTTTATTTCTCAATTCCATTTGGTAGCAATGGTATGGACGCTGAATATAATCGGGATGGAATGTAGGGAAATGGGAAGATTTGTATATATTATGTGTGAAACTGTATTTGATGGAGTGAATTTTGATTTTAGAAATGGATTAAGGCTCCTTGATAAATATAGATTGCAGGCTAGAATTCAAATGGCAATTTGCTCTGTTATACTTCTTATTTATTTATTTTTTCTTCCCTCTCTATTTTTTGTGTCAGAGATGCAAGTCGATAAGGAGAAATGATTTGACCGGCAGATGTTCTTGCCAAATGGCCGCCGTAAATTACTTTCAAAGCTTTTTACAATAGAGAAAACCATTTTTCAGAAACAAGTATTTTAGTTTATACTTTTGGCCAATGCTGATTTCCTCTTTTCTTTTAAATAGGGCCATGAAAACGTCCCGTACGTTTTGCAGATAAAAATGACGGAAACGGTTCTGATAAGTCTCGAAAGTTTAAAACCGAAAAGGTCAATTTTATCGAAAGTGTTTGCTCTGTGTTTGTTTCCGACAAGAATGTGAATGCTTGATTTTGTTCAAAAGAACAGTGTAAAAAGAGTAAATAATTCATGAAGGATATCGACAAGAATCAAGATGTAAAGGCAAGAATGTGAATGCTTGATTTTGTTTAAAAGAACAGTGTAAAAAGAGTAAATAATTCATGAAGGATATCGACAAGAATCAAGATGTAAAGGAGAAAGTTAAATTCCAATCACTGCTCTAAAATCTCGCTTGGAGCTCGTTTGCCGTCACCAGTCGCAAGTTAAATCTACTTTCTCTGTTTCCTTATTTTAACTTATCGTATTTATTGTGGTAAATAAATCCTAAGAATAAGTAAACAATGGGTCTGACAGATCACAGAAGGGTTGTATTTCTAAGCGCTGTTTAAAGATCAAGGGGGAGGGGGTCCATGCGCTTAACACCTTGATGTTTTACATCACGTCTAAGATTTTTGAGAGAGTGAATATAGAGAAGGAAGAAAGTGTTATTTTATTTTGTTTTCTTTGTTTATTCAACAGTTTGTAACTGTATGGAACACATGCCACATAGAGCCAAAGAATGCAAGGACGCAAAAAATAAGGACAACAACAAATACCAACCCAAATTTGGATTAGCTAAATTAAGGTGAAGGCTTCAGGCTTACTGTGGTGCGTGTCAAATTTTTAAAAGTTAGATATTCTATTTATTATAACTTTATCAATAACTATCAAGTCCTTTATCAAGGAGTATTTACTTTAATTTTTAAAATATATGACACTTCCCATCCCCAATTCTAAATCGAAGGGAAAGGAAAACCTGAAATTTTCAAGAATATCATGAACAAAATTAAGTCCACTATTTAGGAACTGATCTTTGTGAAATAAACAATGTAGGTAAATTTAGACATTTGTTTAAATCATTTTGATGAGTTCTTTCAAAAATGAGATTAAGGTTTTCTTTAAGAAAGAATTAACTTCGAGGAGTCAAAGATTTTCTCAAATTCGTCAATTGTGGCTACCCCAACCAATTTATTTTCTACAACTAAATTTGCAAATAACTCATCATTACGTTATGCAGAATCATTTAAGTAATATTTTAACCTTAAAATGGTAAAGATCGACGAATAAATAACGGATTTTTTTTTTATTTTTGTTAATGTTTTTTTTAATTTTTTGAGGAAATGGGTCCCAAAGTTCGGTGAGGTTTTTTTTTGACAGATTGTAGGATACTATTTGTACAGAGTCTATATACCTTTATATATATATATATATATATATATATATATATATACATATGAGTGTATATGTGACTATGTATGGATTATAGTATATAAGATATAGAATTGGATCACCACACCCCAATGAAAGGTGCACACACACTGCCTCTTTTTGATAAAAATCGCACACAAATTTCAAAGAAATTATTTGTACAACCATCATCATCATCATCATCATCATCATCATCATCATTAACTCTATAATTTTAGAATGGGATTTTTTGGAGTATTTGAATAATAATTCCATCTTAGTTCACTTTTCCATATTGCATGTCCATACGTAACAGCTATGCCTGTGCGACCAGGTAGATTTATGGCCAAGCTTCTAATATACAATCGATGATCTTTCTCTCTCTCTCTCTCTCTCTCTCTCTCTTTCTCTCTCTCTCTCTCTTTCTCTCTCTCGCTCGCTCGCTCTCTCTAAGAGCGCGCGAGAGAGAGCATCGAACGTCCCTTTCTGGTATCACCAGATAAGAGCCTCCCTATCTCTTTCTGGTTCCAGCGGAAGAAACTTTCCGTGAGAATCACATTCCACGCTATGCAGGCAACACGTCAAAGTTCACAAATTTGAAGATTACAAAACTAGCTGATCAATAGGCGAGGATCCATTTCATAAAATCAGAGCCGTTCATTCATAGGCTAAGAACACAAGATGAAAAGGTCTGGATTAAGAAACCTCTCCATCATTCCTGGTAACCGTTGTTAGCTGAACGCGCCACTAGGCTCGTGATTTCATTACACCATTTCAAGTTCAAATGTTCTCAGAGACGTTGTATTTACTTCGAGAGTTATCATAACATTAACAAAAGTTAATAAAAGAGCCATGAATTCATATATGTTTGAACTCTTTTTACAATGTCTAAAATGAAGAGATAAATATATAAATAATAGCGAGTTAATTCTCATTAGCATTTACCGTTGAAGTGAATAATTCCAATTTGATTTTAGTAGCATATTCATTTGTATATTCTATATTACGTTAAATTAATTATATACTGTGTAAATTTGACAAGAGGTTATCAAAATATTAAAATGTTAATAAAACACAAATTCTAAACTCTTTCCATGCAATCATTCAGAGTAAGGAGTATACAATAAACTCTCCGCATTAATGGCGATCAGCTAATGTCATTTTTTCTTTCTTAAGTAAATCAAAGCAAAGGCAAAGAGATCATACTGGCATGCAGTTTAGTGACAGCAGTGACAGTGGTTCCTTCAAAACTTGTGTCAAAACACAGTCTTTTAAAAAGTGAGAACCAAAAATATAATTTAAATAAGTCACTAGTTAACATATATATATATATATATATATATATATATATATATATATACATATGGGAAATATAGGTAATGTTAATAAAGACAATTCTGACAAGATATAGAATAATTGGCAATCGGGTAACGTTGATTACTTGTTAATCAGCTTTTAAATGGGATACCATAAATCAGTTATACAAAGGGAATATTTATATGTCGGAAAGTTTGTCGATTAATGGGAGATACAAGCAAGGGTGGCTTTACTTTAATGGGGTCACCTTGAGGAAGTGGAATCCTATAGCGAGTGGGCGCGGAGAAATGGACAGAGAAAATAAAAGTGATTCTCGTTCGAATATCCTGATGGTGAGGAGGATGAATGGGGAAGGGGGACCAGAAGACCAGTTCACGATCCTCCTTGAAGACGGACGATAGCACTTCTGCTCCAGAGAAGTGCCACCTCCAAAAATCGAGACTCTGTCGCTGTCTAGCGCGAAGTCTCACTCGGGAAACTGGAAATCCTTGAGAGGGTGTTCCAGAGCAAACGAGACGAATCCCGGCCAATCCTTCAAGGAAGAAACAATTCGAGGCTTGCTCTGAACACAGTAGGCCTTTACAACAGAGATGGATCTGCCTGGTGAGATCCAACCTCGATGGTATAAGCGAATACGAGGGAATTGAGGAAATAGCCACACGATCTGAACCGAAGCCGACGGGTCCTGATACTCAATCTGTCGATATTTGAAAACCCAGGGTATTTATATGACGGCCATTTCGGGGGTTTATCATCGTTGTCAGACTCAGACGACTGGCTAACCACCTGCACAGGCCTGATGGATTAGCGTCTGTCGCCCGACCCAAGTCTTAATGGCCTTTACGATGTGGATGGGAAACTTTCGTCTTGCAGGCTCCTGACTACGGAGATAAGCCCTTTCTCAGGGAGGTAAAAGCTTCTAGCGCCCAACTTAATTGACAGCACCTGTGGAGTGGCTGACGGATATTCAAATTCTTTCTTCTTTTATTTTTATCTTTGGATTCAGAGATTACTTCACTTGGAGTTATACCTAGGAGATATAGAGAGGGAAGGAATTTATAAAATAAATGAAGTGGGTATTATTCTTGGCGTCCCATTCCCTTACAGAGACAATCAAGTTTTCTACTTGTTTTTTATCGTGGGATTACTCTTACCCTTAGCCGGAGGCAGGAGAGTGACCGTGAGTTATGAATAAAACATTGCGTAACAAACCTTTTGATACTCGTGCACAGAGCAGTAGCGGGTAAGAAGAAATACGCCTACATGACCTACCAGCACATTTAAATACTGCGGATATAAGGCACTCGATTAAATCTTAATAAATCGTACCAAATTCTCCAAGTGCCATCATCTACGGTAGCTGCTTGACCTAGGATGAACTTGCTGTAAAGACAGCCACGGAACTGCTAATTGTAATGAGGTCTCTCGCTGACACTCTGAACGCTTCAAACAGCGACTACGAGTATCTCATCCAGGAGAAATTTTAGAAGTTTCTCTGTCCCCAGAAGAAGCAGGTGTAATCCCCTCTAACTTCTAGCATCCATTTAGGGTAGCAAAGTTCTTTGAATCAGCATCCTAGCAGCTGGGCTCACCACAAGGCCACTCTCTTACCGACAATCCTCAACTAGCCGTCGATTCGCTTTCCTAAAAGCGTGTGTGAAAAACACTGCTGCGACCACCTTCTTGCTTATTTCGAGAACACTAAATACTTCATCTCGCTTAGTTGGAGGCGTGTGGATTGAATGCATATAAATTCGTTTTTTACTGGTTTAGCAGTTTTCTATAAGTTCTAGTGGATTATGGGGCAATCGTCAAAAATAGTGGCAGTGAGGTTTTCATAAAAAAATAGGCCAGTGAACACTCTTGAATGTCAAGCTGCAAGCCATACTTCAATCACAATCTAGGACGAAAAAGTGCTTATATGTATAACGTCTGGAGTTACGACGCTCCTTCATCTTGAACTTTACTGCAGTAAATGTTTCTCGCGCGATCATCAAAGTCGATATCTTAACCTATTACAAATGTAGAATGATATGCAATGTTTGGGAAGAGGCGGTGGAAGTTAGATGGCTCAGAAATTTCTCCAAGTGGTAAACCAGTCTCTACGATGGATGACTAGGTCGGTAACTAACCACAATTTATTAAAAATTATTAGGAAACAAGAAGCTCAGAACTTAGAAAGTGTTAGAATAGTTGTCATAATTGAGAGAGTGATGACAGCTAAGAAGTAGTAAGTAAGCCAACGATACTTTCTTGCCTTGTCGCAGTCAAAGTATGGAGGAACAAGTACCAGTCGAAAAATGCGGCAGCTGAATAGAGTTAGGATGATTAAAACCAGTTTTCTGCATCACTGAAGAGGATTAAATGCATAGTAAAGATAAAGTCACAAAAGAAATAAACATGTATAAATTGAGTGTGGCATGATAAATAGTTAGATGAATAATGGTCATGGCATAAGGGTGTAGTGTAGGTAATTGTGGGTGAGGTAATGTGTGTGCGGGAGCGTACCTGAAAATATAACTATGTAAGTGTATTATTTGCAAGTGAGTAGAATATCATATTAATAAAGAAAGCAAAAAGTAACAGTTTCTTGCTTAGGAATGATTGATGTAGTCGCATTACTGCAGGGGTAATTTATGGAACTTATCAATCACCCTCGATATCTGACTATATAAAAACGGGATTTCAATTACAAAAAAGGGAAAATCAATAGCAGAATTTCACTTGGAAATGTTTTAATTGTGGGGACGTATGAAAAAGTGCATAAGTTAGGGTGAGTAAAAATGTATGGAATTTCCATTGGCTTAATCACTCAAATAGGGGACTTCATGTACCACTACAGATAAAGAGCTCGTGTATCTCTTAAAGAGGTCTGTATATCCCCTCACAGAGAGCAAGGTTTGCAGATTCAATAAGAAAAAGATAAAGGATGAAAGTAAGACGAGGAGAGAAAATAAACACGAAAACTAAAGAAGACCAATAAAACATTAATAAAAATATATTTGACATATAACTATTGCTGAAGAGATATGAAATCCTACAGAAACTGAAATTTATGACCAAATAATCCCATTTCTACGTTTTATAGGAAAGTGGAGTCATTCTTCCCATATCTGCGATGTAGAACCGATGTACGAACACTGAATTCAGAAGTAACCAGAAATTTCATTTCATTTTCATGGTTGTATTGGCAAAGTTCTGGGAGATTGATTTTTGACTCCAAAAACCTTTTATTTATCGTAATGCTCATTATTTCCTTCAATCCTACTTCTTCCCTTCATTTTATTAGTAGGATTTTCTTTTCTCTCTCGAAATGGGCTCTCTTGTCCATGTAATTGGAAGGCTCAACTCAGGCCACACCATTAGGTGCTCATAAGGCTGGTTGTAAATAATTATCTTAATTTTTGGGGGAGTAATTCCCCTTTTATTATCGGGTGAATATTTACTTTTTCGTGTGGGTGAGAAATATAGTATTTGTGTGTTACTTTTAGTTTCATTCTGCTCTGTAGAATTTTTGTTTTTATTATTAACGCAAGTAAATTTAAATTTTAATATTTCATGTTCTTTGCGTGGTAGTTTTCTTAGTGGGTGGAGGATTAATGGGAATTCTTGGTTTGGCTTGTTTACTTAAAGCTTATCTGATATTTTTATGTGGTCGCATAAAAGTATTATAAACCTTTGGCTCAAAATGATTCAGAAGTATGAATTTAAATCCCTTGGTGCGATTTAAGGACGGCGTAAGTGAAATATTTTGGAGATAATAGAGCGAAACCTATTCTATGTCTATTGAATGGCCAGATAAATGGTAGTGATCTGTGCTGAATGGGGTCAACAACTAAAAAGCAGCTTTCTAGACTACTTTTACTTCATTATTTATCACGGTTTGACACAATATCGGTTTCATTCTTTTGAAACCTCGAAAACGCGGACTGCATTTCCTGATCGGTACTATTTGGTCTCATTCGGAAGACCAAGGAATCAGAATGCGGGAAAACAGCAGGTATGTGTGACACGTAAAGGCCACATTTCAAGGTTATTTTGTGATGGGAATCACGGAAAGGATTTCTCAGTTTCCTCATGGCTGAAAATGGTTTGATGAAGCCATTGTTTACCTTCGTAAAACCAAAGGCTCCAGCACTTCAGCCAATGACCCTCTTTCAAAAAATAAGAGAGAATTAAGTCACTTTCTCCATTTAAACATTCTTAGCAACTTGGTTTTGAATGAGTGTAGGTCTTTAGCATTGGTAACGATCGTTACAAAACAGTGACAGTCATCCTCATTTGTTCCAATCAGAGAATATGAAAGCCAGTCTTACGGGACGTAAATGAAGATGAGCAGGAAAATATCGGAGAATCGGAGCCGTAACGATATCCAGACGACATTAATGAGATAGAAGAAAATATATAATGACGATATTTATAGTTTCATACAAAAGAAATTGAATAAATAATGAGGGAAATAAAAGTTAAATTGGGATAAAGAGACAATGAAACTGGGTATGAAAGAACCTGAATGGGAAAATGCTTCCAACTTTCCAGCACGATTTAAGTTAGAAAATGAGTTTACCTGATAAAGATATAGAACGTGATAATATAAAAAGAGTTTAAGAAGTTAATAATAAACTTAAGGAGGTAAAATCATAGTAAGAAAAATCAAATAATAAAAAAGACAAACGGAGAGAAAGTTGATAGTTGCAAACGAATAAAAAGTTAGGTAAGGTTAGGTTAAATCAGGGAAAAGCAAGGTTAGGTCAACTTAAATCCAAGCTTCCTAGATTTGAATTAGGTTAGATTAGCATACATATCTGGTTCGGTTATGTTAGGTTAAAGCAGCATAAACTACCTAAACTTTGGGTACTTTAGGTTAATTAATGTTGGTTTAAATATGGGAAACTTTAGGAAACTTTAGGTTACCTTACAAATACTTTCTGTGTAAGCTTGTGAACACATTTGTTGATTAAAGTACCTGAGATGGAGTAAAATAATAATAAATGTCATCTAGTAAATGATATCTGGACTCACTCATATGTCTACATAAAACGAATTGAACGTTAATAAAATACGAACAGAGCCTCCTCTAGCAAGGTTGACTATGCGGGATTCATGTATACTTTGGGCGAGACTCGCAGCTGAATCCGTAATTTTGAGGAGACAATTGTCTGCACAGTTACCGCATTCGAGTCAGGATTCTACTTTGTCTTAGACTTAGAAATTGAATCGTTTCCAACTGGTAGAGGCCCTTTCACATAAGCCTTTGTTGTCGCACGTTCTAGAAATAGATGTAGTTCAATGAACCAGTTCAGACCACGACAGCGTCCAAAATATCGTTGATCGAACACCCAATTCAGCAATAAAGGCCAGTGATAGTCATGCTGGGTGCCTACAAATGGCAATGTTGCCGTTCATACAAGTGTCTGATATCGCGCGCATAATAACACCGTTCCCTTAACATTTTGGCTCTAGGACGTGTATCAGCCGACAGCATGTGCTCCGTCCTTCTTCAAAAGGTATGTACTACATACGCGTTTATAAGTAATTGTCATAGTTTTATAATAAACTAAATGTCATGCTGCAGCTACCCACCATTGCGCAGTATATTAAACCAAGAGAATAAATTTCAGGCATCCATATCAGGTTGTACAATTCTGACGTACGAATTTCATTGAAGTTTTCCTCAGTATTGGATCCAACATGAATAGGATAATTTGCCCTTACCAAACATCTACTCCCAATTGGGGGGTGAAAATCATCGGATAATCCTTTACATGAGCTCTTTGTTCAAATTCTTGCTCTATACGTATTAACACTCTCCATGTGCGCTCGTATAGAACCTTTATATATGTTGGGTATATCTTCCTCTATGTGCCCGAGTATGGACCCTTGATTCACCTTATGTATTTACCTTTGCTCTTCGTCTGTCATCCGCGTCTGCAAACCAAAGCAGACTTGCCCTTTTGGGGGGCTCGTCTGGAAGTAGTCGATGTGCACCGTTTCCTCCGTCATTTTTTTTCCTCCGGGGCCTCTCCTGCGAGGCCCAGATCTGGACCCTACCTGAGGTTTCCTTGTACCCGCGTCATGCCCGACATTCTTCGTTCCGTGACGTTCAGCAGTTGAGGCGCTGAAAGAGCTACAGCTTCGTTGTTTTATTGTTCTTGTATTCGCTCAAAGCTTAAGTACGGATGTGAATTTGAGGCATCCGTGACGCCACGCTACGGCGAACCGGACGCGTCTTATATATCTTCTTCGGGGATTATGGCCATGTAGAGATTGTGGAGAAGGAGCGCACCAAGGTCACTTTCTGTCCTCCCCGAATCGGGTACAGTCGTGAGAAGCACCAGCATTTGACGGAGCGTCCTCTTACACTTAACTGCGTTGACAGCGTTGTCCCTCCGACTGTTCGGCACATTCGTGTTCAGTATCCCAGGCTAGAGGGATCTTAGCGCTCGTTACCTTCCAGGTAGCAGGACGAGCGGGATCGCTACAGAGATAGGTTCGTGCACTGCTGACTCTAGACTGAAAACATTTTGGAGGAGGCTAGCCTCCTACATTGTTCCTACTTACTTGGGGTTGGTTACATGCTTGGGCGCCGGGGGGAAGCGGACTTTCCTGCAAAAATGGAGGTGCATTATACTTGTTTCTTATTTTTTTTGTCTTTTTGTTTTGTTTCGCCTTTGTTTATGGGTTTTTAATGTAAACAAAGACTAGGTTAGGTTAGGTTAGGTTTTAGAAAAGTTAGCGACTCTACCGGTGGTGGCACTGGCCTTATGAACCATGTGTATCTACCATGTTTATGTATCATGTACACGCTATCTGTATAAGAGCCGTGCACCGTATCTGCTTTTAAGGTGCACACATGTGCGTGCATGCGAGATCTCCCCTTAGCGCTGTCTCCCTAACCGAATCCAACCTAAATCATCCATGGGATTATTATAATATCTTAATTGTGGGGGGCAATTTAAAACACTCCTAAATGACCATTAAGATGACATGGTGTAGGGTACCAGGGTACAAGGACCATAATACCTGCGTCAACAAGAACTGATTTTTAAATAAAAGAAAATACTTTTTGTTCACCCTGTAGCGGAAGCGAATAAAAAGAACTCCATGTTTTCCGTTGCGCGTCGTTGGAGTTGAAGCTGATCGCGCTCTTACTGGAATGGGGACATTACAGGCCTGATTTTAATAATCCTACGAATACCACTTGATTATATTAATCTTATGACTAACACTCGATTATAATAATCCACTGAATACTGATTGATAATAATAATTCTATAAAAACTGTTTGATTATAATAATCCTATGAAGAGTGCTTGGTTATAATACTCCTATGAGTGCTACCGTAGCGTCCAGTCTCTCTCTCATGGTATAATTTTATCACTTGTGCTTATTTTTTACATAATTATAATACAATACAATAACAATACATAATAATAAATAATTATGAATAATAAATAATACTAATAAATAATATTCCTAAAAATAATACTAAAAAATAATAATGATAATCATAATAATACTATTATTTATTTGCTTACCTTATCTTTACTCTTTTAACCTAAACTAACTTTACCAAAGAATTCAACCATAATGATGACCATTAAAGCAATATTTAGCTTTGTTTGATCATTTGATTCCGAAAGATAATGATTTGTATGATTAAGTGTAAGTCATTAATAATTTCTAATTATTCAACACTATTTAATTTCTTTTTTATCATCCTGTAGTATAAAGTTCCTATAGTAGAGGCAGGCTGCACACTGAAGTGTTAAAAACCCCGGTAGACCTCACGCTAAAGTGTAAATGAGCTGGTGGATGGCCCTTTAAATTAACCCCCGTCGATGAATATGGTCGATGGATCAAAGCAATCCCCTGAGAATGCTTCATTATAATAGTCCTATAAATCCTTTTTCTTGGCCTTTCTTTGGGAGAGTTCAAGGCTCAGTTATTAAGACACTTACATAAGCCCCGCTTGGCTCTGTCCCCTTTGGGGTCCAATGTGGTGCTAATAATTATAAAAATACGGAACTAGGAACTTAATTTTCAAATATCATCCCTCTCTTTCATATAATAATCCTATGAGTATATGAACATTTACTCCGTTCGAAAGTCTATCCCTCAGTCATTAGGTAAGCTTAATTCCCTAAGTTCTAATCTTCGATAACTATACTTTAGGAAGGAATTTTATTTACAGTTCGAAAAACAGCATAAAAGGGGGTGATTTTTTTGGTATATTTGAAGCTTATACCAATTTTCTTTCTAAGAGTCAAGCAAAAATAAATATAATTATCGAATATTTTGGAATTTTTCAAAGAAATTTAATTAGAAAATGTGAAGTTCAGAAAAAGTATTAAAATTTAAGCATAGCATGGATCTGATAAACCTAGACCAAGAGTAAATTATTAGGAGACAAGAGGAGCGGCTTGCGGTTCGCTGGCAAACGCTCGGTCTGTGTTCTACGTCATATCTCGCTCTAGCAATGGAGTTTTGGTCTACTAAAAATTAAAATATTTCTATCACATATCATCATCATCGCTAACTCTAAAATTTAGGAAGGGGACATTTTTGAGTATTTGAATAATAATTTCATCTTAGTTTGGTTTTGACTTATGTTTTTTATAAAAGTTTTTTCTAATAATTCTTTTATAATATCAAAAAAAACAAAATGGTGAAGTTCAGAAATAAATTTAAGGATCGAAATTTTGGGATTTTTTAAAAGGCCAAAGAATTACATAAAATTTATTTTTATATATCTTTCTTCTTCTATATCTCGCTAACAGCCCAAAAGGATGCTAGCGACCGCAGCGAAGTGAGGGTTCCACCTGTAGGGAAGAGTCGCGAAGCCATGAATTCTCTCCTTATAATAATCCTATGATTACATTAAACTTCATTATGTTTGGGAAACTCTCCGCATTGACATTAATTAAAATTTCTCTCATAATTTCCCTCATTCAATTTTTATAAAAATCCTATGAATGCAAAAGACTGTTTGGTGGACTACCCCATCAAACTTTTGAGGAACTTTACATTCGGGGCTTTCTTTTGTATACCATATGTGAATGACTATTGACTGTAGCATTTCCTCTGAAGGATCCAAAGTGTGAGCTACTCGTATCTAGCTGATGGTGATATCAGCAGAAATTCAAAATGAGGTCCATCGCTACCTGCCACCATATGTCTTCCGTGAGGAGGCAAACTAAATGACTATTAAATCCTGCTTCCTCCAAGATTCAGCTTAGGTTGAGTTAGATTATGTTAGGTAAGGGAGAAAGATAGCAATTAATTTTCACACTTGAGTGACTAAAAAACACGGAAGACTGGAGATCCTTGAGGTGGAGTTTCAGATGAGGTGAGAGGAATCCCGACCAGTCCTTCGGGGATGAAACGATTCGAGACTTGCTCTGAACAGAGTAAGCCTTCACAAAAGAGATCGATCTGCCTGGTGAGATACAACCTCGATGATATAAGCGAATACCCGGGACTTGGGGAAACAGACTTACGATCTGAACTGAAGGCGACGGGTACTCAAACTTAATCTGCCGATATTCGAAAACCCAGAGTATTTATATGACTGCCCTTTTGGGGGGTTTCGCCTTGTTGTTAAATTTAGACGACTGGCTCACCACTTCCGGCTGCCAGATGGATTAGCATCTGTAGTCTGTCCCAAGTCTCAATGACCTTGACGATGTGGGTGCAAAGTTTTGGCTAGCATTTTCCCGACTATGGAGATTAGCGCTTCCTCGGCCAGGTAAAAGCTTTTATCGCCCAACTTAATTAACTGCACTTGTGAGGCGCTGACGGATATTCAAATTCTTTCTTCTTTTATTTTTCTCTTTGGATTCAGAGATTACTCCATTTGGAGTTATAATTAGAAGACTCAAATTGGAAAAGAAATCATGAAAAAAATAAAGCGGGTATTCTTCTTGGCGTTCCTTTCCCCTACATGCTTACGTTCCAAAGATTTTGTTTTTTTCCACATGAATGAGAAGGAAAAAGGGCATCTCGACTAAAACCAATCGGTATGGAAATTTCAGCCTTCACTGCGGCCGTCAAAGTACAGGATTTGTTCTGTTTGATCCCATACGATCGATAAAACTTACATATACATTTAGGTTTAATGGGTATTTATTTACATATTAAAATATATATAGTTTCATGTAAAATCAATAACACAATTTAGAATAAGGAATCAATCAAGCGAGGGATAATCCAGGGAATAATAAAGAAAAATCAATACTGACAACACCTATATACAAGTAATACACTAAAATACGGGCGTACACACACACGCACAAAACTAAATATTACATGGGCGAGCAACGAGCTCGATTATGTACATAAACTTATAGGATGTATGGAAGTCTACCTTTAGGGGGAAGGGGGATCTACTGGATTCCTACTAAGACTGTCTGCTACAAATTTTTAACTACCTTTAAAATACAAAAATTTGGAATTGATATTCCATCAATAGTAAACTCCAGCGCATAAGCCATCCGTTTTGGTTTTTACAATTTCTTATGTACGCCAGAGGACGGTCATCCGTTTCAATCACGAACTCCTTACCTATCAGATATATTTTAAGCTTCCGGTCACCAAAAACTATTTCCAGAGTCTCAAGTTCTATTACTGTATAGTTTCTCTCGTGCAGAAACAGATTCCGGCTTGCATAAGCGATAGGATAGCTATTCCCATCTTCTTCGTACTGCAACAACACGCCACCGATGCCATCGTTGCTGGCATATGTACAGATTCGAAACAATTTTTTCGGGTTCGGGAGCCGCAATATGGGGGCAGATATTAGCATATCCTTCATCTGCTAGAAGTGGGAAATTGCCTTGTGGCCTTAAACGAGGGAAACTGGAGAAAGTTCAAGTGGACGCTAAGGCGGCAAAGATGGGGACAAAGCGCCGGTAGAAGAAGGTTAAATCCAAGAAGGAACGTAGCTGCTTCTTAGTATGGGAAAGGGGCTTATCTGAAATGGCCCTGAACTTTTCTTGCTGGGGCGTTATATGATAGTATGCCTTATATAAATCTATTTCACAAATAAATTTGGCGTTCTCGAACAAGTGTAGGCTCTGGTCTATCAACTGGATTGGTTCGGCATCGAAAATCGTCCCAGCGTTAAGTTTTTGAAAGTCCACACACATTCGAAATGACTGGTCTGGCTTCCGAACCATAATAATATGGAAGTGTTATCTGAATAGGCAAAGGGTATGGCTTAGGATCGGATTGGTTCTTGCGTGGTCTCACACAGGAAACTGAAGATCCTTGAGGGGGGATTCCAGATAAGATGAGAGGAATCCCGGTCAGTCCCTTGGGGATGAAACGATTCGAGGTTTGCTCTGAACAGAGTAAGCCTTCACAAAAGAGATGGATCTGCCTGGTGAGATACAAACTCGATGGTATAAGCGAATACCCAGGACTTGGGGAAACAGACTCACGATCTAAACCGAAGGCGATGGCTACTCAAACTTAATCTGCCGATATTCGAAAACCCAGAGTATTTATATGACTGCCATTTTTTGTGTTTCGCCTCGTTGTCAGATTCAGACGACTGGATCACCACTTCCGGCGGCCAGATGGATTTGCATCTGTAGCCTGACCCAAGTCTCAATACCCTATACGATGTGGGTGCGAAACTTTCGGCTAGCAGTTTCCCGACTACGGAGGTCAGCGCTTCCGCGGCGAGGTGAAAGCTTTTAGCGCCTAACTTACTTAACTGCACCTGTGAGACGTTGACGGATATTCAAATTCTTTCTTCTTTTATTTTTCTCTTTGGATTCAGAGATTACGCCAAGTGGAGTTATACTTAGGTGACATAGAGAGGGAAGGAATTCATGAAACAAATGAAGGAGGTATTCTTATTGGCGTCCCTTTCCCTTACAAATGGCTACCCACAAGAATCCAAGGACGCCATCATGAAAGAAAAAATGAACTTGGCTGCTGTTCCTGGCCTCAGGTCTACTCCGAAGAAGAATAATATCGACCTTAATTACAAGGCCAATATGAACACCGGATAACGTAAAGACGAAAAGGCTCTCAAAGCCATTCTCCATTGTATCGTCACCCCAACTGACCATAATACGGATATTAATCTAATTATATACTACAAGACCAAGAAAACAAGTAGTTGCATCATGAAGAACAGCTCTGCCGTCTTAAGGCAAAAAGCATTAACTGCAAAAATGCGATTTTTGAGATTTTGGTACCGTTGGATCCGTCTCGACGAGACGCATCTAACTAGAAGGTTGCCAGTTATGCTATTTAATTCATTAAAATTTTAAGAGAGCTCAAAAAGCATTATCTCCACCTAAAATAAAAGGATTTTTCAGGCAGAAAGCCTTAATCCTTTCTTTTCAGGCAGAAAGCATTAAGTACAAATTTTAGCTAGATAATGCGTTTTGCCTGCAAATGTCAATGTGAATTCCCATAGCAAGTTGCAGACAAAATGCATTAAGTAGATTATACAATATGATTCGCATTGAGAACTCAGCCTGAGCTACAATTCCGTCATGTTTCTGCAGGTTCTGATCTCTTTGAACAAAGCAAAACATGATTAATTTCAGGTACCTATATCTCGATCATAATTTGAAAGAGGGATTTCATTTCACTTCTGTCCTTCTAATTAAAAGGTCTGAATAAATTGTTTCGTAATGTTTACCAGTGCACAAGCCGTTTTTAGGGAATTGAGGAAAAGGTGAGTAACTTCTTTTAACTAATGATATTATGTTTAAATTCTATAGCTAATGTTAATGTTGAATGTCAACCTAACTTTTTTGTTTGTTTTTAAATATACAGGGTGGGCCAAAAAAAGGGGCCATTATTAAAAGACTGACTAAAACTTTATTTTTCTATACTTATTTTTAAACTAAACATTATCTACGGTTTAGTTTTAAAAATATAAAAATAAATTTTAAGTAAATTTTTTAATAATACCCCTTTTTTTGGGCCCACCCTGGATTTTTCAAGAATGAAAGAAATAAAAATTGTACAGCTGTTTAACAAAAGACAGTGCTTTTACGAGAAATCATTTACTTTGTTTGAGCACAACATGATTCTTTGTACAATTTCTCTTAAATTAGTGAGGTTAATATACTAAAATTTATGTGAGATAGAGTTTTGGATGTCTTTCTATGCATGTAAAAGTTATATATAGATTAAGTTTTTGGTTCATAACTTTTTAACCATTGGTCATACGGACTTGGAAATAGTTTTAAGCACCCCGCAGCCCCAAATTATATAAGATGATATATATATTTTTTTTCCCAATACGCCCCCATTTAGGCTCTGCAGAGTGTGACACACACACACACAGATAAGATCAGACTTATATCATAGTATATACATATATAATATATATAGCTCAATTTTCTATATCGTTTTCTATATAATTAATAAGCTAATAAATTTTTTTTATCCTTTACAGTGGAGTAATTCCAAATGATGATGATGCTGAATCAAATAGGAGTATAGATGAAAATGAACATCAAGAAGTTTCTCAGAACATTCAAATTCCCCTTGAACAAAATCATCAAGAACCCTCTCAGAATAATCAACTTCTTCTCCTGAAACAAAGCCCTCAAGAACCCTCTCAGAATATTCAACTTCTTCCCCCTGAACAAAATAGTCAAGAAACTGCAGCAGCTGATGAAAGAAAAAAATCAAAGAGATTACGAACAGCTAAAGCTCAATTAGAAGCTCAAAGAGAAAAACATCCATTGCTTTCTCCCTGCAAAGATTCGTGTAAGCAACAGTGTACTAAATCCACTTCTCCTGAATTGCGGAATACCATACATAGTGAGTTTTGGAAAATGGACAAATCTGTTCAAAAGCAGTGGCTTTTAGGAGGAATAAAGAAAAACCCCACGACTGAGCGCAGACGCTCCAATTCCTCATGCTTTACAAAGTCATGCACCTTCGTATACACTTTCTTAAATGAGTCAACGTCAGAATTCAAAGTGTGTCAGACAATGTTTTTACACACAATAGGCTTTTCAAGTAATCGCATTAATTGGATGTGTTTAAAAAAGCTTCTATTAGTTTAAGTGGATCTAATTCTTTAAGTCTCCCTCTGACCTGCAAAATCCAGGGGACTAACGTCGTGTACGAATATTCGTGCAAATTCAGTGACTGCGAACACCGCAATTCAAAGTACATCGGCCCAACCTGCACAACTCTATCAAGGCGACTGACAGTTCACCTTCAAGATGGCGCGATTAAAAGACAGGCCCACTCTCATGGCACTACCCTAATCCGTGAAAAACTGAATAAGGACACCTCCATCTTCCTGAGACTCCAAAACCGCAGAAGATTGCGAATGGCCGAAGCCGTCATTATGCAAATACAGAAACCGGCAATTAACGTGCAACTTCAGCCGGAAACCATACTCCCGTAAGCGGAATCCTACTGCCGGGCAAGGCTTGACGGTCTTTAGTGATGTTTTCTACTTCTAGAATTCTGATAGTCTCCTGGTTATTTACCTTAATTTTTGGCCAGATTTCTTTGGCTCGTGTCTCACTAAGTTTATTTATTGGTTCCAGCCCTGCCATATCCATTATTTTAAGGATTTTTTTTCTTTCTTGGCGCCTTGTATTAGTTATAAGGTAGGCCGCTTTATTTTGCAATCTTTGTAATTTTTGTTTGTTTGTCTTAGGTGTTTCGTGGATGGGGATCGGTAGATACACTAGCACCGACTCTACAAATACTTTATAGAGCGTCTTTTTCCTTTCCTGCTCCAGATGTTTGAAGGCTGAATATCAATCTCAGGACTGATTTAGCCTTGGCAATCCTCTCCTTTACGTGCGCGTGGTATCCTATTTCCCCCATCTGCAGGCCCAGCACTTTTCCTTCGGCTGTGTTGCTGTATTATGTACCGTTGATGGTTATCCTGTCCTTTTTATTCTCACTATGGTATTATTTTAAATTTGTTCAGATTGGTTTTAATTTTCCATCTCCTTTCGAATTCATTGAGATTTTGTATCTCTCGCTCTATTATCCTAGCTTGCCATCTGGGATTTGTGGCTCGAGTGGAGATTACTTGACTTATTTCGTCGGCGTATTGCGCATTCAAGCAGCTTGTTATTAATCGAAGGGGTATTTACGATGTGTACAACGAGTACAAAGTGGGGCTCAGGCACCCCTCATGGTCTTCAATGTCAATGTACGCCCCTCTGTTTGTTACGTACTCAGCCAGGATTTTCTCCATCCGGTTGCTGAGATCGAGTTGGAGGAGTTTGTATTTTAACCCATCCACCCATACGTTATCGAAGGCCTTCTCGACATCCGTTATCGTTATGATCGCAAGCGACATAGTAGCGTCTCTACTCTTCCTGAAGACGTACTGTTGATCGTTATATTTCCCTGAGTTTTGTAGGTGTTCTACCAATCTCCTATTCACTATTTTCTCGAATACCTTTCTCAGAAAATTAAGCAGCGCTTTGGTCTGTGTCGTGGTCTACTGCGGAGTGGGTATGTATGTTTGCTCCGTATATGAGTAACTCCGTTCCATTTTTCTCTAAGAGTGCTTTAACTTATTTGGATTCTTTAACCAGGGAGGATTCGTGTTATGATATAACTATTGCCATTTGCAGCCTTTCGAAGATCTAATTAAACAGCTAGGACAAAAATATACTATTAATTACATGAAAAAAATGAAATATTAAAACTCTAAATATACTAATTCGAAATAAGAGGATCTAATGAAAATTAATACTACTGATGAGTAATACGCAATGGTTGACTCAAAAACCACTTTTGCACGGAATGCGAACTTACAAACATGAATAAGTTTTTGATTCCTTTTTACCTTTAACTAAGAGGGAGTTGGTAGTTGGGTGATCTTGAACGCAAACCTCCTCGATGAGATGATTAGCAGCCCATTTTACTGAAGCTTTCCTCTCGACCACAAGGGTGGCTGAGAATAAAGCTAATTCGTCTCAATGGGTGAAAGAGATGCGTGTTGAGTCTATTCGAGAAGAACAGCTGATGCTTGTCCCGGCGGGAGGGGGGGGGGAGGGGGAGGCGGTGCGTGAGACTTCTTGACTTGAAGATGTAAGTGAGGGGATCTTGGATGAACGGAAGTTATTCCGATCACTGTGTTATAAATTCTGGCTTCTCGATGATGAGACTTGACCAAGAGATGATTCTTTTCTCAAGTTAGACTTCACATTGGTATTCTTCAATGTTGAAGTGTATCTCTGTTTTCATATAAGCAAACTGAGATAGGCGATTTATCTGGACGAGAATGGTATGAAAGTGGATCTCGATACCACTGGTCTACTCTTCGAAGCGACCAAAGGAACAGCCTCGGGAAGGAAAATCCCGCTCGGTTCCACTGTCTTCTTGATTCCCGGTTTGACTCCGGGACTCGTCTTCTTCTCTCGATTGATAAGCAGATCCTCTTTTCATTTCTCAAGATCGGACTATATATACATCGATTATCCCCTGGGGAAAGGGGAGGTGAGACGAGGGCCCAACGGTTAAGCCTTTTTTACTAGGGCATAAATTTTCAACGTTGTAACAATTAGCCCCTTCTGGTTTACACACGTAGAACGTTAGATTTCGTCTATTTGGCAGAAATAGACATAAACGATCGGACGGGACTGTGAGCCTGTTCATAGATTTTGATTCTAAAGGTTCTCACACCCTGATCTGTTTATATTAACGGACTACAAAATCTGCTGAAGGAAGTCCTTCTTTGCGAGCGACGCTCGAAGGGTCTTTGGGGCAGCGGGGAAAAAGAAAGTTGGGGGGAGGGTAAAGTCTTGGCCTAATGTGGTGCGTAATAGTTGCCGCTGTATAAACAAACTAGCATCTGTTTGTCTTTGTGATATTTATTCCCTTACAGTCTGTAATTTGAAACCCATGTCGGTTTTTTTCCTGGTTTATAAAGGAAAACAATCTTCGCTAGTTTAAAGATTCGTGGGTAGGCACCGAAATTCAGGAATGCATTGAATAAATCTTCAATATATAATAGTATCTTTTCAGGCGCTTTTTTGTAGTTTTGTTTTTTATGCCCGGTATTTCTGGGTGCCTTTTTTTGAAGGTGGCGATTGTTCTTTTTACCTCCTCAAGAGTGATTAGAGCTCCTTATCCCGCGTACTCGTCTGTACTCACATCGACTCTCTTAAGTGGCGGTATTCTCTCTCTGTTTCCTCTTAGGTTTTCGATTACCATTTCTTCTATTTCTCTGTCAAATCGCTCATTATCTTCTTCTATTTTATCAACTTTTTCCCAATGTCCTATAATCTTCTCTTCTATATCCGCTTTGCTTCTGAGCTGTTAATTTTGCTCGTTCTTTAGTTTTTTTGCTCTCTTGGTAGTTTTCCTTTGATTGTTTTTATCATTCTCCAGGCCTCTCTTGGGTTTTCCGTGACCTCTATTTTGTTCGTGAATTCTTTCAAGATTTCTTCTTGTTGCTCTTCTACCAAAAAGACCATTTCCTCTTTCAGTATTTTTAATTCCCCGCTTCTTTGTCTGTTTGTACCGAAAATTCTTATTTCCGATTATTTTTTCTTTGACTTTTATTGCTTTCTTCTACATTTAGTCTGTCCACTTTGGATGTTGTAGAGTTCTTTATTTAATTTTTGGCACACTTGCTTCGTTTGCTTTCTGTACATTTAAGATTAATTTCATGGTTATTTGCTCTAGTTCGTCTATGCTTTTCCCGTTTAGTTCTGCCTATTTATGGCTATTTAATATAGCTGTGTATGTCTGCCAGTTTGCTTTGCTGTATGCTTTTCGAAGCTTGATTGGGATTTGTATCGGGTTTTGATTTACAGTCAGCAAAACTCCGATATGCTCGCTACAGGGGATGGGTATCGGTTCCATATAAGTATTATAGGGGAAGTTCTCTGTCATCATTATTATGTCCGGTTTAGTTGACGCTCTTTTGGTGATATATTTTTGGAAATTCCAAGCCTATTCTTTTTAATATTTTTCTGTCCATTATTGTTTCTCGGTTCCGCCCTGCGTTGTTGTTTGTGCGGTACCCTTATTCTGGAATCCTGGCGTTGAAGTCCCCCAGGAGAATTGATGGGTTGTTTTTGCGTAATAGCTCCATTACAGAGTGTATTGGTATATACGAGCCACGGGGTGGTTGCTAGCCTGCCACTATTGTGATCGGGGTGTACTCCATTTCTATAGTAGCGGTTATGTAGGCTCCGTCAACTTTCCGTTCTTGTGTGTATATTAATTTTCTCTTTATTGCGATGGCCGTACTATCGTACCTTTCCCCGGTAGGATTCTCTTCTATTATATGATAGTTGGAGCTTTTCAGTGTTTCTTCATTTTTTATTCCATGTTCCGAAAGTGCGATCACGTCAGGATCTAGTTTCCTAAAAATATTTCGATATTGTCTGCTTTTGTTTTTCCAGACGTCGGTGTTAATGTGAAGGATCTTTAGCTTTTTTATCGTGTTATCCATTATTTTTTTATTTTTTTATTTTGTAACTACTTGCTTTTTATTTAGGGGTTCTTCCATTTTCTGTTTTCTATCCTTTCAAACGTGTCTTTTTTTTATTATTTTCGTGTCCTGGAGGTAGATTCTAGTTCGGTTTTCTTCAATCAGTTGCTGTATTGCTTCTTCGTCGTGATCGGTGACATAGTTCCACAGACATGTTTCTCTTTCTATTCCTTTTTTAATATCCTCTAGTTTTGCTCCTTTCGCAAGGGGTATGCTTCGGGGAAGAAAATCTTTAATTTTAGGTCTTTTAGCTTTATAACGACAGCCTTCTTTATTTTCTGTTCCTAATTTTGATTCAGTTTCTGATTGTGTATCCGTTTCAGTGTGTACTTTCTTGGTTAGAATTTTCTTTTTTTAAGGTTTCTATTTTTTTTCTTTCCTTGTACTTTTTCAAATTTGTCAGTATCCTTTTCTTCTTCATTGGCTCCGTCAGTATCTTCTACTGCTTCTCCTTCAGCCAGTGTGGCCCCCGCCTCTAACATAACTTTTACCTGCAGCGTTTTTCCAGCTGTTACGCCGTATATTAATGCTGAAGGAGGGATAGGGGGAACCCCTTTTACCTGACTCCCTTCTTTTCTGAAAGTAGGTTCGGCGAATGTTCCCGGTTGTGCTTTGTAATGCACGTGGGCAAACATTATATAATCCAGTTGTCGAGGCCTGTTCCTTCATTCACGGTGATGTTAAGTTTTTGCTCTTGCGTTTCTTTTATTTCTTTTACTGTGTGGTTTTTGCTATATTGACGAATGCTTGGTTTGCTCTCTTTTGTGTTTCTTCTCTTTTCCACTTCTTCTTTCCTTTTTATTATGGCCTTTCTTTTCGGAGAGTTAATGGCCATAGTTCGATGCTGGCCCTGGTAGTTGATACATTTTTTTTATTTGTTCAATGCTTTTGTGAAAAAGATGGCTAATTGTGCTGCACTCTGAGCAGATCTTAATGTCTTTTGGGGGTCAGTTCCTTGTCACATGTACTTTGATTGCATATTTTAATTTCGATGTTTTCTGGTGGTCTCCGCATTCATAGTGCCAGTATTACGTTGTTCGTAGCTTTGTTGACCATCTCTGATGAGATACACACTACCTTGAAAACGTGAGTATGGTCGCCGAATTCGATTATTTCATAAATTTTGAGTTACTGATTTTCCCTTTCTTTTTTGTGTGCGAGCCGACATATAGGTCTACTTTACGGCACACAAATGAGCGAATTAATTGTGGTGGTAGTTATGGTGTTAAGCCGATTTGGCTTAGAGCTTTCAGCCCATCGGTTGCCACCATCCTTTCACTGTCTTGTTGTTTGTAACAGAGTTCAACGTATCCGTTTGGTACTTCTATCAGCTTCATGTACACGATTTTTAAGTTAGTGAATAAGTCCTTTTTCTGGTTTAATTTCCCCTGCATTCGTCCGTAGTGGCAGTCTTATATACTCCAAGTTCATGTATGTGATGTGGAAGTCCCTCCCCTAATTATCCCGTAGACCCGCCCTTGCTAAAATGGCTGATATGATGTTGTGATAAATGAATGAATGAATGGACCTGGGTGGGCTCCTCTCGAGGGGTGAAAGGGGACAGACTTTTTGTTCGCTAGCACAGAATCAACCATCGCTAGCCGGGGTGCCGCCCCCTCGAAGGAATTAAAAACCACGGTTGCTTCTTGCCATACACTGAGACGGTTGTATGTCCTTCAGTGGTCTTGGTGGCCACTCACAGTGGGAGTAGTTAAACTCCCCTGCAAAGGTAGCAACCCGGCACATTGTCCGGGGACTCCTCTAGTACGGGTGTCTGGCAGTGGGCTAATCTTCAAACCTTTCTCCTTCCGTACCCCCAATTATGCATATGCTAGGGTTCTACATAGTTGGAGTGAGGTCGAATATCAGCGTTTTATAGCTTAGGCATTGGGCCTTGAGTGGGGGGCTGGGGATGTGGGATTTAGGCAGTCATGATGAAATATATATGACGGGCCTAAAAAAGTATTTCTCTCCTTTTAGTACCCCCCTGTATGGGATGATTTGGTGTGTAGGAGAGGAAAAGTGATCGAGAAGATTGATGAAAATGAAAATAAAAATGAGGGTGAAAATGACGAAAAAGAGGTGAGCTGCAGCTTCCTTCTGAATCTCGTATGCGAGTAAATATACTCGTGTCGATTCCTTCCAAGAGTAATAAGTAAAAATCTCCTTCGATCGAGAATAAGCTGAGTTTTTTCTGTGAGTCTGCTTCACCAAGCTTAACGAGAGTGGTCTATCAGTTATCCAAGCGGCGAAGTGGACAAATAGTCAGCTTCAAGATTCAGAAAATCTGAGCCTTCCAATTTTATGTTTCCTGTAGCGCTTATTTTTCCCTTAAATATTTCCCGCGCCATGATTGCCCAATTTTTGTAATACTTATTTTCGCGTTGAAATACTTTATATAATGTAGAAATTTTTGAATAATTCTATTTCTGTTCATTCCCTGAAGATGACTTAACATGGTCGAAAGGTGTCTAGGAATAAAGAATGTTATTCGCGGATGTTTTTTCTCGCCTCGAAAACCCCGTTAAAAATTAATAACGCTGCCACAGCTGTGGACTTCAATACAACCTACATATAACATGGCCTTTTACCAAGTTTTATATATATATATATATATATATTTCATCTAATTAATTTCTTACCTCTAATAATAATTGATACAAACTTATTATTATAACTAGAAAAATGAATCCTTAAAGAGTTCCGGAAGAGGATACTCCGAATAAATCCGAATCCAGAATTACATTTGCAATTTCTTATCGACTTTTTCGATCGGGACGTTCTTTATTTGGATTTCTTTAAGCGGGAAGGAGGGGTGCATTTCTTTTGGTCGTGTTTCCTTTGTTGCAAGTTTCTCCCACCGGATCACAAAAAATAATGAATTATTATTGAATCGTGTAACTTTCGGGGTCAGCACCCGTAGACGTTTAAAACCGTGGCTAATGTATCAGTATCAAAACAGTGATAAAGCAGAGTGGAAAAGGGACCATAAAAGTAACCGGAAGGGAGGTAGTCCAATAAACCAAAACAGAGGATTCTTAAGTGTTGGGAAGTGAGAAATCACGCAATTCTCTTACCCCACTCAAGTATGGTATTTACGTGTAAAACATGTTCCTTTGCTTTGTTCCTACTTAAAACTAGGCAGTTGAAGCCAACGAGAACATCTGAGCTTAGAAGCTCTTAAGGAGAAATCTGTAAAATAAGTGACGAAGTTGGAGAGAGCAGGAATGTGGAGAAGATATATTATAGCCAGGTTGGGGCCATGGAGCACTCATCCCTACAGATGTCTGTTGCAAAGTGTTTATTGATATTACTCCTTTTTTAGATAAATGGTGGGGTACAAGCGGACGAAAATCTGGGGTCATGTCCACCTTGTAGGCCAACGAAGCTTTTCAGTTAGATGGTGAGGTACAAGCCTACGGCCATCCCGGTTCCTTTACACCTTGTACACGTTATCTTTTAAGTTAGACGGTGGGTACAAGTCGACGACAATGTGGGGGCACTTCCAGCGGCGACTTATGCCCAAGTAGGCAGTCGCTAGATGAGCTCTTAAAATAAAAAAGAGGTTCACTTCCACCTTGTCAGACGTTGCTCTTTTGCTAGATTTTATCACTCAATTTGGTTCTATGAACGACTAAGCTGTTTATTTGGCTTAAAGGCACCCCCGTTAGCCTTAGTAATTTAATAGCTTCTAAATAATATAAATATTTAAATCTTTCAATAGAAAAATCTCAAACCTTTTATTATCAATATTTCATCGGATTATTTACTAGATATTTGAGTTCACTATCGATAATTTAATTAAATTCAATATTTCACTTGATATATACCAAAAATTTAAAGCATCAACAGACTTTTCTCTATAATATATCATTTTGCTGTAATCTTTAATTAATAATAATTAAAGTAATTTAATCTGTTAAACGACATAATTTATACTTCATTGTTTACTGAGAGAAAGGCACAATGTTCTTTCTTATCACCATCTGAGACTTGGGAGCGAGAAACTACCACCTTTATAATTGTTTTGTAAATTAAACTTCACTAGAGGTAAACAAAATGTTGGGTCCCATCTTTTGTTACTTCTAGGTCCACGAAACAATGGAGCAAAGCGGAGAGTGCTATATCTTAAGAATGTCCTTCAATGAATTCCTTCCCGACTCAAGCCCTAGGTTTTATAACTCGAACTCGAGTCCTTCTTAACCTATTTACACAATTCAAAATTCCAAGCGACATTTTATTTTTAAAATGAAATATATCTCGACATGGAACATAAAAGAGAAAAAAGCTATTGTATGTATCTCATTGTAGAAGAATAAGGTCGAAGGGCGACTACGTGCCCTTTTGTACACACGTGGTCTCGAGATCACCGCATGGAGCTTTAAAAGCACGGCTGAACCATGACGAGGGTGCAGCCCACGCCGTTTATCACACCCCAGGAGTATTTGCTTAGGGGCAGAGTTCATCGTCTTCCATGGCCTCTTTTCAGCCAGTATTCCTGCCTTCCGTTATAGAGAGAAGTTCGTTGAACATTCTACGCCAATGTTATCTAAATTTCCCTCTGAAGGAGTCACCGACTTTTCCCCAAATAGCACGTGTGTTTTACGGGGCCACCAAGGTATCTAAAGTCACCTCGCCGTACGTCGATAATCCTTCGACTCGGTTTAGTAAAGAGCACGAATAGACTTCTGGCGATCGGAGACAACGACGATTTCAATTCGAGGACGAAGGCTAAATAGACATCCGTGAACTCTGCCATAGTCAATCGGCGAGTATCTGACGAGGATTCCCATCTCCGAAGACCAACTACGTGTTCTCCCTCACCTGAAGCGTGAGGTAACCCGAATTCCCCGATCGCAGTCATTCTATCTCGAATGGCCCTTCCTCGCATCGAGCACATAAGACATTGTAACAGTTTCAGCTTGCAAATTGTCCTACAGTTTGGATTACCCAATAGATTCATTTTTTATGTGCGCGAGCGGCTTAGAATTGCCTTTTAATCACCGACCTGAACCCGACCACTTTAATCTCTTAATTAAACCGCCTGTGTCTCGCGTAGACATTTACCTTCGTCTGTGAGACCATTCCATTTAAACCCATTAACTGTGTATATTTAAATATTACTTTTGTTGCTAGTAAAGATATATTTTTGTCATTATCATTATTTTGCAACCAAAACGTGTACCAGCTACCTGTTAACCATTGGCCAACCTGCACTCTGAAATATTTGTTTTGAAGGACCCCGCAAATTTGAAAGTAAACCATCCTCACTGAAGTCATAACAATTTCCCCATTTACTAACTTTCTCTTAACCAACCTCGCCTAAAGCCCCCAAAGTACCTAAGTATATATATATATATATATATATATATATATATATATATATATATATATATATATATAAAAATACATATATGGAGAGAGAGAGAGAGAGAGAGAGAGAGAGAGAGAGAGAGAGAGAATGTCTTGCCATTCCACGACACTCATTAATCCATAGTTAGCCGCTTATCAATAACTACACCTCTCAACTACTCTTTTATGTCCTACACTTTAGCAAAACTCCTTCCCGTTTAATAGAGCTTTGGAATTTAACTTCTAAAGGCTAATTTAGTGAAACCTTATTACCACCAATAACAAATCACTTTTTTCTCCTTTATATCTTAAAATTGCTCACATACAAGTATCCCAACATTCTGGCAATTATAATGCCACTTTTGTACAGGCAAATTGCTATATGCTCAAATGCCAATTCTCTGTAGTACATTTTTTTGAGAAGATAAGACATCGCTTTTGAAGATTCCACCATATTCAATCTAGCAAAGATAAAGCAGTTCGGTCCCTACGTATAAGCCCCAGTATCTTATCTATCCACAAAATTTAACCATACATTCGCCTTTTACCAGAAAATAAAAGCTTTAAATAGTAAAATTTCCTTCTTTTCATTTCACCATTATATTTAACATAATTATTCGAAGTCATAAAAAACACCCAGTTTCTTATTAAACTAGCTTCTTCTCATATTAAATTCGCCCCAAACTCTGTCTTGCATTGATTCTCCTTCCATTATCATTTTCTGTCAAACTCAGAACCTAATTATCTGATGAGTTTCTCCCCCCAGCAACATCGTTAAGCCTTTCAAATTTTCCCTTATCCAATTGAAGTCTACAGGTAAACAGATTGAGGCATCGGGAAAAGGGAATTCCTTTCTCGAATGAAAGTTAATTAACACACTAATGTTAAGCAACGGAAAAGAAGAAGGACAAAAGATTTAAAGCATTTTCTTTATATTTTCAAGGTCTTAACAAGGGATGAGGACTACACAAGATAGATCAGTTTAAATTACAACAATGCTTGCCATCATTGTACATATTACATAGCAGATTTTCATTCTTCCTCAGCACCTATTCTTTTTCAAGGGTACTGTGATATTTAGTTGCCTCTTTCAGATTGTTGGTGACACCATGGATCGAATATTCTTCTCGATAGCACCAAAAAATAAATAGTAGCTATTACCATCAACAAAGATTCTTACTCAGAATCCACTACGTGACTCCACGTGGGATTATTATTTTCCCTGAGCTATTAAGGCCATTTTGTTCTTTAATATCAGATATATTTAACCTCTTCATCAAAAATCCAAGTAGTTTCCTTTAGAGCTTACTCAGAATATTAAATTAAATGCGCTATTTTGGCCCTGTCGTGGTATACAGCCGAATATGGATGTACGTTTGTTCCGTACATAAATAACTCCGTTCCTTTTTTCTCTAAAAGTGCGATATGCTTATTTATCTTTTCATTTAAATTCTTTAACCAGGGAGGATGCGTAAAATTATATATATATATATATATATATATATATATATATATATATATATATATATATTGCCATTTGCAGCTTTTGAGGATGTAGTTAAACCACTAGAGAAAAAATATGCTTTCAATAAAAAAATAGAAATATTAAAAGTTTAAATCCATTAACGATATAATAATAGGGTCTAAATAAAACTTACTACTACCAATGAATACTACGCGATGGTTGACGGAAAAATTCAATTTGTTACAGAATGTTAATTAAAGAACATAATTAAGTGGAAATCATTTTACCTTTAAACAAAGTGCGAGGTGGGCGTCGAATGACCTTGAACGGGAATCTTGTGAAGAGGGAAAGTGAGTGTTTCACCAGACGAGAGGCTGACTAGAGGAAACAGCTGACTTCGAGGTGAGTGCGAAGAGCTTTTGTTGATGTATCTTAACTTGACGTTATAAGTGAAGGGACAGTGGATGTATGATTATTTTAATACTTGGGTTACACTTGTGTGGTTTCTCGATGATGAGGATTGACCAAGGGGTGAATCTTTTTACGAGTGGGACATCACTTTGGTATTCCTCAATGGTGAGGGATAGGGCCTTTTCTCTTAAGAGAGGGGTATGAGAGTGATTCTATATACCGATGGTCCACTTTTCGATGTGATCAAAAGGAACAGACTCGGGATGAAAATTCCCGCTCGGTTCCACTTTTTTGTTCGTCTTAATAGCCGGACTTACGCCGGTACTCGTCTTCTCTCGATCGCTAACTCAGTTCTTTTCTTTTCTCCAGATCGACGTATATATACCTCACTTATTCCCTGAAGGGAGGGGAGGGGAGATGAGTGCCCATGTTTAAGCCTCTCTCTTAGGGCATCGCTTTTCAGCATGGTAACCCGTATTCCTAAAGGTGTCTTCTGGTTTTCGTAGGAGAGAATGAAATTTCATCTATTTGGCGAAACTAGACTTAAACAATAAGAGGGGACAGTGGGCCTGTTCATAGATTTTTATTCGAAAGGCTCCACCACCCTTCTTTGTTTATACTAACGGGTTACGAAATCTGCCGATTCTAAGATTTCCTTGCAAGTAATATCGAGGATTGTTCTGGCAGCGGAGTTAAAGAGGAGGGGCTGGTTAAAGTATTGGCTCATATGCCACGTAGCATGTGACGATGTGTAACCGAACTGGCATTTGTTCGGTCGTCGCGATATTGATTTCCCTACAGGCCCTGAATCCCACTATTTAAAAACCCTGTTCCAAATCTCAAACGTTGTGTTTCGCTGTTTTATTTTAAATAGAAAATAACATAATAATCTCTCTGACGCAAATAAATTCTTGTTTGTAATATTCTCAAGTCGTGTTTAATACGATTAGTAGAATCAGTTTTCCAAAAGGCGGTTGAAAACGTATCTATTTCTGCTATACACAATTTCCTTCTTCCGCACAAACCTTTTCAAAACTCTTCGTTAGCAGATGTGATGTTCGGGATTTGTTCCCATGAGATTATAATTTGTTATTTATGGTAACTGGAGTAAAGTCTAGGCTGAAAATGCATTCCGTGAATTTCCCATTTAGGATCTCAACCGGGAGGTAATTAGTTGGGCAGAAATCAACACATTTTCATTGTAATTTTGGTTCTCGAATATAAACAACAATTTTCGAATGCATTTCAGGTAGATAGAACAATAATAATAATAAATAAGGGAGCATGTATATTAGTTAACATAATTTAAAAATTATTATAATTTTTAATTGTTAAACCCTTTGTTCTGGAACAATAAGTAGACTCCTTTTTTGCCGGTCGACTATTTGAGATGAAAGGTTGAAAAAAAATACTATAACTCAATGTAACCGTATGGAAACGGTTGAAATAAAATAATGAACTTTAATACTATAATTGTGAACTGTTTTAACTTTTCAGTTAAGGCTACCTTGGACTGAAGTGCCCATAGATAAATACATACATAAATTATTATCCGATAAATAATGCCATTCAAATCAATCAGACAACGTGCATGAAACTCCTCTCGCATCAATTTAATTCAATCCATCCAAATTAATGTGTACCTCGAGTTTATCCACAACTATTGCGAATGATGAAGATTATCCACATCTTGAATGATAGGGCGGCTATGCCATTGGTGGTTGCCGCCAGCAGGGACCTATAAAATAAAATGAACATCTAAGTTGATAGGATTAAGATGAGAGGGGTTTTATGGCAACTTTGAATGATGATAACCATTAACTGGAGCTTATAGCAGCGGACGTCGAATAAAATCCGCGGCTCCGAGGAAGTTTTTGCAAAAGGCAATACGCTGAATCGGATGGAGGCGCGCACAGCTCCCCGCATATACTTCATCACGATTATCCCGGATCAGAGCATTGGTATCTGGACAATTTCCCCTTCACTCACAAAAAACATGTTAAATTTCAACGAAACCCACCGAAAACGTTTTTATGTATATCCTTAATCTTCTAACATTGAAAAAGGTGTTACTCCTTGGGCCATGAAAATCTCCCTTCTCCCTTGCAAGTATTTCCACTATTTTTGACACACCTACAACCCAAAGGAAAACATTCTCATCCTAATCTTTGTGAATTTCTTTATCCAGTCACTGGTGGAACTTGTTCATAATTAAAACTGACTAGGGGAGGGGCAACTAAAAGGAACAGGAGCCAATTAACTATCTACCCGAAGGAATAATATCTACCCTTATCTGGCTTATCAGCAGTATGGCATGTTAAGCAGGCGAAGTCTTTATGGACGGAGGCAAGAGTGACAGACTCGAGGTGAGAGATGCTTTAATCTGATGTCTTAAGACGGCTATCGAGGGATTTGGGGCTAGTTGCTATCTCTCAGTTGTCGATGGATCTCACTTAGTCTTTCGAATCATTGCCAAAAATTCAAAGGCTAAAGGATAATACCATCAAACGTTTATGCGACACAATCAAACTTCATTAAAAAAATCAGTAATCCTAATGATTATTTTATTGTTCATTCCGAGATATTTTGAAATATTTGATGCATTATCAAACTTTCATTTTACACTTTTTTATAGCAATCTTTTCTCCATAAAGTGTATTTTAAACCACCACGGAGAAAAGAAAATTTCAGATCTTTTGGACGTACGAGTATAAGTTGCCTGCTAGTTAATTCCATGCATCACTTAGCTAAAGTACTTTTACTTCCCTCCCGAACGAAAGAGGTTGACATATGTTGCTAATGCGAGTTTCATCTGAAGCTTTTTAACAGTATTATCCAATGTGAACCCTTGAATTTATTTCTCGTAATAAAATTGCTTGCAAAATACTTTAGACTTTATTAAGCACGTGATAACTCGGTAACCTGACACTTGTATCTTCATATTTTCCTTCAATAATTAAACAAAATATATTTATTGGTATTATCTGATTATATATACAAATACATACACACGTAGAGAGTCAAATGGATATGTTCTCGTTTAAATCTTTGCAATTTTTTAGTTGAAATTAAACTCTATGTTCAATACATCGTTCACGGAGTTTTAAGCAGACTTTGTGAGTCTTCAGAACATGAATTAGGTGAACGGAATGAACTTTTTATAACGATTTTAAACAGACATTTTGGCATCATTTCATCCAAAAAAAATGTAAGGAACACAGTAAAGACATAAAAAGGCGAGATATTGAATTTCGATTCTGCGGGAACAAGAGGAGAAATACCCAAATTAATATTCAACCAACAGGTATTAGTTCAGACAATCATACCTAAGTATATGGACCATACGAGAGTAAAAAGGAGTTAAAGGACATCCAAATTATCACTATCAAACATTCCTAACATTCCTAGGAACATTACATTTGTACTAAAACCACTGAGGAACTAAAAGGTTAAGTTTTGGGTGCAGCAAGAGTTACTGTTTTAGATTCTACAGTGAAGAGATTCCTAGAACAAAGCATAACTTCAAAACTACGGTTAGTGCAGGATTGTAGTTTTCCAAATAGCGCAGTCACTGTGATTTGACATTTTGAAAGAAAGTATTTTGAAGCACGGAAAAGTAAATAGAAGAATTTGACCATAATTGCAGAAAGAAATGTTTGGCAGAATGCTTGTGAATTACTCAAAAGCTATAGCAATCGTAAAGAGCCTTGGCGGAAATATAAATTTATCGGGTTCCAGTGCTGCTGATGGTAAAGAAACATTGGTTAAAATCAACTGGAACAAGGTGAAAAAAAGAGTAAATAGATATTTTGAAAGAAAATCTGGTACTCTATTAAGAAAACTGAAATTGTATAGTCTTACGTCCTAGAGGAAATCGATCCAAAACATATAAGTATTATCTGAGGTAAAAAAGATGGTTTGAAGATTCAAAGATTAATGTTTTGTGAATGTACTGTGGGGAAAAACTAATCAAAATTCCAAGAATATGACAGGTATTGAAAACATTAAACAACTTTTTACAGCTGTAAACTGGTAACAAAATTAGGCGACAAAATATTAATAATTTTCCTGTCTGTAGGCATTCCTTATATCTTTAATTTTGTAATGTTTCAAAATTAATTTTTCGAGGTTTAGAACCCTTAAGAATTTAGAGTGTAGTAAATGACTATAACAACATTTCTTTCTTTATCTCTTATAACATAGGTACCTTTCTGAAACTGAAATAAGAAGACTTTTGCCCTACCAACCACAATGAATCCAGGATATCCGGGGGTTATATATCTTCCACAAAATTACTCTTCCTTTAACTTCATCACCGATTTCACTTCTAGACTTCATTCTTTACACACATTCTGCAGGAAATGGCCTAGTTAAATTTCCTTATCGAAAAAATAAATGATGCGTTAAAAACCCATTAAATCTGAGTGACCAGTGGGAGATCTTAGTCATATGCACAAATACCCAAAGGAATATAACCTAGTACCAGGTACCTGGTACCTACAGTAAAGTAGAGCTATCGATTCCTATCATAAAAGAATTGTATCCTGAAGCGCAAAATAAAAGAAGATCAAGCGAGTCATTTGCTTCGGTTAAAACTCTGAGAAGTTTCTTTATCTTTCCCCGGGACAAAAAACGGCACTACGGAAATGATAATAGCGCTCGTCTGTACATAGAGAATGTGGAAGTGCGCTTTTGGAGTGCAAGTGAAGATCCTTTCTCAGTTTCCAAAATTACACATCAGTCATGCCCGAAAGTACAATTCTGCTTCACACCAACTCAACATCCAGGCATTGTGGAGAGAAAGTAAAGAATTGACGAGGAGAAAGCACTTCTCTTCCCCTCTAATTCTTCTTCTTCTACTGTTCCTCGTCCTTGCTTCTTCTTCTTCTCATCGTCTCTATATTATTTTCCTGTCCTTTTCCATCTCTTCTCATCCTCTTACTTGTCTTCATCTAATCATCCTGCTCCCATTAATTCTCTTACGTCTCTTGCATTTCGCTTTCTTTTTATCCTCATGTTCATTTCCTATACTTCTGCTCGTTCTGTTCTCATTTTCACCTTCTACGCCCTACCTTGTTTTTTCTTATGTTCATAGTATCCTCGTCCTCTTCCTCTTCCTACTCCTCCTCCTCCTACTACTTCTCTGCTTTTAATTATATTATTGCTATCTATAGCAGAGTGGCCCCTTTTTTATCACTCCACTCCTGACACCACTATTGTCTTGGTATTCTGTGTGGTCGTGACATACTTCTTTGAAGAAGTAGGCTTTGTTCTAAGAATGCTAATTTTGTTATTTAAAGAAGAGCCGCTTCAAACGCGTAAGGATACAGAGAAACGCCGAGGAATTCCCAAAGTAAACTTATATTTTAAATTTAACAAGTTACTACACAACAACCAAAACATGAACCACAGAAATACTCCAAATATTATAATACACACTAATTACTTCAATTAACTTGACCATCTAAAATTGGCTAAATTCGATACGCACTTGAATATACAAGATTTAGGCTAATTGTCTCAAATGGAGATAAATACCTTAGTTGCTCTGGCGGCTGGTTTGAGTTTGACCTTGAACTCAATGCATCTCAAACACCACAGGAACTTGGTAGGTCCTTTGACGCGTGCTTCGACCAGATTTTTTAAGGTGTTCGAGATCACGAGGTACTTTGGTGAGTGTAGCAGATGGAGGTCCACACGGTATTCAGGGAGGGGGGTTTTCAAGGGCGAGAACAATTACGGTGCTTTAGGCGGCACCAAGGTAGGCGGGGCCTCCTTGGCGAGAGTAAGTCGAACTTGGTTCGTAAAACAAGTTAACTTAGAGTTCGGTGTGACCTCGGGGTAACGGGCTCGAGGGGGAGCTTTTCTCCTTTGTTACGTAATTCCGCATGGGTAAGGACTGTACATGGGGGTGTGGGGGTCTTCTTGAAGGGCAAGGATCGAGAGGTGGGGGGGGGGGTTCTTTGACGAGAATAAGTTGAACTTGTACAAGTTAACTTGAAGGTCGGTTTGGTAACCAGGAACTAGCTCGAGGATGAGTTTCTTCTTAGTTCCAGTCTTCCTCAGGGGCGAGGATAACGGAGGGGGGTTTCTTTGACGAGAATAAGTTGAACTTAGTTCTTCAACCAAGTTAAGGTATGAGTTTGGTGTGGCCACCGGGTAACGGGCTCGATGTGGAGCCTTTTTCCACTTCTTTTCGTAATTTCTCAAGGGCGAGGAATTTCCCTGGCTCTTACGATGCACTAGGATAGGAGGAGTCTCTCTGACGAGATTAAGTTGAACTTGAATAAGTTAACTTAACCTTTGGTTTGATAACCAGGGACTAGCTCGAGGATGAGATGCTTCTAAGCCCCATTAGTAGCCCTGCCTCTCTTGCAGGGGACTTCGTAGTCTGGCGACTCACGTAATCTACCTGTCTAGTGTCGGTAGCCCGGCTTCTATCCGGGGACTTTATAGCCTGGAGACTGACGTATTCTACCTCGTTTCTCGAAAGTGTTTCTTATTTATACCTCATCACCCCAATGGAATAGGGGTAGGAGGGATGTAGACTTGTGGACTGGCCCAGGAGGGTTCTTATTCCAACGATTTTTCTCACCAAGTCTTACCTCGGCTCACGCTGGTCTTCGAGCTTGAGAGAAACGCGTCTTTAATTTCTTATTTGAGGTGAAATTGAATATACTCTCGTAAGCAAGATCTTGCAGTTTAAAACCTTTTGGCTTTTCATAGCGACGAGTAGCGAGGCTCTGTGGTTACGAGTTTGACCCTCGTTGCCTGGCCTAGATGTTCTTGCGGGTACCGTCCCGTGTTTCCACTGAGACGGCACGGAGTAGTGACGATTTCCCTTCACACCTTCCTTCAAGGAACTTAATGGGGGAGGGGACTCCTGGGAACTCAAAACAACCAATTCAACCTAGTCGAGTACAGCAAAGTTGTATATCTTGAGACCTCTCTTACTTTAAGTTTCTTTAAACTTTAGCGCAAACGCTAAAGCGTACACAGGCATTGCGTCGAACTAGACTTCGCGAGCCTACTGGGGGGGGAAGGGGGTATGTTACACAACCAACTTAACATACTCGCAATACAATTTAACTTTCAAATAACAAACATCTAATTCATCGATTACACGCAACAAAACAATAACAAAAAACAAGCTACCTGCTTACATTTCTAAGCTTTGAAGAACTTAATTCCTACCGATAACTACTAACACGAAAAATAAATGAAAACATGAATTCACGCTTATTAGGTACTGACATTACCCTCAATGGTATTTCGTCTCAGCTTATAGACCGGCTGTACTTTATCGGCTCCTTTGATGTAGCTAATATTAAAATGGTGCTCTGTGACCATTACCTTACCTCGCTTGAGTCGGCCATTCGATTTATGGGGTCTACTCAAGTAAATCACTAAATGGTAGTGGTACTTCAACCTACTTGAATTACCATTTTATGGTACTTAACTAACTTTAAACTAAACCTTATGGCTAGAGTGGCCTGTTGCAGGGGGCATAATTGATGTGAGCATGGGTCCCATAGTTCTCCTTTAACCAGGTACACGGAGAGATCGCGTCTGGGTTCGATCTTTGGGGTTCGAAATTTTTTCCTTGCGGAGTCGTTAATGGGCATGGCGCTCACTACGACTTGGAGTTTTAATGGTAACTCCGTTGACGTTCCGTTCGGGAGGGAGACTATTAGGGGTAGGGGATACTCATCCGCGTCTACCATCCGACTAGTTTTACCTGGGTGTATCGCAATAACACCTCTTTCCTCCTTCCTTGTCAACTCATTTGACTCGGTTCTCTTCGTAGGTAGTTCGTCAGGTACGCCTGCTTGTACCTCTTCGCTAGTTACTTCTTCGTCCATTATTACCCCATTTGACTGAGGTCTCCTCGTAGGTTCTTCCTTAGGTACTCCTGCTGGTACCTCATCCCTACTTACTACTTCTTTCATCATTACCCAATTTGGCTGGGTTTTCCTCGTAGGTTCTTCCTTAGGTACTCCTGCTGGTACCTCATCCCTACTTAATACTTCTTCCATCATTACCCCATTTGGCTGGGTTTCCATCGATGGTCCCTTCCTAGGTCCAGGCCGAGCTACAACTTCCTCGACCTCTATCTGTTTCACGATAGATGCACTTTCGAGTGCGAGCAATCTTTCTTTTGACTCTTTTTCCCTCTTCATTCTTCTTTCTTCGGCTTCTTTTTCCGCGTTAACTATTTCATTTTCCCGTCGGGTACTTATTCTTTCATCTTCTCGTTTTATCTTTATTCTCCTTTATTCATCTTCCTTTTCTATCCTTATTCTGAATTCTTTTGCTTCTCTTTCCCACCGTATTATTCTTTCGTTTGTTTTACTTCCTCTCAGTATTCTTCTTTCTTCTGTTTCTATTTTCCACTGAATTCTGTCTTCCTCTAATTCTATGTCCGTTTGTCTTTTCATTGTATCGTATTCTCTTTTCCCCTCTCTTCTTATATCTTCCATTGCTCTATCAAACTCGATAATTTTTTGTTCTTCTTCTCTTTGTATTCTCAATTATGACAGGATTTAGGCATCCATATCCTAGCCTTCAAGTCCCAGGATTTGGGCTTGTTGGTTAAATCTTTCGACCGGATCCATTTTGTGTTTGTCCATCGATTTTTCCTTACTGTACTCTCAGGTACTTATGCCGCCACTCACCACGCAGCGCGCTGCCTAACTTACCCTTAATCCCACTACTATGCTGATTATAAAACCATTGCGACAACAAATTTACCACTTGGCCTAAGAATTACCTTCAGATTGTTTCCAACCCTATCTTTACCAATTTTCCTCTCGTCAATTATTCTCTTATTCCTTGTATTCTTTTTACGTGTTGGCTCTCCCTTAATTAGACGCTGCTAGGGTCTTTCTAATATAAAACCATCAGACCTGACACCAATTTACTATAGCAGAATGGCTCCTTTTGATCGCTCCACTCCTGACATCCCTTTTGTCGTGGTATTCTTTGTGGTCGTGATATACTTCTTTGATGAAGTAGGCTTTGTTCTAAAAGTGCTAATTTTGTTATTTTTAAAGAAGAGCCGCTTCAAACACGTAAGGATATAGAGAAACGCCCAGGAATTCCCAAAATAAACTTATATTTTGAATTTAACAAGTTACTACACAGAAACCAAAACATGAACCACATAAATACTTCGAATATTATAATACACACTAATTACTTCAATTAACTTGACCATCTAAAATTGGCTAAATTTGATACGCACTTCAAAATACAAGATTTAGGCTAATTGTCTCAAATAGAGATAAATACCTTAGTTGCTCTGGCGGCTGGTTTGAGTTTGACCTTGAACTTAAGGCGCCTTAGACACCACAGGAATCTGGTAGGTTCTTTGACGCGTGCTCCGACCAGAATGTTGCAGGTGGTCGAGATCACGAGGTTCCTTGGCGAGTGTAGCAGATGAGGGTCCACACGGTATTGAAGGGGGGTCTTCAAGGGAGAGAACAATCACAGTGCTTTAGGCGGCACCAAGGTAGGAGGGGCCTCTCTGGCGAGAATAAGTCAAACCTGGTTCTTAAACCAAGTTAACTTAGAGTTCGATGTGACCACCGGGTAACGGGCTTGATGTGGAGCCTTTTTCCACTTCTTTTCATAATTCCTCAAGGGCGAGGAATTTCCCTGGCTTTTACGATGCACCAGGATAGGAGGAGTCTCTCTGACGAGAGTAAGTTGAACTTTAACAAGTTAACTTAACCTTTGGTTTGATAACCAGGGACTAGCTCGAGGATGAGATGCTTCTAAGCCCCATTGGTAGCCCTGCCTCTCTTGCAGGGTACGTCGTAGTCTGGCGACTCACGTAATCTACCTGTCCAGTCTTGGTAGCCCGGCTTCTATCCGGGGACTTTATAGCCTGGAGACTGACGTATTCTACCTCGTTTCTCGAAAGTGTTTCTTATTTATACCTTATCACCCCAATGGAATAGGGGTAGGAGGGATGTAGACTTGTGGACTGGCCCAGGAGGGTTCTTATTCCAACGATTTTTCTCACCAAGTCTTACCTCGGCTCACGCTGGTCTTCGAGCTTGAGAGAAACGCGTCTCCAATTTCTTATTTGAGGTGAAATTGAATATACTCTCGTAGGGAAGATCTTGTAGTTTAAAACCTTTTGGCTTTTCATAGCGACAAGTGGCGAGGCTCTGTGCTTACGAGTTTGACCCTCGTTGCCTGACCCGATTGTTCTTGCGGTTACCGTCCCATGTTTCCACTGAGAGAGCACGGGGGAGTGACCATTTCCCTACACTATCCTATCCCTCTTCCCCCTCTTCTTTTCATATCCTTCTCCTTCTCGGCTACTTTTTTCTCTCCTCTTTCTCATCTTTTTTCTGCAATCCTATTCTTCTTATCCTCCTTCTCTTTATTTTCTTCTTCGTCGTGTTTTCATCATTTTCTTCTCCAATTTTAATCCTCCTTGTCTTATTCTTCTCAACTCTTCTTCTTCTCTTCGACCTCACCATTGTTTTTCTTCTTGTCTTCTTATTGTTATTCTTCTTTCTTATTCATCTTCTATTTCTTTCATTTTCTCCTCCTGCTTTTTGTTATTCTCATCCTCCTTTTACTTCTTTTCTACTCTTGCTCTTCAATTATTTCTTATTGCCTTCCTATTTATTATATGCTTCTCTAACTCTGCTTCTCCTCTAATTCTCTTATTCTTTTATCTTTTCTTGTTCTCCTATTCTTTTTCTTTTAATCATTCTTCTTTTCTAAAACTCTCATTCTACTTCCCCTCTTCTTCTTATTTGTTTTCTTTCCTCCTTATTCTTTTTCTTCTCATCCTTATCTTCCTTCTCTTCTAATTACCCTACACTAATTCGCCTTATTCTTCTCTTGCATTTCTTTTCTCTTTTTGTTTTCTCCTTTTTTCCTCTTTTTTCTACTCTTCAATTCCCTTTAATACTAATCCTACTTGTCTTCTTTCTCTCTCTTCATCTTATTCTCCTTCTCCGCTTCTTCTTTTCCTACTCCTTTATTTCATTCTCTTCATTTTTCTTCTTGTCTTCTTTTCTTCATAGATGTTTAGTTCTCTTTCTCCTCCTCTTCTTCTTTTTGTTTTTTCTTCTCCCCCTTCTTCCTTCTCTTCTTGGTCTTCTTCTTCTCCCCCTTTCCCTCTCTTCTTCTTCTTCTTAGAATTGTCTTCCTTAAACTACAAAGAAATCTTTACAGACAGGTTCGTAATGAAAATGGTGAAGTTAGGGTAAGTGAAAATGTGCACTTGAACGAAAGCGCTTTAATATCAAAACGTAAATACTTTGAGGGAGAGGAGCAAGGAACCACCGGTGGATTTAAATAAGGTGAATATATGTATGTGAGGCTAGGAACTTGAGAGAGCGCAACTCTCCTGACCCTTTCTGCAGTGTTTTTTGGGGGGATGGAGGGGGGCAATTTCGTGATGTATTTTTCAAATTGTCTTCCGTTGGGGGTAGCTATAAATTCTCAAGGAGTTTCCAAGAGTGTATTGCTATTCATAGCTCGATAGAGCCTTATTGTGACTATTAAATTATTACTATTAAATTATAACGATTAACTTATTACTATTTACGCCTCAATAGTGCGTTATAGTGACTATTAACTTATTTTTTCCTTTTGCCACTAGTTTATTGAAATATCTTATCCGAAAGATGAAAAACCTCCGGATAGATTTATTGGAAACGCCAAAACCCAAATTGTAAACACTAAGAAATTTCATAATTGTTGGTTCTTTTTGTTTCCAAATCAAGGCTTCTTCTCAGGCAGTGGATTCATATTATTGGCTACATTCAGGGGTGGGGTGGGGGTGTTGAATTGTAAAAAACTTTGGAGACTGTGTTAAAATGCCTACATTGTCTGGAAAGGCTGTTAATATGATCCAGCTGATCTAAATTAACCTACACCATCTAACATTACCCAACTAAATCAAACATAAAAAATCTAACCCGTCTTCTCCTCTATGGCTAATACCCTAAATCTCCTAGCAATAATTAATTTCCGCTAACTACACGAATACACTTTGGTCTATACACACACACCCCTACACTCACATATATACACACAGACACACACGCACGGGGTGAGAGAAGGAAAATATTCATATCCTTCGATGTCTTCTTCCTCAAATGGGATCATAAAGTTTACCTATATGAGTCTCTGTTCTCCTTTGACGATACATGTTTTCTGAAGCTTCTGGTGTTCCATACTTGCCTCAACATTTAGGAATAAAGGGTTATGTTGTGGAAGCTTTAATTTTTTCAACCTAAATCTACTCCATGATATGATTTGCATTCTATCCTCAAATTTGCTTTGTGAACAGGCCTTGATCCTATTAAAACCTGTTCCTCTGCTCGAACTCTGTTGAAAGTAATTAAACAATGGATCACTCGCCCACCCGTCTCTCCTCCACAGATGAAATTTAAATACACCCCGCTTTAATTTTCTTTATTGAACATCTCCCCCTTTAAGCTCTTTGTCCAGGTGGAAGATATTTATTTGACGAAACGGTGCTCTTTTTATGTACGGTCTAACAAACACATTTACGCTTACTTATATGGTATACCAGCACATTCACTCTTTAGTGTGCAGTCTACTAGCGCATTCAATTTTTTACTATACCGTGTACCAGCATATTCTCTCTTTAGTGCGCGTTCTACAAACACAGTCACTATTTAGATAGATTTACTTCACTGTGCTTTGTGTACTCTACTATACAACCTAACGTGAGTTAGGCAAGGTTTAGCTTGGCTTTGTTTAAGTTTTCTTGAAGACCATATCCTAAAAAGTGAATACTTTGATAGAACGATAAGTTTGGGCTATTGAATACCCTACCCCTTAACAAAAATTATATAATAATAATATTAAAAGACCTTTCGCTTCTGAAATCTCGCCCAAAAGGCAGTGAGAACTAAACATGGGTGGAGTTATATTCATACTAATTGAATTGAAGTGTAAAAAAAAAGACTTCTTTTAAAATACAAAGGAATTTTTAACAAAATGCAAAGCCTCATGCATCAAGGCAAATACTCCATCAGCCACTCTTCTCCGTCTACTATACTTTGCTTTCCTTCATTTGGTAGAGTTCGACGTGAAAGATCATTGAAATGTGCTTATGCAAACACAAGAAAATAGAGAAGTTATTTAAGTGAATTATTTTAACAGTGTTATGCCCGGTAATGGGAGGTTGGTGGTACTGTTCTTAATGGTTCTTGCTTTATGCATGGACGTACAACGTTTTGATTTTCTATACTATTTAAGGATAATACCTAAGCCCTTTCAAGCCTACTTCACCAAATTGACCTAGAAGTTTTTTTCCTAATTATTTCAGTTTAACACCAATGATGTGTGACCTACCATTAACTCGATATGATAATAGTGTCCGGGTAAGAATTTATTCTTACAAAAATATGTATGAATGATGCGGTGGCAGATTAGAGATTAGCTGAATCCGTACGTGAACTCATTTAAATTGGATTTATTTCGAGATTAGCGCACGATTTGCATACGTGAGTTTAAAGATTTCCCGCCTCTCGAAGTCTATTTCAATGGAGTAAATTCAGATAAAACTCGTTCTATTAAGTGAAAAGATGATAGTTGGTGTTATAGTAACTAATTTAACGAGAAGATTTAGTGGATATATATTTGAATATCAGGTCGTGGTCCTCAAGAATGAGGACCACGACCTGATATTCAAAGACCTCAATGCATTTGCCTTCAAAGTGTAAGCTCTACTTTTCCAGATGAAGCGTGTTCACCAAGTGCTTCTTCACCTGGCAGCTTTCGCGTAGATAGCCTTGTGGATTGCTGACTGACATGGAGTTGGGTTTTCAATGCCCTCACCAGAAAGCTGGCGACATACCTTTGCTGCTCTGTAGCAAGGAGTCCTGCTAAGCCTGTTGGGTTACGCTTCCTTTTCCTCGTTGATACTGCATTCTCATCTTTTCTAGAACTGTATTCGCTGTTATTGGATGAGTCCGTGCTAGTTTCGGAACAATCAGGTGGTGTTGAGCTGGAAAGTGCGGGCACAGTCGCTTCCATTGCCTTCTTTCACTTGGATGGGTGAAGGGTCTTGGCACTAGCAGGTTTACGAGTGGAATAACCAACCTGGCCTTTGGTCAAAATTTGCTGTTTATAGAGGTTCTCATCTTCTTTGCACAAACAGTTGCCTTTCACCTTGGTCACGTTAAACAGTTTATTCAAAGAATTCAAGTTTTGTTTCTTTCTGCAGTACTTATAGTCTTTCAGAAGGTGTTCTAGTTTTGCACAAATGGCTTGATCATATACATGCGGAAAGTTTAATGTTTTGCTCCATAGGGCTTTTAGCTCCACAACAATTTGGCCGATCTTCTTCCTCCGTTCTTTGGCGGGGAATTCAAGAAATTTGAAGTGTCCAACGACGTGAATTTTCAGGGTCATGCGACTCCGTTCACTTTAGGGTGCTTCATAAACTGCCACGTTGCCTCTTCTTGATGGTGCTTGAAACTGGACTAAGTTATTTGTTCAGGTTTTCTTGTTCTTCTCCGTGTTAAAAAAGCCCTTCTTAAACGACATGTTTTGTACTCTGCAACTGAAATAGAAAATAAACCTAAATATTAAATAGGTAACAATTTAAAGAAGCTGTTATTGAGCTTATATATATTTTATTAAAAAACAAGCAAATTACAATTATAAAAAATAAGAGAGAAGGCATACACTAATATAATATTATATGCTATTATATTATATAATTAGTGAGAGAATTAAATGTAGCTTACGAAATAATACCAGGATTTCTTTACAATAAACGCTGGAGAATACACAACAATTATAATAAGGAAATAATAATATCAACTCCATCAAAACTGAACTAGTAACTACCCGCTTTAAACATCTCGCTTATATACCGCACGTGAAATGGCTGAAGAAAATTCTGGAACTCTACAGAAATCGCCCAAGCGATGACGTGATCATTTTCTGGCAAATTCTATACAATTCTATGGTACATAAATTATTGCACAAGTCTATTTGAGGACTTATATATTTAATATAAATATTTTTAACACATATAAAATGCCAAAATGGCCTATATTACATTTCAAAGTGGTTTGTGCGTGACCTTTTTCAATATTTTAATGGAATAAAAGTAATTTTTGTCATTAATAGGCAAAAGTTCATTCATTCGTGCTACAGGAAATATTTTTTAGAAAATAGTCAAAATGTGTATGTGAATGTGTATGGTTACAGTATATAACATATATATTGGATCCTCCCCTTCCCAAATGAAAAGTGCGCACACACTGCCCCTTTTTGATAAAAATCGCACACAAAGTTCGACGAATTTGTTATACGAATACGTTACTAAATAAAGGGCAACCACTTCTGAGATTTTAACTCCATAAAGAGGAAGGAAGCATTGCTGCTTCGGAAAATGTGATCAGCTGAAAACACTGAAATTTCTACCTTTTTGTGAAAATTGACTAAAAAGGTCCCCTTAAGATAGGAAATCTATTAAAGCTTCCATAATCACCAGATAAATATGTATTTGTTCTGCAGAGGAGAGGTACAGAACTTCCTTGCCTAAATAATTCATCTTCTTCTTCTTATAAACTAAATGGCTATGTATCCTCTTAAATATATTTACTTTTTACATCTTTGCTATCATTACCAGAGGTCTTACAGTTTTTCTAGAGAAAATGACCACTGATTTATCATCCCCCATCTAAGTAAAGAAAGATATTACATTTCTTGTTATAATTTGTCATAAGTAATGATTATTCAATTTAATTAAATTAAAAATTATAATTAAACCTAACAAACTAATATTATACCAAAAAATACTGTACACAATTTTATTCAGTAAAAATGAATGAGCAAATAGTGAACACAAACCTTAATAATGTTATGTATTGTATTTTTTTCATCTTATCTTAAAAAAAATGTAATTAAAAGAAGCCACTCAACATTTAATTGCATTTAGATAACGTAAGTATATTTTTTTTCGTTAAACATTTTTCCATTGACCCGATCGAGTACTTTTAATCGCTTCCCAAATGTTTCTTATTTATTTATTAGTTGGGTTTTTTTTTTCAATAAAATAATAGCTAGTCAATGGGAAAGAAAACTGAAATTCTTTCCTTTTTCGTTCTGTTAGCATATTTTTATTTTTAGAAATACAGTTGTAATTTTAGATTTTTAATAATATATCATATTTTTCATAATGTATGTTAATATGTAATTTTCTAATACTTCAATACTTTATTTTAATATTTTTTATAATATAGATTTAATTTAATCCTATGTTTAGCCAATCATGATATTCATAAAGCAATAATAGTTAATTGTAATTAAAAAACTGTCCGATTGTTTATTATTTAGGGGAAAGGCGATTTTTTAATATGGATATTAATTGAATACTACCATTATAATTAGGCACAGGGTATTGAGATGGAATCTGTCATTTATCAGCTTCCAAAATATCTCGTTTTGCGTTCTTTAAACGAGTTGGAAGATACCTACTAAAATACGCACTTTATTGGAAAGTTAAAATCTATAATTTCTAGATAAAAAGAGAAGACGAACAAGATTAATTAGATAACTGAAATATCAGCAGATAATGGCATACAGACAATTACAATAAAATAAGATTACAAACGAATAGCTAGAGATACGAATCCGACACCAGTTTTAGGAGGAATAATTACTAATAAAGGTTGGATCGCCTTATATAAACAAACACTACAATGAAAAGAGACAAATAGAGACAGATACGAAAACCGAAATGTATGGGTTTGAAGGGAATCAACTTTTAACTTAATAACGCTAAGTATAACTACAACCTACCATGAACAGAGGTTAGCATGGTCTCCATGCAAAGGGGCCTCTTTGCAAACCTTTTACATTATTCAGCAACAATTCTTCATTAACTCTCACATTTACACATGAGACTCACAGTTGATATGTGTGAGAGAGGTCACGATAAACAGCATCGATCTAGATTACCTACAAGCTACACATTGAGGTTCAGACTCCACGTTAAGCTGTAGGTCCCAACACTCTTTAAGTCCATTTTCTTGCTTCCTACTCTATTTCTGCGCTGCCGTAACTGTAAACATTATTTATTTCCTCCCTCTAACTTCTACCCACGGTACCCACATTGCCTGTACCCTACTTACGATCTGAACGCTGTGCCGGCATAGGACTACAAACGAGTACTGGGTCTCACCCTCCCTTCTCAGCCACTCTTTTAAGGGCCAAGGGGGTCGGAGACCGGTGGTCGGAGACCGGGTGTCGGCGACAGGGGGTAGGGCAAACTGTTCCTTGTCTCCTATTTTTCTTTAAATTTCATTTAATATCAACTTGATAATTTTTGAATAGAAAAAATTTTCCTTAGAAATTCAAGAGCTTAAAGAAATGAAAATTCATCTCTCAAGTATAGCACATATCTATTTTAATATTTCATATTATGCACCCTTTGATGTTACATCAACCATCATATATACGAGTATTGTACTATGCATCAGCTTATATATACTTTATGGTATGTAGAGAGATGCATACGTTACTCATTTCCTCCCAGACGAATTTTATATAACAAAAATTTACAAATATTATCACTGTATTTACTATCCTTGGGTATGTCCATGAGAAAATCCAACTTATATTAGTTCAAAGTTTTAGGGTCTAATCTGACTGGTAGAAATACGAACACTAAGTTAATAACTCATTTTCAGCATATTGACCTCATTTTCATTCTCAATTCTCTTCCTTTCAATGTTTTCTAAGGCATTTCATGGTTTGATAAATTTCTGCATTCAAATTGGATGCTTTGAAAATCATTCAACTGAATCCCAAATTATCCACCGGAATAAACGGAAATATTTTCAACTTCATTTCTCTCAGCTTTACGCCGTCTTCCAACTAAATGAATTTTTGCACTCAATAAGAAAATAGGCTTTGTAACTAGAGGTCTTAATGAGTAACACTAGTTTCTAGAATCTACAAGGACTGAGAATGGAAACTGATTTTGCTTTTTGGAACTAGTATCCTGTAATCAACTTTTCTTTAAACGTTTCAGAGACAACTTCTTAAAAATTTAAGTCTCTCCGAAATTCTTTGAACTTCGAAAATCTTATTAATAATTATTTAAAATCTTAATCAATCATTGTCACTATCGCAATTAAACTCCTTCAGGTTAACCATAAATGTTTTTAGGATATTGAAAAAAACAGGGTCAACCCAGTAAACCCCAACGTGGGGCGTACCGATCGTGGTAGAGTCTGAGAAAAATGTATTGAGGGTGGGCGTGGGATCCAAGAATAATTTTTCTGACAATGAGAATCCATGTTTTTTTTAATAATTGCACTAAATTACAACTTGTCAATCAAGAAATCAGAAAGAGAGATAAATTTTGTTTCTCTAGTTGATTTAGCACAGTCGCTTTAACTTCCTTGTCGTTGACGTCACTGGTAATTTGTTATTGACACTGTATTTGCTGTATTAGTTGCCTTGTCAATGGCTAAATAAGCCAAGAAGAGAGTTTGTTTATTATTTTGTGTTCAATAAGTAAGTTAGATTATTTTGTAATCAATAATTAAAATTTCAAGATCAAAAATAGTCATAATTTTTTAAACTTAGTTTTTCAAACACCTGTGTGGAACTCATCTATCTGAAATGTTATAATGGGGCTGGCGTAGAGAAGAAGTTGTGAAACAGTGGGACTCTAAACAAACCTTAATTTTCACTTCACTTCATTAAACTGGCACGAAGAGATGAACGTTTTAAACTTGAATATACTTTTAACCATCTTGAAATTTGCCAAGACAAGGTTATATACATTAAGCCTTGTTGTGGAGAGACGTAATTATTTTCCTCTCTCAGAACTTATTAAGTTTTAAATTATGATAAATAATTTATATATCTTTACAGATATAATATCTCTCAGCTAAACAAGGGCCTAAAAGAATACGGGTGAGTTTAAAATAAAACGCAAACTTCCAAATAATAATGTGTCTGCAATTATCAGAATTTCTTAACATTCAAACATTGTATTGAAGTAAAAGTAAATATTTTTGATAGTTTTTATATACCCTAATTCGATTTTCTCAATCTCCTTCCACTCCAACGAATCTCTCCTTATATCAATAAGTCAGTTTTAAGCCGTGAGATGAATTAATTGACCAAAATTTCCCCTCACCCCCCCGACAACATTGGATGTGGAAAAATTCAAATTTCTCTTTTCCTTGTCCCATTCGAGATTGGTATAAGAAGGCAAATTCGAGCTCTTTCAGTTACGATTCACTGTACTCAATCGTGGACTTGTCGTTACTTAATTTCCGTACTAATAAACTGGAGCATCAATAACTAGAAACAATCCTAACTTGGAATTATAAAAGAGACGAACGATAGATAAAAGGGAGGAAGGAAGTAGATAAAAATTTAGTTTAACAACTATTATTTCTGTAGGGTTATATTTTATTATAATATTTATAGATTTTCTCCTTGATCATATTTGTTGTGGTGGTATCAATGACCCTACTAGGCAACCTATTCCTGTTTGTGTTCTTATAAGAAAATAAATTTTGTGCTATAGATGTGTTAAAACTTTTGTTTACCAGCTAGAATCCGTTATTCCGTTATTTTTAAAGGCCGCTCTCTTATATAGCTTAAAATTTAAGTCATAAATTATAGTGGTTGGGCAGTTAAGTTTGTAATAACTTCAACATCTTACAGTCCAAGTAAATTAAGGTGCCTCTCTATTTCTTCATACGATCTTTTTTAAGTTCAGAAATTAATATTTCCCGCGGAGCAGGTCTCCTTCTAATACTAGTAAGTCATTTTCATGTATGGAGACCAGAACTGCACAGCATACTCCAAATAAGTTTTTACAAGCGTCCTTACAACCATACACGCCTTCTCTGAAGCTACAGTGCTATGTTTCAAATCTTTGAGAACCATCACGATTGAGACACAGAAATCCTTTTCTAGGATGTGTAAAATGTAACTAAACAATAAAATTCTAGATTTTAGATCTACCAACTATCTGACCAATTCACTATCTAATGCCATTTTTCGCCTTTTCAGAGGCATTAGATATTTTCTGAGTACCTCAATTTCTGTCATGAGCAAAATTTGAAATTGTACACAATAAATTTTATTCAAGATATTTTGTATTTTTTAATAGTGGGAATTTTAGCACATCTCAGCAGTAATTTAAGATGCCTTTATTTATCACTCGAGATCTACTGATTAACGGGAGAACAGAAAAACTGATATAAACTGCCTATGGCAGAACGTAAAGGCGACCCTAATTGAAACCGTTCCTGCGACTAGCCAGGTTATCTTCAATAAAATCGGAAGCGTTGTTTCTTCACGGCTATTCCTTGTGCAGAGAGAATAATATAATATAATATATATATATATATTAGGAATATTGAGATCCATGTGATAGTTCCAAACACTTAATTTCCGGAGGTTTCTGTCATTAACAACGACTATCGTCAGCGAATTGAACTCTAATAGATGTACAATTTTTTTTAGGATAAAATTTAAAAAAACATAGCAAACAATTTAATATCAGTTCCAATATGAAAAATAAGTCAAAATGAACAAGACAGTAATTAAAAACGTAACGAGAAAGAAAAGCAGGGAGTTAACTATAAGTTAATTTACGAATATATAATAATGAAAAATTATATGTCAAGAAAGAACTAGTTGAATTCAATGGAAAAAACGATCGATAAATACAAATTCAAACAAGAAATGAAAATTTAAAACTTAATTAAACAATATTCCAGGGAGTAACAAATATGTAAAATAAACATGGATAAAACACTCTAATAGGAATACAAGAAATTTGTTTTTAAGTATTCTACGATAAAATTGTAAAACCAGGGCGAACGATGAAAAATAAGTACATGAATTCAAATGACCAGGAATCAGAAACGAAAACAAAAAACAGAGCAAAATTTAATAAAGTTAAAATAAAAATATATGATAGTGAAAAAATTATAAGTAAAAAACAGTTGAAAAAAAGGGGTAAAGGTGATTCAAAACGATCAATAAATACGAGTAAACGAAGAAACGAAAATTAAAACTTAATTAAGCATTAGGTAGGTAGCAAATAAGAATGATAAACAAGAAACGAATAGAAAAAGAATATATATCAAATCAAATGAATGCAAAGGGGAATTTTTTTTAATAAACACAAAACATACAAACGAAACTGAAAAATTTAAACTGAAACTAACTTTATTTCGTTGGAGCTGAAAACTATGTAGGGGGATTTGGTTGGTTTTATGTTTCTTTATTTGCATATATGATGGATAGTTTAATGTAGAATAAATAATCATTAAGTTTTGGGTTTATTTGTTTCATGAAAAGAGATTCCACAAAAGAAGGGCTTGATTAAAAGCGTTCCCTATATATTCCTGTGACGTAATTTTGTATAATTACTTTTATTTTGTAATGTTTTTAATCAATAAAGATTTGAATTTGAAAGATAAAGAACTGAAAGAATCAGGCTCAAGTGTGGTGGTTAGGTTCTTGAGAGTGTTGCCTTATAGACGAGTGTTCAGGTTTAGAGATTGGAATGTCAGTTCTATATGACACTCTCATCTGCATAGAAATCCTATATTTCAATTGTAGACTTGTTTGGCCTACATAGCGCCTTTGGCAGTTAGCAAGAATAATGGGAGTGATTCATTCTGTCGAAAGAAAGAATTATTAGAAGGAGGATTCGAATTATGAGGAAAAAACTGGCATTGGGAAAAGTACCAATTAGGGTTCGAGAGTAAAATTGATTGTATTTAGTGGTAAAATGTTGAAGATATGGTACCTTCAGGAATATTTTTGGTTTAGAGACAATTTGTGATGTTTAAAGAGAGAACTTTGTGGATTTACTTACTTTTTATTTTTAATTTTTCGACATTCTTTTACTATTCTATCGTGTAATACTTTATATAAATCTCTTGTATTCCTATTAGAGTTTAATTAATGTCTATTATTCATATTTGTTACTCCCGGGAATATTGTTTAATTAAGATTTTAATTTTCATTTCTTCTTCCAACTTGTATTTATCGATCGCTTTATCCCTTGTATTCAATTGTTTCTTTCTTCACTTATAACACTGGTCTGCGTCAAAAATGTACCTTAGGTTCTCTATAGTGTTTCTTAATAAAATTGACCTCCTAAATCCGAATCTGTCATCCGTTTTTCTCTATCACCTCCAGTTTTTGCGATACAGGGGGTGATAATAATTTTATAGTTTATACATCTCCTATATTACATCAAATTTCAATAGTTTTTGCACTGCTCTATTCGCAGTAAATTTTGTGTACCTTTTAAGTAATTATGCAAATAGGTTTATATTTTGCAGGTTAAAAATTGCTTAGCATTATAATAATAATAAGAATAATAATAATAATAGTGGTTGAGTTAAAAATGAACAGAAAATGTAAGAATAGCTCCGACAGATTTTGCTATGTTTGCGGCAAAGTGACTTTTCCCGAGCAGCAAAGTACAATCCCTCCTGTAATTAAATCTTTGTATCATGCATATTTTGGAGTAAGGCTAAGAGATCAAGATGAAAGTTTTGCACCACATATCTGCTGCAAGGGATGCTACATAAGTTTAAGACGCTGGAGTCAGGGTGAACAGAAGTCCCTCTCTTTTGGTGTTCCCATGGTGTGGAGAGATGGCAAAGACCACACTACGGACTGCTATTTTTGCATGACAAATCTTAAAGGTGAGCATTGTATCAAGTATTTAAGCTTTCTGTATTATACTGCCTCCTGGAAATGTCATTATTATGCAAAGACTAAGCATAAAATTAAAAACTAACATAGTTCACTTCAGCATGAACATATCCTTTACTAAACATTTATGTACTATCTGCAACTCCAAATCAATTCCTTTATGTAATATGCAATTATATTTTCCACAGGTATAAATAAGAAGAATAAACATAGTGTGGCATATCCGGATGTTCCTTCTGCCATCAAACCCCTGCCCCATGGCCCAAGAATTCCTATACCTTCTCCCTCTGAACATATAGAGGTACATGAAGAGATTAATATGGAAGTTGACCAAGATTATGACACATCTGAGTCTTATCAGGTTTCCACACATGATATGGTCGCAAGACCATTTACTCAAGTTCAGTTAAATGACCTGACCAGGGATCTGGGGGTTTTAAAGGCGAATACATAACTTCTTGGCTCTCGACTTCAAGAAAGTAATCTTCTCGCTTAAGAAACAACATTTAGGGGGGTACAGAAATAGAGAACAAGAGTTTCGAAGCTATTTTTTACAGCATTCTTCCAGCTCTTTAGTATACTGCGCCAATATTAAAGGACTTGTTGAGGCCCTTGGAATTTCCTACAATGCATTAGAATAAGGACTGTTCATAGATTCCTCCAGTAGAAGTTTAAAAGATGTGTTACTGAATATTGGTAACAAGATAGCTTCCGTTCCTATATGCCATTCAATCCAACGTACTGAAAGTTATGAAAATATGAAAAAATTGCTGGATGCAATAAATTACTCTAGCTATAAGTAGAGGATATGTGGTGACTTAAAGGTAAGATCATTTTACACTTGGCATTTCTAAGCTTTTTGATATTGACATTTCCATTTTTAATTGTTAATACTTGTATACACCTTTTGGTCAACTTACATTTTACAGGAATGCAAATCTGGAAATCATGAGTCATTTTTGAGTTATATTTTTTGTTCAAGTGTGTCCCTAAAGGTTAATGCATCCTATTGGGTTAATGGGAAACTTATCCTAACTGAGAAGGTATACAACATAACTCAATAAACTCAAAATAAGATGTTCATATATCCAATTAGTTCCAATACGATGATTTAATGCATCGGCATACAGGATGTTTCAGTATATATTCATATTCTTATTGTTTTAAGAAATATTACTTTGAATTTGTTTTTAGAAATATTACACTGAATTTACATACCGTGCTAAATTTTTTTCAGGTAGTGTCTCTTACGCTTGGGACGCGAAAACAGGCTACACGAAGCATCCCTGTTTCCTATGTTTATGGGACAGTCGTGCAGATAGTATGCACTATGAGAAGAAGGTTTGGCCTCCACGAGAAGCATTTAGAATTAGATCAAACAATGTGATAGCTGAACCTTTAGTGCCTCCTCAAAAAATACTCCTCCCTCTACTGCATATAAAGTTGGCATAATGAAAAATTATTTCAAAACCCTTAATAAAGTAGGCCAAGCTTTTAAATTTCTTCTTCAAAAATTTCCACAAATCAGTGACGCTAAGCTCCATGGGGGAATTTTTGATGGACTTCAAATCAGGAACTTGATCAGCAATTTGATGCATCAATGAAGGACATAGAAAAAGATGCCTGGAAAGCTTTCGAAGCTCTAGTTAACAATTTTCTAGGCAATTAAAGAAGCCTAGAAGAATATGTTGCCCTGGTCAATCAGCTCTTAACCAGTCTTAAACATTTGGGAGCTCGAATGTCTATAAAGATACACTTTTTACAGTCCCATCTGGATTATTTACCCGACAACTGTGGGGATTACAGTAAAGAACAGGGGCAAAGATTCCACCAGGACATAAAAACAATTAAATCCAGGTACCAGTGTAAATGGAACGGAAACATGCTTGCTGACTACTGTTGGTGTTTGAAGCGTGATGCACCAGATGACAGGCACAAACGAAAATCGTCAAGGACGTCTGTTCTTCGAAATTATAATTATTTTCTTTATTATGTTGCATTCTTTTATTTTTTGTTTATTAAAAGAATTATAGTTTACATACGTGTATTCCTGTTTATATGATATAACAGTAATAATGCATTATTAGATAGAGAAAGTTTGTTTTTTTTAAAATTCAGAAAAAATGAGGTAATCTCAATGAAAATGGTGTATGCTGTACTGAGAAAATCTGACCTGATTGAACAAATATACATTCATGTTTGAGCTCAGGAGGTTGGATTCATTAAGAAACCACAAAGAAATCCTGGGGAACCTAAAAAATTTTTTCAAACGCAGGCCTGTGTAATTTTTCATTATCATATATTCGTAGCTTAACTTATATTTCACTGGTTGCTTTTCTTTCTGGCTTCGATTCTAATTTCTATCTTGTTGATTTTGACTTATTTTACAAATTGTAAATTGTATTAAATTGTTTGCCGTTTTTTTTGCAATTTTTTCATCTAATTCCCTAAATAAATTTCTTGTATACTTATTAGAGTTCAATTCGCCGAAGATGGTCGTTACTAATGACCGAAACGTCCGGAATTAAATATTTGGAACTATCAGACGGATCTTCATATATATATATATATATATTGGGTGCTTTTTGGTTTAGGGGAAACAAACAAAAATGTGTAGTGTCGTCATCAGGGTGGCTGCCTATGAGACAGCCATGTGATCCACGAATGTGAACGAATAGCTTAAAAACGCGTTTTTCTTATAAAGACAAAACTCTTGATTTTGTTACTTTTTTGGTTAAATAACCTAACCTAAGCTTAACCTAAAAAGTAAATGTAATGGACAGCTTGAACCTGATTTGGTGAAAATGAAAATTAAAGTAGAGGCAAAAATTTATTATTTTATAGTCCAAGCAAAACAGCTTCGCAGAATATTATTATGGAGTCACAGTGACCAGTCAACCTTTCTGGCTGGTGACGTCACGAGCCCCTTTTGCTTTATGTCCCCTAAACAAAAAAGTGCCTATATTCATATAACAATCGCGATTGAAAGCCAAATCAGTTATCTAAGTGATTATAATGTGACAACTAAATGATGTATATATAACTTAATTAATTACGCCAAGTGCTGAAATGTTCTCCAATGGCATGAATGCTTTTCACTCGACATCTACTAAGCCAGGCTTTGTTTAATTCAAACCTGTAAAAGTTTAGCTAATGGCCCCAACATAGTCTAGTCACCCCCACCAGGCAAAATATGAGAACGATATTTCTTTATTAAAATATTTTCCAAAATATTATGAATATATAGGTAAATTAAATTTCTATGGTATATAAATACATGCATTTAATATATTTTATGAACAATTTATACGGTACAATCGTATAGTTAACAAAGTATATTAAATCAACAAACAAAATAAAATATTAACAGGTGTAAAATAAGACAACATTTTTTTTCAGGAACATTCTAGAAATCTCTTGAAATCATCTGGCAAAACTTTTCTCAGTAGGTAAGAACTGTACAAACAAAATTTTATTTGTAATCACTCTTCCGAGATTGCATTATATTTTAAAGTATGTAACTCCTGAGTTCCGTCAGATAATTGTTTTATTGACACATACTGCGATTTCAACAGAGGTAGAGAGGACCAAGAGAATGATTTCAAACGTTCTGATGTCATGCAATGAAACCACACCTATACAGCTCCTACAAAATGCAGTCGACCACGCATAACCACTATCCGAGTAGAGTAACCGCTTGACACTTCTCTATGAACGATCACTTCGAAAATGATGCAGAAAGTTTAGGAAATATTAAGACCAATAGTGGAAAAAAGTAAGCCATTTCACAATTTCCCGTCACATCAATGAATCTACTTTACAATCTCATGTTGTATGGAGGATGAAGATTGGGAGAGAATTCATTTTCGCGATGAAATAAACTCTAATTTAGTTGGGTCTGACGGTAGACACTTTGTTAAACTCGCTATAGGTGTCATATTTAACCGGAGATCTGTTACAAAAAGTCTGTCAAGCAAGGAGAAGACCGCCTCATGGCATGTGGGGATGTTTCTGTCTGTAGGAGTTGGTCCACTATTGAGAATAATTCCTGTAGTCGGAAGCACTGGATCCTTTCGGCTTGGCAGATTCTCAATCAAGTTAGAGGAAGTAAAGATGTTTTGAGAGAAATCAGATAAAGAAGCGCTTATGTATTATAAGTTCTTGAAAGTTTCCTGCCCCCGTAAGCAATGGAAGATACTGCACCTTTGAGTTCCCCCCTTTATTTTTTCCTTAAAGTAGTATTAACTATTTATTAACATCCTTAGCTCCAGGAGGGCAACAAATCTCCTGACATTCATCTGTGTTGTAAAAATGCGTAATTGTAAATCTTTCCTTCTTTAGCTTAGTTTCTTCTACACATTTCAAATTAGAATAACTTCACTCTTGTCGTTTTAAGACTTTCTACTAGATATTGGCTCCTTTTCTCATCGTTAAAACCCCCAATCTAAAAATTTCTCTTAATTTCCGTTATCCTCATTTTAATTTTTATTGGTTGGGTCAGGTGAGGATGATTCTATTTGACATCACCGTAATTTCTTTCCATTTTGCTGGTTACAGATATTTGTAAGAGTATATTTTCCAATCTAAATTTCTCGTAGTTTTATTTTCCCCCTAATTTCCTATAGGATTTTAGATTACCTTCAAAGTTTCACGAAGATTCTCCTTGAATTTTTTGTAGGATTTTATTTAACCCTCAAAATTTCTTGTAACATTTTATTTTCCCTTCCAATATTCCTCTAGTGTATTTTCCTCTATAATATTATTATATAATTTTTACCTCAGAATTTCCGTAAAAATTTAGAAGTAAAAACAGTACTAATGGTGTCCTTAGGCCTTCTAATCATCATTTACGGCTTCGGTTAGGCGTGGGAAGCACTTACTTTTAAGATACTAGCACTATGAGTACGACTTTCTTTGCAAAGATACTATCCTAAAATTAACTGCTTTCCGCGCAAAAACGAAGCCGTAGAGGATGAGTAAAATGCCGACCAACACCATTACTACTGTATTTACGTACTTACTCTTTAAATAGGAGATTATTCGTATATGCGTTTGGGTAATACTTCAGTTTACGAGGCTCTATTTCTGGGTTACAATTAATGCGATAAGCTTTGCACGTTTAACGAAATAATAAAGACGATAACACCGCCTACTTTAGGCTATTTCGGCCATAAAATAACATTTTTAGTTACTTTCGAAATAGGAGCTTCACCTCCCATAGCCCCAAAATAATTGAAGAGATTGCACCCTTTCCATCACTGCAACTTAATTTTTTTTTTTTGTAATAATCCTAATTCGAAAGGTTAACACCTGATTTGAATGCAAATGGCCAGGGCTAAATGTCTATGGCACTATCTTCGCCTTAGATTACCTAATAAATATTCCCTTCACGACATAAGCTAAACCATCTCCATCTTTTATTATTATAATCGAGCCGCGCTTCTTTACCAGTCCTGTTGCAAAAGGTGTATTAAGTCGAACAAACCGAGTTTGCAAGAATCTCGCTCTTTTAACTGCTTGCCTCCAGGGTTGGCAGTGTTTTAAAAACATTGTGTTTTTTGTACACATGGAAAAGTCAAAGGCCACGTATGTAACTATCGCTAAGGATACTTTCAAGGTATAATATCTTAAAAATATGTACTTTCCGCGGAAACTGAAACTATATTTGCCGACTGGAATGCCCGAAAAGATCGTAAGTACTTGTATAACATTAAAAATACGGCGTTGATCTTCTGAAGTTTCACCAGAATTTCTTGTGGGAATTTATTTTCCCCTTCGAAAATCCTTGTATAATTTTATTTTCACATTGACATTTCAAGTAGAATCATATTTTCCCTTCAAATTTCTCGAATAATTTATTTGCCCGTCGGCTTATGTTGTAGGATTACTTCTTGAATTATCTCGTATTGTATTTTTTTCCCCTCTGAGTTTCTTGTAGGATGCTATTTCCCCTCCAATTTATATTACTGTTTTTTCCCCGTAAATTTCATGTGGCTTTTGATTTACCCAATGCAATTTCTTATATAATTTTAATTTTTCCTAAAAAATTCTTGGTCCCTCGTTAAATGGTTATTTAACAAGGCCTGCTGATCCAAAGGTCTCGTGCCTTCCCTTATTCTGATTTATGACCACACCTAACATAATATATCCAAGCGTATCACATGATAGCTTAGCCTGGTATATCCTAGGCTAGTATAGCGTACCATAACCTAGACTAGAATAACCTTGCATAGTTTAGCCTATTATAGCCTTGGTTAGCTAGCCTATCGTAGCCTAACATAGTATGTATTACCTAGCATAGGAGAAAGCATAGTGATCCCTAGCCTATTATACAGTGGCCTATCCTAGCATAAAATAGTATAACTATATCCTGCACAGTCTAGCTTAGCATAGCCTAGCATAGTATAACCTAGCTTAGAATTAACTACTCTACACAAGTATAGCCTATACTATCCTATTATATCCTAGTCAAGCATACCTTAGTATTATCTAGCCTAACATATTATATGCTATCCTAGCATAGCATTTTATAGCCTAAATTAGCCTAGTATATCTAAGCCGTGTACATTATATCTTAGCATAGCTTAGCCTAGCCTAGCCTAGAATATAAGAGCTTAGAATACAATAGCCTATTCTAGCTTGCCTAGCAGAATATAGCATGTTATAACCTAGTCTAGTCTAGCAGAGTATCCGCTAAATAGTTAGCATGTTATTGCCATAACAAAATAATTCCTGGGATAATCTTGGGAAGACTTTAGCAATTATATCATTCGAAAGAGAATGTAAAGGAACATAGGTGTTCGAGATTTCGCTAGAATAGGCCGAATAGTTATGAAGTTATTGGCAAAACAAAATAATTCCCGGGTTAACTTCGTGAGGACTTGGACAATTATATCATTCGAAGGAGAATGTAAAACAATCCAATGTTTCAAATTTCGTTAGAATTGGACGAATAGTTATTGTTATTGCCAAAACAAAATAATTATCCGGCTAACGTTGAAAAGGACCTTGGAAATTATAGCATTCGAAAGAGAATGTAAAACAACATAAGTTTTTCTAATTTCGTTAGGTTCGGCCGAATAGTTATAAAGTAGACTTGCTCGCGACTAGACTCGTACGCAACTAAAAATACCTGCTGCTACCACTAAGGGCCCAGTCACAACAAGCTTACGATCTGTTTCAGACCAGTGGCGATGTGAAGGATGTTGTCCCATGATGCAAAACCTTAGCAGTTATGTTCTTGCATTTCAGGCTACTTTGGTACAGGGCAACAATGCTTGAACGCTATTCTTTAGAAAGAACAATTTCTGTAATTAAAAAAATATTCAAACAGTTATTTTTCCTAAAATATATTACGAAATAGATTATAATTCCACAAAATCATTCATTTAATTCATAAATGCTATCATTTTACACGTTTAATCTGATAGGAGATCTCCAGTGACTGAAACTCACCTACAGGAATACGAGCAGAGCGCCATTTAAATTCAGCGATAAAATGCGCTGTTTTTTCTTATATTTGAAATGTTGACTCTATTTAACCTGCAATAATTGAAATAATAAATAATTAATCCTAACCTCATAAATCTCTTAAACTTATGATTAAATAATATATAGTAGTCTCAAAACCGTTGACCATATATATAGGTATATTGTATTATTACTCATTTATGTCAGCTACCATTATTATTATGAGTATGGTATGAGTTACTGCGTGTGAGGGAATCCCTAGAAGGCCAACGTGAGAGGAAGCCGGCTGGGAAATACCTTTCTATTATTCCAAGACTACGTGCGCCAGCGTGAGAATTTTATAAAGTTCGAGAAAGAATAGGTCCGTTGCTTAACCCCCCGTCACAGCTGTGTTTGCTTTCGGATCCTGAAAATTCTCTACCTCCCATGCCATAACATCTTGCGTGGCAACATTAATCCTACCCCCATATAGCAAGGCAAGTTTCTTCCTCTGAAACGATGTTATTATAAAATGTGTTTGCTTAGCCTGGCGCCAAGAATCCCCTATGGACGGCAAGGCCCTGAACCGTCTATCAGATTAGCCCCCCGGGTATTCTAATCCGAAGCTCACCATCATTCAAGGAGATAAAAAGCCCACTATCCACTCTGTTAAGAATGCCGTCTGTTTTCCGTGAAGTCCCGTAACACGTCGTCGTACGTCGTCGAAGATCTTATCATCAGATATAAATTCGTTAAGCTTTGGTCCCTGTTCAGAGGAAAGCTATCGATCCCCCTTCTTCCTGGAGAGTTGTGTGGCCCTCTCATCTTTATCACTCCTTCAAGATTCCCTTTTTTCGAGAGTGAGACTCCCTGCAGATCTGCAGAATCGTCTCGAGTTGAGATTACTTCTCTATGGAGCAGAGAAAATGTTATTCTTCATCAGGAAGTAATCCAACCCCATCTTCGAGTCTTCCTTGTCAGGACTGCCCGAAGTACATAACTGGAGACATGTGGCCGTTGTCTCCCCTCTCCCCTTCCAATTTGCCCGCGCTTGAAGGTAAAGCAATCTTGTATGGTCATCCACAGATTTCCTCCTTATTCTTCACTTAATTAATTTAACTACCATAAGTAATTTGTTGACTCCTTTTGTATATATATAAATTTCCCACTTTTATTATATATATTAAAATTATATTTTGGGGAATTATCTTTATATCTCCTTTGAACTGCAACTTAGGAAGCCATTAATCTAAACCCAGTCAACCGTAAATCGCACTCTTTATTAATAGCCCCAGATATATTTCAAGCCGCTTTTGGTCAGCTGTCTGCCCGTGCTTGTGTACTACTATAGGCACCGAGCTAGTCTACACAGGCATACCTTGACACTACGCAAAAGGCTAAACTGAAGTCAAAAAGAGGGTGGTAGTGGTTATAAATCTCCGATACTAGGACACTAAGGTAAAAAAAATTCTCATCATAAAACACGAAATGCAGGACAACTTTTTAAAGCGTTAGGAATATAGCCTTGCATAAGAACGCAAGGAGGCTGCATCCTTCATACACAAATTTGCACTTTAGAATAAATCACACTATTGTAAATTTCGGGTGATAAATATGCAAATCAAACCAGTGTATTCAAACGTGATTTATATTCTCAGAATCATATAAAATATATGAATCTCTTGTAGATTCTCCCCCAACCTCCATCCCCGTATTTTTCCATTTTATCTTTTCTTTAAGTTGAATGCGTTTGGTAGGTAAGTTGAGGTCATTTTATCAGAAACGCGAAATAATGTGAAGTGTCAGATCTAGAATAGATCCAACTTTAGCCCCGCTGAAATGAAATTCAAAATTAAAATTATACAGGGTGTCCCCAAATTGAAAATAGATATCCCGAGCTTCAACAAGAAATGCAAAAGATTAATGGCTGATAGATTTTTAGTCGTGTGCTCATAATCACGTGTTACTCAATATCTCACTATGTCGGTTAACCGTTTTTGTTTTAACTCTTTTGGTAATAACATCGTAACTATTGGGCCAATTCTAACGAAATTTGAAAGCCTTATTTTGTTTTACATTCTTTTTCGAATGATATAATCATCAAGGTTCTCCTTATGTTAATCCGGGAATTATTGAAAGTTTTGAGGGTCGCAAGGTCATAAATGAGAATAAGTGATAGCACACGACTTTGGTCAGCTTGGATCCCTAGTCACTTTTTTTTAGATTAATTATCCTAATATAATCTAACTTAGCCTAATTACGCCCGGAACTCAAAAATAATTATAACAAGGTCAACAGACCTAAGTCGCGTGCTCTCCACTAATCTGACATATGACCTTCTGACCAAATGACCTTCTCACCATATGACCTTATTACCATATGATCTTCTCACCATATGACCTTATTACCATATGATCTTCGGACCATATGACCTTAAAAACTTTCAACAAGTGGGGCAATCCGCCATAGTTAGTTTTCTTTTAATAATCTCCGGACTAACCTTAGGAAGACATTGTTATTTGTATCTTTCGAAAGAGAATTTAAAGCAACATGAAAGGGTTTAAATTTCGTTGGAATCGGTTGCAGAGTTATGATGTTATTGTTATAAAACTCATTGAAAAGTAAAATGGTTACATCTGACCGATCTAGGTACGGACCGACATAGTGACTTATAGAATCGCGTGCACGCGACTAAAGACTAAGAATTTTAGAAATTTTAACCTCCTTTTACACCATTTGTTGGGTGAAAATGTATGGAAGTAAACAAGATTGAGTAGAAAGTGTCTCTTCCTTTGAGAACAGAGGGGTCTTTCAAGAGCGATATGTGTCTTAAAGGATTCAAAGAGGATTCCAAGAGGAGAAGGATTAATTCAATTGAAGCCTATTATAAGAAGTGCGTGCATTTGGATGAGTAATGTCGTTGCAGACTCGGTTGAATTGGAGGAGTACTGCTTGCTCTTCTGGTTTAGAAAAGATAATGAACAAGTTGGATTTATTTTTAGAATTCCGGCGAACAGACGTGTTTACCGGGGGCTCTATGGGTGGCGGATTGTGGAACGTGCATCGGATATGAAGTGTAGCTGTGAAGCTTCAACTTGACATATAAACAGTGGCGAAGCCGCTACTCCTGTCTACTAAAGAAAGAACCATTGGAATGAAGAAAAATGTGATTTTAAGAAGAAATAAAAGCCTAGGAGTAACTGAAATCTCCTATGATATTGATTTAGTGTTGGCTAAATTATCGCAAGCAGACTTTTTGTCACAAAAATTATTAAAAAGGTGGCTAAAGTTACTTTTTAAAACAAACAGTAACCAGAGTCATGGAAAAGTTCTCTTATAATGTATTTGAGCAATAGGAACATCTCATCAAAAACCAACTTGTGGACACGCCCTGGTCCTTCACCACCTCCTGACCACTGCATGTGAATGTCCTGGACTGAACAAATACTACGGGAGTCAATCCCCAATGCAAAATCTGCTGTAGCTAACTACAATAGGCGAGCGTTATTAGACTCGGCAATGGCTGGTTTGTTTTGGACTACGGTGCCACCAGCATACCTATGGAGTACTGAGGAATGCACATACCCTTAACACTCTAAGCCTCTTTTGTGCAAGTTTTTCTCGATGCCCAAGGGCATGAAGTGACATCATCGCCAAAATCGACAGACAACTAACAACAACAATTCTAGGAAGTCAATCGCTACCTTACACAGTGTTGCACAACACGACCCAAGAAAGAAAACCAGGTTCTATTTAGGCTGAAGTTCTGAAGAAGGTGAGTAAAGCTGAGAACTCCAGATCAGCTGGCCTACTTGAATCGAACAGATTAATTTCGTCACCTAAAATATACGATACAGCTTCCTTTTCGCAACGAAACTTAATATTAATGTTACCACAAATTTGTCTTATTATGACATAAGTTATAAGGTATTATTCAACAATTCCGCTGTTTTGTAGACTTCACACGGTCTTTTCTCCTTATCGGAGTTGAGTGCTACTTCGCGGTTCGGTAATTCATTCAATCATGACCAATATTCCCCAACGTCAATACCACCTCGAATGAATGACTCTAGTTTGACCTTGAAATTTTTTAAAATAATATATCCTGAGCTACCCACACAATTATATATATACCAGACAATCGCTTCGTCACCCCCCCTCACGGGGGAAGCTTGCGCTTCGCTACTAAGATTAAAATTTAAAATCTAAAAAAAAGCAGCCATGGTTAAATTTTTATAAATCTTCTGAACTTCGCCATTTATAATAATTTTAAAAAGGAACTTTAAACTAAATTTCTCCCCTTTCAAAATGTCACGTTGCTAAAATATAATTATAGAGGAAGATATATATATATATATATAAAAATTTAGTGAACTTTACCATTTTGTTTTTTGATATTATAAAAGAATGATTAAAAATAACGTTGATAAAAAAAACTTAAGTCAAACCAAACTAAGATAAAATTATTATTTAAATACTAAAAAAAAATCCCCTTTTTAAATTATAGAGTTAGTGATGATATATATATATATATATATATATATATATATATATATATATATATATATATATATATATATTATTTGTAGTAAATGGCTGTTATGTAACATAGTAGAATAGTAATTTCTTAAACTATAACGACTGCTTCAGTAAACTCATGTTTGATTCATCCATTAATTCTTATTACAATCGGTCAAAGAAAATGTGATAATTCAAGATACACTTAATAATCTTTAATACTCTAGCTATATGATTCAATTGCCTCCCATCTAAATTCATTTACCATGTTCTTTATTTCTTGGTTTGGATCTACTGATTAATGTGGAATCCGAACCACAGGTATTTACGACTTAGAGCAAAACTTTTTAAAATTAACATCTATTGGTACTCCATCCAACAACTAACCACTCCCGATGTGTCTTAAATTTACTGAAGTCGGAAGCTTTAGTTCTAGTCAGTTTATCAGAACCTTGGGAAGCTTAGAAGAAGTATAGATGTCAGTTTAATCAGATCAAGAAGCGCTTATTACATTTTAATGAGAGTTGCGTGCCCCCTCGAGCAATGGACGATACTGCACAGTTGATATCCCCTCCTCCTTTATTTTTTCTTTAACCGAGTATTAACTATTTATTAACATCTTTAGCTCCATGAGGGCAAAAAATCTCCTGACAATCTTTTTGTTGAAAAAGTCCTAATTGTAAATCTTTCCTTCTTTAGCTTGATTTCTTCTACACATTTTAACTTAGACTAACTTCACACCACTGTTTTTTTAATACTTTATACTCAATATTGACTCCTTTTTCATTGTTAGAAACACCTGAGGACCTATAAGATAATGGAGGTATATTTAGTCGGCCCGTTTAAGTTATACTGGTTCAACTATTATTAATGCCATGGTACAAACTGAAAGTTCTTCCCATTTGCCAAAAAAGTCTTGGTTTTGCAAGAGTTTTAATAGGATCGATATCACGACAGGAATTCTGTTTTCACAAGTCGACTGATGAAGATCTTTCGAGAACTCTCGCAAAGTACTTTGGTACTAAGTGTACAACAATTCCATAATTGTTAGAAATTTCCCTTTATATTTGTAAGGTATATACTTAATTTTTTAAAAGCAACTGTTTCAAGAGTCTCTAGCAGAATGAGGTGAAATGGCGGCCACGTGCCCTCCTGTTTCACGTAGATCCTGAGATCACCGCATGGAGCTGAGAAAGCATGGCTGATGCTGGGCAAGGAGGCGGCCGACGCCGTTATCACACTCCCCAGCTGTATCTGCTTAGGTACCGATGTCATCGCCCCCTTCCCCCCGCCCCCTAAATCACCTCTCCGCTAGCATTCTGGCTTTCCGCTCGAAGATTGAAACAAGTAGGATATTGCAACGAATGTTATCACGATTCCCCCTTCCCCCGAAGGAGTCGCCGACTTTTCGCCAAATAAATTCGCGCGCGCGTTTGGAGCCACCTCACCAGGCGCCTATATAACGCTTCGATTGAATTTAGAAAGCAACACTGAAGACTTCAACCTACTCCGACGAACGAGCTAAAGAATGATCCCCTTCCCCCCCCCGCGGCGATTTCGATTCAAGTTGAAGGCTAAATCGAACCGTGAACTCTGCCTTAATCAATCAGCAAGCTTCGACATCAGTGAACTCTGCCATAGCCAATCGGCAAGGACTGACAAGGATTCCCAATTGCTCCATTATTTGTGTGAACGCCCCCGTTTAAAATCCCCTTTTAAATCACCAAACTAAATCTGACCCCCTTACTCCCTTAATTAACCTACTTGATCGCGTGTGGACCTTTAACCCCGTCTGGGCGACCATTTCCTTTAAACCCAATGTCTATGTAAATATAATATTATTTTGTTATTATTAAAGTTATATTTTTGTCATTGTCTTTCTTTTGCAACCCCAGGGCGTCCAGCTACCTGTTAATCTTTGGCCAACTTGCACTCTAAAATATTTGTTTAAATGGACCCCTCAAAGTAAATAATAAACCATTCCCACTGATGGTGTTGACGTATCTAATTAGCTCCGCATAACTAATATTTCATTAACTAAATCTTTCTATATATATTTGTAGTAATTAAGGTTTGCTGCACTTATTTATAATTGGGAGCTTATACAAGCCTACTGATTTTCGGTAGGTCTTTTGAAATGGAGGATGACCCGGATTGGTCTCCTCCTGATAATATAAATCTTCCATTCAAATACTTAATAGTACCTGTAAAAGAAGATGATAAATCTAATGACAAGCCCCTTTAATTTAGCATTGCCCTTAAAAACAGAAATTTACTTAATGATATCCAACGCCATGACGTAACTTTTACTGGTCCCACAAAATATTGCATTATTAGTACCAGTACTATGATTAAAAATATATTCTTAGATAGTGCCGGTTTCTTACTAGGTGAGTGGAAAGTAACTTGTAAATTACTATCAGATCTTCCAAAATCCTATGGGGTTATTGGCCCAATTGCTGTAAATGAGAATGTAGTGGAAATAAAGAATGAATTAATATCTAAAGGCTACCCTATACTATCAATGTCTCGTATCAATAAAAGAATAAAAAAAGATAACACTCCCACACAATTTATTAAAATTGACTTCTCAGTTGAAAATAAGCCAACTAAAATTAAAATACTGTATACAAATTTCCATGTAAACGATTATACTCCACTACCGATACAATGCCCTCAGATGTAAAAAATATGGACATACATTTAATTCCTGTCGATCAAGAGCAAAATGTCTAATATGTAGCAATGACCACTCAGCTAAAGACTGCCCAAGAGTCACTTTAAAATGCGCAAATTGCAACTTAAACCATGTATCAACCTTCAAAGGATGCAAAGTATACCAAGAAGCTAAGAAAGTTGAAATCGTAGCAAAAAAGTTAAATATTAGTTATGAAAGTGCTAAAACAAAAATAAAAGAAAACAATAATAAACCTTATAATATAAACTCTTATGCATTCTCTACTTCCAAGGAAACTGCTGCAATTATCTAAAACCCCCAAGAAGTTAACCAAGCTAGCTATGCGCATATCTTAAAAACTAACTTACAAGATAGAACCATCAATAATAATACAGCAAATGGCAAATCAATTCACCACCAAACCTTGATTGATAACCCCATTGTTTATGATAAGACACGCAATCCAAATTTTCTTACTAATTCAAATACATCCTCTACTGACCCCCTCAAAATTAGTAATCATCAAAATAATGCAAACCATACACATATTTACAACTTTCTCTTAATTGCTTTGCTTAAAAGACTCTTGGGACAGCAGGAATTCGAAGAAGCATTAGTTGAAGCAAAACAAATGCAACAAGAAGCTATACACTCTCAATCTGCTGATACAATACTTAATAATGAAACTCAACTAATATTAGGTGAAAAGGAAATAAAAATCAGGAAATGCTCACTAAAGCTGATAATTAGGGCAAAACTGTCAGGCAAGACACAAGTATTCCCAAACCTAAAGAAAACAAACTAAACATCACTATATCTCATAAAAATGTAGCCCCAGATAAAACTAGACAAAAACCTCCCATTGTTGAAACAAATGATGCAATTAATCTCAAAGGTAAAAATAAAACCCCCCTCAATTCTGAACCTGAAAAAAAAAAAGAAACGGCAAAACTAATAATCCAAACTTAATCAAATCAAATAAAAGACTCGTTTGTAGTGCACCTGAACTTATAAATAAAAAAGCCAAGTAAAATGGATAATAAAACAAACAAGATCAAGATTTTGCAATGGAATTGCCAGAGCTTATTTTCTCATCTATCGGAATTCAAAGTTTACTTGTATGCTAACAAACCTCACTTGTGTTGTATATGCGAAACACGATTGAGCATCAAATTAAATGTTAATTTTATTAACTATGCAATTTTTAGATGAGACAGAGATAGAAGGGGTGGAGGTATAATGATCTTAATTTGCAAAGACATTAACTATAAAATAATAAATCTAAATGACTATATTAACAAAGCCCTTGAAGCTCAGGCTATCAGAATTTATCTAAAAAATAATAATGCTGTAGATATACTCAATTTATATAATCCCCATGCAAACAATTCTATTGAACAAGAACTAGAATTCTATACATCTAACTATAGCAACTCCTCTGGGTCTTAAAACAAGATATGACCTAAGAAATAACTCTAAAAAATAATAATGCTGTAGATATACTCAATTTATATAATTCCCATGCAAACAATTCTATTGAACAAGAACTAGAATTCTATACATCTCAACTAGGTAATAAATTAATTATTTGTGGTGATCTAAATCAAAGACACCCCACCCCGCATGGGATAGTCATCTCAAGCGTGAACCTCTGCAACAAGCAACCGCTTTCAATAATTATATTGCCCAATCAGATCTAACTATAGCAACTCCTCTAGGTCTTAAAACAAGATATGACCTAAGAAATAACTCTTACTCAACTATTGACCTTACTTTAGTATCAGCAATTCTTTCAGATAAAACTGAAATTAACTTGGGTAGAGATCTTGGCTCAGATCATATCCCAATCCTTTTCCATTTATCTGAACTAATAACTGTATCTAACATAGGAAAAAGACCAGATTGGAAGATAAAAAATAACAAATGGTCAGAATGGATAACTAATTTTAGTCAAATTCAAGGTGACATATCCCAAAATCCACTTGAAGAATTAGATGAAATAATAGAAAATATAATAGAAGCCAGCAAATTAACTTTCAAACTTAGTATTAAACCTAAAAGCACTAAATATAAAAAACTATGGTGGACAGAAAAAGGCAGCAAACAGGTGGCTCTGAGGCGGAAGGCTAAACGTACTAATGAAAGAAACTTCCTTCTACAGAACATCATAGCCTTTAATAGACAGAAAGCTATAGCACAAAGGACAATTAGAAGAGCAAAAATGATATCTCTACAAAACTTTATATCTAATATAAACTTTAGAACCCCAATTCAAGATATCTGGTTCTGTTTGGAAAAGTTCAGAGGCACTTATAGAGAACAAACATTTCCTCTTATTCAAAATGCTAATCCAGTTTTAGGTAAACAAGAAAAGGCAAATATTTTTGGACAGAATTTTGAATATATTCTTAAAGATGGCGATCCAGTTACTTTAAATGTACAACAAAATAAACTGATCAGTGATGCTACAAAAGACTTATCAGAAGATTTTAACAAGGAATTCACTTGGGAAGAATATATTGATAGCTTAATCAGCATCTCAGAAAAAGGAGGAAAAGCCATGGGATCTGACTTAATACATAAAGCATTCCTAACAAATCTTCAACCGGAATATAAAAAGAAAATCTTAAAAATATTTAATAGCTGCTGGTCACTAGGTAAATTCCCATCCACATAGAAAGAAACATTATTGATACCCATAAAAAAACCTGATCAAGATCCTGCAAATCCAGGATCATATAGACTAATTTCCTTACCGTCTATTTTGTGAAAATACTTTGAGAAAATGATATACAATAGACTTTATTGGTTTCTTGAAAAAAAGAACATAATAAAATCCTTCCAATGTGGTTTCCGTAAGAAACAGTTCAATTGATCAACTAGTGAAATTAGAAAATTTTATTAGGATAAATGTAAAACAAAAAAAGCATGTTATAACGCTATTCCTCGATATCGAAAAAGCATTTGATTTTGCCGCACATCTGGCCCTAATGTATAAACTCGCAAAATCTGGTGTAACAGGAAGACTATTAATTAACTATTATAATCAATTATCTTAAAAATCACTCATTTAAAATCTCCATTGGAGAATTCCTATCAGACAGCTTTAAATTTGATAGAGGAATACCACAAGGTTCAATACTGTCACCTATTCTATACACTATTTTCAACAATGACATGCCTCAATTAATAAACTGCAATATATCCTGTTTTGCAGATGATCAGGCAATATACACCAATGGGAACACACTACAGGAAGCTGAAGAAAATCTTCAAAGAGCCGTTAATAAAATAAAAGATTTATGTGACACATGGGGAACTACAATTAACATCAATAAAACTAAACTAATGTATTTTACAAATCAAAGAATACTTAGAACACCATTTATATCAATAAATAAACAAAGAATAAAAGATGTTAAAAAAATAAATTTCTAGGTCTCTTTTTTGATGCGCCTTGACCTGGAAATGTCATATAAACTACCTTGTATTAAATTGCCAAAAATGCCTGAATATACTGAAATCTTTCAATAAATTATCATACGGAGCTAACCGAAAGTCATTACTTATATTTCTCAAGGCATATATTATCAGCAAGATACAATATGGATGTGAAGTTTATGATTCCGCCTGTCAATCTGTAAAAAAGAAACTAGATGTTATTGTTAATGCAGGAATTAGAATTAGCATTGGAGCAATGAGGTCTTTCTCCATTGCCTTTCTTTATGGTGAAACTTGTATGCTACCACTTAAGTATCAGAGAGATTTTGTTAGCATGAAGTACTTTTTAAAAATACTCTCATCACCAAATAACCATATTTTGAAAGAAAACTTCAATATTCACAAAAAGCTGTCACAGAAGTTATGTGGACTACCCGAAACAAACCGTCTTATTACTATAGAGCTATCAATCTATGTAATAAACTTGGCATAGACCACTTCATATATAGGGAATCCTATATCAGTAATATACCACCTTGAGAAAACATGAAATTACCGATACAATCGAATTTACCAATAACTTACCCGAAATCAATGTCAAATATTAGCAAAACACTAATAGAAGATTTCCTCAACAACAATTTTACCGGAATCCAAAAAATATTTACCAATGGATTGAAAGTACTCCTAAACGATAAATACTCATGTTCAGCTGCAATCTTTTTTCAAGACTCTGGCCAGTGTTACTCTTGGAAATTGGATGGAGATCTTACCGTACTTTTCACTAAACTATTTGCCATTAAAAAGGCACTTAGTCATTGCAAAAACTACTCTGCCACATCTGCTGTTATACTTACTGATTCACAATCTAGCCTCTATATATTAGAAGACCAAAGAACAAGCCAAACCTAGTTAATGAAATAATATCATTTTGGTATTCCCTTCAGAGCAACAATCATAAAATATATTTCCAATGGATACCCTCTCACATAGGGATAGTTGGGAATGAAAAAGCAGACCTATTAGCTAAAGCCTCCCACAATTTTAATAACATTGAAACCACTCCATTCTTTAAAAGCGAAATTGTAAACTTATTAAGAGAAAAGATACAAAAAGAATATTCCTCTATTTAGGGAAAGATCTGTAATTTCTACTCAATTTGGTGAAATAAAAAACAAATTCAATCATTGGCCATGGTCATTTGATAAACATAGGAGACTCGAAACTGCACTTGTCAGACTGAGATCAGGACATGTAGACTTAAATTGCTACCTAAACAAAATTGAGTTAAAATCTCACCAAACTGTGATCACTGCAATTTACCTGAGACAGTAAAACATTTTCTATTAGAATGTCCCGCTTATAATATAAAAATACAAAAAATGATAAGCAATCTAAGCTTACTGAATATAAAAAATATAACTCTCCAAACCCTTTTGGGAGGAGGTGGTTTCAGCCCAGATACCCAAGAAAAGATAAAAAAAAATGCTTCTTAAATTTCTTGCTTCTACTAGAAAATTATCCAAATTATAAAACTAAAACTGCTTACAAATAATGAATATATTACTATTATAGGTACCTAGTATACACTAACTTGATTATCACAATAACTATAAATAACTCAATATCTATAAACTAAGTCTGCTTGATCAGTCATTATTTTACCTTAATTACCCGACTAACAAATTTAACTTGTCTATAAATACCTACGTAAATGTTACCTTTGACCAAATCCAGTCAAGAACATATTCTGGTTCGAATATTGAAGATACTAACAAGGTTCCACTTCTTTTCTAAAGCCCTATGGAGAGAAGCCCCATAGGTGAAGATTGGTGTGGGTTTCTATTCTATTAACTATAACTATCACTTTTAATTATCTCAGGAACCAGATGTAACTCAAAATTAATAAATATCTTTAAACGTATTAATACAGGTATTCACCTTTAAAAGAGAAATCAATAAGATTTTACATATTAAAATAAATTAATAAGATAAAAAAAGGAAAGAAAAGAGAGAATCATTAGCTCACCTAATTATAATATAAACTCATAATTATACCAATTATACAGTGCAGCATACTGTGTAGTGTCTAACTCTCTTAGACCCACTATCATTAACACACCTCCAAAAAAAAGGCGAATCAATGAAGAACAAATAAAAAATACTGGTCTGGTGGGAAGACATACTCCATCCAAGAGGAGTAAACCCCTCCACAAAAGGAAAAAAAAGAGAACCATCCACACTAGACTCAACAATTTTCCCTTTCACTAACTGTCTTCAACCAACTTTGTCCCCAAACCCGAAAGAACCTACGTATATTTAGATATAGAGTCTGACCATTCCACGACATAAACTTATATATATACTTTACTCTATTATAAAATCTGGTGATCAAGTGTGTAAGGATCTTTAAAAGGTCTTTGGGGAGATTTTTTAAAACTAACCCTTTAACTTTATTTCAACTTTCAAAGCCGAGTACCGTTTGAGTTGCAAAGACAAGACGAAACAGGATACAACCCTGCGATATTTATTTATCACTTACTGTTTGTATGTATGTTTGCACCGACAACCTTTAATAGGAAAATTTTGTTAGGCTACAGAATTTCGCCCACGGTCACTTTAATCCCCCATGGATTAGTAGAGTCTGAGCCCTACTCATCTCACGACGACTCAATTATTTATTTTATTATTTTTTTAATTGTATATTATATTAGTATTAGTATATTGATATCAAAGCTTCAAAGTTTAAACAAGCATATTCCTGTGTGTGTCAGAAATTTGTGCCCTGCTGACAGCACATTAAAACCATTTCTTTCGAACAACGTACTCCCCGTGTTATGATAAAAAATGTCGTCGTTCGAGAGATTTAAACTCCAAGGAGAATCCCTCGGGTTAAGTGCCAAAGACTTTGTCACTTATATACAGGAAGAGGAGAGAAATGAGAGAGCATATAATAAAGAACGAGAAGAACCAGAAAGAGCTGAACGTGAACAAAAAGAAATTAGAGAATTAGCTGAACAAAAAGTAATTAGAGAATTAGCTGAACGTGAGCAAAAAGTGATTAGAGAATTAGCTGAACGTGAACAAATGGAGATTAGAGAATTAGATGAACAAAAAGAGATTAGAGAAATAGCTGAACAAAAAGAGATTAAGGAATTAGCTGTACAAAAAGAAATTAAAGAGAGCGAAGTACGTGGGAGAATTCACCAATAAAACCTGGAATCAAATCTTGATCTGATCGAAACCCTTTTAGTAAATTCCTGTATAGGAACCCCTCAATTCGCCTCTGTTATACTCCCCACGTTCAAAAAAGGACAGGACTTCGGATCTTTTCTCATTCACTTCGAGAAATTTTTTGAAATTAATCATTGGGACATACAAACGGACGGTGTAACTAAGCTTCTTCCTCTACGCAGTTCGCCGCTACGAGACCTAGTCGTATCGCTCCCCTCGTAAGTTACGGTGGATTACTCCACCCTCAAATCCGAACTTCTTGCGGCCTACAATATCACGCCTGACTTCTACCGCACCAAATTTCGCCACGCCCGCAACCAACCAAATATGACCTTCTGTCATTTTGGATAAACTCTTTCACGTTCTTTTAATTTTTGGTTAGACGCATCGAAAGTCCCACACGATTATGAGTCCCTGGTAGATTTTGTTCTACGAGATAAGTTGCTGGCATCGCTAACACCAGAGATCCGCTCCTTTGTGAAGAATCGTCGATGCAACTCCTTCAAAGAGTGCATAGAAGAAACACAACAGAAGAGTCACAACTTATACCCGAAGAAAAATAAAAAGCCTCCTTCTTCGTACCGCAAGAATAAATTTAATAACTAGCGGTTCCCTCCAAAGAACTCCCCAGAATTCACCAAGATTAGGGGCCCCTTTATGTCCAGAAGTTACCCCCCATCGGAACCCCGTGACGGCAAGCCCCTCATAATTAATCCCCCGGCGTCAACTTACTTTTCCCCGTAGGCCAATCATGTATTTTGCGTGCGGTATCAAAGGCCACACGCGCCCAAATTGCCCCTAAAATGTGGTAATCCCATTCACCAATTCCACCAGGTGAATGCTGCTCCCGCTTTCCCTCCATCGCGACCAGAAACCCCAGATGCAGTCTCGTCTCCCAGCGCCCTAGGGCACCATGTAAATTTCCTCTTCGACAAGAATTCTCTAGGAAATCTTACATTTGAAAACGGAAGCGTTAATGGGTGCCGAGGCTCCACCTTCGTCCGCGATACCTGCTTCACGTGTATCATGGTATCGAATGGGCTTCTTTTCCATGTGGCTCCCGACCAAAAAAAAGTTTGCTGTAGTCCGTGACTACTTGGGACGCGCAAACCGCTTTCCCATTCTAAACTGTTACCTCGAGTGTCAGTATATTTCCGGATGGGCTGAACTCGTGTCAACCCCTATCCGATTATGTTCTGTTTTGCTAGGACAGTGACCCCAAGTCTCGTCTAACCCTGTGGGTCAGCCCGTTATCACATCTAGCTAGTATTACCTCAATACATATGATTATGTTGCCTATTTGATTATAGGAGGAACTAACCTTTAATACAAACTTAATCCTAAAAGGGGACATGGAACATTGAAATAATATAAAATTAGTACATATGGGACAAAAGAATTTATACGTAAATTAATGGGTACAAATATACACACATACGAGAAAAAATAAAAAATAGACAATGAGCCACACGATTCAGACATATACATTAACTAATTATATTACAGTAGAATCTAATTTAAGTCGTGCAAGACGCTATATACATACATGGAGATCCTAATCCTACGAATTACAAATTAATTTACACTATTTGCTTATGCAAATAGGGTACCAATGAGGTAATCTACCGGTCCTCGTACTTCGCGGACCGAGTACGGACCTTTCAATTGGCTCAGTAATTTATTACTCGCTGTGGGAAGTAGCAGGAGTACTTCATCAGTGGGCTTTTTTTTTATCTTTGGACCTAAAATCCTGGTTAAGGATCTCCAAGAATTCGGACGGTATCGGGTTCTTATGGAGACGGGCTCCTGGGCTTTCTTATTAGCTCGGCCTCGAGGAAGGGCGGCCAGGGACACAGGGTCGGAGCTTACTTGAGGGTCTGCACCACCAGGGAAGCCGGGGTGGCATTAATCTGGTGAACTTGGTGGGCTGGTCTACTTTCAAGCCTAGAATTTTAGGGGCAATTCCAGCTCATGTGGTTTTCTACACCACAGGTGAAGCATATGATTGGTCGCTTCGGGAAGAGTGATGGAGAAGAAATCTTTACGGCAGGATTGATGTCCCGTTGTTGGTTTGGGGGGAAAAGTTTTGGGGTTTTAACCGGCCCGGATTCTTCGTCGGCTTTCCTGGAAAGGAACGCAAATCCTTCCTTCTTTCCTGGTAGGGGGATTGGTGAGAATTTCGATTCTCTTTGGGGTATATATTATGGCTTGCGGCATAGACATCCGCTTCTTTGGTACACTCTTTAAAGGTCTGGCACCAACGATCCTTGACGAACGCGCGGATCTCCGTCGAAAGAGACGCCAAAAATTGATCCCGCAACACGAAGTCTGTTAAGGACTCGTAGTTAGGATCAACCTTTGAAGATTCTAACCAGAACTTCAAATTCCTCTGAAGAATGTATCCGAATTGACGGAACGTCTGTCCGGGTTTAATACGACCTCTTCGAAATTCTTGTACGTAGAAATCGAGAGTCATATGATGAGCGGCCAATAAGTCAGCTTTTAAGGTGCTGTAGTCAATTGTTCATTTAGATGGTAAAGATATGAAAATATCGCACAATTTACAATTTAAAAGGGAAAGTAATCTTAATACACCTTCAGCCTCCAAATCCAGGTTATTGATCTCGTAGATCTTTTCGAAGTGTGCCAGAAATGCTCGGAAATCCTCTCCATCCCTGAAATTGGGGAGCTTAAGTGGGAGATTGGGCGGGGCTAGGGAACGTGAACTTACCAATTTGGTTTCAGCATGTACACGAGCCATTTCGAGCTGATGGTAAAGCTCAGCTTGTCTTTTCTGTTCCTCTCTTTCTCTTTCTTCTCGTTGGATTTCTCTTTCTTCTCGTTGGATTTTTCTTTTTCTTCCTTCTCGTTGGATTTCTCCTTCTCTTTGCCTTTCTTCTCTTAACTTTTATCTTTCAGTTCGTTTCTCCTCTTGAACGTACTAAATCAATTCTCTTCCGGAAAGTCCTAAGGATTCTCCTGGCGCTTTGAAGAGTTCAAACTGAGTCATATTTGCACTTGGGGGCGCAGTAGTCAACCCACTAAATTCCTTGCGATAAGAATTATGCCTTCTAGAGAATTGGCCTACCTAAATATGGGCACTGACCTATTCGTGATTGGTTTCTCCACCTAGATAACCAATGACTAAAATAACACAAAAGAAAACACAAACAAATTATTATATCAGTTCCTTGAGCTACTCCAGCTTCTTAAGTTTCAAAAAGGGGATAGCAATCGTTAAAACAAAAGGGAACTACTATACTCTATTATTATAACGAATAACACTATGCTTCACTCGACTGAGACCAGTGTTTGCAAAGATATAGCGTTAAACCCCACACCTGACACCAAATTTAAATAGTATATATATATATATATATATATATATATATATATATATATATATATATATATATATATATATATATATATATTTATGTATATATACATATATATATATATATATATATATATATATATATATATATATATATATATATGTCGTAGAATAGGCTCTCGACGATATACCATATATAACTATTCGTTGAGGGCATTATTCAAATATTTTGAGTGCGTGGTAATCTGATTGACGGAGGTTAGTCCAAAATGAAGGGGGAGGGCCTGGAGAGGCTTATTTCTCTTTAATATGATTAAGAAGTGGAACGGAGCAAAAGGATAAATAATATGGCTACCATTAATAAAATAGAGTTTTATTAATTAAACTATCAACAACACAAAAATATAATGTTTACATAAACGGGGAATGAAAAAGGGTCGTGGGAATATTTGACTAATCTGAGGATTAAGATTTGGAGAGATTTAAAAACGGTAAACAAACAAAAAAAAGGGGAGGGGGAATGGTTCGCTAAACTATTTAAAGCACAGGGTTACGTTGGCAAAAGTTTAAATGATTAAAGGTAATTCTCAGCTTACGTTCTACAAAGTTGTACAGAGAAAGACGATGCGAAGGAATCTTCGGTCCAACTGGCAATTTCCAGCAGAAGGGTTCTTCGGGAAGTTGTTCTTAACGAGAGGCAAGAACTGTTTCGAGGAGTGAGAGCGAAGTTGGGTTCGGAAGTACGAGCGATCTTTGTGACAGCAAATTGGAGATGTTCTATATGAACAATGGAGTTTATTGTTGAAACCAATCGTTCTCTTGAAGAACGTTAAAAGGGGGGATTAAATTATCGCAACGTGATGTCTTGGGAACGAGAACCGTTTCTTGACGAACGGGCTTAAAGAACAATGGCTGTTCTAACATTGTTCTCTTTCTGAACAACAATGGGGGAGGGGGTGAGAACCGTTTCTTGTCAACGGCTCAAAGAACAATAGCTGTTCTAACGTTGTTCTCTTTCTGAACAACAGGGGGGGCCTTGTTGACTTGGCGTCTCGAAGGGCAAAAACCTTAGCACTAAAGGGATATTGTCTTCTTCTAGGCAATAAGGGGTTTCTCGGCAGAGTTCCTAGGTGCACAAGGTACACCGGATCAGTTTGATGCTTCGCGAAGATAATCTGGATCTGATTCAATTGGGAAAAGCTATGGTATAAATACCCGGAGCCATCTCCATGGCGTAGGGACTAATTGATTGGAGGACTTCGGGGGAATGTCCCGGTGTCGCCTGGGAAAATACCTTATTTGCCCATAAGCCGAATTAAATCTAGCGAGATTGACGTATGGAGGCGAAACGGGGGAGTGAACCTCGGTGATTAAACATTGGCTATGATGGGAGATAATGTGATGCTGCTTCCTCTCGCAGGCAGAATGCACGTGGGTAAGCTTATGGGTAAGCATGGTTAACATGTGATAGAAGCTGAATTTAAGCGGCCTCAGACAGTTCTATCACACACTCATTAAAATATATAAAATGATTAAAAATAAATATGTGACGAAAAAATACAAAAATGAATCTAGGAATGGCCAAGCCTACCAGCTATACAAAGGAATAAGGCTTAAAATGTTGATATATTTCTATGTAAAGTAGGGAACTAATCTTACCTCTAGATTTTATACACACACAATAATATTTAATTGAAGTGACTGTGATTCCAAAGAAATTCAATAAATATAACAGAAGTCTCCAACAAAGAAATCCGAAGGTATAAAGGTCAAACAGAAAGGCTAAATTATGACGGGTAGCCATGAAAGAGTCGGTGTGAATCGTTAATCGATGGAAAAGACTAGAATGGTTTCAAAAATAGTATATTTCTCTCTGTTAATTTATTTATTATATGAACATTTGCGTAGGGGTAACCTTTGCAAAAAAATAAAAAATTTAGATCATCTTTCTAACATTGAATAATTATGATTATTTCTTTTTAATTAATGTTATTTATCAAGCAAAACACTGTTTACGTATTAAATATATTCGTGCCTTTATATAGAGAGAATTATTATATTTTTTCGAGAAATCGTAAATATAACTGATACCTGTATTTATTTGGCATAATATATCTCGAGATGAAGTTATTTCTGGAAAATTGAAAGATACGGCCACTTCTTAAATCACATCATGTATCAAATCTAGTGAATGAATGACAATAAAATTTGAAGAAATTTATGAGAAAAGGAGTCAATTAAATTCCTTTTTAAAGCTTCTAGCCTAACAAGGAGTACATTTTCATTCAATAAATAGTTGATGCGAAAAAATGCACAATTTATGTAGAAGGTAGATGAAAAATGCAAAGTGAATAATAGTAATAGTTTGGGATGGGCAAATCTGTTATAGTACAAATAGCATCTCAATTAGAGAAGTCAACAATAAATACCATATAGTAAACCTTATATTCAACAATTCGAATATACTATTCAGTTTCTAACTTGAAAATTCCCTACAAACGATTTTAAAAACCAATATAATATAACTCAGGGAAAACTTTCTAAAATTAGGACATAAATGACAATGCCCCTTCTTTCACGAATGCATCAACACAATTGAGAACTCATAAAGTGAAGGATTTCTTTGAATTGCTAATGTACAAAATTTACTTACGCGTGACTGAAGGAAGACAACAAATTATATCCCATATCCAGGTCCATGGCACAATTTAGTTCCATTCAAGCGAGAAATTTGCATCACAAATATATATCAAGCTCTATCATCGACACTGTTCTTTCTACGAAAGGGTGATTTTCTCTTGCCAAGTTATTTCAGAGGGCTTAAAGAAGGTGAATTCTACTATAAAAGGAAAGACAGAAAAGAGGAAGAAATGCAATTCTAGCAAGCCTCCAGAAATTCTGGTCATAAAGAGATATAAGAGGCTGCCATTGAAAGTCTCACACGACATAAACAATGGTGAATGGGGAAAAATTCTACTTCACAATTTTCATTAACAATCCTGTTTACAATTTCTTCTTGTAAAATATTTTTGGGGGTAGATTTCGCTTTTAATTTAACAATCATCAAATTCTTTTAAGGATGAACTTTCTTCCTTTTTCATTTCCTTCTATAGAGGTAAGTCATTATTCATTGTTTTCCTGAACCTCGGTAATGTTTAATGTTAAGCAACATTCTATTTTACTTCAGAGAGTGGTTAAGTGAAACGTAAGAAACAAAGAATTGATCATCCTAGGGCCAATAGAAATTTCTCGGTACGAAGACGTGCAGGTTCGCTGCCGTTTGGCCTTTGCACTCGAGATGGGTTCAAGAACACCTAATTGTGCCATGATCATATTTTTGGAGAGGGGGTAGGAAACACCTTGAGTGTATATAGTTGTTTGGTATTAGTTACATGCTCAAGAGCCAGAGGGAATCAGGCTTCCCTCCGACACCAGGGCGTGCCTTTTCTTTTGATTTAACTTCTGATTTGTGCTTTTTGTTTTGTTAACTTTTATTCTAGTTTTTTTAACATAACCTAAAAATTGGACTAAATGTATTTTCGACCAACCTGCTCTCGATGGCTGGCTTCAGTAGAGAACCGATTTAATACAAAATAAAATAAAATAGTCCAGTAGATATCATTCTTTTCGTTTCCAAGATGGCTCCAATCAATTGGGTTCTTTAATAATCTCAACTCGCTCTGCAATCCTTTACACAGTGCTTTCCTGGTGAATTATTCTTGAGGAATGGACTAATCACCTAGAGGAATATCGAAAGTAATGAAAACGACAGCTGACCTACATATTATGCAACATAACATGCTATAATAGAGTTAATAATTACAGGAACAAAAGAACATCTAACCAATCATTGGCAGAGTTATTCCCATAACATGGGTCAAATAGTTATCCAATGGATATTAAGGGATAAGCATAGATAGGAAGCTTCCTGTCGAGACTATGCACACATTTTTATTATGTCAAGAATATCGACATCAAAAGTTCTCATGTCATAAAATAGCAACTCTAATATAAGTATCATGTAAATAGAAAAATAAACATAAATTGCCTTCACTTTAATGAAATTAACGGTATACAAATATATTAAAAACAAATTTTAACAAAAGTGTTACTAAAATTAATTAACCTGTTTACTTTATTTCTTCCTATCCACAAGAAATGTTATAAATAACGAAAAAAATTCAATTTTTTATATGTTAAGTTTTAACTATGTCTTTCTTAATACGATTTATTATGTTTTGTAATAATGCCTGTGTGTGGATTAACGACGTGCAAAGAGTGGTCGACGGTTCTGGATGGTAATTTGGATTATTGGAAGGTGGAAGGATCTCTATTGGCTAGCCATTAATCACTGGCTAGTTGATCGATCTCTCTCACTGTTTTTGATTATTGGCAAAAGAATTTCTTAGTTTATGTTTTCAAATACTTGCATATACGCAAAGAAAGGTGAATAATTAGTAAGGTCAAACCCCTAAACATAGATTTTAGGGCTCCAAACTCGTTTGTCTTTTGGTTAGTGTAATTTTTAAGTACGTACCCTAACCAAAAACTTACCATGTCAATATGTGATCCCCAAAATTCCAACTCTCTTCTTAAGAATAGCTAGGTTCAAATTTCCCCTTAAAAATAGCCAATTCTCCAAGTGTTGAGATCCCTATTCTTCACCCGATTGGATACAAACCATAAACCAATAACCTGATCACAATTCGTGAAGGCAGTCGGTATGTTAATAATGATCTGAACCACCTCAAGTAACAATTTTTGTAATGTTATGTATAAATAATGGAGTTACCTCACGCAAGGCAGTAAGTATATTAACCAAAATCAATTTAAAGTGCTTGGCAACTAAATGAGGTTGGAGGCAGCCATGCTACCAAACCTAATCACACCTTATTGCCAAACACCCGAAAAGAAAGAAAAAAATTTCCCGAAAATTGTATTTTTCCTAATGTCTAAAAACTCCTTGGAAGGATGAGGACGGAACCAAACACACTGAGGCAGTTTCTATCTCCTTTGAACCCAATTAAAAGTTTAAAACAACGCCTTAGTCTAATAGGCTACGCAGAAGAACAAAAATTCTGTAGAAGAGACAAAGTTTCCGACATGATTCGCTGGGTGCATCGGAAGAAGTGAACGAGAGATATTAAGTGGGAGTTGAAAGGAATAAATATAAATAGTGATAAACTCGCGTCGACTATACAATGTGTATCTCTCATGAACGCAAGAAGATAATGGAAATAAATAATTCAAACCGCAAAGAAAGAAAAGATAACCGGAATATATTGTTCTTCCTTCGGAAAGTTCTATTTTCCTATTTCTATTTATCGTTTTTCCTATAAACTCCCAATTAATTTCTTTCTCTTCCACTGCTTCCGATCGAGCTATCGAAGTATGTCCAAAAAGCATGTCTATTCGAGAAAATCTTTGTTCTTCCACATAGTCAGGTAGACTAATGCAAAGAGGTTGTTTTTATTGAAATTAAACAGTTGCTCACTGTATCAGTGAGCTTGGTTCGATCCTTACCCCTGCACGGAAGTGTAAACATTTGGAAAATATATTTTTCCGAAAATTTATATAGATATTGATACAGTAGGGTGCTTCACTCCCGGCGGTAGAAAAGATGAAATGTGTTTAAAGTTGTCAGCACGGGTGACTTCTTGTTTTTTATGACCCATAGATACTTTATGCAAAAACTGTGTTTGACTCATCAATATTTACTGGTCGCACAGATTGACAAGATTCTACATTTCAAGTGGAACTTGGAAAAAATCCATTGGAGGAGAAGACAAAAAATTGCACCGAACGATAAGCAACTGAAAATTACCTAACAAAGTTGTGACGAATTCCAAGAGGGCACCAGAAATGCAGGATAATTCTATAAGTAGAGCAGGGCAATCAACTCGTTGGTGGGTGTGGCTCAAGGAGCAGGAGGGAACTTAGCGACCATCCAGCCTTTATTCTCTTGACGGTCTTGCAGTCACGATGGACAACTTTGAGCAGGAAGTGCTTCTGTTGCTCGTCTTTGGTTTGGACTTAAAGTCTTTGGATCAGTGCCACTCCTCTATCTGCTGCATCATTGGCGACATGCCGGCCTCGCACGGTGGTTCGAGTTCTTGGATCTTGCAGAACATGTTCCACGTTCTGGGTCGTGACCATCCTGCCAGCAAAGACCCCAATAGCATCTGAAGTTCGTCTTGTCACCATTTCGGGAAGACCGTCAGGGCGAGTGAATTTCTTGTTTTTAAGTCTCTTAATTAATTTCGATGTTGCTGAACGGCTTAGGTCATTAGGAGACATTTGTTCGTCGAAGAATGCTAGGGCCACTCCTTGCTCAGAGAGGTACCAGAGGTGCCTTCGGAGGGCCTTCTCTGCCATTGAACTGAGTTATCTATCCACAAACACCATGAGATTCGCCAAGAACCTCAAGTCATTATTCGATGAACAGTTAGGAGACGCTGCCTCATGCCAGAATCTGACCTAAATAATACTGACGAAACGGGTTAATCGTCGGACTCCGCGTTTTTCCGACATCGTCAATTCCAGTTGTTGCAAAAACAAGGAAATCTTAAGGATGTAAATAGCCCTTTCCATTCATCTCACGTGATGGAAGGATCCAGGAGACTTGACCCGAGGCGGATCCCCGCTCCTTCCTCCCTCTTTGACACAGCGGCAGGTCTCTCCCTCGTGGCTTCCTTCTTGAGGCTCACGTACTTGTTGTGAAAGTTCTTGATATTACGATAGATCACGTGCTCCGCCTTGACAGTGACGTTCGCTTTCTCACACACTTTGTGCAGCTTGAGAGAGGTGGTCATGGCCGCTTCCACGAGGGTCTCCCTCTCATTAGCATCTTTAGTGTCCCATCATTTTACCCGAGTTCCAATCGATGTTATGGGTAAGTTGAGATATGTACGAAGAGCAAGAAATAAGTTTTGCAAATTGGTAGGGCAAAACAGAGGTAGGGGGATGGCTGTTTGTGGGAGTGATAGGACAAGTTATGACAAGTCAGAACCTGCAGTTGCACGCTCCTCCCTCGTCAATTTAGGAAGCATTAGCTGATTGAAGATCGTCAATCAAAAATTTTTCAACAATGGAGAAGGTTGAGCTCCGCGCATTGAACATACCAGTGGCGGTCAATGAGTTTTGCAATTTGGATATAAGGAAACGAGATATGAGTAAAAGGGTTTTATTATTTTTCAATATAACTACCTTCGACTTCAATGCACTTGCGCCACTTGTCCCTGAGGCTTCAAATTTCTGACAACCAGAAATCTCTTGACTGCAGTTCAATTCACTTCTGGATGGCGAGTAGACATCTTCATCGCCCCAGACCGACGTCCACGCAGTGCAGCCTTGAGCTGACGGAATAAAAATTAGTCGCTAGGGGCCAGATCTTGACTGTAGGTGGGATGGTTAAGCTCCTTGAATCCGCACTCGCGCAGCGCAGCTTATGCAAGTCTGGACTTGTTGACTTTGACTACGTTAAAATCTATAGGGCCGTGAAGTTTCTAGGGACCCAACGGGCAGAGACCTTGTTCATGGCCAAATTGTCGTAGATGATGTTGATAACACTTCCATGTGATATTCCAAGTTCTCACTCGATTTCTTTGACATTTACCTATTGATTTTCGAGGATCATCCTCTCCACACTGGTCACATTGTTCTCGACGGTCACGTCTGACGGGCGTCCTGGACGTGGGTCATATTCAAGGGACTCACGACCATGTTGGAACTCTGTATTCCAGCAAGCAATGGTTGCATAGGAAGGGGCGGTGTCGGTGTACACTGCAACCATGTGTTCATGGATCTCTTTTTCATTCTTGCCTTCCTTGGTCAAAAAATTGAACACTGTGCGGTGCCCCACCTTCTCCATTGTTAAAAAATTTTCTGACTGACGATCTGCGATCAGCTACTGCTTCTTAAATAGACGAGGCAGGAGCGTCCGGTTGCAGGTCCTGACTTGTAATAACTTGTCGTAACACCCCCACAAACAGCCATCCCTCTTCCTTTGTTTTGCTCTACCGATTCACAAAACTTATTGACCGCCCCTCGTACTTTTGACCAAGGAAGGCAAGAATGCAAAAGAGATCAATGAACACATGGTATTAGTGTACACCGACATTGCCCCTCCTATGCAACCATTGCTTGCTGGAATAGGGAGTTCTGCCATGGTCGTGAGTCCCTTGAAGATGACTCCCGTCTAGGACGCGCGTCAGACGTGACCAACGAGGAAAATGTGGCCCGTGTGGACAGGATAATCCTCGAAAAACGTCGGGTGAAGGTCGAAGAAATCGAGCAAGAACTTGAAATATCACATAGAAGTGTTATCAACATCATCCATGACAATTTGGCCATGACCTAGGTCCCTGCCCGGTCGGTCTCTAGATACCTCACGCTCCATGATCGACTTCCACGTCGTTAAAGTCCACAAGGCCAGACTTGCACAAGCTGCCCTGCGCGAGTGCGGATTTAAGGAGCTCAACCATCCCCCTACAGTCCAGATCTGGCTGCTAGCGACTACTTTTTGTTCCACCAGCTCAAGTCTGCACTGCGTGGACGCCGGCTTGGGGACGATGTAGATGTCCAGCTCGCCGTCCAGACGTGGATTGAACAGCAGTCGGAAGATTTCTGGTTTTCAGGAATTCGAAGCCTCAGGGACAAGTGGCGCAAGTGCATTGAAGTCGAGGGTAATTATATTGAAAAATAATAAAACACTTTTTCTCATATCTTGTTTCCTTATATCTGAATTGCAAAACTTATTGACTGCCCCTCGTATATATCATCAATAACTCTGTACAGTTAGAAGGGGATTTTTTTGAGTATTTGAATAACAATTTGATCTTAGTTCCGTTATGACTAAAGTATTTTTATCAAAATTATTTCTAATAATTTTTCTTATAACATCCCCCCAAAATGGTGATGTTCAGAAATAAATATAAGTATCAAAATTTGGTGAACTTTTTAAAACCCAAAGAATCACAAATGGTGAAGTTCAGAAAATCTATAAAAATTTAACCATGGCTGCATTTTAAAGATTTTAAAATTTAATCTTAGTAGTGAAGCGCAAGCTTTCGCCGTAGGGAGGGAGTGACGAAGCCATTGCCTGGTATATATAAATATATATATATATATATATATATATATATATATATATGGCGAAGCCATTGCCTGGTCTTTCAAAACTATTCATGCCGTTTACTGCCACAGAGAGGGACGTTTTTTGTAATGAAGTACGCCGAAACTCACTTAAATGTAATTGCACAGCGTGAATTCGTGAGAAGCTTTCATAAACACGTACCAACTGGGAAGCATAATTTGGCGTGGTATAAGAAGTTTAAAGAGGAAGGCTGTTTGTGCAGCAAAGATGATCTGGACCGCCAGCAGATTCAGAAGAGATCGTAAACCAACCTCAGCAAACGTTTCGGCTGACTAAAAAAAATTGTAAAAAGAGCACGCTTGGATACCATAAGTTTGAGGTATCATAAGTTAACGCTTTTGACTGACTATCTACAAATTTAGAGTTGTGCAGGATTTAAAGCCTTGTAAAAATCAAAAGCGTAATTTGCTGTTTGGATATGCTAAAGAAACCTGAGGCTGATTGATGACTTTTAAACCAGGCTTGTTTGCAGCGAGGAGGCTACATATTATACGAATGGTAAAGTGAACAAGCAAAATGTTCATATAGGGGGCGAATAAAATCCACATGCCACAAATAAACAAAAGTGTGACTCGCCAATAGTGAATGGGTTCTGCACCATCTCAAAGAAACGTGTACATGGCCAATTTTTCTTCGGAGAACAACACCAACGACGACTATCTGGAGATGCTTCTGAAATGACAACTTGGCGAGCCTGAGATAAATGAACGTAACCAATTCATTTTTCAACAAGATTTGACTCCACCACACTGGAAACTTACAGTGCAAATATTTCTCAACGACAATCTGCCCGGAAAATGGATCGGGTATGCAGGCGATGGAGACAACGTGCTATTGAAATGGATCCCACGCTCACCTGACCGGTCACCGTGCGATTTCTTTTTGTGGGGCCATGTGAAATGATTGGTCTATATCCGAATACTTCCTAAATGCGAAGAGAAACATAAGGGAATAATTAATGAGACTCTAAATACTATTACACACGACATGATGCAGCGTATGTAACAGGAACTTGACTGCCGTCTTAATGTTCGCCGCATCACCAGCGGCGCAGACATTGAACATTTGTAATAAATTGAATATAGAATTAGGATCGCACAGGATACTCAATTGAAAATCTGTATAATAAATCTTTGTATGTTTACAATTAAATCTATTAACTTTCATTTCTGTTGAACATGCAGTTACTCTATGGACATCTCAAAGGATGTGAACTTTTTGTTAGACACTCAGTGTATATATATATATATATATATATATATATATATATATATATATATATATATATATATACGTGTATGTTTTTGCTTCTAGCAAGCCGGATCTTCAGAAGGAAATGCTGAGCAAGTACTGAATATAACATATATTGCCAACGTTTCTGTCTCTGGACCCATTTTCTAGGTTCGAATATTAAAGATTTATAAAGGCGCTTTCAATAAGGTCGCTCGAATTTTATATGTCCAAAAAACAAGTTGTGTGTGATATATGCACTCAATTTATTTCAAATTTGAAAGTACATTTTATGGCATTAAGTGTGGAATATGACTTCATTTAAATGTCCGCCGCGGCTTGGCTTGGTGGAACGTATTCGGGAGGCCCAATTTTCGTTGACTTTGTCGCATAAATCCGGCTGAATTTGCCTGATAGTGTTCGTTATGTTGACTTTGAGGACACCAACTGTGTTTGGATTATTCGCATAGATCTTCGATTTAAGGTGGCTCCAAAGAAAGTAGTCTAATGGTGTTAAATCGCATGATCTCGGTGGCCAGTTGACGTCGCCGCCGCGAGAGATGAGCCTGCCCTGAAATTGCTGGTGAAAATGTTTATAGTGGCATGCGCAGTTTGGCACGTAGCGCCGTCCTGTTGTAACCACATGACGTCAGTATCCATATCAGGCATATAATCCAGTTGAGGCCAAAAGAAGTTGCTGTAGGTCTCACCGTTGAAGGTTATGGAAATCCCATCTTGATTCTCAAAAAAGTACGGACCGAGGATTCCGTTAAACGAAAATCTGCACCAAACAGTGATATTGTTGGGAGGCAATTGGTCCTGAGGTATCTTATGTGGATTTTTTTCGTCACAGATCCTACAATTTTGCTTTTTCACAAATCTATTAATCCAAAAATAGGCCTCGGCGCTGAAGATGATTTTTTGGGGGAAATTATGGGCAACTTCCAACTGACCAATCAGCGAACACACAGCGTTGTCTATGGTCGTTTACTTTAAGTTCCTGGGTAAGTTTGATTTTGTACGGGTGCAGACCCAAGTCCCTACGCATAATTGGCCAAACTGAAGTCGCAGAAAGGCCAAGTTCTTGTGAACGACGAGAAATTGTCTGCCTCGGATTTTGCTGTACAGTCTCATTTACGGCAGCGATGTTTTCAGCAGACCTTGCGTTTCGGTGACGTACGGGTGTTGGCTGATTGTTGATCGACCCTTTCGCTTCGAAGTTGGCCACCAAGCATCAAACTGTGGACTCGAGGGGACGATTGTGGCGAGGATAGAAATTACGTATTACGCAATGTTTGTAGAACGGAGCACTGATTTTGATAATAACATTTAATGATTTGCACACACTGTTCATCGCTATAACCTTCCATCGTGACTTGCCAAGTACTACTGAACAGTTCACAATAAGCTTGCCAGATGTCGCTTAACAACATGGCTACTATCGCCTGACAAAGCTCGAGCGTCCTTGTTAAAAGACCCTTTATAAGAACAATTGCTTAACAATTATAGGACCAATGATAATTAATGGTTTTTAGGCTAAAAATGTAATAGGATGGAAAACAAAAGGAAAAAATCAAAATGCAATATAAAGGAGAAAAATCAGAATATTAAGATAAAATAAATCAATTCGAAGAAAATTAATAAAGTTACAATTAGATGAAAAGGAAAATATCAATAAATACAGTAAAAAATTTTACCTGATTAGGAGAAAGCTGTCAGCTGAATGAATGAATTTAAAAATTATACTAACAGGAAAGATGTGTTTTAGTATTAGTTGGTTCTCTGATCTATGTAGTTGGTTGGTCGAAAAACAAAAAAAAATGTTAGCTAGTTGGTTGTTAAAGTGGTAATTAATTAATGGTAACTAGTTTAAAAAAATTCAAACGAAATTAATCAGGCAATATGTAACTGTGGATGTAGAGTCCTTATTTAACTGACGCTGATTTTATTAAATTAAAAGGGACTAAATTATGAGAAGGTCAGTTTTAGATTTTGATGCAGATAATATTTTAAATTGATTAAAATCTATAGGTATTTTACATGAATAGGAATGAGATCAGATAACAGACTTATCTTTGACGGAGAGATCCATTCCTGTTCTGTAACTGACCCTAGGGTGAGAATCAATGCGAACCTTGAGAAGACGTTCCGTACAACCAATCTACGTTCCCAAAGAACATTTATGACAAGTATATTTATATACTAAGCTGAAACGAAAAATATCAGGAATGGTGTCCTTTACAGTGAACAAAGAACTATTTATTAAGGGGTTTACAAAAATTGCCGTTAAATAAAAATGCGGATAGATTTTTTTCAAAATATTTGACAATTCCTTCTTAAAAGTATTAGTTTGGTATCCCATAATGGGAAAGGAAATGTATAATTCTTTGGCGGGGAACATTATAATTATTTATAGGTTTAAAGACATTATTTCAAAATTCCTAATGCAATTTCTAACAATATGGGGAGGGTAGTTGATTAATTTATAAAAGATTTAAGTTTGATCATTTCCAAATGGAATAGGGTTCAGTTAGTATTATTTATTTTTTATTCATATCTTGGGTTGTTTTTACCAAAATACAATGATTTACATTTACTTATATTAAATTTTAATAGCCAATTTGAAGACCAAGAATATAATTCATTTAAATCATTTGGAAGTTTCAGGTTGTCTTGAACTGTATTAATCTTTCTATATAACTTTGTATCATCAGCGAATATTTTATAAGTAGATGAGACACAATCACGTAAATCATTTATAAAAATCAAAAAGAGTAAAGATCCTAGTACGCTTCCCTGGGAAACACCATTTGTCACATCAATCCATTTTGACTTTGCAGAATTGACCATGACTCTTTGGTTCCTATCAGTTAAAATGTTTGTAATCCATCCCAACAGTCTAGCTCTAATACCATAATTAAATAACTTATTTTTTAACCTTTAATGCGCATCAGTATCGAATGCTTTTTAAAATTCAAGATACATAGCATCAAAATCACTCTGTTCATCATCAAATGTTGAAAAATCATTCAAGCACTTTAGCAGGTTTGTAGTCCAAATTCGACCACATGTAAACCCATGTTGACTGTTTTGAAAACACCTTATTAATCCTGGAACCACATGGTGGGGAGATTTTCACCCGAGCGCATGGTGTGGTCACGTGATTCATAGCCATAGAAGCACGGGAGCACGCTCCGTCCCTCAGTACCTTCATTACTTTGTGTGATATCTTGAACGGTGGGTGTGCGCTCTCACTCGGGGTTTGGAATTTCTCATAATGGGGGAAAGTTTGTGATTTGGGGAGAAATTCACCCGATGTTATGGTGACTGTGAGAAATTTTACCAGGGTGATATACTCCCTACGTTGTGGTGACCGTACTATTTTGTGAATAACAAAATTATGGCTGTTCGAGGCAAGTGGCCCAGTAAAGATGGACTTTCGGACATAATAAACAGATCAGGCCTATCATTGCCAGAAAGTAGTGATAGTGAAGGTGTTGATGATGTTGTCACATATTGATAATGAAAGTGAATTCAGTGACAACCTAGAAATAGACGAACTATATGATAGTGACGAGGACGAAGAGTATGTGCCCGTGATTGAACCAGGAAGTAGTGATGAGTTTGAGGGGGATGATGCTCCTCCAAAGAAAAGAAAAAGGAAGATTTTCACGTCCACACCAAGAAAATGTCCTGCTCCTGCCAGTACTTCTGCTGCTGCCCCTGATAGTAACTCTGCTACTGCCCCTGCCAGTGGTGGATGGAGAGGAAAACGCCACCTGGGGGCTGATGCTGCTCCCGTTGTGGACTTCAACGAAACATCAATTTACACCCGAAGTAATTCCAGGTGGAGATGTCAGCCCCAGCACGTTGCAACAACGAGGGGGGTTGTCAAGGAACAGCTTAGCAAGGCACACTCTGGGGCTAACTTAGAAGGCAAGGGATATAATCGCACCTGAAGAGGTAATCAAGCTCTTTAGTATCGATTCCATTGTTCAGGAAATCGTCACTTGGACAAACAAACGTATAGAGCGTGTGGGGGGAAGTATTGCAAGTCAACGTGCCACATACGGTGCTACGGAGCCTAAGGAGATATAAGCACTCCCGGGAGTGCTCATAGTGGCAGGGCAGCAAAGCGATAACCATCTCTCCCTCATTGAGATGTGGAGCACTGTAAGTGAGTGACCCCTGTATCCGGCAGCAATGGCCAAGGGGAGGTTTGAGTTTTTCCTACCCTGTTCGAGGTTTGACAACCCCGAAACCTGTAACGAGAGGCAGAAACAGGATAAATTTTCCCATGTGAGGAAGGTGTGGGACAGGTTTATTGAGAACTGTGGCCGGCTCTATGTTCCACGTGAAAACCTCACAGTGAACGAACAACTGTTGGGGTTTAGAGGGAATTGCCTCTTCCGGATCTATATCCCCAACGAACCTCCCAAATATGGCATCAAGCTTGTGCTGATCTGCGATTCTGATACCAAGTATATCCTAAAGTCCATACCTTACCTTGGCAAGCAGGGGCCAAGGCCACGGCATGGGGTTAAACTCGGGCATTACTTCACCAAGGAACTCACCAGGCCATACCACGGAACAAACAGAAATGTGACCAGGGACAACTGGTTAACATCAGTGCCTCTCATCTCCTACCTCCTGAACAACTGTCGAATGACCCTTGTTGGCACAGTTTGAGCCAACAAGGCTGATATTCAACAGGAGATGAGGGCAAAGGAAACACGACTGCACGGTTTGAGTGCCTTCCTCTTCACCAAAGAGATGACGCTTGTGTCGTACGTCGCACAGACATCCCGCACAGAGAAGAAAATGGTGCTTTTCATGTTATCCCAGCGCACGTAGCACCCCCAGCCTACCATGGCACCAAGTGGCAAGCCAGATACCATAGAATTTTACAATGCCACAAAAGGAGGGATCGACTCATTCGACCAAATGTGTGCAACGAATTCAATGTCTTGGAAGACACGACGTTGGCCCCTCTGTGTGTAGTATGGCATCCTCAATTCAGCGAGCATTAATGTCTTCATCATCAGCTGCGAGAACCGCGCAAGGAAGGGTATCAGCATACCAAAGAGGAGCGCATTCATGATGAATGTGGAGGGGGCACTCATCACTCCCTGGGCTCATTCACACCTTTCATCACCAATCCTGTCCCGCCAACTTCATACTTTGATAACAACAATGGGTGACCTTTCATCACTGGGCAGCGCTGCCGGGTCGCTAGGGAAGTCATTTTCTGATAGTAAGTCACCCCTGCTACGCTGTTCTGACTGCCCTAGCAAGTCAGACTGGAAGACCTGGCACCGCTGCAACATGTGTGCCAAACCAAAGTGCCCTAGGCATCTGTACCCCACCTGCGGTGACTGCCTGTAAAAGGTAAGTTTATTTTTCAATGTGTGTCTTCATTTTGTATGGAAATAAATGAATGTCCGCTTTGGAAAAAGGATGAAAAACAAATGAAAACGAAAAACTCAACAAAAAATATAGCCATTTTTCACGTGTCTTCTATACATATCCCATGGCAGTAGAGGGCTGTACCTGACTCAGGCGAGGGTTAAATTACCTCATGACCATTGTAAAACAGGAGAAGTCTCCAGCTGCAGTAATGTTTTTTGCGAAATTTGTTAGTCTTAGCACTTCTTAAAATTTAGTCTCTTTTAGTCTAGTTCACCATAAAAGCAGTGACAGTATCAAGATAAAGAACAAATTAAGGATACTAGGTAGCATCCCAAAGCTGAAGAATTACTTTTTCACTGTATACTTTGTAATAAACCTTAATTGAAAAATATTATCCTTTTTTGATTTTCCATAAATGGGTGAAATTCTCCCGGGGTTGTGGTTAGTGTGACTCAAAATGAACGTTGTGGTTCTAGGGTTAATTTCTAAGTGATTTTGAATTATTTAACGAATTATTTTTTTCAAATAACTTAGATATCTCTGATGTCGATGAGATAGGTTGGTAATTCTTGCTATCACATTTTCTTCCACCCTTATGTAAGGGAGTAATATTAGCACACTTCCATATAAGGGGCATACATACACTGTGTTTCCAATGATTTGGTAAATAATATTGACAGAGGTATGATGAATTGAATTTCTTCATATTTTAAATTGGTTCCTGAATTTCAACAGGTCCAGCAGCTTTATGAGGTTCAACATTCCTCAAAACTTCATGAACTTCATCTTCACTGATTTCAATATTTGGTATCTCATGATCTGCATCAATAAGGATATTATTAGTTAAAACCTCCAAATGACACCAGAATTCCTTAAAATATATTTCACATTTATCATCTGTTTTAAAGTATTCATTTAATATATTGGCATTTTCGAAATCTGATTCAGCTAATTTGCCATCTTATTTAATTAGTCTTGATAAAGTTCCTTTCAACATTTTTCTTACTATTTATATATCTAAATAATACTTTTTTGTTTGACTTTGATGCATTTATAGTTTTATATTCATAGTTTTGCTTAATTTTCCTTAATTCTCTTTTTACTTTATATCTTTCCTTTTGTAGTTGATTTTATTAGTCGTAATTGTATTTTGTAATGCTCGATTAAATGCTAGTTGTTCGTTTTTTTGATGCAGCTCTGTTCATCCATGTTTTTTTTTTGTTACAATCTATTATTTTCTTTGGTAATGGAACACATTTCTTTGTGCTGTCCAGTAATACATTGTTGAAAACATTAACAGATTGATTTAGCTGATTGATTCAATCCACTTTCTGCAGGCAAACAATTAACTTATGCTTATTTAACTTATGGTAATTCAGCCAATGCTCTACACTTAAATTGTAGGTAACAGCAACTGAATATTACCATTTTAATATATGATGGTCTAACAGTCCAAGAGGAGGATCATGAGTAATGTCACATATAATACCATCATTGTTTGGTATTATTAAATCTAATAAACTCTGTATTTCATTCCCTCTACTTCTAGTCAGTTTACTCACATATTTTGTAAAGAATTTTCATGAAGGGAATTCAGGAAATCACCTGCAAAAACATGCAAATTATTTGCTAATTTATTTAATTCCCAATTTATATTTGGGAAATTGAAATAACCAAAAAGCAAAATATTTTTGTACATTTTAGTTATTTCATTTAATTGATTCAACAAATAATATTATTTTTAATACAACTGTTTCCTTTTCTGTGATAGCATCCAATGGAATGCTCAACACGATTAATAGCAATTTTTTAAATCAATGATTCATTAAAATGATTATCTAAACTTACCTCTTTGGATATGATATTATCCCTAAAATTTAATATTATAATACCTATTTTTTCTAAACTATCTTTCCTTAATAATCTCTAACCATTTATAAGTAGAAACAATTTTTTACATGATCTTTAATTAAGGCATGTTTCACTAATTCCTATTTAATTAGGATTGTAATTACTGATATAGGCCCAAAATACACATCATTTATTAATGTTATTTTTAGCATTCCTATAAATTATTTTTAGATTGGTAAGATCAACCATTAAATTTGATTTACCTTTTATAACGAATTACTTATTGGACTCAACATATTTACATTACTATACATATATACATTTTCACACATAAAAATTAACAAAATCTATTTCTTGTCGCGAGCGATTCTTGTCGGGAGAGATTACATTTCACTATGTCTGTCGGTCGGTCGTTCCCCGTTTTGCTTTTTCTTATAATAACATCATAACTATTCGGCCGTTCTAACGAAATGTGAGAACCTTATATTGTTTTACATTCTATTTCGAATCCTATAATTGCCAAAGTCCTCCTAAGTTTAGCAGGGAAATGATTTTGTTTTAGCAATACAATCATACCTATTCGGCAAATACTCTGCTAGACTAGACTAGGCGATAATATGCTATACTCTTCTAGGCAAGCCTAGAATAGGCTATACCATGCTAGGCTATTAAAGGCTAGGCTAGGTAATTCTATGCTGAGCTATGCTAAGATATAATGTGCAAAGGTAATATATACTATGCTAATTTAGGGTATAAAATGTTATAAAAGATAGCATTTAAGCTAGACAATACTATGATATTCTAGACTAGAAAATGATAGGATAGTATAGGCTATACTGGACTAAGATAGTTAATTCTAGGCAAGACTATGGTAAGCTATGCTAATCTATACTAGACTAGATAGGGCTATAATATGCGATGCAGGAGTAGGCTAAATTATAATAGGCTAGGGAGGGTTATGCTCGGCTATGTATGCTATATAATACTATGTTAGGCTACGATAGGCTAGCTAACCAACGCTATAATAGGTTAAGCTATGCAAGGTTATTCTAGTCTAGGGTATGGTATGCTATACTAGTCTATGATATACTAGGCTAGGCTATAATATGATACGCTTGGCTATATTATGTTTGGTGTAGTGACGCTAGGATGGGTTATACCAAGCTAGCCTATAGTGTGCTAGGCTAGGCTATCGTATGAAAAGATATATTGGTTAGGCTTTAGTAGCCTATTCTAGCTTGGATATACTAGGCTAGGCTACTCTAGGCGAGGTTATGCTAGGTTCTAGTAAAGCTAAGCTACACTAGGCAATGCTAGACTAGGCTATACTATAATATGCTAAGTAAGACTAGGGTCTACTTAGCTAGGCTAGGCTATACTATAATATGCTATGTTAGACTAGGGTCTACTAATCTATGCTAGGCTATATATACTAAGCTAAGGTAAGATAGAATAGACTATACTATACTAGGTTATACTAGGCTAGCTAGATTACACTAACGTAGGCTAGGTTCGGTCCGGCACAGCTAGGCTATTTAATTTTAGGGTAGGATATGCTATTTTGGGCTATGCTTGGCTATACTAGGCTAAAACAGGGTAGACTATGATATTTTGGGCTATGCTTGGCTATACTAGGCTAAAACAGTGTAGGTTATACTATGCTATGCTGGCTATGATATGCCCTGGTATAATAGGCAATTTTAGGCTAGGGTATTCTAGGTTATACTAGGCTAGGCTAGGCTATACTAGGGTAGGCATTTCTCTACTATGCTATGCTAAAGTAGGTGCCTATACTATGCTATTTTAGGCTAGGCTAGGGTATACTCTGCTATACTATACTATTCTTTACTATGCTATACTATGCTATAATATACTATGCTAGGTTTGTGGTGCTGGAACCACCTTATAGAATCGCATCTGCCTCAAACCACCTCAAAGATGAGCATTTTTAAATCTTCTAAAATTCTATAATTGGTTCACACAAAACCAATGTAACATTCCATAAAATGGTAAATTAATGTGTTATGAAGGGAGTAAAGAGATATTAAACCCTTTTTTAATTATTGCCTCTTAGAATAAAATTGTAGTATTCTCTTTCTTTTCTAACATAATTGTATCATCTCTTTCCGTACGAATAAAAATTGTATTATCTCTTCCAAAATTGTGAATAAAAATTCACCATTAGACTGCCATCTTTGGTTAGCGGTGCTCACAGTTCGTCCAAGAGTTTGGAGGAGTCGAATAATAAATAACGAAAATGTTGATGTGTCGCCAATTCACTTTTCCCGGAGGGAAAAGTGAAAAGGATTTCACGTTTTAACGTCCCTCTCCCTTTTCGGAACGTCCTTTATCGAGTGTAAACTTTCTTCTGAATTGGCGGTGTTTCTTTAATGGTGTCTGAGCAGTCAATAAGGAAAACCTGGACTTGGACTTAAAATGTTGGTGAAATTTAAGAGAGAGAGAGAGAGAGAGAGATAGTGAGAGAGTAAAGTGGTGAAATTGGGTGAGGTTAAAGAATAGAGGTTGTGTGGGAGACAGAATAAATAGGTCCCTAGTGAAAGGGTATCAATGTTTTGCAAGTTTTGATTAAGTTTTTATGATTTTGTGTTGTTTTTGTTTTGTTTTGTTTTATAAACTATAAAAATTATAGCTTATACTAATTAAATTAAACCTGTCAATTTAATTAGGCTAGATTTGATCTGATTGGCATTCAAGCCTTTATTTGGGTGGCGGGGTTGTTCCGCTGTGGGTTTTGGAAAAAGTTTTATGTTTTAAGTGAATTTCAGCTCTTGATTTTATTTCGAAAATATTTAGTAATAATTGGTAATCTTAGTGATACTATGTGATTAATACTAAAGAAACGTGAACATTGCACTAGTCATTTGCTGCATTTTGTCGACTCTGTCATGTGTACTTTGGAGTCATGTCGCCGTCTGTGAAAGCCTTGCTGCTTTTAAAAGGCCCTTTTACTCGAGCGACCTCGATGTCCAAGGTGTACGAGAGAACTCGGGGGACAGGCGGGTGCCGATGGCTTGCCAGATACTATTTGCTTTCTCGTGGAGCGCCACATTGATTGGAGATAATCCAACCGAGGCTTAAAACTCCTTCTATCATTTGTGTTCACTTCATCGGGCGTTTGTGATAGTAAGCAGCGCTTTGTTCTGGATTATTTGTAGTTTCGCCATGTGGGTCTCGGTACTCGCGTTCAGTGGCACGATTGAGTACAGGAGTCTCGAGCGGATGCACGCATCGAATATCCTAAGTTTATTTCAGAGATTTAAGGTACAGAACCAATAGAATTCCCTTAAATCTCTCTTTTTGCATTCGCGAATATCCATTATGGATGTCTATAAGTCGTACTAGTTGGATATTCAGTGACCCGAAAACTCTTATATCTTACCTCTATCCGTTTGTATGCCCTGGTAGAGGGCCCAGAGAGTAATTCAAAAGATCTCTCTCATTTCCCCTGCATACTATCATAAGATAGCTAGAGGTGAAAGGAGGGAGTGTGTTTTGAGGGAATGTGAAGGAATTAATAATGCAGCGGGAAAAATATTTAGGAAAGAAATGGAAAAAGAAAAGATGTGGAATGAGAATGAGGGGGAGGGACCAAAGTCCAATTATATGTCTTTCACTGTACTTTTGTCTATCTTTGGTGCTTGCGAATAGGCCTGATGTGGCTCCGAGCCTACTATCGGGCAAAGGTGTGTAGATTTCACCCTCCACTTTCTCCAATCGAAAAACCAGTGGTCCACTTTCCTAATGAAAATTATCGCGCTTTTTCGCATTCACCAATTTTTATTCACTACTATTCTTAAGCGAGTCCCAACAAATTCACTTCTCACTTTAATTCACTTTTAATAATCCGAAAAAATAAATGGCCCAATGCTATACAAGAGCGGGAAGGGGCGACTAACTCGGATTGGGATTGAGGTAATAGAAGAGGTGAAAGTGTAGGAGAGAGATAGAAAAGGTAGAGATATTGTGTTTGGTGTGTGCGTGTGTTGATGACATGGTTATGAATGTAGGTTACATATGAAGATAATACGGTAGAGGCGATCATGAATTGTGCCAGGCTGCCTGCCAAAGCTTTGGTTTTCCATTTATTTGCCTTTGGTTTGCTTTATTATTTTTTGAGTTTCTAATTTAAGCATTCGGGCCTTTATTATCATATGTTCATATGAGCTTTTTATTTTTGTTTTATTTTTTGCTTTTTACATTTTTCATTAGTATAGTGGTTACATATGTATATATATATATATATATATATATATATATATATATATATATATATATATATATATATATATATATATATTTTCCATAAGCCTATATTTTAAGAACGAGATGTTTTGAAGGTTTGAATATGATTTTTTCTTTAGTTCGGTTGTCACCTAAGTAGATTTAATTTTTTTATCAATTATTTCTAATAAATTCTTTATAATATGAAAAAAATAAAATGGTGAAGTTCAAAAATAAATATGAGTATCGAATTTTTGTGACTTTTTTAAAACTAAAATAATTACAAATAACGAAGTTCAGAAAATTTATTAAAATTTTGGCATGGAAATTATTATAGCAAATTTAGATGGAGAAAAGAAAAAAGAATCATGATAGGACGTAAGACACAGACCGAAGAAGAAGAAGAACTACAGAACTACAGAACTACAGAATCTAGGACCAGCAAAGACCCTAAGGTCCGCTCGAGGCTAGTCCGCTACACTAAATCAAAAACTACGATACACCCTTATCTACGAGTGTATCTCTAACATGCTATTTTTTTTTTAATACTATCTACTGTACACACTTATCTACATGTGTACATTATCGTGCAATTTTAACTAATCAAACTAGGGGTCGGGGGAGATAGAAAGTTTTTCTTCTCATCTTCCGCAGCCACTCGACTTCTAGTGGTGAAAAGCTAATTTAGGGATAGAGACTACTTATAGGATAGGCGGAAAAGAAATGGGACATCTAAGCTACACATGCAGAGAATCGCCGGCATCATTTTTAGTTATCATAATTTCATATCCTTAAACCTCCGCTCCAAACTCTCTCTCTGCAAGGACGTTTAAATTCACAGTGCTCAACTACGTTATATTTAAACTATTCAAATGCACGTCGATACGATTTTTGAACATATTAACCGAAGTGCTATCTACTACGTGGGTGGGCAGCCGATTCCAATTTTGAGTAACTTTAAATGTAAAATAGTTTTGGGATATACTAGTGTTAAAACGCTTGTTCACTAATTTTAACCCGTGCTGACGAGTATTTCCCCTATGATCCAGTTCGAACAGATTGCGAAAGTCAACGTTTGAGAAACCCTTTAGTATTTTAAATACTTCTATTAGCTGGCCACGTAATCTTCTGCGTTCTAGCGATGGCAAATCTAAAGCCCTGAGCCTTTCCTCTTATGATCTATTCCTCAGCTCTGGAATTAATTTCGTAGCCCTACGCTGCACTCTTTCTAATTGCGCGATATCTTTCATTAAATATGGAGCCCAAAATTGAACAGCGTATTCGAGAAGTGGCCACACAAGGGATTTATATAAAGGTAAAATTACATCCTTAGATTTGAAGGTGAAATTACGCGCGATATAACCCAAAACGCGATTTGCTTTTTTACACGCATCCGCGCATTGCTTCGAGAATTTAAAATCGTCTGAGACTAATACTCCCAAGTCTTTTTCTAATTTAACCGCGTCGAGGACTTGGCCTTTCATGGTATATTCTACTCTTAAATTATGGCAACCCAAGTGCATTACCTTGCATTTGCTTAAATTAAATTCCATTTGCCACTTGTCCGCCCAATTGGCAATCGAGTTTAGGTCCCCCTGCAATTTATCGACATCCGATCTTACATAGGCACGATTGCCCAGCTTCGTGTCGTCCGCAAATTTCGAAATCCGACTAAGTATGCCTTTATCTAAATCGTTAATATAAATTAAAAACAATAAAGGGCCTAAAACAGAGCCCTGCGGTACCCCACTACTAACGCTGGCCCAATCTGAACATTCCCCATTTATTACCACCCGCTGCGAGCGATCTTTCAGCCAATTTCTAATCCAGTTTAAAATCTTACCAGTCACCCCAATCGCTTTAACTTTCATTAATAACCTTTGGTGGGGGACGGTGTCGAACGCCTTTTTAAAGTCTAAATATATTACGTCTACAGCTTTGCTTTCATCGTACACGCAAATCATTTTGTGGAAGAATTCGAGCAAGTTAGTCAAGCACGATCTCGCACGCCTAAATCCATGTTGGGTATCGTTAATCAGCTTATTTGCCTCGAGGTGGCTCACTATTCTATCTTTAATTACAGATTCTAAAAGCTTCCCAACTACCGAAGTTAGACTAATAGGCCGAAAATTCGTTGCTTCAAATCTATTCCCCTTCTTAAATATAGGTGTAACGTTTGCTCGCTTGAAATCCAACGGAACTACGCCATCCTCTAATGAGCGATTGAAAATTTCACGCAATGGCTTAACGAGTTCATTTTGAAGCTCCTTTAAATGAATTGGATATACCCCATCAGGGCCCGGAGATTTCGACTTTTTCATTAGCTTAATAAATTTAAGGATTTTCTCGTCATTTATAGTTACATCGGATATGCAATTATCAGCACTACGAACTTCCCCAATTAACGATTCCAATTCGGAAGAATCTTCCACAGTAAACACGCTCGTAAAATGTTCATTTAAAATTTTGGACATTTCTGTCGGAATTTCAGTCAAACGACCATCCTTATCTTCGATCGGCCCTATCGATCCTTTTACGGGTTTCCTATTATTTACGTACCCATAAAACCGTTTCGGTTCATTCTTTGAATCCTTAGCGAGGTTTATTTCATACTTCCTCTTCGCATCTCTGACCGCACGTTTAACTTCCCTACGAGAATCTATGTAATTTTGCCGGCTTATAACTGACCCATTGTTTTTATGAATTTTAAATTTTCTATTTCGGTCCCGGATTAAGCGTAGTATTAACGGACTAAGCCACGGAGCTCTCACCGACTTCCCGCTCTTACGCACATACTTAACCAAATCAGAATTCACACGAAGCAGCGTACATCGAAGTTCTGCGTACATCTCTCCTACCGACCTGTTCTCGAATCGTATTCCCCAGTCTATATCCTTAATCCTTTGGCGAAAAATATCGAAATCACAGCTACCAAAACGAGGGATGAGCTGCGAGCTGATTCTAACTTCTACGCAGGTGTTTAGATCGAATCTAATCGCATTATGGTCGCTGGAAGCTAAATGTTCACCCACACGTACGTTTTCTAACAATGACTCATCGGTTGCCATGATTAAATCAAGAATATTGCTATCACGAGTAGGCTCTTCCACTTTTTGTACGAGAAAATTCTCCAACATAAAGTTTAATAGCCTCTCACCCGGTTTATCAGAAGTAAGGTTGCTAAAGTTAACATTAGAAGAAGAAGAAGAAGAAGAAGAAGAAGAAGATTAAGATTAAGATTAAGATTAAGATTAAGATTAAGATTAAGATGAAGATGAAGATGAAGATGAAAATTAAGAAGAAGAAGATGAAGATGAAGAAGAAAAGGGTGTTCAGGGTGTTAAAATAAAGAGTATAAAGGGGATTAAAAAAGGCGGTTAAGTTTAGCAACTAAGGCTGTAGGCCACACACCGCAGGGGTGCCTGTGTAACCAAGTTCTTCCTGTTAAGGAAGAGAACAGCGGCTTGTAAATATATATATATATATATATATATATATATATATATATATATATATATATATATATATATATGAAAGATAATGGTAAAGCACAATATTTAAATCAAGATTTTATTTATAACCATCGGACTAGTTTTGGCAAGATGCCAATTTAAACTAATGATGAAGAAACTTAGCAAAGAGCATAGTATATATAAGTGTCACACATCCTAAACAAAATGAAACAGCAGGAAACAATCTGGTAAAAAAATAACTCGAGTGAATTTGGCGTGAATGACAAGGTAAACAAAATGGAATGGAACCGGAAACAATCTATTCAGTATATATTTGTTACATTGGTATTTCCCTCCAGATAAATTGAAATTATCAACTTTGTTGATAAGGATGGATTCCGCATTTCACCTCTCAATTTAATTGTTTGATTTATATACATCACGTTAATGTGATATCTTCCATTATATATTTATATATATATATATATATATATATATATATATATATATATATATATATATATATATATATATATATATATATATATATATATATATATTTATATGTATATATATATATATATATATATATATATATATATATATATATATATATATATATATATATATATTTCTTCATTTCATTTTTCATCTTTATTTGCTGTCCATATTCTCATTAGGGGTCATTATTGTTTTTCCATTTCGGTTGTCAATATCGGTAATTTTATTAAGCTGTTTACATTCTTTTATTTATTTATAGATAGGGTTTATGTTTATCGTTGCATTCTTACTACTTCCTTCAAATCTGATACTTTTCATTATCTGGTAGTGTAAACTTACTTATTTCTTCCTTGGTTAAAGTTTCGTTTAGCTCTACCCACAGGCTTCTGTCACGTTCGTGGAGTAGATCATCTGATGTAATTCTTTCCTCCCTTCTCTTATTTTCTATAAATCACGTTGCACAATTTTGTACTTTGGGGGCATATTTTATTTGTGTGGTACTCAATCTATGTGTGGTGATGCTACGATATACCATCTTCGATCGGACAAGGGCTATGCACAGTTTTCTATTGGTCTTATTTGAGAGGTTACGGAATCTTTGTAACGTCGTCATGGTCAGTTTTGCTTCTGTCACTATTTGTGACAGATGGGAGGCGTATCCATTTGTCGTCAGTTTGAGTCCGAAGACTCCCCCCCTCCGTGTTATATCGATATTCTTCTCCGTCGACTCTAACTGCGGCTGTTTACGTCCTGTTTATTGTTATTAGGTGGAATTTATTAAAGTTTGTTTTTACATATTTTATTCTTTCTTTCGTAATCATGTAAGTACTTAATTTCTCTTGCTGTCCTCTTGGCGATGTCTCTTGGATTCTTCCTATCACTGGAGATGATTTGTGTAATGTTATCCTCCAGTTGAATGTACATTGCACTCTTCCGTTGTATGGGGTAGATCACGGGTATATATGGGGTACAGAGTTAGGGAACAGCACCCTCTTTGACGAACACCCGCTTGTAGAGTGAATGACTCACCCATTTGGCCGTTTATTTGAAGAATAGCTTTTCTTTCTTCCAGGTAGTCGCATTATAATTTGTTTAAGTTGGGTTCCATATTGAGGCTAGTAATTTTAGCTTGTAGTTCTAGAATCTATACCTTATCGTAAGCTTGGCGAGGTGGCGGAGTATGACTTCCACTCTGTTGCCTGGCGCTTTTTCGGTGGCGATTTTTACTGCAATAATTGTCAGCGCGGTTTCCGTCTCTCGCTTGTCCTGAACCCGTGCTTTTGTGGGATATAGAGGCTATTACTCTCGAAGTATCTTTGTAACCTTTCGTTTAGGAGCTTTTTGAGTAGTTTGCCGAGGAATTCGAGCAGCGAGATTGAGCTGTAGCTTTCGATTTGGTTTTTGGTTTACCCGGTGTCGGCAAGAAGATCATCTTTTCCATTTTGAAGGCCTGGGTATAGTATCCAGTATTCAAACAGACATTGAAAATCTTCAAAAGTGGTTCATACACATTATTTGATGCATTAATCAGTTGCGCCTTTGTTATGCCATTTAGTCCTGGTACATTCTGCTTAAATGACTTGAATGCTGTCAAGTATTCTTGCATTGTGAATGCCATTCCTTCTTCCGAGCAAATGGATCTCTCCTCATCAACTAAGGCGTATGGCGTAATATTATCTTGTGTTTTTAAGGGGTGATCTACTTAAGATTCAAGACATTATAAAGTTAGAATGTGGTTTATGGGATGGTAAAGAATGTAGGATTAACGATTTGGGTGAAAAGGTGAGGATGATAATGATTAGTACCAGGTTGCCTGGCTAACGCTTTCCTCTTTTTTATGCTTTTTGATGTGTGATTTAAAGTGAAATATTTAGTATTCGAGCCTTATTTTCTTTTGCTCTTTTGAGCATCTGTTTATATATATATATATATATATATATATATATATTACATTTTGATGTGGTTTTCTTTATTATTATCAATAATTCTTTTACTTACTCATCGGGTTTCTCATTTTGTTTGTATAATCGGTAGCCTTCTTAGGGTTGATTCTATTTCGGTGTGTTTATCCTTTCGGTAATTTTGTATTTTATCTATAGATCCAGTTGATGTTATATAACGTTTTTTTCAGTCTCCCTCTTAATCGTTATTTGTAGTGTATTCGCCGGATTTCATTTTCCGCTACTATTATTTGGTTAATTTCATTTGGGGGAATTATGTTTTTTAAATTTTCCCACACTTTCGTTGTTCGTTTTTGTAGGGTTATATTTACAGGTTCTATTGTAGTTTATCGATGTAGTTCCTCTGATAGTATACAATCCTGTCTTTTTAAGTATGTGATGAATCTTGTGGCTATAACGTATTCATCGGTACTATTGGGTAAAGGAGCTTGGGACGAACTGAGGACATGTATAATTTTCTTTTATTTTTATTAGATAGGTTTTTGAATCTGTACAGCACCGACATGGTCATTTTTGTTTCGTTGATTTCCTGAGTTATGTCGCAGGTGTAACCTGCTGTTGTCAGTTTTATACTAAGGACGCGCCCTTCCGTTGAGTATGGATATGCTTCTCCATCGATCCGTACTGCAGCTGTTTTCCCTCTGTTTACGGGTATTAATTTGAATTTTTCTTTGTTTGGCTTGATTTTCTTTCTTATTTCGTAGTCATTCAGGTTCTTTATTTCCCTCGCTATTCTTTGATCTATGTCTCGGGGGTTCTCTTTGTCGCTGGTGATTATTTGTGTGATGTCTTTCGCTAGTTGGATGTACATCATACATTCGGGGGTTGGTTGTGGAACGTCCCAGGTGTAAACTGTGTAAAGCGTTGGCGATAGGCATCCACCTGAGGGACACCCGTTTGCAGGTTGATATGGTTGCCAGTTTGGCATTTATTTGTAGTATGGCTTTTCTTTCCTCCAGGAAGTTGCATAAGTTTTGCAAACACTTATTTTCAGATTAAGGCTGCAGATCTTGGATTTTAGGCAGGGCAAACACACCTTGTCGAAAGCTTTAGCAACATCGCGGAGTACCATGTCTATTCTGTTGTCTCACGCTGTTTTGGTGGCGATTTTCTCTGTTATAATCGCCAACGCAGTATCCGTTCCTCGTTTCCTCCTGAAGACAGGTTGTTGTGGGTTGTACAAGTTATTTTTAGTGAGGTGTTAAATTAACCTGTCGTTTAGTAGTTTTTATAGGGCTTTACCCAGAAATTCTAAGAGCTAGATGGGCGGTAGTTCCGACTTGGTGTTTTGGTTTGTCCAGCTTCGGTAGGAAAATCATCTTTGCCATTTTAAAGGTTCGGGGAAAGTACCCAATAATAAGGCAAGCATTGGAAATCTTCACTATCGATTCATGCACATTTTCAGGAGCATTTATTAGATGTGCCTTCCTTATGCCGCTTTGACCTGGTGCTTTTTGTTTAAATAATTTAATGACTGTTTGGTATTCAGCCATGTAGAAGGGCATTCCCTCCCCCAAGGGGTAACATCTCTCCTCATCGACCTATCTGTATGGTGCAGTGCGCTATTGTTGCGCCTCTAGGGTTTGTAAGATTTCCTCTTCGTCATCGATGTAATATTCTTGGTTCTTCTCTGGTGATATCGAGAATATTTGTTTCCAGTGATTTTTGAAGTCCTCTTGGAGTTCTTCGTTTTTTTGCACTTTCCGGTCCTGTATTTTTAGTTTTATTTTTTTTCTTTTGATTGTGATCCTCGTAGATTTCTATAATCTCTCTAGAATTTCCTCTGATCTGTTTCAACTTTCATTTTGCCTATTATGTTGTTCCATACCATATTTAACTTTATCTGGTTCCATCTGGGAGCAGGTAGGGTTCTATATTCTATTATTGTGCTGTGATTTTGGTCCGCTTCAACAATTCTTTCAGTAATTACTTTTAGTTGTTTTTTAATTCTTCTGTTCCTTGGTTGTTTAGGGATCCAATTTCTAATGTACCCAAGTATTCTTTCCTAACCATTCCAGTATGTTCTGCTGATAGCTTTCCTGTATTGTATTTTAAGTTGGTTGGGTGAAGTTAAAATGGTGGTTATCATACTTAAATGGTCGGATGGGGTTGCGGGGCCTGGTTCTGTGTGGTAGTTTAGGTTAAAACTTTGATAGGTAAGTATGATGTACAAGGTAGTTGAGGCTCGGGTTGTTAGGTAAGTCGGAAAGTCTGGTCCTTCCTTACTTACTATTTCTCTTTGTGTTAGAAGTTGGAGGGATTTAGCTGTTCCGTTTGTATTTGTTGTGTATCCTCCCTCCCTGCATCTTGAATTGAAGTTTCATGTTAATATGGTTGAGGCCCGGCGACGAAAGAGTTTGAGGAAATTGGGAGTTGGTAAATACGAGCGTCTTGGGGGGAGATATACCACAGCTATTACCGGATATCCTGTGGTCATTTCTATTTTTTCTAGTTAGATACGATTCTTCTTAGTCGTTTACCTCTGTGAAATAGATTCCGGTTTTGACGCCAATTACTACACCATCACATCTTGTTTGGGTGTAGTTCGCGGTAATAAATTTATAGCTTGGAATTCTAATTGTTTCTAATGGGGCCGACCTTCGTCGACTACGCTATGGAACAACTTGAAGAGAGCTTATTAATTTTACAACAGTGAAAATAGGTCACACACATATTGCTGATACGTAGACAACATCTACATTAACGTCCAAAACGAAGAACATCTAAAGAACATCAAACGACAATTTGAGCAAAACTCCGTGTTAAAATTCACTTATGAATTAAGCAAGGGCAATAAACTCCCTTTAGTGAACGTTGAGGTACAAACCATCAAGGGAAGCTACAACACAAAGGTATATAAAAAAGGTACAGACATGGGAAGATGCCCCAACGTGGAGAGTTGAATGTCCTGAAAGGTACCAAAAATGTGTAATCGGCTCATACATCCGCCAAGCATAAAATGCTGCTCCACGTGGGAACATTTCTATTAGCAGAACTTTGACGTAAAAGAAACCCTCGTGAACAATGGTTTCCCGAACAGCATGTTAAAAAACGACATCATCATTTTTAAGTATGCAATACAAAGATGCGGATAAAACGAAAACTAGTCAGGAAGCAGTAAATAACATCAAACTACATTTCAGAAATCAGATGTCTACGGCCGAGAAAATAGACGAAAAAACAGCAAGGAGATTGTTAACCGTAACATCAAGGTTAAGAATCAAATTGACAAAATTCATCATACTATATACTATAAAACGAGAAAAGTTAAATATATCCTTATGGAATAGAACAGCTTCCAAATTTCCTCGAATCTAAAGTCAATCAACATAGTTTACGAGTTTAATTGCCCCAATGAAGACTGCAAGCTTCATAATAACTCAAAATATGTTGGCATGACAACCACCACTCTTTCGTGCGTTTAACCATGCATCTGCAAATCGGAGGGCCACCCAAATCATATGGAGAGCGCATATAACATCAAACTAACTAGAGATATTTTAGTTGGAAACACTATAATTAAAAGAAAAGATGGAAATAAAGCTAGGTTGAACATCTTAGAAGCCATCTTAATAAACCCAGAAATGTTGGCTTTCAACACCCAGTTGGAATAGATCATTAAAGTTGTTTTAAAAATTCCACTCACTGGATTGGCTTGCTTCCCTTGACATTACGCTCAAGCGAGAAGAAACATGACAGCAACATGACTTGACAGTAATATGAGAGAAACTAATACTTGTGGCAGATCAAGAATGGAAGACGAAGGCCAGGTTTCCTGAACAAAATAGGCCTGTAATAAGCCTAAATATTTTCTGTATCATGACAGAAACAGTTAATGACGAGAATAATAATTAGAACTATAATAATAACCTAACCTAACCTAACCTTTTTTAAATTTTTATTGTCTCGTAATCTTGATGGAAATATACTGCTTATTCTTAGACTTCCATCACAATTACAGTAGCCTATAAGACCAAGATCCAGACCACTATTTCTTTCATCAAGTAGTCCCTATATTCGGTGTTTGTGTTATATAACTTACATAAGGTTTCCGTTCGCCCCTACCTTTTCCATTCCACTATTAACTACTGTTTTGTAAATTTTATAAAGGAAAAGCCATTGTTGATTTTCACTAAAAACAAAAGATGTTTTCCATTCAATTTAATTTCCCTCGTTACACCATTTTTTTCTTTTCAAAACTGATATTGTTGAAAGTTGCCTAACTTCGTATCCATGACGACCGTAAGCCCGCGGGCATTGCGCCAGCGCTTTTGGCCAGGGAACACTCTAATGAACCGCATAATGTGTTGTCCTTTTTTCCTATTCATCCTATTTCTGGTATTAGAATAACAACTTGGAATCATATGATTTTGAGTTACAATTAATCTAAGTTCTAATGAATTAAAATTAAAATTTTTAATTTTAATGAATTTATATTTTAAGCAAATGAAGTTATACTTAAAATGAGCCTTACCGTTTTGAATTAAATAATATGGTACTAATTCAAAACCATCAAAAGAACATTGGAGAGAATTATTTATAAAAGTGATGAAGAAGGGAAATGGTAATGATGTGAGTCACGTATTAGAAAATTCAATTCGAGAGACGGAGGAGATGGTCGTGGTAAGCCACGCAACTCTCCTGGATCCACTCTATTTGGCTTTAAATCAGAGTCTCTGTTTGAATGAATTTAAGAGTATTGCCTTTCTTTTGATGATCAAATTTTACTCAGCGTCAATATTAAAAATAACTTTGTACATTTGGCCCAATTAATCAAGTAAAAGTAGAAAGTAAAACTTAAATATATTTCATTTTAATGAAATACGGAGTGTTTCAAGTATATTTATTACTGGATAGGGTATTTACAATTAAAATGAAATAGATTTAGTTAAATATTTCCCCTTATTGCGATATTTTAAGCATTACGGCTTTATGCTTAAATACAAAATATGTCACTTCACAATTGTGTTACCGGTGCACACCACATGTGACTTACACAAATTTTTCGTATGCTTAAAGCTGAGAATTGTATCGCGTGACACTTCCACATTTGTGTAATCCACAATTGTGACATGCAGCGAAGTTGGTAGTACTGTTCGTGATTTGTTTACATTTTTGTTCAGTTCCACGTGATCCCTCAGGGTTGTCAGCAGTGATGGAAATGGAGAAAAAGGTGCCAAGTTCATGTTACGCCTCAAGAAGCCAGAGAAGACATCCTGGAGGATAAAAAGACTGAGTTTTCTATGAAGGGAAAAATAAAAAAGGCAGAGGCTTGGCGGTCCATTGAAAAGGAATACAATCTTGCTGCACTTCTACCACATAAGAATAGTGTCCAACTAAAGAGGATGTGGGAACACATGAAAGGTAAGGTGAATCACTCGATTGACAGAGTCCTTATTTAGTCTGAACCTCATGATGAACTCTTGACCAGGCAGTTCAAACAAGTTCATACGATCCACAATTATTCTTCGTGGAGCCCTCCTCATCAAGAATTCCAAGTCATGAAGATCTCGGATCGCGCGAAGTTCAGGGAACAAATTAACATATTGCTGTAATAAAAATCATATGTAGTATGGAGCAACAAACTGCAAATAAGTTTTTATAGCATATCTATATATATATATATATATATATATATATATATATATGAACAAACTCACAAAGTGGCACGTGAGGACAGCAATAATATGTAAATTAATCCAGAGGAAAATGAAAAGATGAATCCAAGCACGTTCGAACTATATTTGCAAATATAGTTCGAAAGGGCTTAGATTCACCTTTCATTTTCCTGTGGGTTAATTTTATATATATATGTATTTATATATTTATATATATATATATATATATACATATATGCATTCATTTACAAGATGCAACCCACAGACATTAGCTGCTAGGAGTTACCAAATAAGATTTTAACTGCATATTGTGTTATTGTCCCAAAACTTAACAAAACATAGCCTAACCTAATTAAGCTTTTAACTTAAGCTTATAACAAAAATAAACAAATGAATCTTTAAAACTATATAAGTAAACAGTTATGTACTTATTAACCTAATAAAAAAATAATGTGAGATGTTTGTCATCTATTCACCGTGCTGAAAGTTGTTGTTGTTGTCTTGTATTTTCATGAGTATATTTACAATGTTTAACCGATATTTGGGCTATCACTTTTTACCCATAATAGCATTCATTTTTTAGTTTGAACCATCCAAACATTACCTGAGTCATATACCTTTGGAATCAGAATCTGTAATGCAACGTGCAACGCAATTATTTAATGTGTAACGCAAAGTGAACAGGGTCGGAGCGATTCACTTTGCTCTCCACATTTCTCCATATTTGTTCCCATAATGTGAACAGTTACGCGGCAAAATTGTGTAGCTCTTCACTAATGTGCGATCCAATTTTCGTTTAAGCATACTGTTTTGGAGTGGAATTCACTTTGTGCTCAACACATTTGTCTAAGCATACGGCCGTTAGGCTCGAAACATTTTAAAGTTTATTTCAAAACAAGGCTGTCAAATTTCCTCCTAATTTTCCTTTACCAGCTTAATTAACTTTATATATTTAGTCATTTTTTAACCAAAGATATCATATAAATATTCGCATTAACACTTCGCTATTTGTTATTTCTATCCCTATAATTAATTTTCCAATCTAACGTGTTATGAAAAAAATTATTACTTGTCAGAGCCTAGCGGCATTCATCCAAAACTATACTAGGATATATAACACATAAATAATTATATCATAGTTAACTTATCTTTAACCGATCCATTTTGAAAAAAGTGATATAATTAATTTGGGTAACTGTACATTAAATAAATCATTTGGTGTTAGGTCTATTTGAGGGATCTCAATCCTAATTTCGTAAGCCAATATCAGGAAACACGAATTATCTATTCCTAAAGTACAGAATCAATTAAGAGAAAGTGAAAATTTAGGGTAACTAAAATTAAAATGGCTTTATAGAATGAAGATGTGTTATTTAAAATGTACAGTAAATATGTATGAGAGCAAATAAAATTTGAGCAGTTCCTAAAGCTTGCCCTCAGTTCCTAGGTAAGGCTCGATCCTCACTGAACCCTGGTTTGCATGGTGATCAAACAAAGCCCAACTTAGTAGGAAATTTCTTGGTTCCCTCTAACTTATATCACCTTTTCTGGCCCCTTGTCCAAGTCCACTTCAAACGGCTCAAAAAATTAGAACTTGAAGATTTTTGCTCTAATGTCCTTCAACGCTCCCACAGTGGTCAACCATAAGGAGAGTGGAAGGTATTGCATAATTGCCCGTTATCTATGGTTTAAGTGACCCAAATATCCTCGTTTTTAAAATGCCTCTGATATATATCGTCCAGACCTATGAATTTCTCCTAACTACACCAGTTTCTATATTAATTTCCCCTAACGATCTTTTTGATGTTAATTTTCTCTATTGTTGATTTATGAGACCTTCCAGAAAGTTCGCGCCGCTTTGTAAAAATAAATATTTATTAGTAAATTTAACCAATTATTTGGTCCCAATTTTGTTATAGAACTTTTTCCTCTTTAATTGGTTTGAAGAACCATCGACTAAATCTCGATGGAGAAACAAGAATTGCCCTGCAATCAATTTTGAACTCACAACGCAACCTCTCACTAGTAAACGACAAATGGTGGATAGGTTGGCGTAGTTAGGCTCTTATCTGGGACTAGACTTACCTAGTACAAGAAATATATATGCATATTTTGACAGGGACTAACATGTTTGAATGTGTTAAAGACAATAGTCAGAGCCTAACTTGATTAAACTGAAAATTCTCTTAGGTGAAAATTGATTTCATGCCATTGTTATTTTTCCATCGTGATTTATTCGTTGTTTTTTTAAACCAAGTAAAGAAGAAAAAGTTGTAGAACAAAATGGAAATCAGATAAAATTTAATAATAAAATATGTATTTTTATTTCCAAAGCGACTCAACGTTTCCCGATGCCCAAATTAATATGTGATAATGATATTAATATAAATAGTAATAACAATGGCAATAATTTTTTAATAGTATTAATAATCTCTTTCTATAATTTGTATACATGTGCATATTTAATCATAGATTTCTTTGTGAAGAAGAGTATAAGAAGGAAATGACTGACGAGAATCCTGACAATGATTCTGGTGTTTTTATTAGAAGAAATGAAAAAAAATAAGGTAAGATAATAAATGAAAGCAAGACAATATTTTGAAAATACGAAGACAAGTTTACACAAAATTACCCATTTATTAAAATAGGAGATTTATTTTCGAAAACTCCAGGAATAAGCATGTATAAAATATCTATTTAAACAACTTTAAAACAACCAACTCTAAAATTGACCTTGGACGAAGCTTCTCTTTCCAAGTTAGGATGTGGTAAAATTCATAGGAGGGTATTTATTTACTTGAGGCTCAGCGGACGTATTTGCGAGACGGTGTCGCTATCTTCCCTTGAAGGGAGATTGGTCGACCGCGGAGCCTTTAAAAGAAACGCCATTGAAACCATTGATTTTCGTGGAATGAAAAGATTCGAAGAATTTGTTTGGACGAAGTTAAGAGGAAAAATCAAAATATAGTTGATAAGTTATAGAAGGTAAAGAGGTAAGAGGAAGTTATATTAAGTTGTGAATCGGGCGAATATAATTATATTAAATAGAAAAACAACGAAAATACAACGAGGCCAACTGGCATCGGATCTTCTGGCCTAAAATTTATTCAAAAAGGATTATTCTTCTCGGTTTACTCTTATTTTATTATAATAATATTTATTACTATTATTTTAATTTTATTATTAATTATTATTTCATAATGATTATCATCATCACCACTCTCACAGAAAGCAGTTTGCTAGGTCATCAACACTATATAAAGAATAATACACATGACCACTCTGTATTCTCTATTAAGAACAAAGCCACTCACGAACCTATTTTCATAGTAATACCCTTTTCGAGGTTATTATTATCATTTCCAAATTCCTTCGACACATTTTAACTTCTACATTCTTGACAATTTTAGTTTAAGTTATCTTCTTACAAACGTTTTGCCAGAAATAACCTCGTTGGTTTACGATTTAAATCTCAAAACATCTGAATGGTAAAACCACAGGGATGAAAAGAATCTCTGCATAGATATTGGCATCCAAGCGAGAGGTGAAAACCCTGTAGGAACGAATTCATCCAGAGAACTAGTGATGTCGTTAACTAACAATGAAATCGCTAGATCACTCGTCCTTCCATTTGAAACACACGCGGTAAAAGAAAGAACTTAGAGAAGAGCAAAGAAACTTAAACTCACCTAGGGTGTGTACGAGATTTGCAATTAGCGGATATATTCCTACAATTTATCAATACAAAATTCTACCCCTAAGAGGAGAAGTTAATTGCCAGGGACTATGTAACAATTTTTCACAATTGCAAATGCACCAGCAAGAAATATGCAAGACCTAATTTTAATGTATTAGTATGTAAAAGATCTAATGAGATTTCCTAAATATGTTCCTCTCGCGTTCATGGTCTCTCAAATGTACTCTCTTGGCCATGCATTACCTTAAGAAATTAAGAGTTAGAAAAGTAGGAAAACACTGTTTGTAGCTACATAAAACTCATAATTCTGTCATGGACTTTGAAAGTCAGAAACAGATTCAATTTGACCCGAACCAATAGTCATCAAAATGATATCGCCTTTCATTAGACTAAATAGTAAAGGTTTTCCACTTGTTGTAATGTTTTGTCAAGTCTTTATCCAGTATTTTAAATGCGCCAGGCATCTCCAGATGTATTTATTTCCTTTACTGAGTATTTATATCAAAAATAGTTTTAGTGTATGTCTTTTGTGAATATTCACTATTCTTGTTAATTAATGACAAGTATTGGCATTTGCACTCTTCGAGAACCTACACGAGTTGATTATACTAAAACTGCTGTAAATTACCTCATTGCATTAATGATGTTACTCCCCCGTTGCCTCCAGTTTCGTGTTGACCACGACAAATATTCTATGTTGTAGATCCTCCTGATTCGAATCCTACGTTATAGTGTAGGTCCTAATTGATATATGAAGGACCATGAGAAAGAATTAAAATCTGTGGTAAAACTATGGCAAAATTGTTTTTAACATTTCATATTGAACCTGATTGATAAATGACATTTCATCAAGCGCGTGAACAAAAGTTTAACCGTCTAACATATATGAAACAATATCCAGATACTGACTCAATTCTATAATGAAGAATAGGCTAGGATTTTCTGGTGAAGTTGAGGAATATTACCGAACATCTCTCAAAGGAAGGAGAGCGTTTGTTTGCACAACGGTCCTTTGAGGGCTGAAGCTAAACAATGAGAACATATATTAGTTTGGCTTTTGCGAAAGGGGAAAATATCAGGAGTAGATGTTTCAATCAGTTTAAAAGCATTATATGAGATAGAAATCGTCCTTATCTTTATTTTGCATTAGATTCTAAATGAGGCTATTAAACCAGAGGATTTTACTTAAGTTATTATTATGGTTCGAATAAAATCATTTTCACCATCTCTCTTATAAAACACTTTTTCGCTTTGTATCATGAAATTTATTCTAGAATCCCACATTTTGTTAAGGTTTTACTTATAAATCAACTTCACATTATAATCAAACTGTATATTATTAATATGGTCAGAATTTAATGAATGACTCATTGCGATGAAATTTGAGTTGATAATCTGAAGTACTACCATTGAGTGACTGCAATATTTTATGAATTTATTTCATGATATCTCTAATGTGCCTTGCAAAATCCAGTAATTATGAGATATGGAGTATGCTATTGCCTTCATTTGTGACGAGGGGGAAAATAAGTCTCTCAAAAGGAGCCTTTACTTTCATTCCCAAAATAAAAAGTGCGGATAGAAAACGCAATGAAAATAAAGAAATGCTTCAAATGAGACCTCTCTTTCGCAAGAGTAAGCAACTTGAATGAACGAAGAATTCATTTGGCTGTAAGGTTAGGATATATCTTGTCAGTAAATGAACGTTTGAGGCTCCATCGTAGTGTATTCTCGTAAAAGGTAGCCATGTTATGATTATAGTTACTATACGGCTTAGAGATGGTGCATCAAGGTATCCAAATAAGTAAACACTTTAACCAGGACGATTGTTGCTATTAAGACAACTGTGGACATTTTTTTATCGGAAATTTTCTTGCTCTAACGAGCTTGAGCGCTTGTACGGAGCCCTTAGCGGCCGGTCTGTGTTTCAGAATTTGTGGAACATCGGGAAAAACGACAGTAAAAAATACACATAGTCTTTGTTGCTTGATTGAATGCAAAAACTGAGAGGGAACGTAGAGCTTACAAGAATTAAGCAAGCTGCTAATCGTACGATATCAAATTCTATGTAGAGTTACTAAAATACATGGGTGGATCGATCTTAGATCATAACAAGGCCGCTGACGTCAATTTCCCCCAATTATTTTTTAAATGATACGTTTTTGATTGGTGGAATTGAATTTTATATGCTAAAATCAGGTTTACGCTGGAAATCGCAAGATTTTTCTCAAAGGGTTTCTTGAAATTCTTGTATTCATTTATTCGGTTTGCTGGTTGGTTTGAAGTTTATTGGTTGGCTTGATAAATGAGCTTTTATCTCACCTGTCGTCACGCATTGCTATGGCACATTTATTGTTTTAATATTCTTTACAAAGTCACAATTAATATAGAACTTTTGATTACAATCAACATTCGATTCATAAATAGAATTAGAGCAACTTCCTAGCTGGAAGCTGTTACCTCAGTTACTATGACATTTTTTCTAAATGATTTAAAGGGAGGTTATCACAGGCTAAACAAATTTGGTCTCCGACATCCGCTTGCCATGAATGCAATTTTCTATGTATCGAAAAAATATTGCAAATGACCATGAAAGCGTTGAAAAAAATATAAATTGTCAAAAAGAGAAACACATTTAGTAAAATGGTATACAAAGATTTGAGGAAAAATAATGCCGATTCAAAATCATCAGATTAGGCAATACATAATTTGTATTGAAAGATAAAATGTAAATATCGACAAGAAATAAAGATGTCAGGGTTTATTGGAAACAAAACAAATGTGAAACATAAACAACGCGAAAGTTCGATAAATGTAAAGGCTATCGCAAAACCCGGTTCACACGGCCAAAATAAAACACACACAAGAAGTTTATAGAAGATCAGGGATCTAATGGCCTACCAGAAATTTACCAGAATTTATCACGACGGTGCTAAATTACAAGGTATTCGCAAGGGGTTAAATGAATACACACATAAAAGTATGTACAGTATTATTTACAACAAAATTAAAAAGAAATAAATTAACTGCTAACAAATTATAAGGGGGTATATCAAATAATAAGAAAAGTCACAAAGGCTTATCACCAACTAACGAGCACAAGTCGTTCTAACCAAATAGATATTCGCGCATACAAAATTGGGTTCTATGAATAATTTGCTTAAAGCCGAAACGAAACACGCCGTTGAAGATGAAAATAGGTTTCGCTACTCTAGTGACAGGTGTTCCCGGAATAACCTTCCTGCCTTGCGTCCCTTACCCAAAGGCCCAAAGTTACATGAATAAAACTAAATTCATTGAAAAGGCAGCAAGAAGAAAGAAATACTCTAAAATAGCTGATACCAGAGCAGTGAAATAATAACCCACGTCTGAAACGCAGGCGAAAGAGGCTCGGCAACGATGAGTGAATACGACCCAAGTCCACAGGGTTGAATGCAAAGACTGTTTTCTGCGAGGAAAACCAACAAATGGCGATATCTGAGAAAAAAGAATCAAGACCACGAGGAACCATCACTCAAAGGCCCAACCATCCGAGAGAAGGAATTCGAGATCACAGAATTGCACAAAGAGTAGATGGCGAGGTTACAGGGGGAAAACTTTCACGTGCTCAGTGTGAACGTCTTTCCAAAGGAGAACACTTGCAACCGTAACTAGAAGAGCACAATTCGATCCAGCTGACAGAGGGGCAGCGACAACGCTCGCAGGAATCAATGGCAAAAAATCCTCGCTGCACGAAGGAATCCAGTAAGGGTCTCCAAAAATCAACAAAGTCAAATGTAAGTGACGGAAAACGATTTAGCGGAGCAATTAAGGAAGAATCCACGCAACAGAATAAATTAAAAGGCCTCACGGCCCCATTTATATCTTTCAATCCAAAGGGGAAAAATGAAGTGGGGCAGAAGGAGGGTGGGGAATGAATCGCTTCCTCTACCCAAATTAGGTTGGTAAGTTACAGAATTTATGCCAAAAATGGTAGCCTCAAAGCGGGTTAACCTGCGTTAAACAACGTAAGCTATGAGGAGGAAGAGACGGCATGGGAATACGAGGGCCTACCCTTTACAAAAAAATATATGACATTATAAATGAATCGATGAAAATTACATTTGCATTTTAGAATACTAGAAAAAATGACTTGGCCTGGTGGAGATTTCGAATGTATTTCAAATTAATGAAGGACAAATCCAGCACATATTAACTGTTGATAGGTTATGAAAGGTGAACAAGCAGATTATCTGATGCAAAAGAGAGAAATTTAAGAAACGTAGAGAGTCGCGAGTAAAGTTTTGCGGTCTTGAGCTTCAAGGCTAAGCTTCGTTGAGCAAAATACCCATTATTATTAATTCGATATGCCAGCTAAAGGGAAATGGGTGCTTTCACACTCTGCTTCATTGCCATAAATCATTTATTTCACTTGCGGTGTTTTTGGTAATGGTAGATGAAAGGAGTAGATGAAGGACCATTGGCGAAATGTAGCGGAAATCGTACTCATCGTAGCAGGTGAAAAGGGTGAAGGGGAGTTGTTAAAAGGCAAATATCAAGATGAAGACCAACGTTGAACCCCTTTGCGATTAAGGAGGGTAGACGAGAGGTTACGATAGATGATGATAGAAGGATATGAAGACGATGGTCAAGGGAAAGATGAAAATGTTAACTTAACACATTTTTTATATAAAAAATGAGAGAGGAAAATAAAAATAAAATTAAGCAAGGGAAAGAGCGTTGCGCTCAAATAAATTGGAGAAAATATTTGCAATGTATGGAATGTGTTAATATAATATTTTTCTCTGCCCTGAAAGTGTCAATTTTAATATCTTCTTAGCAAAAATTATTCATCCTTACCCTTCATTAACTTCCACTTTGAGTTGGAATCAAACTTCAGTCCCCCACTTCCTCGATGTGCTCATCCACCGTCATATCGAATCTACCTCTCTTCAATATTTTGTTTACCGTAACTCCCCTCATTCAAATCCCTATATTCATGTTTACTCTGGCCATAGCGATCAAAGAAAGAAATCAATTGTTTCCACCACGTTCTTCCATGAGTTTATTGTATGTAATCTTAAATTCATTTATAATGAAATGCATAATATTGATAACATGTTTGATTGTCTCTCAGATCCAACATCGATCATTAACGAAGAAGATTTGAAGACAAAAAACGTTTCATTTTAATTTAAAATAATAAGAACACTAACCCACCCACAGATAGCAGCAATAAATATAACCCCATATATATTTGTTGTCCATTACAAACCCTCTCTCAAAAGATTAAAGGGTGATCAAATTTGAAGTAGCTTTCAGGAAAGAACTCTGTATGAACCCTCTGCGCTCAAAACGTGCCGGGTGGGAATCGTCATTTTGACCGGGAGAGAGGGTTGTGGTCAATGAGTGACTGATTCCTTGAGTAGAGTGATTTTGTAGCTATGTAGACAACGGAAGTGAAAGTTAGTTCTGAAAAGGATACAAGATATGCAGTGTATTTAAGACTTTTTGTTAAATGCACAGCTGAGAAAGGCCTGTGGAATTTAGCAAGTCAACTCCTTTAACAGGCGGGGTAAGGATGAACTGCGGGGCACGGGAGGAAGGAGTCCCGTGAATAACACTGCTGTCTAGGACAGCGAAAAGTGTTGCGGAAGTCGGCACCAAAGTTCAACGTTAGCAACTAAGGACAGCCAAGGGTTTACGGTCAGGGGAAGAGAGATAAAAAATGTTTTAATTAACTGAGATAAGAATGAAATGGTTTGTAGTGCGGAGATACTTGGACATCGACTTCTGTCCTGAGGTGAAGCTGAAATTATAAAGAGGTAGAGATGCAGTTATTGAGGAAGTACAATGAATATAAAATATATCTGAATCCACACTGAAAAAGAGTCTGGAAGAATGAGAGAGAGAGAGAGATAAGGAATCCCTCCTCCCCCTTGACTTCCCCAGTTCGCCGTCCACCCCTCTAAATTCGTCTGTCCTATATACTGCGAAAATTATAACTATAGAAAGATCATTAAGTGGGCATCGCGACTTCACGCTATAGAACCTTATCGCGACCCAAGGCAATTAAGGAAGTCTGTAGGCGATGAATCTCTCTTCCCGTCAAGATAAATTCGGCGTATATATTTGACAGTTCAAAGTTTACATGCAGATTGGGTCTGAAGCCGCCGTCTAGTACGTGAGTCGTAACGTCTTTTAGCTCAAGAAGAAATCGGCTACATTCTCGTCCAGTGAAGAATTGAGTGATTGTGGAACCCGTTTGCTGTAAAACTCGCTTAATTGTAAAATCATTACTTAATTAATTATCCCTCGGTTCAAATTTAATTAATGGTGTTAATTATCTTAGCAGTGTAGCGTCAATATTTAATTGCATTGCCATTTAACTTGCCCTATATGTATATGTAATCTTTAGCCCTATTAAAATATATTTTTCTATTTGTTTTTGAATATTCCTCGGCCTAGCAACTGTGAATTTAAAGCACTCTTAAAGCCATCACCAGGTGGAGCCTTAATTTTGGTCGGCCAGTAGGCCAGTGTGCGTATAACGGCGTACATCGGCCATACTACGACAGAGTGCCTACATAAATTGACAGCATAAAAATAGAAATAGAATGAAATTTACAATTAACTTATTTCGGAAGTTTATGTGTGGTTGCTAGAGAGTGGATGCCTTTCTTCGCAACGTCAGAATCTAGATCAAATTTCCATCCCTTGAATGTTATCACTTTGTATTCAGTCGGATTAAACTAACAAAGGTACTTGAATCATAGATCATACGTGGTTACCACCCAAAAACTGGGCTGCACACACTTTTGGTGAACTATCTTTCATTCATTTATTCACTAATCACCCTTACTTTGCAGGACATGATAGAAAGAACGCCTGCGATCACAAATCGATCTCAATAGGAGCTCAAGAATGTGCAGGACACTTTCGTGCATCAGTTCGAATGTGAAATAGCCCCCTCCAAGGGCATAATTCCTCACTGAGTGGATGATTACAAGAACTATGGGGCAGTGTACAACCTCAATGCAGCCAGTGACAACCGTCCAAGCCATTCAGGATGCCCCAGGAAGCGTACAGCTGAGCTGGACGAGAGCGTGAGAGAGTCAGTTCAGCAGATTCTCAAACGCTCTGAGTGCAAGCGAAGTCAAGCTGTCGGTATATCCCGTAAGACATGCAGGAGAGTGCTAGTAATGGATGTAAAGGCCTACTCATACAGAATACAGAGGAAGCAGACACTTACAGCCTTAGACAAGGAGCAGAGAAAGGCTATGGCAGTCAAGATATTGGAAAAGATTCAGGAGACCTCAACTTTCCTTTAACCTGCTCTGGACCTCAGATGAAGCTCATATTCATCTTGAAAGAAAGGTAAACTCGAAGACAAATGTTTTCTGAGGGACCTCGATCAAATGAGGTAGCCACCATGCCACCACACTTCACTAAGTGCACGGTATGGACTGCGCTCTCAGCCAGAGCCATCATCAGACTATTCCTCTTCGAGGAATCTGGCGCGACAGTGACAGTCACCAAGGAGAGGTATGTTGAGGTCCTCAAAACCTTCATGAGGAAGCTGAAGACCATGTTCCCGTCGCTTATGGGGAAGTTCTGGTTCCAGCACGTTGGAGCAAGCTCTCATACCTCAAACCTGTCCCAAAATTGGCTGAAAGCCTTGTACATAGCTCCTCTGCTCTGCTAACAACTCGAATAACGAGTCTGCTGTTTCCATGAGGTCTGCTGGTGGATCAGAAAAGAACATCTGGAATTTGTGTCTTTGACGACGAGAAATTGTGTGCCTCAAATACCACTTGCAGAGAAAGCCTGTATACCAGCTTACCTGGCAAATATTAAGTCACTTTAATCGTCTTCGTGGTAGATGATTGTTGGTTGTTTCTTTTCTAAGCGCCTTATCGAGTGCATTTTGAAATCTAACGAGCAATGAGGTTTCTTGATACAGGCTTGAGCAACTGTAAAATTTTTACGAGAGTCACCAATGAAGTTGCTCAAGGGTTCAGCAATGGAGCGGTTGGTTAAATAAACAAACTCAGAATTTATCGTTATTAACAAGAGTTATGGTTAGAATTCTGCTTAGTTTCGTATATCAGGGTTATTGCAGCTTGCAGGGATGGAAAACTTCTTGGAGTTTGATGTGAAGGCTAGCACATGGCGCGTTAGGATGCTGGCAACCTGTGAAAGATGTGCTTGAATGATAATTATCCACCTCAGCGGAAGGTCAGAATAAACAGGACGCGACTGGCGTTAGGTTCTTAGGTGTCACCATAATGGGGATGCATAGGATCGTAAGCTATACCAATCCTGAAATTTCGTTAGGATAAAAAAATCCATTTTTTTATTATATATAATTCTATAGCAATTGTATTTTGCATTTTAAATTTGTAAACTTGCAAAGCTTTTTCAAAAATTATATGTATGAGATGCGAACGAAAAAGTTAATTTGTGGAAAAAGATGTTGCTCTGTCCATTGGTTTTGTTTGCTCTGTGGTAGAACACTGGTCTAGATAACTAGCAATCTGAGGTTAGATTCCTTGTCAGGGAGGGGGGCATGCTGTTTTTATCTCGTGACTATTCTTGTGGTCCTCTCTGTTCTCCTGATCTGTGTCACCATTACACACACTTCCTTTATTAGGCAGCATAAGCCTGAACGTGGTAGATGCTTGGTAGTTTTCACGGCAGCAACATCTGGTCCATAGCTTTCAATCGTACAAAGAAGGAATAGGTTCTCTTTTTAGTTTCAATATTTAACATCACAGAAGCAAAGTTTCATCAGGCATCGATCTTTGGAGATGCGAAGGAAAGAGTTAATTTGGGGAAGAAGATGTTACCTTGTTCAATGGTCCCGTTAACACAATGGTAGAACACTGGTCGAGATAACCAGCGATCTGAGGTTAGGGTCCTCGCCAGGGCGACCTGTTTTTTCTCTCTTGGCCTTTTTCGGGGTCATCTGTTATAATACCTTTCACGAGGTTTAATTTCCCCCCTTTCCCCCATTAATCTCTGCAACAAGTTCTAGCCTTTTCGTTCTTGTTACAATTCACTTATTTAGTTCCGGTAATAATTTGCCTCGTTGTTGTCAATAGCAGTTGATGCATTGGGCACTAATAGATTTTCCAGCTTAATTTAAACACTTATTGATTTTTTAGGCTTTTTTTACGGAATGTCATCAAGTATAGTGCCAACTCTCCCTTTAAGTGCCACTCAATAGCTATTATACTTAGCCACCGTGCCGTTCCTCTGCTATATCAGTAACGGCTGTTTCTATCGCGCTGTTTCGACTTTGACTCTCTTGTGACCTTAACTCTTTTCGCCTAATTAAGCTGCCCCTCAAATCTCCGAGTCTCGATTGCCATAAAAATAATTCGAGAGCAGAAACTAACGAAAATAACCTTTGTAATGACGTATCTAATCGCGCTTAGTTTTACTCACCGTGGGCCGCCCGCGTCAGTTTTTCTCACTTTTCATAGAAATTTAAGACAAATCTCGCTTCCTTTGCCCTAGTTTCTTTTGACCTAAATATTAGCCATTAATTTAGAAATCTTTATTCTCGGAACTCTTAAAAGGTTTAGGTTTCCTTTCTATACAGTCCACGCACCGTAGCTCAGTTGAAACACTTACGCCAGAGGCAAGTCTAGTGGCGACTATGATCGCTGATTCGTATCAAACCGATAGTATCGATCACCTTTCCACATAGGACAGGCCTCTGCTGCCTTCAAGCTTGCGAGCGATTGTCATTCTGATCTTTATGTGCTCTCTTCATTCGGTCGGGTGATTACGTCCATGATGCGAGGGACGGATGGCGTCACTTAGGATTTAACTCCTATGAGATCCTAAGGATTACATTGTGATAATTTTAATTAAAACCCTCAATTCATTTCTTGTGGACCTAGAGGTGTGGGAAAGACCTTAGAACTACGATCCCTCACAGGAAAAGGGTGGACTTTCCTTGGGCCATGAAGAGCTCTTTCCCCCTCGCTGGCTGGTTACAAAACACAGTACTGCCACTCAGTTTGCACCTATTTATTTAACCAGGACCGTTCCCAGTTGCCTAAGGACAGTTTAGAAATTGTGATCTTTATCTGAGTTTCATTTTTTGCGTCGTCCTCGATCAAAAAGGAAGGCTACTGCAATTATTCGCGCGCCTTAATCAAATATAATACCAATATTGAAAAGAGATAAATATAAGTTTGAATAAATGCAGAGAATATTTTCATTGAATTCAAAACCCTTTTATTTAAAACCTGGCGAAATCTCCGCTGTCGATTTTCAATTAATTTGGATAAATAAAAATTAAATATTCGAGCTGGCAATATCAGAGTTACAGAGACCTATTCTCTCATCGCTTCCATTTTGTGAGGCAAAATATTTGACTCATTTATATATCAGCAAAATTCATTCCATTGCTGTAAAAGAAATCGCGAAGCTTTTGAGTAATAACAGTCCAGCGCTGATTCTGCCACGTCAATTCTGTCATTGAGAGAATTAAATCCACTTATCTGCTGAGAAGTCACCTTCAGTGTCTCTTCTATATAATGCACTCTAGTTTAGAGGTTTTTCCCCCCTACTTCCGTCGTTTCTTCTCGCACAGTCATACCCATTTCTTTTTGAGAACTTTTATTCTCTTTATTTGTTACTTGCGTTTGTGTTCTTACTCAAGTGTTTTTGATGCTCCCTTTATATTCAATAATATTCGATTATAAAATGAAACATGTAAACAATTGCTGTGCTTAATTGTTGCGAAGACCTTACTGAAATAAGCAAGTTCTCTTCGCTATTAGCCTTATAAACGTTGTTTGATAAGACTCAAAAGAGGCTACTGATTGATCTGTAGTTTTTAAGATTCATTCGATCTCCCTTTTGGTGGAATAAATTATTTTGCCATTATGCTAATCACTGCTATTTAGTCAAAGTGCAAACTAGTTTAGCTACAATCATCTATATAAATCCTTGTGCAGGTCTGGGTTAAGGTTACAAAGTTGTGATTGTTATTTTTATTTTTTATTCTTTTGATTAGAGTATCAATTTCTCGTTTCAAATCCGGGAAAATAATACTGAATATTACGAGTTGAGTTTGATCATGTTAATCAAGTTCAGTTTAGTGTAATATTTCTTTAGCTATTATGATTATATTTTAAGCTTTTCTATACAAACTAATAGTGATTATGCATTAACTAATTACTCTTCAGCTGTTCTCATGAATAATATCTTCATTATATTTTTTAATGTATGTTATCTTCCTTTTATATTTAATTTATCAATACCTCAAAATAACTTTAGTATTGGTTAATGTCATCTTTAATCCATTTCCGCTTTTTAATTCATTCAGGTTTTATTCAGAGAATTTGTTATTCTTTAAGCTGATTTACGAAGTTATTTTGTTTAGTCGATGTTTTTCATCTTTGGAGATTCAAAAGCGGTTTATTTTAGTTTTTTTAAATCTTATTATGGAAGTGGCGAATTGAGAGAAGGGAAGAATATGTTGAAGGAAAAGAGCCCGGGGGGGGAACAAAATAGGGATATACAAAAAAGGTATTAGACCATGGTCACAACGCTTCTACTAATCCTGAGATTTTGTGGGAACGTCTTATAAAAGAAAAAGCAGTGGTAATCCACTACAGTCATGGTCAAAATAATTATTCTAATATTTAAATTATTGCAGGTTTATTAAAATGTCATTTTAAAATAAACTAAAACTACGAATTCCTTCTCTGAATCCAGAATCACGCCATAGTCCTGTTCCGGTAGGAGATGGGTTTCCGTAAAATGATGAAAAATATGGTTTAAGTGGTTGGTGCTGTGTAATTATAATTCATTACGTAGTATTCGTTGTAAAAATAAATATTGAATTATTTTATTCAATTACAATCATGGTTTCCCAAAGAAAAGCGTGCAACCATTATTCGTCTGCACAAAAGTGGCATGAAATGAAAGGAGTCAGTTCTAATGGTATTCCATCAAAGAGCACGGGTTGAGGATCAATAATGAGTTTAAAAATACTGTTCACACTTTTGTGAAGAAGTCTTCTGGGCGCACAAGAGCTTCAAATGAACGCCAAGATCTGTCTTGGCAAGTTCCTTGCTCAACTATTGTGTTGCCTACAGTGCCAAGCTTGCTCATGATTGGAAAGAAGCAGATGTAATAGCTTCAGTGCAGACAGAGAGGCGGAGACATTTCGATAAAAACCTCACGTCCAAAAAGGCTATGAATAAGCCTCATCTCAGCAAGTAGAACCATAAGGACAGCCTCCACTTTTGTAGCAATTATTTCAAGAATTGATTGGAGAAGATTATGGCAAAGAGAATATCTCCGCTCAAGCTTCCCTCTGCTTGTTTTAAGCTTGTGGAATATCTTTCGTTAAGATGAAAAATATGGAGTGCTTTCACCAGTCCTGTTCCGTACTCAAGATGAAGGATCCAGACACTCTCCATATCTGGGGCTGCTTCTCATCTAGGGAAAGTAAGAGACTAACAAATTTGCCAAAGAGTATCGCCATGAACTTATATAGCACCGAAAACTGATTAATCAGTGTCGTAGAATGGACTCTCGACGATATACCATATATAACTATTCGTTGAGGCAACTTCTTTAATTATCTTTAGAGTGCGTGGATCTCTGGCTGGCCGATATTATGTATCTTCGATATGCTTAAGAAGTGGAACTGAGCTCAAGGATAATAATATTGTTATCATTAATAAAATAGTTTTATCAATAATAACTATCAACAACACACAAAATGGAAAATATTGACTTAAACAGAGAATGGAAAGGGTTGTGGGGTCCACTGGCGAGTTCCAGCCGAAGGGGGGGAATTAAATGATCCTGACGTGGCGTCTTGTGAATGAGAACCGTTTCTTGATGAACGGCTTAAAGAACAATGGCTGTTCTACGTTGTTCTCTTCTGAACAACAGGGGGGGTGAGAACCGTATCTTGTCTACGGGCTCGAGAACAATGGCTGTTCTATCGTTGTTCTCTTCTGAACAACAAGGGGGAAGGGTGATAACCGTTTCTTGGCGATCGGGCTCAAACAAACAATGGCTGTTCTACGTTGTTCTCTTCTGAACAACAGGGAGGGGGGTGATAACTGTTTCTTGTCGACGAACTCAAACGAACAATGGCTGTTCTAGCGTTGTTCTATTTCTGAACAACAGGGGAAAGGGTGAGAACTGTTTCTTGGTGAACGGGCTCAAAATAACAATGGCTGTTTTACGTTGTTCTCTTCTGAACAACAGTCCGTTTCTTGTAAACAGGCTCAAAAGAACAATGGCTGTTCTGACATTGTTCTCTTTCTGAACAACAGGGGAAGCCTTGTGGACTTGGCGTCACAAAGGCTTGAACCTTGGCACTCAAGAGATATTGTCCTTCTTCTGGACAAGTGATGGTAAATCTCGAGGTCGAGGTCCCTAAAGCACAAGGTGAGAGTGGGTCGTAGTGATGTTTCGCGACGAAAATCTGGATCTCCAATCTGATCTTAGTGGTTAAGTTTCTATTTAAATAGCCGGGACATCTCCTTGGCGTGGGGGACAATGGAGTGGGAGCTTCGAGGGAATGCACAGCCGAGCCTGGGAACAATGCCTTATCTGCCCATAAGCCTAACTCAATCTGGCGAGGTCGGCGCATGGGACGGACGGGGGAAGATAAACCTCCTTGTTTAAACATTGACTCAGGTAGCTGCGCTAAGGCCCCAGGCTTCAAAGCGAAGATGCACGTGCGTAGCATCGTGGTTTTAAATAACATGTGATAGTGGTTGAAATTAACGCGGCCTCAACCCGTTCTATCACAATCAGCATAATTTCTACAGTTCAGACCAAATTTGGTGCTGATAAGTATTTGTCAGCATGATGGCGCACCTTCATCTAAAGTAAGTGCAATAAAAATTTCTTAACTGAAAATATATCGAATATTGGTGGTTGCTTAACATCAACCATCCAATTGTGAGCAGTTGCGTTTACTTATTGAAAACAGATGGAGCAATAACAGTTAAAATATCATCGAAAATTTGGTCACCATAAGCCGAACGAATTGAAGCAGTTGTGTAGAGCAAGGGACATCATTGTAAATATTGAATATGCATATCAATGGAGTGAATTGAATAATAAAATGGGTTTGTGGTCTAAATTCTTGTATATTTTCTAGTTTAAGTAAGCTACAAACCTACTAAAACGAAAGGCAACTTTTGAATATTTCTATTAATTTTCTTATCTGAGAAAATATAGTAGTCTCAAAGCTTTTGACCATAAAAGTACATTTTCTACCTTTTGGGAAAGAAGTGAAGTTAATTAAACACTTACATTTATAAAACAGGATTAGTGAAAGGGAATCGAAGTCCATAGAATTAATTAATATGAACAAATAAATCCCTAAGTAAGTTGAGAGTAAATATTAGTCACCAATTCCTTTGGAAACTGTAGCATTCGAATAGCAAATGCAATAAAATATAATAACTTTGCGTAAATAAACAAGGTGTGCGGCCCAAAATGTCGCGTGCTCTCACTTATTCTGGCAATGACCTTACGACCTACAAAATTTTCAATAATTCCTAGAGTAATGTTGGGATAATCTTGGCAATTCTATCATTCTAATGGAAATTTAAAACAACATAAAGGTTTCAAATTTCATTAAAATTGGCCGAATAGTTACAATGATTGTACAAAAAAAATTTAAAAAGCAAAACGCGGACCGAGTGACCGACATAGTGAGATGTAGAGCCACCCGCGACTAGACTACCATGCGACTAGAAATCAATAAATATACGGCTAAACAATCAAATTTTATAATCCAAGATTTATATTGCTGGAAATTCAAGCAAATAAACTTTTACACTCTTACAATATCCTCTACTTCTTCAACATTTAAAGTCATCATTATCTCCTCCATTAACACGAAAGAACGGCCTAAAATGGGAGAGAAAATGTCATACTTTTAAAGAATTTAACCTTTCAAGGGATATTGGATGAATCCTAATGTGAATTGGATGAAGAGTTAGGAAGTGAAGTGGTTTACATTCGGTCAAAGAGATGGATAATTTCACTCCAACGAATTTCGAGTGCAAATTGGCGTTCAATTCCACATGATTTTCTTTCCTGTAGGAACATAAGAGGAACGAGAAAAGAGAATGGCAAAGTAAATAGATATCATACAGCTGTACGAGTATGGCGAATGTGCGGGTGTGATGTTGACAGCAAATGGTTAAAGGCGTTGATCTTCCAGCACCTTCGATTTTGCCATTTTGACAAAACTGATTAGATACCGCATCACATCAGGCTTGGGGCTGTAGGTATGTAGTGCCTCTATATAGATTGAGAGCGATTCTGTCAGGCGTTCTCACAACATGGTTCAAGCTTTCACGACTAATTTTAAATTATTCTTAGAAATTATATTTTTACATAAAATCATATAAATTATTATACAATGATATAAATAATATAATGTGTATGATAGTTGTGAAATAGGGTATTTCAGAGAGGTATGCTGGGGACCGTCCGACCATGGTTAAGTCAGGTCGTGACTCGATCGATGCTACTAGCACATAGCACCACATTGATATAAAGGGTCAATCGCACGGATAAAGCATGTAGTTATGTCGTTGTTTATTTGGGTCTAAGAGGTGGGAGTGTATTTTAGTGGTGTTCATATCCGTTGACCTGAAGTTAATGTAAAGTAGGTGTAAGAAATCCCATTGTACCAGGTTAAGGAGCGTTAGTTTTAGGTGTCTGGATAATATGACGCATTTCATTTCTTTATTTCTAGACACGTTTCAGTCATGCCGGTCGAGGCCATGATACGCGCCAACCACATCGTGTGAACAAAAAGTGAGGAATAAGAATTTTGATCAATTAAGGTTTGGTTGTTCTGAAAATTAAAAAGATTTGGGTTATTTCAGCTACTTTTCAATCCTTTTTTAATTTCTTATTATTCCTCTATTTTATTAATCTTTCCACTAGTTTTCTAATGAATAATTGCAAGGAAAGTTGAGAAGTTGCGGAGAGTGAAAACCACTGAAAAGGTTGAAGCTCGCTGATCTATTGGAAGCACAAAGTTAGAAAGCGGTTAAAGAAGGGGAATTTAAGAAACAAAACAAGTAGGGTAGAAGGAAATAATAAGTAAACTGTGAAATTGACAGATAAACATGGAAATTGACAAATAGAAACATGAAAAATAAAATGAAAATAAAACAAATTAAAGAAAATTAGCCAAAGAGTATTAGAGAAAAAAAGCAAAAGTAAATAACCAAGAGAAGACAAACTTAAATAGATAAATGAAATAAATAAAGGAGCAATTAAATATAAAAATCATATAGCGAAGAGAACAAATAAATAGATAACTGAACTAGCCAAAAGACCAATTAAATGAATTAATGAAATAGACAAGATAATAATAAAATTGATTAATAAAATAGCAAATATTACACATAACTAAATAAAAGGAATAATCAAAGGGATTAATGAAATAGCCACGAAAAAAATTATATACATACAACACAGAAATAGCAAAGCGAGAAATTATATACATCATTGAAATAGCCGAGAGAACAATTAAATAGATAAATTAAATTTTGACACAGCACTTAATAGAAAGATGAAATATCCATGAGAAAAAGTAAATAGGTAAATTAAATAACTAACAGAACACTTAAATAGAAAAATGAATTTGCAAAGAGAAAAATTATATAGAAAAATAAAATACCTAAAGAAAAAACTAAATATATGAATAACTTAGTCGAGAGAACAATCAAATAGATCGATAAAATAGCCAAGAAAAAAATTTAATAGATAAATGAAATAACCAAGATAACGTTTACAGCGATCAATGAAAGAGCCGAGGGAACAATTAAATAAATAAATGAAATAACCAAGATTACATTGTAACGGAAAAGGAAGCCAAAGAAGATTATCCCCTTAATTTGTTCCATGAATTCCTTCCCTCTCTCTGACTTCTAAGTTTCCCTTATACGTGGAGTAATCTCGGAACCCAAAGAAAAAGCAGAAGAAAGAATTTGCATATCCGTCAGCTGCATTCACAGGAGCAGGTAATTAAGTTGGGCCTAATAAAAGCTTTTATTCCACCGAAAAAAGGCTATTCTCCGTAGTCTCCGTAGTCTGGAGGCTGCTTGCCGAAAGTTTCCCGCCCATATCGTAAAAGCCATTAAGATTTGGGTCAGGCGAAAAACCAGGGGAAACCCCCCTAATGGCCTTCATATAAATAAACTATTTTTGAATATCTCCAGAGTGAGTTTGAGAACCTGTCGCCTTCGATTCAGATCTTGTGTCCGTTTCTCCAAGTCCCTGGTATTCGCTTTTACCATCAAGTTTGAATCTCACCGGGCAGACTCATCTCTTTTGTCAAGACTTACTCTGTTTAGAGCATGCCTCGAATCGCTTCGTCCACAAAGGATTGGCTGAGATTCCTCTCTAGGTTGCGCTTCTCTAGAGCAGAGGTGCCGTCCTCCCTCTTCAAGGAGGACTGTGAACTCGGAGTCTGGTCTCCCCCTCCTTCATCCTCATCACCGTCAGGATATTCGGGCGAGAGTCACGTCCATCGGCCTTCTCCCTTTCCCCGCACCGGCTCGCTAAAGGATTTCCCTTCCACGAGGTGACCCCATTAAGGTAAAACGACCTTTGCTTGTATCTCCCGTTAATCGAACCACTTTACAACCACTAAATATTTTCTTTGTCGAACTGATTTTAGTATTATTCCATTTAATAACTGATTATCGAGCTATTAAGAATCCCAGAATGCCCATTAATCTTTATTCTGTCAGAGTTGTCCTTTATTTAAATTACCTGTATTTTCCAGTATGTATATATATTAACTAGTGACTTATTAAAATTATATTTTGGTTTTCACTCTTTAAATATATACTTGAACTGCACCTTGGTAAACCCATTAAACGCCATCGGCCCCTCTAGTAAATCGCACTCTTATACCTCGTAATCAACGGATTACTCTTACGAAGTGAACGTACATTAGAGGATATATGTATATATAACTGTAATTATACATATTTTCTTGGCTTTTACTACTTTCCTCCCTACCAGTATATATATATATATATATATATATTTATTTATTTATATTATGTTATTTTATTTTGAGTAATCGGTCTTTTGTGGTGCCCGTGTGACCATATTTAGTAACAAGCCAATTTTTTAAGTGTGTTTTGATGAAAAATCTTTTAAACCTCTATCCTTGTAATCCCCATGCCTGAATAAGAGGTCCTATATCAGCTACTCCTATAGGAATTAGTATATTTATTATAATTTATTGCTTTTGTCCGTGTGTGTGATCACAAGGGTAAGATTTCATTTAGAAGTTTTGGGAACTATTGCGATAGCCCTATTTTCTTTGCCTCAGGCTCGCGTAAAGAAACAAGATGGCGTCCTTCGAGAGATTTATGCAACAGGGTTAGATGTTTGGTCTCCCCAGTAACTTGCTAGTTGCCTATATTCAGGGTGAGAAGATAATCAAAAGAGCAGAGAAGAAAGAACTAAGAGAAGCTGAGAAGAGAGGAAGAGAATTTGAAGAAAGAGAAAGAGTGAAGCACTATGAAAGGGAGTTTAATAGGAATAACTTAGAAACCCTCTCAATTAGTTCCAGGAATAAAACCCCCAGACCCCAATTTTAAAGCACACGGCATTTAAGGACGGTGAGGATTTCAGTACTTACCTCACTCACTTCGAAAAGATTTTTGATGTAAATCACTGGGATATCCAAACTGATCGAGTCACCCGACTTTTGCCTATCCTTCATACTCAGCTGCGAGATATTTTCATTTCACTACCCGATGAGTCGACCTTCGACTATTTGACCCTTAAGTCCGAAATCTTGGCTGCGATCAACATGAATCCAGACTTCTACAGGGCAATGTTTCGTCCGGCCAGGATGGTACCTGGCTAGACTTACCGCCAGTTCGGATTCACCCTCAGTAGAAGTCTGCAGTTTTGGATAAACTCCGCCCAGGTAAACGACTACTATGAGTCTCTGTTCGACTTCATTTTGCAGGATCAATTGATGGCTACGCTGCGGTCTGATATCCGTGCATTCGTAACGGACCGAAGAGTTGTTTCCTTCATAAAATACATCGAAGAAGCAGAGTGGCACGCCGCCTGTCATAATCTTTACCACAAATATTCGAAGAAGAGTCATCCTCCCTCCCCCAAGAGTAAAGGCCACTTCCCTAAATTTCACCCAAAGTACGCTCACAAATTCGTAAAGATCCCATGTTCCTCCAAACCAAAATATAATCCTCCGTCTGAACCTGGGAATGTTAAGCCACCCGTCTTTTATCCATCTGCGTCGGATTACCCCAGACGACCCATTGTCTGTTTTTCTTTTTGAACTCCCGAGCATCTGAGGACGGACTGTCCCTCAAATTCTCAATTCCGTTCTGCTCCCAGCCACCAAGTCCACCAAGCAAGTGCCTCCCTTTCTCTTCCGTCGGCTCGCCCCGAAACACCTGCTTACCCACCAGCGAATTGCCCCCTGGCTCCTCAAGTTATTTTTTATTTAACAAGGGCTCCCCCGGTGGGCTCGAATTTGAAACCGTTTCGGGTAATGGTTGCCAGGTTTTAATCCTGGTTAGAGATATGGGATGCACGTGCATCGTCGTATCGGAAAAGTTGCTGCCCCCAGTGAGCCCCGGCCACGATAAATTTGCAGTAGTCCAGGACTACTTGGGACGAGCCAACCGCTTCCCGGTGGTCCTTTGTTTCATCGAATGCCAATATTTCAACAGTTGGGCTGACGTCTTAGCAGCCCCTATTAAATTCTGCGCCATATTAGTCGGGCATAGCCCGCAGCTCTTCCCTAGTCCCGTTGCTCAGACCGCCATCTCGAGGGCCTAAGCCATAAAGAACAAGGCACTACCCGTGACTTTAGAACCCCCTTTTTCCCTCGAGTACCAGACTCTGAACAACGAGTCTTTTGTAAAGGCCCAGAATGAGTGTCATTCTCTACAGCCACTATGGGAAAAAGTCGAGGACCAATGAGCGCGAATCTGTTCGTGTTCACAAGGAGGTCTCCTACCTCGTTGAGGGTGAACTGTTGTTCCCTTCCACCTCCGTTCCTAACCACTCTTATCCCCAGTTTCTATGTTCCGCACGTGCTCAAAATTACCCAAGATTGGTTGTTAGCTGGCTACTTTAGCAATAATAAGACGGTCCAATGAATTTTTCGTCATTTCTTTTGGCCTGGCGCGGCCAAAGAAATCACTGACTTCTGTAGGTCTTGTGATATTTGTCAAAAGACCACGGCGAAAGCCGAATTCCTCCGCCCCCCCTACTGATGACCCCAAATTGTCTCAGAACCGTTTTTTAGAGTGGACATTGACCTAATTAGCCCAATACAGCCCTCGTTGAGTGAAGGGTATTCTTATATCCTAACACTCGTGGATTTTGCGACCATATTTCCAGACGCTGTCCTCTTTAGAAAGATTGACAGCGTGACTTGCGCGGATGCCCTGATCTCCATCTTCTGTAGCATTGACATTCCCAAGGATATCTTATCAGATTGGGATAGACAATTTACATCAGAGCTTATGGAGTATGTAGTAAAACTCCGATTGGTCAAACTCCTTTTCACAACCCCGTTCCACCCCGCCGCAAACGACGTATGTGAGAAATAAAATGGAACTTTAAAGGCCGTCCTTAAGAAACTGTGCCATGCCCAGCCTCGGGAATGGTATCAATACCTGCTGGTCGCCCTTTTCGCCTGCAAGGAAATTCCCCACCGAACCCTGGGGTTCGTTCTCTTCGACCTGCTTTACGGCAGAAAGGTTCGTGGCCCGTTGAGCTTTCTCAATGAATTGTTTTACAAACGCCGGCTAGATGAGGAGGTCAAGTCCTCATACGCATACATATTGGACCTTCCAAACCGTCTGGAAGAATGCGCGGACATTGCATAAAAAATGCGGACTTGAACCGGGAAAATTTCAGGACCTATTTTGACAATAAGTCAAAAGAAATTTGGTTCCAGCCCGGTGATAAGGTCCTGCTTTTCCTGCCCATTGAGACCAATAAGCTCCTTTCCCAATGGAAATGCCCTTTTTAGGCCTCGAATCCCGTGGCCCTGTTGTCTACCTCATCCAAACGCCCTCCGGTAACAAATTGTTTCGCGTCAACATGCTCAAACGTTACCACTGTTGCACCTGCATCAATAATATTGTTGCCCTGGACGAAGAGGCCGTAATGGAAGCCTCTTATTCCCCTTCCCCGGACCTCTTAACCTAGTCTAGACAGTTTACGTAGAATCTGACAATGACTACCCCCTCTCGTTGCTCCCGGGTTCGTATAAAGACTTCCCCTAGGAGATCGATCTAAATCCCCACGTGGAGCCCGCTCTGAAAGCCCAGTTATTCCAGTTTTTAGAGCCCTACCTCATACATATTCATTTGCGAACAGCGTTCAATGCGGATGTCGAAAATTTACTAAAATTCGAAATAATCAAACCCTCCTCGTCATATTACTGTTCCCCCATTGTTATGGTCTGAATCCAGACCAGTCCTTTGAAATGTGTGTGGACTTTCGAAAACTTAACTCCGTGAAGGCTTTCGATGCCGTTGATAGACCAGAGCCTACATTTGTTCGAGAACGCCAAATTTATTTCTGAGATAGATTTATGCAAGGCGTATTATCAAATTCCCCTCAAGGATAGTATTCGGAAATACACTGCCTTCCCTACAAAAAAGCGCTTATGCAATTCAAGCGCCTGCCATTTGGTTTAGTCACTGCTTGTAGTAATTAGAATAGAATAATGCGCCGCATCTTAGACGGTCTGAACAATGTTTCATTCTATATTGATAATGTGTACGTAGCTACACGCACATGGGGTGAACATATAATCTCCCTTTGTTCCTTCTGTAATAGGCTCCGGGATCATGGTCTGACAATAGGTCCTTCCAAGTGTCATTTTGCTTACAACACTATCAAGTACCTTGGATTTCACAGTGGGGAAAATCAAGTAACGCTCCAGCAAGAAAAGATCAGGGCCATTTCAGATATGCCCCTTCCCTGTACTAAGAAACTGCTACATTCCTTCTTAGGTCCAACCTTCTTCTACTGGCGTGTCGTGGTATAGGTATGACCGAGTGATGGAAGGAGTTGGTACTTACGGGTTTGTTTACGTACTACCCCAAAACGTCTCCCTGATTAACGTTATATCTCTCTAAGAGTGCTATATATGTTTGATTATTATTATCTTGATTATTGATTTCTTTAAACTTTTAGGGTTCCTTGTGACATACGTAACGATTCAAGGATAGAATAAAAAAAATTGTTAAAACAAACTAAAACTTTAATTAGATTACAAAAACAAGTAAACATGAATCACAGAAATATTACTAACTAAATACACAGTGAGGACTGCAATAATTTTTAAGTGAAGGCTTTCTAACTTGACCTAATTGACATTATAGTGATGGTTGACCGATCCCTCACTTCAATCTAAAAACAAATGTTAACGGCCTTCACTGGCCGCAAATAATTTGTGGATACCTTTCGGAACGGAATTGAGACTGACCTTGAACTCAATGAGCTACTTTACCTCATGAATGTTATTGTCTCAATGACGCGTGCCGCCCGGCCAGATGGATGCTGTGGACGAATAACTTGAAAGCCACAAGGGACTTTGCCGAGTGTGGCAGATGGGGAGCCACACGCCTTCGGCAGGAAGGGATATCACCAAGGAGAGGGTAGAAGAATGTTCCCTTCTCCTCTTCGGATTACTATACGGGTAATTCGCACTGTCTAGCGATGTGGTAAGACTTGAATACTTTGACTCAGGGGAGGGCTGGAGGGAGTGGACTCTGGTGGGTCTTCCCAAGGGCGAGAACTATCATTGTGCTTTAGAATGCACCAGGATAAGATGGGTCTCTCTGACGAAAGTAAGTTGAACTTGGTTCTTAAACCAAGCTAACTTGACGTTCGGTATGACCACCGGAAAAAGGGCTCGAGGAAGAGCATTTTCTTCTTCGCTTCGGAATTCCTCAAGGGCGAGGACTATCTCGGTGTTTTTTGCTACACCAAGATAGTGGGGGGGATTATCTGACGAGAATAAATTGAACTTGGTATCCAGGAACTAGCTCGAGGATGAGCTGCTTCTTAGTCCTTTCTCCTGGTAACCCTGCATCTTGCCGGGGACTTCGTAACCTTGTTGACTCACGTATTCTACCACGTTTTTCCCAAGTTTTTGTATATATAAATCGTCACCATACTGGGCTAGGGAAAAAGGGGAGCCTGTGGACGGGACGCTTGAAGGTTCCTACTACAACGGTTTTTCTCAGGAAGTCTTAACTCTGGTCCTGATGGGCCTTCGAGCTTGAGGGACACGCGTCTCCAATTTCGCACTTGAGGCGAAATGGAATACCCGTTCATAGGGGAGATCTTGCAGTTTTAAGCGTTTGGCTTTTCATAGGGATAAGGGGCGAGGGGCTTTGGTTACGAGATTGAACCAAGGCGTCTACACGGCCAGGATGTTTTGTGGTAAACGTCCAGTGTCTCAACTGAGCTAGGAGGGAGAGAATTGATTCCCTTACACGGCGCCTCGTCTCCCACTTTGCCGCCTTAGCGTCCCTCTTGAACGCTCTCCTAAACGAAAACTCCCAGGATTCCCTCGTTTGGAGCCCCAAGTCAATTTCCCACTTCTAGCAGATGAACGATAGGGTAAAAATATCTGCCCCCATATTGCGGCTCCCGAACCGAAACAAATTTTTTGGAATCCATACGTATGCCAGCAACGATGGCATCGTTTGCGTGTTGCTGCAGTACGAAGAAGATAGGAATAGTTATTCTATCGCTTATGCAAGCCGTGAGCTGTTACTGTGCGAGAAAAACTATGCAGTAATAGAAATTAAGGCTCTGGTAATAGTTTTTGGTGTCCGAAAGTTTAGAATGTATCTGATAGGTGATGAGTTCGTGATCGAAACGGATCACCATCCTCTGGCGTATTTAAGAAATTGTAAAAGACAACTCGAAAGGAAGGCTTATGCGCTGGAGTCTCCTATTTATGGAATATCAATTCCGAATTTTGTATTTAAAAGGTAGTGAAAACAGTGTAGCAGACAGTCTTAGTAGGAATCCAGTAGATGACCGTCCTCCATACATCCTATAAGTTCATGAATATATTTGAGCTCGTTGCTCGCCCATGTAAAATTTATTTTTGTGCGTGTGTGCGTACGCCCGTGTATTAGTGTATTGCTTTTATATACGTGTTGTCATTATTGATTTTTTTTATTATTTCTTGGATTGTCCCTGCGCTTGATTGATGCCTTATTCTAAATTGTGGTATTGATTTTACATGAAACTATATATTTTAATTATGTAATTAATTACTTATTAACCTAAATGTATCTGTAGATTTTATCCATCGTCAGGGGCACACTAACACGTCCACATAACATCGAGCCACAGCTAATCATAAAACCCACACAGTGCCACCGGTGTTACAAAACCGGACAGGAGACACGAAACTGCCAAGCAGACCTAGGCTGCTCAAGGTGTAGTAATGTTGTGGGCCACCACTAAACCACCTGCGCAGCCACCTCACCCCTCTGCACAAACTACTGTGGCGACCATGTCGCTGTCAACCATAAATGCCCTTACCTAAGTAAGGCCCTCTCTGACGCCATAGCGACAATACAGCGTCCACGACCCACCAACACACTCACACACTCCGTCCCCGCCCCCCCTCCTCTCACAAGAGCACTCGCTGTTACTGCCATCGCAACGCTGTCCCCCCCCCCCTGTCCTACCCCAGACACACTCTTTGTTGACTCTACACCAGTTTGAAAAAGAGAGTAAGAGATTAAAAACAAATGCAAAAGACGCCCCGAGAGAGACCACTAGTTACTCTTTGGGAACTAGGGTAGGTGAGGTGGGCGTCACCCATAGGTCTCAGTTTTAGAAAGCGCATTACACTTGTTATACCCTTCAACCCACAAGGGGTTTGGGGTTGACTGAGGGGTGCAGATACTTCAACCATAAAACCAGTTCTCCTAGCAACCCTATTTAACTTTTCTTGACACCCCAACTCTAAATCAAGTTCTATTCTAGCTTACCTGGTTCATACCCTACAACCGTTTGTCTAATATAGCTGTAGGTGGAAATAATGACACCCAATTTCGTGCACCCAAGAACAAATATATATCAAAAGCATCACGTGAACTTTTATCAAGATCTAACTGAAATTTCAAAATAAAAATGAGAGAAGTATTTACTCCAGCTGTATAACTTTTTTTTTAAAATTTACTAAAATTAAAACTGATTAAAAACATCTACAATTATTACCTTAGTATTGACATCACTTTTGAGAGCACGTGTCTAAAGAACTATGAATCTAGTCACTAGTTGTTATAAAAAAGGTAAGAATATCTTTTTATTATTTATCCTTGGTTCCTTTTTGGCCGATGTTCTTCCTTTTAACCTCATTAATTTATCTCAATTTTTAGCCATATGTTTTTTATCCAATGTTTTTAAACGCTCCGTTTTCCAAAGAGGATACAGTGGATGATCTCACTCCACGATTTGTTATAATCTACGCAAGATAACGTCTACTTTAAGATAAGGGACAATTTTCCTTGCTATAAAATCAAAGCTTGTGAATAACAGATGTAGTTTTTATTATTATGAGGTTAAATCGTCCAAAATGGTTTCATGTTTCTTACGAACATCTTGGTGGTCTAGTTACGGATGGATGGTGTGTCATCTACGTATAATAGGAAACTAAAAGGTTGAAATTACAGAATTTTTAAACCATCTTAAATACTTGAAGTGAAATACGTTAAATTATATACTATTTTGGATATGTTAGTTAAAATAGGTGTAGTCTTGGCGATCTCTTGTACTCAAAAGAATTCTACTCTATATATTAAAAATATACACATTTTTATAATCATGTAATGAAAGTGTATCCCGCATTCGGATATTGACTATATATTTTCAACGTGGAGCCAAAATGTTCTCTCTTGCTCAACTTAATGATAATTTTATACTTCAAGATATAAAGGAATCATATAAAGCTGTAATGATAGTGGATAACCCCCGTTATTTTATATTGGACATAACTGTTGGCCGTTCCTCCTTCACTCCAAACTAGCAGGACTTCTGGATTGGCTGATTAGATATAGAACTTAGCTAGAGTTGGACGAGGAGCGTGCCCTGATGCATGCCAGGCCAGTTCAAAGATAGCTATCAATTGCTATGACAACGCATTACTGAAAATAAACAAAGGATCGCTTCGTTATCTTTCGCACTTTAAATCTTCGAGTTTGCGAGAACATTGCAACGCCAAACATCATTAAAATGCAAAGTGTAAAAGTTTCAATGCATTTAAAACTTTATATCTTTTTAAAGATTCTATTTTTTTTAGTTAAAGTATTAAAATTGGATAATTAATATAATGTAACAATTTCATTAAAGTTACTTTGTCTAATTGCTTAGAAACCTTTGAATTTGTGAAACTAAAGAGCCATTACTAAGCTCCCTAGTACAGGTTCTTATGCAAATCGGCCCTGATATACAGTAGGATCCCTACCGTTGGATGAATGATAGAATGATAGACCCGCGTCTGGACTTGCCTAGTTTTGCAAGAAGTGTATGGAGTAAGAAGAGTTGCATGCCTTACCAGAGTGTAACTTTACGAGTAGTCTGTCACTGTGCGACTAGGTCTAAGTCTCGCACCCTTGACTTCACTGAACTTCTCCCCACCCCTTTCTTTACAAATCACTTTTCCGAACCCTTCTAACGAAATTCCCCGTTGAGTCCCTCCTGTAAAAAAAGTAACCAAAGAAATGTTTATATGTATATAAAAAGAAACGGTTTCTCTTCTACTAACATCTCTGTTCTATGTTGTTATCCTAATAGCCACGACTAGTAATATTATTTTCACATTTATCGTAGTCACAGGGCATTCTTCGAAACGGAATCTACTGTACATGCCAGGACTTTTAACATCATTATTACAAAGCAATGTCAGTTCATACACTATATTGATATATTAAGGCGAATTAACCCTTTTGCTGAGGGCTCTACTGATCAAAATTCAAATATCGTGATCTGAACGAAGCTCATTTATCGGTACTCTGGATTCGGTCTTATTCGTCCCTTGGAAGTAAACCTTCCAAAAGTTTTTCTCGTACCTGATTGTCAAATTTGTTTTTTTTTAACATACATCTTTAATTAAATTTGTATAGAGCAGATTATTATTTTTGATTTTCGTGTATTATAATTTCTCCCAAATCAGCGTGAGTCAGAGTCTGTTAGCCTTTCTATTCTTGTCGAAGACTAGTTGAAAATAGGTGAACGTCTGAGCCTAGGCAACAAGCAAAATTAGTTTTTATTTATCTTCATTCAACACAGCAATGTGTTCTTGCCAAAAGGACCGTGTCTATCGATGTCCAACACCTGTAAGAAAATTTAGTGTTCAATAGAAGCTGAATTGTTGTTGGCATCGCTATCAAGATGTAGGAACAAGAAATTGTGCATATTTGCTTAGGTCCTTGCATTCACTCTTTATGCTGTTATTCCTCGGAAGTCTCAGCCTTCTTCCACATTTCTTTATTTACTTTTCTTAATTAATTGTATCTAACTGAAACTCTTTACTCAAGGATTTATTCAATAAAATCAAACAGCGACAAAATTAAATATGCATACGTATAATGAGATAAACAAAGATATTTGAACAAAAATAAAATAAAGATAGGATTGTTATACATATTTTAAATGGAAAAAAGAGAAACTAATGTAAGCTATGAAAGTGGTAAGTGCGCCAAGACCAACGTAGGCATCTTCACCCCAAATCTTTAAAACATGTTTTCAAAAACCAAAACGTGATAAAGTGCCATAGCCAGACAAATGCAAGGAGAGAATACAACTAGCAAAAGATATCAGAGGGAACGCAACTCCCGTGAAAATATTAGCATAATATAACCCAATGCCAGACGAAAAAGGTCCACTACGGTTCATCGGAGGTCATCTATTAGTAAAGCTAATAATGAATCTCTGACCCAAAGACAATTTAAAAAATAGAAAAAAACGAATACCCTTAATCACAGTTCCATTCAGTGCCCCAAATAATAGAAAGTGATACAAATCACTACCCCGACAGCACTAACCCTACCCTATAAGGTAACCAAAATCCTCTTAGAGACTCTTATCAGCAGCCGTCCTAATAACGTTACGTAAGTAATCAACAATACCATATCTTCAATCTTAATCCATACAGCCAATACCATACATATAAGGTTAATCCAAGATTATAACAGGGTAGTTTTCAGTACAGATTAAAGGTCAAGCTCATAAATTCAACATGGTCATTGGGTTAAAATGTTTCTCCTTATTCCCCAACATTTTGACAAAGTTAACCACTTGGAACTAACTGAATAAAACTACTTTACTATTTTTACCTTCTTGATAAGTCTAATTTCCATTGTCGAAACTCGAAATAAAAAGAAGTTATTTCATAGAGGCAACTGCCTCTTTATCGGGATAAAAATGTTATATTAAAATTAATAAAACGAATGATGGCATAAATAAGCCACGTAAAATTACGATTCCTCCAGAATATTCAATTTAATTCGGGATTATTTCAGACAGAATAAATTATGGCAATCAAATAAAGAATCTTAAAATCTTATTTCTGAGACCACTTGATTTGGTAGTTGGAAACTTTGGCCAACACTCCAATTTGGGAGCATCTTTCTATGTCTTGGGAATGGGAGTATTTTTCTGCAATTTTTGTATCAGTAATTGAATTTAAGTCTAGGAAGAATTCAAAATAGGAAATATTTTACAATTACGACGTGGATTAGTTCATAAATAAAAAGTAAAACTTAAAAGATTTGTTAAGGGAAATAGTTTAGAAAATATTTCAGCTTATTATTTTAATAATTGAAACACATTGATTTAATTCATGCTGACTCGTTGGATATCTGAATAAACTTAATAAAAGAGGAATATTATTTTTTTGATAAAGTGTTTTCAAAAAGACTGGTCATCAATCCTAATTCAAAGTTTGCTGATGACTTGACCTAAATTCCAATTTGATCCATTGTGTCAGTGGTAAATTAGTGTAAATCAGAATAAAAACATATATTCAAATATGAATAATAAAAATAAAAGCTTTAAAGCTATAAAATAAAATTGAAGACATATCACTTTAATGAAAATGCATATACGAATTTATTCAAGAGGGAAATAAGTGGCAAGTGCGTTACAGAAATAAATTAGCCTCTTTAGTTTTTTTCTTTCCATCCAAAAGAACTGATATAAATAACCTGGGAGAAATTTACTTTGGCATCCTCGAATGTTGTTACCTTTTGCCTTATTTCTTCATCAATATGATTCCATATGGTGTGTATAAACGCGTATGTGGATTACCTCAATGCATTGAGTGGTTAATAATTCTGTGTTGGTAATTTGGATTTTTTGCCAATTTATGTGGGCTCTCACCACTCTCAAAGCGTTTTTTCGTCTATGTCTTCGCCTACTGCCATATGAACAACTGCTGAAGTATAACTAGTGTCTACTAGGCCATATACCAAAACTTGGCTTTAGGAACCATATCTCAATGGTAATTTGGCAAGGTTAAATTAGATTAACAACGACTAGCCTAACCTAAGCAAAACCTCCCGTCCGAGGTTGTAAAAATGTCATTGAGGGGTTCCATTGTCAAGATAAGCTACCTAATTTCACCATGTCAAGAAAATAGACCCGTGCAGGTTTTAGGTTCACTATTCTTGACATGATCCTCAAGGTTTATACCCTTCAATATTAATCAAAAACTGACCAATTAATTTTAACGTGTCTTAATTCCTTAAAAGCCATGGGTGCCCTAACTCTCTTTTTATATATGATGTTTTATGAAGCAAACTCTAAAATATACAAGACGTGATACGAGTTACTTGCAGAATAATTTAAGTACTCAAGTGTCGTACAATTTAAAGGTAAAATACCCGAATGATTTATAGTATGCATTAAAATTCATTAACATAGGTTGTTTGTTTTTTTCCCAAGTATAAATTTACTTTCAAAATTCATATTCAGGTTGGTTTTATTGATTTTGCGGTAACACAGAGGTGGATCGAGATGGTCTTATATGTACTATACTTCCACTCAATCTCTTTATTTCCTTGTGACTCTTGCGAACTATTAAATTGCTTCCCATTGGGGACTTTTTTAATAACAAGCCCTCTATTTTTAATCATGGCTCCATGATGGTTCACTCATGGATCTAGGTGATAAGATTCGTTGATGGAGTAAATTAAGCTGGATATGTTCGATATCCGGCAATACATATTTGTAATAAAATATAATTTTTCTTCTTACTGACTTATTTAGTATAATTAAAACCACATCTTAACAAGTGAGGGAATCATATGCCATCTCAGAGTCAGAAACTATAGCTATTCATTATACACTCTTTAATGAGTGTTCATTATGGAGCTAAGTTACCTAACTTTGAAATGGCATAAAATAGAGGTAGCTGAGAATCATCAACCTCGAAGACAAACGCACGGGTGGTTTTCATATAAACGTTCTGACTTTGAATTAATTTAAAAATTCGGGACAAAAATATAGACCCTTAAGGAAGTTCTTCCTAACCCAAGGGCGCGTCTTTCCTATTTAGGCGATGATGAGCCTTAAAGGCAAGGTAAAGTATACCCAGCGAGGAACCTCACATGAGCACCCTGTTAGATCTATGAAATCCTGAAATTGAGCACAAGCATTAATTACTGAAATAATATGCCTGCTAATAAGGAACCCATCTATAATTGAGTAAAACGCTTAGAGTATAAATTGCCATGTGTTTAGAAAACATTAATATAAATAATATATGTATTTGGCTCGAGGCGAGAAGAATGAATTTGAGACGTTAGCACGGCAGCAAACATATGCACATGTACACACACATAAAAAATTGGGTCTCATAGTTGCGTTGCAAGGTCGACTGTTTTGGCAAGCTTAGGATGCAGGTCCAGAACTGAAAATATGATAGCTGACCCTATTGTTTGCTAGCAAAGGACTGCGAAATTCAAAGCCGCGTCTACGGGATTTTGACCAAAAACAAATCTCTATCTCCATAATAGGGAGTGGAATAGGCTCCACCCTAAACATGAAATAGACTCAACCCAAACAACATCATTGGATAATAATAAGCCACGCCCATTGTTACCCACTAAATATATACTCGCACACTTAAAGTCAGGATGACAAAGATTAGGTCAGTAAAGCAGTAAGTCAGTATGTAAATCAGTCAGTTTTTCTCCAGGCCGAGTCGTCTTGATCTGCCACTCAGCTCCTCTGTCAGGAAACACACCTCATCCTTCCTCTGTCAAAGAGGAAAAGAATTCTTTATAGAAAAGATCCTCGTACATTCAGAACCATGGAGCCCTGCAGAATTAAGTTTATGCAGTTACGAAAGCTACAAAGATTATTTTGGAGGCTTGAAAACCATTTGAAGTTGCGAGAGGTTGCCACTCAATCCAAAGATAGATGTCAGGGAATCACAGAAGTTGTTAAAAGGTTATTCAAGTAAAATTCTCTAAACCAAGGTATGCTGACCAAAAGTCCCGTGCTCTTGCTTATTCTGATTTATTACTTTACGACCTTCAAAATACTCAATAATTCATGGACTAACCTTGGGAAGACCTTGGCAATTCTATCATCCGAAAGAAAATGGAAAAACAACATAAGAATAATAAATTTTATTAGAATCAGCCCAATAGTTATGATTTTATTACCAAATAATTCCACCGCTAAACTTGAGAGGACTGTAGTAATTATATCATTCGAAAGAAAATGTAGAACAACATAAGGGTTTCAAATCTCGATAGAATTGGCCGAATGGTTAGAATGTTATTACCTCCCCTGCAAAAAAACAAAACGGAAACCAACCGTCCGACCAAGAGAGTGAGATGTATAATGACCAGCGACTACAGAAAACAATATAAGGGTTTCAAATTTCGTTAAAATCAGCCGAAGCGTTATTAATATTGGCAAAACAAAAAAATTCCCCGAATAACCTTAGAAAGACCTTAAAAATTATATCATTCGAAAGAGAATATAAAACAACATAAAGGTTTCAAATTTCGTTAGACTCGGCCGAATGGTTACAATGTTATTACCGAAACAACAAAAGCAAAACGGGGACCGACCGAACGACTGACCGACTAACCGACAGACTAGATGTAGAGTCACCAACGACTAAATAACACAATATAAGCGTTTCAAATTTTGATAGAATTGGCCGAATAATTACAATGTTATGGGCAAAATAAAAAAAAGGGCAAAACGGGAACTGACCGACATAGTGAGATGTGGAGTCGCTTGCGAATAAAAAGATCTTGCACAGAATCATTGCATTTTAAAATTCTAATTGGTTTTTGGCAGTATGAGTAGAGGAAAAATATATTGAATGTGACCCCATTGATTAAAAATCTACTTCCGAGAGGGAGGTTTTGCATCATTTACAAACGAGAAATATACTCCATTTGCAGCCATAGAAATCTTAAATTCTATCTCACTATGTTTGATTTCCTACAAGTAAAAGAAAGGAGAGTAAATATAAGAAATGTGATATCAAAGATTATTTTAAATTTGAGTCGCATTTATATTTCTACCAGATTTTCTTGTCATCTTTCCCACCCCCATTTTACCTCCACGATTTTGTTTCCGGGTGGTTGGCCATTCACTTCTCAATTATTGACCTTACACAACCGATCTTTTCCTGTATGAAGAAAACTCCCGGATACGTTGTTTAATTAGGTCAAAGAGGCATTTAGATATTTCCTAATATTCCTAACTAATCAAATTCCCATTTTCCTTCCCATTCAGAAGAGCTGATTTCGCCTCATAAAAACCAAGGTTTTCCATGTAAAAATGGAAACAATCGGGAAATTGGTGTTAACATAACAATGGCTAGGCACCTTTATATGGCATCGAATATGAATGGGGGTCGTGCCTCATTCACATCCGAAAATGGTTTCCAATAAGCCAATCTAACAGCCTCAACAGAACTGTATCACTTTGTCTGTTAGATACAGTCACTTGACATAAAGATCGAGCATCTCTCATTTATGGCCTATGCAGTATAAAGGTGGCAACCCATTACTATGGCAACCAGAGGAAAGGCACATTTGCAGCCATTGCTGTTCACCCGACAAAAGCGATTCTATTGAACGCTTTGGACCTGCGCGGATGGCAATTAAAACCTGAATTTAACAAAAAGATTTATTCATGCTCTTTGTTCGTTAGACCATAGAGCCACGCGTGCATGGAGTAGGGGCGCGATAAATGTTCTTTTCCTATTAGTCATAAAATATACACTTGAATTACATATCAGAAACGATTTTTTGCCATGAAACATTCACAAACAGAGAAACACACGCACTATGCATACTGTAAAGAGAGACACGCGCATAAACAAATGCTCTGTAGTTAAGTGCGTATGTAATACCTAGCAAGCATGAATAATTATTACCTCGTAAATATTTTAAAAGGTTATTATTGGTTGTTTCCTCTGGCATTAGCCAATGCCCTACATACTCTCTCATCTTTGGATTACTAAAGTGATACATTTCCACAAATAAACATATTCCCAAAACTACACCACTCCTTTACAAATACTTTTTCGGAGAATGCCGTCGTTTTTCACGTTTCCGATAAATAACGAAAATCACTTAGTGTTCATAGCACTAACCAACAAATTTTAACTTTGTGTCTGCTACTTGAGTAAATGTACCTAACTAATTTTTGGTGCGCTGATTCCAAATCTGAACACAGATTTGTCCTAGAACGTAAGGTTCCTGAGTTATGTAACTAGGCTATATGGCTCACTTTGTCACCTTAGATCAATTAATGATATAATTATTACGAGTTTGAGAAGAATAAGACGTTTCTGGGCAAAGGGTTGGAATCGGGGCACCATATTTGGCATTATGGACGTCCTTTAGCAGACCCAGACAAGATATGTATTACATATAAAATAGGTAGTACTCACCTAACTATAAATTTCTTCCAAAATGCTTGACACTCTTGCTCTTGCACTTGTACGTGGATATAGGATACTCCCGTCGTAGGAACCAGCATTAAGCACCCACCATGCTTTCGTTGAAAGGGCCTTGATACCTGCTTTCCATCATGGGATATCTCGGTGGACCCTTTTCCCATGTTCGTCACCAATATCACCCACATTAGATGCAAAGAAATCTAGATGCGAATGCAATAAATGCATCCTAAAAGACATCCGATACCTCATTCGGTACTAGGCCTTTAGCATGTTGTCCACTAGTTCTTTATAGTTTTCAGCCCTCTGATTACCAAGAAAGTTCTGCACTACATGAACAAATGAATCCCATGCTGCCAACTCAGGTGGAGTTAGTTTATTTCTGAACTCCCTGTCACGTGTCAATTCTCTGATCTCCGGCCTACAAAAATGCCAGCTTTAAGCGTAGCATCGGTTTTATTTGCAGCAAATTTCTCTTTGAGATACTGGAATCCATCAGAATCATGGGTTAATGCTTTAACAAAATTTGTGATAAGGCCAAGTTTGATATGAAGTCGTGGGAGGTAGATTTCCTGTGGATGTACCAAAGGCATGTGCCTCACATTGTATCGGCCAACTTTTTGTTCTTCTCCTTCGGGCCACCTTTTGACAATATAATGATTCCTGTCGTCACGGCTGCTTCATAGGCACAAGAAGCACAAATTCTTTGTATATCCTAGCTGCAGTTCAAGAAGTAAAGAAATTACCTTTAGATCACTACAGATATTTCCCTTATGATCCGAGTAATGAACACCTTCCAAAATAAATTTTATTGAGTCATATGTCACTATCATCCATACAATAAGTGCGACAGGAATAGGAGGTCTTTGTTACCAATGTGTAGAAACCCAACTTTTAGGCTAGCAGTGCTTACATCTATGAATAGTCTCCATTCATCAGGTAAGTGCTTGTTTCCTATCTAATTCATGAGGCCATTAACATCAGTACAGAAACAAGCACCAACTTCTTCTTTACACAAGGCAGCTAAGGCCTTATGGTATTTACGGAAGGCAGATATTTTTTTAACCGTCATCTAGAGGTTTCCAATCCCACACCAAATTATTCAATCTTTCTTGATTTATCGAATCGGGTAGTTCATTCCACATCCTCGTAGCAAAATATAGAGCCAGTATTATCATTCACCTGGCAGAAACGTTTGGAAGGAACAAAAGTTAAGACGACAGAGAATTAATATTGAAGGCTTAAAGGACTGGCTTAGCTTAGACTGTGAGTCAAATCCTATGAAGTTTCCTCAGAAACACCTCAGTTTTCTCATGAATGCTTTAGAAAAAGTTGTACCAGAGCCATTCATTAGTGATGTTGTAAATGAGAAATTTCTACGAGCTCCAACAAACGGGTCTGGTTCGAGTATATATAAATTTACTTGTGATTAACATAGAAATGTAATGATACACCATAAGAAGTATTAGTGTGAAAAGGGGAAGAAAATAGTTACGCAAAATGAATGGACACCAAGATGCTCCTCTGCCGACCTAGGCAGATCAGTCAAGATATGTACAGGCTGAGTTCCAGATTATAGGTACGAACGGAACCAATCAGTTTAAGAGAGACCTAAAAGTACGAAAAATGCTGAGGAAGAACAGAGAGTTCGACAGTGTCGAATGCAGACGACAAAGGTAGTTACTTCCTTACATTATGACATTAATGTTATTGTAGGACATATGATCAAGAATAGGGGATAATCCCGTCTTTCAAGATCTTTAAAATAGAACTATAGTTCAGAGATTGGGTGGGAGGTGGCCGAGTTATTGTGGTGCAGGTAAGGTTATTAAGTTTATCGGTCATTCATCCATCAATTACACACTGAATGCAACTATTCATCGTTGTTTATATCCAACTTTCTTTCGGTCATTCCATCCATCAATGTGCATTACATCCGACCATCCATCGTTAACAAGACCCATTTTTGAGAGAAGCCACCCCTCGGCTTAACCACTTGAATTGTAGAAACGTACACGTGCCTTTCCGTGCAAACAACTTGAATTTCCTGTCGAGTTTCTGAATCAGCCACCCACTCTCTTTATACTCATAGAGGAGACCCTTGCCAAACGAGATGTTCTCACCTCCAGGTGGCATCCATGATAATCGTCCCCAACAAAACGTTCCTAACTGCATTTCAAGGCCGCACTATCCACTGCACTCACTTATTCATCGTCGATGAACTCTAGATCGAAACCTCCTTTTCCCCATTGCCAGCAAGTCATCCACGCGTTTTCACTAACATCAGCGAACTTAAAGACTATTTAATTCTCTTTTTGGATTCTAAAATTTTAAAATACTTCACGAATCATACTATTTGATTGGAATATAATGACAGTGTTTATCATGTTTTTTTAAATGAAGCTAAAGAATCCAGTATATTAAAAACAATTTAGTTCTGTTTAGAAAATTTCAATGAAGTCAAGTTTATCGTTTATAATTCACTATATTTTGCATATTTTATTCAGATACCGGGCATTGCAAAAGTCCTGTTACACTCGTTACGACGCTCTAAACAAAGAAGAGAGTGATAGTTTTGATGCAGTTGAACATGTTTTTCATAATTTTATCATAAAAAATGTATGTTATGATTGTAATATTATTTTATATGGCCGCCATCAGCTGGGAGCACTCGCTCAAGGCGAGACCTGAAGGACAACACATATTGCGGCCGAAGTCCTTCCTCATGTTGGCCCAACGTGGTTGACTGAGGACTTCAGCTCGCCGACATTACTGTGGCGGACTTTACAGTCCTTGCCCTAGACAGGCGCTGAGACACTGTAGTCGAAGGGATTGAGGTCGGGCGACTGCGGTGGCCATAGTCCTTCGACCAGAAGTTTATGTTCTTACTCCAACCACTCGTGCACGGTCTTGGTCGCGTGGGCCCGAGTGCCGTCCTGCTGAAAGATCTAGTAAAAAACACACCGGCGGCATCTTCACACTAATCAAATACCCGACGCCCAGCATCATTACGAAGGCCCAGTGTTTTGTCATGGACACGTATCGGATTTCGGAGACGCCCTGCTCCAAGTTTACCACGCGCTTATTTTAACTTTTGATGAGAGGATCGACCGTGAAGTTTTCTTTTATCAGAAAAAAAGTGAGAATTAGATTGCCAAGACTTTTCAAGTAGTTCAGTATGCAAGGAAACCACTCCCGTCGTTATTCATGTATACGGTCCTAGATCAGAGGCCTTTCCTTGCACCTCAAGCTCTTGCTGCCCTCTTCCTTGACACACCTAGACATTGTGGGCATGATATGTTTTTTTCTTAGCAAGCGCACTGATTTTGATCTTCAGAGCATTTTCGAAGTCCTTTCTCACAGCTAAACGGTTGACAACTTGAGGTCTGCCTGAACGAGGACGATCATTGAGGTCGTCTCTCTCCTTGAGCCTCTCCGCGAGTCTATAGAAGGCCGGATCACTGTTCATTGGACAGTCATCCGGCCCACCTTGAGGCGATTGTCGGACTTGTTGTGTCTCGCTCACAAGAGTGTAGAGATCTCGACTCGTTTCAATTCTATCTAGACACACCTGCACACAATGTAAAAGGCTTTTTATTGACATATGCAGGAAAATTAAAACTTTATGTTTCTTTGCCGGGACTTTCTCTATCACACTAGTAAACCTCTCGAAAGATCAAAAACAGAGTGTAACAAATATTTTTCAAACCCGGTATTATAATCATTTTTTTTTTTGTAATAAAGCACAAAACCCAATCTCTTTCGTTTCAACACTCAACAGTGAAAGGTATACATTAAACATTCTCCAATTCGCTCCAGACCAGAAGTGAATCCAAATAAAATCAGATAGGTTCTACTGGTATACAGTTTAGTACTAGTGGCCCCTAAAAATGTATTGTCCTGCACTAATTGCATTTAGTGTCCAGAGTTGACCCCTGTGTCAACCATCAATCGATAACTACATCTAAACATAAATTCGGAGACTACATTCATCCATCCTTTGTACAAACCATATATCCACCATCGATTATCACATCCAACTATTCATATTTTACTACATCTCTCCACTCATTGTATATACATCTATCTTTTCTATAACCATAAATAAATACATTTCACACTGCTTCAGGCCAAGCATCTTTCATTGCACCTAACCCTCAATGCCACAATGAATACAACCGTTCATCATTGAAGTCAACCAATGTATTACACTACGTCTATCGCTCAATACATCTATCTAACTCATGCATACTGCTTCCATTATACCTAGTATTGATCAATCCATCGTTTACTATCCCCAGCCATCCATTTTCCAATTTTACACTTCTTCTAGCATTCTATCGTTCATTGTATCAGTTCAGCGATTGTGAATTGCATCCAACCACCTCTCGTATCCTGTATCCACCCTTCTATTGGATACAAAATTCACCCTCCAGTCCTACCATGTAAAGGTTAATCATAACGTTCGCTATGGGGTTATGTTTAAGATGAGGCAAAAAAATAAATAAACACTTATATATAATGAGTTTTCCTCGCGTTGAATAATAAAAACATAAGAAAATTAATTAAACTATATTTTATAATTGTTATGTTCACCATTTTCGCCACCTACTACTTCCTAAAGATAAGTTTTTGTATGGTGAGGAAGTATATAGAAAGAATATCGTGAAGGAGAACAAATTCTTGTAACATTTTGTTTTCAATTCGATCTCTAGCAATCGACCCCAAGTGTTCAGTTGCTCTTAATTCAGGGGAATTTTGCGAATCAATTGCTTCATAATTTCTTAAAAGTTATTAATTTTCCTTCGCTCGCATCTTAATTATAAATAGAAAATATCAACCGAGTGCTATGAATTTATACTACCGAAGGAATTTTTAGCTAACGATCAAATGGTAACTAATTATTATTATATTTGAACACATTCATCGTTCTTCAAAAACAGCGTCTCTACTCTGATACAACACCTTTGTCTTAAGTTTAGCGCCTTGGTTAGTGTCTATGTAATGGGAGTCATGTTCTTATCAATAAAATCCTACTCCTGGTACGAACTAGGTCGTATCTTTGGGTACATCAGCGCCTTGTACGAATGTGTTTGAACTCTGAGCACGTTTTCGCGTTTTGTCAGTTTGGAACGAAAGTATTGTCCGTCCGATTTTATGCTATACTCGTATAATAAAAGTGAAAAAACAACAACATGATTTCGGGAATATGTGATACTAAACATAACGTCCATTGCTTCATAGAACCTCATTCTATCGGTTCTTATGTTCTTATAAATGCGACGTTCGAAAATTCTTTAGGTTTCGAAGCAAATTATGAATCCAACTCGTTTTTCTCTCTCTTGATGTCAACCTAAGACCATCTAAATAATTATAGAATCCGCTAAACCAGCCATAACCAGATGGAGCAAAGTCATGTGAATATGGAGAATGAAGCAAAATTTCCCAACCGAGATCCTCGAAGAGAGCTTTGGCCATTAGAACTGTGAGAAGACGGGCAGTATCGTGATGGAGGATGACACCCCTTCTGTTGACTGAGGTGGGTCACCGTTTGCCTAAAGCTCCTTTTAAGCGACGAGATTTATTGCAGTAGAGACTAGTAGTAATTGTATGATTCCTGTCTAACAGTTTGCAATTGACAATCCCTTCAATATCCCACCATACACAAAACATAATCTTGTTTGGATGAAGCCCTCCTCTCTGTTGTTGAGAAATTCTGCCTCCTTGAATGATCCAAGAACAGCGACGTTTAAGGTTATGATAAAGGATCCACTTCTTATCAACAGTAACAAGATTGCCCAGAAATGGTGCTTGGAGGTTTTGTGAAAGTATTGACTCACATCAAGCAACAGTTTTTGCGGGACTCGCTTTCCAATCAATGGAATAGTTTCCATCCTTTTAGGGTTTGCAAAGGACAATCTTATGAGTTACATAAATTAGTATACGAGTTCTGTAGAAGTTGTAACAGGATTTGCTGTGACAAGAATTTCCAACCTTTCGGAATCAAGTTCTTTTGAAGGACCTTCTTTGGGTCACTCCTTTAGACGGAAATCCCAACCACGGAAACTGGAAAACAACCTGCCTCAACTTTTTTCATTTACTGCATCATCCCCTTAAGTGCTCTGAATGAATTTTGCCGCTATACTTGCAGTCGTACCTTTATGAAACTCGTGGAGTGAATTATGTTTAATGTGATCTTAAGATGGGGCGAACATGGGGGTGAAGACCGAAGATTTAAAGAACAATATTTTTTATAATCTGAAAGAAAAGGTTATAACTTAGTCATTGTACCATTCCTAAACAATAACAAGAGACACTATTTTAATCAATACTATTTACACTTTATTCTAGAAAATCGGTCATTACTTTCTTTTCAACCTGATAGATACATTTTTGTACATTTGTTTGGCTGTGGATCTAAAATAAATGTTTGTTCGTAGTTTGAGGGGCTTCGTACTTTGAGGGTTCTTACAATGAATTTATGGGATTACAATACAAGCGTGGCTGACATCATAATGGTGTCATAATTACCAGTGTCCTAGAGGGAGAAAATTAAGCTTACAAAATTACATGATAGATAAATAGATAGTTAAATATATGTGTAAAATCCTTCTACTAGGAGAAAATACTTTATTTTTCATTTTATATATTTTTTCACAAATCTTAAAAATAAATACAATAAAATTCATCGTTTAAAATATCTAAACTCGATTAAAGTTTAAGAAAAAAATAATTAAATTTCACTTAATCCTATTTTTTCAATTACTTTTGAAACTACCATAAACCTGAAAACCTATATCCGAGTGAGGATTTTTCCTTAAATTTATGATATTTAAGGAGAAATTAAACAAATTTAATATCTAATCAGTGATGGCCAATTTTACTTAGATTCATTTCTTTTAGATTTAAATTTTATATAAAATTTTCAACTTTCATCCGCTACTTTTAAAATACAATTTAAATAAGGGATGAAATTTGCATTTATCTATGAAGCCAAAAAGTTTCATCCTAATTGTCTTCACAAATGAACGAAATTTGATTAATCGTGGAAGTTTGAAGGTGTTATTGCTACTAAAATCTTTGGCATATTTTTGCCTTGAATCAAAAGGCAAAACTTTAACAAAAAGACGATATTTATTGAATGTGATTAGTCTTTTTAGTGGGACGGAAGGATCAAACTAAGATCTATCTCTAGAAATATAATTCAGTTAAACTAAAGTATTACTAATAAGACCATTTTAGGTAAATATCCTTAAAATGTCATACTAACCCATTACAATATCCAAAACTTAATTAAGATAATATAATTATATATATTATAATGGGTTTTCTGGCTGTTTGTATTTTAAACTATTTAAATCAATAAATAAGGCCAGATTTTGCTCTCTTTTTCGCATTTGAATCTGAAAGTGAAGCTATTTGCTATTATTAATCAAACTCTTTTCCCAATTTTTGAAATCTCCCTAAAACTGTAAAGAAATTGGATCTATTTGATTTATGGTATCTATTTTTAGTCGTGTGTGACTCTTAATATTTCACTATGTCGGACAGTCGGTCAGTCGGTCGGTCCGTCCATCTGTTGTTCCCAGTTTGTTTTTTTCTTGTTTTGGTAATAATCTTTTAACTATTTAGCCGATTCTAACGGAAAATTGAAACACTCATGTAGCTTTAACTTTCCCTTAGAATGATATAATTGCCAAAGTCCTCCTAAGGTTACCTGTGTAATTATTTAGCAATGACATCATAACTATCCGGTCGATCATATCGAGGTTTGAAACTCTTTGGTTGTTTTACATTTTCTTTCGAATGATATAATTACCACGGTTCTCCTAAGATTAGTCCGAGAGTTATGGAAAGTTTTGAAAATCAGTATTACATAAAAAAGAATAAGTGAGTGGACTCAACTTTGGTCAGCAGACGTTGTTTATTTAATTGCATTGTTTTTATCCAAAGTGTAAAGCAAAATTATCAGCAATTTCGCCGTTTGTATTATGTAAATACTCTGAATATTAATTTCCACAGTTGTCACGATTCGTCATGTCAGACTTTACGCTGAATTCGTTGAGTAACTATTGAATATATTAGTGATGAAAGATAAAGTGTATGAGGTATATTTAGTTATAAACAAACAAGAAATGACATTTACCAATAAAATAAATTAACAATTGTAGTTTTTTTTATTTATTGCACTATTTCAAGCAATACTGGCAAAAGACTTTTAAACTGCTTTGTTTCAAAGGTGCGTGCCAAATTTCAAGTAATTTGGGTTTTGTGAGGTTAGTTACCTATATATATTTATTTAATTTTCAATCAGGAATATTACACAAATATTCGCATTCACATTCGTCTATTTATTTATAGATATATTAATATCAAGTTTAACTGTTAGGAAATATTATTACTACTTGGCACCACAGCATAGAAAAGCCTAGTGGCAGCAAGCCTACCAGAGGATTTTTAAAACATATACATATAAATAATCTTATCATAGTTAACTTACTTTTGTTCTGAACATTTTGCAACATGTGACATGAATGCCTAGGACAACTGTAGGTACACTTAAAATAATCTACATAGAATAATTTAGAGCAGTTTTTCTATACTTTTTTTAAAGACAACTGTCGTTATATTGGATGGCACGGGTGAACTCCAATAACATTGAGACCAACGTTCCGAGGAAGATCGCGCATAGTGAACTTACCCTCAGGTGTTGGAGATTCAGGAAATCCTGCGCCTTCCGTCCAGGTCACAGCTGCTCTCCCACACCATCCATCCCCGTCTTTAAGATACTCGGACAAAGTTACACATATTTTTATTTCACTCCAAATAAATTAATCAACATTCCAATATTAGGGTGAGGGAGAGACCGTTGGAGCTCCCATGAGCCGAGTGGATACAGCGTTGGACTTCCAACATCGAGGCGCGAATTCGATCCCAGCTTCCCATCACATCTTCATAGAATAAAATACTAACGAATTATTTGTTCCGGGATCCCCTTTTTGGGGGTGGCCTCGTATCCACCTGTAATGAAATGAATGAAATAATGATGAATTCCTCGTAGAAAATGTATTGCATAATAAACCTTAATCAAAAACGTTGGGAACACGACGACTTATTGAGGAGTGATGGTCAATATGTTCTTGTTCTTATGTGTTCGTATTCCATTCGATTTCAGTAGAAATTTTCAGCTCATAGCAAACACTGCATGCGAGTTCTCTACATCTGAAGCTCTACCACTGCCCCAATTATGAAAATTAAAATCCATCTAAGCACAACTTAACTATCAGGTAACCGAACACGTTGCTGTAGTTTATGGGGTTTGTGAAGAAGAATTCTCACAAAAGTTTCTTTCCTGATGCGGTACAGGAGCAGACAAGTATATCTCTTTATCGTGCAAACCACTACGGTAATCATCTGACATTTTGGAATGATTTAACTCATTGCCATACTTCAAATTCGTCGTCATTATTCTTTCCCGTTATCCTGGAGGAGGCGTGTCTACAAATAGGGCTTATCCTGTTAAAATCCCTCAGCCACCTTCACAGTACTGGACTCACTCACTTCATCTCTAATTGAAGGAAGATGCATCGTGCGGACAGTCAAGTCCACGTTAGAACTTGTAGAGAAGACTGTCTCACAGTAGACATTTGAATGGTTACCATGTTTGCCCTGGTTTCTCCTGCCAACTCCATCTTATATTGGTTGTCAAGTTAGGAATACTCAGCATAGGTGACTACCAACTGTTGCCATTCAATGCATTTAAAAATGTTAATAGAAAAAGTATAAAAACAGTCCAAATATCTTCGAGCGCCAAGAACACAAGAGGACATTATCTGTTCAAGCTCATCGTTCGCCCACTGGCAAAATAGGCGTGTTACTCCTACTACTCAATCTTACTAGGGGCAGAATCTCGTACTGCATCTCATTATAAGGATATATTTTAACACCCCTAACATATGCATATTATTCCAAAGTTCCCTTATTTGTTTTTTTTTTAATAGGCCAGTTCCTCTTAAGTCCGGTTAGTCTTCACCCGCAAAAATTCTTTTTAGATTTGCTTTCCAAAGTTATCATTTTTTGAGGAAAAACAACACTTCAACTTTACTATTTAAAATTTCAAGATGGTTTAATCTTTTGTTCAATTGAATACGTTCTTTTCAGGCGATCATTAAGGCCATAGGCTTTACTAAACGCTTATTAACAAGTAAGAAGAGGAGCCCCTACAAGGTATGCTTACATTTACCAGGAGAAGGGGAAAAGCGTATGACTTAAAGCAGATCATTCCACAGCCTAGGAGCAAATACCGAAAAACAACGATCATCCCTGCAAAACAGACAAGTACGAGTAAAACGTTCTTACCGAATTGTAGGGCCTTCAGAGAGGAGTTGAATCACGGGGGGCTGCAAGAAGGGGGATGCATGCAGTACTCAATGCGGGAGGTAAGGCGAGAGTGGATTGCCATCTCGACCCTATTGTGGTCAACGCGTGAGACGATACGGTCCATATTACGAGAGAATCAGAGAAGTGACTCGAGGACGATAGCTTTAAGAGATAAATGACGATCAAAGGCAACTCTCCGTTTTTAAGGAGTGCCTTGAAACGGCAACCGGATGCCATCAAGGTGAAGAAAAGGGGCAATAGTTTAACAGAGAGCCACATCCGAAGGGTCCCCATTAGTAGCACCTCAGTGCTGGTTCTTGAATTATATTATTAAATGTTGCGTTATTTGGGGAAGAAAAATTTAGTTCTTTGGCCTTGACATTTTTTTATTTAATTACTGTTTCCTGTAACCTAAGAGAGGTTTCCAGCAGCCATGTTTCCTAGGGAGATTATATTGAAGTAGTTCGAAATTTAATTTTGTCTACGATCTTAGGTATCAATTAATTGGGAAATGACCTAATTACCATCGTTATTATTATTATTGTTTCCATTGTTAGCATTGTTATTATCTTCATCCGAATTGTTTTCGTTGTCATTATTATTATTTATATGGTCTAGTAGATCCAGCGGATCACTCCCTATTTCCGAGATCTCAAATGAAAAGGTAGAAGAAACTTCACTTGGGTTATCACTAGAATGGTTGCTAACATTATCAGTATATGGTAGGTAAGTTAAACATTTTCTAGGAGAATATACAATATACCACACGGATTGTTGTTTTGAGATTGGTCACGATAGTTATTGCTCCTATTAGATTCACGGGCAGAGTTCTCGAAATAATTTTGTAAGCTTTGAAAAGCCGATTTGTTAGCTACAGTATTTAGATTGCTCCTTAGAGGAGAAATTTCACTCGTTAATTATATCACTTTTTATCGTGAAGTTTATATATCGATTATTTGGCTAATCGAGGTTTTGGTGGTAAAATATGGAAATGCAAAAATTTGTGTTAAACTTATCAAATCAAAAGAGTTGACAAAAAAGGAGTCAATGGGCATTATCCCAGTTATCTACAGGATTAATTGAATAACTGATTAATTAAGCACTGTCTCAATTAGTCAAATAAGTACTTGATTCAAGAGTACTCGGCCACTGCTGCAATTAGTCAAAGGAGTATATTAATGCAAGTGTATTTGGGTAGTGTACTTGTTAATCAAAGGATTACATGAATGTAATTTTAATTGAGTACTCTCCATGTTTTCAAAGCATAAATTGAATACAAGAGAACTAGGTCAGAGTCCCAATTATTCAAGAGTATTATGAAAGAGTACTTGGGGACTGCTTCATCTGTTGAAATGGTTAAATGGTTGCAATAGTACTCAGGCACTGTCTCAATTAGTTCAAGGATAACGTGAATGTAAGAGTAATCAGGCTTTGTCCTAGTTAGTCGAACGATTACTTGAATGCATAAGTAATTGGGCACTGTCATAGTTAGTCAAATGATTACTTGAATGCATGTGTAATTATCCATTGTCCCAGTTAGTCAAATGAGTACTTGAATGGATGAGTACTTGTGTATTGTCTCTGTTAGTCAAATGATTATTTGAATGCATGTGTATTCAGGCTATATCCGAGTTTGTTAGAGGATTACTTGAATGCACGAGTAATTGTCACTATCTCAGTTACTCAAAGGATATCTTGAATGTAAGAGTACTTGTGTATTGTCTCTGTTATTCAAATGATTACTTAAATGCATGAGAAATCAGTCTTTATCCTGGTTTTCAAAGGATTCCTTCAATGCATGAGTAAATGGGCACTTTCCAGGTTACTCAAGAATTAATGAATGCAAGACTACTTGGGCACTAGTCTGGTTAGTCAAATGAGTACTTGATTGCAAGAGTAATTGGGCAATGTCCCAGATATCCAAATGATTGAAAAGGCACATATGCATAAAAGAGCACTTTTCTCGCTCTAACGGCGTTCATTGGTTTATGTTGTTTTTTTTCCTTAAACTGAGTTCTTTTTCGTTTGTCTCCATTATAAATTTCATGGCTTCCTTATATTCAATTTTATAATTAATACTTGTTTGTTTTTATTACAAATATTCTGTACAAACTAGAGTTATATTTAAATAAAATACAACATTGATATTATATTGTTTTATTCGGTGTGAGAGTGAGGTAAATATAGGTGAATTTTGTTTTAAACTAGATGTCTGCTGTTATCATGGTAAAAAAATGATTTCCTGATGATTTTGATAAGCAAAATAATATTTAATCCTTTAATATTATATCTTATCCCTATACTCTAATTATCATCATCACTAACTCTATATTTTAAGAACGGGATATTTTGAGAGGTCTGAAAAAATAGTAAATATTTTTTTGCGCATTTAATGAATGTCTTCGTATTAGAATTAAAAATATATTTTAAATGCAACTTCGCTAAAACTTTTGAATATGCGATGAAAAAACAAAACAAATATACCTAAATTTGAATCGATTTTTTAAAATTCCCAAACATTCGATATTATAATTTAGTTTTTGAACTTCACCATTTTGTTTTTTTAACAATCAAGAAATTCAAAAAAATCTTGGAAGAAAAGGGAGAGAATTTTGATTTTTGAAAGAATATTATTGGATAAGTTTTTATCAATATTTAAAGAAAATAAACTATCTATGTCAAGAAAATCTTCCAAATAAACCTCGATACAAAATATAGAGTTAGGAATCAAACCTTTTGAAAATAATAAAAATAAAAGATGGTATATAATGTTTTGGATATATTTTAGAACATATATTATTAGTTTTCTAAATTCAAGATATTAGTATTACTATAATTGGTGAAGTTCGGAAAATTTCTAAAAAAAAATTCCTAAGCTCTTTATTTATTTTATATATATATTCAATATTTTGATCGAAGTTTATTTAAAATAGATTTTAATTTCAAGGAACCTTGGCAGAGATTGTGCCATATTTGATTGTCGAGAATAGAGAATCCTTACCGCTATGAGCCCCGTCGAAATTACGAGGTCAGGCACCGCCCGAGCGAGGGCCATGAGAACAGTCCAAACATCAACCTGCTTACGGCGATAAAAGAGGGATTGGAATGTCAAACTCGAAGCTTCTGTCGCCTCCCAGGTCGTTATCGAGAAACTCCCGCAGGAGTACTTCCCATCACTCAGCGCCGCGTTTGATCAAGGAGAGGCCCCCCCCTTCCCCGTCCCGTTTGGCCTGAGGTACTAATTGGGGATCGACAGTATAGGCCTAACACTCTCAACGAGACACTTCATTCTCGATCTCGCTCCGTTTCTCTATGAGCAAGAAGGCAAGAATTATACTAAAGGAACTGAGCCCCAGGCAATTGGCCCATCCTTGCTTTCAGTACATTTCATTTGGCACGAATGCTCCCTCCAGTTATCGTTACTACTAAGGGTTAAACTCCCTGTGGTTAAAGTAACTCGAATAAACAAATGTTCGCCGTTTCATCTCTTAAAGCCTCCTTCAGTATAATTCTTGCCTTCTTGCCTTCTGAGAGTGTTAGGCCTATACTGTCGATCTCCAATTAGTACCATTAATATATAGGGACTAGCCGGAACCGTTACTGAGATGAATGATCTGTGGCATCCTTGCCAGTCAACCCTAACTGTGTACATACGTACCTAGGCTCGTTATAACCTCCCGGAAACTCAAGTAGATCTCGCCCCTGTTCGCTCTATGTAACTCTGTTAGATCGTTTACTGTAAACATCGAGTATCCATTGCCATTACTTCATTATTAATATTTATTGTGTATTCTGTGTAAATTAATTAAAATTTATTTTTGTTTCTACCTTTTCATAAGCCTTATAACCCGCAGCCTTCATTAGTTTAGTAACGGCAAACCACACTCTATTGCTTATTATTTCAATTCCTCGCACTCATTTTAAGAAGGTTCTTTCTCCCTCCCCTACTTCTACTATAAGAACTTTTAATGAGTTAAACATAACATGAGCAAAGAGAATGATAAATGATTGGCTTACCTTGAGAAGAGGACTAATACTGTATCCAGGGATTTATGATATTTGGTTCCAGATAATATCGTTATCGTCTGGAGTAGCTTATTCCTCTTGTCTAGTATTTTGGGTAAGCTATCATTAACTTTCTCTTGTAACAAGGAATTTACAGAAAAAGACGTCCAGAACGCCTTTTTTAACAATACGTTGAAGTTGACCATTTTGAGAGAACTGAGAGAGCCGACGCTTTTTCTTTTTGCGCCGGAGCATTTGTCATGCGTCACGCGATATTAAATTTTAGCGAAAAATGTAACACCAGGTTAACATCAAATTTTAGCCAAGCAAATTTGCATTCTCTAGAAAATTACTGAAAATTTTATCTTTAAATTAATGATCATTGAAATATATAAATTAATGAAAATGACAATGAAATCAAACATAAATTATTATACTACTCCCATTTCTTTCGTGACCAAAATTGAGCCAAGGTCACTCATTTGACCTTGAGCGTCCATTCATTTCGGGTAGAAGTAAACATATATGTTTGTGGGTCATCCTACGGCATAAGATATATATATATATATATATATATATATATATATATATATATATATATATATATATATATATATATATATATATATATATATATATATTATATATGTATATATATTATATATGTATATATATATTATATATGTATATATGAAATGAAAAACTCACAAAGTATCACGTGAGGGTAGCAAATGAATGCAATGATCGCAGGAAAAAATGAAAAGGTGTTTCCAAGTACTTTCGAACTTTATTAAGTTCCTTATCAAGGATAACTACAAGAAGTAATATTATATTAGAGGTATATATACGAAAGAAAAGTAAGAAAGATCGCCTTAAAAACAAGAAATCACCAATGAGGAACGCGGAAGGGGGAAGGTTAAGATTCACATTAAGAATTACAAGAAGCAGGTAGTAAGGTAAAACTGAGAAAACGGAAAGGGTAACAGATTAAAAGAAATGGAGATAGCCTAACGAGGGAGATTATAAGACCGATGAGCAAAAAGTGGGGAAAATACCATGTACATGAAAGAGCAGTGACAAAAAAATAATAAAAAATAAAAATAAAATTGGGGCCACATAACTAAAGATTGTATATATAAAACTAACAACAAAAGTCAGAACTAATATCTTTAAGTATTAATCTTTTAATTATAGCATCTATTTTATATAATCCAGGGAAAAAGTTAAAATGATCACATTGGCTTATAAAAGCACATTCAATGATATTCCTTTTTATAGGGGTCATTGGAACGATAAATAAATTTTGCCGAGTTCCAGCTTATTAGATTGTCCTTATCTGACATATGGACAAAGAAAGCACTGTTATATTCTCCTCTTCGGACATTATATTATGGACAAACAGATAAACAACTTTCTGTGAGAAATTTAAAGAAGCTTTTTGTTTAAGAGGGTTAAAGAACTCCGGGAGACTTCTCTAGAGGATTAAGGAATTATTATTATTACCATTACCTAATCACATCCACTTGAACCTTGCCGTTCATTTATCAAAAATAGGAAAAAAAGAGAAGGGTAAAGAACTGCCGAAATATTTGCATTTCTGTTTTCTGTTGAAGTAAACGCCCTTTTATACAAACGGCTTCTTGAAATTTCTCTTTTGTGAAAAATGGATGGTTGCCCATTCGTTTTCTAGCCGATTAAAGAATTCTTACTATTAACCTTACCTAACCGCATTGACTTGAACTATATTGTTCATTTATCTCTCCACTGAATACTATCATCTTCCACAATCCGTTCTTGAAACTAATAAAAGTTTTTCCAGGCTACCAAGTGTCTGTAATCTTTTAGATGCAATCATTTTTACACCTTTCGCCACATAAGACGCTTTAATTGTTGAGTTATCTTTAACTATGGTAGTTTTGGGCGTGTCAATTTGATTCGCGAGATCACCAACACGTGTTTTATATTTTAGTTTTTATATCTTTCTTTTTCTCACTGCACACTTTGTGAGTCTTTGTCACTAATTTCATTAATATTTTAAAGATAACGGCAGGGATCAAGATTTAAAAAGTTTGAACGCAATGAAAAGAAGGGATGCGTTAGAACGATGCCATCAGGTTGGCAACGTCACAGTTTTCGGGACGGATTACGAGTCAAGAGGGAGGGTGCAGTTTTAACGAATAAGGGTAGGTCGAATATAGAAATTGCCATATAGGCATTTATATATAACTCCTCTACTAATACATAGTCATATGTATACATAAACCATTTAAATTTCCCCAACTCAGTTTAAATAAAACTTTATGTCCAATAAATCAATGCTTTTTAAAGTTAGTTAAATGTGTACGTAGAAAACAAGGTAAATCAAAGAGCCTCCCCACCTATGGATCAGCATCAAAATCATACCCTCAATTTGAGAGCTTAAGAGACGTTACCAAACCCTGAAATATAAAAAAACCCAAGTAAATCGAGAAAGATATATCGAGGAATGGTTAAGGGAGCATTAACAAAACGAATAAAAATTACGAAAAAAATCTAGCATTAAAATGCAAACATGATGAGTTTAAGAGTTTCTATGGTTTCCTGACCCGTAAAAAGCGCATAAGGAAGGCCAGGACTAGGAGTATAGTTCTTATCACCGACAACCTCGAGCAGATTTTTAAGATATTAAATAGCAGTTCATAAGTGTTATTACTGTTTGAGGAATTCCCACAGCTAACCACACTAAGAAAACATTTGGATTTTGGGGCCCATCAAATTCTCTCCAACACTTGAATAAAGAAGGGCCAAATTATTAGATATAACAGAAGAAACGATCGAAGACACCCAGGCCTGACTGTTCTTTAAAATTAACATAAAGGACTTAAATAAGGAATTAATAAATCTGATGATGCAATCATGAGCCCACTAATAGTTTAAGCTAATCTTGGAAACAAGGACATATTTCGGAGAGGTCGACAAGTTTGATAAATCTCCTGGAATTTATTCAGAAAATGATATTCATCTAAGACGAGAATAAAAGTGTGTTCATAATTTATCGACAATGACGTGTCTTTTTATGCCATTTAGAATGCTGAAACTTACCGCGCACGGAAGAAGAGGAAAAATTCATAAGGTAATGAAGAACTGCCTCTTAAATTTTTTACATCAGTGGTTATAAATGTGGCAGATTTGGATTGACCCCTATTCACTGGTAGGTTACATATGGTATCATCACTGGTTCCACTGTAGCTGTAGTTCATAATAAATATCAATAACCTTTATAAAGGATTGCTTATTAAAACCTTCAAATTTTCAGATGTGGCGAAGCTAGAAACGACCATTTTTAGATTCGATTTTGCGGAACTAAGGTGTGACGTGAAAGAAATTGTTGATTGAGTGACTAAATGACAGATGAACTTTAACATACGAAAATGCAAGGCCATCCACTTAGCATGTGGAAATTTTGAAGGGGGTCACCTAAAATCCTTTAAGTTATAAAAGGACTTAGGGGTGTTAATTTTGAAGGTCCTTAAAGTGCCAAAGAATAACCTAAAGTTACCAAGTAATGATACCGAACGTAGTGATATATTGCTCAGAGCTTAACCTTTGAGTCGAGAAATAGAATTTCAGCTCTATATAAATCGCTGACCGACCTTATCTCGAGTATTAAGTGCAGTTTTAGTCCTCTTACTTCAACAAAGACGTAACGCTGTTTTACAGAGGTTAAAGTAGAGAGAGCAACAAAACTAATTCCTGATTTTATAAATGAACCGTAAGATGTAAGGCTTCATTCCTTAAGTTTATTATCCCTAACAATTAGGCGATTATGTGTACAACTGATCGGAGCATTTAAAAACTTCAAAGTATTTGGAGCAGTTAATTTTACAAAGACGCTCACGATTAATATTATTTATAGACGGGTTAATTTTGGCTTTTTCTTGTTGCCTAAAGTCAGCAAAGATAAATAGCTTCTTGGAGGTCGATATGAAAGCTGGCACTTGGCGAAAAGCGAGGGTGGCAGCGAGAGCGTGATCGTATGACAATTCAAGCGCCTCCCAGGAAGCCACCTAATATGGTAAATAGGTCCGAATGGCGCAAGATTGTCAGGTGTCACCATAATAGAGATAAGAGTGATCACGAATTGTGCAAGATTCACTAATATAAATGATTGCTTACAGCTCAAGAAAGATGAAAGGTAAAACACTAGTCAAAACGGTTTCAAATTAGTAAACAAATGCTTCAACACGGACAGAACTCAAAATAACTTTAGTTATAAAATCGCACAAACATGGCTAAACCTACGTAACAGAACAGTGAAAGCACGTCTGTAAATATGTTTAAATAATAAACTTACCGAGTATTTTTTGTGTGTAAAACTTTTCTGGGAGGCAAAGGTGAAAATAGATGAAAATGCGTTTTCTTTTCAGCTATTGGGTTCACGTCTTCGAGAGCAATGTATGCTGGCACGAGAGAAAACATTATATTGATATCGGGACCGCAAAAAGAATTTAAGAAAATTTCACGTTTGATGAAGCCTCTTTATTTGTCTATTGTAACAACATTTCTAACCTGCTGAAACAAATGAGCCTGAAGTATGGTGCTATGGAATGGAAACATTTCACCAACTCATCTAAGAGAAGCCTCAAGGCAGTTCTTCTTATAAACGGCAATTAATTTTCATTGATCCCTTTTGGACACTCAGCTTCAATAAAAAAAGTTGCAAACATCATGGACCATTTGTTGTCTGCTCTAAACTATCAGGAAGACAAATGGCGGATATGTGAAGAAATTAAAGTTGTTGTACTCATGATACTCGTAGGTCTTCAAGGTAGGTACACAAAGTTCCCATGCTTTAATGTGCTGGTAAGACAGTCGGGCTGACGACATCCATTATATTATACAAAACTGGCTGTCAATTCAAGGATTAGAACATGGTTCACACAACGTTCTGTTCCACCTTCTGTTTGAACCGAGCAGGATATTGCTTCCACCCCTGCACATCAAACTCGGTTTGATGAAGATCCTTTTTAAAGCAATATATAGGGAAGGTAGAGGATTTGCTACCCTCCTTCAGAGTTTTCCACGAGTCAGCATGGAAAAACTTTAAGGGGGTTTATTTGATAGTCCTCAAAAAAGGGAGGTCTTCAATGACACGCATTTTGATACACCAATGAATCCTGCTAAACTTTCTGTTTTGTTGTGTCTTAATTCACTCATTCCAAACTTTCTTAGCAACCAGTGAAGCTCTCAGTAAAAGAAGGGTGTTGATGAGTTAATGAGTTAAGTTTCGCAAATTTGGTGGGCACAGGTCACTGAAAATGCGCTTTCATTGGTCCCATCTGCACTATTTTCCCGAGAATTATGGAGACTTCAGTGAAGAACAGGCGCACTTCTTTCACCAAGATATCCGTGTGATGGTGGAACCCTACCAAGAGTGTTGGAATGTCAACTTTGTAGCTACTACTGCTGATGCCTGAAAAGGGCTTTCATATCTGGAGTGCACAATCGGAAGTCCCTCAAGAGGCCATTAATTCATGAGGGGGTTTTCGTATGTTGTACTCTTCTTGGTATGAATTAGAACATTCTGTACGCCTTCCGTGTATAAATAAGTTCAAAATTTACTATTGTGTGTACATTTGCCTACAAATAGATAAAAATTTAAGAATTTCTGGCATGTGCCTTTATCTCAAAACTTGATCTCCTTAGATTAAATGAGCGTGACTTTCGGATTCAGCAGAAAACCTCGCCTAAAATCAGGAATTATATGTTAGACCTTGAAAACAGCGCAGACCGGTGTTATCATTTGCTCCATAATTCTCGATATAATACGTTTCGCACACAAACATCAATTGTTATCTTACTGATTGTATTATTGTTATTAAATAATATTAACGTATTCGAAGAAATTATTTCCTCGATGGATGTTGTCAGATGCCACGGTCCATTTTCGCTTTCTAGTATTGAGTTAATGAATAATACAAAACTAGTGAATGAAGATATTTTGAGCTTTCCCTGCCTGACAGAACCCATTCGAAAGGGAGGATGGGGCTGGTTTCGGTATGGAATGGGAAGATGTTAAAAATAGATGAACCCTCTTTACTCAAGAATCGTGAAAGGAGTCACTTTTCGAACCTGTCTCTTCAAACCCCTCTACTGCCACGACTTACTATATATACCCTTTACAAAGTCTTTACCACCTCCGACGATACAAATATATAACAGCTAAATAAAGACCTCTCTCCCCTCGATCCTTACCTTCTAAAGATAAAACAATTTGGGGGATGTGCTTAATTGTTGTCCCGCCGAAAAGAAGAAGAAAACGCGACGAAATCCTCCAATTCCGCATTTTGGCTCAGTTCCTCTTCAATTTGAGAGTTTTCTTCCGCCATTTCGATACCGAACCATAAATTCCAATTATTGGAATCGATCTGGAAAATTAATGGAGGGGATTGAATGTTGAGATGAAAGGAATGAATTTAAATCCATTTTAGAGATGTGACGATGCCCTCTTTCATTCCACATCACTCTTACATTTCCATTATTTAGATTTTAAGCTCACCATATTACGAATTACTCCCTGGTTTCTCTCTCTACAATTCTTGCTCACTCCACCCACATACATTTGCTCTTTCACCCTTAATATTTATCATTCTTGCCCACATTTTCCTGTTTTCACTGCACTTTTACTCTTTAACAACACACTTTTGTCTTCACATCGCTCTGTTGCAACCCACTTTTGCTGTTTTCCGAAATCCGACGAAGCTTGGCCGACCTCAAGCGCCCCAAGTAGTCTCCTCTTTATACCCTTAAGGCTATATATAACGTTCACACCTTTTCACCTCCACTCATTTTACCTTTTCGCATTCCAACTACTTTAATAATCATAATAAATAGTAATATTTATAATACTAATGCGCTCACATCTAAGTGTGTTGGAGAGAGGTGAAAGGATCGGTTGGCGAAGAAGTTGTGGTGGTTGAAGACGGCGTGGTTGGACTCGAAGTGGACTCGGACTGGGCTTCGACCACGAGGCGCCCCTCACGTCCACGAGAATGGGGGCGGCCATCCCGCGATGAGAGGCAGCACGGGAAATACAAAATGTAAAGAAATCTCCCCACTCGCCCCTTCACCCTGCAAATATTACACATACTTCATCTCTTCCGGTAGGAGGGGAGGAGGGCCTGCTTAACCTATCCCAACACAACTCACTTTAACCTAACTTAAACCTAACTTAATCCAATAATCCCCACACAAAAATATCTCCACCAAACATAGTCCGACCCAACATAGCTTAATCCAACATAACATAAAATATTGGCGAAATTGAACTCGATAACGAACCGTCAACTCAAAAAACCTATCGTGAAGGTCCAGCTTTGGGTTGTTTTGTGATGAGTACCAGTGTGCTGGTGGGGATCCCGGTACTCGCGAGTGGATGGTGCAAGATATAAGTGCTGAGTGGTTCTCTCCGATGACCTTGATGGGTTTGTTAAGCGGCAAGAACCAGCAAAGGAGTGCCATCTGCAGCTGATATCTGTAGGGTTGCGTGCCTTCCCAGCCTCAAAGCCATAAGGTGGAGCTCTGGGTTTATGTATAGTTTTTACACCTATACACTTCTTCGCCACTTTCTTAACATTTCTCCTTATATATCTTCTGCAGGAGATGGCCAGCTTAGTTATCTCTTTAAATCAAACTAACAAAACTCCAACCAAGAAACATCAAGTTGCCTTCGCTCTTCTAGAGCGGAGCGCGTAGAAAATGAGAAGCGGTAGAAGATAAAGGAAATGGTCATCCTTTCCTTTAAAATGATTAGAATTCAGTGTAAAAGATTTATGACCTCTTTTTAGATAGACCCGATTTCCCCTCTTCGCTCTCTTGGAAGGCTATCGTATTCCCCTCTTTCTATGGTCTTGGAAACCACGTAGAATCGCCTGGCTCCCAAGGCCCCGTGCCGACTCTCCGCGAACATTGGTATTTGGTTGTTCGGAAAATAATGACTGATTCCCGAAAAAAACATTTATTCGTAAAATATTTAACTCGACGTATGTTAAAATTACTCAAATTATGATCCCTGAACATCTATGCAGTTCTGCCATCGATGAACAAGATCACTTATGCCTCGTCGATAAAATCCACTAAATTAGATCCTAAGAAATACTTAAATCTAGCTTTTACCTCAGTTTGGACTATGAAGTTTTGTTGCCTAAAAAAGTGTCTAGATGCTTGAAAAATGGTAGTCATTGGGTGAAGGATAAGTAGAAAATTGAGTATGTGATAAAGTCTCGTATCCAAATTTAATGAGTTTCATCCTGGCAACATGTGGCCGTGCGTTGTCGTAAAATAGAATAGTGCCATGTCAAATTAATAGTACAGGTCTCATTTATCGCAAGCGAAAATGAATTTCTTCCAGTTGCTTGCTTGAAAAAGCTGTAAAGGACAACAACAATAGCAGACCACCAGACTGTCACCATAATCTTGTGCTGACGGAAGCTTATATGCCGCAAAATTGTATTCTGAAGAAATTTCGGAAAATTATTAAAGAGTACACATCAATTATTAAGCGTGCAAAGTTTTGTATTAAGCACTGCAAAAATAGCCACCCAACTAACTTTTTAAAAGTAATTCGAAAAATTGACCGGTATTTTCCAAACAAGTTAATAGAAAATAATATAGTATGGCCTGATATACAACCGTATCACTGTTAAGAATCTAAACTTATTTAATACTACAAAAGGGTCGTAAGTCATACTTTAGAGTATATATACTCTTTTATTTTTAGTCTCACTATGTTGGTCATTCGGACGGTCCGTCGGTCCCCGTTTATCTCTTTTTGTTTTGCTAATAACATTGTAACTATTTCGCCAATTCTAACGAGATTTAAAAGCCTTATGTTCTTTTACATTCTCTTTCGAATGAGATAATAGCTAAGATCCTCGCAAAAGCATCATTCACAGAGCTACTAATACACCTTTATTAGCGGGTGTACGGAGATTTCCTGCAATTTACATTAATGTTATGCCTAATAAATGATCATGTTGATTAGGGTGTTTACCATGCCGAAAATGAGCAAGCAATTTGTCTTATCAAACGAGCAGTCGATCTAAGTTAATATCCATCACTTTCTTATAGGGCAAATGCGCCCTCGTCCATTCAATCACTTATGACATCAAGTCCTCGGAAGTCTATTGCTATGTCCAATCTTCTCCTTTTCTTCTGGTATAATCATTATTTTTCTATCCTTCATTTGGCATTTGCATCGTTTATTCATTAGCCTAAATGACTGTTTAAAGGCACCATTATAGATTAACACTTACCACAACAATTCACTTTAGTAATAATCAATTTTTCTCCTTAAACCACGTTAGACCAAGAAATCGTCCATAGCAACCCGACTTTTCATCTGCATTTCTCCAAACTCTTTTCCCTTCCTTAATACATGATTAAAGCCCCCCAAAAGGTGTAAAAAACTAGCAGAAGAATCATTCTATATTCATGAAATTTATGGAAAAATATTCACTTCCATCGTTTCTCAAAATTGGTCTTATTTTTCAACCTTCTTGATTTCAGAACATCCGATGTATAAAATGTACAATACAAATATTTAGTTGGATTTCTTTAGGGTGATTTATTTTCAAATAGTTTATTTAATTCCGTAGCTTCAATTTACAAATGAATTTGGATCAAAATGACTTTGAGAACTTTAAAATACTATCTTTAGTAAAAAAATATGGATTACGAATGGAGAGGTATGATTTATTTGAAGTGAAGTAAGATTTCTTTATTACCTTCTTGACTAAATTATGATTTCAACTCCCATTGAGGTCAAAGGAACACTCAAAAGGTTGTTCGAACTCCTGTATTTGGGATGTGCTCTCGAGACAAGTTTCTATAAGGAAAATTTAATTGCAGTCTCATGGGTTCTAATTTGGGGAGTGAGGGATTATGCTATATTAACGATATTCTTCCTTTATCTTTTTACTCTTTCTGTCCTATCTCTTCCTATTGCTTGTCATTCCATTGTATTCCTACCCATACTGAGTTGCCCTAGTACGAATTAAAAGAGGCGTTTCACCACTGGGAAATAAATAGGAGTAGAAATAATATCGATGGATCTCAATGAAATACATATTGTAAAGAAGTTTGCTGTCTGAAAGTCCTTAGAAACCCAGAAAAATTATTCCCTCCATTAATGTTCATGACAGATGACACAAAAGGGATAATAGATCTTTATGAAAGGGACGGTCATCTCAGAACTGATATTTCAATGGTTATGGTTAGAATGATCAAGGTTTTTCAGTTATTCTTTGTGATAGAACGGGTTAAAGCTGCGTTAATTTCAGCTCCTATCACATATTATTTTAAACCACGATGCCCCCACGTGCATCTTCGCTTCAAAGCTTGGCGCCTTATGACAGCTACTGGATGTCAATGTTTAAACAAGGAGGTTATCGTCTCCCCCTTCGCCCCCATACGCCGACCTCGCAAGATTGAGTTAGGCTTATGGACAGATAAGGCATTGTTCCCAGGCTCGGCTGTTCATTCCCTCTAAGCTCCCACTCCATTGTCCCACACGCCAAGGAAGTGTCTATTTAGATGGAAACGTTACCACTAAGATCAGATTGGAGATCCAGATTTTCGTCGCGAAACATCACCACGACCCTCTTTCACTTTGTGCGCCAAGGGACCTCGACCTCGAGATTCACCATCACTTGTCCAGAAGGAGGACAATATCCCTTGAGTGCCAAAAGGTTCGAGCCTTTCGTGACGCCAAGTCCTTAAGGCTTCTCCCTCGTTGTTCAGGAAGAGAACAACGTAGAACAGCCATTGTTCTTTTGAGCCCTTCGCTAAGAAACGGTTCTCACCCTTCCCCCTTGTTGTTCAGAGGAGAACAACATTAGAACAGCCATTGTTCTTGAGCCCGTAAACAAGAGACGGTTTTCACCCCTTCCCTCGTTGTTCAGGAAGAGAACAACGTTAGAACAGCCATTGTTCTTTTGAGGCCTTCGCCAAGAAACGGTTCTCAGCCTTCCCCCGTTGTTCAGAGGAGAACAACATTACAACAGCCATTGTTCTTGAGCCCGTAAACAAGAGACGGTTCTCACCCCTTCCCTCGTTGTTCAGGAAGAGAACAACGTAGAACAGCCATTGTTCTTCAAGCCGTTCGTCGAGAAACGGTTCTCTTTCCCTAGACGCCACGTCAGGATCATCTTATTCTCCCCCTTCGGCTGGAACTCGCCAGCGGACCGAAAGTTCCTTCACATCCCTTTCCACTGCACCACTCGTTTAAAGTTACGTAAGCCAAACGTCACCTTTGAGTACTTAACCCTTTTGTCAATTCTATCTTGTCCTTTAAATGGTTTAGCGAACCATACCATCCCTTTAACTCTATATTTGTTTTACCTTTTTAAATTCTTTAATCCTCGGATTAGCCCGAGCCCCCACGACCCTTTCCATTCTCTGTTTATGTCAATATTTTCCGTCTTGTGTTTGTTGATAGTTATTATTAATAAAACTCTATTTTGTTAATGATAGCAATATTATTATCCTTGAGCTCAGTTCCACTTCTTAAGCATATCGAAGATACATAATATCGGCCCGATAGACAATCACGCACTCTAAAGATAATTAAAGAAGTTCCCTCAACGAAGAGTGATATATGGTATATCGTCGGGAGTCCATTCTACGACATTTTTCAACACGTAAACTCTATCTATTCAGATCAGATCACTAAACCCTTGAAGAAAATGCTGTTCCAATCTTAAAATGACTCCCTTATATGACTAATTACACTGTCCTACAATGATTTTGTTACAGAGATGAAAAAGTAGTTTTCTACTGTAGTTTTTTGGGGTAGATTACGAAAATGACCTTTATCTTTCATAAAATGAATTAATTTTTTGTAAGCTGCACATTTATCTTTTTATTAATATTAGATTATTCAGTATATAGAGGTATGAAATATTTGATATTATTTTTATTTTATTTGACAAAAAGTACAAAGATAATTGGAAACAAAAAGGTGATTTATCAAAAGAAATTAATAAGTCCTTTTAATACATTTCCGAGTGTGGTATTATAAAAATATACTTAAAAAATAAGGAAGATTTAGGATTTTTTCAAAATTTGCTGAAATCTATTAAATAGTCATATATTTTTAGAATATTTAGGCTTCCTTTATGTATAACTTTTTGTTTGTCTCTGTGAAGGGTCAAGCAGAAGTCAGCAAGAGTTGCAGGACTCCATTTTCCTTTATAACGATTTTCTATAGTAGCAATATCTTGGTGGAATCTTTCACCATGCTCATCGCTGACGTCTGCTGGATTCTCTAGAAAGAAAGACAGATAGGAATGCAAATAATGCACCTTTAGTGACATATACATCTCAAATTTTTATAAGACCTAATCAAATTCTGAACAAGAATGTGGTAATTTTCTGATTTGTGCCTTCCAAAGAGACCATTACATATACCTTTGTAACTATGCCAGGCCTCAAATTCTGGCTTGCTCAATTTTGCCTCAAACTCATTATCTACCATAAGTTATCGAAGCTGAGGCCCTAAAAGAATCCTTCTTTAATTTTAGCATAATTAATCTTAGGAAATATTGTTGTTAAATATAAGAAGGATGGCTGGTAATGCCTAGGGCTTTCAAAAATTGTTTGATTAAACATAATTTTATGAGAAGTGGTGGCAAAATTATGTTTTCCTTAGGAACCAATGGTTCACGTATGAGATTATGATAACTTACTTTTGTCTCTTCCCTTAAAGGCAAATCTGAGCGTATGTAATGTTCTCCCTGAGCTCTACACTCCAACTGGAACAGAAAACACATGACTTTTGTGTAGCCTGACTGCAAGCCATTTAAAATGGCTAGATCCTTAGGGTCAGCACAAATCAACCATTTATATTCACTGTATTTAATGCTTTTTAAAATGGAATATAAATTCTCATAAGTTTCTTTCAAAACAACAGAGTGAGCTACTGGTATCGATGGTAGTTTATTTTCATTTTGCAGAAATATAGCTTTACTACTATATAAATAAGCATCAATGAAAAGTCTCCATTGACTGGGTTAATAATGTATATCTAATTGTTCAAATAGACGTGGAATATTATTACAGTAGCATAAATTGTTATTAAATGAAAATTTGTCTTGTAAATTGTTTGATCGCATACGAAACTTAGTAATTCAAACATCTCCCGGTACTAAATTTATTTATTTCAGTCTTGAAGCCAGTAATTTACTCTGTTGCTTTTTGTTAAGTTTAGATCTCTTACAATATCATCTAGATCAAGTTATCAGAAAGGTTTTGGAGTAGTATCAAGAGTTTCAGTAACATAAATTTCAGTTTCTGGTTCACATAATTCCATATCTGATTCATCAGAGTTAGACAAAACAATTTCTGCAGGTTGTTTAGTTACTGGAATGTCTATTGAGTGAGGTATAGGCCAAATAGCAGATCTAAGGTTGGGATATACCACAGATGAAGCGCAATTCGTTGTTTTACTTAAAAGTATGGAATTTATATGCATAAAATTTAAAGTTATGTACATACGAGTAAGTGTGATTGCAATAAAGTGGTTCTAAACTTAATTAATTTTATATTTTTAAAAACTAATATTACAGTATACTACTACGAAATATAGATACAGTGAACAATAAACAAGTACTTATTTCATATGTCTACCACTGAAAGAGAAATGGAATCAGCACATCGAGAAAATAGATGTAGAATCATCACCAAGGAAATTTGGAAACATATCAACAGATTAAAGACTCGGACAACAAAGGATAAAATGAAAATTAAGGATGTAGGGAACGACACTTTAGAAGATGAGGAAGAAATAGAGGCATTATTTAGAGAGCACTGGAGTAATGTTTTCAAAATTAGCGAAGAAAAGAATGTCTACTATGACATTGAGTTCAAAGATCAGATTGTGGACGAACACAATGGAGAGATCGAAAGAACATACCCCTTTCACTTTATCGAGGAAAGGAGAAAGCACAACGAGGGAAGAGACGCAATCATTACATCTGAGGAATTAAAAGAAACCATAAAGAACTTCCGACAAAGAGCCCCAGGCAGATCGGGACTCACAAGATTAAATTAGATCGAAGCACCCCATATTGGAGGGAATGAGAAACGTCTTTAATGCGTAATTGAATACGGGATACTTTCCTAATGAACTGAAAGTGGCGAAGATGATATTTATACCAAGTGGGTAACTACCGCCTTGTCTCGCTGCTAGATTTCATCGGTAAGGTACTGAAAAAAATAATGAGAACAGACTGTTCAATTCGGAAAATGGATTTCAGCCGTGTTTATGTGCAAATGGTTTGAGCATGATTAAACAATTATTGCAGTGCTTCTGTCTAAAAGCTGATTGGTCAATTTGTTAACGTTAAGGTCTGTTATTCCAAAAATGAACATAAGTATGACGATTAAATGTATCTCAATCCTGATTGGTTGAATTTTGTAGCATTATGAGTAGATGAAATAACTAGGTGTACTTTTGTGGAAAAAGGCAGTACAGAAAGAGTTATCATTATTATTCAAGAAGAAAAGTTGTCATTACTGTTCGCCATTTCGATGTTTATTCCAGCTATTTAAAAAGGAATAAAGAATCCAGTTGTATATATTTTCCTTTATCCTAAGGAAGCGTTTGATCACTTAACGCAGCCGACGAGAAACTACAACAAAAGAGAGAATTCGTTATCCGAGACCCTATAACTGGTGAACCCTTTTCCTTGAACGAAACGTGATCATACAACAAAATGGATTTGCTAGGAGACGCATCAAACCATCAATAAGCTGCTTATTTTCTACACCATGAAGTGGGGCATGCCAACTCAATTACAATCAGACCTCTTGTCTTCAATGAAGCAGCGGTGGTGTGGTTCAAAATTGTGGAGGCGCAATTTCACCCTCTCAAGAATACAACAAGAAGACACAAAATTTTACCAAATCTTTGATGCATTAACTCCCGAGAGAGTCAAGATACTTCTAGCTGCGGTCCTTTCATCCGAGGACTACTTTCTCCTTCGGACAGAAATGCCGAGTTTTTAAAATTTTCTAATACCATTTGGAGGTTATTTGCATAGATGAGTTTCTTTTACTTAATTCTATCGCCTTCTGATTCTTCGTTTCTTGGGGAAATTCCTTTTTCTTGCCAATTTAATCAGAAAATGTTTCTTCAAAAGATGTCTGGAGGATCTATATAATTAAATTTCAGAAAATTGACTATAAACTATCTACATATACCTAATACCCGAGATAAATTGGGCCTAGTAGATTCGTATACATATCTGAAACAAAATTTAATAACCTTTTCTAGAAACTGACGGGGTGAAAAGAGATATTGCATATGATCTCTAGACACATTTTATACGCTAATCTTTACGCAGTTCATCACATTTTTGGCAGCTCCTGGATTTAATAAACTACTGAATACTTAAGTTTTAGTTTGCTCCTTCACTCTTTGATTGATCTATATGTTGAAAAGTTATGATTAAATTTAATAGATATTTCCTCTCGATACTAATGTAATATAAATTCTATTAAAACTTGAAAAGAGAAATGTTATGTAATTCAACATTAAGGATATGTCTGTATAACGGTAACATTTATTTGTTATCTAAATATCAATGCCAAAGTTACTTTGATGAGACTATGAAGATCTTTGGTTCCAAACTGTAATATTTCATGAATTCACCCACTAATCTAATACAGTAATAAGTAAATATTTCTACAATTTATAGCACGCCACAGACATTCTGCAAGACTTCACTTAAATTATATTCAGCTATCTGCATGAGAATAAATGTCCAATTACTAGGCGTAGGCCCACTAACTGGAGTACTGCATATTCTTTAAAAAAACAAAGTAGATTATGAAATTATTCTTCTTTCCAGGGCAAAATAGACCTAAACTCCATTAAACATATTTAAGTTTAATCTTTCTGCCAAAGGTAACAGTGAAGAGTTGCTCACAGCGTTCCTCACATGGATCTTTCCGGATTCCTAAGACATGGAATGTTGCTATTCTGCATAATTAAATACTTCGAAGGAATCTTTCATCCTAACAAATCAAGCTAAAGTGTTGACGGCAAATTCATTCCATCTGGGTGAATTGAATCAAGAGACAACCCCCCAAAAAATTTATTTTGCGTTTAAACCATTGGTCAATAACGAGAGATTTTAGTTTCTGATTGTACTGTGAGAAAACTTGCTGAAAGAACATAGCAAAATTAAATTATATACACGTTTTATTAAACTTATAATATATGAATTCTTCAATTTAATTTGTTTATATTTGTTGAAATTTATATTTCGGTGGTAGTTGGCTAATATCTTTAGTCCGAAAATATTAAGAATTAGAGGGTGGGCTAAAATTTTGAAGGTTACTGTTCTAAATTCTTTTGATAAAATCTGTGTACTAAAGAAGGCGAAGATCGTAGCTACTGACAATACAAACCTAGGGTGCCATTGGTTAAACACTGACCTATATTCCTGTATGATTGAAGATGTTCCTTGTCTTCTTGCAAAATCTTAATCTTATTTTTTTACTACTCAATAATTTAGATTGTCTCCTATGACCAATGAAAATGAGGTTTAATACCCAACTCATACACTTAACTCCAACACCTAACATTAAGTAAAAACTAGACTTCACAACCATCATTTTTGATCGTATTATCATACCTTTTCATAGTATCATTCATTTCAAATCTCTGCACGCATACAAACAAGTATTCACTACCACCTTCTGCCTCTCTTTGATCCCTATTCATTCTAAATTAAGGTAAGGAGAAGTGAGAAAGAAACTTGATATTATCATCACTAACTCTATAATTGTACCAGACAATAGCTTCGCTACTAAGATTAAAATTTAAAATCTATTACAGAGCAGCCATTGTTAAATTTTTATAAATTCTCTGAATTTCACCTATTATAATAATTTTAAAAAGCAACTCTATACTAAATTTTTCCCCTTTCAAAATATCACGTTTTTCAAATATAGAGTTATAGAAGAAGATATATAAAAATAAATTTTCTGAACTTCACCCTTTGTAATTCTTTGGGTTTTAAATAATTCCCCCCAACAAAAAATCTTTTAAGTTTGGTTTATGGTGTGGATGTCTGTTTTCGTAGTGTATTCGGATAGGGGAGAATTCAGGAGTAGTGAGTGGGGCTCCAGTTCTATTGCTGATGCCTAAGTGTGCGTAAATTTGAGTATGTAGTGTGGCGCTGTGTCGATCCCAAATACCCCTCGGAATTACATCTGAACAGGTGAATTCATATATGATGGAGTATCGAAGCAGCTTTGGTATTTTGTCTTTAATGTTGAAAAGATCTTGTTCTTTTAGTGTCTTTTGAAAAGTTGGTATAAAATGTGTTGCAGGGAATGAATTTTCAAGAAATGGTGAGAGTTTGGCCTAGAGATTGAATTGAGGGGTCCTATAAATTAATATATAATAATGAACTTCCTAAATTTAGCCTGCTTATTTCTCCTAAAAATACGTTTTCGCCTGGCAACACGCAACCCCTCTGCTCGCTTAAGATATATATATATATATATATATATATATATATATATATATATATATATATATATATATTTATATATACATGTAGACGTAGTTACACCTGGGGATGTTGGGGCGAGAGGACGCCCATATTTTAGGTACAGCAAGGTTTCCCATATTCTCCCCATGACACTAACTTGAGAGTGATGAAGTAAAACTCTCTTCAAGACACACTATCTTAACAACCCAGCAGCGAAAAAGGACACTGCTGAGTAATATATCCATCTCCTCTGATGAGACGGGGCACCTCTTTTCTTCTTCCTCGATCTCTACATCTAGGCTCTGTCGCTCTCCTCGTCTATAGTGTAAGCTTCTACACGGAATTGGATTATTATTACATCTAAGAAAAAGAAGGTGTCTATACCTCGGCAGGATAGTATGCATGCTCTGTACTTCTTTCTTCCTGAACTCCGTGGTTTGATCAAATGAAAGCTCGGCCAAATGAGGAGGTGGACCGTTATCGTGAGGGAGTGAGGAAAGTTTCCATGAGTAGAATTATGCTTGAAAAGCATCTCCTCTTTCAGCTATTAACTAGAACAAAGAGGTGTACAGGTCTATAAAGCGGTTTTGTCAACTTCGTGTACAAAATATGATAAATTCCCTCCCATGTTGGCGCACAGCTCAAGCTTAGTAAAGTAAAATGACCTCCCCGGCTTCAACGGCCCAAGAAGTCTCCTCTTTTTGGTATCCATTTTATATACCTTCAAAACATTTTCAGCCCTCTTCACTCTTTTTTAACCACCCTTCAAACCCATCCCTATGGAAATTCTCTCTTTTGTTTACGGGGTTAAATATGAACCAGGATTCGGGGCTACATGTTTCCACATTGAGTTGTACATCCTCTTGCCTCATCCTTAAAGGAAACCTGCTTTCCATCGTGGAATGAAACTTAGATCAATTCTATTTAATATTTTGGTTCCTTTTTTTCCACCAAAGGAGCAAAGCCTGTATGGTATCTGCGGTCTGAAGAAAGATAACATTCAGAGATACTTTTCGTTATTTTTTCTAAATATAAAAATGAAAATAAGGGCTGTTAAAAATCAATTTTATTCAACTGTGGATCATAGGACTGATCATTTAATGATAGACGGACTTTCTATGAATTAAATGCCAATTGGATCTCAGTAGCATAATGTTTCTCTAGCGGGTAATTAAGATATAGTAATGCTCCATTTGGCCTCTACCGAGTCATCTCGCCTAAAGAAAGCTGCAATTATTTAACTCTTGTTGAATAGGCCTGAGACTATTTAGCTACTCCATTACTCAAAAGTAAAAGTAAACATTACATTCTTATACTTATTACATTTTACTTGCGTAATTTAACTCAAGCAGAGAATTTAATTTGTTCAAGATAGTTTTTTATGCTCGGGTAGTAAAGGGTTACATCAAATCAGAGACAAATGGAATTATCCATTTCCGATCAAGAAATTTCACCATCAATGAATGACATAACTACAGATTGCATAAATAAATGTCAACAGGCACTAATAATTGATAATAAATTGCTTCCGATGATATTAAGTACTCTTAAGATCACTTTATGAGACTAAATAAAATAACAAAAGGAGAAGAAAGAGCAGATGATGTCAACCTGTATTATACCGACGAATGAGATTTGAAATTCCCAAGCCATTATGTTGTCTTGATTTCAGTAAATTACCTCTATGATGTTTGCATATGATGTTTGTAACATAGAAAGGAGAATTTATGAATTCTAAAAAGGGTAAGTGAGTAGTCTTATCAAAATATGAAATTGCCTTTCACCAAATGCATTAGATCAGTGAGAAGGGCACAGCTCTTCGCAAAATGTATCGAGTGGCTTTTGCTGTTTTTTAAGTGCTGTAATATGTAATCGTAGATGCCTACAATTAGTAACTATTAGGGGCAACCAGATACCATATAATAGTCTCAAAATAATTTAGAGCTGGAAAAGTTAGAGACAAGTAGGCTTCACAAAAGCCTGTAGTGATAGCTACAGCATCCGATAAAGATAAATCAGTGTACAAAGTATCATTATGTAGGTGATAAGTTTTTGATTGAAAATTAATATTTCGATAAATCTTCGCTTGTATGAAGAACAAAAAGATTACAACCTGATGAAGTCGAAGCTTGATAGTAAATTAAATAGATTAAACAAGAATGAAGATTATAAAGAAGATTGAGGCCCTTAAATATGTCTGCCTCTGCAACATCAGAAAAGATCCTCGTAATGGTATTGCTCAAAAGAATTCACTAAAATATAGGGGGTTTTTTAGGATGGAGGGCTTTCTATATTCTAATAATATGCGAGTTCTTTCGACAAATAAATGATGAATTTAGACACACCTGCTACATCGTTAACCAGTAAGATAAGCTTAGGAAGAAGTATCTCATGTTCGTTATTCTCTCTTAAGTTCTCACTATCGAACTGCTCGTACTGCCCCAATTCTCTTGTCCCTCGATGTTGGTTTGAGCTTTGTCCATTTAACAGTGAACGCACACCCCAATGGGCCTCTGCTTTAGTACATAGAGTGTTTTCTTCCCCAATTCGTCAATTATGTAAGTCGCAAGATCTCAGAAGAAAGGCAAGTGCGCTACATTATACACTACCAGCCCTACCTCCCTTCTTTCTCCCTCTATTGCCAGCCACTTAACTTCTATGTGATTATCGTTCGCAACAAGCCTCAAACCATGTTGGCCTCGAGGGCCAGCTTCTTATTCACAGGCTTGCTTTGCTTTTCACCAGCTCTTTCTCACCTTAGCACTTGTACTTTTCTTCAAATTTGTCCCTCGAGAACCTCATTCGAGAACAAATGTTAAATAAAAGGAAGAGAAATTCACAAAGGTCGAGAAGTAGAGATTGCGGGGGAATGCGCGGGGCGATTTATTCTTGTGATTTAAATAAATTGAAACACATCCTTTTTGGAGTTATCGATGGCTATCTTTTTATTCAGTACTGATCAGTAAAAAGGTTAGGTACGTTTGTAGGTAAGTAATTAAGGAAGGTATAGTGTGATTGTATGCGAAAGTTTAAGTTATGTAGGCAAATATTTGAGTATCTAGACTAGGTAACGAAGTTAGTTAGCTGGGTAGGAAGGTAAGTGGATATAAAGAAATGTTAATTCAGTAGGTAGATAGGTTGCGCTATTAGCTAAGTAGATAGGTAGGTTTTGCTGTTTTTTTATTAAGAAATTTAAGTTTGGTAATTAGCCAAGGGATAAATTAGGTTAGGTTAGGTAGATTGGTAATAGGATTAGACAGGTAGATAGGTTTGGTAGCTAGGTATACAGGCATTTATATGTGTTATTTTGGTATGTAGGTACTCAATAAGTAATTAATATAGCTATTAATATTGGAACTTATGGTGATTGGTGCGTATGAGCCTGGATAAGTAGACAGGGATGATCGGTTCTGTAGGTAGTTAGGTTGGTTCCTTAGGTATTTAAAATGGAAGTTAGATATCTATAGTGGGTGAATGGGTACAAAGATTATTTAGGTACTTATGCAGGTTGGTCATGGAGCTATATTATGGAGGGCAGTCCCTGAATCCTGATAATCCCAATCCTGTGTTGCTTTTGAGAAAGGTCATTGATTCTTTGCTTTTGAAAAGATGCAGCGCAAATACATCAAACACTCTAAATTAATTAATGCAATAGATGAAAATATATTAAATATTAGTAATTAAAAAAGTTTGCATAAAAAAACGGCCTATGATATGTTCAATTTTGGCTCATGCTGGGAGAAACTTACCAATTTACTTACCTACGACTTCGCCCATTTATATTTTTGTCCCTTCATTTCTTTATTGCCCCCGTAGTCACTAGCTAACTTACTCTAATTAATGATTACAATTTTCTTCGATGATGTACCACACAAACGACTATACTTCCAATTTTGGTGAAGGTCCATAATAGGATGGAATTTAGAGGTCAAAGAAAACGATTGAGATTCATTTCTCCCCAGGAGCGCTTCATCTTGATTTCTCTGCAACGTTTGGTTTGATCAGAAGACTCTAATTTTGTATTTATTAGAGGTTTATGCTACAATGTTCACTTTGATAAAGCTACACAGTTCTAGGCGAAGTAGAGTGTCAATGAGCAAAGCGAAGGACAATATTGAAGGTTAGAGAAAATGGCCCCTGATTGTGTCTTTGTTGGGCGAGAAAAAAAAAAGAGAAATCTGGCTCGAATAATGAGGGCACTCAAACAGACGCAGCCTCTTGACGAAGAAGCAAGGAGAGAGAAACAGCATGGTAAGCGCAGTCTAGAGTTTGCTAGCAATTATCATATTTTAACTCGTGTATAGGAGGAAATCTGCAACAACCCCTCTCTGTTTATTTTCATGCAATAATTGAATTGATCACCCCCACTGAAAGGGGGGGGTGATCAATTCAATTATTTGTTATAATTCATTGATATATAAATCACTGTTTTCTCTTTTTACTTGTATTTTTATTCTAATTTCTGAAGATGGTAAAAGTGTATCGAGACGCGTAAAATATATAGTGTTCTCTAAAGGAATCTTTTCTTATTCGCTCTTTTAAATTTAATAACTGACTTTTAATGAATTTCGGTGAACTTATCCACGAGCTCAATCCAGACATAAAAGCTAATCGAAAGATGTGAAAAGAAAATCACGAATGCGAAATTAGCCATCGCTCTTAACACGACTTATACGATGAAAATCTTACTTTTTTATCATATCCTTTGTTGAAGGTTTTTCGGAATGCTTTCCTTACGTCGAAAAGAATAGCACTGGACTGGACTGTGCACACGTTTTCTTAAGAGATCCTAAAATGTGTTCTAACTTCTCCATCAAATATAAAGGCCCATACAAGGTCCTACACAACTGCAAACCTGCTTACACTCTTCAAGGATGCAAAGGATGTATTTGTGATTATACAAAATATAGAGCCATCATATAAGGAGAAGCGCACGAAATCCAACGCGGCTATCACTCACATACCATCCTACTTACAAATTCCTCATATGCACCGACAACAGATTTCCGAAGGAACTTAAGATCAAACATGATTAAATACATCAGGACAATCGGATTGAAATTTAGATCATATTTGGTCAAACTATCCTCGCTCAATATTTGTACTAAATTTTTATAGATAATTTTATTGATTTGTGACACAGAAAAGAGACGTTTTTATGTTAGACAAATGGACGTATTGTGACGAATCATTTTACATGTACTGTATATAACTCCATTATTATTACATATTTTTATATCATGATTAATATTTTTCTATGAATTCAATCGTTATCATTTTTGTCTCACCTTTATGGATTTATTTTGTCTATGCCATAAATTGCATTATATAACAAGCATATGATTTTAATATTTGCCTTCATTAATTTCTTTTTTCAAATATTTTAGGTATTCACCTATCAACCTTTATGAAGATTCAAGCTATATCACAATTAGGAATAATAAGGTATATAATTGGTCATCATATTTACATACATGGACTATCAATATTGAGTTTCACTCACTATTGAGATTGGTTTTAAATGTGCATTATATTTCAAGGATTCAGCAAATAGGAGAGAGTCATGATTTCACTAATCTAACTGTTCACACTCTTCCTGCCAAGCTTTCCTATCATCAGAAGGGAAGGTGTTTGTTGCAATCTTATCTACTCCTTACCTCATTGGACGAGTAGCACTCTTTGTTCTCAACCTTTCGGCAACACTATGCTTAGGCAAGCACTTTAAGAAAGCGGGGAGTTAAACCATAAACATTTCTTTTGAAATCACTTTAGAATGCATAATAACATGAAGTCCTTAATCCTTCCTAGACACACACAATGAAAAACATCCATTGGAAGTGTTCAAACATACAGACATTTTCTTGTATTGGCCTTTCACTAGATTCACTTCTTTTTTGAAGTGTAAAAATACGAACATAGCTCTTTTGATAGAATTTTGATAATCAGTAATTAGTACCTGTTCATCATTTGTGCCCTTTATCTCTAAAGTATTGGTGGACCTTTTTTACAGATTTTTTCATTCAGGTTCCCAGCAAAACTTCCATCCAAACTTCACTCATTATAGTGCCCAAGTGCGATCAGCGTTTTATAAACTGGCGTAATCATCAGGTAGATACTGATATGTTACACTCTCCAACAAATTTCATTCTCACTAAAAAACATAGATCTCATGTGCATTTTATTATGAAGTTGATTGGGCTCAATTCAAATTTCCTCAAAATTAATTCTCATTACCTGACATTTTCTTGTAAATTACCTATTTAATAATTATGCAATTGATTTCAATTTCCACGATACCATAAATGTATTTCACTCCCAATATCAGAATAAATGTGTTCATTGTAATTAATTTATGAATATATAATGAATCAGAATGTTTGTTAGCATTATATAATGTATTAACCTACATTTTAGTATTTACTTCATTTGTAAGAAGTCTCAAGTGTATCACGCTTCAGGTTCTAGCAGAAGTCAGCCAGCAGAGCAGGGCTCTCTTTTCCCTTATAATTGTTTTCCATTGAAGCTTTATTTTAATTGAACTTCTCTCCATGTTCATCACTCACACCTCCTGCATTATCTGGGAAGAAGAAGAGATAAGAATGAAGAATGTGGATCTTCAGTGCCAAATTGCTTCCGAGATCTTCGTAGCACTTGATCAAGTTCTCCAATCTACGCTCTCTCTGGTCCCTTTGTCGCTTTCCCACAACTCCTTTGCATACATCTTTGAATGCATGCCAGGGCACTAAATCAATTTCATCCATTGTCGTCTAGAATTCCTCATCAGCTATAAGTTCACGCATCTGGCTAGCTACGAATTAACATTCGTTAACCCCGTAAGGGGCGCGGCGATTTGCCATCCTGGCCGCTGTGGTGACGGGACTCAGCACCCCGTCCGGCCCCAGCTTAGCCTCTCTTCCTTCCTTTAAAACACTTGTTTTCTCTCTTTTCATACAACCTCTCCCACAACTTTCTCTACTCAGCCTCTAATTTCACAGGGTAGATGCTCACCTTCTTCTTAAGTCAACCGTCCCGGATCGGGGCTGAGGGGGGAGGGGACAATGTTCCCTAACCCCTGAGCTCCAGTCTAGGGTGGTTGGTTTTTAACAACCTGCTTTATCCCCACCCATACCTTCCTCACATCCCTTTTCCTCTCTTCTTCACAATCTATATATTTTTTACGCCGTGTCCAAGGTGGAGCCGCCATGCCGATGGACTGCCAGGCAACCAGGCGGGAGGGGTGGTCTTAAATGGCAGCGCCTGGCTCTGACGGCCTTGTAAGCACCTCTCGCAGTGCGGGCTACTGCAAGAGGTTATGCACGATTGCATCCCGTGTCAATGATGAGTATAAAAAAAACAACCCCCAACTTCCCCTATAACATCGACGGAGCCGCCCTTGGGCAGCTCCAGCAAAAAAATGGAGGTCCTCCCTCCCTGTGCTTGCTCAGGGGACCCTCCATATATCTCTAACCGGAAAGGAGGCTTACTCCTCTTCTTCACTTACGGGTGTTGGGGACTCCCCCTCACCCCCTTCTCTGGAGGTGCTTTCGGGCACCTCCCTTTTACCAGCGGCAGTCCCCTCTGTTCTTTCCAAGGGGACTGCCAAGAAAGCCAGCAGGCAGCCCTTAGCCAGCCGCTTCACATCGAAGTGGCTGGGTAGGGCAAACCCCCTTAGGAAGGAGAGGGATGCCAGGCCCCTTCGGTCGCTTCCCTCAAAAGACCTGCTGGCAAGAATACTGAACCTTGCTGGGGTCAAGGCCCATGCCTCCCCAAAGAAGACTAGTGACGATACTGCCAACGGGACCTGCGATGTCTTGGGGGGGGGGATGGCCAACTGGAGGCCCCCTATTAGATAGACATGGTCCTTGAGGAAACCCAGCCTCAGACGGTAGGGCCTTCCATGGGGGATAATCCTGGCTCGGCGCCAAGCACGAAACTCGAATCTGCCCCGATGCAAGGTCCTCCTCAAACGGCTGTGGTTTCCGAAGCAGTACAAGGAGGGGAGGGATATCCTCCGACCGGTGCCCCCACGACTACCAGGACCTTCTCCATTTTAGAGAATGACCTGGCTGAGGCCGGTCCATCTGGCCTGAAGGCTTCTTCCAGCGGAGGTGAGAAGCGGGTTCATTCCCCGCCCTCCTCACCAAAAAAGAAAAAGAAAAAGACTAAAAAGACAAAAAAGACTCGGGGCTCCTCTCCATCCGCGGGGGCTGCGGGGACGGATGAGTCTGCTGCCATTCTGGCAAGCAACCAAGCCAAGATCGGCACATCCGCCCCATCTGCCCCCCTGGTTGCGGAGCCCCTGACTAAGACTAATACCAAGAGTGCACAGGGCGGAGCCTCGATGACATCGGGGCCCCTGATTTAGAGGTTACCTGGCGTTTTCGAGCCTGCTGGCTTCAAACGCTTCCTCGTCATTCGCTCCACTGATGGCACCATGTTGTCCAAGGGGAACATGATCCATCAGAAGAGAGGATTAGCTAGAACAATTGGTAGAGAGCCGAAGGTGACCCGTTTCTCGGACGGGAGCCTTCTGGCGAACGCGGCGAATCCCGCCGAGGCGGCCAAGATAAGTGCTCTTCGGACACTTCATGGCACACCAGTGAGTGTGACCGCCGCACTCTACCATGAACTTTGTGAAAGTGTAGTGTATGCGAGGGAACTCTTTGACTACTCCATTGAGGACATCACCCTAGAGCTGGCCGACCATGGGGCGGTTAAGGTCGAACGTGTGATGAGAAAACAGGGAGGGGCCTCGAGACCCACCCCTACACTCTTCATCACGTTCGACTGTGACAAGCTCCCTGAGTCGGTGCGTGCCAGTTGGTACCACATGAAGGCATTCGTGCCACTGCAGCGGCGGTGCTATTACTGTCACTGCTTCGGCCATACGAATTGCTCATGTAGACGTGCAAAGTCGAGGTCACCCGAAGTCTGTGTAAATTGCTCTAAGGTCGCACACGATAAGTCCAAATCGTGTGTGGCCAAGTGTGTCAATTGCGGAGAGCCGCACCCTGCTTATTCGAAGCAATGTGATGCATATCTCTTTAAGAAAGAAATCCTGGCCGTTCAGGCCCAGGATAGACTCTCATTCCGCGAGGTTAAGGATAGGCTGAGGACTTGGTCCTGGCGCGCCGGCTCTGCCTGGGACGTCATATGCCTTAATAGTTAGAAAGGCACCCTCTGCTCATGGCCCATCTAGGCCAACGAGCACGGTTGTTTCCGCGCCCATTCGGAACCCTTCTGCGGGCTCTACCCAACCCGGGCGCTCCCCTGGTAAAGCTGGCGGCAAAAAGGGTTCATACCCAGCCCTGGCTAAAACCAGGGCTCCCCCCTCTTCCCCCAGCGTGACCGTTTCCCGTAAGGCGAAACGGCCACGTGCTTCCACCAAGTCGTTAGACTCACAGGAGGCAACACCCCTGAAGATGGTCGGTAGGCCATCTTTTGGGGTTCCTAAAGCTGTCCCCCGAAAGGAGGAGAGCAACAAAGGAGCCATGGCTCCTTCAACCACGCCCCGAGTTATGGCGGGTGGCTCGGAGACGGTGGTTCCTCGAAAAGACGGCCCCCCGCCTCGAAAGCCGCAACGCCCGTCTAATGTTTCGAGGCCGAAGGAGGAAAAGACTCGCATTGCGAGCCCAACCTCCCCAAATAAGTCCTCGAAGGTGACAGTGCCTTTTGCGCTTTGTTTGGCCAACAGCGCCCGGGGTTCTGCCCCCGGAAAGCATACGGCCATTCCCGTGGGGTCTTCAATTCGAGGAGGGCCCCCATGTCTCCTCCGAGCTAGGCCTGGAGGGCATATTCTTTCAATGGAATTGCCATGGACTCCGGGCCAACTGGGAGGAGCTGAGGAGGCTCGTTTCGTCCCGTTCCCCCTTAGCTATTTTTTGCAGGAGACCATGCTAGGCGCGATCCTACTACCGCGGGATGGCTGGGCTGGGGGATGCGCGGTTTACACCCGGCATGATGTCTCCGTTCTTCCTTTCTCTTTAGATACTTCCTTTTAGGCATGGCTGTGCACCTGCACCTGGATAGGAGGTATACTATCATTTCTGCGTAGATTCTACCGTCAGCTGACTTCGACGCGGGGGACTTCCGCCGCCTCGTGGCACGGTTGCCGACACCCTATCTCTTGCTTGGAGATCTAAACGGCAGGCATCCTCTCTGGGGAGATTACTCCATAAATCCCAGGGGACAAGTCCTTGCCGATCTGATCAAAGAGCTTGAGATGGGTGTCCTAAACGTGGAATAGTTTACGCATCACTGTCCGAGAACCGCTTCATTTTCTTGCCTTGACCTATCTTTGTGCTCTTCGGATGCACAGCCTGATTTTGATTTGGGGGTGGTCGATGACCTCCATGTTAGTGATTACTTTCCCATTCAAATATCATTTTCAGGGCAACTGCCTCCTGAGAGAACACCTCGGTGGTGCTTGGCGCTGGCGTGGTGGCCTGCATTTCAGGAAATGACTAAATTCTCTATCTTAGTCGAGGAGTTTAGGTCAGTAGATGAGGCTGTTGAGTTCTTCTGCGGCAACCTCATCGCCGTGGGCCTGACTACTATTCCTAGGACGTCTGGCCGTTTTGCACGCCGACCACTCCCATGGTGGTCAGCCGAGTGTTTGACGGCCCTCAAACAGAAGCGTTATGCCTACATGCGCTATAAGCGCCGCCCGAACGATTTCACTGTCGCTGAATTTCGGCGGGCTAGGGCTAGGTTTCGGTATATTTCGAAGCACGCCCGCCGCTCTTCTTGGCAGGCATACGTGTCTTCACTTAACGGGAAGACCCCTTTAGCTGAGGTGTGGAAGCGAGTCAAAAGGATTCGGGGCAAGTTCTCGCAGGACCCCCCTCCCGTTCTCCAGAACAATGGGACCGCAATCTCGGACCCCGCGTCCGTGGCGGAATCCTTAGCAACCATTTTTTCCGCATTCTCTAGCCGGGATGCTGCTCTACCAGCATTCAATGCACGTCGTGATGTCGCGGAAGGCCCCCGTCTGGACTTTACCTCCAAAGGCGGAAAACCCTTTAAGGACAAGTTTACTGTGAGTGAGTTGCGTTCCGCTCTCGCTTCTGCGCGAACACCGCCTATGGTACGGACGATGTCCCGTACGCTATGCTTCGATACCTGGGTGAGCGAGGCATGGCCTTTCTATTAGATTTGTTCAACAGGATCTGGGTGGAAGTTCTTCTTCCAGACTCCTGGCAAATCGCTACTGTGATCACCTTTTGCAAACCGGGGAGAGATCACTCTACTCCGACCGGTTTCCGCCCAATCTCTCTAACCTCTTGCGTGTGCAAGTTGATGGAGAAATTGGCAAATGTTAGATTAGCCTTTTTTCTGGACAGCGGAAGCCATCTGTCTTCCACACAGTGCGGCTTCCGCAAGTTCCACTCCACGTCGGATGCTTTGCTCCGACTGGAAAATGCCGTCTGCGAGGCTTTCCTTCGTAGACAGCACTACGCCACGGTGTTTTTCGATCTGGAGAAGGCCTATGATACCGCATGGCGATATGGTATCATGAAGACTCTCCACACGATGGGGGCGAGGAAACGCCTCCCAATGTTTATATCTGAATTTTTGCGAGATCGTTGATTCCGCGTAAGGGTGGGGGGAGCCCTCTCCGGCCCAAAGGAGCAGGAAGAGGGTGTCCCGCAGGAAAGTGTCCTCAGTGTCACACTCTTTGCCCTGAGCATCAACGGCATCACCTCGGTACTGCCGGAAGATGTTCTCGCTACGCTCTACGTGGACGACCTATCGATCTCTTTTGGCGCGGTCCAGATGCCAACCTTTGGAGCGTCGACTCCAACAGGCATTGAACCGCATCTCTCGCTATTCCGAAGCGCACAGGTTTCGGTTTTCTTTGGCCAAGACTAAGGTGATGCACTTCTGCCGCCATCCACGTCTTCACTCCGACCCCGATTTGTTTCTTAATGGGGTGCGCCTGGATGTGGTTGAGTCACACCGTTTCCTTGGTCTTGAATTCGACCGACGCCTCACCTGGGAGGCTCATATTGGCAGCCTTAGAGTCTCTTGTACCCTCGCCATAGACATTCTGCGCTCCGTGACGTTCAGCGCTTGGGCTGGTGATAGGGCTACTGCCTTACTTTTTATCGATTCTTTGTTCGCTCGAAGCTCGACTACGGATGCGAGTTTTATGCATCCGCAGCCGAGCGTTTATTGCGGAAGGTGGGTTGGATCCACCAGACAGGCCTTCGCCTTGCGACCGGTGCCTCCCACACTTCCCCCATTGAGAGCCTGTTGGTCGATGCGGATGAGAGTTGTACTCGCTCTGCGCCGCGTGCAGTGCCACGCTCGCCTGTACACGCGAGCCCGGCGTCTCCCACAGTCCCCAACAGCTTTCACTGCATCCGCAGCTAATCTCGATGGTGCCTATGCCGCCGAGATACGCCAGTCATACCCTAAGCCCTTTGGGTTTAGGGCCAGGAAACTCTTTCGAGAGGTAGATATAGCTCTCGGGCCGGTGGCGCCCCTGGTTCTGCCCAGGACGCCACCCTGGAGGGTACCACATTTTGCTATTTGTCGCCACGCCTCTGCTCCCAAAGCTTGTACTGCGCCGGGAGTATTGCGTTCAACCTTTTTGGAGCACACATCGTGTCACGCTGGAACCGTGCCAGTGCATACGGATGGCTCCAAGTCCCAAGAGTGGGTTGGCTTCCACGCCGTATCCCCTCTGTTTGAAGTCAGCGGGGCTCTACCAGGCGCTTCGTCTGTCTTCACGGCCCAGCTGGTGGCAATACACCACTCGGTACGGGAGATTACGCGACGTGCCCGGTTCGGAGACCGGATTGTGATCTATAGCGACTCACAAAGCGCCCTGACTGCTCTAGGGGCATTGGAATCTCCGCATCCCCTGGTTCGCGATATTCGTGACGCCATGGTTTTGGCGAGCCGGGCAGATGTCGAGATTATCTTCTGCTGGGTTCCTGGACATGTAGGAATTGCGGGGAATGAGCGCACCGATGAGGGCGCCAAAGAGTCCGCGAGGACTTTGCGACCGGACCAGCGTTATGCTCTTCCTCACACCGACCACATAGCAGGAATACGGGCAGCTCTTCGGACTGCTTGGCAAAGAAGATGGGAGACGGTTGAAGAAAACTTAAAGTTGCGTGCCATTGCGCCGCGACTTTTCCCATGGACCTATCCCCCAATGCCGTGGCGGCTTCAGGTTGCTTTCTGTCGTCTCCGAATCGGGCACACTCGTGTGACGCATCGCTTTTTGATGAAGCGCTCGCCTGCGCACTATTGCAACGACTGCGTCGTCCATCAGATTGTTCGGCACATTCTTGTCGAATGTCCAAGTCGGGGTGATCTTCGCGCACGACACCTGTCCCGGTACCGGGATGGGCGGGGTCACTACCGCCTGTCGCTTGTACTTGGGATGAGTGCGTGCACATCGACTGGTGGACTTGTTGACTTTTGGGGGGGAGGCTGGCCTTCACCCTATTATTTAAGCAGGGTTTGTTTTTATTTGTTTTGTTTTGTTTTTTGCATTTTTTTTCCCTTTAGGTTGTACGCTCCGGGACCGGGGGGGCCTCCCCCCGACGCAGGAGCTTGCTCCCTTTCCCCCATTTGGGGTGTTTTTTTTCGTTTCTTTAATTTTATTTTGAAGTAGCCTAGAACTAGGCCAGTTTTAATACGGCGACTAATGCCCATGTAGGCTGTCGCCAGATGAGCTCTTAAAAAAAAAAAAATCGGGCCGTGATGCCTTTTAATTTATTCTGTTGCGAGAATTCTGCCTGATTGCTCCGTTGCACCGTTGTCCGTCACTTACTTTGACGTTGGTTTTGGAGACCCGTACTGGAGTCCTTCGTGCAGTGAGGATTTTCTGCTATTGATTCCTGCCAGCGTTGTCGCTGGCGCTCTGTCGACCGCATCGAATTGTGCTCTTCCAATTACGTTTTAAAGTATTCTCTTTTAGAAAGCCATTCACACTGAGCATGTGAAAAGCTCTTCACCAGTCCCCTTGCCATCTCCTCTTTGGGGAATTTTGTCATCTCTAATTCCCTTTCTCGGATCGTTGGGCCTTCGAATCATCGTTCCTCGTGGTCTCGACGCCTTTCGCCCGATATCGCCGTATGTGGGTTTCTCTAATATGAAGATCCTCAACGCATACACCCCTATCGACTCGTGTTGATTTAACTGATCGTTGCTGAGCCTCTTTCGCCTGGGTTTCTGACGTGGGTTATTGCTTCACTGCTCTGGTATCAAGTATTTTGGAGTATTTCTTTCTTCTTACGTCCCCTTTAAATTAATTAAGTGTTATAAGTGTTATTTATGTAAGTTTAGGCCTTCGGGTAAGGGATGTAAGACAAGGTTATTCCGGGAACACCTGTCACTAGAGTAGCGAAGCCTATTTCATCTTCAACGGCGCGTGTCATTTCGGCTTTCAACAACTTATTCATAGAACCCAATTTTTTATGCGTGAATATCTTTTTAGTTAAAACGAATTGTGGTCGTTCGATGGTGATAAGCATTTGTGACATTTCTTATTGTTTGATGACCCCCGTATAATTTGTTAGCAGTCAATTCATTTTTTTTTTATTTTGTTGTAAATAATACTGTAAATACTTTTTATGTCTGTATTTATTTAACCTCTTGCGGATACCTCGTAAATAGGCACCGTCGTGATAAATTCTTATAAATTCTCATGAATTTCTGGTAGGCCGTTAGATCCCTGGTCTTCTATAAGTTTTATGCGTGTATTTTCTTTTGCACCATGCGAACCGGGTGCCACGATAGCATCTACAGGGAGCGACCAATTCAATTATTGCAAGTAAATAAACAGAGAGGGGCTGTTGCAGATTTCCACCTATACATATGTTAAAAAAATGAACTTACTCAGAAAGAATCAATGATAATTGCTAGCAAACTTTAGACTGCGAATACCATGCTGTTTCTCTCCCCTTGCTTCTTTGTCTGGAGTGCCCTCATTATTCGAGCCAGATTTCTTCCTTTTTCTCGCCCAACAAAGACATAATCAGGGGTCATTTTCTCTAGTCTTCAATATTGTCCTTCGCTGTGCTCATTGACACTCTACTTTGACCAGAACTGTGTAGCTTTATCGAAGTGAACATTGTAGCATAAACCTCTAATAAATACAAAATTAGAGTCTCCCGATCAAACCAAACGTTGCAGAGAAATCAAGATGAAGCGCTCCTGGGGAGAAATGAATCTCAATCGTTTTCTTTGACCTCTAAATTCCATCCTATTATGGACCTTTACCAAAATTTGAAGTATAGTCGTTTGTGTGGTACATCATGGAAGAAAATTGTAATCATTAATTAGAGTAAGTTAGCTAGTGATTACGGGGGCAATAAAGAAATAAAGGGACAAAAATATAAATGGGCGAAGTCGTAGGTAAGTAAATTGGTAAGTTTCTCCCAGCATGAGCCAAAATTGAACATATCATAGGCCGTTTTTTTATGCAAACTTTTTTAATTACTAATATTTAATATATTTCCATCTATTGCATTAATTAATTTAGAGTGTTTGATGTATTTGCGCTGCATCTTTTCAAAAGCAAAGAATCAATGACCTTTGTCAAAAGCAACACAGGATTGGGATTATCAGGATTCAGGGAGTACCCTGCTTCCCTTCACCTTGCATTAAGGTCTCTGGCAAAAAAGGTTGAGGCTTGTCTGCGGAATAGCTTGATGAAATTGGATATCGGTAGGTACAAGCATCTAGGGGGTTGGTAGGCTCTGGCTATGACCAGCTCACATGTAGTCATTTTTGTTTTCACAGCTAAAAATGATTCCTCTAGCTATTTTATTTCAGTTAAGTGTATACCTTTTTTAATGCCTAGGACAACTCCGTCGTATCTTGACTGAGAGAGGCTTGTTGTTAATATTTTATAGTTGGAGATTCTTATTGTTTCCTTATATGTGGATATGCCATGTTCTGTTAAGATGATTATCTCTAGATCTTCCTTTCTTACTATGTTGGAGTAGATAAAGCGTTTTTCTTTCTAGCCGTTAACATTCAAGGTGAATATTTTAAGCTTACGTTGAAACGTGTCTATTATTGTTATGATTGTTTGTGTTCTCTACCTGAATTTGCCTTTTCTGGTCGGCCTGGGGATCGAGTGCATCCATTTCTCTTCTTTTTGAATTTACCGCATGAGATGTTGCTGCATGATTCTGGAGCGAGGAATAACATGACTTGTTTCAGTGCGTTGTGAACTTCGGTTTTGTTTTCGTCTGATTCGTATTCTAACCTAAATTTACCCTTGAATAATCCGTCGACTATTTACTTCTGCTTGCATTGCTTAGGAATATGGTAAACATGAGATCCGTAAATTTTGATGTTGAAGTGTTGGGTGGTCATTTTTTAATTTTGTTTTTCTGAGGTCACATTTGTGCTTTCTTCCTCTGATTTGGTATCCATTTTACTTTTGTCTCCTTCTTCTTCTATTTGGCTTGTAGTTTTCTTTGGAGTCATATTCATTTTATACAACTCATTCGAAGCATATTTTTTTAGTCTGTTTTTCTCAAGCATGGTGTTAGGTTCAGTTGCATAAGAACCTGTGCTCGCCATGTTGCCAAAGTGTGCATGCATTATGCACAGTATTAAGTCGGGCCTCGATATTTACCGTTGTGGTCTGTGCAGTGGGTGCAGAGATGCTTTCGTTAGCTGTTGCTGCACCGTTGTATTTTTCTCCTTTTTTTCTCTGCGTTGATATTGGCCTTCTTCTTCCGCATTAGTTGCTTTTTTACTGGGCATGACATGGCCAGAGTCCTATGTCCATTTCCGTAGTTCAAGCATTTTTTCTCTATGCTTCTGCACTCATCCAATCTGTGTTCCTGGCTTGAGCATTCAGAGCAAGCTTTACCTTTAAAGGTACACTCCTTGGTTGGGTGCTTCTCTAGCGCGTAGCATGTGAAGCACATTTGCATTGAAACGAACGTTTCCCTTTCTATCTGGTTGGTGGAGATTTTCGTGTAAAATGCTAGAAGTTCTTGCTCAGTGGCTTCCTTTGCGATCTCTGTCGATCGAAAGATCACTTTAAAGACGTGGCTGTGATCCTCTCCATCTGGTCCTTGAATTTTATTACGTCTTCGACTTTTGCCCATTCTTGCTCTCTTTCTAGCTCTTCTTTTATCTCTTGGGCTGTATGATTGCCTACTCATGGGTTAAGACGCCGTCATATTACTGACCTCTTTGTTTGGACATCAAGGAATGGCTGACACAGGGTTATATAGCCCGATGGCTTGTTCCTTAGATAGCCGCAGAACACAGCCGTCCCAAGAGAATTCACAACGCCAGTCTGTGTAAACTTATTTCGAGATAAGGGGTCGGATCGAACGGCAAATTTTGTCTCAGGTTATAGCGTCGAGCTTGTACAAGCACCTTTGCGGAGAAGGGAAATATCCCCTAGTCATGAAAGCGATGACTCGGCGTTATCGCGGGGGGGGAAGAGCGATGTGTGTCCCGCTCAATTAAATACAGCCGGGTCGGCGTCTCAACGCGAGACAGCTTCGTTCTGGTCGATTCTAGAATTCCCACGCCAAGCAGTACGTGGTCTGGGGCTCTTAGGTGCTAAAAAGCAGGATTTCGAGGGGCTGCCTCTAACACTGGTACTTTAAGGGGCATCCTCTCCCACCTATGTTGATTAGATGCAAGACATACTACCCCATTATCACTCCATCTTACAATTACTGTATTGGTCTCAGTATCTAGAAAGTGTTCTTTCCTACCAAGAGGTAACTTATTAAAGCGTTTGATTTCAGTTAGTAAACAGTTTTCAACTCTGCTCGTACGTATAGTGACTGTGGCACTAGTTCTTTTTTTTTATTTCATCTAATAATTTAAGTGATGTTAATTAATTGTCAAAATAGTGGGAAAATCTTTTAGCTGGGTATTTTTGTCCTAGCATATCCAATAACTGTAACACTACAGATCCACCTAGTCTGAATTTAGATTTATATTCATTTATCGAACTATCATCTAGTTTTCCTTGATAAAAATCAATAATATATGAATATCCATTTGGAAAAGCGAATAAACTTTTCGTCAGATGCCGCCCAAAGTAAGGGATCATAGATTAAATCAGTCGAAATTACGGAAGAACCAAAATCTGCCCCAAAAGAGAGAAAGATTTCATTTAGGACGTATTATAAAGGTATAATTTTAATAAATTTATCTGTTTTGCTTAGAGTTGTATTATCAGCGACATAAAAGTACCTCTATTTGTGTACCCCAATGTAAACATCTTCGTGATACACAGCAATAACGCGAAAGCAGCAAAATACCAATGAACACTTTCATTTCATCAACAGACATAGAAAATAAATGATTTCCCATTTGTAGAGCCTAATTAACAGTTTCTCTTGTTAGCAAGTCCAATGCCTTATCATCTAAGAAAAGTTCGAATATTTCGAATGGCCTCGTTATAAATCTGAAATCGAAGGTTTATAAGGGTACGAAGTGAGAGCAGTTTTTCTTACGGGCAAGTATTTACCAATCCAAATCTTGTTAGAGCGCTTTTTTTTTAAAGGCCCACAAGAAACTTTATCATCGTTCGAAACTGTTGATTTTGTTGACTTACTAATCGCTTCTGATAAAATCTGCTTTCCTCGAAGATTGCTTATATGTAGATCATCTTCTTCACCCGAATCTTCATCCGTTTTATCTCCATCATCAGGAGGAGTAATATAAATTGTAATTTCATTCTTCCTTTGGGATAACAAATTATTATATTCTTCCTTTTCATCATCTCTAACATCGTATTTCTCCAATTCTTAGATGATCTCGTCCAATAGAAGGTTTCTAAAAAATATATTTATATGCTGAAGTAAAATAAGCAAAGGAGTAGGCCTAGTATGCCGGGCGATACATAAACGCGACAGGCAAATATTCCGATGTGCTCCGTGATGCGTTGAGGCAACACAAAAAACAATTATAAATATTCGTCACCATTTTTTAAGTCTATACTTCCATTAAAATAATCAGCATATAATAAGCACTTATATGCCTACGAAGAATGTACTCACATAGTAGAAAGAAGCCAAAATTAATACAGAAGGATTACTTATCTATTATTTTCTGAAGCCATGGTACAACGTAAAAGAGTGAAAGTTTGTCAATAAATATAGTCAATTTATATAAATAATTTCGCACTAGATATAAATTTCACGCGTCTAATCAGTATGGATGTCAAGAACGGACTGATTCATAAATGACTAAGTCTCGTAATTCAATTAGCTCTTCTCTTTCAGATTTGTTCAAGCACGTTTCGCGTTGCGCGCTGGGCATAAATGGGTTAACTTCTGCCGTGCGCTCCAGAATTTGTGATGGTAAATTACATGGGATCGGCCTTCTAAATTTATAATACTATATTTAAATAGCGCTGCACTACGCATAGCAGCAGCAGCTTTATTTGAACCAGAATCCCGATCTGCTTCTATAGCAATTGTTGATATTGGTAAGTTGCTTCCTGTCTCGCAAAGGTTTTCTTTCATTCATCATAAAGATGTCAGAAGTTAAGGTTTCTTCATCCAAAGCTGTCTCTGAAATTGTAGTTATCTCTTTTTGTGACTCATCTTCTCTTCTTTCCTGAATTTGATCTTTACTGATTTTCCTTTTTTAATCATTTAACTTGTTTTTAGATCCAATTCTCCCATTTCCATATGATGCCTAGTTCTTGGGTCAATAAGAAATTTATGCTCTCGACGTGGCCCTTTTATGTTCTTTTTACACTTGCAATCCAAGAGACAAGCAGACTGGAAGCCTGCTATATCAAAAGGTTGGCCCAATGATGAAATAAACTTTTACTCTTAGTGGCATTCATTCCTTGTTTTGATACCACAGACGCTCCTTCCACTAATCGGAGCAATTTGGTCATAATATTAATGATCGGCTGAAGTGGAATTCTGGCTTTTTTCCAAATCTCAGTAAGGGCCTCGGATACTTGAGGAATAATATTTTTGTTCCTCTTGTATTTATTGTCTTTTTCATACTGAATATATCTTCCAACCTGTTTTTGTGTTGGCAGCTCATAATGAGAAAGTTCTGGAAATGGGGAGCTGAAGACACTGACTTGTTGATGTTCTATTTCTTTTACCCATATTAGCGCTGGAAATGAATAATAGAAGGACCCGTTAGTATAGAACATACTAATAAATGTGATGAGTGAATCTATAGCATAGATTAAAAAGGGTGAAGCCATATCCCTCCATAGGAAATACTTTGTAAATATCTTGTAAATTCGTCATACATCGATTAATTTATAGTGTCCTGCGAGTATTTTACAAACAAGGAATTCCTCAATCGAAAATTGCCTAGATCTTAGATACATAAGGAGTTATGTGCCAATTTTCCCCCTGTACGAAAATTATCCATTTGTAGCTTTAGAGAACAGAATATAATAACTGAATACAACCAGCTTCACCCTTCAGAAAAGATCTTTTTTAAGCAAATTTTGCCCCAAAATGGGGGTGTTACGATTTTTCATATTTTTTTGCTATTCATTTCCAAATTTTGGATGGTCTGCTCTACAAAACCTGAAACGTGCCGTAAAATTGATTGTGACACTATGCCCTAATGTCTAGGTTTATTCCATTTTACATTAAGGAGAATGAAATCCAGCCGTACAATTAATCAATTAATCCTACCTATTTATTTTCTTTTGATCCAATTCTTGAGGATTTATTTATTTCGACTCAGATGTATTTATATATCTAAGCGCTGGCATATTTATTTATGATTCTAATATGTTGTACATATATCATGGCTTCACATTGTGAGGACTCATATTTTCGTGATATTTGGATACTTTTGACACAGGTCGTGGAATTAAAAGAGGCAAATCATGAGACTTTTGTGTTGCATGTATGGATTATTATGGAGATGTTTTGGCCGCAATACAGTTTTACCTAATCGTGGCTTTGGGGCGATGGGTTGCGTGTATGTTTTAACAATAACCAAATCTATTACATGCTAAAAAAAAATGTAAATCCTTTGGTGGAGCATATTAATGTAATGAACGTATGTTAAGCATTGGGTTTGGTCAGATGCATCACCATAGTGCTGCTTAGAGTTTAAAACTCCATAATAGTTCATTTTTAATTGATTAATAAAAAAACAACTGAAGAATCCGCCAGAAAGATCCAGTGAAATAAATCTTTGGAAAAAACTGAAGCGAATGAAATAAAAAATTTAGTTACCTTCGGAGCAAAATGTCTGAACTTACTCTTCTTCTTTAATAAAACCTATTGTGTTTGCTGCGCATAATTCAAGAAAACTGACTTCTTGTACTCACCTGGCAGGTCTACAGTGTAGTAAATGAGTTCTTACTAAAACAAACCAGCTGCTTCTATTGAATTATACACCGGATCAACACACATTCCAATCACTCGAAAAATTAACAATTTTTATCAAATTGTAAATGTATTATATTTATATACTATAAAATTGACTCTTCTTTGAAAACACACCCTATTTCCGTTTGCCCAATTAGTTGAACTTGCGCTAACAAAATGGTGTTTGTTAATGTCTTACGAATTCCATATTTTGGATGCAATATATCTCGTTTTGCCAAACTATTATGAATATAAATACTCTCTTCTTATGTTACAGTAAATTTTAGTGGGTAGATAAAAATTATGGAAAATTTCCATAAAATATTTTGGAAGTAATTTTAATCTTCACTATCTATGCATATTTGAAGAGATCATTTAATTTTACATTTGGCTTCATTTAACCTTCTAAATATCTGATTAAATTTGCATTTTTAATAATTAAACCCATTATATAAAGCGCTATCGATCAGTTCTTTATTTATTCAAATAACGGCCAAATGACCTAAAACATCCTACAACATCCTACAATGACCCTTGACATACCTATTAGTTATGGTTTTACCTATATAGTGAAAGATCCCACAAATTTGCTAATTCGAGTATATCAAACTTCACTGAATAAGATCCTGAGAGTTCCAATGGTTTAGATTTGTATTTAAAATGGCATATTCCCGAAAGTAGCAATTTCAACTTGATTTATGTTTAACCTAACTAAAACCGTTAAAACCCATACAGTTTGATATTATAACTCATCAGAACAATAACCATTAAACATTATACCTTCCGATGGTAGCAAAAATTACTAGATTCGTCCCCGTATGGAGACCATATAGAAATTTCCTGAACTTTTAAGCAAGTCAAGAATATACGAGGGGCGGTCAATAAGTTTTGCGAATTAATAGATCAAAACAGAGGAAGGAAGATGGATGTTTGTGGGGGTGTTAGGACAAGTTATGACAAGTCAGAACCTGCAGCCGCACGCTCCTGCCTCGTGTATTTAAGAAGCAGTAGCTGATCGCAGATCGCCAGTCACAAATTTTTCAACAATAGGGAAAGTTGAGCACCGCGCAGTGATCAAATATTTGACCAAGGAAGGCAAGAATGCAAAAGAGATCCATGAAGGCATGGTTGCAGTGTACACCGACCCCACCCCTTTCTATGCAACCATTGTTCGCTGAAATAGGGAGTTCCGCCATGGTCGTGAGTCCCTTGAAAAGACCCCTGTCCAGGATGCCCGTCAGACGTGACCAACGAGGACAATGTGGCCCGTGTGGAGAGGATGATTCTCGAAAATCGACGGGTGAAGGTCGAAAAAACCAAGCGAGAACTTGGAATATCACATGGAAGTGTTATCAACATCATCCACGACAATTTAGCCATGACCAAGTTCTCTGCCCCTTGGGTCCCTAGAAAAGTCACGCCCCATGATCGACTTCAACGTCGTCAAAGTCCACAAGGCCAGAGTTGCACAAGCTGCCCTGCGCGAGTGCGGATTCGAGGAGCTTAACCATCCCCCCTAAAGTCCAGATCTGGCCCCTAGCGTCTACTTTTTATTCCGCTAGCTCAAAGTTGCACTACGTGGACGCCGGTTTGGGGACGATGAAGATGTCCAGCTCGCCATCCAGGAGTAGATTGAACAGCAGTCGGGAGATTTCTGGTTGTCGGGAATTCGAAGCCTCAGGGACAAGTGGCGCAAGTGCATTGAAGTCGAGGGTAGTTATATTAAAAAATAATAAAACACTTTTCCTCATATCTCGTTTCCTTATATCCGAATTGCACAACTTATTGACCGCCCCTCGTAGTTCCTTTTTGTTCAAACCTCCAAAAAATCTGCTCCGTTTTCTTCAAAGCTCAAGAAAATCTCTTCCCGTTTTATTCCAACCTGAAGAATATCTAATCCGTTTTCTACAAAGCACTTGAGAAAATTTTATAAACGTTTAATGAAAATTTGCCCCTAAAAGAGCGTTGAGAGCAACGGCTGTTCTGACGTAAATAAACGTATCGTATGCTCAGAGGCGACCGAGAGTCCAGGATAATCTTTAACTCAAGGACTGAACCTCAGTATAGATATCTCAAAGACACAAAGGGATCACCCCAAAAGGTGTATTTGTACTTATTCTTATCTAACACTTTAATAGTCATTTGAATTTTACTAATATGCTTTGTTTAGCCGTATTGAATTGTGTCAGATGGCACTCACTCGCGTCATACTTATTAAAACTCAACGAAGCCCTTTAGGGGTGAACAACGATTTAAATATTTCCTACAAGCAAGAATTCCAAAGGGCAATATAGAGGCACTGTAACATTCTATCCTTCTCTGAAAAGATCGCATGAGGAAGCTTAAGCCGCCTCATGGAGGAACTATCACGTGTTGTTTACATCGTGGGCTTTGGAATATTTTCTTGCGGACACATCCAAAGATCCTGCATCCACAAATTCTCCAAAGTTGACGTTGAGGTATTATATAAAGTTCGATAGAGAAACCTATTTAACGTTGTTTTATGCCACTTAGAATTTGGTTTGGTTGAAAGTAAAGCATCCTTCTGCTCTTTTATGTCGATTTTATTCATTGTATTGCTATTATATGAAGATGTATTAGATAAGAGACTTTGTTATAAAATTGGTGTTGATTTCGTTCTTTTGAATATTTGATATTCGTGTCCAAACTTTTTCTTGGAGCTCAATACAGCGCCATAACCCATGTTAATCGGTTTAAGTTTTATAATACTTTTTATTCCACTTTTGATGGTCCTTAGTATTTACTCGGAATTCGGTTCTGTTTCCTTCCTCAGCGACCCTAAAAATGCACTCTTTAGTTGATTAGGTATTCTGAATTACGATCTCCCGAAAGACAATCATTGAGGAGTTCAAGAGTAGTGCGTCTTTTTGTCTGTTTCTTTGCAGCTTGTCTCCTGTTTAATTTTTCCTACCCTCATCTTTTGCGAAATCCGTGCCCCATGGGTCGATTTTTAATTTATATTTTATAATTAAAATAATGATAATAATCCTTAAAGCTATGCCATTAATAGTAGTGTTAAGAAGATTTCTGTAGAATTACACGCATTCCGAGTCCCAACGCCCGTATTGCCTTCCGTGCACCACGTCAGTACTTATTTTGGCCAAGCTCTTCTCACACGCATTATAAATTTTATCTCTCCCTATCATCCAATAGTGCTAAATCGATTATAAAATAGAGCGATTTTGTTGTTATGCGATACGTTTTCAGAAATTTCTTTAATATCTATTAAATTGGGGCAATAACATCTGACTTGAGAATTTGAGAACCATTTAGGACTCTGCTTCACAACCTTCCCTAATTCCAATTAGACCCCGAAATGCTAATCTCAAACAATGATCGCGGCCCAATCACGGTCAGAATTATGATCTTGTTTTAATTTGATCTCGGGATGTTTTCCTTTATCCCAATGATCTAGGCGTTGCTTAAGTCTCAAAAAGGCAATTCATTTCAATAGGAGTTCATGGTGGCGTGTCATCTCTCAGTTAATTCGCTTTATATAAGGTTTAGAATTAGGATCTTATTCAAATGTAAACCCGCGGTTGTTTTTCTTACACACAATCCATGTAAAGTCGAACTTTGATGAGGGGCTGTTTTTATTATCTCAAATCTTCGCTGCTTATTAAAAAGTCTTAAAAAGGATTTTAATTCAAATTAAACCAAATAATTGCGGCTTACATATAGATAATATCGAAATTAGGTAGGTCTCATTTCAGTTGATCCAGGGGCTCTTTAACCTCACCCATTTGTCGCGGATTATATAAATCCTCAAAAAGGGATCTTATTTCAATATGAGGCCAGGGCTGCCTATCTTTGATCCACTAATCTTAGCGAATATAAAGTCTCGAAATGGGAAGTTAATTTAATATGAGCCCTGAACTGTTTGACTTAGCCTTAATCATCATTGTTTATATAAAGTCTGGATAATGAATCTTATTTAAACTAGAAATTTTATTCAACGTATTTTTATGCCTCTCAAAATTTAGCTGAAGGGAGGAACTTCTCCTGCAATGTTTAAGCTGATGTTCTTCAATCGCTAATTATGTACCATCATTGCTGGATTACGTGGATTCTGGAGGATTCCACGCCCTCCTTGCTCGAACAAACGCAGTTAATCCTCAGGACTCCAATTCCTGCAGGAGGATATTACCTAAATGTATCCCACAATTTCCAGTTCTTTATTCGACAATTTCTCTACAAATTTCGCATTAAACTGTTTATTTGTTAAAGCCTCGTTGTTTTTACACTCTAAAGTCGAGGAAAAACCCCCTTCAATTCACTACTTCCTTTACCCCTCATCTACCTTTTAGCAACCATGAAAATCTCAGCAGGGTGCTGGTAGAGTAGGCGCTCTGCTAATTTTTTGTTGCTCTACGAGGGATAGTGACGGGATTGACCAATAGCAAGTGAACGAACTGACGATTATCTGAATTTCATGTTTTAGGATCACTTGTTCCTCTGACATTTCCTACAGCCTAACCTAATCAATGGGAAAAAATAATTTAAATAGAGATGTATACTGTTAAAATCTATTCACATTACCTTTTGTGTGAGTAGTCATATTTTTGAGATAATAAAATTCCAAAAATATGGTTGTAGATCGCATCCTATACCCGAATAGACTAAAAGAAAGATGAAAATAGAACAATGGGAACAAAATAACATAGAAATGAAAAAAAGAAGAACTAGGAAAATCCTTAATAAACAATTCAGAAAAGAACTGAAAAAAACCGCGAGGAAATTTGAATTCAGGGCAACTCGAGAAGTCCCCCCCCCGCCTTTGAAGGCTATGGGGCCCTGGACGCCGACTTAACTTCTTAAGAATAAAAGGCCAAGAAGAGGGAGCATAAACATATAAAGAATCATGGATACAAAAAATAATAAATAACTATTTCACTCTGGTAGACAATGAAACCTTCGTGGTAGGGACCATTGTATCTCCACCCTACCAAACAGAAATCAAGGAAGAAAGAAGTACCACATAAGAAAATCTAGTCACCTCGAACTTTTCTATCACCGCCTATTCTCTTAATATTATTATAATTAACGTTTTTTAACTATCTCTAATGTTTATCAGCTGTTTATAAACAAGACTCCGCAGACGTCATGGACAGATCATGAAAACTTTGAATAATTTAAATCAAATACAAACGAAATGGCTCCTGTTCATTTCTATACAGAATATCATTTATAAAACAAAGCATCACCGCAAAGAAAATTTTCCGAAAATTGACACTCTATGGCCAAAATATATTAATTATAATAATAGTATTTTCATCATAAATATTTAACTAGAAACATTATGTCCTTCATCAAGCATGATTTCGTTTTGCAGCTTCAAACTTAATAATATTGCTTTTTCTGATGAACCTAAATATAATACTATTTCAAATATGTATCTTTATGTAAGTGACAGCGAGTTTCAAGTCACTACTCAGTCATAAATAAAACCATAACAATAATTGTTAAACAAAAAATAAATTTAGCCTTAAAATACTGAAATAAACTCAATGAACATAAAATATTTCAATAAGAGGTAGGATAATGAAATACATAATTTGTTTCTAAAATCTTTATATAGTTTCAAAAAGATCTACATTAAATATTTAGTTAAAAGTTTAAAGGGAGAAAAATATAAAGGCCCATAAAAGTGCTTTAGGCGGGTAAAAATGAATTTCATCTCAGTTCATTTTAAAGTCTTAGAAACGAAGGAAAGAAAAAAAGTGTTTGGTAAAGGAGGTAAGGAAGCTGGTAATAATTCATAATAAAGAGATCGCTTGCTGCAGACAAAAATAATGATGAGACTCCGAAGTGTGCGTTTCTTTGCTCACAAGTTTAAATAGGATGAAAATGGATTCAATTTTCGGGTAAAAAACGGAGCGAAATGAATTTGTAGAGGAAATAATTAAGAAATGTAAGGAAAGTTTCTATTGCACTGAAGCAATTTCATATTTTCCTGATTGTTAATTCTATTTTATATTATAAGACCATAATATTGCCTGTTATGTACTTGTTACTTAATAATGGTGGAAGTCAGCTGTTCTCGTATAACATCTATGAATTAGAAAATATATATTTAAAAAGGCAGAGAAAGGGACGGGAGGTGCATAGGTGAGCTATATGAGGGTGGAAAACTCATCATTAGTATATTGTGGGTCTTATTATAGAAGTTTCCTCTAGTTTTTTCCTATTAACCTGGATTTTTAACCCACACATCAGCCGAACTGTTGTTCCTCCCAGATTAATAGTTATCCTAAACTAACTTGTCATAATCATAACCTAACCAAACCCACTCCTTCTCGAATATATAACTCTGCATCCCTATATATATATATATATATATATATATATATATATATATATATATATATATATATATATATATATATATATATTATTACAATTCTTGAGAATAGAGGCTCCTTGCCGTCATTTGTCCCATCGAAGACATGAGGTCAGGCACGAGGTCAGTCCACGTGAACCAGGACCGTGAGAACAGTCCGAATATCGAACTGCTTTCTCTGATAAGCGAGGGATTGGATTCTCTAAACGCGCGCTTCTGTCGTCTCCCAGGGGGTTATAAAGAATCCTCGCGGGATATTTCCCATCCCTCAAGCGCCGTGTTAGTTCGTGAAGAGACTCCCCTGCACCCTCCTCCTCTTGGCGGAGACAATTACGGTTTGGCTGGTACCAATATATTGTTGGTCCCAATATGGCATAGACAGTACATGCCTGCCTTTTACAACGAAACACGTCATTCTCGATCGTGCTCACTTTTCTAGAAGAGTCGAAAGCTAGAATTATACCGAAGGACCTTAGTCCCAGTCATTTGGCCTATCCTTGTTTTCGGTACATTTAATTTGGCATGAATATGCCCTCCAGTTAGTGTTACTACTAGATGTTAAACTGCCCTTGGTCCAAATCCCTCGAATAACCATCGGATCCCCCGTTTCATGTCCTAAAACCTCAAACCCAATCCAGGCTCAGACGAATCATCTGTGTCTACCCTGGTAGTCATCCTGGTGTGTGTATGTACAGAGGCTTATATCGCCTTTCTCCCCCTCAGTAGAGCTCGCACTGAGTAGCTCTGTTAATACGATTCTTGTATTTATCTAGTATCTATTGCTATTATTTTATTTAATCTATTTATTGTGTATAACTGTCTATATATTAAAGTATATTTTGTTCCTACTTCTTCATAAGCCACATAGCCGAAGCCTTCATTAGTTTAATATCGGCCAACTGCACTCACTCTTTTGAATTTAAATCCTTCGCACTCGCCCCCCCCCCCCCTCTTCTTCGATCCTCCATCTCTGTCGTGACCAGAGTTGAGTCAAGTTCACCCGTTTAACCTTGAACATTTTTGAAATGCTTTCGTAAAAAAAGTTAAGTTGTGGTAGTAGTTGAAAATTTGTAGAAAAGTAGATAGTTCGAGTAAACGACTATGAGTATCATTAACCGGGTAATCGAACAAGTCTCCTTAAGCTATCTCCGATCTGCAACCTTGATAGGTTCTCTGTTTTAATTACCAGAACTTGAAGGTCACTTGAAAACTACTCTATGGATATATGAAAATGAGATGACTTTCAATATCTGCAATGTACCAGAGTTCTAATTAATTGTCCTAGTAAACATATGCATAAAAAATAAATAGCTTCATTTTTTTCTTACAGTAGACCAAACACCTAGGTAGGGTTCTTTACCATTGAGTATGACCTAACTCGTCGCCAACCACCTGGCAAGATTTAAAACCTTGAAAAATTCTCTCCTATATCTAGATTGGTTTATGTAGCTAGGCTTAGTTAGTAGCCACTTTGCTCAAGCCGCTCTATTTCAGCTGGTTTGCTTAACCCACTTTTCTCCTGGCACTTTTCTCAGGACACTTTCTTCAAACCAGCTAGCTGAAGCCGCTCTGCCCAAGCCATTTTACTCAAGCCATTTTGTTCAAACCACTTTGTTCAAGACATTTGGCTCAAGCCGATCTGCCTAAGCACTTTGCTCAAGCCACTTTGTCCTAGCCGATTTGTTCAAACCACTTTGCTCAAGCCCCTTGCTCCGGCCAGCTGTGCCAAGCCACTTTGTTCAAACCACTTTGTTCAAGCTAGTTAGTTCAATCTACTTTATCTAGCCGCCTTGCCCAAGACACTTTGTTTAAGCCAAATGACTACGGTAATGGGATCATGGCCAGGTGTGCTGGGGCAAGATGGCTTTGGCCAGTTGGATCTACACAATTTGGCCCGGTGATGCAATAGAGATTTGATAGGGACAATAAGTGTCCAGATTAAAGCTTTTCCAAATAACGAATGAACGAGTGCGTCCTTTTTTGGCGTTGATCCACACCGACCTTGTGTGAAGGTGTTTATAGTTGAAGTTTTGAAGTTTAACCATTTTATAAAATCTTCTAGTCATATTTTTTAGTATAATATGATGCATGCTCTTATACTTGATATGGCTGTTATAATTGACAGGCTTTGATGCGTGCCGACCTTAACCAATGTAGCAAAAATAATGGATACGTTTGTGCTCACTAGGGCACAAAGGCTGGGTAGAATTTTTTGGCAATCATGCACGCCGATACTCTGAAAAACAAGCTAAATTTGAAGTATGAATTAGCTCTTATATTCTTTGGTACAATTTCACCCTATTAGTGTAAAAAGGATCAATGAATGTCTGCTCGATAAAGCACAGTAATAGGTAGATTTTTATTGGCGTTGATGCGCACCGACGTTATTAAGAATTAGTTGCAGTAGACAAATAATCAGAATGAATTTGAAAATCAATGAGGAACAAAATTTTAGTGTATTTTTTGTGATTACTCTATAAAATAAAAGTATTTTCCTTCACGCTTTGATCGATAATTACAGTAGTTTAAGTCAAAGCATAAATTCCCATCTTCAAAGAAATTCAACCTGATGAATTATGCAACGATGAAGATGGAATATTTAAAACCTACAGTTATCGTTTTCTCTTGTTGTCTTTTAAGATAATTAATTCATATCCTTTTGTAGTAAAACTCAATATGAATTAAGAAAGCTATGATCAGTCAAATCGATATGACTTTTGTACACAAACGTATGATTATTAGCTGTACATTCAGTCTTTTAGCACACCAACCTCTAAACGCTATATCTTCCTCTAAGTAAATCTTTTAAATGAATATATTCCATGTCCATATTTAGTTAAACTCCTGAAATATCTAAGCTATGGTGTGTGAAAATAAAATACACTATTGTATACATAACTATGTTGAATATTTGGGAATTCAGCCTCAAGGTTGGGTAAATTTGTAATTGAAAGGAGAAACCTTTTTTAATTACTTCTTAAAATTAACTTATTTCTCTTCCTCATTTAGCCAATCCCCAAGTGAAATTTTTAAGCTCTGCTATACAAAATTGGACATATAATTTGTATGCAAGTGTAGGCACATTACCAGTTTATTCATGCTCTTAGCGGAATAAATATTTAAATAAACATATCTTTCTATCTTTCTTTTAAATGAATTCATTTCATGTGATTTAACTGGAAAACTTATATTCAAACTTCCATTCATATTCGAACCAGTGAACATCTAATTATGCGTAAAGTGTAGTATACTATTTCTACCTTCAATCTTTGTGCAGAAAATAGTTAATTAGATATGTTTTTTTAAATAACACCTTTAAATAAATGCACACCATGCCTTATATTTAGTAATGAATGCAAAAAATGTTTGTCAAAAAAATTACATAAATTCTCTATTATAGTGTGTCACATATTTCTAGTAGTTTTTTAATCATTTATAACAATAATAAAAGATACAACAATAAGACTAGTGCAAGGAAATGATAAGAAGATGTAGGGAGGTGCAAAAGAAATTCAATAAGAGATTAAGTGGAATTAAATGAATCCTAAATATAACATAGTTTTGAAGGAAAAAAAAATTGTTGGAGTGAACTTTAACAATTTTGAAATGGATGGAGGTTCTCTTGAGAAGGACTTACCACCTCTACATATGGTTTTAATTCAACTTTTCCACTCTCTTCATAAATTTAGTAATTTACACCTTAAATCCTGAACCTCTCCTTTTTTTTCTTTTATGCTTCTTACACACGTACTTAACTATGAACCAGTAAATCTCTAGAAATGAGTACATAAATATCTCTCATTTTTCCTCCTATCACTGCTATATGAAATATTTCAGCTGATTCCAATTAGTTATCAAGGCTGATTTCAATTTAAAAATTGTTATTTGAAAATTGATGATTATTAAATTAACCCAATTTATTTTTCGTTTCAGATCCAATAATGACTTAAATAAGTAGACATAAATGTATAAATGATACAAATGCTATTTGTTGCATCTGTGGATTCTATACAACACTTATTCTCCAAAAGCGTAATATAACAGTTTCTCCGGAGTGCCTGTAACGCTTATCTTGATGGTCCGCTTGGTGACCAAGAAAGAAGTGCGCTCGACTTATTCGAGGAACCATTTCGCGAGTCTACAAAAGAAAAAAACAAAAGATCTACCTTTTGTAGTCCCCATGATTTGGCGATAACCAAAGGACAACATAACTGACCCCAATTTTTGCCTGATCAACACTAAAGGTGTTGAGAAGAAACCTGCATTATAACTCCTCTTCCAGTATTACCTCTGAATTTCCACATATTTCGCATCCTGAGGAAGTTTTATTCCAGTTTTTAATCGTTACGGCTTTTCTGAAGATGAAGGCAATAAATTGGATCAGGAGTTTCAAGACATTTCTCAGATTCCGAAGATGCTAAACTAATGCAAAAAAGTCAACAGCGCTTTAGTTTTTCCTCAGGCACTCCCGAATGACGTACTCCGTGATTTTTTAGTACTCCGATTTTGTTGCCTCCAGTTTAAATTAAAAAGTTCATGACAGCCTAGCGAAAGTGTCACATTTCAGAAAACGGGACCAGATTCTTGGGAAGTTTTTGAGAGGACAAACCTTTGACTTAACTGTCACGATATCTTAAGTCATATAGAATAATTAGGTGTTGACTCGTATAACGCTATAAGATAGGGATTGTTTGGCATAGCTTTAACCACAACCTTTAGTTCGTTCTCTTAAATAATGGCAATATTTTTCGGCTACTTCCAGTTGGTCATTCAGAGCATTTGCGAGAAAACCATGATTATATAAAATTGTTCATTAACTTACTCAAATATAAAAGGAACACCTAACCTAGTTCATTTGTAATAAATACATCTTTATGAACTTCACCATTTTCTTTTTTGTAACACCAAAGGAATTCAAAAATTGCTTTGGAAAAAAAGAGAGAGAATTTTGATCATGTGCGAAAATTTTATTTGATAAGTGTTGATCAATATTTAGCGAAAAAAACTCTTCTTCTAAAGAAAAGATTTCAAATGAACAACGATACAAGATTTAGAGTTAGGGATAAATCCTTTTGAAAGGAAGGTTATTAAATAATATTTTGGATATATTTTTTGGAAAGAAGTGCAAAAGTGGTAAAAACTTTGTATGCTTAGTTAATCAGTAACCTGATATGCTTTTAAGGATTACTAAAAGCACGATATCACTATTATTAGCATATATAACTATATTTTAACAACGTGATATTTTGAAAGGGGAAAAATTTAGTTTAAGTTCCCTTTTTAAAATTATTATAATTGGCGAAGTTCAGAAAATTGATAAAAATTTAACCATAGCTACTTTTTTATATTTTAAATTTTAATCTTAGTAGTGAATCGCAAAGCTCCCCCTGTAGGGGGAGTGGCGAAGCCATTACCTTGTTATTATTATTATTATAATTGATGAAATTCATGAAATTTATAAGAATTTAACCATGGCCGCTTTTTTATTTAACTTTTTGTATATTCGAAATTTTTATTGAATTATTTCTAAAATTAATTGTAATCTTTATCAGAAGGAAACAGCAACTGGGGCCTAAAAATGAGCAGAGCTAAATGAGGAGTTGAGAAGCCGCTCCTTTTGTCCCTAACAATATATTTTAAGAACCGGAATTTTGGGAGAAGTTAATTAGAAAGAAATGCAGGAGGAGAAGAAGGAGAATAAGAGTAGGAGAATAAGGAGAGAAGGAAGGAGAGGAAAAAGAAGAAAGGAAGAGGAAGGAGAAGAGAAGAAAGATGTGAAAAAAGAAGAGTAGTAGAATGAGATGTTTAAGAAAAGGATGAGAATTAGAAGAGGAAGAATAGCAAGAGTAGGAGAAGAAGAAAATTAGAGATGAGGAGGAAAAGTATCGGAGAAGAAGCATATAATAAAAGGTGGAAGAGAAGAAAAGATTGAAGAGCATGACTTGAGAAGGGAAACTAGTAGATGGATAAAAAAGAAAAGAAAAAAAAGAAGACATTAGCATGGGGAAAAAAAGAAGGGAGAGACAAATAGAAAGAGAGAAATTGAAGTGCCGTAAAAGAATCAATAGGAGCAGGAGAAAAAGAGGAAAAGAAGAAAGAGGAGAAGAATAGATAGAAACGCAGAGGAAAAGAAGATAGAGAAGAGGATAATAATGATAATAAAAAGTAATAATAATAAGTAGAAGAAGAAGAAGAAAAGAAGAAGATGATGAAGAAAAATTGAAGAATTGGCGGTTGATGAAATAAAAAACTTCAGAATGAATTAATTTTTAAAGAGTGTACGTTAATAATTAACAAATAGAGGATTTATTCTATTTAAAGGTGTTTTTTCCCCCTTTTACTTTTAAAGGGGTTCAAGGGGCGTGTAAAAAAATAGTAAAAAATGGATGAACCACGGTTGATTCCATTGCTAATTTATTACATAACTAATGATCCTGGACGAGAACTAGGGAGCGGTCTAATTTAGTAACTCCAATATGAGTGTAAGGCTTTCTTTAATGTATATTTATTGCTTCTAAAGAAATAAACGCAAGTAGATATGTATAAATACGCAAAACAGAAAGAAGAAGCAGTCATTAGTATTAAAGAGTAAATATGTTATAAGAAAGCACGAGTTTTATAATGAACATCCTTTTAAAAACATGTAAGTTGGGATGCCCAGTCGGCCTTCACTGTTTTAATTCCTAATTGAAGCAAAAGGAAAAACACGTTGATAATATTTTAAGGTGAATTTTGGCTCTTAATTACCTAGATAAGATCTTCCATCGCCTTCAAATCCTTTCTCTTTCTGAAAATAGTAATTGTTAAATTATTGTCGAGTTTCTCATTTGAAAACCCGGGCACGGAGCCCACGTCAAATTGGAGGTCCCTGCGGAAATGTGCGTTGGACGGTGCAAATCGATAGAAATCCCCCCAGCCCCCACCCCAATGAAAAACAATCATTTAAAACAAGGTGAGAATATTGATTATGCAGTGTACCTCTGGGCCTGTTGCTCTCCTGAGAGATATATTCAATATCTCATTGAAGTCATTCATTTATCTATTTATTATTTATTTTCTCACTATTCTTTTAAATATTTATCATTAATGTATGTAATTCTGACACTCATCTATTCAAATGGGCCCAGCTTTTCTTGCGGAACTGATTTATGCGAGAGCTGTATACTATCCTCTTTTCCACAGTACAGTTTTACATATCTGGCGAGGTATTTTCCACATTTTTGTGTTGACCTCATTTCACCGTTTACTTTAGACCCTTATTTTCAAAAACAATCAATACAGATGCCTTCGATATTTTTTTTTACGTATACGTATTATATCAAAAGATAAATGGAGTTGCTAATCATGAATACATCAATTATAAAAAAGATAATTTGCGTGACAAGAACTAATTTCTATAGTTTTCAGGGCGATAGAACTACTTTAATTTAAATTTGATTGGCTAAGTAGAAATATACTTTAAATTAGAGTCAGTTTGTGACTTCTTATCGGATCAAGGAAATAGAAATCTTTAAAACAATAAAATTAGGATGCAGAGCGATGGGAAAGTTTAGTTACCTTTCCAGAAGCGTCGTGCCTCGATAATTTAATGGAAAATTATTCAATAAATGCATCTAATCATTGAATTAAAAAAGTACGCAGAAGAAGAAAACGACTCACTGAGAGCAACATGAATTAACGCATGGTAGGGATAACTTACACCTATAAAAATACAAATAGGGGTTCTAGCTGGAATATTAGGTTGGAACGAATGTAATGCCCAATTTTAGAGTATATATTAACCATTAAAAAATATTCTGAAAATGGAAATATTTAATCATAAACATTTCCTCCATTGCTTTCTAGAACCTAATTCCATCTGTCAACCAACCTGTGAATGCCACGCTTGAACAATTACATATTTAGGTATTGATGCCAAATATGAATCCGACTCGTTTTCAACCTCCTCACTGGATGTCAACCTAAGATAAACCAAATGGTTCTCTAATACCCGTAAACAATGGTTAATCAGAACGTTCAAGGAAAAGTGAATATGGAAGATGAAGCAATATTTCCCAATCAAGTTCCTCTAATACTTCTTTGCTCATTCGATCAGTGTGAGGAGGGGCGTTATCCTAATAGAGGATGACACTCCTTTTGTTGACTAAGTAGACTCGCCTTTGGTTCAAAGCTGCGTTCAAACTACGGAGTTGATTGAAGATCAACAACATCAAAACCGTCCTTTACCGTGGCTTTCAGCTTTCATCTGATTATTTTCATGTTTATTCAAAATTCAGTTTTCTTATGGGTTATTTTCAAAAAAACGGTTTCCAGCCCTCATTTGTACAAAAATGTATCCGTCAATTTTTTGATAAAATATCCTATCTTCCACAACCAAATTTCTCTGTCTTAAGGATGTCCGCTATTGTCTTCTCCCTGATATTGACCCACTAAACATACCCGTACGCCGAAAATCAATAAGCTTTTGAAAAGATTTTACACACATACTAACTTCAAAATAGTTTTCCTTAACAACTTTCATATTGGAAAATTTTTCTGAACTAAAGACAGACTCCCACCTGAAATGAACTGTTCAGTTGTCTATAAATTCATTTGCTCCAGGTGCCACCAGTCGATCTACATTGAAAGCACTGTTCGCTCACAGGGGCTAGGGTCTGATCTCATCTTGGTATTAGCTCTCGCACTGGCTCCTCCTTGACCATAAAAGAAACTTCTTCCATTTGAGGTCATTCAATTAAATGTAAGACCAAAATTTCCCACAAAAACTTTCAAATTATAGGACATGCAAAGGACTCCACTTCCCTCCGTTTTCTCGAATCATTATTTATAATACAACTAAATCCCAGTTTAAATTCTGATTCAACTGTTTTTTTCCCTTCTCATTTCATAAATCATTCAAATTTTTTCACAACCTACCAATCTTTAATCGGTTCTTTCTATGATCTTTCCTCAGTCTCTCCGCTTTTGCCGTGCACTAAAGGTGACATATTTTTGTGTACCAATCAATTGCCATAATTATTCTATTATATTTAACCATATTTAAAGAATCTATATTTAGTTTCAACAGTTTTCAAATGATTTTTTTCACATTTTCAATTAATTAAATAATTTATTACTACATATTTCTGCTTCATTAAGTGACTAATATCTCTGTCAGCCAATAATTGCATCAACTAGTGTTATATTTATCCATATTTAAAGTACCCATAATTGATCCATACCTAAGGTGCAATAGTTTTCAAACGATTTATCAAAATTTCAATTAACTAAATATTTTATTTATAATCCTTGTGTGCTTTATAATTTTCGTAATACTAAATTTGTTCTAAATCTATCTTATAGGCCAGAATATGGGTAAGATACCCGAAACGTTGTATTTAATTAAGTGAGAAATTTTTCATGTCTCATTTTGGGATTTATCCTCAACCTATATATATATATATATATATATATATATATATATATATATATATATATATATATATATATATATATATATATATATATATATACAGGGTGTTGCAGCAAAATCCGACACTTGACAAATAACTAACGTGCGAGAACAAGGACGAGTTTATTGCCAAACGAAAGGCCCCCAACGTTCGTTCTTGGGCAGTTAGGACAGACGAGTTCTTCGCTGCCGTCAAGGAGACTGTCGATAATGATGGAAGCCAAAGCTACGCCAAGATCGCCGCTGACATGGGCTCTCACAATTCGACGATTGCCGAACGATCAAAAAGGACATTGGTTACTCCTCCTCCCGCAAGTCTCACCTCATGCTCATCACGAATGCCTCCAAGGAGCCGAGGAAGGTTGAGGCGGCGGCTTTGCTGAAGGAGCTCAAGCACGGGTCCACCGGGATGCTAAGGTTCTTCTCTGATGAAAAGAATTTCGACCAGGAACCGACAAGCAACAGGCAGAACGACAGTTGGATCTGCAAAGACATCGAGGAGGTTTCCGTCGTGAAGCATACAAAGTTTCCCTCCTCCGTCATAGTCCTTGGCGTCATCTCCAACTAGGGGGACGTCATGCCTCCATTCTTCTTATAAAAGAGCCTGAGAGTCACCGCCGAGATCTATCAGGAGGTGCTGAGGAGCGTGGTGAAGCCCTGGATGGACGAGATCGCCGCCTGACGCCCCTACGTCTTCCAACAGGACTCCTGCACACAAGGCCAAGACGAACCAGGCGAGGCTGCTCAACAATGTTCCTCACCACTGGTCGCCGGACTTATGGACGCCCTCCTCGCCCGACTGTACCCCCTTGACTATTTCTTCTGGGGCGTGATCGAGGCCAAGAACATCAAGCACGCCCACAACACGGTCGACACTCTGAAGGCTGCCATCGTGGAGGCGTTCGCCGCTATAGACAAGGACATGGGTGCCAAAGCGTGTGACTCATTTCGCGCCCGCCTTAAGATGGTCGTCTCCGCCGGCGGCGCTTACATTGAAAAAGAATGTAGTATGTAACTCTAACTGTTGCTAAATAAACTGTCGGATCTCTGCATATACAAGTTTTGTTTTTATTGCCTATTTCATTTTATTTTTGTCAAGTGTCGGATTTCGCTGCAACACCCAGTATAATATATATATATATATATATATATATATATATATATATATATATATATATATATATATATATATATATATATATATATATATATATATATTCATTATAGCAGGTTTTATTAAAAACGACGGCTAGTTTCGAATTAATAATTCTTTTTTCAATTTTCTCGATTTGTCTTATATTCACCTCTTCTTCATCGTTTAACCTATGGATAAGCGTATCGTAGTTCATCGGGGAGTGATGCTTGATGCTTGTTATTTTGCCACAGGTAGAAGAAAGTTAATGTAATTCAGCACTTTTTTTAATTTAACTGACGCGTTTTGATACATCGAGTCTCATCTTCAGAGTTACAATGGGAAATTATTACAAAGTATTCAGTTTTTATATGTTACAAAATGTATTAAGAAAGTTACAAACGAAGCTACATACGTATAGGCAGGTCGGAGGAGTAGGTAACCAGAGGGGAGGGGGATATTTAGCTGCTTGCCAGAGGGGATTAGTGGCTAGGGGCAGCTCTGAGTACACCTGCCCCTTTGTTTGCTTTTCTCGCGCTGGGCAGGATTTCATTGGAGTTAGACTTTATGTTTAAATTTGTATTTTCTCATGGATATATATAGCAGTCGCTTTTAATAAAAGATGCTATAATGAAAATATACTGCCCAAATTCACACGTATATATATATATATATATATATATATATATATATATATATATATATATATATATATATATATATACTGGGTGTCCCCCCAAAATGTATACACACTTTAAATTGTTCTAATTGTAAGTTTTGAAAATGAAATGTATTTTAATAAACACCTAATTACAATTATTTAAAGTGTGTATACATTTTGTGGGACACCCTTTACATATATATATATATATATATATATATATATATATATATATATACATAATAAACAGAAAATAAATAATGGTTCCCGTCCTTTACTCTTTCGCTATTTTAAGCTCCCTTGGTCGATATCAATATTGGGCGAGTGAGGTGAGCGCATTCACCCACCCCTGAAGATTACAATTGCGCTCATTTCTCCTTCTATTTTGATTTGATAGGTGGAACATATCGGCCCAAAAGCGCCCGGTGATAAGAGGTATATAGGAAACAGCCCTATCACAAGAAAAAATGGAATGGAACGAGAATATGCGGACACGGTCCTGCCAAGTAAATTCCTTATCTATAAGCACACTCTGGAAATGAGGCTAGCAAGGCACTAAAGTTCATTTTCGCTCTATCGAGAAAATCACTTTGTGAAAGTAAACGATTAGGTCTTTTACATAATGGATAATTGCTCGAATTTGAATTTCTTTCTAGAATACTTTTTTAAACAATTTCAATTAGTGACATTGTCGAGGTATACTTGTGTAGACTAGCTCGGCGTTCAGAGTCTTACACAAGCACGGGCATACAGCTAAACACAGGCCGCTAGAAATATGTCTGGGCGATAATTAAAGAGTGTGAATTACAGTTGACCGGGTTTAGATTAATGACTTTCCAAGTTCCAGTTCAAAGGATATATAAAGACAATACCCCAAAATATAATTTTAGTATATATGGAAAAATAAGGCATTATATATATATATATATATATATATATATATATATATATATATATATATATATATATATATATATGTATATATATATATATAAATATATATATATATATATATATATATATATATATATATATATATATATATATATATATATATATATATATGTATATATATATATATATATATATATATATATATATATATATATATATATATATATATATATATATATATATATATATATATATATATATATGAGGTGGTCAATAAGTTTTGCAATTCGGATATAAGGAAACGATATATGAGGAAAAGTGTTCTATTATTTTTCAATATAACAATCCTCGACTTCAATACACTTGCGCCACTTGTCCCTGAGGCTTCGAATTCCCGACAACCAGAAATCTCCCAACTGCTGTTCAATCCACTCCTGGACGGCGAGCTGGACATCTTTATCTTCTCCAAACCAGCGTCCACGCAGTGCAGCCTTGAGCTGGCAGAATAAAAAGTAGTCGCTAGGGGCCAGATCTGGACTTTAGGGGGGAATGGTTGAGCTCCTCAAATTCGCACTCGCGCAGGGCAGCTTGTGCAACTCCCGCCTTGTGAACTTTGACGACGTTGAAGTCGATCATGCGGCGTGAGGTTTCTAGGGACACTACGGGCAGAGACCTTGGTCATGGCCAGATTGTCGTGGATGATGTTGATAACACTTCCATGTGATATTCCAAGTTCTCGCTTGATTTCTTCGACCTTCACCCGTCGATTTTTAAGGATCATTCTCTCCACATGGGCCACATTGTCCTCGATGGTCACGTCTGACAGGCCTCCTGGACGGGGTCATCTTCAAGGGAGTCACAACCATGGCGGAACTCCCTATTCCAGCGAGCAATGGTTGCATAGGAAGGGGCGGTGCTGGTGTACACTGAAACCATGCGTTCATGGATCTCTTTTGCATTCTTGCCTTTCTTGGTCCAAATTTGATCTCTGAACGGTGCTCAACCTTCTCCATTGTTGAAAAATTTGTGACTAACGATCTGAGATCAGCTACTGCTTGTTAAATAGACTAGGCAGCAGCGTGCGTCTGCACTTCCTGACTTGTTCCTAACTTGTCCTAACACCCCCACAAACAGCCATCCCCCTTCCTCTGTTTTGCCCTACCGATTCGCAAAACTTATTGACCGCCCCTCGTGTATATATATATATATATATATATATATATATATATATATATATATATATATATATATATATATATATATATATATATATATATATATATATATATGAATATATATATATATATATATATATATATATATATATATATATATATATAAATATATATATATATATATATATATATATATATATATATATATATATATGTATATATATATATATATATATATAATATATATATATATATATATATATATATATATATATATATATATATATATATATATATATATATATATATATATATATATACAAAAGGTGAAACAATTTGTTATGGTAGTTAAATGAATTCTGTGAAGATTAACGAAGTAATCTGGGGACGACCATACACGATCGCTTTACCTTCAAGTTCAGGCGAATTGGATTGGGGGTGGAAGACAACGGCGCAGGTCTTCAAGAACATACATCGCAGATTCCTGCCTCGAAGGAATCGAAGATTGGATTGGATTACTTCGTGATGAATAATGAGATTTTCTCTGCTCGAGAGAGACGTAATCTTAACTCGAGACGATTCTGCTGATCGGCAGGGAGTCTCAGTCTCGAACGTCGGGAATCTTGAAGCGGTGGTGAAGATGAGAGGGCCGCCCATCTCTCCCGGAAGAAGAGGGCACGAAAGCGTTCCTCTAAACAGGGGCCAAACTTAACGAAGGAAGGTCTGATGAAGATACCTTCGACGACGTACGACGACGAGTTGCGGGGAGTCACGAGAAATAGACGGCAGTCCAGATGGATTGGATGGTGGGGTTTTAATCTTCTCGATATATGGTGAGCTTCGGGCTAAATACTCGGTCGACTGCTCTTCTTGACGCTCGGGGCCTTGCGCTTCCAAAGGATTCTTGGCGCCACTCTAACCAAACATAATTCATGATAAAACGTCGTTCAAGTTGATCAAACTCACCTCGTGATATGGTGGTAGGGTTTATATGGCCGCGCACGCCGTTATCGTAGGGATGGGGGGGGGAGCAAAAGGCGTCTGAAATCAATCACAGCTGGGACGGGTGGTTAAACGAGTGAAGGATTCTTCCTCGACTTTCTAAACTTCTCACGCTGGCTCACGTGGTCTTGAAAGAATAGATGGGTATTTTTAAGGGGCATTCTTTTACGGTGGTCCTTCAATGGCATTTACTCAGAGAAATTATGTTTAAGAAGATAAATTCTTAAGTTGTTCTAGTGAATGATATAGGGATTTCCCCCCTTAGTTAAGTTCTTGCTGGTGACATAAGGCTATTTGTTGGCTCTTTTTGACTTTAAGACCTTTGTGAAAATCCTCCGCCTCACTATGCGTGCTGATGCCTTGACATCTACTTATTTTCAATAGTAAGCGAGGTTCAGACCCAACGCAATCTGATCCTTGAGCTGAAACCTTAGAAATATTTCCTTGCATTTCGAGCTTCTTTCGTTCAGAGAAGGGTTCCACGTTTTTCTTTTCAGAGCTATTTCTGAACTTGAAAAGATATTCCTGTATAATGTATTCTAGTATATATATATATATATATATATATATATATATATATATATATATATATATATATATATATATATATATATATATATATATATATATATATATGATCACTTTGGGGATTTGGCCTGCCCCCAAAAGTCTCATCTGGCCCTCACTCTGAAGAGGTGGCGCGCCCCTGTCTTACAAGAACAGGATCAGAGTGTGAATTTAGATTTAGAGAAGGAATGCATATTTTAGTCGTGGCGACTCTACATTTCGCAATGTAAATATTCGGCCGTTTTAACTAAATTTGAAACCCTTATGTTGTTTAACATTCTTTTCCAAATGATAGTATTTGCAAGGTTTTCCCAAGGTTAGTACGGAAATTATTGAAAGATTTGAAGTTTGTAAGGTCATAAATCAGTATAAGTGTGAACACCCCACTTTTTGATAGGCAGAACTTGTTTATTATTATTTCCGAAATCTTGACTTTTTAATAAACCAGCAATAATTTAATAAGAATAATTTATGTTTCACAACCTTTAGACTTGAGCAAGAACATTACAGAGGTAATTATATACGCCCATAATTCCAAATTTAAAGCGCAATAGCAGCGAAGCGATTTCACGGACTAAGTTAGTAGAGAGAGATCTGAAAACAAATTAGTTAAAAGAGAAGAAATGAGCATGATGAAACATATATATAAATAAATCCCCTACCTACCAGAAGTGCGGACAGTACCGTCCAATATGATCAGAACGCCTGGATTTCTATCACAACAATTTCACTAAATTTCTAAGAGAAAATGCAAGGTTGCCAAAATTAGTGTAGGATAACCTATAGGAATAAAGTGCAAATGGGTAAAAGTTGTGCAAATATGGATGAATAAAACGAAAGTTAGCAGCAGATAAGTACTTGACTAGCAACATTTAAGGGTCCAAAATATAATGATAATAATATCAGTGGTTAACATTTAATATTCTAAAACAATTTCGGAAATCTTTGAGTTTCTTTGACAAAAGAGATAGAAAATGGTGTGATCGAACTCCATTCATTCTAAGCTCTTGTAAGGGGCTCAATTGATGGCTAATATTAGAAATAATTTAATAAAAGCACGCGTATAAAAGAAGATTATTATTAAGTTCTTTTAAGTCTAAAAGAAGATTATTATCGAGTGCTTTTAAGTAGTCGTTTCAAGCAGTTAGGTAGCAGTCTAATGTTAAAACTATGTAAATTAGAAAGACGTTTCCGAAGTTGTTAATTAGCAATCCCCGAGGTTAAATAGGTGACAAGAATTTAACAAAATCATGTTAAAGGCAGGCAGTGCTTGTTAAGGGCAAGCATCTTTTAATGGTTATTTAAGTGGTCCTTGGAGAAACTGGTATTTTATAACTACTTAAGTACCAGACCAGTGTTACAAAGAGAAAAAGGTTAGTCAAATAGCAAACAAGTTATTACTAAGCTGACAGTCTTTTCAGAAGTGGATAAATAGAGGTCATTAAATTGCCTTTAAATCACAGACATTTTAGTCAATATAAAAGCTATAAAATCACTAAAAAAACACAATAATTAAGAATAAAGGAAAGCCTCAATTTTTCAGAAGAAATTTAAATTATGAATAGAAACATGAAGAATTGAATGACGCAGTCATAGGAAACAAATGTCGTTCATTACAATGTAACCTTATTTTTTTGTGCAAAGTCATAGAAGCCGAAAAAATTTAATTACTAATTTTATCACACTTCTGTTTATTTGGACAAAAACTGACGTTAGATTTAAGACAACAAATCGAATGAATCATTAACTTTTAAATCTGTTGAAGTAAAACGCTCCCTTATACAAACGGCTTCTTGAAAATTCTCGTTTTAGAGAAATGGATGTTTGCGTAGTCGGATATGAAACGTTCCTGCCAGAATTGGGGCCAAAATAAATTAGTGAGCGACCGGGTTTGCCGGAGTGTTTTACGGCTTTTGGCTAAAAATTGCTTCACCTTAAGGTAGAATTGTTGTAAGAGGTCAACGCCGGTTCTTTGACGCCCATTTCTGAAAGATCACTGGCAGATAACTGCTACGGTGGGCTATAAGTGCCAAACAATAGTACCCGGAGGACTTTAAACGCGTTATCTGTTAAGACAAATCACGATTTGCCTTTCATTTAAATGATGTCTGGCTGGAGGATTATCTGACGTACTCTATATTTTTTATTTATCCGGAAACTGGTCTTTTGGCGAGGTAAAAGAAAATTTGGACCAGTATGCCAACATCGAGTTTAGAGAAAAAATAGGTTTTGCGATTTCCCATTAATCATAATGCGGAACCTAACATTCCAGTATTTGTCTCCCAAAGTGCTAGTACCGCGTTGACAGGGCTGAAACTGTTACAATCTGGCGCCATAATCACTCAAATTCAAGCACACATCTCGATTGACTCGCAATATCAAGGAGCTGAATACCATTGAAAATCTATGGGACCTCCTCGGATAACGTGACAAACGTAAGTGAAGGTATCCACGCATTGTCCCCAAATTGGATAATTAATTGATGTAAGAGTGGATGAATAGTGATGTCTCTTACTTCCACAATTTTATCTTGACCATTACACCTAGCCAGCAGCTAGTATCGAGACGGTATAAAATGTTATTAGTTACGCCACCGTCCACGTAACGGGAGTGCATATATATATATATATATATATATATATATATATATATATATATATATATATATATATATATATATATAAAAATATATGTGTGTATATATATATATATATATATATATATATATATATATATATATATATATATATATATATATATATATATAATGTCTTTTTAGATATATACTTGATAATTGGAAAATTTGTCTTCATAACAGGTCCTATCAATCACACTAGATCTACCCACTTGTGGCCTCGATGAAAACATCTAGGTGACTTCGGAACCGGTCACAGGCCTTTGTTACTATCTCACGTTTTAGACCCATGAAGTCCATTAGTAATCCTAGCCTGTTGCTTTTCCAAATTTCTTCAGCTATATTTGTAGGTCTCTGGTTCCTTTGCGGCCCGCATAAAGAGGTCAATAGGGTTGCAGTCTGGCGAGTTTTGAGGGCGAAAGCCAAGTTCTCTGTGATTGCAGTGGAAAAAGTTATAAGAATTTTTTGTTTAGAAATGACACTTTTACAACTTTGGTCTCTATGAAACTTTTCGTATCAGTGAGGAAAATGCATTTTTTTCTGATTTTTTTACTCATTTACACTGCCAGACGTTAGACTAAATCCCCTCTCTATCTACAAGTCTACTGAGACAGAAGCTGTTTGGCAGAATTTATTTAGTTATTTTTTGGAGGCTGAGGTTTCGCGGACCGGATTTCAATATTAATGCCGAGCAAGGTGGCGTGCGAGACGCTGGGCCTTTGCAGGCCGGAGGTTGCCCGCGTCTGCTCTTGGGGAAGAAGTGAGGTCGTATGACGTCACTTTCCCTGCAAAATAAACGCAAGACCATGATTGCCACTGTAAATTTCCTCTTCGTCTCTCTGATCGCATCTTCAGGCGTGAGAGCGAAACACCTGTTGTTCTGGAAGTTAATTTCCTGGTCTTGGCAGAAATTCTTTTCATCGGAGAAGAATCACAGCATGACTGGTTCAAACTGGTGTTTCAACTTGTTCATCAGCTTCTTGGTATAGTTAATCTCTTTTCCTGCATCGTTTTGGATACGAATTGTCCCTTCCTCCTCTTCAATCCAAAGTATTGAATTTCCTTAAGCACTATCATCCTGCTGAGCTTTCATCTAAGCCTTCTCCATTGCAATGGCAAGCCTCGACATTCTGAGATCATTTATGATTCTTTTATGTATTTTAGCAACGAATCACGGTGTTCTGATGGCGTCAGATGTTCGTCCATGGATTTTACTCTCTGCTTCATAGTCAACTCCTGAATCTTCTAGCTCCTCTCTGACCTTATCCTCCATCATTATGATGACGATAATGAAGACTGAAACCTACTTCTTTGCACTTCTGGCGCAGATTCCAAGAAGGACACCATACTTCTTTCACAAATTGGGTGGTTTGTTCAAAATTTTACATAGTCAATTATCTACAAAAAAAAATGAAGAACCAATTTTTTATTTTTTATTATAATTAACTGGAAAATTGTGTGTGGGTTAATTTATGAAGACAACAACGACGCCTAATTGGTTGAGTCCACGTTGCAACTTTTTAACTCATCTGACAACATTTTTCTCAGAAAGTTTGATGTGGAACTATTCTGGTAAGTTGTATTTGTTTGCTAGCCAAGAAGTCAATCAATCCTTTCGTGGGTTATTTTTATTTCAAACTTAGTGAAATTTGTTTTTTAGAATATCCGGAAGAGTTGAAGTTAGAAAGAGAGAGAAAAAATCATCGTGGCACTCACCACTCCCTTTTCACTAGTGCAAAGGGATGGATTAAGAGTGGCCCGCGGCACACCCTTCATCTAACTCCATCGCCTTCCCCAAAGGTTCAATTGGACATAATTGGGGAAGGGCCGGCGAGAGCAGAAGAAGGTAGAGAGAAAGAGGAGGAGAACGAAAGAGATTTGGAGTGAGAAAGGGAGGAAAGGAAGCGTAGTTGATCGAATTTATTTGATTGATTCCACTAATTCAAATTCATACAGGTAGTGGGTCAACCACTTAATCTCTGTTACCTTTTACAGTCTCTCTTTAATTCGTCTGTTAATGTGGCTTATATGCCGTTAATTATTTTGGGTTTTTTTTATATTGTATTTTATGATGTTTGTTTTGTATATTGTTATTTGTATAACATGAAAGGAAAGGAAAGGAAAGTAATGTCAAGTTGGGAGGTGAGAGACAGTGAAAGTTTTAGCTTACGCCCTTCTACATCCTCGTGCGTCCTAGGATGGATGGAGTTGGGGAGAAGTCATAAGATCTGGCTCCTCAACGTCTTCGTGGCTTCCCCCACAGACCTTGCTGGCTCCGGTAGATCCGACGTGGAAGCCAGGGGACAGAGGGGTGAGGAAGGGTAAAGAGTAGAGATAGCAAAGCTGAAAATATAGGAGTAGATTTGACAGGCTACTTAGGAGGTCTTTGGACCTACAGCTTTTATGTTAGTTCCAAAATACTGTGTGTACTATATCCTTGCCTAATTATTATTTGTTTTAATGTCACTCTGCTACATATAAGATTTTAAGCCCGTATAGGGTGAATGAAAGAAAAAAGTTTCTGGAAAAGTTGAAGCATGCACTAGACTTGCAAATGAACGCTAAGTTGCAAGGAAGTCATCCTAATCTCTTTCCTTTTGTTTAGAATTCTCTACTTTGAAAATACTTAATTACTTATCGAATTCTTGCCTGAGTATCAGGCTATTCTTCGTTGTAATTCGGTGTGGTTTAGTATTATATGTGTTGTTTTTAGTCTTTTAAACTGCAGGTTTATCTTTTTCGTGACTCTTTTTGTCGAGTTAAATTTTGTAACAATTTCATGCAGTGCACCGATTTTGGTAACTGGTAAATTTGGGTACGTTAACATACGCATTTTGAGTATTTTCATGTTTTGACTTGTTGCTCTGCCTGTTCGATCTTCGATGTGTAGGTTGGAAAGTGTTGCTATAATCTCCTCTCCTATTAATTTCTTTGCTCTTTCTTCAATCTTTTTGTTTAGTAGTTTCATTTCAGCTTCTCTTTCAAATACGCATTTTCTTTTCATTTCACTTATTCTTGTATTTGTGATAATTAATATTGCTTTGTATTCTTCGCTGTTTGATAATATTTGATTTCGAAATAGTAAAAAGGGGGTAATATTTATGCAGAATCATGTTAACATAAGAATATTGGTTTGGACAATCATGACATGACATGATCAGAATAGAAAGAAAAGCAGAAGGAAGACTGTAGTCAACCAAAGAGATCAGGTAGTATGAGAGGAAAAGGGGGTGGACAAAATTAAGAGGGGATAGGAAAAGTTAAAGGTCGCTGTTAAAGGTGTTTTCTTATGTTTTGGTAGTAGTAGAGTATTAAACTGGGAGGGCAGCGCGGGACAAGGGAAGGTGTGCCGTGAGTTAAGGAAACACGATACTTATGGTATTCCTAACTTATGTTTTAATAAGTATTGATTGTGGGTAATCAATAGGTGCTGGAATCTGGCGTGTATTTGGGTGTATGTGGTGTCTTATCTTAATTTCAACGACTGTCGTGTTAAGCGGGTATGGATGTGTGTATTGAGTGGTAGGAGTTTGTATTTTTCGTGTAGTGTGAACGTGAGTGTGTATCGAACAGAACGGTATGCACGTTTCAGCGCAGAGTTTTGAATATGCTGTGCTTTCCTATTCCATTTTGGGCTCGAGGCTGTGAATGTATTTGGTGCATATGTGAGTAGTGGTCAAGATACTGTTTTATATAGGTGTAGTTATAGTTTAGTTGGGGCAAAGTATAAGGTGCCTGCGTAAGTATTCGTAAAATGTGGCTTCTAGTAGCTATGTGTGAGTTTTTCCATTTAACTTTTGTAGAAACTGGGTAATTTAAATCTGCTGTATGTGTGTATATTTCTGTTTTTTAAATGTAGTGATCTCTTGCGCCGTTGAGTGTAGTCTCTCTTCAGATGATTCGTGGGTATGAGCCACTTGTCTTCGCATTTTGTCAAGGTGCGCGGTTCTGTATGGGTTCTGGCTAGATACAAGAATGGTTTCATCAGGACATAGGACGTTATGTGTGTCTGCAGTTTATCGGTGGCCTTAGGATATCGTTCATATATCTATATATATATATATATATATATATATATATATATATATATATATATATATATATATATATATATATATATATATATATATATATATATATATGTATATATATATATTATGTATAGTTAGGCGTCAGCAGGATCTCATGGGTAAGCTGGCGCGTAGTGTAAATGGATGTAATTTTGAGGTATTGTATTTTATGTGACATCTACTCTTGATAAGCTAAATATCGAGAAACCCTCTGGTACCGAGTGGGAGTGCCGTATTATTGGCTAGTTTCCAACGCTATCCCTCGTGCTTTACATTGAAGAATGCCCTATGGAGCGTATTTTGGGTCGTGATTGTCGTGTTTTTTGTATGATGTCATGAACGATGGTCACAACCGTTTGAGTTGATCAGCCTCTGCTGAAGCCATATTTGCAAAGGGAGAACGAGTTACTCTCCTCCCCAAAATTCTGGAGATGGGTGTTCACTTTAGCTTCGAGTATTTTGCTTAGGTGCTCTAAGAGGGTAATAGTCCTTTAGTTGTTCGCATGTTTTGTGTTTTTTTGTTTGTGAAATGGAATTTTGTTTAATGTTTACTTATTTGTGTTAAATGTCCAGAGGCGAGTGAGTCGTTGAATAGATATGTCTGGGTCGGGAAAATGTTCGGTTATTTGAAAAATCATTGTGAGTGGAAGGCCGGAAATGCTGGGGTGTTTTGGTTGTTGTTTATATGTAGTGATTTAATTCCACGATAGGTATGGTTAGTGTGATAGAGTTGGAGAGGGTCTCAGGTCCAAGCTTATCGGGCGTTGAGCCGATACCACTGCCGGACTTCCTGCACTTGAAAGGCTGTAGATGGATTGAGCCCTGAGTGGGACGTCTATATGAAGCTGTAGTCGTGGTGGGCTGGAGTGAGTGGCCACTATAATTTGACAAATATCGTTGTGTACTTTTCAAGCTAGAAATGTTCCTTTTTTCTATGAGTGTGGGATGTATGCAGCGCTTAAATAAGATCACTGATGCCAGATGTGTGATATTCTGCAATGGCTATCACAGGAGGATGTATGCCGGTTGAGATTTGAATTAGAATCTGTGTTTTTTTGTGTTGATTAGCAAGTTGGAGATGGTGCGGTAAACACGCTGCCAACGGTGTACGTTTAACTGTATTAAACTAAGCCACCCTAGGGTCGGGAACTAAGTGGGCATCTGGCGTTGTTAGTCTTCGGCCGCTTTCCGTTCTTTAAGCACTTATTATTGTAGATGACTGGAGCGGCCATTGCAGAGACCTTCACTCGTATTTGTGTGGTGAGGAGGGTGGGGTGGAAGAAGATGAACAGATCTCTCCCCTTATACTATGAATAGGAGCATTACGAGATTGCAAATGAGAGAGAGTAATCATTAAACTCAAATTAATTTATGTGCAAATAATTACACCATATAGATATTCTATATAATTAAACCCTTAACACTTGCTAAAATGGCAATCATTAGCGAGGTCAAAATGGTATGGCAGGGGAAATATTTGAGAGAAAGCACAAAGATTTTTTAACGAGAGAGATAATTACAGTGAACCACACGGATTGACTTCAAAGAGAAATAGAGATGAAACAAATCGGTTGCCCAAATGTACAAAAGAGAGGAAGATCAGGAATTAAAATCTTTAATTAAGAAGGTGAAAAAATAAACCACTAATTCCTAATAGGGTTAATTACTAAAAGAGTTAAATAATTTATATTATAGTATGTATGCTGTAACGTAAATATTCCGACTGGGGTGGCCGTAGGGGCCTTGGTAGGGGTGATACAAAAGGTGGGGAGAGTGGAAGAGAGGGAGGAGAAAGATGAAGGGAGTGGGGAAAGAGTGAAAAAAGGGGTGAGGCAGTTGAATAGGAGTTTGGAACAGTAGTAGGCGGGTGGAGGCAGTGGAAGGAGGGGTAGTCGCAGAGGTAGGAGTAGAGAGGACAGAAAAAGAAATAATTGTGATAGTCGAATAGGAGTGGAAACAGTATAAGGGTGGTTTGGGAGAGTGGATAGAAAAGTGGGGGTAGGAAGGGTATGTTCCCAAAGAGGGCTTTGTTTTGAAGGCGAAGATGAGGCTGGGAACCAAAGAGTGGAGAAGATAGGGGAGGGGACAGAAGGACTGACGGTGGTGGAGGATGAGCTGGAGAAAAAGGGAGTAGGGAGTAGCAGATTTGCGTAACCTGGTCTGAGAAGAACTGCTGACCTTCTGTTTTTTTGCGGTCATTAATTAGGCTGAACACCGTCTCTTGGAAAACGATCCGCTCGAGTCCGTTTCTCAGCGTAAAGAAGGTTTAGGACGGTGACGTAGATGCGTGTCTCGCCTCAGACATGTCTTTGGTAACCATGAAACCACGGTCGCCATTTGAGTCTCAGGGTTGATTTGTTATAGTTTGTGTGTATCGGTGTGGGGTCTTGGCTAGCTCCTGGTGGTCTGGCGACAGTGGCATTTGTTTTTGTGAATGTGAGAAGGGTGGGGAGAGTAGTGAAAATCTTTTAGGTGGAAGTGTATTGAGGTGAGGATAATTGAGACCTCACTTGGTGTGCAAAAGCGGCCGGGTGCTCTTGCACTAGGTATGGACACATTGCGCTGAAAACAACCTAGTCACCGTCGTAGTTAATGTAACGTAGGCTTTTGCTTGTACACACATTTTAAATAAGCACCATCTGCTTGGTATGGCGTTAGGTTATTTGGTATCCTGTTTTATAGAACAATGATCCTGGCTTGGTTTTATATTGTATTGTTGTTGGATGGGGTGAGCGTATGTGAGTGTGCTGTAAACCTTGATGACTTGGACAAGCAGCTTGTTTTCCTGATTCTGCTTGGAGAGTGTGGCCCATTGATTGGAGTGGTTAAAATAGAGGTGTTGAAAAGGCCTCTTTGCCGTACTCATACTTGAAGAGATTGAGGTGGTCCTTGGAGGTAAATTCTAAAAAAAGGGAGGTGGTTCTGCCTATGCGTATTTGGTGTTTGCTTTTTATTGTTAGACAGCTTTGTGAAGAAGTGTTTTTCAGGCAGTTTTTAATTAATTTTCTTCTATTATGGAACTAAATGTTAGTGTTTGTCCGATGTGTGTGTTGAGGATGTCCGTGATTGATGTATCCAGAGTGATAGTTTGAATATTTATGTTTGTGATAGTGTGTATTTGTTCCTTTTTTGGGGTAGTAATCGTAGTATGGTAACACCACCCATGACATTTTCTGGGTAATATTATTTTTTTTATTAAAACTTTGTTTTATAAAATCACCAACCCCGTTGCTATCTGTTTCTTTAAACTATAACTCCGGATGAATCATGTATCGATGAATATGTGAATATGAACCTGGATTGGCTCGCCATAGGGTGCAAAAACATGGCGAACCCTTTAATGGATGGAGCCCGAATAAACGAACTCCAGCAGGTTGGTCCTGCCCCAAAACGGAATCTTCTTTCACATAGCAAAATCATAATGGGGCTAGAATGAGGGTGGAGTTAGGGTGTTAAGTGTTGAGAAATCACCCTAAAAAGTAGCATTATTCTCCTTGTGTGCGCAAGTGAGTGAAAAGGAGGCAACTGGGTGGCTGAAACTGTGTGGGACAGCAGTAAAGCTAGCTCTCCTTTTAAAAATGCCGACTTTGTATGGTTTCTGAGGAGCTTCTCTTGTTTTTACTTAGCTCCGCAAAATCAGGGGGTAAGAGGAAGAGCAATGTTAGTGGTACCAATTCCGTTGATGGTATGATGGACCATAGAACCAATTAGAGAAAACGGTGTGAGCGGTGTGAGAGAATAAATGACTAGAGTCTCTGAGGTTCCCGGTTTGCTTGTTTTGGAGAAAAAAGGAAAGGAAAGTAAGATGAATTAAATTATATCGTATTTTTATTTAAAGATAGTTAGATAAATAATTAATGAATGGAAAGAAAAAATCTTAATTTCTTTGTCAGTCATTTGTGCAAAGTCTATCCCTGGTAGACAAACCGGCAACATATTTGAAATCTGCCATTAATAAATAGTAAGCACTCATTTTATCTCAGAATGAGACGTGATTAAAAAAAAAGGTAGGTAAAGAGCCGCGAAAATATTCACATTTATGTTTTCTGTTAAAGTAAACGCTAACTCCTACAAAAGAATTCTTATTTTTCTCTTTTGAGAGAAATGGATGGTTGCTCAGTCGATTGGGTGGTGTTACTAAAGAGGGTTGAGGAACTCTAAGAGATTTTTCTAGTAGATTAAGGAATTATTATTCTTTTTACCCTTACCTAACAGCATATATATATATATAGTTTCACAGATAAATTGGGACCTTTAATGTTTATTTATTGGACAAATCGTTTTTACAATCTTGTAATTTATTGAGTTATCGTATCTTCGAAATTCTAGACTGTTTCTTAATGAAATTACCTGGAAAGAAATTTGGATACGCGCCAGAACAGCGGTCGCCACTTTTCAGACTTCATGGACCACTAAATTTGTAATTTAAGATCTAGTGGATCATTATTATGAATTTTTTCTATAAGGTAAATACATTCATCAAATAATAATCAGATAACTTTTATTTTATTAATTTGAAATGCACCTATTAAATATAACAAAGTTATAGTTTAATTATTACAAAATAATTGATGTTTATTTGAGTATTACACATTTTAAATGTGATATTTGTTCCTGCTTGTTTGAAATACATAAGTTTATAGATTTTTGACGCCAATGACGTTACTGCAAGACGGAGAGCCGTTTTTATTTCAAATCGAGACCAGTACTGAGTCTTAATTGCTGTGACAGATGAAAATGTCTTTTCGCACAAATATGTTGTTGAAAATTGAATCAAAATTTTAATTGTTTTTTCCTTCAGTGATGGGTATTCACTTTTTATGGAGAGCCAAAAAATGAGGTCTTGATTAGGATGACTGGAATTTAGCTTGGAGACTGTCGTCGCACAATCGATCGATGAGGCTTTCTTTTTCATTCCTGCTTAAATTGCTATCTTCATTGTTTGTTGCAAATGGATCTATTATCCACATATTGCCACATTTGTGATAGCAGTGACTGTAAGTGCTGTTGAACAATAGGTACCACTTGCCGGGTGACATCCTTCTCTCTTATATAGTCATCGAAATTTGAAAACATTTGCAGATCTTCTTCAGCCAACCGCGTTTGCCACAGTGATATTTTCTTTTGAAAGGCATCTGAACACGTCCTTAAGTTGTCCTTGCTAGGATATATTTAGTTCATTTAACAGCGAAAGAATATGTGCCAGGTATGCAAACTTGGCTATCCACTCATCGCCGGACAAAAGTTCTTGAAATTTTGGATTATTTTGCTGCTGGAAAAATAATTTGATTTCTTCTCCCAGGACGAACAGTCGAGTTAGTATTTTGCCAATCGAAAGCCATCTTACCTGAGCGTGAAGAAGAAGGTGAGTATACTGGGAAACTTTTTTTTTAAAAAATGCTTCAAATATTCGAGAATTGAGCGCTTTGTGTCGAATTTCATTTATAATTTTAATAACATCTGATAATACTTCGTGTAATTTTGGGGCTATTTTTCTCGCCGCAAGTTGTACAATGCAGTGTGTAGAGAAAATGTCTGGCTGACCAATATTTCTCACCTTTGTAACAATTCCTGAACGATGTCGAGTCATGTTTGGGACAACGTCTGTACATATCCCAATATATTTTTCCATTCCTTACCGTGTTCCAGGAAATAACTATCAAGTGCTTCAAAAACCTTAGAGTTAGTTCTTCTATCCGGCAAGTTGAGCGAACAAAGTAATTCTTCCCGTAACTCTCCTTCAAAGTCAACCTTCACAAAACAAAGGAGAAGTGCCTCATTACTTACGTCCGTCGATTTGTCAAGTTGGATTGAATAAAATGGTGAAATTTTTACCATTTTTATAACTTGATTTTGAATATTTTCAGCCACGTCTTGAATTCTGCGCTTGACAGTGTTATCAGACATAGGAATTATTTTCAATTTCTGTACAGCCTCTGCTTTCCCAAAGCCGCTTCACAGGCTTGCAACATGCAAGTCTTGATTATTTCTTCTCCAATCGTATACGGCTTTTTATTTTTCCCGAATTAAAGTTCTATCAGATAAGAAGCCTTTAATAAAGGCTTAGCTTCAACAGTCATTTTTTTTAAGCACCTACTTGCTTTTGCATATTTTTCACGTATTATTTGAAAATATTCAAGTGGTTTCTTAGCTAAATCAGGGTGTTTTGATTGTAAGTGTCTTCCCAGTTTTGCAGGTTTCATGGCATCATTGGATAAACTCTCAGAACACACAATACAAAGCAGGCGTGGATTCATCTCACAACCAGGTTCTTGAATAAATCCAAATTTCAAGTAGCTCGAATCATATTTCCTTGATACTTTGAGTTTTTTGTTTTAAACTCCAGTTAGAATGTTCTTTCTAATGGTACCTGACGAGGAAGAAATGCAAAATATTCGCTTGCTTTTTATCATTCATTATGGGTCTATTACCTATTTCATTTGAATCTGAAAACCCAAATAGGAAGAATTGGTAACTTGGAACAACAGTTGAGCATTGCGTTTGATAAACCTCACTTATAAATTATACACCAAAAGATTTGTTAAACTATCCAGAGTAAGATCTCCTGTGGGTATTAAAAAAAAGCTTCGATAACAAATAAAATATATAAACATTTTTCCTTTATTTTTAAATGGGGCCTACGGGTATCTCACAAATAGGCTATTCGCTGAATCGTTGCCAGCTGTCGCTAGATGGCGTAATTGTGAGAGGTAAGCCCCATTTAAAAATAAAGAGCATATGTTTATATTTTTTTATTCATTAACGAAATTTTGTCACGTTAGGTTAGGTATGTTATCTTAGGTTAGGTTAGTTTTGGTGTTGATTTGTTCGATTTTGACGTCCATTTTCGTCGCAAAATGCTTGTTTGGTTACCGTTCACCATTGAAATTCTGATGGGGAATAATGGCAAATCAAGTAATTTCCGACGGAAATAAAGGTCAGAATTAGCCCCCTCCCCCCAAAAAAATATTAGGAATCAGCCCTAATCTCCACATTTACCAAAATTTGTGACGCACTTTCGGGTCATGCGGTATTAGGTTTAAAAAATTAATACTCATAGCCATGGATGCGCATGAGCGTCTTTGTCCTAAATTTAAGAAAGCACATCATTTTTGTAATTAAAATGAAATTTATCATCAAATCAGGATGTTTTGCTCGATAACATTCTTAGAAATTACAGAGGCAATAATTAAAATCAAGAAATATCGGGGAGCAGTCAACGTGTTAAGTGATATATAGGCCGAATTAACAGACACACACAGTCTACTGTTTAATGTCACGCACACTTCCCCAAGGACTGCTTAGCAACAACTCATAGCTCTCTCTTTCTTTCTCTGCTCTTTGGCTCTCTGTCTTCTGTGCAATTTGGAATCAGGGTTGCCTGAAAAGGGTTAACAAAACATAAAAATTGCAAATAATGTCCCAATTTGTCTGCGGACCTTCGAAATCTTTTCGCGGACCATCGGTTAGCGCTTGCTGCGCCAGAGGGGGGATTCAGACACAACTACTACTTTTAATTTTAAGCCTAAATCGCTAAATTGAAATTTAGGTTCTTGAATCAGGATAATTGAGATAAAGTGAACTGAATTTGTATTTAATGAAGAACTGAGAGAAAGCAGGTGAATATTGGTGCAATTAAGACGTGGACTTAAGAAACAACCCAAAGGATATTAATGGTTACACAGAGGAACAATTTTAATCACATTTTCTGGTGACTTAGATTTATCTGCCAATTATAATTTGTTTTTTCATGCTCATTTCAAATATATAATCTGGTGGGACAGAGAGGGTGTTTGTAGAAAGTAAATACTTCACAGTACATAGTAGTAAGTTAGTAATAAGTGTTATTGTGCAAAATATTAACATTATTGTTTGTTTTTTTAGGTCTCATGTTAGAGTGATGTCTATGTCAAGAGAAAATTGCATTAATGATACAGATGCCTTTTGCTAAATATGTGGCTGTTACATGCTAGTTCTACAAAGGCGCAATATATCAAACTTTGTGATCCGCACTTATAAGGAATATTTTGATGTTCCTCTTGGCGATCAAGATAAGAAGTGGGCCCCACATGTTGTTTGCCATAGTTGTATGGAACATCTTCGTGAGTGGACGAAATGAAAGAGAAATGGTCTTCCTTTTGGAATCACCATGGTGTGACTTGAGCCAAAGGATCATGTATCGGACTGTTATTTCTGTTTGGTGAATACTAAAGAGATTAGCAAGAAAAATCGGCACAAGATCGACTACCCCAACATTCCCTCGGCGATCTGGCTAGTACCTCATTCTGAGTCTTTTCCAGTTTCTATTTTCAGTGGATATAATTCCTCCGAGGATGAAAGTGATTTACCTAATATAGACGTCCACGGAATGGATTCAGAGTCGGCAGATTCATCATCAGATGCTCAACACTCATTAGCTCATCACTGTTTGAATCAGAGGAGTTGAATGACTTGATGCGTGATTTAGCGCTCTCCAAGAAAGCTGCAGAACTTTTAGCCTCCAGCTTGAGTGAAAGACATATGCTTGACAGGTCGGTACAGGTATCATATTACCGAACAAGGGAAAGTACATTTGTTAAATATTTCTCTGAGAACAAAGAATCTATATACTGCCACGATGTTCCTGGTCTGTTTACTGAGTTGGGACTTGACACCTATAGCCCTGCTGAGTGGAGACTTTTTTTGGATTGCTCGAAGCGTAGCTTCATGTGTGTCCTTTTGCATAATGGCAATAACTTTGGTGCAATTACTCTCGCTGACTCTATCCATCTGCGAGAAATTCACGATGACATAACAATGGTTATGGATTTACCTAAGTACCATGAACACAATTGGATCATATGTTAGACCTTAAGATGGTCAACTTCCTCCTTGGCTAGCAGAAGGGATATACAAAGTTTCCATGCTATATCTGTATGCGAGACAGTCGAGCCCGTGACAAACAGTGGTCCTAAAGAGATTGGCCAGTTCGGCAAACTTTGAAAGCAGGAATGCCAAACATTGTTAATGAGCCAATCGTAAGTCGACAGAAGATCGTTTCCCCTCCACTTCATCTCAAACTGGGGTTGATGAAATAATATGTCAAGGCGTTGAACACTGACAATGATTGTTTTCAGTACATACTATCGGCTTTTCCTGCTTTGTCATACGAAAAAATAAATACAGGAATATTTGATGGTTCCAAAATCTGAAGACTTCTGAGTGATTCTAGATTCGTGAACACCATGCATGAAAAAGAGAAGGCAGCCTGGCTTTTATTTTCTGCCGTTGTTCGTAACTTCTTGGAAAACAAAAAGCGCATAACTACGAGGATATGGTTACTAATATGTTTTTAGCATATCGTGATCTGGGATGCAACATGAGTGTGAAGCTGCATTTCCTAAATAGTCACCTCGACCGATTCCCAGAGAATTTGGGAGCCGTGAACGACGAACAAGGTGAACGCTTCCATCAGGATTTAATGACGATTGAAGAGCTCTACGAAGGTCACTGAGATAGACACATGATGGCGGACTACTGCTGGACGATTAGAAGAGATCAGCCAGAGAAGACTTACAAGAGAAAGAGTTACAAACGCAAATCTTTGCCCGATTGAAATCAAGAAGAATTCCTCCAGCCTAATGTACGGTCATTAATAAATTAGCATCTATTTGATTACAGTATTTGTAATTCAATATGTAATTCAAGTTTCTTCTCATATGCAATAAAATATTTGTGCAAAAAAAACCTGCTTTACTATAAATAACGCAAAAGGATGATTCAAAATTACTTCAGGATATGGTGATAATTTGAAAATTATTGTATAATATTAGTTATTGATATTACAAAAGGTCTGTAGCATTTAGACATAATCTGATTTCAGATTTGAATTTACTATGCTTGAATTAGGTAGGAAAATGTATTTGTGTCAATTCACCAAATACAGGGTGTTCCCCAGTGTTATTTAAATTAAAGCAATAAAATTTGTGATCAACAATATCATTTGCACTAAAGAATGTGGAAGGACAGAGAAATTGAAGAGAAGGTTACATTAATAAAAAGAAGTGAAATAAATAAATTTCCTATAGATGGTAAACTCTACAATAGACAGGTGGTGTCTGGTATATGGTATTCAAACCTACAATAACCAGTATGTGTAATGATAAAAGAAACAGAAATATACGAACTTAAATCTAGTTACACGATAAACCAACGATCGTTGAGCGCTGCTCAAGTTTACGGAAGTTAAAATAAATACCCTTTTTCTCATTTGACTTCTATAAACTTTTAAGAAATAAATAACAATTAAGTCAAATTTTAGTATATGATTTAAATATTAAATTTCAGAAAATAACATGAAAAATCATTTTCCCTTCGAATTTTTTCTGTATCCAAACTTTTAACGTTCCAAATTAATAAGTTAAATATTTTTTATGAACATTTTATTAAAACTGATTTTTCCCATATTCTCTTCATTATTCCGAGAAAATACTGCGAAAAGATTTTTTTACATTCTTTAAACTTTCACACAAAAACTTTAGAATTTACCTTTTTCTCCGCGAAGGCAACCCATGCTTCTTGTCTTTTTGAATGCATGGGTCGCCTTCTGTCCAGGAGAGGCGAATATTTCTAAGTTATTCATCCTGTAATACTTTGATGTAAAAATGATTCTTGCTTTACTAAATTTAAAAGTGTTCGTGTGAAACTAATTTCTATAGGTTTATAATCTAAAGAAATTGTTGTTAAATATAAATATTAAATTATACATATTTAACAAATGACAAATGTGAGTATTTTTTCTACTAGCAGTTATCATTGTGCCTTCAGTATCATAACTGCCTTCTTAGAGAGTCTAAATCTTCCCTGGCCACATCAATATAAGTAAAATGGGGTAAAAAATTATTATTTTATCGCTTATAAGACTAGTTTTTGTTATTCTTTGTATTTTATTCATATTTTAAGAAAAAATTGCCTTCGTAAAAATGGTAAACGATAGGTAGTTTCATGATTATATGGAAATTTTCTGTTATTGTTTAGTAAAACTCTCATTTATTCGTCGGAATTTTGCATTACTCATCTCAACATATTTAAATTGAATTTTTGGTTTCGGAGCTAATTTACACTATATAGTTTGCATTTCTGTGCGTTAAATTTTATTTTATTTTATATGAAATTCAACCGAAAGGTTTATATTCTTTCCCTAGAGTTTCCTGGTGACCTTACCGTCATCGTATTCCAACCGAATTTGTCTTTATTAGCACCTTAATATATAATATTAGGTAAGCCAAAGTTTGCAAGCTGTCGCATACCTACCGAGAAATCTAAAGGAAATAGTTCGAAATAAACAGATACCAAACAATATTCATCATTTAGTATAAGGAAAATATTAAAAGCAAATTCATCAGTTGACATCAAAACACGACTAAGAGAATGAAGGTTGCTTATGCATTTTGGAAATGTGTCTGTGAAATAGAAATTGCATTAAGGATGTTTGAAAATTCAAGGAGGCCGCACAGGAAGGGAAATGAGATCGGTGATTGAAGATTTATTAGCTAAGCCTACCTTCCTTTTCCATACATAAAGTAAATGATGGGAAGTATACAATGTACATAAGTTAATCTGCGAAACGTTTTTAAGGCCTTCTCTTTGGCAATAATGTGGAAAGCAGAAACAACACTGACAAAAAAATGAATTTAAATTTACCTTCATACATCAAGTTGATAATCTTTCCTAAACTATATCATTCAGTAATCATAAGTTTAGAAATATTAGATTGACTATAAATTTAACTATACTTATTATTAAAAAAATAGATAAACATTATAACAATTATTTAAAAGTTAAAATACAATTTTTGTTAAAACAATGGAGGCATTCTTTCTCTTGCCCAGGGGTACTTTCTTTTAAATACATAAAGACCTTTGAAAACATTTAACTATTTCATTTGTTCTAGAAGCCTTTATTATTCAGAGCATAAAAAAACAAAAACAATGCATTTGCTTGTTGGCTTTGAGTAGAAGTATCTAGTAGTGAGAGTTGCTTGTGTATATAGATGCTTTTTACTTAATGGAAGGGTGAGTGATGCGGAAAGAAATCCAATGGAAGAAAACCTCATTAGAAAATCTGGCCAGGTTTGCATGAGTTGTATGCCCTCCCCATCTAAAACACCTAGATACTTTCCAAGAGATACTTCCTTCCACACATCTTCCCTTCGCGTATATTGATCCCTTTTTTCCTCGTTCTAAGTTTTTCTTGCAAAGCAATCTTGGTTTTTGCGCTCATTTACGACACTCATCTAAATTCTTTCTCAGAATTGTTCAAGTTCATTTTCCAAAATTTTTATTTAAATTCAAAGACCTTTCACTTCGAGTTCTGATGATCTGATGCAAAGATACTTCTCTCGTAAAACTTTTCGCTGTATTTTTTTATTATTAAATGTATTACTATTTATAAAAAAAGGCTAGAAAATAGAGCGAATTATCAAAATTCTTTTACTTAGCTAAATAATGAGCGCAAAATTCCAATGAAAGCTTAAAGTTCCGGGAAATCATTCCATTAACAATCATCCAATCTAAAATCTTTTTCAACCACATTAACTACAACCATTTATGAAGCGCATAAAGATGAAGGTGTTTAATGGATTAGCAAGATATACAAAACATTATAAAACAAATCCCATTTAAACAAAATGATATCTGTTAAAATGGAAGCAGGACAACCGTCGAATTTTGGTAGAAAAGTGGAATCAATCATGTTCTGCTTCCTTCCCCTCATCTACTTCCCGTAAAGCATCGATGATTTCATCTTCCTTCAAAACTGCAAAAAAGAGTGTAGTATTTGTCTTTGCTTCCATTGTAACAAAAGTCAAATGGTGATCTTTTTAAACAGCTATTTCTTCCATGCTCATCCATGTGTATTATCATGTGTGTATGAGTATTTCGTGCTTGAAATAGAAATAAACCCGATAGCTAGTGTTTGTTGATTAGCATTTTCAGGGAAAACTTAAGATTTTCCTCATTCATCTATGTTCTTTTTTCACACAGAAATTTCACTTAATCTTGTTTTTTACGTTTAAATTTGACTTTGCCTATTTTGTATCCACTAATGTTCTGAAAGAACTAATAAATTATATAGCATAGAAGAGACATTTTTTTAGAAGATTGTGTAATCCATCTCATGTTTCGTTCTACATATTTAGTTCCACCCACATCAAATTTCTGATTTCCCTCAATTGGTAAAAAGATTTTTCAGGCAATAGTTTCTTCTTCCTGCATATTATATTAATAAATCCACGTTCATTTCTTTTTCTCATGGTTCTTTTGTTTTGTGAGTGTATTACAGATTCAATCATATCATCCTTGTTTAACCTTTCTATTGTGCAACTTAATATTTTGGTGATAGATACATGTTTTAGCACCTTAGAATTCCTAGCAGTTTTTATTTTCTTTTAGTGATTCTTCTGGATTTCAGGTCTTTCGTTTTGTCTTTAATTTATGTTAGCGTGAAAATAGAAGTTATAATTAGTTGGAATATTATTCTTCATTCTATCATCGCCAGAAGAGACACGTAAATAAAATCAATCTTATGATTCCTTATTAGGTTAGTTAAACTTATTAGCACAGATTATTTACATTCCAAAATTGGGATAATTAGTGAGTCCCTTTCCCTTCTAGCTCATTTTTCAAGTGATTATGTAATTGTGAAAAACACTTTAAGATTGAAACTGAATAACCTTAACTACTATCATTCATTCGCTGAAAATAAAGGTGTAATAAAAAGCTGAAATTAATTGATGAAGACATTCCGAATTTCGCGTCAAACTTTCACGGATTCATTAAATTTCACTAATATTTGAAGGCTTCTCTCAGAGACCCATCAATCCAAGTTAAATATCACAAGAATTCCATAAAAGATAACAAAGGTACAAAGAGTAGAACAATTATAGACGAGACGGATCAAATCCTTCATCAATACTTTCTAAGAACTAATAAAAGCTAGATCTAGGAAGAATTTAGAACAAAAAAGTATTGAGGATATTTTTGTCTACTGCTTCCTTTGATTATTTTGACATCTATGTCGAAAACAATGAGGGCATTGCACAAAAGTGATTTGCACCCAAGTTTAATTTGAATCTATATAAAGGCCCTTGAATATAGACCATCATGATAAACAGTGATAGTTGTGTGTCATAGAATGACCCACCGACATATGTTCAAGGTCAAACAAGTGACCTTCACTCAACTTTGGTCACGACAGAGATAGAGAATAAAAGTAAGGGAAAAGTTGGGGACCAACTTCCCTGAAGGAGTGCGAATGATTTAAATAAAAACGATAGAGTGTAGTTGGCCGTTATTAAACTAATGAAGGTTGCTGGCTATGAAGCGTATGAAAAAGTAGGAACAAAAATAAACTCTAATATTTACACAGTATACACAATAAATAGTTTAAAATAGAATAATGGCAATGGATACTCGATGTTTACAATAATCGATCTAACAGAGCTACGGGAAGGGTCGAGAGGCTATATGAGCCGTTGTACGTACGCACACAGGGATGATTGGCAAGGAAGCCACTGATGATTGGTCTCAGCCTTTCTCGAGTTTGAAGATTTAAGAGATGAAACGTGGATCAGATGGTTATTCGAGGGACTTTAACCAAGGGGAGTTTAACCTCTTGTAGCAACACTAACTGGAGGGAGTATTCGTGCCAAACGAAATGTACCGAAACCAAGGATGTTCCAATTGACTGGGGCTCGCATCCTTCGGCTGGTAGGGAAATGAAATGCGAACAAGAATGACGTGTTTAGTTGTAAAAGGCAGACCTATGCTGTCGATGAACAATTGGGGCCAACAATATATAGGGACCAGCCAGAACCGCTGCTGCTTTCCGCCCAGGAAGAGCCCGGGGAAACCTCTCCTTGGAATAACACGGCACTTGAGGGATGGGAAGTACTCCCGCGGGGGTTTCTTGATAACGCCCGGGGAAGCGACAGAGGCGCGCGTTTGAGATTCCAAGCTCTTGCTTATCGCAGAAAGCAGTTTGATATTCGGACTGTTCTCATTGTTCTCGCTCACGTTGATTGACCTCCTGCCAGACCTCATGGTTTTGATGGAGCACATGGCGGCAAGGAACCCTGTATTCTCGACATTTTTTTATCATGATAATTAATTTCATGTTTTAAAATGAAAGTAAAAATAATTTAATAAAAAAGAAGAGTTAAGATTACAGCCAATGTGGTGGATTAGGTGCAGAATATATAAAAATGCTGAGACGACAATGGATCATATTTGGTATTTAATCAAGGCTAATGATTGACAATGAATGTTATTGGTAGCAATGACTAAATATTTGCTAAAGAGGATTTATAATACTGATCAAGAAACTTTGTTTGATATAATGGAGAGTCAGTCGGCGATACCTCAATGAATGCCGAACGAGTTTGACATTTAAGGGAGAGAAAAGGTAATGGAATACTCATGATGCTGACACGGTGATAATAGTAAAGGGCAAACAGTATAATTTAGCAAGGTGAACATCTATTATCTAAGGTTATCGAGCGGGGAAGAGAGAATTATTGTGTATTGCTGGTGTAAAATAACGGTCACACGAGAATCAAAAATGTGATGAAAAAAGAAACTGGTAACGAGACAGGACCGTCAGTTGAAGATAGACTGTTAATGTTTCAATTGATCACCCAACTTCTGGTCATATGTTTGTTTTGTGGTCGTTCATCGTTCAGTCTGATTTTATTTGTGTTCTTTGTGGTGTTTCTTACTACCAATTTCTCTTTGGTGCCTAAAATTTTCACTAATGTACAATAAAAGAATAGATGTAGACGCGCAAGCCATTGTGTTCTCTCCCTCCAGAATGGGCATATCATGTGCCTTTTTAAAGCCCGAGGCCTTTGAGCTCGACCAGTCACGATAAGCCTTGGTGCTCTGAAATAGAGGAGACAAATGACTCTGTTATTATTCAAATTTAGGTTGCTTGTAAGAACCTAATTAAGACTATTAATGAAAGAATAAAGCTAATTTTGTTGTGAATAGAGTGGTTCTGTTGCAAGAAAATGATAGGTTCAGGCTAATAAGTTCATCCTGTTAGGTTCAGCCTAGACTCCACAAACTCATCAGCGTTTGCGATTTTGATTACCTAACCTTTAGCTTGATTTTAATTTAACTAACTTCACTACGATACCTTTTTACAATAACTCACTGGTGGTGGTTTTTAAACAACATAACTACCAAGGGAAAGGAAGGAGAAGAATACAAAATTATAGACAAATGAAGCATATAATTAACATTAATATCTAAAATAATTCCTAAATTGTAAATTAAGAATTATATCACTCAAAACTCTGTTATTATCTAAAGGTGACTTCAACCTCTCCAAATAACCCCTTTTATCAGCTTCAAAATCTCTCTGTAAGAACCGAAATATGACCCAATATACAGGAGTCAAAAAGTTTTATCTTTCATTAAGATTTATGACTATTGAATCGAATTATATTTCTAAACTTTCATTAATGTAAATATTTACATTATTTTCTACTAAAGGGGATTAGTATTCATTTTTTGTATAGGATTTATCCCCGCCTGCGTCACCTTTTCTAGACGCAAATGTCTATCACGAAAATTATCCCCAAGCTATTTTACAAACTTCTTTGTCCCTATTGTCCTCTGTCCTCTCCCATGGTTTAAGTGAAAATAAATGAAGCTGATGAAAACATTGATATAGAAGGAGATTGGTAACTCATATTCTTTTAGCGTTTTTGTTCAATGTATCTTTAATTAATTAGTTAGTAGTTGAATATGACCAAGGGAACTGAAGAAAAAAAACGGTAACACAATCTAAAATCATAGCCTGCTACTAATGGGTAGTGAGGGGGTATTTATAGCCCGCTATCTAGCCGCCACAAGTCGAGAAAGCTGATGGAAAATATATCGCAGTAAAAGATAATTTTAAATATTACTGAGGAAGGCGTTTGTGGCATCTTCATTTTTATATATCTAAATAAAAATGGATATCAATGAAATTATTCTTACTATTATCATTTATATTATTAATATATAAGGTATTATTGTTAGTGCAAAAAACAATTCCAAAAGAATTCTGTTAGTATTTTATTGCTAATAGTTTCGTGAACAAAAGGAAGAGATGTTAGGAGAAGAGAAGTAGTGTAAAAGCATAAAGATGAGTAGTAAAAATAGAAAACTATTTGTGTGTTTAAGGAACGGTACGACCCCCAACACTCTGTAAACGGCCCTCATCTGTAAAAGAGTTAGAATACCTCTCATGTCAATGTGTTGTAATGACAATTGTATAGTATGGCTATTTGAAGTGAGAAATGTAGAAGATTTGTTTTCATCAGTAGGAAAACAACAACATGATGGTAAGGACAAGTAGATTGGTTTGCTAAATTCTTTCCTCCATCTGCATTCGTCTTATTCCTAAAGCCTCTTAAAATACTTCAAACATCATTTATCGAATTCAAAATCTTAAAATAAAGCAAATTGGGTTGCATTATCTCTTTACCCATCAATTTGGAGGCGCGTCTTTCTTTCTTCTCGTAATTTGAATTCGAGGTCACTGAAAAGGAACTAATTCTTCACCGCTGTCTAGACACATCCTTTATTCGTCTCTTGGCGAAAGAATTAATACGATTGATTCGTTCGATTAGGAATTTAATTGCATTAATTGAATGGATGCACCTGCCCTTGCATAAAGTGATATTATCGACCTTAAATGTGAAATGTTAATCAAGGCATGGAGGTCATCTTATTACAGAAGAGACCTTTTGCCTCACGTGTATTAGGCACGATTAGGGTTGTAAGCGCGCAGCTTTAACTCAGTTCTCTTATGGTGTGAAAGCGGGGTATTTTTGTAGGTAGGATTGACCTATCTGAATCAGAATTTCGATTGATAGAATTCAGTCATGGTTTACTTTCTAGGATTTCCCATTAATATTTCTGTTGCTTTTATTTATTTAATTTTTTGTTTTTCTCACTCTTTTTCCATCTCTCCTTCTTGTTATTTACGTTGAAGAGATAGTCGCCTTCCTCTCTGTCTCAAAGGTCAAGGTTTCGTTTCATTTAAGGAAGTCACAACGACTCCATCACGCTTAATAATGACGATACTCACGACCTAATTTTCAATCTTATGGTTATCAATTGCTAAATAATTTTGAATAAATATTTGATCAATGTTAAAATTACCCTTTATTGACGTTTAAAACTGATTCCTTATTTTATCATTACACTTATTCACCTCACTCAAGCGAGATTTATTGATTGTAATATTATCTATCGTCATTTATTGAGTTATATTTTAAAGCCTCCATTTATATGATGTTAAATAGGTTACCAGAAACGCCGAGTTAAAAGTTTTATAGTGGAGCAAGAGTATTCTTGCGGTGGGGGTAATGAGTCTATATGGGTTACCAGACTAGGCCAGTCAGGCACTATGGAGGACCATTATATTTAGGTTTCCTCAACAAAACACCACACTGCTTCATGGTCGGTAAAGTAGAACTCGTTTATATTTCAATACACATGAAATCCTTTCGCCGTCGTGCTCCTCGTGGTCGTAAGTCCCGAAAAAAAGGCGTACATAAAAATCTCATTCAAACCGTAACATTGAAAGGGGATGTCCTAAGGAAGGTCAAATGTTAAGGTCAAACCTTAATGTGAAATAGCCAGAAATCAAAAAGGGATGAGTTGCCTAAATTGCTATTAAAACAGAATTTGGCGCTGCACTTTATTTCACACATCTTCTCATAGAACGTAATTCTTGGACAATTATCCTTGGTCGTACTACTTTAATCTTAACTCTGAAGGAACAAAGGAGTCAAGAGTAGTAGTAGTGCTTCGCAAATGTTCCTTTATCCAGGCAGAGCCCGACTGGATAATGAAATGAACATAAAGATCAGTATAACAATCGCTGGTGGGCGCCAGAGTAAAAGGTGCCGGTCCTCTTTGAAGAAAGGTGCCTGGAAGTATTATCTTTTGACCCCAAACAGCGTTCAGATAAAACTTCTCGTATCTCCGGGGCAGAGGGATCTGTTGCGCGTCAGAGGTATCTGTATATAGATACCACTGGTATCCTTGGAACAGAGAGTTTGTGTATTGTGTTAAAAAGACGGGAAAGGAAAGAAAGCAGTGTTTTATTTGGCTACGTGTGTCATGAGAAGTGCTAGATCTATCCACTCCAGTACAGGGTTGAACACAGCGACTCCACCAATTGGTAGCCAGACCTCTACGTGCGATGACGTTTGTGTCCGCTCTTATCGGAATCAAACCCGGTAGTGCGACGTTGGCAGACCAATGCCGTATCCACTCTGCTAGCAAGAGCTCTCTGGAGTCAAAAGATTATAAATCAATACAAGATAAACATCCAAATCATGGAGACCTCCAACAACTATGTTACTTAACATTAAACAATAAATTAGTCTATATACGAAACAAAAAGTACCCTCAAAGGAGTACCACGCCCCCACTATAAACTCAGGGAGTAGCAATGAATATTAAAGTAATTTGTGATTACTTAAAACAGATTACGAACAAGCGCCTCTCTAACATGGGACAAAGCGACTATAAAATTGGTCTTGGTATGTTAACATTTTTAAAATATATATAATTAACACTCAACACAATACTAAACCTGACATACCGAAATCAAGTAATATTTCTAATTTATAAAAAATACACGGCATAAAAACTCCCGAAAAAGGAAATTAAAAATTAGTCGAGATGAAAAGGTGAACTTCCAAATGAAGTAGCATGAGAAATTAGCATCCCGAAAATAAAACGAAGAACAAACTAGCTTCTTTAGTTAAAGGAATGACAAAATCGTCGTTGAATAAAGCATTACTGGTAAATGAAAATGTGTGTCAAAAGCATAGCCCGATCAAACTGATGTACCAGGAGCTTGAATAAAAATAATAATATTTTATAGCGATCTTTGTTTATTCAAGCCTTCGTCGAGCGACACCCTACCAGCAAAGGAAAGTATTGAGAGGAGATTTGGGCATCAAGACACGTTTAAAAAGACTAATAGACAGGAAGGATCGTTTTGCAGCAGGTTGATCATTCCACATTTTCAGGAAAATTATTAAAAAAGTACTATTATATAAAAGAAAACTAAGGAAACAGGTAGGCTTAGTGAATAAAAACTCCTAAAGTTTTTAAAACGTTTTCGAAATGAGTCTAGAGTAAACTATAAAGTTCGAGGGGAGAACTTATAGATTTTTCATTTGTATTCACGACTTCGCCGAGGAGACATTTAAGAACATTCACAATATGCAAGAAACCATATTGTTAAACCGTATAATGCCGGTTGTGGATATATTAAAATATTAAAAGTTTCTCCATTATAAACATTCCAATTTCTTCATTAAGGAATATTATTGTTAAGTATAAATCTAATGACAACAAAAGAAAGCGTCCGCGTGAAGAGAGACTAAAGAAACTGTCCCTTCGAGATGTTCGATCTATAATGAAGACAAATATCACCATAACTTCTTCAAATGAGTTAGAAGCAAATCTTACCTGCACGCTATGTAGAATATGTTTACGCTTCAATAGTACGTTATATATAATTGGAAAGATTTAATCTTCATGTCGTTAGAAGGACGCTTCTGTTGAAGATAGCTTATAAAGAGGCTCGTTTGCTGTTTGCTAGAGAGCATCTGGGAGATAGCTAAGCTAAATTAAATAAAATATTATGATTAGATAGACAAAAATCGATCTCATTGGTAAAAAGGATGAACTGCTGAACGTTGGGCGGGGATCTTGCGAAGCTCTCTTTGAAAAAGAACATCGTCCCTACAGTCAAGTATAAAGGAGCTTCGATTATGTTGTAGGGATATTTTACTGAATCTGGCACTGGCGCATTCAAACTGATGATGGAATTATAAAGAAGGAAAACTATCAGCGCATAGTTGATGAAAACCTAAAGCAATGGGCAAAGAAATTGTGACTTGTAAAGCATTTTACTTTTGATCAAGACAACGATCCAAAATATGCCGCACATCTACTTAGAAATGCTAAGCACATAACCACATTACTGTAGTCAAATGGCCTTTTCAAAGCACACATTTGAAATCCATTCAAAGTCTGTGTAATTTGCTGAAGAACCGTATGTACAAGAGAGGCCTTGGCAACTTTATTAGAATGGAAAATTTTGTTTTTGAAGAGTGAACTAAACTCGCTCCAGAAAAGGGCACGAATCTTGCGCAATCTTATAGAAACGCCTATGGCTGCCATTGAAGTCTTTTAGGGTCGTATCATATATTAATTTCATATTGTTATTATTTGATTTACTGCTTTCCGATAAATAAATCCGAGTATTTATCATTGTTTCAACCACCTTTATTTTATCCTTTTTTATTAATATGTAGTCGCAATGGAATTGGAAGATTAAGGAATACTTATACAATATATAAGTGAATTCTAAATCCAAAATTATTGTAAAAATATGAATGATAGCGGTGTTGCTTATTATTATGCACGCAGCTGTATGTGTACCCACAACCAGAAAAATACATAATTATTCAAAGAAAATTGAGCAAAATATAATAGAATTTATGCCAGCCACTCGTGCTGAATGACTAGAGCATAAATATCCTAGCCGCAAGACTTCACCAAGACTTCTGGACTCATTTTATTCCAGTCTTCTTCCGTAATCTTTGCGATAGATCTTTAATATTATTTATTTTCCAAGCGACACTATTATCACCGAGTAGCTTCAATAGGTTTTTATCATGTTTAGGTCTGCATTCAATGCATGACTGTTCATCACGTCAATATTTACATGATTCAAGAAATTCTTGACTGGCTTTTCTCAGTAGAATGAATTCATTGTCCTCCTTTAAAACAAAATCACGTACTCATGATTTTCAAAACGAGAAGATAAAATATCCTGGATTAGATTATTGTATACCGCAGGGTTTATGTAGTGAGTAAATAGACGAGCTGACAGACACTGGTGTTATCCGACAATTTTAGTTTGATTTGGCTAATAAACACAATTACCCACTGTTAAGTACTCCGCAAGACATACTCAGTAGCGAAGGCCAACCTTGCCAATCTTTTCTTATTTACACCTTTGTAGTTTAGTAGAAGATAATCCAACTAAGAGTATCGTCTGTCGCAAACAAAGAGGGAGACAGTCTGAAACTATACATTCAGGTTCATGTTCTCAGCAACTTGACCCGAAATGCAGACTGTTCCTTCATTTCGGGCCTGAATCGATACCTGCTGCATTTTGCGATCTTTCCTCTTGGTTGCCTTTCGAAGAGGACCCGTTTTAGCAGTCGACTCACAGGAAACGGTATCTTCAAGAAGCTTTATTATTCGTAAAATCATACGTACTTTTGATAGATTATATTACTTCAAAATGTTAGACATCGGCATTCCTTCTCTTTTCTAGCGGACAACTGTTATCTTAAATATTTATCCACCTTAGCTTGTCTCGGCATCATAAAAAATGAGTAATTCCATCAGTAGCAATCTATAGTACACGTTTGATAGTAATGATATAAATACGTTACGAAATTTACCTCTAAACTAAATTTTATAGCTTATCGTGTTTAGTTTTAGATGCATGCATTCTTACAAACACATTACTTTGTTCATAACTTTCTTTAGCAGTTGTTCAATAGAAGGAAATTTAAACACTATTGAGCAAAATTTCAAAGGATATTATGTAGAGGAATGGAGGAAGTTGCATCAATGTTGAAGTACTTTTATATAAGAAGGAGCAGCTTAAAGGTGAATCTCCCTCGATTGCGGAGTTTGTGCAATTCGCGAAAGAAAGGGATTTGAACCAAAGAAAAGGCCCTGGTGGAGGAGAACCCGGACTGGAAAGATTTGCCCCAGTAGAGAAGTCAAAGAGTAGATTCCTGTGACACACCATGAAGTGATGAGGTAGAGTAAATGAGGAAAGTGGTGAGAAAGGTGAGTTTGATGTTAGTTATTCTGTGATTATTTTGGCAGCTAAATCCTCACTGGATACACGCATGAGAGTTCTTTAATAGGAAAAATGCCACATCTGTATAACAAAAGTAGGAACGATAATTATATAGCCAGAAATATGAGTAAACCAGTGTGTCGTAGAATGACTCCCGACGATACCATATATCACTATTCGTTGAGGGAACTTCCTTAATTATCTTTAGAGTGCGTTAATGTCTGGCGGCCGATATTATGTATCTTCGATATGCTTAAGAAGTGGAACTGAGCTCAAGGATAATAATATTGCTATCATTAATAAAATAGAGTTTTATTAATAATAACTATCAACAAACACAAGACGGAAAATATTGACATAAACAGAATGGAAAGGGTCATGGAGACTCGGGCTAATCCGAGGATTTAAAGGATTAAAAAAAGGTAAAACAAATATAGAGTTAAAGAGATGGGATGGTTCGATAAACCATTTAAAGCACAGGATAGAATTGACAAAAGGGTTAAGTACTCAAAGGTGACGTTTGGCTTACGTAACTTTTACACTAGTGGTGCAGTGGAAGGTGGCGCGAAGGAGTTTCGGTCCGCTGGCGAGTTCCATCTAAAGGGGGGAATAAGATGATCCTGACGTGGCGTCTTGGGAAGGAGAACCGTTTCTCGACGAACGGCTTGAAGAACGATGGCTGTTCTAGGTTGTTCTCTTCTGAACAAAGGGGGGATGAGAACCGTCTCTTGTCTACGGGCTCAAGAACAATGGCTGTTCTAATGTTGTTCTCATCTGAACAACAAGGGGGAAGGATGAGAACCGTCTCTTGTCTACGGGCTCAAGAACAATGGCTGTTCTAATGCTGTTCTCCTCTGAACAACAAGGGGGAGGTGAGAACCGTTTCTTGGCGAAGGGCTCAAAACGAACAATGGCTGTTCTAATGCTGTTCTCCTCTGAACAACAGGGGGGGATGAGAACCGTTTCTTGGCGAAGGGCTCAAAACGAACAATGGCTGTTCTAATGCTGTTCTCCTCTGAACAACAGGGGGGGAAGCCTTGGGGACTTAGCGTCACGAAAGGCTCGAACCTTTGGCACTCAAGGAATATTGTCCTCCTTCTGGACAAGTGATGGTGAATCTCGAGGTCGAGGTCCCTTGGCGCACAAAGGGAGAGAGGGTCGTGGTGATGTTTCGCGACGAAAATCTGGATCTCCAATCTGATCTTAGTGGTAAAGTTTCCATATAAATAGCCAGGACATCTCCTTGGCGTGGGGGGGACAATAGAGTGGGAGCTTCGAGGGAATGCACAGCCGGGCCGGAGAACAATGCCTTATCTGCCCATAAGCCTAACTCAATCTAGCGAGGTCGGCGTATGGGGGCGAACGGGGGGACGATAACCTCCTTGTTTAAACATTGACATCCGGTAGCTGTGATAAGACTCCAAGCTTCGAATCGAAGATGCACGTGGGCAGCATCGTGATTTTAAATAATATGGGATAGGAGTTGAAATTAACGCAGCTTTAACTCGTTCTATCACACCCCTCCATTCCAGGGGAAGTTGTCACTTCGAAAGAAAGAGAAAGAAGGGACAACGATAGAGCTCCGTTGTAGGGAACTCGTTTTCTTGTACCAACCATACCTTCCTGCACCTAACTAGTATTACCTCAATACATATGATTATTTTGATCTTTAGATTACAGGGTAAAATAACCTTTAATACAACTCAATAAAAAAAAGGGGCATGGAAACATGAAATGATATAAAATTAGTACATACGGGACAAAATAATTTATACGTAAATTAATGGGTACAAGTATATATACATACAAAAAATTAGACATTGAGCGTTACAAAAGTCAGACATATACATTAATTAATTATATTATAAGACAATCTTAATTTAAGTCGTACAAGACGGTATATACCTACAGGAAGATACTAATCCTATAAATACACTTACTCTACGCTATTCGGTAACGCATTTCTACTGAGGGCGTCAGTGACCTGGTTATCGGAACCTTTTATCTAATTTATTTTAAACTGATACTCTTGCAAGAGTAAACTCCAGCGCATGATGCAGACGGTGGAGTGTCTCACATTCCTAATATAGGCTAACGGAGGGTGGTCGGTTCCTATTTGAAATTCTTTACATATCAAGTACAGCTTGAATTTTTCTATGAACCAGATAATTGATAGAGCTTTCTTTTCTCTAGTGGCATATCTCTCTTCGCGTGGTAATAATTGATGACTGGCATATGCAACTGGATGACTCGTTCCATCATCCACGTATTGAAGGAGTACACCTCCAATGCCCTCGTTGCTCACGTCGGTCTTAACCCCAAAGGATTTTTCCGGGTTGGGCAACTTTAAAATAGGGGCAGAAATGAACTTACTCTTGAGCTGATTAAAATGGGAAACAGCGACATCATTCCAACGTAAACGATCGGGAAAATTCTTTTTTTGAAGGGGGCATAGGGGGGCCGAAATTGCAGCGAAATTCGGAACAAATCGCTGATAGGGAGAAGCTGATCCTAGGAACGATCTTAATGGCTTCTTTGTAATCGGGAGGGGCATGTCGGCGATTGCCTTAATCTTGTTCTCGTGGGGACCTAACTTGCTTTGTCCTATTTTGAAACCCAAATATTTAATGGGTTCATGGGCAAAATGGCATTTACGGGGGCCAATGGTGAGGCCATTTTCGCGCAGTCGCTCGAAGAGAGCTAATAGGGCGGGTAAATGGTGACTCCATTTAATTAGTTCTTGTAGCTGACTCTTCTGACGTGGTGTCAGCTGCGCGTCACTATCCAGGTCAGAGGGTTCCAAAGACTCGCCTGGTAGGAAAGGAGGAGGGTAATCGGCATCAGGTTGGATGCACACTGTCTGGATTACATTAAGGGACTCCGCGGGGCAATCCTCTTCAAGCGCCGATGCTTCGTCCAGTTCTACGAAGGTATCTCCATGGGCGCGTTGGGGGTTCTTTTTTTCTTGGGGTCCACGGACAGTCTCCGTGTCTTTGTCTTGGGCCTTATCACCTAAGGGTTTTAGTGATTCACACTCCACTTTTGCCGTCCTAAAGTCCTGGTTAGGGGTCTCCGAGAAATCGGACGGTATCGGGGTTCTGATGGGGACGGGCTCCTGGGCTTCTTTCTTATCTCGGCCTTGAGGAAGGGCGGCCTGAAACACAGGGTCGAAACTTACTTGGGGGCTCTGTCCTATAAGTACGGAACAGAATTATATGGGTGCTACAATGACTTCAGCCCAGCCATTATAATATTGACACTGCAGGTAACATCTAACGACGGGGAATCGGTTCGCCCGCCCAAGGTGGTCATGTACCACCGCAAATTTTTCGTGGTTAGAGGCCACTGGGAGGAGTTCGTCGGACACGATGAAACACGTACATCCTGTGTCCCTGACGAGAGTCGATACTCGGCAGCTGTCCACGCTGCCCTCCTCATATTTCAAAGTTCCCGATGAACTTTTATCAAAACCAAAATTTACCTGGTGCCCTGACGGAGGGGGAGAAGTTTCTGCTTGGGTCTGCACCACCGGGGGAGCCAAGGGTGCATTAATCTGGTGAACTTGGTGGGCTGGTCCGCTTTTAAGCCTAGAATTTTGGGGGCAGTTCCAGCTCATGTGGTTTTCTACACCACAGGTGAAGCATATTATTGGTCGTTTCGGGAAGAGACATGGAGGAGAAATCTTAACGGGAGGTTTGGAGTCCCGTTGTTGGTTTTGGGGAAAGAAGTTTTGGGGTTTTACGGGGCTCGGAAACTTTGTCAGCTTTCTAGAAGGAGCGCGAATCCGTCCTTCTTTCTTCTCGTTGGATTTCTTTTTCTCGTTCCTCTCGTTGTATTTCTCTTTCTCGTTCCTCTTGTCGGATTACTCTTTCCCTTTCTCTTTCTACCTTTTTTCTTTGAAATTCTGCTTTAATCCGAGCTAATTCAATCTGATGGTGAAGCTCAGCTTGTCTTATCCATGCCTCTCTTTCTCTTTCTTTTTCTTCTCGTTGGATTTCTCTTTCTCGTTCCTCTTGTCGGATTACTCTTTCTTTTTCTTCTCGTTGGATTTCTCTTTCTCGTTCCTCTTGTCGGATTACTCTTTCTTTTTCTTCTCGTTCTTCCTTTTTTCTTTGCTCCTCTTGAATGTATGCAATTAGTTCTTTTTTGGAGAGTCCCAAGGATTTTCCTTGCCCTTTAAAGATTTCAAACTGAGTCTTCTTTGCACTTGGGGGCGCACTAGTCAACCAACTAAAATTCCTTGCAACAAGAATTATGCCTCTATAGAATTAGCCTACCTAAATATGGGCACTGACCTATTCGTACTTGGTTTCTCAATCTAAATAACCACTGACTAAAATCTCAAAAAAACACAAACAAATTATTATAACCGTTCCTTGAGCTACTCCAGCTTCATAAGTTTTTTAAAAAAGGGGGTAGCAATCGTTAAAACAAAAGGGAGCTACTATATTCTATTATTGTAACGAATAACACTATGCTTTACTCGACTGAGACCAGTGTTTGCAAAGATATAGCGTTAAACCTTACACACCTGATACCAAATTTAAATAGTATATATATATATATATATGTCGTAGAATGACTCGCGACGATACCATATATCACTATTCGTTGAGGGAACTTCCTTAATTATCTTTAGAGTGCGTTAATGTCTGGCGGCCGATATTATGTATCTTCGATATGCTTAAGAAGTGGAACTGAGCTCAAGGATAATAATATTGCTGTCATTAATAAAATAGAGTTTTATTAATAATAACTATCAACAAACACAAGACGGAAAATATTGACATAAACAGAATGGAAAGGGTCATGGAGACTCGGGCTAATCCGAGGATTTAAAGGATTAAAAAAAGGTAAAACAAATATAGAGTTAAAGAGATGGGATGGTTCGATAAACCATTTAAAGCACAGGATAGAATTGACAAAAGGGTTAAGTACTCAAAGGTGACGTTTGGCTTACGTAACTTTTACACTAGTGGTGCAGTGGAAGGTGGCGCGAAGGAGTTTCGGTCCGCTGGCGAGTTCCAGCCGAAGGGGGGGAATAAGATGATCCTGACGTGGCATCTTGGGAAGGAGAACCGTTTCTCGACGAACGGCTTGAAGAACAATGGCTGTTCTAGGTTGTTCTCTTCTGAACAAAGGGGGGATGAGAACCGTCTCTTGTCTACGGGCTCAAGAACAATGGCTGTTCTAATGTTGTTCTCCTCTGAACAACAAGGGGGAAGGATGAGAACCGTCTCTTGGCTACGGGCTCAAGAACAATTGCTGTTCTAATGCTGTTCTCCTCTGAACAACAAGGGGGGGCTGAGAACAGTTTCTTGGCGAAGGGCTCAAAACGAACAATGGCTGTTCTAATGCTGTTCTCCTCTAAACAACAGGGGGGGATGAGAACCGTTTCTTGGCGAAGGGCTCAAAACGAACAATGGCTGTTCTAATGCTGTTCTCCTCTGAACAACAGGGGGGGATGAGAACCGTTTCTTGGCGAAGGGCTCAAAACGAACAATGGCTGTTCTAATGCTGTTCTCCTCTGAACAACAGGGGGGAAAGCCTTGGGGACTTGGCGTCACGAAAGGCTCGAACCTTTGGCACTCAAGGAATATTGTCCTCCTTCTGGACAAGTGATGGTGAATCTCGAGGTCGAGGTCCCTTGGCGCACAAAGGGAGAGAGGGTCGTGGTGATGTTTCGCGACGAAAATCTGGATCTCCAATCTGATCTTAGTGGTAAAGTTTCCATATAAATAGCCAGGACATCTCCTTGGCGTGGGGGGGACAATAGAGTGGGAGCTTCGAGGGAATGCACAGCCAGGCCGGAGAACAATGCCTTATCTGCCCATAAGCCTAACTCAATCTGGCGAGGTCAGCGTATGGGGGCGAACGGGGGGACGATAACCTCCTTGTTTAAACATTGACATCCGGTAGCTGTGATAAGACTCCAAGCTTCGAATCGAAGATGCACGTGGGCAGCATCGTGGTTTTAAATAATATGGGATAGGAGTTGAAATTAACGCAGCTTCAACTCGTTCTATCACACAGTGCATTTTTTTATGTTTGGCCTCTCTATCACTATCTATTGTCATCTAGCGGAGCCTTAGAATTCGAAGGAACACTAGGTGAGAAATGTTGCATTAGAGTATAATATTTGCTTTATTATTGCATTTATGGATTCTTTTTGGGGTTTATATGTATGGATCGCTTTCTACAAGTTCCCATTAGTGGGAAATGACTTCCAAATTCAAAGTGAATTTGCCAATAAATGAAATGGAATCTATTCTCTTTTCTCTTGAGGGTGGCATATGGTATTACAGTTAAACGTTACTTTGAATAATCTGACATGCCAGAAATAGAGAGAGAATTCGATTATCTAACTTAATTCTAATAGAGACTAATATATGTACATTATGGTATAGGACCTTCCATAATAGAATACCGTAAATTAAGAAAATAATACGGTCATATGAGAGTGTCGAGTTCTAGCTGATATATATATATATATATATATATATGGGGACGGAATTTGATTAGCCGAGTAGTGTTGAATAGGGCGAAAGAGCTCTCAGTTGACCTTTCCTCGGCTCCATTACCAGATGATGGGAATATGACAAAGAGCGAGAGATGAAGGAAACTGTTCCTTTGGGTACGCGAGCAAAAAAAAAAAAACGAGGGTAGATTGGCCGTTAATTACTTAGCTATGGATGGATGCTGTTCTGGGTTATTTAAAAGATTAGTAGAAAAACAATTTTTAATAACCGACCACAAAAAAGATAAATATTTGCACAAATGAAATGATAGTGGAATATCCAAGACTATGGTGTAATTAATAGTCTGGGAAAAAGGGACAAGCTATTGAGCTTAAGGCAGGTAAATGACCAAGCTTTGATTTAGTCTTCAAAGGCTGCGCTGAGCTCAAATACAATTACAACTTAATGGGATGACCGGATTAATAAGATCCGCACGCGTTGGCACGTTGCATAAGTTAATGCTTGGACGAAGAAGGGAAGGGGCAATTGGAGAAGGAGAATTGCAGAAGGTTGAGATTTACCTCGGAATACCTTGATTAAGGAGTACTTACGCTGGTGGACGAGAACGGCCGTTACTGGGAAAATTGCCATTTACCTGAAGTGGAGTTCCAATGGGAGAGTTTCTTGCTTTTGCGCTCGTGGAGACGAAAACTGAGCCAAACGAGACGTGTCTCGTCTGTCATATCGAGCCTGTATTGACTTGACGAGGCTTAGCTTGGCGTTAAATAACGACTGACGATGGGGTGAAATCGCCTCCGGCCACGGAGGGGATTCTCCCAAGGTAAACACAGGGCTTGGGGATGGACGTCCTCCAGCCAGGAATTTGCGATAACAGATGACCTTCCTCGCTGTGGAATGTTTCTAGATGGTAGGCAGGAGGCAAGATTGCCTCAAGGCTTGTGGGGAAACATTTATTAACAAACACAGCTACGTTACGAAAGCCTCTTCGATTGGTTCTCAGGCCAACTTCTTTCGTCATTTGATCTCGTGTTTGATCGCCATTGTGGGTTTTTAGGGTCCACTAATTTTCACACTCTGTTCTCTTTCCAATCAGAATTTTGATAAAGACCATTTTAAGCAACTAGCGTAAAAAGTCTACTTTAAGATGTTTTGGACCGTTTATCTCACCCCAAATCGTCTTCTAGCATTAATTTATTAGGTCGGCTGCCCTATTATAACATGTTCTTCCAGACATGTACTTCTTATTACATTTCAACAATTTCTATAATACTTACCATTGTTATTGCCTATGCAAAAATGCTTCCTTCGCAGCATTTTATTTGCCTATCATCTCATCGGGGGCTGGTAGAAGAGCGCTCCTACCTTGTTCGAGATCAGTTAATACGAAAACAAAATCTTATCTCAAAACAACTAAGGCAACATGGAATAAATTAGAATTTTTCTCTCTTAGCTAATTTACTTATATAGACATTTAGGAGGCGATAATTTAATTTCTAATTTGCGGAAATTTTACAGATATATTACATTAAAAATACTTTTTGATAATAAATTTGGTAATCATTATTTCACCAATGCATAAGTAAGTCTTAATTAAGTATTTTCTAAAACAAGAGGACGTTACAAAGGACAGAGAAGAGCATAAAATGATAAAAAGAGTAAAAGAGCAATATAAAATTAATAGTCAAATAATGAACAATTATTAGTCAAAAATAGGCTTTATGACATAAGTTAATGTAGAAAAAATTGGCTGAAAAAATCTAAAGTTAAAAACATATAGTGAGATTATAGTTGTTTTAATTATCAAGATATCATTTAGGATCAAAACTTGCTGTAGTCACAGGGAGTGAATTCGTAATTCATAGTATTATTATAATTCGATTTATTGCTGTTTGCCATAACCACCAAGCTCTGATATTAAATTGTACAATTGAACGCTATGTATTCTCTCAAATGACTTCATTTGCTTACCCCCAAATCCGTCTGATTAGTAAACAATTCCATGTACAATTACCTCGTCTAAAGCAAACAGAACCATACTTTTATAGAAGGTAATGGAGGCAAATAGGTAGGTACACTTTTAGTTACTATTTAATTAAACACTGATCTCCCAATATATTCCATATTCCTGTCACGTAAGAGAAACACGCATTCCACTTTTCGCAAGCTCATCTGGTATTCCATATCGGAAAATTAATTACCTCCAGAAACTTTGTTTGTTAAAAGGTGGTGTAAAAATAATATAACCTACTAAATAAGAGAGATAATATCCGCCTAAATATTTTAGGCAATTGAATTAGAAACATTTATCATATAATAACCAATTTCTAAACTAAGAATTACAATACTACCCTATGATGTATTTCTCTCGAAATTATATTTTTCGGTTATAGACGGAAATTTCAGAGTTGTTGGAATTTGGAAATTTTACTAAGAATTGTTTAATTTTCGAAAATCAAATTTCAGTGAGCATTACAGCGAAATTTATTCCGAATAATACAAAAGAAAACTGTCTAAAACGGTTATTATTTTAAAATATACCTATGATTATTCAAGGGCGGCTTCTTGGCCCTCTAAAGAAGCTCTGGTTCTTTTTTTCCAATTAACCTGATTGTCGTGCTATAGGAAGGACCAAGTGAATGGATGTTCGTATGTATGGGTTGTTTACGTACTTCAAACCTCCGTGATTATGCTTTCTCTCTAAGAGTGCTATATCTTTATTATATTCTGATTATTATTATTATTACTTCTTTGAGGGTTCCTAGTGCCTTGTTCAACGTTTCGAGGATTGAATAAATAATATTGCTTTTAAAAAAAATAGAACTTTAAGTATAAACATGAAACAATGAAATTTAACAAACTAAATACACAGAAATGAATTAAACTATTCTTTAAGTGCGGTTTTCTGAATTACATACTTGAATTTATAGTAATGGTTGACCAACAGATGACTTTAATATTAAATACAACTGACCTCAATGAAACAGATACCAGGGATTAAAATACCTTACAAGATTCCACGAGAATCGGATTTGAGTCTGACCTTGACTCAATTGTTGTCACCTCAACAATGTTCTTTCCGGACGACGCGTGTATCGGTGGTTACAGCTGTGATCTCAAGGGAAAATTCTTTAAAGCTACAGAGGGCTTCAGCGCGTGTGGCAAATGGAGAGACACATGCCTTCTGGAGAAAATGATCTCACCATGGGACAGGGAAAGAATGTTTATCTACCCTTCAGAATACTCTGGGAATAATTCACACTAGCGAGCGATGAGCCAATGCGTGAATCCCTTGACTCAGGGAGGTGCTTGAGGGAGTTCACTAAGGGGTGTGCCTCAAGGGCGAGGACTTTTTTTGTGTTTTGTGATACACCAGAATAGGGGGTTTCTCTTATGAGAGTTAGTTAAACTTGCTTCTTAAATCAAGTTAACCTAAAGTTCGGTGCGACCACCAGGAACTGGCTCGAGGAAGAGCTTCTTCTTAGTTCTTCTCGTTGGTTTGCCGGGCTCTTATGCCTGTCTTCACTGTCTAGATCTATCTAACGATCTACCTCTGACAGGCTTCTAAATTCGGTGTGACCACCAGGAACTGGGTCCGGATGAGCTTCTTCAGCGACCATTTTGTTGGTAGCCGGGAATGAGGTGGGGGATGCGTGGACGGCTGAATTACGTCTCCTCCTCTAGCAGTTTTTCTCAGAGCGTCATTCAGTAGCCCTAAGGGAACTTCTGGCTTTAGGACAACGCTCCTCTATTTCGCAAATGCGGTGAAATTGAATATCAACTCTCAGGGTGAATCTTGCTGTTTAAACTCATGTTAGGGTCACGGATCCGACCTGAGCTGATTAGTACATTATGTGGTCTTGGGCGGCCGTTCAGCTTCTCTTCGAGACCAGGGATTAGAGAGGAGTTGGTTAAGTGGTCGGGCTACGCTGTCTCCAATGACAGGACGCTGTGGTTACAGACCAGTGGCTCAATTTTGAGAGTGGGGTATCGATTGCCTTACAATTATATAGTAATTTTTCGGAGTTTGCATTGCGAGCTTTGATGGTGTAAAAAGATATTTTTCAAAACAAATAAATGGCAGCTAAATTCATCAATATATTTTCTGAGCTCAGACATATTCGTTACCTTTTAACTAATATTGCGCATACTCTATTTCAATATATTTTTATCCTGAAATTAGTTATATGCTTTTTAAAATTGAAATCAACGTCAAAGATTTTCAAGTTTTAAAACAATTTTCATATCCCAACTGTTGTCTCTTGGTCCTAAATCATGGCTAATTTATAAATTACGGTTAAGTCAAGGTCACCTTACCTGCCCGCCTTACTATATATACCCCTTTTTCCACTAATTTAATGTAACAGTAAAACTATACGAGACTCCATTACATATCTAAATCAAGCGAAAACCTGACAAAGACAAACTTGTTTTACTAAAATGAACACTAAATCTAAAACCGATTCTTGATTCGGAATTTCAAATTATAATGATTCAAAACGTACTTGTACCGTCACGTTTTGTGCCATTTGCTTTCCATCCAATGCTAATAAAATTACTGGTTATTTTTTTTGCATCGTTAATTCAGAAATGTCTTGGGGAATTACAATATTAAAGTGGGCACCCTTCAGACTAAATCTAATTTTAACCTACTTGTTTTACTCTATTTGTGTCTTCATTCTTTTAATGAGAAAATAGATACTTTGACACAAAGCGGGAAAACATAGAGAAAACTTAAGTTCACTCCTTCGACGCTGATGGAAATAGTCTGAAAGTTTAATAATTTCATTACAACCAAAGATATTAGGTATATGTTTAATAAATAAAATATTTAGCACAAAGAATTAAACCAAGATTAAGGGCTCATAACTGCAAAACTAGCACATGTTTAAGATATTTAGTACACTAAATCCCATAACTAGTCTTGGACTAAGAATGAAGACCACAGGCCCTCGTACACAAAATTACCTTATTTTACCACAATGACTATAGAATTAGAAAAAGGGGGAGACTTATACATAGTTCGTCGCAATAAATGTGCTCTAACTTTTGCAGTTCCTTGAAAGTACGAGTGAGGGGATAATCATGACCTGGCACGAGTACACAACCACAGAGAAGTGATGCCAGGTCAAGGAGATGAGCGTCTAACCTGGAGAGATACTTTCTGAGTGTCAGCAGAATTTCGGTAAGATTTCGATAACAGCACTTGTATGCTTTCCTCTATTATTTATTATGCCTTTCAGCCACGGATAACATCTGTTGGGAACAAGTACTTTCAAGATGAAGAGACATTTTTCCTACATTTATAATCATTTGAAAGGAAAACAAAGGGAAGATCTTATTTTAAAAATTGAATTTTCTGCGATTGCCGAAGTATCACATACGATGTATAGACGTCTTATTTTAACATATAAGAAGCATCAGATTGAGAAGCGTAATACCTCAAAAGCCTTTAAGGCTCCTCTTTAAATGAAAAGAGGAGAGTGAAGTCCATGATAATGAGCTTTACCACAGACACGGCATCAACCAGCAGGTTTGTTCTTTCCTAGAGTTCTTTCTGGATAGTGACTTATTGTCTCCATTATCTCATGGTCTTTTAAATTTTACCATTAAATAACAAACATAAAAACTAATCTAATAACATTTATGGCAATGCTACAACTTTATCAGTGCGTAATCTGCTATCAGATTATTTTTTTAAAAACCAATCCTAATATATTTCCAAATGATGAAATGATTGATCACTCCACTCTTTCGTGACTAAATAAAAGTTTATTATTAATAATTCATTTCAGATAGTATTTTTATCCATTCACTTTAAGCTATTTTAATAATTATAGTACGTAAATTTCTGATAAATAATTGAAAATTTTCTATTTAAAAAAATTTGTTAATAAAATCACATTTTAGTATCAAATATAATGATAATCTAAACACTATTCAATCTATGTCTAAAGTTGTCCAGTGTAATATACTTTTCCGCATTTCATCTTTATTTTTGGCCATATATCACGCAAATTTCCCCTTCAGTAGTTTATTGCATCATTCACACTTTTTAGCATTCCCATTAACCTGTCATTTTTGTTTACTGCACAGAGAAACGCGGGCATTGCATAAAAAAGACCCCAAATCAGAAACAAAATTAACGTCTTAAAAATAAAACATTGACGGTACAAAGGAAATATATGGGCAAAAGTGCAAACAAGGTTGACGGATGGAATAAACTACTGAAATGGTGATGGACGAAGGAGATGGCTAAAAACAAAGCAGAAATTCTGACGAAAAATGTTGTAATACTAATACTTCTACAAATAAATTTAAGAACGTCATTCATACAGACGATGGGAATATGAAGATTGATCAATAGACGAGGTATATGAAAGAATAGAGGGAGGAACAGTGTTCTTTGTAAGGTTCTTAATCGGAACACTACTTGAATGAGTTCCCTAAAATCTTTTGTATTTTGTTTACTATCCCATTCATCCACGCTATACTAGGCTAGATGAAGTAATTAATAATTGCTATATTGTATCCCTATTTTTTAAAATTCTAGCGTAATTAGGAAATCTTTTTAGTTGACACAGTTCGGTATATAATAGTATACAGAGACATTTGTTCCTGATTTAATTTACGAAAATATTTGGTAGACACTCCTTTTAGGCTTAATTATGTCAAGATCTAGCATAACTGAGTCTGGAAGTAATATCTACTACAGTTTTTCTATCCATCCTATATAAAGTTATATTTAATCGACTAGAGTTTACTGGAACAAAAGGACTTATATATCGATAAACAAATTATATAGTATTTTTAGCCGAAGAAAACATCTCACCAGCGCTCGAAATTCACGACTCCATTCATTTCTTGGATCGTTGTATATCTCCATTAGATCCTTAAGCACTTGTTCCCGCCGCCATGGGATCAACCGAAGCGAGCTCCGTAATGAGCCAATTCAGTCAATTACACATCCCCAGAATATTCACACTAGTACATGTGCAAACTTTTGAAAATTCGTCTAGTTCATTGCTGATCTACCATACCATTCAATTCGCTAAACCTTTTGCCTATCCGACCAGAACAACGTCTGCTCGCGACGTACTCTTACAACCACGTCGTTTCCTTGTATGATCGTTTCTGGGAGGTTTTCAAGCGCGCTCCAAATACTACATCATCTCGTATATATTTCTTTCACACTATAAACAATATGATTGTATTCAAAATGTAATATGAGCAAGATATAAAAGACGAGGCTAAAGTAATGTATCAACTAGAGAGGTTTTTCCCCTAGTAGACCGTGAAACATATCTTAGTCTAAGCATCTTTATAAAATACTCATGGTCTTCTAAAGCAGTTTAGAACAAGATCTCACTACAATGTCTGAATAATAAAATATTTCACAATCTCGAGGTCACATGTAGCTAGAGCACACAATATAATGTAAGATGCCTTTCGACTATCAACATATATTTCCCATCCTTTTCAGTGACGTTTCCGCCCAAATTTAGGAGCAAATTAACATTTAAGATTGAGTAATAATGTTAATCCTTTTTCTTGTGCTTACAACTCTTCTTCCTCATTATTCTTGCTATGTATTTCATTTCAGCTCTCTATTGTAGAAGGAAATTGGTGCATTACATATATATATATATATATATATATATATATATATATATATATATATATATCTATAAAGGGTTGCTTACATGGTACTAGGGTTGAGGGAAATATCATCATTCATTACTATTAAATTGCTTTCTTTTCAGTTTATTTAATTTATTCTGGATGGACTGACCAATATATTCATATTTCCATACCTCCACAAAAAATTAAGTCGTGATTATAGGTTTTTGTCAAATATTTAATTGGGCTTATTATTTTCAACGGTAGAGAATTTGTTAACTTGAATGGCCTGATTTAATTTTCGACTAAAAAAATACATTGAATTTTTATGTCTTGAAACTTTGCTTTGAAGACGTCATTATATTTCAATTGTAAAGAAAGTAAGATATTTCTTTTAAAATAAATATGGTACAAAGGAATTAAGAACGACAATTTAATTTATAAAATATTGGTAATAGTAGTTTAGTCTTTATAGAAAGCAAAAAAAAATTCACATTCTTATCTCAAGATACGAGTAGATTGATTTTACATTTCATGCAGTACATAATAACTTTGCCTTTGCACCCTGGGAATTTTCAGCTGAACCAAGCTTCTCCAACAGCTGGAAATGACTTCCTCCATCTAACCTAATATCTTTTTCTAGTTATACTTTTGTAGCTTTCCCCACTTTCTTTGTTCCTGTTATTTTCTCATTTCTTCATCACATGCTTTCCCCTCTGCAGCAATTAAAATGCAATTTTCAGTTTGAACTCCCTGAGGGTCATCTGTCTTTGCTTTGGAATTCCAAGATTTTCGGCGTCTTGTCTATATAAAAAACATCGGTTTGCGAGTAATATAGAAAAATGAAGGGTGATGAAACAGCAAGTTAGGCGCAGAAAAGAATTTTTATTCCTAAAATATGTTGGTCAAATTGATTAAGACAGATGACACCAGAGGAAAGGATAAGAAATTACAATAATATAAGTTACTTAACCAATAATTTTCCGTTGTTACAATATATTAGTACTTTACTATCAACTCCGCCCTAACAACTGTCACATGACCACACTAACCGAAGGCATAATTCAGGTATTATTTTTCTCCATTCCTCTTCTAATCTTTCCCAACGCTCTTCACGGTGCCTGGGTTTCTCCCCTTACGTGAATGTGTAGATATAATTCGAGAGCATTTATTTACCTTGTATTGCTCAATAATCTTAATTTTCCAAACAGTTGAGAGCTCTTTATTTCTTCCTATGATGGAGCCATGTGGCATTATTACGAGCAGATGCAAACAAGAGGGAAAGTCCCTCCTAAAGACTTGTGGCGTTTTATGATAAGATGATAAATGGTTATTGCATTGATGGTTTTCCATGGTTCAAATCACTTAAAAAAGCCTTCGAATGGTTAAATCGCTAAATGAGGCTTCTATTACTAGATAGCGTCCCCCAGCGCCAAATTTGATGACAGATTTTAAATCTTTAGAGTGAATAACCATACGTCCCATGGTCATATGGGTCATTTCATGGATATAAATAGGTGAAATTGAAGTTTACTTTTCTTGCAAAAAAGCGACGCCTTGACTTGGCACTTCGCCGCAGGTAAAAACCTATCTAGGTCAAATATAGACCCCAAAATATTTTCCATGTTCAAGATACTTCCACTCTTATTTTGTCTTTTTCCTCAAACAAATATAATATATTTAGTATAACAAGTTTTTATATTCTTTTGTTATCACACGTCATTGATTATTTATGGACAGCAATATATGTTAAATAACTTATGTATGTATGGGTTGGACTAAATAAGAACGTTTAAACAAAATGCGAAAGCCAAAGATACATAAATATTATCTATATCCGCTGCATAAATATTGTAGCTAAACTAAATATTCAAGATGTTTCTCTTTGTACAGCTCTGTGCATCAGTATCTTTCAAAATATATTACGTATCTTACTTACAAAAAGGAAATAATGTAGGAGTGCAAATTTCAAGGGCTTCTTCACAATTACTGCCGAGTTGTTTGACTTTAACAGAAACTAAATTAGAAGTTATATTGGCATACCAAAAACAAGACATATCTTTCTCTGAGAACCTTAACCCAGGGCGGAAGAAGAACTGAGAGACGGAGTCTGTAAGCTATTAAAACGCATTGTGTCCATAAATCACAGAACCACAAGTACCAAATGAGAGAGCTTAATGTAACTGCATAACATAGCTGGGCTAACATTGCCAAAAGATTTTATTTCTGCCATCATTATTGAAATAACGGCAGGAATCGTTGAAAACGAAAATATATGAACAATAGACCAGAGGAATGATGTAATCCCATATGACAAATCATTCTTCACAATTTTTTCTTGTTCAGAACGAATTTATGTAAGGAGGAGGCCGAAAAATGTTCTCATCATGATTGCCCAACCTTAACCGTAAGGCAAGCGGGTAGTTCTGTAATAGTTTGACCAGCTATATCGTGGAATTCTCTTGTTTCTGTGGAGATTTTACATCCATGTGGTAGTTCAAAGAAGGACTGGTGTCTCTTAGGTTTGCCTATTTTTCTTTAACGGCACGAATTGGCGCCTAAATTTTAAATTTTCTAGTGCACCGTTGCCCCTTTATACACCTTATCGACTCTTAAGTGCTCAGTATCCTTTATCGAATTTTCATTTTAGCAAAGGAAATAATATAATATACACCTTTTACTGTTTAATAAAATAAAATGGGTGGAGTTTAAATCCTATGATATTTGACCTCCATTATGGCTAAGAATGTGAACCATAACCTAAGTTAAAAAGTGGCCTGAAAAACGAAGCGCGCTTAATGGTAGAAATTAGAACAAGAACCATTTTCGAGTTTAAATTAATTTTTCCGTTCGCTCTCTCTTTCTTCTTTCTTAATCTATGCTTTATTAATCAAATAAATATAGTTACTATTTTGTTCTACTAACTTTTTCTATTGTATTTCGAACAAAATTCTTTCCAAAAATTAGAATTTCTAAGCGAAAATGTGATAAAAATACACCTCTCCCAAAATTCGCTTATTTCTTTCCTTGAAGAAGCAATCCTTGTCCTAGTTAAGAGGCTAACTAGCCTAGATTAGTCCTTATTTGTCGCATATTAGAAAGAAGTGAGTTGTCAGCTCAATTCGTTTTCATCAGACAAATCTTATTTGACTGAGAGACGTTTTTTTCATCATCAGAGTATTGGAAATTTTACAAGCGGGAGAGGTCTAGCAGTCAATAGGAATCGGTGCAAATGATAAATGCTGATTGAAAGGCGGGTTATCTTTCCGATCATATAAAATATCACATATTTATTTCGAAGTGTGAAGGGATGAAGAATGAAAATAAAATTGATTTATGTTTCTCCGAGGATTACAAGCTCTGACTTAAAGTCTTATGGGATAGAGGTCGAGCTTTTGAAGAGGTGAACGGCAAGTGAATGGGGGAGTGTATTTATAATAGAAAATTGAACCATTCTTTTAATGGAATATCATAGCAATTAAGGCCACGGCTCATAAATAACTTTCAAGTTGACCTCTTAAATCCGCTATGCAATCCCAAAACACTTCCCTTTATTAGATCTGTCGTGGTATGACATTACATTATATGAATACCATATTATATCTATGAGAAAAGGACCAATAACTTGAAAGCGAACCGACAAAAGAGACGGAAAACCACGAGTTTATACGGGCTGAGTAGCGAGAGAGTGCAACGAGGTCAGGTAAATTATGGACAATGGCAAAGCTCAAGGTTATTTAAAGAGGCATGTATAAAAATACAATTTTATTTACACAAAATTAATGAGAGAATTGATAAGTAAAATTAGTTCAGTAAATGAAAGGGGAAATTTTAGTTATAAAAGAGACTATGAAGTTAGAACTTAAGGTATTACAGGAGGAGACTATTCGAATGGGGGGGAATTAACTCAATTGGGATTGGCTTACGGATGTCTTCTGCACGTGAGGTGTGGCCGTTCGGAACTTCTGAGTGGGAGAGTAGAGTGATGACGGTTCTCCTAAAACAAGGGGGAAGTAACTTCCGGTCCAGGGGAGAGTATTTAGGCTACCCGAAATGAGGAGGGCTTCGACACGATTTGCTGAGAGAAGTCGGGAAAATCACTCGGTGGCGATCGTTAATGGAATTACCTCCTGGCTGGGGCTAATTCCAAATACACAAAATATTCCAGATGTCACTTTGCTTTGTTGCTAGCACTTGACTTGGAACCATGGGGAATCTTCTGGGGTCTGGGCGAGACTTCTCAACTCTGTGTCTCCTCATGGGAGTCGAACGCTATTTATGTCCAAGGTTCTCCCCGCCGAGATGGGGTTAGCGGGAAACAGCTCTACTCTCGAATAGCTTCGAATCTTCTTGTAGAGGCTATTCTAGTCGGCGTAAAGGTGAATCGTGGGGGACGCGGTTCGAGGCTACGGCTTGTGGAAAGGAGGAAGGGGAGGCTTACCAATTTAGGCCTAACCGGGCCGTCTGCAGCACATGGAAGTTCCGTCTGCTCAAGAGATTCCACGTGGGGTTCCCACACATGATCGAAAGGTTTATCACGCAAGAATCGGTACATATTTCCTCTACAAAGAGACCCTGTCAATAGGTTGCATTAACAATAAAGAAGTTTGTTTGCTTTGCTTTTCTGACAGATGTACATTTATATTTGAAAATCATAATTTTCCTTTCGAATGCTTTTCTTTGTAACTCTTGATCTTTCGTGGTTGCCTTTGTTAGCTGTGTAGAGGGGGATCTAGAAAGTATTTTATTAATGAAATGATAGATCACAAAGATAAGTTCCTAAATATTGATGGCTTTATGAAGAATTCTCCCAATATTTATTACAATGAAGATTTTAGCTCGGAAGGTTAAGGCGAAACCACATCTAAGATACAACATCGAAAAATTAAGGCTTGGACTATAAATGTTTTATCACTTTATTCCCTCCCACCAGACAACTCAGCCAAATTATTATACATTATGAAGAGGTTATAATTGACATACATGTGTCGTTTACGTTGAAACTTTAGGAATTTTTATCCTATATACCGAATATACTTTTATTGACTATGTAAATAAAAATGAGTTCTCTAACTACAATAAAACGATCAAACGACACGAATTTATATATGGATAAAAAGTGTTAGAGGAACTCGGCTGGCCGCATCTAGCATTATCGTCAACATGTTAAAGTTTTACCAGAGAGGCCGGATGCCATATTTTAAAATCCCCTTTGAAGGTAACTCTTCCTTAAAATTATCAGGTCTTCCCTGAGTGACCTTTCCTTAAAAAAGCTCTTCAGATACCTCATCATACACCTATAAAGAAGCCAAATAAGACTAAATATATATATTGTATTCCCTTTTTCTCGATAAGCTCAAAGCTCCTCTTCACACATCAAAGGGAATATCCGAACTTATAGCGGACTTGGAAGTTTTAATTTTTCATCATATATGACGTGGTTCGAGTTCATAAATTTCTTAACTTGTCATAGGTTAAAATAAAACCTCCCAGATAAATTCTTTTATTAAAAGTCAATCCTTTTATTATTCCATACTTTATTATTTTAAATAACTCTCAGATTATTTTAGCCTCTAAGCTTTGCATTTTTTAGGCAAGAGCTCTTAAAAAAACCTATAAGATTCAATGTTTTCCAGAATTAATCTTATTATTGCCCCTATATTTTCAAGAGCTAAATGGATTTAAATGCTTATGTCTCTCCTTTTTCAAGGGGCTGTAACAATTTTCATCTTTCATTATTATTATAGAATCATATATTTTCATCGCACCAATACGATTACGTCATACACTTTTAGTATTTTTCTTATTTTTAGAGCTCTGATAAATCGTCTTTCCTAAAGATTTTGTCGTGTTTCTTTCCAACAATTTAAAACTTAGATTAATGAAAATATTTTCTCCTTTACCCACTCATTAAATGGCCTTTGTAAGTTGACCTGATATCTAAGTATGACCGATCTCTTCAAAACAGATGTTTCTCTGCCGCGACGAAATTTCGACACAAAACCTCTGTTTGTTTTTCATTATTACACTTGCTCCACAAATTATTTATACCCCTACATAATACGAAAGATTTTCCCTATAGTTCATAATTCGTTTTTTGCAATGTATGGAAATTTAACGCCATTGAGAATAAGAAAGAGATTGGAGAGGAAATCTTCGTTGCTAATTTAAACTTATTATCCAATATGTTGTATAAAGTGAGAATGCATTGACGTGGTTCGAAGCTAAAATCTCTATTAAAAAAATTTATTTAAATTTAATCTGATATAAGCAACAATTGGAGAGTAATTTCAATTTAAAGGGTCATGTGCTATGTAATGTCAGATGAAACAAAGATTGACGTATTTGGCGAATGACATCAACTATTTTTGTCTGACAAATGATGAGGCTGGTGTTCCCAAAAAACACTGTTCCCACAGTAAACAATGGAAATGGATCAATTATATTATGAGCCAGTCTTTGGTTCAAGTGGCGTTGGTACTTTTCTTTTGATCAACATATCTATGAAAATAAAAACTCCAGATAGAGTCTTGATAATTATTTGCAAAGTGAAGATTTCATTAAGACAAAGAATGCGCTTATAATCCGACAATGGCCTAGAACATAGGTCAAAGTTGTTTCTTTGCTTGATAAAGGAAGCTAAAATTGGCCTTTTGGAATGAGAATCACAGCGGGAAGACTTCAAACTGATAAAAAATTTATAACAAAATTGAAAGTCCGCTTTAATAGAAGACATCCCCTAAAATTTGCAAGAATTGGAGATTTGCAAAGATGAGTGGGACATGTTTATATCGTAGGTTTGTTAAAACCTAGCCAAAAACTATAACCATCATTTGATAAGTGTAATTAGGCAAAAACATAACTATTAGGTATCAAATTTATATGGTGTGAATAATTTTTATTGGAAATTTTGTTAAAAAAATTTATTATTCTTTTATTTTCTATTAAATCTTTGAGATTATATGGACGTATCTATCTTTTTAATTATCCCAATGCCTCTAAATTCAGAAACCAGGGAATTAATTGTTCATGAATTAAATATGGCGATAAATTGTAGTATTAGGTTGTGGTAAGAATCATTACGGGAACATGTTGAGACAAGGTTCCCTCTCTAATCGTATAAAAAGGATCTGGGAAGAGTTGCTTGAAGTTTTTCTCATAATGTTTTTATACCAATTATTTAAATCCGCATCTTTAGCCTAAAGAATATTCCATCTGATGAAATAAAGCTAGTTTCTTTGGAAAATAGAAAAATTATTTTAAAAGATTTTTTCTTTTTCCGAATTACTGTAGCTATTCTAACCTGAATACAAAAACTACTCTATCAAATGAAGAATCGCTAAATCAAAGTACCAAAATGACCCATTTCTCTTACCTCGACGACAGAATTGCCTGATGATAGGCGACGCCCTTGAAAGTGAACTCTCAGTCTGCAGGCCTTATCCGATAAACGATTGTATTAAAGCTGTTTGTTGTCCTATAAGGAGTATTGTTCTTTGTCCCCATGACACCAAATTGGCGACCAGGTAATTGTGTGAAGAAGTGAGACTGATTATATAAAAGAAACTCAACCACATAATTCTTAACAAACACTCCACTCCCTCGGAAGGCATTTTTTTTGTGATCATGATCTACATTTCAGTCCTATAAATTAAAAGTGGTAAAATGAACTGCTTTAATACTTTAGGCTTTAAGCATAGGGGTATTTTAGTTATCAAAGGTTCCTACAAATTTTATGACACATTACACTGGAAAACAATGTATTTGGTGAATTGACAAAAGTACATTTTTCTACCTAATTCAAGCATACTGAATTCAAATTTGAAATCAGATTCTGTCTAAATGCTACAGATTTTTTGTAATATCAATAACTAATATTATACAATAATTTTCATTTTATCACGCTTATCATCATGCCCTAAAGTAATTTTAAATCATTCTTTTGCCTTATTTATAGTAAATCAGGTTTTATTGCACAAACATTTTATTGCAAATGAGAAGAAACTTGAATTACATATTGAATTACAAATACTGTAACAAAATAGATGCTAATTTATTAATGACCGTATATCAGGCTGGAGGACCTATTCTTGATTTCAATCGGGCAAAAATTTGCGTTTGTTACTCTCTCTCATGTAGGTCTTCTCTGGCTGATTTCTTCTAATCGTCCAACAGTAGTCCGCAATCATGTGTCTATCCCAGTGACCTTGGTAGCGCTCTTCCCGGTCATCAAATCGTGATGGAAGCGTTCCCTGTGTTCGTTGCTGATGGCTCCCAGATTCTCTGGAAATCAGTCGAGGTGGCTATTTAGGAAATGCAGCTTCACACTCATGTTGCATCCCAGATCACGATATGCTAAAAGCATATTAGTAACCAGATCCTTGTAGTTATGCGCTTCTTTTATTTCCCAAGAAGTTTCGAACAACGGCAGAAAAAGAGAGCCAGGCTGCCTTCTCTTTTTCATTCATGGTGTTCACGAATCTAGAATCACTCAGAAGTCTTTGGATTTTGGAACCATTAAATACTCCTGCTTTTATTCTTTCGTATACCAAAGCAGGAAGCGCTGATAACATGTACTGAACACAATCCTTGTCAGTGCTCAATGCCTTGACATACTACATCATCAACCCCAGTTTACGACTACCCCACATACAGATACAGCATGGGAACATTGTATTTCTCTTCTGCTGGCCAAGGAGGAAGTTGACCATCTTAAGTTATGCATATATGATCCAATTGTGTTCATGGTACTTAAGTAAATCCATGACCATCGTTATGTCATCGTGAGATTCTCACTGATGGACAGCGTGACCGAGAGAAACTGTACCAAATTCCTTGCCATTTTGCAAAAGAACACACTTAAGGGTACGCTTGGAGTTATCCAAAAACAGTTTCCACTCAGCAGGGCTATAGGTGCCAAGCTCCAACTCGGTAAGCAGACCAGGAACATCGTGGCAGATAAAAATTGTTTATCCTCAGAGAAATACTTAACAAATGTACTCTCCCTTGTTCTGTAATATGATACTCGTACCGACCTGTCAAGCATATGTCTTTCAATCAACCTGGAGGCTAAAAGTTCTGCAGCTTTCTTGGAGAGCGCAAAATCACGTATCAAGTCATTCAAATCCTCTTGATTGAAACAGCGAGGAGCTAATGACTGTTCAGCATCTGATGATAAATCTGCAGCCTCTGAATCCATTCCGTGGACGTCCATATTAGGTTCATCATTTTCATCCTCCGAGGAAGCATAGCCACTGAAATTCGGGACTCAAAATGAGGTACTGGCCGGATCGCCGTGGGACCTATAGCCCATTCCGATAAATGATCCTTTGGCTCTCGCCACACCATGGGGATTCCAAAAGAAAGACCATTTCTCTTTCCATTCGTCCACTCACGAGATGTTCCACACAACTATTGCAAACAGCATGTGGGGCCCATTTCTTATCTTGGTCGCTAAGAGGAACATCAAAATATTTCTTATAATTGCGGATCACAAAGTTTGATATATTGCGCCTTTGATGAACTAGCATCTACCAGTCACATATGTATTAGAAAGTGCCTGGACCATTAACGCAATTTCCTCTTGACGTAGCCATCACTCTAGCATGAGACCTGGAAAAAAGAAACAATTATGTCAATATTTGGCACAACAACACTTATTACTATCTTAGTACTATGTACTGTGAAGTATTTGCTTTGTACAAGCACCCTCTCTGTCCGTCTGGAGGGCAGTTTTCGGGTAAACGAGAAATTATAAATTAGAGAATAACTATAGCATGTAGGTAAAAATGGATCATATATTTGAAATTAGCTTTAAAAAAACGAATTAAAATTGGCTGATAAATCTAAGTCACCAGAAAATGTGAGTAAAATTTTTCCCCTGTGTTATACATTGCAGCTATTTATATCGTACTTGTATTAGAGGTCTCAAGCTCTATTCATTATATACCTCGAAAATTTGGTCGACAACTTTATTAGCTCTATTGCAAAACTTATTTTTAATTATTTTGATCTTCGAAAACTTTATTTTTAATCAACAGGAGCAAATGATTGGCTAAATGTAATTTCATTTATTATCGACAGATATTCTTTGATATTTGAATAAGTAATACGATGTCATCACCGACTTCATGTGCTCCATTAATTTGGATTCGCTTTTGTTCACAATCCAAATTCGCGAAATTCCTCTAGCAATGCTACAAGCCCTTTTGAGGCGACAACCTTCCGCTGCCTCAATCCTATTTTTAGAGTATGTTATTAATGTCCAAGTGCAGTTAAATGACGATGTTGCATGACTTTATTTGTAATGCATTATATAAAATTAAGTTTTGTCTAATATTCGTTTTATTTAATGCTCTTACAACTAAATAGGAATATATTTAATGCAAAGAATTTTTAACATAATCTAAAAACTGAATGTAAATTGAATGTAAATCAAGTGCACTTAATTATAAACAATTAGTGAAGAAGATTGCCTGAAAACTAATCATTATATTGCTAGTTTGTTTCTATGTTCTACACTAAATATTTTACATTCAAATGGGTAACTGGCAGAAGCACTCAATCACTCAGTAGCTGTATGAGAGAATTAATTTGGTAAGTAAATGCATTTTTAAATTCAATGGAAGTAGATAACTTAGAATGCTCGCTATGAGCTATGCACAAAGTAAGAGATAGTGACAGCAATAAAAAAACGGATTAGATTAACAATAAAAGATTTTTTAAATAAAGAGAACAGTTAGCATATCATAAAAAAAATATTCTCTTTACTTCTAAATCATCCTAGAGGAGGTCGCTGATTGCTATCGATCTTGTAAGTGATTTATACTCTCTAATAATAAATAAATCACCTCGAGTATTCATGTCTCATTGTCTCTCTTTCCTAATTAGTAGAAAAAGTTTTGATCCCTACCATTGGAATCATTCTTTCCGTTTATCATTTTGTAAACAGACAAGCTTGAATTTTATGACTTCTATCCAGATCCTTTAAACGTTTGACATTTACCCGATCATCTCCAGGCGCTTTACCAACTTTCATGCTGTTAGGGATATAGAAAATTCCATCCCTTTATACTCGTTGGACTTTGTCGCATGAATCCAAAAGGTCTCATTCTGTTTAAGTCGGAATTTTCTTACATATATTTCTGATGAATTTATTAAACTTGTTTGATAATGTTACTATACATTGCAATGATTACCTACTTTCGCAACACTTTGAGTATTTGTGGGTGCTTACGTGATGCAGAATTCATGAAGATAATCTTTGTTAATATAACCCCATATAAGCAGTGGCTCAGGATATTTTAATTTGCAATCTATCAATCACCTTTTATCAATGTGATTTTATTTTCTCTTTATATTCTTTAATGTTATATTTTCTGTTTTCCAATCACTAGATGTTGTTTCCCTTTTAAGTGATTTATCCTAAATAATTTTTGGTCTAGAATTTTTTAATCTCTACCTTCTCTCCTGGCGTGTTTTTTTTATTAAAATTGTTTCAACCGGTTGAAGAGGTCCAAGAAAGGAAACCAAGGATCCAGCGAGAAGGAAGGCCCAGCCTTCAAAAAGGGAGATGATCAATACATGGACGACAATTTCAAAACTGTTGCAGCCAAAGTGAGATGTTATGCAGCAGAGTTAACCTAGAAAGCGGAGGGAGAGAGTATGGGGGATTGCCCTCGAAGGACCACCGTGAGAGGAAACCCCTTGGCGATACCACTCTATTCTTTTAAGACCACCTGAATCAGCATGAGAATTTTAGAAAGTCGAGGAAGAATCTTCCCCCTCCTTTCCTGCGATAACGCCGTGCGCGGAAATATTATACCTACCATCATATCGCGAGACAAGTTTGATTGTCTGAAGCGACGCTTTATCATGAATTGCATTTGCTTAGATTGCGCCGAGAATTCCTTGGGGACGGCAAAGCCCTGAGATGTCTAGCAAAGCAGCCACGCATGTATTTAACCAGAAGCTCACCATCTCTCGAGGAGATTGAAAGCCCGCCATTTACTCCGTCCGGACTGCCGTCTGTTTCCTTTGACCTGCGTAACTCGTCGTCGTACGTCGTCGAAGATCTCGTCAGCAGATCTACCTTCGTTAAGCTTTGACCCCTGTTCAGAGGAAAGCTGTCGAGCCCCCTTCCTCCTGGAGAGTTGCGGGCGCTCTTATCTTCACCACAAACTTCAAATTTCCGTCTTTCTAGACTGAGACTCCCTGCCGATCAGCAGAATCGTCTCGATTTGAGATTACTTCTCTCTGAAGCAGAGAAAATCTAACTCTTCATCACGAAGTAATCCAACCTCATCTTCAAGTTCTCCGAGTCAGAACTCTCCGAAGTATCTTCTTGAAAACATGCGCCGTTGTCTTTCACCTAACATCCAATTCGCCCGCGCTTGAAGGTAAAGCGATTGTGTATGGTCATCTCAGATTACCTCGTTAATCATCATTTAATTCCTTTAACTACCATAAATAATTTTTTCTTCCTTTTGTATATATAAATAAATTGCCCCTTTATTTGTTATATATATTAAAATTATATTTTGGGGTATTGTCTTTATATATTCTTTGAACTGCAACTTGGCAAGCCATTAATCTAAACCAGATCAATCGTAATTCGCACCCTTTATTTATCGCCCAGACATAATTCAAGCGTCCTGTGGCCAGCTGTCTGCCCGTACTTGTGTAAGAATCTGAGCGCCGAGCTAGTCTATACAGGTATACCTCGACAGAGAGATATAACGGATTATAAAATGTTAAAGTGAGCTTTTTAAATTTATTCGAAAAAGTGTACTGGGAATCTTTTATATTAAGATAACGAGCTTTGATGTTCAACGACACAATACCGCAGCTGTAGTTAGCTACCAGTAATATTTGTGTTTTTTCTTGATTGAGTTTCAGAAACTTAGCCACTGGCATTCAGTGATATTGTTATCGACATATAATAGTTTTCTAATAGTCACAGCATATGAAGCTGGTAAATATGAGATATAGATTCGCGCATGTCATCGGGATAGAGATGAAATGACCAAACATGATAACTCATAAGGATAATAAGAGGAACTAAATAAATATGAAACAGAGGAGTACCAAGAACTGAGTTTTGGGCAACACCAAAACGCCTCTCTGACGACCGAGATATAACATATCCAATATTAAGGTGATCAAAACAGAAATAGATGAGGCAGAATTAAGGATCAAGTAGGCAGAGGATCGTCAAACCTTAGCAAAATAAAATTTGAGAGATATATGATTATCAAAGGTGAATCTCCGGTTTTTAACTCTAACCAAGATGGGTACAAGGGAGGCTCCATTTTTAAGATAAGGAGCAATAGTTATGCAGTTTGCCAAGTTAGCAAGAGTGATTACAAGGATTAATTGTGTTTTTTTAATGTTGATCTACCGAAAATTATTTGTAAGCCATTCAGTGAGGTTGTTATAGGCAGATAGTAGTTTGTTAAGAGTCTCAGAAAACGAGGCTGGTGAAATAAAGATATATTTGGGTGTAACTTCAGCAGAGAAATGGAAAAAATCAATAAGAGGACGCTTATGAATAAGAGGGATAAAATTGATGCAAAACAAAAGCAACCTAAGACCTAGCATTTGCGGAACAGCAAAACCCACCTACGCAGCAGTAGATATATCTAGATCATTATCCTGATTTTAAGGACGAGATAAAAGATCCAAGCAGAGCAAGGGTAAGACATTTCCAGAGATATCAAGGAATTTACGAAGGTGAAGAGCAATGGGATCAACAGTATGAAATTTTGCCGAAAGTTCTAGAATTACAAGAATGGATTGGTAGTAAACGTTACAGATAAAGAGCAGACAGAGTGCTATGTCCTGCCTTAAAACAGTGAAATATGTTATTGGCGTGAAAAATGTCAAGAAGTTGCCCATTGAGTGGATGTATGAATGGTTATCTTAAAATCACTAAGAGTAAATAAGGTTGCCTTGGGATTAGATGGAGCTATATTCACAAGTTCACCGAGTACATCGAAAAATTTGCCCGTGAGAAGGCCCAGGGTAACGATTTAGCATAGCAATTTTACATATGATTGGACTCAGCGGCAAATTTTGCAAGCAGTGTTTCTAAAGTATTTGAGATTCGTTTTGAATTAGAAGGAGGCAGATATACAGCAATAAAGAAGCCAAAACCTTCCTCCCACTCTCCATGCGTCTAGCAAAAAGGATAAACTTCCACAGGAATTGACACACTGTAGCATGCGTTACTCTTTTTTCATCTTCTATCTCCCTTTCTGCTATGCAAAGATGGCAAACTTCTCATATAAAATAAGATCAGAGATTCAGTTCATTTTCACTAATATCAAGCTGCGACAATTTAAAGCCAGCAAAGAGATTGAGTAGAAATTGAAGAGATTGTCGAGGTTCGCCAGACTTAGTGTTTTTAAGAATGAGTTGAAGTCAGTTGGTGTGTTTGAAATTTCTTTATCTTGCAAGCTATGGTGCAGAAATTTAGCAAAGAGAAACGAAGAGCAGTTCTAGATAATTGATGGTATGTTCCTGGGATTATTGTCTTTTGACGTTATATTTGTGTTATTTTGTTGATTTCGAAAAATGCAATCGAATAACATACACATATATCGTATGATAGAATATTCTAGATTCATCGTCACACAAAGAGGAAGTGGGCACAATAATGGATATTATCTAAGAAAAATTAAATAATATATGCACAAAACTTAGCAATTAATAATTGAAAACAGCTTAAAAACTACGAACAATTTAATGTAAATAAATTAATACGAAAAATATTTTCAAATTTGGAATGGGGGATTCAGTATTTTGAGGTCATTTGTAAGAATGTAAAAAAAGACTCATTCTCCATCAGGGTAAATCTTTATTAAAATGAAAATATGTAGAAATAATCTTAAACTTAAATACACGCCTATTCAATGAATCTACCATTAGCCGCAATTATGGCTTCAATTCGGAATCAGGAACGTTGACATGCCCGAATCAGACGATATTTATTAATTTGAGACAGTCTTTGTTATAGCGGACTTGAGAAAGTAAATAGCATTAGAGGATGTGGAGTGACCTCTTCCTCATCGGCGCCCAATAGTTAATATTCCAGTAGTTGAAGCATGGGTATGTCCGAATAGAATGATCTTTATTAATTGTGGAAATAGTCTTTGTCATACGGATTTGAGAGATTGAATATTGTTAAGTAGCTGTTGACTGAGTTCTCTCTCGACCAAGTTCAATAAGTAATAATCTAGTAGATTGAGAAAGGGTGACCTAAGACGCCATGTGTTTGGCTGAATATGGTCGGATAAATACTAAGCATGCATTCAAGCTGGGATTTATTTAGCCTTAAGAGATGCTGTAAGGTGTTGTTGGAAGATATAAAGCCTTGCGTTGCATATTCTTTCCATCTAGAGAATCACAATCTTGTTTAAAACCTGTGTAGAAGCACCAGCTATGAACCATAAATCCTGTAAAAAAAGTTCAAGGAAGTGACATATCACTCACTGCTAACGATTCCAAGAACTATCTCAGTTGGTGGAACGTTTAGTTAGAAACTCGTTTACCACTCCCCCTACCTTCACTTATTTATTGGGTTTTCCGTTTGGTCGTGGTCGAAGGTTTTCTCATAAGAGAAATCCCAAACATTCTAGCTTCATGGTCTTTCAGCATGGATAGGAGACGCTTTGCATGGATAAATGGTTCTCTTTCGTTTTACCTCAGATGAACTGACGTATCCGCATTGCATACGACCTGTAACGGATATCTTCATGCAGAACTATTCTGATGGCGCATTATGAAACCTTGAAGCTCTGGACAAGAGCTCTGATCCACTTTCCCTGTTTCTCTTCTATTTTTTCCTGTACCTTATCTAATTATTGTTAGATTCTGATAACAATAGAAATTTTAAAAAAATTAGTTATATGAAAGTTAGAGAGAGCTATTCAAATTAATATTCTCAAACTACTGACATACCCAAATAATATGACAAGTTTTCGACCGTCATTTGTTCATTTTATGGTCCGAAATTTACAAATTTATAATAATAAGAAAATACTGAATATAAAATATAATTATATGTATAGAGTACAAAGAATTAAAATTTTAGGGAATGGCAGAAATACCTTAAAATCAATTTGAGGTTGAAGAAAAGTAAAGTAAAACTCTGCAATGAGGGAGTAAAAAAATTGCACAAAGAGTTAAAAAATGGTAGGGATTTTTACCACCGATATGCACTCATTTAAGACCCATTTATTTCTTAAAGGGGAATTAAAGATTGACGTTCAATCCAAACCACTCGTATTTGTATAGAGAATTGGCAACCATAGGGAGTTCGCCCCCAAGCTGACACAATCAGCAACTAACCACACTTAACTTGACTGAAATCAAATCTGAAGCGGTGTTTTCAGTCGTATATATATATATATAATATGTAAAAAAAAAATTCTGAAAATTTTTCCAGATACGTTTAGGTATGAAAAAGCACATTTATTAGACGCAACACAATTTCATTTATTAGAAAGTTTGATTGTCTATTTTCTAAAATTGAATAGCAAAGATTATCCAGATATCTTTTCCAAAAAGAATTCAATGATAAAATGGCCAGGATAAAAGAACTTTCTCAAGGCAACAAGAATTATAACGTGAGGAAATTAGCTAAAGGAAAGTCTTCTTTGCAAATTTCCAAAAAGAATTAAGCGAGCACATTTACTGTAAAAACATTGCAAATAATAGCATTCAGACAACTAAAATTTCGAGCTAGAAGTCCTCATGCTAGCAGGTTAGCAAATATATACCTTCAAAATACCGGCACCTCTTTCGTATTGAGAGAAACAAGAGGTAACGCTTTTAGTAAATTTTCCATAAATATTTTCCTATTCATTTGATTTTTCTAGTTATTCAGATGCGTTCATCAGTCCACTGACTCTTGAACAGTTCCTAATTGTAATTAATCATTCATCTAATTTCCTTCATTTATTTCTTAAAATTACTTCCTATTAGATTTTTAAACTTCTTATACATTTTGTTTAAAAACTCGATGGATTTCTATAAGTAAAAGTCGGATAATGATTTCTTGAGGGTAAATTAATCAATCGCCCAAAAAATTGGCTTATTTTCCTCTCATCTGGCGCTCAGATTCCATATATTCACATTAAATTTCCTGCCCTTTTCAATATTTGCATATAATCTCTAGACACAATTTGTAACTTTATATATAAATATATATTCTATGATTAATATGTTTCGAAATCCAGTATTATATTTCATCATGCTGAAGATTTGATCCATATGATGTGATTCCCATTTCAGTCTTCTTATTTAAAATTAACTCAAATCTATCTTACAGACGAATATTTCAATCAAGTCGGAAGAAAAGTTACAAGCAAATAGCAAGCAGTTTTTTCCTGTTACCCAGAATTCAACAGTTTGTCTTATTAAATATTTTCCTATTCATTCGAAAATATTTAGATATATAATATATTTTTATTAAGTTCTTTTTAAAGAAAAGTAAAAGCCTTTTTAATATACACAAAAATACATTTATTTATCAAAGTAGTTAGTTTTTTTCAGTAGTGACAATTCTCTCCCATCGTCTACCTAAGTAGTGAATACATTTATTTAGGGCATCATTCTGGTTTGACACAAAAGATTTTATTTTTCCACCTACTTCATATCACTGGTAAATTTATATTTTAGGTTTTTTTGTAGTGAGTAAAAAAATGTCAATCACATGTTTTAATTTCCTGTTAACAGGCACTTCCCCACCTAAAGTAATATTTTTTCCGGTGGATATTCAGAACTGCCACTTGTTGGCGTGGATTATCATGAAGGAGGAACATACCATTTGGCTTTACAAATGTAGGACATTTTAATCAAAGAGTTTCCTTTAAACTGTACAATTGTTGAATAGACAGAGAGGCCTGTACTAACCGTCCGCTTATTATAATGGAGCGTATATTGAGTCTTTTTCACACTCTATAGATTGCAATCTAGGGAGTCGATGACGTCTAGTCGGAAGATTTAATTTTTGTTTGCCATCAAGCCATTGTTTTTTGTTCTTGATTCTGCAATCAAGGACCCATTTACCTAGAACAATATTTGAAATCTTATTACCATTCAAAATCACAAATAGCGGACTCAAAATTTCTTATGGGATTCTGCAAAATAATGAGATTGATGTAAGCAATGATTTCTCGAAACTCGTCTTCAATACCGCAATATTAGATGCCGCCGATCGATAGAGTCTTTCTTTAAAAACTCAATAAAAAGTAGTCTAAAAGTGACAGGTCAGGTGACCTAGTTTGCTAGGGGGTATTTGTCCTTTGTGACATTACACATTGAGGAAATCGAGCCTTTAACCATGTTTGGATATGTTGTATATGTGAAAATACTTATGAGTATGTCAGGATATATGACAGCGATAATTGACTTAGCTGATCCTGTTTCATGCTTCTCAAAGAAATAAGGCCCATAAATCTTAATTCCACTTAGTCCAGAACCAGTCTGTTGGCTTTCTGAAGTGGAAGGTTTTTGTAAATAATTATTTGGCTTAGTTAGGGACTACTTCCTAAAATTCTGTTTATTTAGCATGCCCTTTAGGTAAACGTGACTTTTATCATTGAAAATTCTGTTATTCAATAATAATTGTTTATGAACGCACATTTCTTTAATCCTGAGGCAAAATCATAACCTTCGCTGCTTGTTGACATTGACTTGGGTATAGCTTAAAATTAAGATCCTTTTTGAAAATATTTCGGAAACTTTCTCCATTCAAATGTGTCTTAGCAGCCAAATTTTTCAATGACTTTGTTTCCACAGCATCATTTAAAGTCCTTACCTTGTTAATATTCGTTTCTATCTCCACACATTTATAACGACCTGAATTTCCTTGATTTAAATACGAGTTGGCTGTGTTCATTCCACTTGGCATAATTTACCCTGGATTGTTTATTTAACTAATTGTTTACCATGTCTTGCTTGAAAATTCTGAATTGATGTGATTATGGAGCCATAAAAAGTTATTTGAGAATCTAAAACAGAACCTAAAACATAGATAGGCTATCCTAGGTTGGGATAAACTATCTACGGCAATACCTAAACCAGCCTAAAAAGTCAAATATAGTTCTTTGTAAAGATACTTATTTCTATCTTCATTATTTAATAGGTAAGAAGTTACAGCATTATAAAAAGGGAAATTTGGGGATTTTATCAGGTATATCCTCATTTTTTCACTTTTTTCAGTAGGTAAATTTGTCGTTTTGGATCGATTTAATTTGTCTTTTTCGTTTCAATGGGGAGAAATAGTAGAGCCTAAATTGGGAAACATGATATGAAAGAGCGGAAAGATCAAGAAGCTAAACCCTGTAAATTGTTTTACTTGTAATAATAATACTCTTCGAGGATAAATGTTCGAGCAAGAAAGCTGCAACTAAGGTATTTTCATTTACTGAAAAAATAGAGCATTAAACTATCAAAATGTTATCGAAAAAAAGGTGAAAAAATAAATCACCAATCATATCTTCACTAAATGAAAGGATTTAAATGTTAAAATCATAAAAACTCGAAATAGAGGAAAAGTGCAGAATGAAAAAATAAAAAATAAGATAAAAGAGAAGAATGGGCATGAAAAATAAAGAATGAAACGAAGTTGGTAGCAAATCTCATCAGAGTTTAAAGCTAGGAACATCCTGTAACCATCAACCATCAACCTTTCCAAACCGCCTCGAAATTGAATAAAATCAAGACGTTTTAATAATAAAGAGAGGAATATGAGAAATTAAAAAATATAGAAAGTATATATAATGAGAGTAAAATACGCAGTAAAAGAGAAGCAATATCAAATTTCATCTGTTTTGATCATCAAGTTATAATAACAGAACTTCAAAATAATTACTTGAATATATTAAGATCGATCCCCTACAGCACATTTGACTGTTTTATAATTAAAACTCATATGTTTAGAATTTATTTTAGTAGTGATAAGAAGTTGGAATAATGTGTCGAAGATGTATTAATGGAAGATTCCAAATCATTATCTACCTTTCAATATGCATCGTCTCAGTAGGACTTCCTGGTCTGGATACAAACTATAGAAAAGTGAAGATTTTTGATAATTTATTATATTTTACACACAAACAGATGACAGAATTAGATTTAGATTTTACAGGGCTTTCAGATCTATAACACCGCCAATATTATCTACTTTCTGAAACTCTGTACAAAATTTAATATATATACATATATATTAACCCATTATCAAAAATGACTAAATATTGATTCTATTAGGGTGGATTTATTTGTGCATATCAATGTAAGCTTTTGATACTTCGATTGACACTCCTTTTCATCGTGAGCCTAAGGCATTCTTTTCCCTCTTGTTTTTTTTGTGGCGTGCGACTCTATATCTCATTATGTCGGTTAGTGAATATTTTGTTTAATATTTGGGCAATTTTAACGAAATTTGATACCTTATTTCTTTTTACATTCTCATTCAAATGATATAATTAACAAAGTCCTCCCAAGGTTAGTCCGGGAATTATTGAAAGTTTTGTAAGGCGTAAGGTCCTAAAGCAGATTAAGTGAGAGCTTGTTTATCCTCGTCTTTCATTCACTTCTGATGTTCGTGGTATATTCACTCAATTATTATGAAGTTATCATGAATATGCCGGAAACGATTTCTCTATTTTCTTTCATTCCAAGATCTGAAATCCGTTACAGCAACAACAAAACGTAACCTATATGTCCGTCCGGTTACCACCCTAACGTTATCACACGTGGACGTTTTCTCCGTATCCAAGATCACCTTTTCAGTTCTTCTCGCGTCTTTAATTAACACAAAAATAAAGAAACATTGCTCTCGACTTTGACGCACAGTAAACATTTTAGCTTACTCAGTGCCCAGTCACTGTCAAAGTATTGCATGTTTTATTCTGCTTTGCTTACTAGCTTCCACTGACTCTTTTTATTAGGCCTTTGACTCGGAAAACGAGTGATATCTCTCAGCTTGCAGTGTAAATGTAAAATATAACACGGCGGAAAACCTTTTTGTAAAGCGCGTTTTTTTGCTTTCAAGTAGATTTGGTAACATGCATTTATTGCATTCATTGATCATTGTAACACTTCTGTCTGTCAGAATAAAGTTTGTGTTCATTTACTTACAGTGGCAATCAAAAACTATGTTTACATTAATGTCAACTAAGTTAGCTCATTTATAGAGGTAGTCATTATAAGTAGGTCCTAAAGGAAGGTAATTTCATCTTAAGCGGCGAGAAAATTACCACTCCGTCTTTAAATAGTCGCAGAACCACGTATCAATCTCAGCATCGCAACAAACGTATAAAATTAAAAGTTTAGCATTGGCCCTATGTTTGGTTTCCAAATTATTGCAACTTTTACACTTTGGAGGTCTGTAAATTAGAGTAACTAATTATGTTCAAATAAGGTTTATACTGGAATGCGGGGCGGTATAAGAGACATAGAGGGAAGGAGACAAAATATATGCGCCTTATATTGAAAGAGGGCACAATATATACAGGAAACCATGCTAACACAGTGGTGAACTTAATTTAGATCAAGAACTCGGCAATAACACTCGAATGACTTGACCCACTAAGTGCTGGAATTGAGACTTCGAGATACCAGAATTACTGGACCGCCTTTCCAGAACCAATTTAATTTTAAATTGAAAACGACCTTTGAAGAGCGTTTCGAACAAAATATGCGCCTTTGAATTTGATAGGTCGAAATGATAAAAGTTGTAGACAACTGAATTTGAATAAGGGGCAGCGACAGACTAAAGGAATCTGCTGCTAGCATACATTTCCAAAATTGAGCTCCAAAAGAGGAAATATTTTCGATGAAAATGAATCAACTTATATTTAAAATCAAAGTGAATTATGGTATTTGATAGCAGTATAACCATGAGATTTTATATAGTATGAAATAGAAGTTTAAAAATAAGTCAATGGTTTCGGCCTTATTACTTTTAACTCATTTACTATTTGAATATTTTCGGTGGTATTCTCAAAGTTGCATACTCATTCCAAATTTGATACCAAATTAAATCTTAACTTTCCGGACCGCGAATGACTTATTTCAGCCTGAATAAAAATTAAGAAAAAAAAACTAAGTTTGATATGAAAAATAATAATTAATATAGTTTTCGCATTATTTTGTTAGCAATGACATATTTCTTAGTTTTATCATAGGTTTAAATTAACTTGCTGCAGTCTTCACTAGAAAATATTTATTAATGACAAATGTCATTGTCTTTTTAAATATGAGGATGACTACAAATCTTCACTATTCTTGCAGATGATAGAAAATTTGCTCTCAAATTAAGTGAATAATTTGCTTTCGTCATTGATCCATTCTCATCAAGGCAGCCAAGGTACTTTATAGCATAGTTATGTTCTGGTATTGTAGTCTATGCTAAGTAATAGTATGTTTGGCTACGATAGGATAGCTAATCAAGCCTATAATAGGCTAAGCTATGCAAGGTTATTCTAGTCTATGGTATGCTAAACTAGACTATGATATATAAAGGCTATATTAGGCTATATTATGTTAGGTGTGGTTATGCTAGAATAGGCTAATACCAAGCCTGCATATAGTATGCTAAAAAGGCTAGGCTATCGTAGGCAAGGATATATTAGTTAGGCTATAGTAGCCTATTCTAGCTTGGTTATAATAAGATGGCCTAGTCTAGGAAATGCTACGTTAGGCAAGGAAATACTAGGCTAGGTTAAGCTATGCTAAACTATAATATGCTAGGTTAGACTAGGGTCTACCAAGTTATACTAGGATACGATAGGCTAGACTATAATAAGCTAATGTAGGATAAAGTATGGTATACTATGCTAGGTTATACTAGGCTAGCTAGATTATTTTAAGCTAGGCTAGCTTAGGCCCAGCACAGCTAGGCTATTCTATTTTAGGCTAGGCTATCTTATATTTGGCTAGGTTTAGCTATACTAGGATAAAACAGGGTAAATTATACTATGCATGCTTGGGTATGATAAGCTATGCTCTCCTAGGCAAGTATAGGCTATACTAGGCTATCCTCTCTCTCTCAAGAAAGTAGAGGGAGAGGTGATGCCCCCTTGTCGCGGCAAGAGAGCTTGTGTGTACCGTTGACTTTTCGGGCTATGCTGGCGGGGGTACCTCTCTTCTGGCTACCCGTTTTAAGGCTTTCCTTGTCGATTTGGTCGAAAACGAGGTTCTAGAATAAGTTTGTCATTCCTTCCTTTTTTTCTATTCTATCCTTGTCCTTTTCAGTTTTCTCCTAGCAATGCCACTTATCATACAAAAAGAAAAAACAACTAAAAATAAACCCTACTACTATCATGTCACTCTTACCCTTTTTCCCCTCTATCTACTTATAAGGACCTGGCAGCTACCTCATGCGTCAGAAGAGAGGCTTTGGAACCACTATAAACAACGCCAATCGACGCTCACTGGTTGTGAGAGACTAGGACTAGAGGTGTCCTAGGCGTTGAGGCACGATGAATGAGATGAGGGTAGTGCCCCGTTAACCCCTTCCCTGGCGCGTAATTATTGACCATTCCCAGTGACGGTTGACGGGTGCCTCTGGTAGCATCGGTCCGAGGTGACGGCCCTTTGTTCCCAGGTTAGGCCTAGGCCAATAAAAAGCCTTGGGTTGAGTCTCTTGGTGTAGCGGGATATCCTTTGAACGCTGCTCTGAGATCTTGGCCGTTGTGAAGGGAACTAATAAAAGTTTAGTACGGGGCGTGCTCCGTTGTTCACCTGGTGAGAAATCGATGGGCCCATTCGGAGACCGTCAGTGTTGCTTGGTTGGAAGCCACGGCACGCGGATGTTTGACGACTCGGTCGGATGAACAGTAGCACATGGAGCGTACCTTCTGAAATATACGAAACGTCTCCGATCGATAGGCGGCAGCGACTCACGCGGGGAGAACTCAGCAACCTCCTTTTTTACTATTGATTAGTCGCAAAGTTTTGAGAAAAGGTCCAGGAAAAAAGGTCCAGCTGCACTCAAATATACGTGTGCGATATACCAGATGGATAAGTGGTACGTGGACTTCCCGGAGGATGTTTTTCGAAATTCCGCCCGGGAAGTATATGCACCGACTGCATCCTTAAAGGAGAGGTCCGAGAGGCAGTGGCATACTGCAATGAACTCAAAGATCTCTTCACAACCTCTGAAGAAAAATCTAGGGCGCTGGAAAGTAAAATAAAGACCCTAGAAACGAAGCACCAGCTTCAGATTCGGCGTCTCCAGGAGAGAATCCTAGAGCTAGCCTCTAAACTAGAGGCCCAGTCAGCTAAAGCTCGAGACGAAACTTCCACTGACTTGGGTGGTTCCGCTGATGAGACTCCAACTCAAGGAGCTAAAACTGCATTGGCAGTCCCACTTCAGCCATGCAGAGAAACAAATAAGAAAAAGAAAAAAAGAAAAAGAGAATAAAAACGACCTTAATGCAGCTCACCCCAGTGTATAAGATTCGAGCGTTACTGATGCGCAAGGGAAAGCGGAAAGAGAAGAAGAGGAAAGAGAAACATAAGAAAAGTCAAATGAAGATCGAAAAAAAGGAAAGAGGAGAAGAAGAGAAACAAAAAAAACAAGGGAAATACGAGGAGGAAAAAGAAAAGAGATTAGTCTATGGCGAAAGAAAAGAGTGCAGTCAAATGTGCGAGGGTCAACCTTATTGGGGACTCTCAAGCACGGACCCTGGAACCCCTGCTAAGAGCACGACTTCGCACGAATGTAAAGCTAAGTTGCCTACCAGGAAGGGGAAACCAGCAGATCAGAGTAGAGGTGGAGAAATCTCAGATTTCTGAGAACTCAGTCGTTGCCATAATGGTAAGTGGCAATGACCTCTACCTCAGAGGAGGGAGGATAGGCCCCAGAGAAAGGATTCTCAACACAGTCATGGGTGCTGTGGACGACTGTGGGCTAAAGACACGCAGACATGTAGTGGTCGGGATGCTCCCGAGAAGAGGTCCAACCCAGACTGCTCACTCGAGGAACGTCTCCCTTAATCAACGCCTCGGAGATTTGTGTACAGCGGAAGGGGTCTTTTTGGTGGCCTCTTACCGCACCTTCTATTGTAGAAATTATCTCTACCAAAGGGATAGACTACATCTTTCCTTTAAAGGAACGTCCGTACTCTGCAACATGATACAAGATTTCGTGGAATCTACCCTAATTAGTGTCAAGCCTGGACTGAAGGCGGACGTACGCCAGTACGCCCGTGTCACTCCTGGAACGACCTTCTTGGAGGTCGCAAAGAAGAATGGCACCACTCCAGCAAGCAAGCCGGGAAACGGAAGAGCGTAGGGAGTCCTAAATTCAGGGACTGCCTGAAAGTTCTTTTGTTCAATGCGAGGTCGATCAGGAACAGGTTTTTAAAGCTCCGTGGCCTCGTAGCAACAGAAAAACCTGAGATAGTGGCCATAACGGAGTCGTGGATAAAAACCTCAAGACGAGATTTTGAAGGTGAATTCACGATTCCCGGTTACTAGCTCTTCCTGAAATATAGGCCTGGCAGAGAGGGTGGCGGTGTGATGTTGTATTTCAAGGATACTCTCAACTCGACGGATTGCAACATCGTATCCGACCATGAACTACTAGGTGTTGACCCAGAGGTAGGTCCTGCCAAATACAGGACCATGGTGCTTTATAGACCTCCTGCCCATCTCGTTGAAAAGGACAGATATATGTACCAGCTAATAGGAGAACTTGTCGAAGACAGAGTGTGTATCGTCATGGGAAACTTCAACACAGAAGTTGACTGGGAAACCAGAGAACCTTGTGGCGAGAACGAACTACTCCTGGAGTTCGCGAACAAGGAGTTCCTGAATCAATGGGTGAGAGAGCCAAAGTGAGGAGACAATATCCTCGATTTGGTTTTTACCACTAAGGATGACATCGTTGAGGATCTCTCTGTTGGCGAAGAGCTCACTGGCAGTGACCACCGACTAATTAGATTTGTAGTCAAAGTCCCCAAGGCAGAGCGTGCAACTAGTAAATCGACGAAACCTGATTTGAGAAGAGCAGACTTTGCAGGTCTACGTGCTGTACTGACTGACGCGAGGCTAGAAGTGTACGAGGCTGTTGAAGACTCATGGAACAGTTTCAAAACCACATTCATGAGTCTTTAATCACGTTTCATCCCTCTGAAATACCCCCGTCGAGCTTCTGTTCAACCAAAGTGGTTTAATCGAGAAATCCCTAACTGCTTAGGAAGAAGAGAAATGTGTACCGGCAATCGAGGATCTTGGGTGACTTTGACGAATACCAGAGACTATCCAGGATAGTGAAGTCTAGCATAAGGGCGGCTAAGCGGTCTGAGGAACTCCGAGTGCCGAGACTCTGTAAAGAGAATCCCAAGGAGTTTTTGGATATGTAAACAGTGGTAAACCAATCCGTCGAACGATTGGCCCTTTGAGGAATGAGGAGGGGACAATAAAGCACTCAGATGCAGAAAATGCTAACATCCTGAACGACTACTTCTCTTCAGTGTTTACTGAAGAGTGTGGTCCCATGCCCCAGCCAACGAGTTCCTAATCGGGGGAAAATCTGGAGGATATGGACTTCGAGGAAGGAGAAATTGAAAAAAGATCACCCACCTAATGACGAATAATTCACCTGGCCCGGATGGGTTTCTACCTAAAGTGTTGAAAGAAGTGCGCGATCAAGTCGCACGGCACCTAGCTCAATCTTCAACATGTCAATCCGGACTGAATGCGTTCTTAGAGACTGGCGTGAAGCGGAGGTGACTGCTATTTCAAGAAAGGAGACCGTAGCCAACCGTCGAACTACCGACCTATCAGTCTGACTTCGATAGTCGGTAAACTCATGGAAAGTACCATGGTGGACAAAATGACGTCGCATTTAGACTCAAAGCTGCTACTGAGGAGTTCCCAGCACGGCTTCCGAAGGCACCGGTCATGCCCGACGAACCTTGTGAAATCTTACACTTTGTCTTTAGTGAGTACGATCGGGACAAGGCGGTGGATGTGGTCTACATAGACTTTCAGAAATCCTTTGATAAGGTACCACACCGCTGCTTTCTCCAGAAAGTGCGAATCCTGGGTATAGACGGAAAAGTAGCAGGCTGGATAGAGAATTGGCTAAATGGCAGACGGCAACGGGTGGTGCTGAATAGACAGGCTTCTGAGTGGGTGTCTGTTACTAGCGGAGTGCCTCAAGGTTCTGTCCTGGGACCACTACTATTCATCATCTACGTCAAAGACATGGACGGTGACGTGTTTCCCAAGATTTCTAAATTTGCCGACGATACCAAGCTTGGTATGAACGTTGCAAAGGATGGAAATACTGCCCGCCTGCAAGATAATCTTCAGAAGATTGGGGGGGTGCGCTGATACGTGGCAAATGCCTCTTTACGTAAACAAATGCAAAGTGATGCATATCGGCCACCGAAATCCCCAATCACCCTATATCCTTAAGGGTACTGCTCTTGAAAACACCAACACTGAGAAGGACTTGGGTGTAACTATCACCAGTGACCTCAAGTTCTCGAAACAGTGTATTGAGGTGGATAAGAAAACCCAAAAGATGTTCGGGTATATAAAGCGACAGTTTGGATATCGGAACAATGAGATAGTACTGTGTCTGTACAACTCCCTCGTCCGTCCGCACCTGGAGTATGCCGTACAATTTTGGAGTCTTTCATTTAGAAAGATAATCGCAAGATTAGAACGCGTGCAAGCCAGGTCACCTAAACTGATTTCCTCTATCAGACATAAAAGTTATGAAGATAGATTCAGGGAATTAGATATGCTCTCGCTGGAGACCTGGAAACTATGTGGTCAGTTATTGAAGTGTTTAAAATACTACGAGGCTTTGACAGACTGGACTACGGGGATATTTTCCAGCTCAGCGAGAGGAGAACAAGAAATCCGGGCTACAAACTTGAACTGAACTGAAGCGATACCCCTGTGATCTGTGTGGGAAATTCTTCATATATAGTATATGTGGTAGTTGGAACGCACTTCCGACGGAAGTTGTCAACAGTGAATCTGTTGACGAGTTCAAGTTAAGACTAGATAAAGTCTTGCGAAATCACCGTTAAGATCCTCGCCAGTTATCTTCAAAGTTGCTAACGAACACCTTTGAGGATTGCGCCAAAAGTACCCCCCTTGTATGAACCGTAAGGTCTTCTAGGGTACTTATTTTCCTTGTAGCTCCTTGTAGCTCCTATGCTAGACAATACTACTCTATGTTATGCTGGGCTATTCTCTACTATTTTTTGCTAAATTATGTCGCTATACCAAGGTTCTCTTAAGGTTACTCCGGGAATTATTTAAAGTTTAGAATGTCGTAAAGTCATAAATCCAAAAAAGTAAGAACACGCAACTTTTTGGTTAGTAGACCTTGTTTTTTGTCGGAATGGCTAAATATAGCACAATAATGGAGCATCCAATTCATTTTCTCTCAATGGACATGCTTTAGATTGTCATTGCTATCGCAAGGCAATCGAGAAGGTAGGGAACCGACAATAAATCAGTATTTAAGCTGCTAAGATGGCTTTTATGTATAAAATTTGGATATTCAAATCTTATAAGAGAATTTTAATGAATATAATTTTTTTAATTACAATATGTAACAAGATTTCTTTTTTTTCATGTTTCTGAGTTAAAAGTATAATTTTCCAATTATTCGTAAATAATGTAAATGAAAAAGTTTATTTTGACCCCAAAGCATTTCTTTACTTGCAAAATTTGCCCATTTTGGAAAATAATGCTGTGGTATAATTAAATATTTAAAAAATTTGACAATTTATAAAAAGAAGTAGGTTTTATATTTTTTCTCGATCACAAGCTTTAGGTAAGCCTAGCCTAGTGCGGAATATATTAATCTCGTATGTTTGGTTCCTTTATTCACTTTTTTAGAATAAGCTAAACACAGAAGAAAGCAACTGAAAAGATCATAAAAAATGTAGAATAAAGCCTCAATTATATGGCTGCTGAGAAGAACCCAAAATAATCAAAGCAAAGAGATCTTTATGACCTTGTTAGAGATCTTGGTTGTCAAAGATAAATGCTAAGTTTTTAGTCTCGTGCGAGCCTATTCGAGAGTGAAACTACACCTCATTATGTCGGTCAGTCCCCGATTTGCTTTTTTTTTATAATAACATTGTAACTATTTGGCCGATTCTAAAAAAATTGAAAACCTTATGTTGTTATATATTCTCTTTCGAATAATATACTTGCCAAAGCCCTCCCAAGATTAGCTCCAGAATTATTTTGTTTGGTCAATAACATCACAACTATTCAGCCCATTCTAACTAAATTTAAGACCGTTATGTTGTTTTATATTCTCATTCGAATGATATAATCGCCAAAGTCCTCCCAAGATTAGCTAGGGAATTATTTTGTTTGGGCCATAACATCATAACTATGCACCCTATTTAGCGAAAGTTTAAATACTTATGTTGTCTAACATTCTTTTTCCAATGATAGAATTTCCAACGTCCTCCCAAGCTTAGTCAAGAAATAATTTAAGTTTTAAAGGTTGTAAGTTCATAAATCAGAATAAGTGAGAGCAGGCGACTTTCTGGTGAGCAGACCTTCTTGATTTCCAGGCTCAAAGAGTGGGATTTTTTTTAGGAAAATGTGTTTTTGACAGGCATAATTAAACTTCATAAACATTTATCATGATTGTTTACATATCAAGATAGTCTATGCAAATGTAATCATGTATGCTAGGTTTTAATGCATTTAAAATTACATGTAATCCAGATGAGGGGAGCCTCCTCATTGACCGCACCTCAAGAAGAATTAAAACATTCTGCTTCATAATTGGAATATGAAAACAGCTCTTCCCTTCTCTCATTCATTATATCTCAAGAAGGACTAAAACTGTATCAAGTTCATGCTACAAGCTTGTCAAAGTTAAATCCTGAACTTTTGATTTCCAGGCTTAAGAGCAAGAAATGCTTGATAAAACTGTGCAATTGACAAGCCAAAACGAAAAGTCATAAAAATTTCTTAAGATTCTTTACATATCAAGCTAGGCTATGCAATTGCAATTATGCATCTGGCAAGTTTGAACTAATTGTAATTACATGTAATCAAGATGATGGATTAGCTCTTCATTGAAAGCTCCTCGAGAAGCATTAAAACTGTAATTCTTCATAATTTTAATAAGCATCCATCTCTTCTTCCCTTGGCTTATTCAGTATACCTTGGGGAGGACAACAACAGAGTCACGTTCCTACTTAAGCTTTGAATAAGAGGAGTAAGGCTAGGAAGTGATTTGAGACTTCTCATTGGTAGCATATTTGATTGTTCTCCAGGGAGGTTTGATCAAGTTTCCATTTCATTTCTGCCTTTGGGTGAGTAGGGAACTCAAAGCATACTACTACAAAATATACTGGCCACAAAGGCATGAGTTTTCTGTTAGCAGGCATAATGTCAATCATGAGCAAAGGATATATCCGAAATGGGTGGTGTTGCTTACATTGCATTTGAAACTATGACTTTAAGAGAAGTTTCTTATCGCACTTAACATAGTGTCTGCATCCTTCAAGTACCTTCTAAAGTTTTTTCTCAAACTCTCTGAGGCAAGACGAAAAGATTGGGTCTTTTTCGGACCACATATTAGGAAAATCATAGTGTTTAGAATTCTCTAAAAAGCTTAGCAGAAAGGAAAAAAAGAAGAATATGGTAGCATAATCAGAGTAGCAATAGAAGCGCTTCCATTAACATATACTGAACTTTTAAATAGCTACTAAAGTGTATACAATAAAAACATGATGGGAGATTACATTTGGAACTTGTACGAGAAAGTGATTTACATTGCAAACAGAAATCGATGAAATTTGTTCCAGTAAAAGTTTTAATAGAATACTATAAATTTAACTTAGAACTTTCGTTTTAACCCACCAATAGAGGAAAATTAATTACCGATTTTTTAGTAAATATTCCATCATACAAACCTCAAAAGCAAAGTTTAAAACATAAAATACCTATTTTCCATTGTTTTGCCTCCCAAAAAGAGTTTGAAAATAACACTTACTGGCCAGGAATTACGGTTATCAATGGATATCGTAGCTTTATACTTAATAATATCGTTACTTATCGCAGGTTTTATTTTCGTGTGAAGTATGTTACCCGTTCTTTTCCTTATCCAAATACAGAAACAGAACATTGCCGTAAGAGTCGTTAGGAGCATCTACTTTATTTGCCTTGGGAACACTCTAACCTATTAAAGTATGTACAATTATATCACAATTTTGAGTAGGTTTAGACAGTTTTACCCAATACCTACTATTGCCTCTTTGTATTTAAACTTAATTTGGCATTCCGCGTTTATATGGTATAAGTAGGCTGCCCAGACGTCCAGCATTTTGCTGGACTGTTCGGCATTTTACTGTTTTTAGATCATTTTTCCAGCAAAAATGACTACTCAATGCTGGACAATGTAAAGTCCAGCATTGGGAAATGCTACAGCAAGGTTTAGGTAAAAAAATAATCGGTGTTAATTGTCCAGCCCATGTTTTATATAACGCCTTGAAAAGTGTATGTGATTGTCTGCCTATTGATGTCGAAGTTGTAGTTGTAAAAATCTACTCATTCTTTTACATTTGTACAGTCAGGGTAGAAAAACTAAAAGATATGTGATTCTGTTGACGTGGTTTTTCAACAAATTTTAGGATACAGTAAGACCAGGTGGCTGGCTTGGAAGCCAGCCATTGAAAGAGTTCTTCGACTATTCAAGCCTTTAAAAGTATATTTCTCGTCTCACAAACAATGTCCCACTATTCTAAGACAGTTTTTTGAAAATCCGTGCACCGAGCCTTTTTTTTATTTTGTACACAATCAGAGTACAGTAATCCATGATTACATCCTAAAGTCGAGTCTCAAAAGGCTTCTATGGCAGAGATTGCCTTTATTCTTAAAGACTTAAGGCTGAAATTGATTGAAAGAAAACCTGAGTCATTTTTGCCCTTAGCTGTGGATAAAATGCTGAAGGATTTAGAGAAAGAAGGAAATTATATAGAAATATTTAAAGAAACTACTTTGACATTCTATAATTCATGTATACAAAATTTGAACCGATGGGCTGTGCATTTTGAAGAGATGGGAAATTTCATCTGGACTCTTCTTCGCAACTTAATCCTCAGGAGAGAAGTTAAAGAAGCACGTGAATAAACTTCCAAAAGAGACCCAATTCCACAATAAATGATGATAGTCTTTTTGTCACATTAGAAAAAATTAAAGAGTGGAATGATCGTGAAATTGAAGCTGACAGTAGATGGTTGGAAATATTTGCACATTTCAAATGTCAGAATATTACATTTGAAAACATTTATCAGGTAGTAGAATTCTTTTTGAGTCTGCTAGGAACAAATGCACCAACAGAGAGGGTATTTTTAAGGATGAAAAACTACTGGGCAGACGAAAAGAGCAGGTTAAATATAGATACTTTAAAAACAGCACTATTAACTACATGCAATTATAAGACGATATGTTTTCAATTTTCTTATTACCTAAGCTCAAACATAAACCTCCTTGAAAAGATCCATTCAAATGCCAAGTACAAATCTAGACCAAATTAGGTAAGTGAATATTGACTTATTAAAAATAAAAGTTCATTTGTAACTAAAATTACTTAACTTTTTTTATTTGAATATATATATATATATATATATATATATATATATATATATATATATATATATATATATATATATATATATATATATATATATATATATATATATATATATATATATGTGATAGAACGAGTTCAGAGCTGCATTCATTTCAACTTCTATCACATTTTATTTAAAACCATGAGGCTACCCACGTGCATCTTCGATTCGAGGCTTGGAGTCTTATCAACAGCTACCGGACGCCAATGTTTAAACAAGGAGGTTATCGTCCCCCCCCGTTCGCCCCCATACGCCGACCTCGCCAGATCGAGTTAGGCTTATGGGCAGATAAGGCATTGTTCCCCGGCTCGGCTGTGCGTTCCCTCCAAGCTTTCACTCCATTTTCCCCCACGCCAAGGAGATGTCCTGGCTATTTATATGGAAACTTTACCACTAAGATCAGATTGGAGATCCAGATTTTCGTCGCGAAACATCACCACGACCCTCTCTCCCTTTGTGCGCCAAGGGACCTCGACCTCGAGATTCACCATCACTTGTCCAGAAGGAGGACAATATTCCTTGAGTGCCAAAGGTTCGAGCCTTTAGTGACGCCAAGTCCCCAAGGCCTCCCCCCATCCTGTTGTTCAAGGAGAACAGCATTAGAACAGCCATTGTTCGTTTTGAGCCCTTCGCCAAGAAACGGTTCTCATCCCCCCCCTGTTGTTCAAGGAGAACAGCATTAGAACAGCCATTGTTCGTTTTGAGCCCTTCGCCAAGAAACGGTTCTCATCCCCCCCCCCCTGTTGTTCAAGGAAAACAGCATTAGAACAGCCATTGTTCGTTTTGAGCCCTTCGCCAAGAAACGGTTCTCATCCCCCCCTGTTGTTCAAGGAGAACAACATTAGAACAGCCATTGTTCGTTTTGAGCCCTTCGCCAAGAAACGGTTCTCACCCCCCCTGTTGTTCAAAGGAGAACAACATTAGAACAGCCATTGTTCTTGAGCCCGTAGACAAGAGACGGTTCTCATCCTCCCCCTTTGTTCAGAAGAGAACAACCTAGAACAGCCATTGTTCGTCAAGCCGTTCGTCGAGTAACGGTTCTCCTTTCCAAGACGCCACGTCAGAATCCTTTTATCCCCCCCCCTTCGGCTGGAACTCGCCAGCGGACCGAATATTCCTTCAAGTACCTTCCACTGCACCCTAATGAAGTTACGTAAGCCAAGCGTCACCTTTTGAGTATTGATCCCTTATTTGTCAATTCTATCCTGTGCTTTAAATGGTTTATCGAACCATCCCATCTCTTTAACTCCATATTTGTTTTACCTTTTTTGATCCCTTAAATCCTTGGATTAGCCCGAGTCTCCACGACCCTTTCCATTCTGTTTGTTAATATTTTCCGTTTTTGTGTTTTGTTTATAGTTATTATTAATAAAACTCTATTTTATTAATGATAGCAATATTATTATCCTTGAGCTCAGTTCCACTTCTTAAGCATTCTGAAGATACATAATATCGGCCGCCAGACAGTAAAAACGCACTCTAGAGATAATTAAGGAAGTTCCCTCAACGAATAGTGATATATGGTATATCGTCGGGAGTCATTCTACGACATATATATATATACTATTTACTTTGGTATCAGGTGTGTAAGGTTCAACGCTATATCTTTGCAAACACTGGTCTCAGTCGAGTAAAGCATAGTGTTATTCGTTATAATAATAGAATATAGTAGTTCCCTTTTGTTTTAACGATTGCTATCCCCTTTTTTTTTGGAAACTTAAGAAGCTGGAGTAGCTCAAGGAACGGTTATAATAATTTGTTTGTGTTTTTGTGATTTTAGTCAGTGGTTATTTAGATTGAGAAACCAAGTACGAATAGGTCAGTGCCCATATTTAGGTAGGCTAATTCTATAGAGGCATAATTCTTGTTGCGAGGAATTTTAGTTGGTTGACTAGTGCGCCCCCAAGTGCAAAGATGACTCAGTTTGAAATCTTTAAAGCGCAAGGAGAGTCCTGTGGACTTTCCGGAAAAGAACTAATTGAGTACATTCAAGAGGAGCAAAGAAAAGAGGAAGAAAGAGAAAGGGAAAGAGTAATCCGACGAGAGGAACGTGAAAGAGAAATACAACGAGAAGAAAGAGAAAGAGAGGAACGGATAAGACAAGCTGAGCTTCAGATTGAATTAGCTCGGATTAAAGCAGAAGTTCAAAGAAAAAAGGTAGAAAGAGAAAGGGAAAGAGTAATACAACGAGAAGAACGAGAAAAAGAAATCCAACGAGAAGAAAGAAGGACGGACTCGCGCTCCTTCCCAGGAAAGCTGACAAAGTTTCCGAGCCCCGTAAAACCCCAAAACTTCTTTCCCCAAAACCAACAACGGGACTCCAAACCTCCCGTTAAGACTTCTCCTCCATCTCTCTTCCCGAAGCGACCAACCATATACCTCACCTGTGGTGTAGAAAACCACATGAGCTGGAATTGCCCCCAAAATTCTAGGCTTAAAAGCGGACCAGCCCACCAAGCTCACCAGATTAATGCGACCCCGGCTCCCCCGGTGGTGCAGACCCAAGCAGAAACTTCTCCCCCTCCGTCAGGCCACCAGGTAAATTTTGTTTTTGGTAAAAGTTCATCGGGAACTTTGAAATATGAGGAGGGCAGCGTGGACAGCTGTCGAGTATCGACTCTCGTCAGGGACACAGGATGTACGTGTTTCATCGTGTCCGACGAACTCCTCCCAGTGGCCTCTAACCACGAAAAATTTGCGGTGGTACATGACCACCTTGGGCGGGCGAACCGATTCCCCGTCGCTAGATGTTACCTGCAGTGTCAATATTATAATGGCTGGGCTGAAGTCATTGTAGCACCCATACAATTCTGTTCCGTACTTATAGGACAGAGCCCCCAAGTAAGTTTCGACCCTGTGTTTCAGGCCGCCCTTCCTCAAGGCCGAGATAAGAAAGAAGCCCAGGAGCCCGTCCCCATCAGAACCCCGATACCGTCCGATTTCTCGGAGACCCCTAAACAGGACTTTAGGACGGCAAAAGAGGAATATGAATCACTAACACCCTTAGGTGATAAGGCCCCAGACAAGGACACGGAGACTGTCCCTGGACCCCAAGAAAAAAAGAAACCCCAACGCGCCCATGGAGATACCTTCGTAGAACTGGACGAAGCATCGGGGCTTGAAGAAGATTGCCCCGCGGAGTCCCTTAACGTAATCCAGACAGTGTGCATCCAACCTGATGCCGATTACCCTCCTCCTTCCCTACCAGGCGAGTCTTTAGAACCCTCTGACCTGGATAGTGACGCGCAGCTGACACCACGTCAGAAGAGTCAGATACAAGAACTAATTAAATGGAATCACCATTTACCCGCCCTATTAGGTCTTTTTGAGCAACTGCGTGAAAATGGCCTCACCATTGGCCCCAGCAAATGCCAGTTTGCCCACGAAACCATCAAATATTTGGGTTTCAAAATAGGACCAAGCCAGTTAGGTCCCCACGAGAACAAGATTAAGGCAATCGCCCACATGCCCCTCCCGATTACAAAGAAGCCATTAAGATCGATCCTAGGATCAGCTTCTCCCTATCAGCGATTTGTTCCGAATTTCGCTGCAATTTTGGCCCCCGTATGCCCCCTTCAGGAAAAGAATTTCTCCGATCGTTTACGTTGGAATGATGTCGCTGTTTCCCATTTTAATCAGCTCAAAAGTAAGTTCATTTCTGCCCCCATTTTTAAGTTGCCCAACCCGGAAAAATCCTTTGGGGTTAAGACCGACGTGATCAACGAGGGCATTGGAGGTGTACTTCTTCAATACGTGGATGACAGAACGAGTCATCCAGTTGCATATGCTAGTCTTCAATTATTACCACGCGGAAAGAGATATGCCACTAGAGAAAAGATAGCTCTATCAATTATCTGGGTCATAGACAAATTCAAGCTGTACTTGATATGTAAAGATTTTCAAATAGGAACCGACCACCGTCCGTTAGCCTATATTAGGAATTTGAGACACTCAAACGGCCGCATCATGCGCTGGAGTTTACTCTTGCAAGAGTATCAGTTTAAAATAAATTAGATTAAAGGTTCCGATAACCAGGTCGCTGACGCCCTCAGTAGAAATGCGTTACCGAATAGCGTAGAATAATTGTATACATAGGATTGGTATCTCCATGTAGGTATATACCGTCTTGTACGACTTAATTTAAGATTCTTTTGTAATATAATTAATTAATTTATATGTCTGAATTTTGTAACGCTCAATGTCTAATTTTTTGTATGTCTATATATTTGTTCTTATTAATTTACGTATAAATTATTTTGTCCCGTATGTCCTAAGTTTATATCATTTCATTGTTCCATGCCCTTTTTTTTTTCTTTGATTAAGTTGTATTAAAGGTTATTTTCCCCTGTAATCTAAAGATCAAAATAATCATGTATTGAGGTAATAATAGTTAGGTGCAGGAAGATACGGTTGGTACAAGAAAACGAGTTCCGACAACGGAGCTCTATCGTTGTCCCTTCTCTCTTTTTTTTTCGAAGTGACAACTTCCCCTGGAATGGAGGGGTGTGATAGAACGAGTTCAGAGCTGCATTCATTTCAACTTCTATCACATTTTATTTAAAACCATGAGGCTACCCACGTGCATCTTCGATTCGAGGCTTGGAGTCTTATCAACAGCTACCGGACGCCAATGTTTAAACAAGGAGGTTATCGTCCCCCCCCCGTTCGCCCCCATACGCAGACCTCGCCAGATCGAGTTAGGCTTATGGGCAGATAAGGCATTGTTCCCCGGCTCGGCTGTGCGTTCCCTCCAAGCTTTCACTCCATTTTCCCCCACGCCAAGGAGATGTCCTGGCTATTTATATGGAAACTTTACCACTAAGATCAGATTGGAGATCCAGATTTTCGTCGCGAAACATCACCACGACCCTCTCTCCCTTTGTGCGCCAAGGGACCTCGACCTCGAGATTCACCATCACTTGTCCAGAAGGAGGACAATATTCCTTGAGTGCCAAAGGTTCGAGCCTTTAGTGACGCCAAGTCCCCAAGGCCTCCCTCCCCCCCTGTTGTTCAAGGAGAACAGCATTAGAACAGCCATTGTTCGTTTTGAGCCCTTCGCCAAGAAACGGTTCTCATCCCCCCCCTGTTGTTCAAGGAGAACAGCATTAGAACAGCCATTGTTCGTTTTGAGCCCTTCGCCAAGAAACGGTTCTCATCCTCCCCCTGTTGTTCAAGGAGAACAGCATTAGAACAGCCATTGTTCGTTTTGAGCCCTTCGCCAAGAAACGGTTCTCATCCCCCCCCCTGTTGTTCAAGGAAAACAGCATTAGAACAGCCATTGTTCGTTTTGAGCCCTTCGCCAAGAAACGGTTCTCATCCCCCCCTGTTGTTCAAGGAGAACAACATTAGAACAGCCATTGTTCGTTTTGAGCCCTTCGCCAAGAAACGGTTCTCACCCCCCCTGTTGTTCAAAGGAGAACAACATTAGAACAGCCATTGTTCTTGAGCCCGTAGACAAGAGACGGTTCTCATCCTCCCCCTTTGTTCAGAAGAGAACAACCTAGAACAGCCATTGTTCGTCAAGCCGTTCGTCGAGTAACGGTTCTCCTTTCCAAGACGCCACGTCAGGATCCTTTTATCCCCCCCCTTCGGCTGGAACTCGCCAGCGGACCGAATATTCCTTCAAGTACCTTCCACTGCACCCTAATGAAGTTACGTAAGCCAAGCGTCACCTTTTGAGTATTGATCCCTTATTTGTCAATTCTATCCTGTGCTTTAAATGGTTTATCGAACCATCCCATCTCTTTAACTCCATATTTGTTTTACCTTTTTTGATCCCTTAAATCCTTGGATTAGCCCGAGTCTCCACGACCCTTTCCATTCTGTTTGTCAATTAAAAAATAAGAAACGAATAGTTAAATAACAAAGTAAACGAAAAAAAATAATTATATAGATATGGAGTTCTCTCATTTGTTTTATACTTGTGTTCCTAAATATATTGGAATATATTTTAGACTTTTATGATTCTTAGAAAAACTTTTTGATCAATTTCAAATGTTTGCTACAAATATATTTCATTCCGATTAGTTATTTAGCTCTTATTAAAGTTCAGACTTTTCTTCTTTTTTGTTTTTCGACAACCAAATATCCGCACTAACATTTAAATGCCGTTAATGGTTTTATTTGCTAGGAAAGAAAGAATATCCACACTCGCCCCTAACTTGTTATTTGGGTGAGCGAAACCGTCCATGACACAGCTCTGTCTTGTGGAGGGGCTACATTCTCAATACCCTTAAATTACTAAAAGTGTTCCTTTTACCACTTCTGGAAGTGGCCTAAGACAGATCCACCTCTACTAAAGAGGCAGCCAACTATGCTTAAATTTTGGCCCATATAAACGTCTTTTAAAGGTAAGGGATGTCATCCTATTCTTTTCTCTTGGTAGGAGAACTCACACCTGTGCCACTTTCTGACAGATGCCATTCGTTAAATCTTTATCTGAGATTTTGGCGGCGTGGGCCAACCAAGCGACAAAAAAAAAACATTGTTGGCAAATAAAAGGTTCGTGGAATGTACAAGAGCAGGGAGCTTCTTGAGATCCCTTGAGAAGAACTATAGTCTTCTCCTGGAGAGGGAGTTTTTCCATTTCTTCATGACCAGGTAGTTAAAATCAGCTTTCCTTTTCAGCGACTTTCTCTCTCGGATTTTGGCGGTCCCCTCTAATTACATACACCGCAGCCTCCGAAGTGAAAATAACACCATCTTTTAGGAATGAACCCATCACAAAAAGTGCAGGAACATAGGTCCTCTCCAGAAGCCCCAGAGGAGGACTATAAGTAACGTATGGCATTGGCCCATGTTTCCTTTGTTCAGGCCGAAAAATATTGACTCCTTTTGGGACAAGCAAGCCTTTTACTGAAGCTTGCACCTACTTGAAGGGTGGCACGCAGGCAACACAGACTGCATACCATGTCTTTTCTTGTCTTGTCCATGTCTTTGCCTTGCATCTCGAAGAGAAGCGGAATGGTCGCCCCAGACCATATAATGCACTAATCAGCTTAGGTCGGACCCCAGTAAGCCTAACATGGGTTAAAACAGCAAAATTTCCTTAAGAGTTGGTATTCAATTTCACTGTATGTGCGAAATTAAAGGAGCGTCATCCTAAAGCCAAAATCTCACTTAGGGCTAGCTGAAAAACGCTCTGAGAAAAACCGTTAAAGGAGGAGACGTGATGCAGTCTGTCCACGGATCCCCTCCCTGCTTCCCCTATGGGGGCGAAGTATAAAATCAAAAAATTTTGGAAAAACGGGGTAGATTACGTTAGTTTAGAAGACGACCAAGGCGGCAAGAGACCCGGCTACCAACAGAAGGGACTAAGAACAAGCTCATCCGAAGCCAGTTCTTGGTGGTCACACCAAATTTAGAAGCCTGTCAGAGGTAGATCGTTAGAGTGTTCTAGACAGCGAAGACCGGCATAAGTGCCCGGCGAACCAACGAGATGAACTAAGAAGAAGCTTATCCTCGAGCCCGGTCTTGGTGGTCACACCGAACTTTAAGTTAACTTGATTTAAGAAGCAAGTTTAACTAACTCTCTACAGAGAAACCCCCTATCCTGGTGTATCTCAAAGCACAGAGATAGTCCTCGTCATTGACAAATACCCCCAATGGAACTCCCTCAAGCACTCCCCTGAGTCAAAGGATTCACCCATTGGCTCATCGCTTGCCAGTGAGAATTATTCCCAGAGTATCCCGAAGAGAAGAAGAAACATTCTTTCCCTGTCCCGTGGTTAGATCATTTCCTCCAAAAGGCATGCGTCTTTCCTTCTGCCACACGCCCCGAAGTCTTCTGTGGCTTTAAAGTATTTCTCCCTTCTGCCCATCTGGACGCTGATCCACGAGTCGGCCGGGAAACTATATTCTTGAGGTCACTTAGCAATTGAGTCCAAAGTCAGACTCAAATCCGATTTTCTTGGAATCTCGAAAGGTATTTAAACCACTGGTATATGTTTCTTTAAGCTCAGTTGCATTCAAGATTAAAGTGCGCTGTAGGTCAACCATTACTATAAATTCAAGTATGTAAATTTAGAAAGCCTCACTTAAATTTTTTAAATTTATTTCTGTGTATTTAAGGTGTTAAATTTCATTGGTTTATGTTTTTAATTAAAGTTCTAGTTTTCATAGAAACATTTATTATTCAATCTTCAAAATCCTGAACACGGCACTAGGAACCCTCAAAGATTAACGTAATAATAATATTCATTATAATCAGGTAATCAGAATACAAAAAAAATATATAGCATTCTTAGAGAAAAAAAACTTAATCATGGAGCTTTGAAGTACGTAATCAGCCTATACGTACGAACTGCCATCACTCGGTCCTTCCTAAACCACGACAATTAATATTAGATTATTTAGTATGTAGAGATAGGAAATATTTGTTATTATTTTTATTTTATTTGACAAAAAGTACAAAGATAGGACGAAACAAAGAGCTCTTTCATCAAAAGAATTTAATGTCTTTTAATAGATTTCAGAGTGTGGTATTATAAATATATATCTAAAAAAATAATGAAGATTTAAGATTCTTTCAAAATTGCTGAAATATATGCAATAATCCTATATTTTAAGAATATTTAGGCTTTTTTTATGTAAAACATCTTCTCTGTCTCTGTGAATAATCCACTAGAAGTCAACAATCATTACAGGACTTCCTTTTCCTTTATAACAATTTTCTATAGTAGCAATATCTTGGTGGAATCTTTCACCATGCTTATCACTGACATTTGCTGGATACTCTGGAAAGAAAGACAGATATGAATGCAAAAAAATACACCTTTAGTGACATATTACATCCCAGATCATTATAAGACCTAATCAAATTCTGAACAAGAATGTGATAATTTTCTGATTTGTGCCTTCCAAGGAGACCATTACATACACCTTTGAAACTATGCCAGGCCTCAAATTCTGGCTTGCTCAATTTTGCTTCAAACTCACTATCTACCATAAGTTGTCGAATCTGAGGCATATCAAAGATTCCTTCTTTTATTTTAGTATCACTAATCTTAGGAAACTTTGTTTTTAAATATAAGAAGGATAGCTGGTCATGCTTTAAGGCTAATTTTATGTGAAGTGGTGGCAAAATTATGTTTTCTTTAGGAACCAATGGTTCGCGTATGACATTATAACAACCAACTTTATCTGTTCTCTTAAATGCCATTCCGAGCGTATGTAATGTTCTAAACCAATCTCTACTGTCTCACTGGCACAAAAAATACATAAATTTTGTGTAGCCTGACTGCAAACCATTTAAAATGTCTACTACCTTAAGGTCCGCACAAATCAATCATTTATGTTCACTTTATTGAGTGCTTTTTAGAATGAAATCTAAATTGTCATAAGTTTTTTTCAAAACAACAGATTGACCTACTGGTATCAATGGTAGTTTATTTCCATTATGCAGAAGCATGACTTTACTACTATATAAAGAAACGTCAATGAAAAGTCTCCATTGACTTGGTTCATAATGTATATCTAATTCTTCAAAGAGACGTGGAATATTATTAGAGTAGCATAAATTGTTGTCAAATGAAAATTTGTCTTGTAAATTGTTTGATCGAATGCGAAACTTAGTAATTCGAACATCTTCTGCTACTAAATATATTTCTTTCAGTCTTAAGGCCAGTAATTCATTCTGTTGCTTTGTTAAGTTTCGATCTCTTACAAGATCATCTAGATCAAGTTGTGAGAAGTAGTATCAACAGTTTCAGGACATAAATTTCAGTCTCCGGTTCACATGATTCCATATCTGCTTTAGTAGAGTTAGGGAAAACTATTTCTGAAGGTCGTTCAGGTAATGGAATGTCTTTTGAGTGAGGTAATAGGCCGAATATCAGATCTAAGGTTGTGATATACCACAGCTGAAGCGCACTTCGTTGTTTTACCTAAAAGTATAGAAATTATATGCATAAAATTGAATTTATAGTTATATACAAATGTGTGATTATAATAAAGTGGTTCTAAACTTAATTAATCTATATTTTAAAATAATAATATTACAGTATACTACTTACAATTACTTACTTCCTATGTCTACCAAACAGAAATAGCAGTAAGTGGCATGATCTTGGGGCTCTCGCCATACCATTGGAACACCAAATTGAAGGCTTTTAATTTTTCCTTTAGACCATTTAGATAAATAATTAAAGCATGTCGTGCAACAGATATGTGGTGCTCATGGTCTATCTTGGTCTCCAATTTTACATCCAAAATACAAATTATATACTTTTTTCACTAGAGAAGAAATTTTTCTTTGATTTTTTTAAATGTTACTGAACCACATATGTAGCAGAATTTATCTGGGCTATTTTTACACTGTCCTCTTGGCATTTTAATTAAAATGTTTGGTTTTATTTAAAATTTTATTTAGTTAAATAACCTTAAAATAAGAAATAAAAGAATAAAATTCATTAAAATCTTCAAAATTTGACAAAATAGTAGTAATTGACAACTTACAAAACCCTGAAGTCATTTCAATAAAAATGACTTCCATTTAGGAATTCTATACATAAAACTACATTAAATATTTTTATTTTAATCTTTTTAGTGGACAAAAGTTAAATTTTGTTAGACAGTCAAATAAATTATTATAATTTTCTTTCTTATACTAAAAAATTGTAAATTTATTAAATTTGGCAAAATTATTCTTAAAAATGAAATTAATTTTTACTCATTTAGCAATGCCATTCTGTTCCACTGAATATCTTTGAAAACTTTCAATGCTGTTCAAAATGTATTCTTAGAACAAAGAAAATGCTCTCTCAATATTAACCTTTCTATGTATTCTTCATCAACTGCAATGCCCCAGTACATTCACCTAATCACCCCAACCAATCACTTTGTGTTCTTATCTGAGAATATGGCTTATATTTGGTTAGTTATTTCTTTTGCCCTCTAATCTCCATTTACCTATTCGCCCCACCTTTTATCTCTCGTCTTGCTATCTCCCTAGAAAGTAGCTTCCCTTTATTTGTTTCTTCCTAACTATTTGGATAGCCTATTCTAGAGGAATGGGGCCAAATCCTGGATGAAATATTTTTGAGAGTTTTTACTTTCAAAATGTTTTGGAACTTATAGCAGGCTATATATGAAATCGCAGGGATGGTATTCGTGTTAGTTATGGAAATTCCTATAAACACGCAAGACTATTGAACAGTTAATTCATTTATTACTATTTCTGCCTGGTATAATACATATTTGCCAGACATCGTGTACAGCAATTTTTCATCTAAAACTCAAATGGTCGGCATCCTTGATTACCATAATCAAATCGATGAGGCAAGATTTGGCGGAAGACGGAATTACAATCGCCGAAGGATGGAAAAAGGTTATTATCCTGCATCCCCAGAAGATTTCGATGATAATTGGCCCAAAGAAATAGGGAGAAGATAAATAGTCTGTGGTTTTTGGGTTTGAAGGTAAAATATCATTGCTGATATCTTTACATACTAGGCCGTGACAAGGTAACTTTGCTGCCAATAATACGTACGGAATGTTAAGTTGGTTAGGTGATTCATTCCGACGATTGGCCAGCGCATCAAATTAATTCATGCCCGTAATGCTTCCACTCTACGGCTAATCATTAATTCCCTTGTGTCTACCTAACATAAGGTGCTGATACGCAGGGTATTGAGGTCTCGTGTTTGGATTAAAGAATAAATATACTGAATAAAAAAAAGAAAACTTTGAATCCAGTTAATACAATCTCATCTAGGTTAGTTTTGTTAGCAAATGGTGGGGAAGGAAGCAAACGATTTATTTATTTTTGTAGCCATTATTAGAGCTGTAGACAAGTTCTATTTATTAAAATTTCATTTTTATACTTCTTTTTCTTTGAAATATATCAAACCTTAAACTACTTCACATTAAGCATAACCTATTTTGCTTATGTACTAAATTAGTCTAATTACAAAATTTGTAATGTAAACTATCAAAGACCTTAGCTTAATATAGAGAAAATATGCAATCTAGACAAGGGCCAATTTTTCGAACACCGCATAATATAGTAACACCTATTAATCTCTACCCGATAAAAATAAGTAAAATAAATAACGATAATTTATGAGTAATCAGTGTAATTTTTCGAAATGAAACAAAGAATTAAGTACACAAAATAACCACCGGCATTTCAAGATTTCCAAATATGTCAGTTCTAAATTCGCATAACTCTTCCACTATTTTTCGATACCTACCTTCGTCTATAGTAAACGCTCTCGCTAAAACCGTCCCTTGTTCTTTCTCTGTCTGCAGGTTTCTCACCAAATATTATGTTAACAATATTTTTGTGTTAGTAGGCCGATCATTTACCATGGCCTCCATTCTAACATCTATCATCAATATTGACCCTTCTTTCTAAATAGAGTTAATTTCCTTGTAATCATATTATGTATATTAAATGATTTATCACACTCTCCTTCGTTTTTCTATCTGGTCTATTAATCTGTTTCCTACGTTAGTCACCAATTACATTTGGATGAGGAATTAAACGTCAATTAGAAACTAAATTCAAGTAATTTTCCCAAGCAAAACACTAATCAGAATCCAACTTCCCTTGAATATGCAAATATATCTATATCAGATAGATCCTTTTATTGAATATTAGATTGTTTTAGTAATTGATTCTCTCTTTGCACTAAAAATAGTTACGATAAAAATTGGATAAGGCACAGTGGAGGATTGTATTTGAGCCGAGAACATACCGAAGAATGATATCAAATATAATCTCTGAGCAAAAGTTTTAACCTAACTCGGTGGCTTTCAATTAAATTTGAAATTTCCAATTTCATTTATTATATAAATACTACCATGCAACAAATAAAATCCCATCTCAAATTTCATGAAAAGATATATAGGTATTTAGGGGTTTACGCACGTCACTCTGATAGTCTTTTTAATTATTTATGCGATCAACATTTGAATAATTAATATGATTTTTAAACTGTTGAATATTAATTACAAAAAACAAATTTTGCGTATTACAAAGTAATTAATTTAAGTAGAATTAAAAAATTAAATTAAAATTAATATTTAAGAATAGATGACGAAAACAGAATATGGCATTTCATTTAAAATATTTTAAAGAATATATATCTATACATATATACACAGTAATGTGCAAATTAGTTCTGACAGTGGTGAAATAATGCAATTATTTGATAATTGTTGTTTATATTTGAAAAGAATACGTGATACAGCATACTTGCGTGCCTAACGAATACGTTTTATCTTAATAGCAGAAGTCAATAATTGTTTACGTACAGGTTTTCTAGCAAATCTGCTAACTTTAATGAACCTTCGACCGGGAGGTTGAAAAATATACATTTACACCAGCTAAAGACAAATCTCTCTGGAGGCTTTACTGGTTTTCTTATAATCCTTCACACTATTTCTGATGAGAGCCTTGTCATCGTGAAGTGTTGTCCTTCATTTCTTCTACAATTTCCCTTTCGCAGTGTTGAATGTTCACCAGTGTTTTCAACTCTTTTCACAATGTTACCTACAGTTGATTTTGCTACCTTCAGGCCCTTAGAAATCCGTCTAATGCTAAAACTAGCATGTTTTCTAAGAGCTGTAACACCAGCACACGTCTTGGGTGTGATATTCATAATAAATTTATAATCTAATTGTCGTAGAAAAGGCTCCCGACGATATACTATATATTTATTCTTTGTGGGGATTATTCTATTTTCAAGTGCAGGGATTTAAATAGATGGCTGAGTATTATTCTAAGTTAATAAATAGGCCTGGAGTGGGCTTATTCATCTTCAATATATTTAAGAAGTGGAACGGAGCCCAAGGATAAATAAAATTGCTGTCATTAACAAAATACAATTTTATTAATTAAACTAACAAAAATTACACATGGAAAATATTTACATGACCGGGGATTAAAATGGGAGATGCACATAAAATGAAAAGGTCATAGGATAAATTTGACTAAGCGGTGTATTAAGATTTGGAGGGATTTAAATGACAAAACAAACAAGAAGGAAAGGATCGACTAAATTCGTGTTAAAGCACGGAGTTACGTTTGCAACAAAGTTAAATAATTAAATGCAATTTGTAGCTTACGTATTCATAAGGTCGGCGTGCAGGTGAAGGCGATTTGAAGGAATGGCTCTTATCCGACTGGCGATTTCCTTGCCAGGATGAGGGTTTTTTAGGGGATTGTCCTTAACGAGGGGGGGGGGACAGACTTCGAGGAGTGGGAGCGAAGTGAGGCTTGAAAGTACGAGCGATCCTTGAGAAGGGATACCAGAGATGTTCTAGATGAACAATTGAGGTTATTGTGGTAACCAGGCGTTCGCTTGAAGAACGTTAAAATGGTGAATTAAATTACCACTGACTTGGCGTCTCGAGGGGCACGAATCTTGGTACTCAAGGATATTGTCCTCTTCTGGACAATAAGGGGGTTCTCGAGAAGAGAGTTCCTAGATGCACAAGGGAGACCGGATCGGCGTGATGCCTGACGAAGATAATCGGGATCTTCTCAAAATGCAAAATTCTATTGCATAAATAGCCTGAGCCAGCCCCTCGGGTATGGGACAATGGGGGACTTCCATGGAATGTCCTAATGTCCTGCTAGCGATTCGAACACTCTTATCTTCCCATAAGCCTAACTCAATCTGGCCAGATCGACGCCTGCAGGCAAACGGGGAATTGAACCTCCTTGATTAAACTTGGGGCGGGGGGAGATAAGACTCGGGAAATGTTCGAGGCGATAAGAAAGCTATGCTCCTCTCTTCTCGCGGGATACAAGTGGAAAGCATGAATACAAATATGTGATAGAATCGAGGCGCGACAACCTCAGGCAATTTTATCACACTAATAATGATTGAAAGGTGAATATTCTGGCAGAACCAAGTACACCACGGAGCACGCTCCCAGGAATAATCATCCACGACAAGCTCTGGTGTAGCACTGTCGTTTTTAGTGTAGCTAGGGCACAACAAAACACTTGCCAGATGTTACGAGCACACTATTCTACACGGAAAACCAACAAAACTTCATTAGGAAATAGTCCAAAAATTTGGTACTATCCGAACTAATTTGCACAATACTGTATATATATATATATATATATATATATATATATATATATATATATATATATATATATATATTAAGTAAGAAGGACAAAACGAAGAAGGAGGGTCCCATATTTGTTCTCTACGTTTCGGGTTATTTCTAAACACATTTTTAAGAGCTAAAAAACAAATTTAAAATCTAAAGTTAAAAATATACTACAACATAAGTACAATATAATTAAAAATTGACGTAAACGGCGGTAAAATACTAAAATGAACATTATGTTAACGAAAACCAAACAAAAAAAAAACTAGTGAGGTATCAACAGTAGAAAATATTTTAAACAAAATTATATTAATCAAATGCAAACAAAATAAACATAACGTTGCAGAACTTGAGAATAAAATGGTGGGGAGGGTGGTATAAGAATTGAAAAGAAAATACAATATAATTAAACAAAATAAAGAAACAGAACAGAACCATACATCGTCGAATAACAATGAGAAGTGAAAACGGGCAGGAAATTTAAGATTGAATACAGTTTGGTTGATTGTTAAGTTATAGATAACGGAAAGGATGACACGTCATTATTTAAATTTGGGTGGTTTTATTTAATACATAGCGATTCTTTAATGCAGAGAGTGGATGTATATGTAGCAAATTTTAATACAGAAAAATCATTTAACGATACATGTGCCTAACTATCTATTGCATGTTTTCTGATAAAGGAATACTCTTTATTGCTCAATGTTTTACCGGTTCTATAGCTTAAACCCATGGGAGAACAGTATCTTCCTGGAGAGAACGCACAGTGATTCCTATATAGGTCCCCTGCTTACAGCTGGGGCAAGTAAATTTATATACTATGCACGAACTAACGGCATAAGAATACCATTCCTTACTCTGATAAAATTGCCGATAATTTTGCTGTTAATGAAAATAAGTTTAAAATTTATTTGACAGTAAAATTTCCTTACAATGGTAGATAAATGTCTCTGGAGCCGGTTATTAACTTTATATTTTAAATTTGTTTTATAGCTCCTGAAGATGGGTTTAGAAATAATCCGAAACGTAGAGAATAAAGATGGGACCCGCCTTCTTCGTTTTGTCCTTCTTATTTAATATTAAACTCAAGCTTTGTCGAAGAAATCCTGGCGAATATATATATATATATATATATATATATATATATATATATATATATATATATATATATATATATATATATATATATACATATATATATATATATATATATATATATATATATATATATATATATATATATATATATACAGCCTTGTCCAAATTTATGGGGCAGGTATGAAAAAGGAAAGAACATGATTGAAACATATTTATTTGGTTCTTAACATAATAAAAATATATCTTTTTGCTATATTATATCAATAATTAATATTGATCTGTCCTCCTGTTGCTTTTATGCGTTTTTACATACTTGATACTAAGTTGACAAAGGTAGATGGCTCAATTTTCTGCCACTCCTCATGAGATTTGACTGTATTTTGAGGAACATTTTGCAGGGTGACCACAAATGTTCAATGGGGAGATTAATGGGGCCATTCCATCAACGTCACGCCTTTCTTTTGAAACCCACCCAACCTTTGAAGACATTTTTAACAAAAATAACGACTTGTAGGTTAAAAATAAGAAAATCACTGAAACAAGGTCTGCTGACCAAAATATCGCATGCCCTCACTTATTCTTGTTGTTATAAGACGATTACACCATCTGGAATGTGAGTGTTGGTATTCAATCTTCCCTCGCGAGTGAACAACAATCCTAGACCGAAGATGACATCCCTCCCCCATCCCCAGAAAACAGTACACTGCCACCTCCTACCCCCAATTCTTCGATGAACATAAACAGCTTAAATGGTTCCAAGGATCTGATGGAAAATACCAATTTTACTGGTCATTTTTGGTATCCAATAAAAATATGCACAAGCGTAATTCATTTGGGAAAACTAATGTGGACAACCTACCTCAAAGTTGCTTTCATCAGACAAAACAACTTTAGCCCAATCTTCATGTTCTTTTACCAAAACAATCGCGTTTTTCTGTTCACCAAAGACAGCCACGGTTTCTTTCTAGCCTTGCATACTTTCAGTATAGATTCTTATAAACATCTTAACACTGTGCGTCTTGATATTTCTTTGTTTTTTGCTGCCCAAAAATCAGCAGTTACCTCAAAAAGAGTTTTTTTCCTATCGGCCAGAGATGCCCCTTTCAGCAACCTCTTTTTTCTTGGAGTTGTACAACTCTTCCGCCCTTGACCATCACGGTTTTTGAAAGAATTAATATCATTGTACCTTTAATGGTTATTTGGAGACAGATTCTCGACCGTTTCAATTTTCTTAAAATTTTGACTTTTTAGTTCATGAAACTGTTTCTTTGAAGACACTTTTAACAAAAATTACAACCTGTAAGTTAAAAATAAGTTAATCACTTATTCTGATATATGAGCTTACGACCTTCTTAAATTTCAATAATTCTCTGACTAACCTTGGAAGGATTTTGGCAATTCTATCATTTGCAAGAAAATGTAAAACAACATAAGGGTTTTAAATTCTGTTATAATTGACCTTATAGTTATGATGTTATTGCCAAGGCAAAATAATTACCGAGCTTACTTGGGAGGACTTTGGCAATTACATATATCATTCAAAAGAGAATGTAAGAGGAGAACATAAGGATTTCAACTATCGTGAGAATCGAATGAATATTCATGATATTATTGTCAAAACAAAATAATTCCGTGGTTTTATCATGTCTTATAATGGAAAGATTCAAATAATTTCACTCTTTCCTCTCAAGAATTAGATCAAGATTTTTCTGTAAAGCTATATCTTAATAGTAAAGAAGTTAATTTTGGTGAATCTGATAGAAAAAAAGATATATATTATAGACTGCATATCACAATCAATCTGATTGTGATATAAAGTTACTAAAATCTCTACATACTGGTCAAGTTTCTTTTAAGAGGACGCCAAGGGGTGACCCCATCGTAACGCCAATTTTTACATTGGCTCAAATTAGAAAAAGATTTTCTTGAGCAATATAGCGCCTAAGCCTTCCATCTATGCGCGCTATCTCGATAACATAATTTTAAATACGGATAACCTCAAACAGATGAACGGCCTAGTTAAATCATTCAAGAACAATTCCTGCCTGAATTTCCCCCTTGAAACCGTAGATGAAGGATTCCTTTCCTCCCTTGATATCCTCATAAGTGCCCAGGAGCCTAAATTTGTGATCCAAGTATACGTTAAGCCCACGAACTTAGGTTTCTGCTTAAACGGTTCTTCCCAGTGTCCTGAACGCTACAAGAAATCAGTCATTAATGCCATAGTTAACAGGGTAATTTCCCATTTATTTTCCTAATGGCTCTTTATCTCTCGTTAACAACTGCTACCCAGAAGAATCCATCGACGCCACCATAAAAGATAAAATGAACTTCGCTGCTGGTCCTGGCGTCGGATCTACTCAGAGAAAGAATAATATCGACCTTTATTACAAGGAAAATATGAACACCGGCTATCGTGTAGACGAAAAGGCTCTCAAAGCCATTCGACATCGTAATATGCCCCCAAATGACTCTAATACGGATATAAATCTGATTATATACTACAAGAACAGGAAAACAAGTAGTTGCATCATGAAAAACAGCTGTCTGCCTCTGACGAGCGAACTCCAGGAGACTAACGTCGAGTGAACAAATATTCGTGCAAAGTCGGTGAGTGCGAACACCGCAATTAAAAGTACATCGGCGTAACCTCCACAACCCTGGAAGGCGACTGACAGCTCACCTTCAAGATAGCACGATTAAAAAACACGCCCTCTCTCATGGCACTACCCTAACCCGTGAAAAGCTAAATAAAGACACATCCATCATCCTGAGACTCCAAAACCGAAGAAGATTGCGGCTGGCCGAAGCTGTAATTATTCAAATAAAGAAACCGGCAATTAACATTTAACTTCAGCCGGAAACGGGACTCCGGACATTTCGGCGTCTCCGACTTGATCGCCTTTAAAAGAAGCACTTTCCAAATTTGATTTTCCTTTGCCTCCTTTGCCAGAGAATTACATCGGAGCGACAAATAGTCAGACCGGGACTTGGACTTAAAAAGTGGTGAAATTTAAGGAGAGAAAGAGAGACAGAGAGATAGTGAGAGATTAAAGTGGTGAAATTGGGTGAGTTTAAAGGATAGAGGTGGTATGGGAGACAGAAGGAATAGGTCCCTGGTGAAAGGGAATCTCTGTTTGATAAGGTATTTTGTGTTTGTTTTTGTTTTGTTTCTTGTTGTTTTTGTTGTTGTTGTTTGTTGTTGTTGATTTTTCTCAACTATAAAATTTATAGTTTATGATAATTAAATTAAAAATGTAATTTAATTAGTTTATATATGATCTTATTGGCATTCAAGCCTTTATTTGAGGCGGGGGGTAGGTCCCCGCTATAGGTTTTTGAAAAAAAAATTTAGTTAATTTTAGCTTTTGATATTTCCTAGCAAAATTTGTAAAAATAGATAATCTTACTGATGGTATGTAAATTTATACTAAAGAAACCTGAGCATTACACTTGGCGTTTGTTGTGTTTTGTCGATTTTGTCATGCGTATTTTGGAGTCACGTCGCCATTAGTCCATGTCTTACTACTTTAAATGGTCTTATTGGTCAAGCGACCTCAATGTCTAGGTGTCTACAAGAGAACTCTGGGGACAAGCGGGTACCAATGACTTGCCAGATTCTCTTAGCCCCCTCATGGAGCGCCACGTTGAGCAGAGATAATCCAACCGAGTCGTGGAGATCGTTCTGTCGTTTGTGTTCTCTTCTTCGGGAGTTTGTGATGATAAGCACCGCTTTGCTCTGGACCTAAGGTAGTTTCGAAATTTGTGTCTCGGCGCTCGCGTTCAGCGGCACCGACGGGTACGGGAGCCTTGAGCGAATGCACGCATTGAATACCTTGAGTTTATTTGAGGGATTTAAGTCACGGAACCTATAAAACTCCCTTAAATCTCTCTTGCTATTTGCGACTGTTCACTCGATATGACTTGTGTAGCCCCTGGTGGTGATTTTGAGCACAAGAACCGTCACTGCCATGCAGTAGGGGATTCGCTCCCCGTCTATACGTATATCGTTAAAGGTCTTGCGAAACATGGGAATTATTTTGAATTTTTGGCCAGGGGTTGATATCTTCCACTTCCTCTCGAAAGAGTTGATGTTAGCTATCTCCCTAGCCGTATTCCTTGACATAATTTCCCGGGGTACATAAGCGGCGGTACAAATTTGCGATATTTTGTCAGTGAATTGTACGTATATCATACCCTCGGAGAGAGTTTGTGGTAGGTCACATGTAAAAATATTGTATAAAGGGGACTGAGACAGCCCCCTTGTGGTACCCTTGCTTCGAGTTAGAATTCGGGGACTTTATGTTCTCTGATTTGTATGTATGCTCTCCTCTTCATTATGTAGTCGCACAATATCCAGTAAAGAATGGGGTTGAGGCCTACTTGAAGGATCTTAAATTGTAGGCCTCTCTTACAAACCTCGTCAAAGGCTTTCTGGAAATTGCGGAGCACTAGGTAGGCATGCCTTTTGTCTACCTTGATCCTCGAAAGCTTTTCGGTAACAACGGCTAGTGCCCTGTCAGTCCTTATTTTCCTTCAGAAGCCATGTTACTGCTCCTTATGCAAGTTGGCTTCATTGAGAAAAGAGTTGTCTCTGTTAACCAATATCTTCTCGAAATAGGGCAGGGCAGTCCGGGAGCTTGCCCGATTTAGTGATAAAAATCATCTTGGCCAATTTCCACTGATCGGGGAAAAAGCCCGTGTTCAGAGTGGCGTTCATGATGTTGAGAAGGCCACTCCAAACGTTAGGCGGGGCCTGAATGAAATTCTCGCGGGTTAGCCCTGTAATAACAGGAGCTCTTTGACGGAAGAGCTTTAGAGTAACAGAGCCTTCTAGGGCAGTTATTTTACTGCCATAGCCCTCCTTCAATCTTTATTGCGACACACAGTGGTAAGAAGAGGTTTTGTATATTTTTGTGTTTAACTGTTTGACTGAAGCTAAATGATATATCTGTATCTAATGACACTGTATCGAGACGGATAAATGAAATCTCACAAAACATCAGTGAACAAGTTATGGATGAAATAAAGAAATCTCCACGGTTTGCAATACAGTTGGATGAATCAACTGATGTCTCGCTCTGCTCTCAGCTAATGGTGTTTGCGCGATATATGGTTAAGGAAGACTTCAAAGAAGAAATTCTTTTTTGCAAGACTCTTGACACCACCACGTGGGCTCAGGATGTCTTATAAATTTTCAACAGTTTCTTTTAAGCAAATGGTCTCGATTGGGGAAATTTAGTGGGTGTTACCACTGATGGTGCACCTGCGATGCTAGGCTCAAGATCAGGCTTCCAAGCATTGGCAAAATAGCGTTCTTCATTGGCAACTGTCGTTCACTGCTTTATTCACAGAGTGGCATTGGCATCAAAAACATTACCTGTTCACCTGAACATCGTTTTCAAAGGACTGGTGAAGGTGGTTAATTATATCAAATCGTCAGCATTGAACACCAGGCTGTTCAAAAAAATATGTCAGGACATGGGTTCTGACTTTAAGGTGTTGCTGTTCTACGCTTCTGTAGGGTCGTTGTCAGCAGGGAACGTGTTCAACAGAATATTGGAACTGAGAGAAGAGTTTACTTTATTTCTCCAGTCTCAAGGGAAACAGGATTTCAGAATAATGCTAACACAGTCAGAATTGGCACTTGCATACCTCACTGATATTTTTAGAATTTTGAACAAACTAAATCTTCAACTGCAAGGGAAAGGTGCAAATCTATTCACTCACCAAGGCATCATCAAGGCTTTTCTTGCGAAATTAGAACTCTGGATCACACGAGTCGAAGGTAACAATTTGGTTCAGTTTCCATGTTTGTATGCCATGCTCGGAGAAAAGAAAGGCATTCAGATGCAAATTCTCGAGCATTTACGAAAGCTGCGGGAGGAATTTCAGCGATACTTTCCGGAGGTGAACATGACAACGGATTAGTTATCCTTCATCAGGAATCCATTCACAGCAAATGTTCATAGCATTCCAGAGGATCTGCAGGAGGAATTCTTGGAGCTGAAGAATGATTTGGCGTCTCAAGATGTGTACCAGCAGTAAATTTTGGGCTTCTATGATTGGTAGTTACCCAAATTTGTCATCACATGCAGTTAAATGTCTCTTAGCATTTGCATCAACCTACATGTGCGAGAGAGGATTTTCATGTTTGTTGCACATTAAGTCGAGACAGAGAGATCGGCTTGCAGTGGAAAGTGATATTCGTTGTGCGCTATCAAGCACCACTCCTAACATTGAAAAGCTTGTCAGTGAGAAGAGAATCCAAAAGTCTGGTTGCAAGGAATAATGAGTTAGTCGAATTGGAAATAAAAAATTTTCGTTGTTTATTATTACAATCTTACATTATTTCATTTTTTTTAACATACATTTTATGGCAAAATGATAGATAAACATTCATGTAATTTCAAGATATTATTTTTGAAAGAAGTATATTTCAGATTAAAATGTTACCTGCTAATTATTTTATATAATTTTTTGAAATTCTGATTTGAAGAAATATATTTGAAGCCAAAATGCTTGTTGTGTATGCTTACTTTATACTTACTCAAATATGGAATGGTCCATAATATTCTTTTAATTGAGCTGGTAGTCCATGGTCTGAAACGAGTTGAGAACCACTGATATAAGAGGACGGGGATATAATTTATGAGGTAATTTCTATAATTTTCCTAGTTCTCTTTCTGGTAGCTATTGCGTTCGGGGATTTTAATTTGAATGGGATTTATTCCTATTGTAATTTTAATAGCCTGGTAGTCGTTCAGAATGAGGTAAATTTAAGGAAACCTGATACTAGATAGGTCTATATCGGATTTCGTGGCTGATGTCCCAGATATGTACGTCGGGAATTCTGGTCTAAACCTTGTCATGTATTGTCTGTCAAGTAGTAGTTCTATGTTTCTACCTGCATTTTTGTAAGTGCTATAACCTGCGGCTGCGCATCTTGCGTTTAAATCTCCGGTGAAGATGACGTTTTTCCGGTGGTTAAACACCTACAAAAGATTATGCATGGGCACATAGCCTGGTCTTAGGGGTTGGTACCCTGTGGCCACGACCAGTCCCCCTAGGGCAGTACCCACTTCACTGGCATGGTATGATTCATCTAATTCTTCCAGGGTCGTGTATTTTAGTCCTCTTTTGACTGCTATTGCGCAGCTGTTATACCGTTCCAGACTGTGATTTTTTTTTAATTTCATCGTATTGAAATATTTTTTAATGTTTTTGCGCGGCTAGTACGTGTTCAGAAATAAGTATTATGTCAGGGTTACTCTGTCGCATAATATTACCATAGATGGAACTTTTCGTCCCACCCATTTACATTTATGTGTATTATTGTAAGTCTGTCTTCCATTTTGTGTAGTGTTGGTTCTATAGTGTATGTGATTAAAGTAGACGTTTATTCGCGTTCTTTTTTAGCCCCGTGTGGTGTAATGGGCGGGGTTTGCCACCTGCCGTTTATTTTTCTCTTATATTCTGTGTCTGTGATCGTGTGAAAGCAGTCTGGGGTGAGTTTAACTATATTTTGAGCGAGAGCATCTTCGACCTGCCGCTCAGGAACATCACTTGAACATTCCCACTTGTACCTTCCGGTCCTAAGACCTTCAGCTATTTCGCGGGTATCTCGCTCCGTTTGGAAGGGAGCAGATTCGGTGGCAAATATTTTGAGGTTGAATCCCCTCGCGTGGTATTTGAGCTGGTGCTCTCTACCTCGCGATGAGGAGGAGGTTGACCTTGGAGGGCAGGTTTTGGAGGTTTTCTTTGATCGTGGAGACGTGGCCTCCTCGGGTCACACTGTTTCCTTGTTGAGGGTTTGCGTGTGTGTGTCTTTTGTTTTTTGCAGTATTATTCTCGGATGTTGTGGGGACTTGTTCTAGTGTCTGTGAGTTTATTTATATATTTAGACGTGGGTCGCATGCACTGGCTTTTTTGTGGGGCTTGGGAAGTTTTTTACATGAATTTCGCGCTGAGGGGCTAGATTAATGCGTATAACCTCTTCCGATGGCAAGTTTTCCGAAAACCACATCTCTTCTAAGCCGTTTTTAACCAGCATGCGGTTGACTTCCGTGGCGAAGATACCGGGACCTATATATATACCTATATATATATGCAACGCTAAAGTTTAGCACTATCTTCTAAAAAATATTAAAAAATGTGCATAGATATTCGAAATAAATCATTAATCTTTATTTAATTGATTATTTAATACATTATACAAGATAATATGGCAATTCTCGAGTTTATGGGCCCACGCTAGGGGGCCCTGTTTCTGGGCTATAATTTAGGCCTAATGGCGTCGGACGGTAGGTTCGAATGTAGCCAATCACGGCGTTGTATTCTTTTGTGATTTGTTTTGGGCTAACTATTCTTTATTATTTAGTAAGTCCCTGCACTTCTACTCGATTATATTAATTACTAATGTAATGAATTTGGTAATACTTCAGTTTAGAGGCGCTATACTGGGCTATAATTTAAGCTTCATTTGGATATACCCAATCACGGCCTTTTATTTGTTGTTATATTATTTTTAGCCGTTCTTCTTTATTATTTAGTAACTGCCTGCACTTAATTATATTATTTAGTAATGCGTTGATTTTTTATGTTTAGTAATGTAGTAGATTTTTTATGCTTCGTTTACCTTAAATAAACCATTATTTTCACACACTGGCAACCTTTAATTTGACCTCATTTTTAACATTGGCAACGCTGAAGCGAAGTAGTTAAAAGAGTTCGATTCTTCTCCATTCGGTTTCTTTAATTTGCTAATTCTTGGTCAATTTAATAGACTTTTGTATATATCATGACCTCATTTTAAAAGCGAAGATTTGCAACAGGTGTGGAAAATAAACACGATTACAATAGTGATAGGTGGAGATGGTTTAGATTTTGTCGTAATTATTTATTAGGTGATCTAAGAGGACGATAGCGCCGCCGATATTTAGCAATCGCCTTTCGAAATCAAATCTGATGGTAGCCCTTCGGATTAGGAATATTACGAGTTTTATTTTAAAGTTGTGGGGGGTATGGCGGCGCTGTCGTCTCTATTATTTCGATAGACGTGCAGAGCCGATCGCATTAATCGTAGCCCAAAATTGTATCTCAGAAATAGCACGCCCTAGTGCGCGCCCATAAACTTAAGTATTACCAATATTATACTATAGATACGTTATGACTAAATTATAACTAAACACAATTTTTTAGAGCTTTTTCGAAAAACAAATTTAATTGTTGAAAAAAGTTTACCTTTAAATTTTCAGAGCACGAATACTTTCTCTTATGCATATCTCTCTGGGGAGCCAATCAGATGTCCGCTAACATCACTGGAGTACATTTTTCCCTTTTCATTTGTTTCAATCGTAGCGATTCCTTGATAGAATCTTTCTCTATGTTGATTGCTAACTTCTGCCGCACTCTCTTGGACACAAGAGATCTAAGAATGAAGTAAAAGCTGTTTTAGGGACACACATGTAGCTTAGATCTTTATATTAATTAAGCATATTTAAGAAACAAGCTTTTTAGTTAGCAGCTCTCTGTTTTCCTTTCAATATATTACACTCGCCAGTCAAAGATTACTGGGTCTCAAATTCTACCTCATTCATATTAGTTTCAAATACATTACTTACTAAGAGTGCTGAGTTTGAGGGCAAACACAGATCTCTTGCTTTAGTTTCGTTTCATAACGCTTTAGAAATATAACTTTAAGATATTCAAAATATGGTTGATTATGCTTCAAGGCTATAAAGAGGAGAATGATTATTTTTCTTCAACTAGTAGTTCAAGAATGATATTATGTGAGCAAAATGTTATCGACTAGTTCCAAGATGGCTAGTTAAAGCGTGTGCAATATTTCACTCAAGAACTATTCTCCCGATTGCATAAAAACCACATAAAATTAGTCTAACGAGACTGGAGCTCATTTACCATTGCTACTACTCTTTTGTTGCGCATATACTTAATAAATTATCAATTAAAATCAATAGTTTCATAAGTTCTTTTAAAAAAAATCAATATGTCGTTGTGCATTAGGGGACCTTTTATGATATAAAGCGACGCATTAATGTAAAGTTCCCACTGACTAGAATCATGGGCAAATGGCACTCTTCTAAAATCATTGGTAAATAATTGCCAAAAGCATTATTTGTTTAATATTGAAAAGTTTTCTTGTAAATCTTTAAAGCCACTTCGCAAAACAGATATGCGAACATATTTACCTAATAGTTTTTGCGATAAATCACGACACTCGAAGGCGTCAGTTAGTTTGCACACATAAGTCACGAACCAAATCATTTAGCTCCTGTTTAGTCATGGATTTAGGAGAGAAATCTGTCTCATATGCCACATATAAGTTATCCTTTTAATGTTCGTCATAATAATCTAATGGATCGGAAAGTAATAATTCAGTAGGTGGTTTTGGTATTAGTATTTTGGATAAGTCAGGTACTGGGCAGATGGCAACTTGAAGATTGGGATAGAGCAGTGATGACAGACACGCTGTAATTTTGCGTATAACTAAAAGAAATATATGTGTGATTTGAATTATTTATCGCTTATCCAATTAATGTAATTGTTCTAAAGCTTGTTGTTATATATCTACATATTTGGGGTAAACTATAAAATAAAATACTTATTCTGAGTCCACAATAAACAGTAATAGCACTCAGTTATATGAGCTTATGTTTCACACCAAAACTTCGGCACTCTAAATTATAAATTATTTAATTTCCCATTAGATCATTTGGAATAATTTTGCAGCCAAAATAAAGTTTATGGTTTTTAATTAAAGGACTGATTTTCCAATATTTTAAGAAAAATTTAAAGAGTCACATTTGTAATAAAAAGAGTCTGAAGGATTCTTACATTGTCTTCTGGAATATTTCATTATCATTCTAATTCAATTTCCAAATCTTAGCTAAGAGAGTTAAAAATTCTGAAAAAAAGCATTGATTAACAATCAACTTTCACTGTATGAAGTAAATTTTCAAATTGTACATGAAATAAACCGTAGAGAATAACATTCACATCGCTCTAGAATTTTGAAGGCTGAAGTTTGTTGGACAGTGTAATTAAGTTAATAATAAATTAATAGCGAAGTAGTAATATTTGTTTTTATACTGGCTACTGGACTTAGTAAACTCTTATTTTATTACTGTTAATACAATAAATCTATTAAAGCTTCCACAATCCCTAGATAAATATGAAGTTGTTTGGCACAGGAGATGTACAGAACCTCCCTATAAGCTAAAAGGTTAAGTATATTCCAAATACTTCTTGCATCTCTAATTTCATAAGCAAAGGTCTTAAAATTTTTCTAGCTAAAATAATCGAGGATTTATCATCCCTCACTTAAATATTTCTCGTGATAATTTGTGATTAGTAATGATTATTCAATTTAATTAAATAACAAATGATAATTAAACTTATCAAACTAATATTATACAAAAAAATACCGTACATAATTTTATTCAGGGCAAATGAATTAACAAAAAATGAAGATAAATCTTAAGAATGTTATTGTATCTTTTCCAAATTCTCTTAAAAAAATGTAATAAAAAGGAACCACTCAAAACTTAATCGCAATTACATTCCGTAAATATATTTGCTGTGTTAATCATTTATCCATTGATCCGTTCGATTACCTTTAGCTGCTACCCAAATGTTTTCGTCTATTTGTTATTGTTTTCCAATAAAATAATAGCCAATATTTTGGAGAGAAAACTGAAATGCTTCCATTTTCCGTTCTCTCAAAATATATTTTTATTTCTACAAATACAGCTAAAATTTGATAATTTTAATAATATATAATATTGTTCTTTATGTATGCTAATATTTTAATACTTTGCTTGAATACTTTTCATAATATAGATTTAATGTATTCCTACGTTAGCCAATCATGATATTTCATTAAGCACTAGTTAATCTTAATTCAAAAAATTGTCCGATTGTTTATTGTTTGGGGGGGGGAGGTGATTTTTTATTATGGATAATAGTTGAATACGACGAACATAATTAGGCACAGAGTAATGGGAGGGAATCTGTCATTTGTCAGCTTCTAAAATGTCTGGTTTTGCGGTCTTTAAAGGAGTTGGAAGATACCTGCGTAAATGCTCACTTTATTGGCAAGGTAAAACATATCATTTTTAGTGAAAATGAGAAGACGAACAAGATTAATTAGATAACTGAAGTATCAGCAGATAATGGCATACAGACAATTACAACTAAAATAGGATTACAAACGAATAGCTAGAAATACGAATCCGACAACAGTTTTAGGAGGAATAATTACTAATAAAGGTTGGATCGCCTTATATAAACAAACACTACAATGAAAAGAGACAAATAGACACAGATAAAAAACAGAAATATGTAGGTTTGACGGGAAACAACTTTTAACTTAATAACGCTAAATATAACTACAACCTACCATGAACAGAGGTTAGCTTGGTCTCCAGGCAAAGGGGCATCTCTTTGCAAACCTTTTACATTATTCAGCAACAATTCTTCGTCAACTCTCACATTCACACATGAGACTCACAGTTGATATGAGTGAGAGAGGTCACATTCACACATGAGACTTACAGTTGATATGAGTGAGAGAGGTCCCGATAAACAGCATTGATCGAAATTAGATACAAGCTACACATTGAGGTTTGGACTTCACGTTAAGCTGTAAGTCCCACGACTCTTTAGGTCCACTTTTTTGTCTCTTACTCTATTTCCGCGAAGGCCCTAACTGTAAACTTTATTTATTCCCTCCCTCTTACTCCTGTCCACCTTACCCAGATTGCCTGTAACCTACTCAACGCTGTGGCTTCGAAGGACTATCAAGAAGTACTGGGCCTCGCCCTCCCTCATGAGCCACTTTTTTGAGGGCCAACGGGATCAGGGTTCGGGGATTGGGCGAGCTGTTCCCTGTCTCGTATTTTTCTTTTCATTTTATTTCATTTCATTTAAAAATTATAATTTTTTGTAGAAATACCAATTTTCGTCATGTATTCAGAAGCTTAAGAAATGAAAAGTCATCCCTCGAGTATAGCAAATATCTATTTTAATATTTCCCATTATGGGACCTTGGATGCTAAATCATCCATCATATATACGAGTACTGTACTATAAATCAGCTAATACTTTATGGGATGTTGAGCGATGCATACGTTACTCATTTCGTCCAAGAGGAAATTTATATAACAAGAACTAACAAATATTATCACTGTAGTAACTATCTGTGGGTATGTCGATGGGAAAATCTAACTTTTAGGGTCTAATCTGACTATTAGAAATACGAAATCCTTAATAACTCATTTTCAGCATTTTCCCCTCATCTTAATTCTCAATTCTCTTCCAGTCAATGTTTTTTTAATCGATCGCAGAGGTTAGAAAATTTCTGCATTCAAATTGGATGCTTTGAAAATCATTCAACTGAATCTCAAATTATCCACCGAAATTCACGGAATTATTTTCAACTTCATTTATCTCAGTTTACGCCGTCTTCCAACTTAATGAATTTTTCACTCAAAAAGAAAATAGACTTTGTAATTCGAGATTTTTATTTAAAAATACTAGTTTCTGGAATATACAAGGACTGAAAATAAAAACGGACTGTGCTTATCGGAACTAGTATCATGTAATAAACTTTTCTTTAAACGTTTCGAAGACAACTTTATAAAATTTAAGTCTCTACCAATTCTCGGAGCTTCGAAAATATTAAAATGGATTAGTTAAATCTTAATAAATGACTCTTATGATCGCAAATAAAGCCTTTCAGCTTAATCACAAAATGTTTTTTGGATATTGAAGATAAAAGGTCTAGCCCAGTAATTCCCAAAGTGGGGCGTACGGACCACCGGTGAGGCCTGGGAAAATCTTGGTGAGGCGTGGGCGTGAAATCCATGAATATGTTTTGACAATGAACATACATTGTTTTTTTTCTAATTGCATTAAATAACAACTTGGCAATCATGAGATATAGAAAGTGAGATAAAAATTGTTTCATGGTTAAATTAGCTCAGTCTTTTCAACTTGTTGTTGACATCTTTGGTAATTTGTTATTGACACTCTATTTGCTGTTTTAGTTGCTGTGTCAGTGGTTAAATTAGCTGAGAAGAAAGTATGTTCATTGTTTTGTGTTCAATAGATACTCGTATGTGATATTCTTTTGTAATCCATAATTAATATGACAATATCAAAAACGTTAGAATTTTCTAACCGTGTTTTTCAACCACGCGTGTGGAACTCATTTAACTGGAATGTTATTATGGGGCTAAGGTAGAGAAGAGGATGGAAAACACTGGAACTATAACCGAACTCTGTAATTTTAACTTCACTGGGACTATAACCAAACTTTAAACTTTTTAAATTTTACTTTATGTTTCTAGGAATAAAAAATATCTATTCATATGAACACTCAAAAATGAACATCGTTTGATTCATCTTTATATCCAGTCTTTAAAAGTGCAGGCCACAATGCCCGCCAGCTCCTAAAAAGATGATAATAAATATATGGTTGCCATTGAACTATTATATAAACTAATTTTTTTGCTACTCTAGTAAAAACACTGGCAACCACGACTAGTTTCGCGATTTTTAGATACTAGAGTTGTACAGGCCTAGCTGCTCTATAATTTTGATGCGTCTTGTCCAATCTTGAAAAAAGGTAAATTTTACTTCAAAATAAACCTCCAAATATTTTAATCTCTAATTGCAAAACAATTCAGCAATATTTTAATCCCCTTAAAAAAGATACAAGAGTAGGAATTCTCTAAATGTAATATATATATATATATATATATATATATATATATATATATATATATATATATATATATATATATATATATATATCATTTCCGTTCACATATGATTTTAAAGACCTAAGGCTGGAGCACATGTGAAGACTTCGGGTACGAAGGACACTTGCTGCAAGTTCAACCGAAGTAGGGAGGACAAACAGTTTGATTTCACACTTTCTGATGTCATATTATGTAAACAAAACGTACAAATTGCGTTAACCACGCATAACCACTGTGCAAAAGACTAGCCATTTGACACTTCTCTGTGAACGATCCTTTCGAAACTGCTGCGGGAATCTCAGAAAAAAATTAAGACCAATAGGGCCAAAAATTGAGCCAACAACCAAACCAATCTTCAGTAAGGAGAAACATAAGGTGAGACTCGAATATAGTGTTGCTCATGTTGTTTGGAGGGATGAAGATTTGGAGAAAATTCATTAAAACAATAAAATAAAATTTAATTTAGTGTGGTCTCATTGTAAATGGTGTGTTAGGCATGCACCAGGTGAGAGATTTAACCCTAAATCTGTGAAAAAGTATGCCAATCATAGAGGAGACCGCGTCATAGCTTAGGGGATGTTTTCATCTGTAAGAAATAGTCCGCTATTAAGAATAATTGCTGCATTCGGAAGTGATGGTTCCTTCCACCCGTCTTGACAGATTCTTGGTGAAATTAGAGGAAGTAAAGATCTTTTGAGAGAAATCAGATCAGGGAACGCTTATTACAAGTTACTGAGAGTAGCTTGCTCTCTCGAGCATTAGACAATACTATTTTTTCCTTAACTTAATATTAACTATTTATTAATATCCTTAGTTCCATGAGGGCAACAATCCTCCTGACATAATTTTGTGTTGTAAAACTACGTAATTGTGAATCTTTCCTTCTTGAGCTTAGTTACTTTTACACATTTTAACTTAGACTAACTTCATCACTAAGGTTTAAAAACATTCTATTAAATATTGACTCCTTTTCTCATCATTAAAAATACTCAATTTCCGTTATCCTCATTTAACTTTTGGTGGGGAGGTCTGGTGAAGATGATTCAATTTGACATCAAGGTGCTCTGCTTTACATATTTATGGTTAAAAGTATCTTGTAAGAGTTTATTTTCTCATCGAAATTTCTCGTAGTTTTATTTTCGCCCCTGAAATTATTGTAGGACTTTAGTTACGTCTCGAAGTTTCATAAAGTTTCCCCTGGAATTTTCGTGTAGGATTTTATTTCCCCCTCGAAATTTCTTGAAGATTTTATTCTCCCTTCAAAATTTCTTCTAGTTTATTTTCCCCCCAAAATTTCTAAAATAATTTTTCCCTCGGAATTCTTGTGCGATTTCATTTTCTCCTCGAAATTTTATCGCATAATGTTTTTTTTTAAATTGGCATTTCTTGTAGGATCATATTTTTGCTTCAATTTTCTCCTAGGATTTATTTTCCTATCGAAATATGATATAAGATTTTATTTTCCCTTGAATTCTATCGTATTTTGTTATTTTTCCATCGAAGTTTCTCGTAAGATGCTATTTCCCCTCAAAATTCCTTTTGCTCTTTATTTTTTCGTGTGGGTTTTTAATTATCCCTCGCAATTTCTTGTATGATTTTAATTTATCCTCGAAAATTTTTGGTTTAATTTTTAGTTGTAAAGTCCTTAAGGAACTTTATATTTCACTCTTCAATTTGAAGTTTGCTTTTAACTACGATGCACCTTGGTTCCTTCTTATATGGTTCTTGAATAATATCTGGGGCTACCTGAATTGCCTTTGATGGAATACCATCTTTGATCACTTCACAGACTATTCATCCTACACGATGTACTAATGATCATACATAATGGACTATTGATCATACATGATGCAGCATAATCATACTCGATGGAACGTTGAATATATACGATACACCCTGCATCACGCATGATGCACTAACGATCTATCATGATGCACCATTAATCAACATACATAATGCACCAGTGATCCTACATATTAAACCTTTGATCATTTGAATAGGAAACAAATCGATAAAAAAAAAGGTTTTGTATGATTATAAACTTTCTTTTTAAGAATTAGTTGGAAGAGCGAATATGAGCAATATGGAAAGAATAACACCGAATTTGGCAAGAAACTGGTGCGGTCCTGCGGTCGTCGTTGCGCCGAAGTAATAGAAAACAAAGGCTTCAACACCCGATATTAAGTGTTTTAATTTTCATGGTTGTCAAATCTTGAGTAATTTCTAGTGTTTTGGTTGCTAAGCAATTATGTATTGATCATTCTTTTATTTTGTGTATGTTATGTAATATACGATTAAATCATATAATATCGTCGAAAAATATAATAAATGTATGCATTTATGTATTATGTAAATTTCATGTAGCTATTCATAGTATTTTGAAAAAATATTGTTCGGTAGGTTATATATATGTGGGTGACTAGATATGTTCTATATATAATAATAATAATAATAATCCTGCAATAATTAAAATAATAAATAATTAATCCTATCCAATAAATCTCTTAAACTAATAATTAAATAATCTATACTAGTCTCAATACCTTTGACCATGTATGTAGGTATATTGTATTATTACTCATTTGTGTCAGATACGATTATTATTATTATAAGTATGGTATGAATTACTGCGCAAAACGCTAAACTAAAGTAAAAATGAGGGTGGTCGTGGCTATAAATCTCCGATACTAGGACACTAAGGTAAAAAAAATTCTCATCATAAAACACGAAATGAAGGACAATTTTTTAAAGCTTTAGGAATATAGCATCGCATAAGAACGCGAGGAGACTGTATCCGTCATACACAAATTTCTACTTTTAAATGAATCACCGTCTAAATTTCGGGTCATAAATATGCAAATCAAACCAATGTATTTAAACGTGATTTATATTCTTAAAATCATATAAAAAAATAGGAATCTCTTCTAGATTCTCCCCAACCTCCATCCCCGAATGTTTCCATTTTATCTTTTCTTTAAGTTGGATGCGTAAGGTAGGTAAGTTGAGGTGCCAGATCTAGAAGAGATCCAACTTTAGCCCCGCTGAAATGAAATTCAAAATTAAAATTATACAAAGGGGCCCTAAATTGAAAATAGATATCTCACTATGTCGGTTGACGCCAGTTTGCTTTTTATCTTTTCGTAATAACATCGTAACTATTCGGCCGATTCTAACGAAATTTGAAAACCTTATTTTGTTTTACATTCTGTTTAATATGATATAACTGCGAAGGTTCGCGGTTTGGTGGTTCATTTAATCATGACCGATATTACCCAACGTCAATACCTCGAAAGAATGAATCCAGTTTGACCTCGAAATTTTTCCAAATAAAATATCTTGAGCTAACCCCCAAATTTTATATATATATATATATATATATATATATATATATATATATATATATATATATATATATATATATGTAAATTTGTAGTAAATGGCGGTTATCTATCATAGTAGAGTAGTAATAACTTAAACTATAACGACTGTTTCACCCATCAATTCTTATTAAAATCGGTGAAAGAAAATGTGATCATTCACGACACACTTAATAATTTATAATACTCTAACTATATGATTCAATTAACACCCATCTAAATTCATTTAGGATGTTCCTTATTTATCGCTTGGGGTCTACTGATTAACGTGGAATCCGAACCACAAATATATACAGCTTACAACAAACCTCCTTAAAGTTAACATCTATTGGTATTGCATCCAACGACTAACCCATCCCGATGTGGCTTAATTTCACCGTAGTTGGAAGCTTTATTCTACTCATCTTAGCAGAACCTTGGTGAAGTTATAGGATGTAAAAATATTTTGAGAGAAATCTGATCAAGAAGCGCTTATTACAAATTCATAAGAGTTGCGTGCGACCTCAAGCAATGGACGATACTGCACAGTTTATATACCCCCCTCTATTAAGTCTACTTATTCCTTAACCTAGTATTAACTATTTATTAACATCCTTAGCTCCAGGATGGCCAAAACTCTCCTGACATTCTTTTGTGATGTAAAAGGGCGTAATTGTAAATCCTCCCCTCTTGAGCTTAATTTCTTTACACATTTTAACTTAGACTAACTTCAGCACTATCGTTTTAAAACTTTTTACTGAATGGTGGCTCGTCTTCCCATCCTTAAAATCACCAATGTAAAATTTCATCTCAAATTCCATTTTCTTCATTTAAACTTTGGGTGGTGGAGTCTGGTGAACATGATTCAATTTGTCATCACCATGCTTCGCCTTGCATATTTATGGTTAAAAATATCTTGTTAGAGTTTATTTTCCCATCAAAATTTCTTGTAGTTTTATTCTCGCCCGTAAATTTCTTGTACGATTTTAGTTTCTCTTCGAAGTTTCACGAAGTTTCCCATTTAATTTTTGTGGAGGATTTTATTTTCGCCGTGAAATTTCTTGTAAGATTTTTATTCTCCTTTCGAAATCTCCTGCATTTTATTTTCCACTAAAATTATTTTAATAATATTATACTCGGATTTTCTTGTCGGATTTTTTCTACTCGAAACTTTTCGTTAAATTTTATTTTCCTGTAGATAGTCGTATTTCTTATAGGATCCTATTTTCCTTTCATTTATTTAGGATTTATTTCCCTTTCAAAATTATGTGTATAATTTTATTTTCCTCTTGAATTACTACGTATTATTTTAGAATACCCATTAAGAATACCCATCACCATGTTTTAAAATTCATAAACATCTTTTCTTTTTAATTTCCTTGAAGTAATCATATTTAACTAACTGAGACACTGCCATGATTTTAAGACAGCTCTGCGGCCTTTTGTTTCTGGCGCTTTATGGCCATTAGAGGCTCTGAGCTGCTTTCGTCCTCGGAACTTTAAAAAGTCCCGATTTTCACTTCTCCGAATACAAAACACTGATCCCTAAATGATACCTGAGAACTTATAAGATATAAGATAACGGAGGTATATTCAGTCGGCTGGTTTAAGTTCTAGTGGTCCAACTATTATTAATGCCATGGTACAAATTTAAAATTCTTCCCATTTGCCTAAAAAGTCTTGGTTTTGCAAGAGTTTAAATAAGATCGATATCCCAACAGAAATTCTGTTTACACGTCGACTGATGAGGATCATTCGAGGTCTCTCGCAAAGTATTAGGTTAAGGAATAAGTTCTTACGTTTTTTTAATGTTCTGTTTATTGAAGTTTTGTTGACGTGATTTGTGCACATATTAAGAAACAATAATAAATAATGAGAGCAAAATTTGCAAAGGTTAGTCTACGTCTCTTAACAGCGTAGACTATTAGGCTTTTGCTTAGGCTACGTCTTGAAGTTGAGTAATAAGTCATTTATTTAAAAGTTGTGTTAATTTAATTTTTGTTCTTAACCCTCAAAATGGAATATCAATTTGAAAGGAAGGCGCATTTTCGACACTTGTTGTTATTCATTTTCAATCGAGAAAGGAACAATGGAAACGCAGCCAAAGCTCATCGCGATATTTGTGCTGTCTACGGAAAAATGCTCTATCAGAAAGGACAGCTCAGTGGTGGTTTTTACGTTTGAAAAACTGTCATTTCAATCTTAAAGACGAAGAACGTTCTGGTCGCCCCATTAAGTTAAATGAAGATCGATTGAATGACCTTCTTCATGAAAATCCTCGTCAATCGACTAGAGAATTGGCTGTACAATTGGCGTGTGATCAGAAAACTGTAGTGAATCACCTTCATTCGATGGGGAAAGTTCAAAATCTTGGTGCATGGGCTTTGCACACTTTGAGCGAAAGCAACAAACTGCAACGCTCCACGATTGCCGCAGGTTTGATTACTCGTCACAAGGCTACTCGTGGATATAAGGACAGATTTCTTCACCGCATCATCACTGGCGACGAAAGGTGGTGTGTTTATGTCAACACGAACCATCGAAAACAATGGCTTAGCCTCAATAAAACACCACTTCCGCGATTAAAGCAAGGACTTCATCCACGAAAGACGATGATGTGTGTGTGGTGGGATTGTGAAGGCATCATTCTTTATCAACTCGTTGCGAACAACGAGATTGTCAATGCAGAACTCTACGTTCAACAAATGTATCGATTCTCCGAGGCTATTCGTGAAAAGCGACCTCATCGACGTTATGGAATCCTTCTGCAACATGAAAATGCTCTTCCTCACATTGCTAATATGACAAGAGACGCCATCCAAACGCTGAAATGGGAAATTATGCCACATCCTCCATATTCGCCAAACTTGGCCCCATCGGATTTCCATCTGTTCCGATCGCTCTCCAACAATTTGCTCGGCGTTTCGTTCAATACAGATGTGGAATTAAGAACCTGGTTAGACGAATTCTTCGAGTAAAAATCCAGAGATTTTTATTGCAGAGCCGTCTAAAAACTAGTTGAACGTTGGGAAGAAGTCGTAAATAACAATGGAGAATACATTATTGATATCAATTAGAAATGAAGTTTTTCGAACATTGTTAATAGTAATAAATAAATTTGATAAAACCGCAAGAACTTATTCCTCAACCCAATACTCAGGTACTAAGTGTACAACAATTCCTTAAGTTTTTTAAATTTCCCTCTATATTTTTAAGGTATATATTTAATTTTCGGGAAGCATCTGTTTCAGGATTCCACAAATCATCTTTCTCCCAGACATTTAAGACAACTTTGAAATATGAGAAAATTAGGATAAATAAAGTTGACGTTAAAGATATTTATTCTGTATTAGCTGACAAATATTTCAGAGTTCCCAAATTTACTACACTTTGAATCTCTGAAATTAGAGACAATAATTGAAAGTTGTGATTCTCGTATGTCCAATACATTTAACTAAATATAACAAAATGTAGATAAGTAGATTTTTGGAGAGTTGTTAAAATTATTAGTTAAATGTCAACTAATTTACTCACTCATTATTATAAAATAAATGGCCGGTGAACTCGACTCCTTTCTGTTTAAAGGATCTAAACTAGTTAAATTGAGCTTGGGTTAGATATGTACGATCGGCCAAAATATTTGAGATTACTATTTTTTCATATAAGAAAATTAATAACAGTAATCAAACGCTCCATTTTGTTTTAGTAAGTTTGTATCATAATTTGAAGGGAAATATAATAAAATTGAAGCCAAAGCAGATTATATTAAAAAGGAACACTCAATTGATGCGCGCAGTCATTATTTACAATGATGTCTCTCGTTTTTCAGGACTCCTTCAATTCGTTTCGGCCAAATGGAGACCAAAGTTTCCATGATGTCCTGATTGATATTGGTCCATATTTTGTTCATTGAGGACCCGTAACTGCTCTCAATTGGACCGTGCGTGCTAGAGTGTTCCATCGTGGTTCTTTACAATCGTAAAGAAGCTTAACATTGGAAGCTACCTATTCTTTGAGCTGGTACCTTACCAGGAGGTGATTTGGGAGTTCATTTCAAGCTATTTGGCGTCCAAAAGTCTTATTCGCCGGAGTATAGCTAGTCTTTTTAAATCCTATAATTATTCCTAAGATAATTATTAATACCATCAACAATTATCTTCTTTCATTTGATTTTTATTCAAGCCAAATAAACACTTCAGTTCTGCCTTTGCTCATTACTCAGGGCTTACTATAATCTCCTCGGACCCCCTTTCCCAAACTCTTCGCTTAAGTACCAATTCTCTAAAGGTTACTATACCAATAATTAGCGCTGCCGGAATTTCAGAAGACACAATATAATTAAATTTTATTTGATGTTTAAATTGACCAGAAAGAGTTTTTAAGGCAGTTATCCACAAATACAAATCTACTTTTAGTATTAAAGAACATGATGGGCGTTAGAAGCTAAGATAGCTCTTTCTTGGCGCCTAAAAATTATTTAATGAAATCAAATTGACAATCAAATTAATCTAAAAATTCTGGTAATGTCTTAAACGCCCCAAATACCGAAAGGTTCTCGACTCGGGAGCGTTTGCTTTTATTAAAAGGAGCTATTTTGGCTTTCGAGGGATCTAAGTTTGATTGATGCACATTTCCTGACAGAATCACAAGAAAAATCAAAGAAGCTAAATCATTTTCATCAAAGGGTCATTATCAATAGAAACGACAGCTATTTGTTTGAGATCTTTGAGGAGGCGATTCCAATCTTATAAATTTAGTTACCACAACTATTCGTCCTAACTCAATCCCTAACTCCGCAAGTTTTGTATAATTACCTTACCTTGTATAGTTACAGGGAAGATTTAGAGGATCATATAACTTTGAAATTTGGGACAAATCCTGTCATTTCGTCGAAGACTCGTCTAGGTTTAGTTCTATAATTTTGATTTTGTGTTTAAAACGTCATTAAAAACCGATGATTCTCTCTCTTCCTGAACAATGAGTCTCGTAAATACCCTGACATTTAATTTTTCCCTTTAATTCACTCAAGTTCACAAGCAAAATCGTCCTTCACAAAACATAATTTGTGCACGTCATATTTGTCAATATGGCTTTAAAGTACATAGGATAAGCAACTTAAACAAATAACAATAAGAATAAACTTTTCTCAGTGTATTGTTTTGTATTTATCACGAATATAACATCCGTCTCTTCCTGAGACCCTCCAGTTTCTCGTAAATTACCATCCCACTTATGTTAAATACACTGATAGTTCCGTAGAGTTTGAATGCAAAGAGCATTTGCTCGAAATTGACAACTCTAAAAGTTATAAATGGATTTTGATATAATTTTAATCGGGTATTCTTAAGGTATTTTCAACCTATCATATGAAATATCTGATAGTATTATCAATATTTTTTTAGGTATATGGGTCCAAATCCGTGGTAACTCTTACGTAACGGTTGGTAATTTTGTAACTTACTATACATGATTCCTATTTTTAATATTTGTTGCTGTTACTATTTATATTATTTTCTACATACTTTAGTGCAAAAAATCCCCAAATAGTTTCTGTTATATTTTTAGATCAGTTACATTAAAACAATACAAGAGACAGTTGACTCAACATGAGAAGAAACTGTATGAGCTGTAGCTTGGATGTAAAGTGGGTAACCAGGCCAAACGCTGAGCACCTCACATATGTTGTTTCATGTGCACAAGTTCCGCTTCTGCCTGGGTGAATGGCAAAGGGCATGGCTTCTTTCTTGGTCTTTTATATATTTTCAAGAGGTGTATCGATTAAAAAGATCAAAATGCATAATATTTTGTACTTCCACTATATCTGTGAGTGATCACAGCCAGTAATTTCCACTTTAAGTCGGATTTTATGTTATTTCATTGCAGTTCATCACGGATCAGGCAAGAAATTAAATATGTATCCAGATCATCAGTTTTTCATTTCCCAAGTTTGACATTCAAGTTTTATTCCTGTACCACAGCTGCCCTCTGAACTACCAAGCGAGGACACGAGCAGCTCAAGAGATGCAGAATCTCAAAATACACTATATGTGGCACAGCTTGTATCTGCAAGAAACCACACCTTATCACCCAACCGAGTGTCAATTATCTAGTTCGTAACCTAACACTAACTAAACAATTGAGTGAACTCCTCGCCTCACGTTTGCAACAATGGAACCTGTTGGATGAACATGCTCGAATTACTGTATTTATAAATCATTCTGCTGATCTATATAAATTATTGACTTTTGAAAACAAATTAACTTATTTTAATGATATAAGAGGCCTATTCAATGCTTTTGATCTGACTTATGAATTAAATGAGTGGAGGTGATTCATAGATGCATGTCTTTACAGAATAAAAGCGGTTCTGTTGCAAAGTGAAACACCATGCCTTCAGTGCCATTTGCCCACTCAGTCATTTTAAGAGAGACATTTGAGAACCTTAATTTTATTCTTGACTGCCTAAGATACACTGAGCAAGAATGGTTAGTTTGTGAAACTTGAAAGTAGTAGCCTTACTTAATGGGCTACAAACTAAATAGACTGTTTATGTGCTTCCTTTGCAGCAATTTACCAAACCACTGTAACATAACAAGCCATGCTTCTCTAACCTCAAAGCGATCTTCTCTAAAATAAGTGATGCTAAGATTAAAGAAGCCCTATTCTTAGGCCCTCAGATTCGTCAACTTATAGTTTATGAGGACTTTGAGACGACAATGGATGAAACTGATCTAGCGGCCAGTCATGCATTCAAAGATGTATGCAAAGAAGTTCTGGAAAAGCACAAATGGACCAAGCGAGAGCGTATAGTGGAGAGGCTACCATATCTCGGATGCAATATGTCACTGAAGATACACTTTCTTCATCCTTATCTCCTTCTTCCCAGAGAATGCAGGAGAGAGGTTCCATCAAAATATAGCGTGAAAGGGAAACAGGTATAAGGGAAAATGAAGCTCTGCTATCCCGGCTGACTACTGCTAGAACTTGAATCGTGAAACACTTGAGACGTTCTACAAACGAAGAAATAAATACTAAAATGTAGGTTAATACATTATATAATTCTAACAAACATGCTGACTTATTATATATTCATGAATTAATTACAATGGACACATTTAATGTGACTTTCAGAGCGAAATACCCTTATGGTATCGTGGAAATCGGTATCAATTGCATAATTATTAAATCGGCAATTCAAAAGAAAAAGTTAGCTATAGTAATTTTGTTTTAACAAATTTGAATTCAGGACAATGAAATTTAGAATAAAAGGCATATGAGATCTGTTTTATTCTGGACACTGAAATTTATTGTACAGTGTAATTTCATTTTGCTTTACTTAGTTTTAGGGATCAGTACCTCTTTCATCATGTTAAAGATTAAAGTTGAAAATCTTTGTTAGATATAAATTTGATAAAAACTTGAAATATTCGAAAAAAATAAAAATAAGCAGCCACGCCTAAAATTTTAATAAACGTTCTAAACTTCAGAATTAGTAATTCTTTTACCCTTAAAAAAATGCTAAAACATTCGATGATCCTATTTTTTCGTGAACTTCTCGATTGTGTTTTTAAAAATTCCATGGTTCAAATATACTCTTATCGATAAACTAAAGGCAAAATCCTTTTCAAGGTCTATAAACATATCTCGAAATTTGTTTTGGTTCAATTTGTTCATCGACACTTTTTTCAAAGCCAAAAAAAATCCAAAAATATTCCTGAGTTAAAATATAGTAAAACGGTATTAATTTGATTTTTTTGGATAAATTTTAACCCGTTTAAGAGTACTCATGGCCATTTTGCAGCGAGCCGCTCCACTAGTGCTAGGGGGGAGGGGGGCTCTTGAAGGTTGTCCCTAATTATGGGGAAACGTTGTAGGTAATCGTGAGGACAACCCAAGAGCCTTGGAAGGGGAACGCAGGTTGCCAGTAATGGAGATAGATTATCGAGTTATCGCGTAACCTTTTGGCCATGACTCCGGTTGATACAGATGCCTCAATTAGTTTGCCAGGCCCTTCCTTATTTCTCACGAGAGTTATTTGCTGATTGCTTTGGGGTGCCCGAAGCCGAAGGGCGGTCTTATTCTAGCGCCGCGGTCAAATAGCTCAGAGGATGGGGATAGACCAAACCAGGATAGAACACCGGTATTTTGGGAGTTATGTAATCGGGAGGAATTGTTATTAACGAGGAGAATTCGCTACGGCTCTTTTCTCAATTAATAAGGCCTTGAAGCAGGGAGATTGAAGAACGTCAGGATATTGAAGTCACTAAAGCTAAAATAGAATTATTATTGAACTAGATCTTATTTCACTTTACAAAGTTTCTTTAATTAAGTTTTAAGTTCTAAATAATGACATAAATTAAGTTCGAGGTCAAGTGCGGACAAGGTTTAAAGGAAGCCGGACGAATAGAGCCTTTAAGAGTTACACCTTAATATCTGCGTTATGTAAACGACTATATACATGGATGAATTACGCGAATCCTTGAGAACGGACTGAACGATATATATCGTGATATATTGCTATATAAAAATAGTTAATTCTCTTTGTTCTGGCTTCACACAGTTATATATTAAATTTAAGCCACGCCCTACAAGTTCTCCGTCCAACTAAGCCACCCAGGCTGTGGGAATAAGCAGGTAAGAGCTGAGGCCGAGAAGTCTCAGATTTCTGAGACTTCAGTCGTTGCCCTTATGGTAAGGGGCAACGACCTCTACCTCAGAGGAGGTAGGGTAGGCCCTACAGGCGAGATTATAAAGACGGTTATGGGCGCTGTCAACGACTGTGGATTGAAAATCCGCAGACGCGTCATAGGGGGGATGCTCCCGAGGTGGGGTCCAAGCCGGACTGCCCGCGTGAGAAACATGTCACTAAACCGGCGCCTTGCAGACCTCTGTACGGCGGAGGGTGTCTTTTTTGTCGACCACTACGCCGTATTCTATGGTAGAAAAGACCTCTTCCAAAGGGACGATGTGCACCTCTCCTTTAAGGGCAAGGCTTTCCTAGCCAACCTCATCCAGGATGTCGTGGAGCGCACCCAAAGGAGTGTCCGGCCCATTGGGAAGGCGGACCTACGCCAGTACGCCCGAGTCACTCCCCAAACAACCTTCTTGGAGGTTGTCAAAAATGGTGCCACTGCGACAACCAAGAAGCTGGGAAACGAAAGAGTATATGGGGTCCTACATTAGGGGACTCCCTGAAAGTTCTTCTGTTTAATGCGAGGGCCATCAGGAACAAGTTTCCTGAGCTCTGTGGCCTCGTAGCGACGGAAGAACCCAAAGTGGTAGCCATAACAGAATCGTGGTTAAAAACTTTAAACCGAGACTTTGAAGGCGAATTCCTGGTTCTTGGCTACCAACTCTTCCACAAAGATAGGCCAGACAGACAGGGTGGCGGTGTAATGTTGTATGTCAAGGATACATTTAAATCTACGAACTTCAACATTATCTCTGATCACGAGCTTCTAGGCGTTGACCTAGAGATAGGTCCTGTCAGATACAGGACCCTGGTGCTCTACAGACCCCCTTCTCAACCCGTTGAGAAGGACAGGAAACTGTACCATCTGCTGGGTGAGCTGGTTCAAGGCAGAGTGTGCATCTTTATGGCGACTTCAACAGACAAGTTGACTGGGTAACCAGAGCAGCCTGTGGCAAGAGCGTGCTACTCCTCGAGTTCGCCAACAACGAGTTCTTCACTCAATGGGTCAGAGAACCGACGAGAGGTGACAATATCCTCGACTTGGTCTTAACCTCTGAGGATGATATCGTTGAGGATCTCTCTGTAGGGGAAGAGCTCGGTGGCAGTGATTACCAGTTAATTAGATATACCATCAAGATCCCAAAGGTAGGGTCTGTTGCTAGTCAATCAAGGAAACTTGACTTGAGGAGAGCAGACTTTGCAAGCCTTTATGCTGGACTGACTGACGTGAGGCTAGAAGTTTGCGATGCTGTTGAAGAGTCGTGGAATATTTTCAAAACCACATTCATAAGTCTTCAATTGCGTTTCATCCCTCTGAAATGCCCCCATTGTCTTCTGTTCAACCAAAGTAGTTTAATCGAGAAATCGGCCAACTCCTTAGGAAGAAGAGACCTGTGTACCGGCAATCGAAGATCTTGGGTGACTTTGACGAATACCGGAGGCTAGCCAAGAGAGTGAAGTCCAGCATAAGCGCGGCTAAGTGGTCTGAGGAACTCCAAGTGGTGAGACTCTGTAAAGAGAATCCCAAGGAGTTCTTTGGATATGTAAACAGCCGTAAACCAATCCGTCGAACGATTGGCCCTTTGATGAATGAGAAGGGGACATTAAAGCATTCAGATGCAGAAAATGCTAAGCTCCTCAACGACTACTTCTCTTCAGTGTTTACTGGAGAATGTGGTCCCATCCCCCAGCCGACGGATTCCTACTCGGGGGAAAAACTGGAGAATATGGAATTCACCGAAGTGGAAATCAAAATGAAGATCAGTGACCTAATGACGAATAAGTCACCTGGCCCAGATGGGTTTCTACCTAAAGTGTTTAAAGAAGTGGGCGATCAAGTGTCACTACACCTGAGCGCCATCTTCAACATGTCAATCCGGACCAAATGCGTTCCTAGAGACTGGCGTGAGGTGGAGGTGACTCCTATCTTCAAGAAAGGAGACCGTAACCAACCGACGAACTACCGACCTATCAGTCTGACTTCGATAGTCGTTAAACTCATGGAAAGCATCATGGTGGACAAGGTGACGTCGTATTTAGAGTCAAACCTGCTACTGAGGAGTTCCCAGCACTGCTTCCGAAGGCAACGGTCATGCCTGACGAACCTTGTGGAATTTTTCCACTTCGTTTTCAGTAAGCACGATCGGGACAAGGCGGTGGATGTGGTTTACCTAGACTTTCAGAAAGCCTTTGATAAAGTACAACACCACCGCCTTCTCCGGAAAGTGCGAGCGCTGGGCATAGACGGAAAGGAAGCCGGCTGGATCGAGAACTGGCTAAGCGGCAGACGGCAACGGGTGGTGGTAAATGGACAGTCTTCTGAGTGGGTGCCCGTTACTAGAGGAGTGCCTCAATGTTCTGTCCTGGGACCACTACTATTCATCATCTACGTCAACGACATGGAGGTGACATGGTTGCCAAGATTTCCAAATTTGCCGACGATACCAAGCTTGGTATGAACGTTGCAAAGGATGGAAATACTGCCCGCCTGCAGGAAGATCTTGGGAAGATTGGGAAGTAATCGGACACGTGACAAATGCCTTTTAACGTGAAAAAATGCAAAGTGATGCATATCGGCCACAGAAACACAAAACTCAGTATATCCTTAAGGGCGCTGCTCTTGAATCGAGTGACACTGAAAAGGACTTGGGTGTAACTATTACTAGGGCCCTCAAGTTCTCAAAACAGTGCATCGAGGCAGAGAAGAAAGCCCATAGATGTTAGGCTACATAAAGCGCCAGTTTGAATACCGTAACTAGGAGATAGTACTTTGTCTGTACAACTCCCTCGTTCGGCCGCACCTGGAGTATGCCGTACAATTGTGGAGTCCTTGGTTTCGAAAGGATATCGCAAGGTTGGAACGCATACAAGCCAGGACAACCAAGCTGATTCCCTCTATCCGACATAAAAGTTATGAGGATAGACTAAAGGAATTAAATCTGTTCTCGCTGGAAACCCGTAGACTGCGTGTTCAGCTCATCGAAGTTTTCAAAATACTTCGAGGGTTCGAAAATTTTGACTACCGGGATATTTTCACACTGAATGAGAACAAAACGTGCAATCATGGCTTCCAACTTGAACTGAAGCGTTACAACCGCAATCTGTGTGGCAAGTTTTTCACTTACAGTATCTGCGGTAAGTGGAACGCACTTTCAGTGGAAATTGTCAACAGTGAATCTGTTGACCAGTTCAAGTCAAGACTAGACAAAGTCTTGAAAAGTGGCCGTTTAGGGACGCAAAACAATTGAGCAGCCATGTGCCCGCTCGATTGCTAGTCCAAAGGTACCCTCTTTGAATGGACCGTAAGGTCTCCTAGGGTACTTACTTCCCTTGTTACCTCCCTTTTATGTACCGGCCTGTTGATTGGTGGTTTCAACATAACTCGACTTTTGATTGGCTACTGCCGAACAAATTGATAAGGAAGGCATTCCGATTATTGGGTAAAATCCTCTGTGAGTGGTGGCATGTTGCAAAGGAGACAGTTTCGTAATCTGGCTTCTATTTCCTCAATCGTGATAAGTATCTGGTTTAGTTTGGATTCTGCCTTGATTATAATGTTTGCCTAAACTGTCTCGACCCATCTCTAACAGAGATAACTTTGCTCCGTTTACTACAGTGTGATATTCTCGTAAACGGCGCTAACTTTACTTTTCTCTCTCTCTGTACTTTATGTGTGTAGCAACTCTTGCGTGATTCCTATTCTGGGCGTACACGCCGGTCGCTACAGTATCACCTACAGGTATCACCTCACTTTTATTATAGTTGAGTTTCAGAAAGTTGGGTAAGAGCATTTATTGATGATGTAGAGGCTGTTGGAAAGAAGAAATTGATTCAAGTATTATCACCCTCTAATTGAAGGAGAATATCGACACATGCGTGAGAATAACAAGAAGAAGAGGACAGAATCAAAACAAATTGGACCAAGGATTGACCCACGTGGAACACTAAAATCTGCCAAAAGGACCAAGATATATCATTTCCATAATGAAGAGTTGGAGAACGGGATGAAAGTTACAAAGTGAAATAGCTAAGAGCATGAACAGAGATACAGAGGAACTCACGGAGGTTTTGATGAAGAAAAATGAAGTCAAGAGTGTTAAATGCTGCCGAGATGTCCAGAAGTACCATAATCCAAGTCTGACCTGCGTCAGCTGCCCTCTTCCGCGAGCGGACGTAGGAGGGGAAGTTTTGTCTCTTGTGATGCTAAAACATATGCCATAATGGTTAACATCGTCACCAATGTTAGAGAATAGAGTTTTGGGGGTCTTCAACGCGAGATAAAGACCCCCCACCTCACTACCCTGTATTAAGCACCCACGTCACTACTGAACATTTATTCATAATAATGTCCATTCGAGGGGATATTTATTATCTTCAAATTCCTTTCATACATCTTCACTTCTTCAATATTAACCATTATATCCTAAGGTATCTTCTTACAAATGTTATTACAGAAAATCAGACTGGTAAAATAAGACGGTACTCTCACTTTAAATTCTTGGCATCCAAGAGAAAGGTGAAAGCCCTGTACGGAAGAATTCATCTAACCAACTGGTGATGGCGTCAACCAACAAAGGCAGGCATCGCTGGATAATTCTTCCCCACATTCAAAACACACACGGAAAAAGAAAGAAACTAGTAAATAGAAAAGAAACTTAAACACACTAGTGGTGTATACGAGATTTGGAATTAGCGGATAAATTCTTATATTTTATTCATATAAAATTCTAGCCCTAATAAGAGAGATAAAGTTCCCTGGACTGAGTATCTCTCACACACTACAAGTGCTTCAGCAAGAAATATACAAACTCTAGTTTCAATGTAATAGTGTGCGAAAGACCTAAAGAGATTTCCTAAATATGTTCTCATTTTCGCGTCCATAGTCTCTCAAATGTTCTTTCTCAGCCATGCATTATCTCATGAAATTCAGAGTCAGAAAGATAGTAATCCACTGTTTGTAGCTACATAAGACTCATAATTCTGTAATGGACTTTGAAAGTGAGAAACATATTCAATTTAAACCCAACCACTAGTCATCATAATGATGCCGTCTTTCTCCAGACAAAATAAAATTTTTTCCATTAGTTTTAAGGATTTTTCAAGTATTTATCCTGTTTGTTAATCGGCCCCACCTATCTGCATATGACATTGTTCCCCTTGACTAGTATTTTCATGAAAAACGGTTTTTGTGTGTCATTTTTGACTATTCACTATTCTTGGTATTTAATGACAGGGATAGGCGGCATACGAGTAGAATTTAGTAAAACGACTGAAAAACACACCAGTGTATTAAGAATGTGTTCTCGTTTGATTTGTGTTTCGTGTCGACCACTTCGGATATTATATGCTGTAGACACTCTTGGTTCTGATCCCACGTTATAGTGTAGATCTCCATTGATAAATAAAAGACCCTAAAAGAAATTAAGATCCGGGGTAAATCTACTGCAAAATTGCTTATATAATTATATACTAAACCTGATTGATAACTTACATTTTAACAAGAACCTTGCCAGAGGTTTAACATATGTCCATGAAACAATATCAAAGTATTGACTCAAATCTCTAATGAAGAATAGGTTAGAAGTGTCTGATGTTGCAGAATATTACCGATCATCTCTCGATGGAAGGAGAGCATTTGTTTGCAGAACGGTCCTTTGAAGGCTAAAGCTAAACAATGAAAACATATATTTGTTTGTTTTTTGCGAAACTGGCAAATATCAGGAGTAGATTTTTCAATCAGTTTGGAGCTATTAAATGGAGCTTACGTGAAGTGAGCAAGCTGCAAGTCATACGATTTAACGTCTATGGAGAATTAGTAAAATACATGTGTGGCTCGATCTTAGATCACACCAAGGCAGCTGACGACAATTTTCCCAAATGTTTATTAAATAATACGTTTTTGATGGGTGTGGTTGAATTTTATATGCTAAAAGCAGGTTTACGCTGGAAATCAGAAGATATTTCTCGAACAAACGGCTTAAAGAACTTAATTTATTTATATACTCTTTTTACTGTTTGTTTAAAATTTTATTGGTTTACACGATAAACGATCTCCTAGTTGACTGACCTCACGAATTGCTGTAACATATACTAGTCTTAATATTTTATATAAACTACCAATTGCTAAAAAACTTTTAATTACAATGAACATTTGATTTATAAATATAATTTTAACAAAGTTATTGCTAGAAATAATTAACTCGGTAACTATGGCAATTTTTATAAATGATTTAAAAGGGAGGTTATAACAGGCCAAACAAATTACCCGCGATCTGAGGTTGGAGTCTTTGGCGGGGCGACGTGTTTTTCCCTCGTCTCTATTCGCGGGATCATTTCCTGTAATATCTCTGTTCTCTTGATCTGTGTGTCGTTGAACATAAATATATATATATATATATATATATATATATATATATATATATATATATAAGTAAATTTAATCAATTATATTTATCATTTTGTTATACAATGTTTTTCAAATCTTATTGGCTCAAACAATCGAAACCAAATCTTTGGAAAAATAAGAATTGCTACGCCGAATAATTTGATCGAAAAACACACCTCTCCCTAATAAGCGACAATGGAAGAATTACCTAGCCAAATTAGGCTATTATTAATCCGTTCAACAAATTTAAATGTTTTCCATTCAGTTAAAATTCACTTATTTAGTTCGAATAATAGGTTACCTATTTGTAATCAATATCAGCTGTTGTATTAAGCAATAATAGATGGGGCTAAAAATAATAGACAACGATCGTGTCTTGAAATTTGATGGTTTTTTTACGCAACTCATAGTGAGCATAGTACCAACTCTCACTTTGAGTGCCACTCTGGAGCCAATCTACTTTCCCTGCGTGATCACTAAACGCTCTCTCTATCGCGCTATTACCTTCTCGTCTCTCTCGTGATCTTGAATTCTTTCGCCCAATGAAGGCACCCCTCAAATCTCCGAGTCTCGACCGCCATCAGCACACTTAAAGAGCAGAAGCTAATTATTATAACCTTCGAGCTAAAGTACATAATCGCGCTCTCTTTTACTAGCCTTGGGTCCGCCCGCGTCAGTTTATATTTCTTTTCAAAGAAATCTTAAGAAAAATCGCGCTTCGTCCCCATTGTTGCCTTTGACCTAAATATCACTCATTAAATTTTCTTCTTTATCCTCGGGACTATAAAAGGGTTCAGATTTCCTTTCCTTGCAGTCTGCCGTAGCTCAGTAGAAACACGCGCGCTTAACACGCTAGAAGCAACTGGACCCAACCCTAGTGGGGCTTATATTTTGGTCATCTCCAAATTAAGCACTGCGATACAATGTAAAGTTGAACTCATGAATCTCTCGCTAGCCTTGGCGATTCAGTGTTGGAATTCTGACGTTAAGGCGCGACATTAACTCCCATCGAGCACGGACACAATCTTTAGGCGGCGTCACAAACTCGCCCCCTATTGGCAGATACGCTGAAACTTATCTTCGCGGAGGTAAGTAGCTCTGCGCGTGTCATCACGCACATTATCACTGTCAACACCGCTATCTTTCGCTTTCATTCTTCGGGAGCATATCATACACTTTATATCCCACCGCAGAATCACGAAGTGTTTTATGATCTGTGTTGGGTGCCAAACCAATTCTAGCGGTCAAATCCATCCAGGGGACTTTCCCCTGCTGCCTTCAAGGGTGCAAGTGATTGTCATTCTGATCTTTATGTACTTTCTTTATTCGGTCTGGTGATCTCGTGCACTATGCGAGGGACGGATGACGTCACTTACTATTGAACTCTTATGAGATCCAAACGATTACATTGTGATTATTGTAATTAAATCCTTCAATCCGTGAGTGTAGATGGAGAGATGTGGGAAAGATCTCAGAACGACACTCACTGACGCGAAATGGGTGGCATTCTTTTGGGCCATGAAGAGTTACCTACTCACTGGTTGGCGACAAAACAGAGTACTCGCACTCAGTTTGCATCTTTTCTTTCTAACCAGGTCCGTTCCCAGTTCTCTAAGGATAGGATAGAGGTTGGTATTCTGATCTTTATGTGATCGAAAAGGAAGGGTACCGCAATTATTCCTTCAGCTTTATTAAATATAATACTAATATTGAATAGTGATAAATATAAGTTTTAATAAAAGCAAGTAATATTTTCATTTAATTAAAACCTGGCGAAATCTCCGCCGTCGATTTTTCAATTAATTTGAATCAATAAAATAAATATTTGAGCCATCAATATCAGAGTTATATTGACCTATTATACACATACTCAGGACAGCGTGTGTATTGTTAAAAACACTTTCAAAGTGACTTTATTACACCAGTTATATTTTCTTTTTAGAATAAAAACCTTTTTCTAGTCTATCAAACTTACATTATCCTTCAATGCAATCGATTCCTTGTCAGGATGCAAACGAGGAAATTCATTTCCTGCATTTCTTTATATCTATGTAAATAGGCCAACTCTTGTTGCTCGCTCATATACAGGAATTGTTTTTATATTATTTTAAGTACAGTTATTTTTATATTAAACTTTTTTTCAGATAAATACAATTTATTTTAATAAAGTAAACATAATCTTCACTCTTACAAAACTTTAAAACTTATCTCTTATATTTTCAAAATATTTTTCCTTTTACTGGCAAATTCTGTGATGCCATCTGAGCAGAATGTCCGTGGGTTGGTAATTCAAGATTTAAAAACTGAGTGAATTTTTTCGGCATGTCAAAAGCCTTACCTCGAACCAAAGATTATAGTGCTGAGATAAAATAAAAATTAGTTGCTGAACAGTTCTGACAACTGTATGAGTTCTCGCGCCATCAAAGAGTTAGTAAACGTGATAGGATGCTTCATTATGTAATCTTTGGCGTGTTCCTCAAGTGCTACTCCCTTCATTCGATCAAAATGCAGAGATTAAATATCATCATTCATTGTTTGTCCAGCTGGGATTACTTCCAAAATGTCAACGCCATTGCAGTACCAGAATATTGAGAGTAAATGTGTTCGAAATGCGAAAGTCTGTTGAACTTCCAAATTTGGAATATCTCGATCTCTGTTCGAACTTATCGAGAGAAAGACACCGATAGTGTTCCAAGATATCCAAACTTCCTCAATCGTAATCATTTATCCCAAGCTCAGATTTACAGCACATTTATCTTACTAATCAAAAGATATTCCCCACCGTTCACATTTTGTTAAATAAAATATTTGAATCATGTGTATATCAACCCCGTTCATCCAACTGATGTAAAAGACCTCGCAAGTGATAATCGCCCATCGCTGATTTTGCCACATTACTTCTGTCATTGAGAATTAAATCCACTCATTTTCTGAGAAGTTGTCTTCTCTGTCTCTTATATATAAAAATGTCTAATTTAGGAGGTTTTTCGCCCCACTTCCGTTGTTTTTTCTAGCACTGTCATACTCATTTTTTTAAGGACTTTTCTTTTTTTCTCTTACTTGCGTTTGTGTTCCTAAATAATTGTCCTTATACTTTATTTTCAATAACATTCGATTATATAATGAAACATGGAAACAATTGGTTTGCTTAATCATTTTAACGGCCTTCACTGAAGTAAGCTAGTTCTCTTCCCCATTACTCTTGTAAACGTTGTTTTTTAGTCTCATAATAGGGGACTGATTGGTCTGTAATTTAAAATATTCATTTGATCTCCGTTTTTGTTAACTAAAATTATTTTGAAATTTTGCCAGTCACTAGCATTTAGTTGAAATTTTAGGCTAGTTTATCTACAATCCTTTTGAATCCTTGTTTAGTTCTGAATTTTTATTGCTGGGTTATGTTGATTCTTTTTGATTCTTATTCGGTTGAATGCAGTATCAAGTTAGAGTTTCAGATCTGGAGGAAAGCTATTGAATATTGCGGGTTAAGTATGATCATGGGTAAATATGTTAATCGAGTTCAGTTGTTTAATGTATTATTTTTTAAACTATTATGATTATTATATTAAGCTTTTATATACAAATCAATAGTGATTATGCATTAGCTCTTCTCTCTTTAGCTGTTCTCATCAACAATATCAGCATTGTCTTTTTATTTGATATATCAATACCTCGAGATAAATTTGGTGATGGTTAATGTCATCTTTTATCCATTTCCGTTTTTTCATTATTTCAGCGTTTATTCCCTGAATTTGTTATTCTTTGAGGTTTTCGTTGTAAGTTTGTTCAAGTTTGGTAGAATGATTTAAGAAGTTATTAATTTGATTGATGTTTTGTATCTTCGGAGTTTAAATGCAGTATATTATGTGTTGTTAAAAGCATCTACAAAAGTGCTGAATTTAGAAAAAGTGAAAATATGTTGAATGAAAAGAGCCCAGGTATCAAAATGGGGATATACAAAAAAGTAGTAGGACCTGGGACCTAACACTCCTAACTCTGCCATTTTGTGGTAGTCTTATAAAAGCAAGGGCAGTGGTAATTCAGTACAGTCATGGTCAAAGTAATTATCCTAATATTTAATTATTGCAGGTTTATTAAAAAGTCAGCATTTCAAAATAAACTGAAACTATGAATTCCTTCCCCGAAACCAAAATCACTCCATGGTCCTGTTCCTGTAGGAGATGAGTTTCTGTAAAATTATGAAAAATATGGTTTAAGTGAACGGTGTTGTGTAGTTGTAATTGATTTCTTAAGATTTGTTGCAAAAATAAAAGATATATTAATTTTAGCTACGGTAATGGTTTTCCTAAGAAAAGCGTACAACCATTATTCCTCTGCACCAAAGTGACCTGAAGTGCAAAGAGATAGTTCTAATGGTAGTGTTTTAAAGAGCACCAGTTGAGGATTATTAATGAGTTTAAAAAGACTGATCACACTCCTGTGAAGAAGTTTTTTTGGACGCCTAAGAGAATGAAATAAATACCAAGATCGCATTGAGGTAAGTACTTGCTCAACATTCTGGATTGCCTCCAGTGTCAAGCTTGCTCTTGATTGGAACAAATCAGATGTGAATGCTTCAACGCACTCCGATAAGCGGAGAGATTTAGATAAAGATCTCAGGTCAAAAAAGGCTGCGAAGCAACCCCATCTCACCAAGTATAGCACTATGGACAGGCTCCAAGCTCTTAAGAAATATGAAAGAATGGACTGTTAAAAATTCGGGTGAAGTGAAATTCTCTGACGAAACTCCCCTCGCCTTGTTTGGCGCTTATGGAAGATCTCTAGTTAGAATAAGAAAAGCGGAGCAGTTTAAAGAGGCCTGTGCAGTTATCAGGGAAAAGCATCCGGACATTCTCCATGTCTGGGACTGCTTCTTAACTAAGGAAACTGTGGTACTAACAATTTTGACAAGACCATAGCCAGAAACTTAAAATGGCACCAAAACCTGTTTCATCAGCACAATTTCTACAGTTCAGGCATAATTTAGTGATGATAAGTATTTGTCAGTATGATAGCGCACCTTTTCCCAAAGTAAGGGCAATAACAAATTTCTTAACTAAAAATATCATCAAATCTTGGGAGCTTTACCATTGAATTTACAAAATTTAAATCCAATACAGAAATATGTGGGCAATAATTATTATACTGGCGGTTGCTCGACATGATTTATCAAATTGTAAGCAGTGTGGATTCCTCTGGAATAAAAGGAGCAATATCAGATAAGATATTGTCCAATATTTGCTCCCCAGCATCCCAAAATGAATTGAAACATTCCTGTAGAACGAGGGACATTGTAAATATTAAATGTGCCCATCAATAGACTGAATTAAATAATAAAATGTGTTTGTGGTCGAAATTCTTGTATATTTTTCATTTAAATTATGCTAAAAACACAACAAAACCAAAGGAAACTTTTGATTAGTTCTATTTATTTTGTTCTCTGAAAAAATCTAGTAGTTACAAAGCTTTTGTTCATAAATGTACATTGTTTACATTTTTGGGAAAGAAAAGTTAATCAAACACTTAAATTTATTCAACAGGACTAGTAATAAGGAATCGAAGTCCAATGTAATTAATTAATATAACCAAATAAATCCCTAAGTAAGCTGAGATTAAGGGATAGTCACCTATTCCTAGGAAACTGTAGCAAACTATCAGCATAACCATTAAAATTTATTAAGTTTGAGTAAAAAAAAAATCAATACTTTACGGTTAAAATATTCAAAGTTTATTTTATCCAAGATTTAATTTTCTGGTAATTCAAGCAAATATACTCTTACACTCTTAACACTCTTACAATTTCCTCTACTTCAAGATTTAAACTGGCCATTATCTGCTGCTATAACACTTTCATAGCTGCCTAAAATGGGAGATAAAAGGTAATATCTTAAGCGAATTTAACATTTTAAGCGATATTGGATGAATCCTAATGTGAATTGGATGGAGAGTTAAGAAGTGAAGTGGTTTAACTTTGAGCGAAGAGAAGGATAATTTGATTTTAGTGTTCCTTTTCACCTCAACGAATTTCGAGCGCACATTGGCGTTCTACTCCACCTGGTTTTCTTTCGTGTAGGAACAAAAGAGGAACGAGAACGGCAAAGTGAATAGATACAATACATCTACATACAAGAGTTTGGCGAATGTGCGTGTGTGGTGTTGACAGCAAATGGTTGAAGGCGTTGAACTTACAGCCCCTTCGGTTGCGCCGTTTTGGCGAAACTGAGTGGATACCACATCAGGCTTGAGCTTGTTCGTGTGTGGTATGCGATTAACCGCGATTAAATGAAACTTGTTGGGATAACCTTTGCTCAGTTGTGAGATGAGACTGGCTGTTGATTGTATTAATGAGACACGCTGATAATGATATTAATGAGACAAACTGTTGGTGATATTAATTTGTGACGTCAGACTAAACAATGGGGGTCTCATATTCTCGAAAGTAAGAAATGTTCTTTTAAATGGATGTTGTGATAAAGAGACCAGCAGGATTAATCATAGATTGTTGACACGTCTCATATTGGTCTCTCTTCAAATAAGAATACTACTAATAATTATAAAATAATAATGATAATATTATTATTATTAATATGTAGTATTATACTTTTTTTATTTTACTTATTATTTACACAAAATATATTCTCATTAAAATCATGCAACGCTATTTGACATCTTCAGAGAAACTGAAATTAATAGATAACTCGTTTTATGTAGTCATGATAGAAAATGGATGGGGGAAAGAAGCATGAAATATATAAGAAATTAAACAATTTTAAGTTATTAAATTATATAATGTATAATATGTCCATAAATTCGTTCGTTTTTATCATCGAGTCTGGAATATTTTGCTGTACGGAATTGCTTCTGTGAGTTTCAAGTTTTGTTTGTTTAGGGATTTGTAAATTACTGTAAACTTTTTAAATGATATCATTTTTTCGCTTTGAATTTTGCTAAGCTTAATGCAATCTTGATAGGCGCGGGTTTTAAAGGTGTTCCTAGTGTAACTGATATATAAAGATGTCACTCTTCTTTCTCCATTACATTTAAATTGATATAGCACATCACTCCTTTTCGCTCCCATTCCTTGATTGTGAATTTACTTGCTACTTTAAAATGTTTATGATCATACTCAATCTTAATTTGTGTAGTATCGCTTGATCATGTTCTCTTTATTACTTTACTTAGTGATGATTATTTTATTTTCATTACTTTTCATGAAATAATTATTAGTTTATTTCTTCGTTGTCTTTATTGAATGGCGGATTAATAGTTTTAAAATATGTTTAAAAAATATATTGTGGGAAGAGGTTAATTAAGTTGCTTCTTGAATTATTATTTTTTCGTTATTAATGTTTAGGTTGAACAGTTTTTGTATCGAATTAATGTTTTTAATTATGGATAGTTTAGATTTTTCTGAAGAGTAAAAGTTGAAGATGATGTTCCTACACTCCTTTGTGTTTTCATGAATATTCATGTATTAACTTCCCCGTTATTATCTATTTATATTTAAGGTCTAAGAAAGAATTGCAAATATTTGTTTTTGTTAATCATTTGAAAACTTTAATAGGCTCTGTTTTCGCCGGCGATGAATGAGAGAGAGATGTGTTTGGGGTCTTTGAATTTTGTTAACTTTTTCTCATCCACATACCTCAAATTAAATTTAGTGACCTGAAATGGTAGCGTTCACATTGTTTATTGCTGGTTGTTGGGTATTGAACGAGGTGGATACAAAACTTCACATTATCGGGCTTTCCTAGACAGTGATCCATATCCAGGATTAGCACTCTTATATGAGAATACTCGGAAGAGGGCCAAATATTAATAGAAATGAAGAAGAAATCTAATGTATGGATAAAATTAAAGAATGAAGAATGAAAATATAAAATGAGAAAAAGCAAAAAGTAAATAAATTGGAGAATAATAAAAAATAAACTAAAAAGAAAAAGAAAGGCAAAAGAAATGCCCAAATCACAGTCAATCCTGCTAAACTTTTCATCACTAGTCAACCGCCTACTGTATTACCGCAGTATACTGCCCTTATTTTATTTTACCCCCAAAAAAGGTAAGAAAGAAAAATCAACAATATTTCCAATGTTACAGGAAAGATTGATGCTAATAAATAATCTCTAACTTTATTGCTACTTGGGTCTGCCTGCTTAAATTACCACTCACCTGACAGAAAACTCACCAATTTTAGCTATTAAAAGTATTTAGAAGAGAACCTTTAATTTATTACAACCATTTGTAGCGCCATTACTCCAAATTAACGACTGCAAATAAGACAATTAATCTAAAACACTCATGAAATTTGTTTTTTATTGGCATGGATTGTAATATTCGATATGTGTTTTTATAATACGTCGCTTTCCAATCTATCTCGAATGTCATATGATATTTAAATATAGTGGTTTTAACTGTCATGAAATGATATGGACAATATATTGTTAAATAATTGAATGTTAAAGTGTGATGATTTAATGAAATGGAATGTCAAATGTGCTGTATTGCAAATTCTTAAATCCTTAACATGCTGCCGTAGGGTGACCGTGAAGAGGACACGCCAGAGAATCGAGATACAGATCCCAGTGCGAGGGTTAAATAAACAAAATCGGATGCTGTTTGCCTAAATAATCAATTCTTCGAGCTTCTGGGATTAGAGAAAAGAATGGTAGCAAAATATATGTTTTTACTATATACAAAGAAAATATTAATAGCACAATTAAATAACTGACAATAAATAAAATGACACACAGGGTACCAAACGAGGGTGGGGGAACAAATGACTCGATGGGTACTAGAGTCCAAAAGAGGATGTACAGAGATTGCTTCCAGAGAAAATGGGATAGTGCAATTATCGAGGAGACTCAGATAAAGCTTAATTGACTGGAGGCTTGAATACGGCGATTAAACGGGGCGCAGCAAAGTTGAACTTGTAAGATTCCTTTTTCTTTAATCTTGCTGAGAAATGAGCGAGGGAGTACTCCAGTCGTTGAACGAAGTCGATAACCGAGTGATAATTGCCGGTCCGAGTCTATCGTTTGTCGGCGGGAACTTGGCGCACCAGGGGAGTAGAGGATAATCTAGTGGCCTCACAGCTTTGCGCAAAGTTCCTTGGCGCGCCGTGGTTCTGTCGTCAGTCTGACAACGAGACGGGAAGATAAAGAGAAGCGAACCTGAGTCAGTCGACCGCGCGAAGTCTCGATGCTCCCTTGGAGTTGTCTGACCGTTCAGGTGCATCTTTCTCAGGCGCCACGGGTAGAAGTTGGGTTCTAAGATGAGGGGGTAACTTTCTCTCACTGACACATGCATTATGCTGGAACTCCATTAAAGGTTAAATTGAGATGTGTTTCTGATTTTATGGATTTTAATGTGGGTTATCAGGTGTCGCCTTATGCCTTTAAATTTGTTGCAATAGAATGAGATTTCAAGATTAAAGAATTGTAATTCCATGAAATCACATTGAGGGATGTCTTGTGTTGCCATATCATGTTCTGCGTTATACCGTGTAGTGGCTTGAAATGTACAACATAATGCTCTGTACTTTCACTAAATTTTTAAATGAGATATGTTAATATATTTGAATATTATGTGGGAAGTCTTCTTAACTTTAAGTGCGATGTAATGTTATATAATAAAATTTCCTGTGTGATGTAGAATAGTATCGTATGAAATGTGCGATATCATATGTTGTTTTGGCTTGTTTTCTGACGCCCTGTCATGTGCTGCGTTTTAACTTTATAAAAAGTATGAAATTATACGAGTATTTAGATGTCAGACTCAAGGCTAACCAAAATTATCTGTATCTTTTAATAAAAGTTAAATATACAGAAATCGGGATTTTTCTAATTTTAAACATACGATGTAATTAAAATATTATTTTAGTTGGTTAGGAAATAATAAAAGATGATAGAGCTATAAATTACTAAGAATTACAATGCAGCTTTAGATTTCATACGATGAGGGAATTATTTGTAATTACTTTAATATCTAAAGTCCTTATGTGTATTTTATACCATTCTAGCATTATTATTACAATCAGTATCATGATTTTTATTAGCACTATTATTATAATTATTATCATCATTATTTTTATCTAAAATTAATATTAGATTTATTATCATTACATTATAATTATTATTAAATTTTCTTTTTATTGACGCACTCCATTATACCCGACTACCGTATTAAGACGAAGGAGCTGATAAGGCCTGGTTATGCAGCACTTCAGAAGACCGGTTCCTAAGTTGGGGATCTTTGGTAGGTTTAGTAGAGATACTTGCCCTTTTTACTAGTTCCCTCTTTACTAGTTCCCGGATACGTTCTGGCGTGCCCCTCTACAGCTTTTTTCCTAATGATAATGGCAAAGACAGTAATAATAGGATTGGCAATAATATGAAAATTATAATGAAAGTGGCACTTATAATGGAAATGATAATTGAAATGGCAATGATAATGAAATGGCATTCATAATAGCAAAAAGCAATTGTAATGATAGTAGTAATGGAAGTAGCAATGATAATGAAATGGAAATGATAATGGAAGTGGCAATGATAATGGTAATGGCAATGCTAATGAAAATGGCAATAAGTTTAAGTGAAAGCGAATTGAATTACCATAAGCAATATCTACAAAGGCTCAGAAAGAGGAAAGAATGAATGAGTTCCACATTGTGATGTGAAGTAGTAAAACCGAATCGAGTAAGTGAAAAAGAGTGAATGAATGCTAAGAATAGTAATGGGTGAGACATGAATGCACTTTACGCAACCTTTTTTGTTTTTTCATTAAATCAAAGGGTAAACCAATTAGGTTTTATCCTTCATGACGTTTGTAAGTAGTGTTCTGAAAAAAAAAGAATAGTGAAGGTAGAGGAAGTAAAATGTTCGGAAGATATACAACGAAATATTCACTCATGGATGTTAGTTCCGGATGGAAAGCAATCATCAATGTTTCAGGGGTTATGGAACGGAATGACATATGGTTTTAGTGTTAAAGGCGACGTAGTTTGACGGCAGAGAAGAAAAATGGCAGATTATTGAAGTAAACCTGCCGAAATTTTCTTTTCAAGGAGATAAAAGAACCAGTTGAATATGATTTGGATGGCATATAACAATCGGCAATATATAAAACTTTGATATTGTGCAGTAGTATTGGAGATGGCATCGGCAGATAGATAGCAGAAATGTGTCCGTTTGACACTTTGCCAAGTGAGAGAATGACGATCAAGTAGAGTCTTCAGATAAGAAAAGGCAACGTCTCTAGGAATTTTTACCGTTCATAACCTTTTTTAATAGAAGAAGTACTCTTGGTGGTACTCAGTAGAGGCAAAATAAAAGCCTTCCCGATGCCATGCCATATGACAGGAATTGGTGGTATCGACACCTGTCATAAACACGTCAAATGAAAGAAAACAAGTCACTTTGTGATCTCCGCACATATGGGAGGAGCATCGCCTCCTTTGCTTATTTATTATTTGGGATTTTATCTTTATCATATGCAGTCAATATGGCCGAAGTGTATAGAAATCCAACAGAAACAAAGTGAGGCGAACCAAACTAATTTACCCCCCTTAAAAATATATATATTCTAATAAATATATAGACGCATCAATGCGTTTCTCCTCGAATTGAATGTGTAGCAAAAGGTTTTGAACTTTTGTTGAAATTGAGACTATTCTATATCAAAGATAGAAGAGGGATATGTATGCAAGTAAGTACTTGACTTCAAAATCTAGATAGTCTTGAATTCTATGGAAAATATAGGAATATTTTTGTTTAGCAAATAGAATTGTATCCTTAGGTTAGAAACAAAGTTTTAAGTTTATTTATCTATAGATTTATACAGGATTTACGAATAGTTAATGTGACACTATGCCCCTTCAAACGAGGCTTAGGAAAGCTTGGGCCACTATACAGTAATTAGTCAGACACCATATATGCTATATAATGTTTCAAAAATTACCCATCAAATGTCTCTTTCTCGTAAACAGTAACGTACTTTTTTACTCTAGGATTAAACATCCGGCCTAGACGCTGCCTACTCGCAACGTCGTATCAACCAAACATATAAAGAAGACGCAATACACAGTCGCACAGCCTAAAATTTGTTTAAGAATTTTTAGCGTGTCCAATTCAATCTCCAAGTTTAGCCAAGAAGTGTTTGACCCTCACTTATTGACAATGACCGTTTGTGCGCTTGTGTCAAAGCTGATCCACATCTGACATCACGCGAGCTAGCCTGAAACGTTTAGCGTCAGCCATACATCCATTTTGCATCGTTTAGAGGAAATGAGCAAAGTCAGAAAAGTAGACATATTGACTCCACGTAAACTCACCGAGGTAGACAGCCGCGTCACATAGACGCCTGCAAGACGCCTACTGTCCAAGAAACGTCGTTTTGATTAGATGAACAAATAGTTTATGCAGATGAGAAATGGTGTCTTCATTCAAACATGGCACGCAAACGAAGCAAGACAGAAAAAGGTTTATCTGTACAATTTCAGGCAAAGCCAGAGCGACATGAAAAAATGCTTATAGTTTGTGTATGAGGGGATGTAGAGGGAGTGATTTACTTGGAAATATTATACTGTAATCAGTCTATTGACGATAAATTATTGTCAAAATCTACAATTCGTGGCAGATGCAATTGCGGAGAAACGAGCAGAATTGAATGATGTCGTGTTTCTTCATGATAATGCCAGACCACACGTTGCAAACCATACTGGTGAAAAACTCCTAGATCTGGGATTGGAAGTGCTCCCTCTCCCACCGTGCTCGTCATAGCTCGCGCTAACAGCTTACCATCCATGATTTATCCCAGGGTATGAAGCATGTGCTCGAAAATAACTGTTATTATATTGTTCATTTATATGCTTCTGTGCTGCATTGATGGTTGTAAATCATTATTATAACAATGATTGTATGTGTTTACACAGATTTCGTGCCGACGTTAGACTGATATTCGCTGTGAAGCAGGTCTGCCGTGTGTGTTAGGGGTACTAACTAATCTGTCTCAAACGCTCAAATCATTAATCGTCTAAGTAAATTCATTATCTTTCATTAAGTATTTGATCATTAAGAGGTTTCTAGTTTGAATGAGTTGGCTTATGCAGCAGCCGTAAGGATAATGTTAATAATGCCTGGTTTCTCTCAAGCCACAAAATCTTAATGAAGATTCCGCGGTCAGGGATATTGAATTTGCAGATTGTAAAACGGGTGATTGCTCTGGGAGGCAGGCACTCTTTCGTTAGTTCTCGGTTTGTTTACGTTTATTTTAACGTTCCTGACCTTTTTAATACCGCGGTTGTTAATGGAGTGGGCAAAATCATAACAGCTAATGATGTTTATCCTGTGGAGTTTAAGAGTAATATAATATGTCATTAGTATACAGTCATGAACAAAAGTTTTGAGAATATTATATTTTCTCGTATAAGAAAATTATTAGAAGTAATCAAAGGTTGCCTTTTATTTTAATATGTTTGTAACATAATTTGAAGTTGAAATATTGAAATATTTATAGCACAAACCCATTCTTTTAATAAATAGAATCAATTGATGCTCGCAGTCAATATTAACAAAGTTCATTGTTCTTGAGGACGGCTTCAATTTGTTTTGGTATGCTGAAGACCAAATTTTTATGATATCATGACTGATCTTGCTCCAATTTTGTTTACTAAGTAACCGCAACTGATCACATTTGGATGGCTTCTGTTTATCACCCGACAGTTTGATTATTGCCCATAAACTCTCTTTGGTTCAAATCTTGGCAATTCGCTAGAGAAAGTCAACATAAGTTTAATGTTATTTTATGCGAAGAACATTGTTATTGCTTTTGCTTTGTGGCGATGCGCGCCATTCGGCTCAGAAATACAGTTATCGTACCTAAATTGTTCCTGAATTGTTGGAAAATGGACGAGATGATGCACTTTTTGTTACTAATTGAACTTCAAGAAAGTAATCTTGGGAAAAATTGATAGTGATACATGTCGAAGTATGGCGCAGTGTACGGGAATAAAGGCACACGGGCTCTAAGGTAGGCTATGCAAAGCAATGCTGTTATTCCTCTTAATTCTCGTCTATTCTTCCGCATTTCTTTATTTACGGTATATTGATTGATGGTATCTAACTAAAACTCTTTACTTAAGTATTTCTTTAGCAAAATCAAACAGCTGCAAGAATTAAATATGCCTGAGTCGTCAGATCAACGAACATTTTCGAACAATAATAAAATAGAAGATTGTTATATATATGTATGTATTTTAAATGGAAAAAAATAAAGGAGATATGCAAGTGATAAGGGGGAGAAGACTGTCGAAGCATTGTCAAGTGCATGGGAATATGCGCACTCAGGCTTTAAGGTAGGCCACGCAAGGAGACAACTGTTATTATTCTAAGAGTGCAATTTGAATTGATAGCTGCAGCTTAGTGACCAACGAATATTCCAAACACAACTGCAAAAATAGATTTTTAATACACACTAAATACAAGGTACAACAAAAAATATGAGTATATATAGGTACATGAATAAGACGGAATTAGGTGCCGAATACTAATTAGATAACAAGGGCTATTAAATGGTTATAATGGGATATTTAGGGTAGTGAGTGATTTAGTTCTTTTAAACCTCAAGAGTAAAGCGGGGCCAACTTGGGGGAGATCTTGGTGACCATGGGTACTCACGGGGTAGCCGGAAACCAGCAGCGGGTGGGGCTACTTTTTCGAAACCTGTGTTTTGTGAGATGCGTGCCTCTTGTCCTCAAGAGGCCACCGGACGAACCTAGAAGGGGGGGGGGGAGATGACTTGTCCACACTCGGCTTGAGCGAGCTAACAGGCCTCTTGTCCTCAGGAGGTCACGATATTCGTAAGAACTTCGGATGACGGTTTCTCCAATTCTTGATCCTAAGGTGGTTGAGAAAGGCTGACGTTGCATCAAGAGACTCTCCTCCCTGTCTTAAAGATACAAGTGTGATTTCCAGCTCTTGCCTGGCCTGAGACCGTTACTGAGACTGTTGAATCCAACCTCTGTTCGGGGAAGCATCATCTAACCGAATCTTTGGGTAATCCTTAAGAGGGTGCATATATACCCGGATTTCTCCAAAACAGGAAGAGAGAGAGGGGCCTTCTCGAACCCTCATTATCGGCCGGAGCAACCGTAGTGTCCTTACGGGAAAGTGTAAGAGGCCGGGATCAGCGGGTCTGACGGAACGACCAGTGTCTGGAGCCATAAAAGTTGTTTGAGGCAAACCTATAAAGTAGATGAGTAATCTTCCGACCCGGGTGGAGGGAGGATTGAGAAGGCGGGGAGGTAGCCTTCAATTTCAGCCTCATGTCTCGGTGTGAATTTGCCAATTACCTGGTGGCAAGTCCAAAAAGGGTGAAGCGGATGGTGGCAGGGAAAGTAACAGCTCGCTTTATCTCCCAAAGTAATATCTTAGGAGCTGTGGAAATACTACTATATTTACTGGATCCCTCTACACTCCTTCCAACCCAAGGATATTTTTACAGCACAGAACACCTTGGGGCGAATAAAATGTCTACAACTAATTTCATCAATAGGCGAACTTATAAAGCTACAATTTCAACGTTTACCAACAGAGAAAAAAAGTATATAATACTACACGGGCTTTACATATGTGTAACCACAGATAACTTAATCTATAAGATGATAGAATAAAACGGATCCCAAAAAGGAACGAAGGGGTTTCTTCGTTCGGGGAAGCGGCATTTCAGAAATAGTATTTACCTTGTTTTCCTGGGGAAGAATTTGGTTTCTACCGACCTGGAAGCCAAAGTAGTTAATAGTGTCATAGGCAAAGTGAGATTTTGTTGGGCCTACCGTGAACCCGTGTACGCGTAACCTGGATAGATGTGCACACAGAGACTGTACGTGTTGGTCCCAGGTACGAGTAGCGACGTACACGTTATCGAAATAAAACGTCACATTCGATAGGCCAAGCAGTTACCAACCCAAATTGTAGTCACGCAAACTGAAATAACCCTTTTTCAGTAGCGAAAGCGGTAAAGCGTTTCGATCACTCTGAAAGCGGCACTTGGTGGTAGGATTTACAGAGGTCGATCTCGGAGATGAACTTCGCGTCTTCGAAGGCATGAAGACTTTGGTCGATTATGGGTAGCGGTTCCACGTCAAACTGTGTAACCGCGTTTGATTTGCAAAAATTGATGAACATCTTAAACGACTTGTCAGGCTTCCTAACCATGACAATGGGGAAGCAAAAATCGGACGACGAGGGTTCTATTATTCCTAATTTTAATAAGTTCTCTCTCTTTGCATTCAAAGTCGGCCGTAAATGTACGGGTATGGGATAAGGCTTGGTTTTTATCGCATCTTGAGTAGTGAGGACAATCTCATGCGTAAATTGGGTTGAGCAACCCGGGAATTCTGAAATGACGTCGGGAAAGCCTTCCAATAAGGCAAGCAATTGAGCCCTCTCATTAGGGGCGAGATTGGGGTTTACGTCCAAGTAGGAGTTGGGGGAAAGGAAGAGACGGCAGGGAATAGACATCGTCTGCTTCTACGCATACCGTTTGGACCAGACACAAGGGTTCAACGGGGTAGGCGGCTTCGAGGACGGGTTCTTCTTCTAGAGCGAATATGATATTTAGGCAAGCTTGGCGGTGGAATTTTTTTAGGAGGTTATTGTTAAATCTTATTACCGGAAGAGGCTTCGATTATGTAATTTACCGGGTCCGCGAAGCTCTAAAACGTGGAAGGGTCCTTTCCCTTGAAGAAGGAGCTTATTTTCTTCGGAGGGAAGCAAGAGCAACACTTCTTTACCTGGTTTGAACGAACGTGCCTTTGAGCTTAGGTCGAAGTAGGTGCGGTATTTTTCCAAGTTTACATCAGCGTTCCAGAGAGTGATGTCCGCACATTTTTTTAACCGCAGACGCAGGTCTAAAACGTACGCGTAAGAGGATTTAATTTCTTCATCCATTCTAGGATTGGAACACAATTCTTTTATAATGCTCATCGGTCCTCTAACCTTACGTCCATATATCAGCTCAAAGGGAGCGAACCCTCAAAGTACTACGGGGAGGTAGCGGTGCCACTCTTGGGGCTGGTCGTGGCACACCTTCTTGAGTACCATTTTGAGGATGCCGTTTAATTTTTCGCACATTCCGTTAGCAGAAGGGTGCTAGGGCGTCATGAAGAGGGGCTTGATGAGAATGAGTTTACCGACATACTCAATCAATTCAGAAGTGAATTGACGTCCATTATCGGATAAGATCTCTTTCGTGATCCCTACTCGGGAAAAAATTGAGATTAAATCTTCTGCACAAGAAATGCTGTCAATTTTCTTCATGGGGATAGCCTCTGGAAAACGGGTGGCGCAATCGTTGAGTGTTTAAATATAGGAGTGTCCCTCATTCGACGGGGGGGTAAATGGGGACTATTAGGTTGATTGAGACCCAGGCGAAGAGCTCGGGCACGCTCGGGGTCTTGTGAAGAGGGGCGGGGGCTACACGACCTTTGGAGGTGACCTTCTGGCAAAGATCACAGGACTTGCAGAAGTCAATAATTTCTTTGGCCACGCCTGCCCAAAAGAAATATTTAAAACTCGCTGTGCCATTTTGTTATGACCAAAATGTCCGGCCACTAGGCCATCATGAGCCATTTTAGAAAAGGGTTCGATATACGTTCTCGGCACACACAACGCATTTGTCGGGGTCTCTCCGGTTTAACAGAAGAACGATATAATAACGCATCCTTCAAGGTGTACTCCAGCTTTCGATTGCCCTGCACCGTTTCAGTCTCCTTCTTTCTTGCTTTTTCTCACAGGAATTGTAATGTGGGGCAATTCTTCTGTGCCTCAGTAAATTGAACATTGGTGCCGAGGTAGACGTCTGGGGGCGATAGGGGGTACCGAAAGCGATACATCTTTCTCGGCCTGGGCCCTGGAAACTACGGGCTAAGAAATTGGGTTTTGGGAGAGCTGTGTACTCTGTCCAATAAGGACGGAGCAGAATTTCATCGGAGCCGTGACTACGTCAGCCAATCCGATTAAGTACTGGCACTCAATATGGCACCGTACCACTGGGAACCTGATGGCAAAACCTAAAACGTCATGCACCAAGGCGAACCTGTTATGTTGGGAGCTTAAGAGGGGTGGTAGTTTGTAGGATACTACTATACAGGTGCAACCTGTATCTCTAACCAAGGTTGACACTCGGCAACCATTCATTGCGCGATTTTCAAACTGGAGCCCACCGGGAAAACTCGTGTTGAACAAGAAATTTAGGTGTTGATCCGGGGGAGAGGGAGCAGGGGACACTTGCGATGTGGCTGGCGGATGAGGCGAGGGGCAGCAGAGATTTGGTGGACCTGGTAACTCCACGAGTTCCTTTGTTGAGATTTTTGTGGGTAATTGTAAGTTAAGTGGCCAGGGGTGCCACACGTAAAGCATACAATCGGTTTACCTGCTAGTTGCTAGGCGTGGAATGGAGTACTGGAAGTTTCATGTCTTTTTTCTCTTGCGGTGGGTGAGGCCTGTACTTGCTCGGCGCTTGCACAGTTACGAAGCCGTTGTTGCCCCTGGATTAGCTTCGGTTAAACCTAAACTTGTGTTTAGGGAAGGGGAGATGGTTCTTCTTGACCACCCTAGGGTAGATGTCGTGACTAGAAGCGTGAAGGTCAGCTTTTTCCACACACTCCTTGAAAGTGGACGCTCTTCTGTCCGCTATGAAGGCCCTTAGTTCGCGAGGGAGGGTCGGCTTCAGTTGATCCCTTAGAATGAAGTTAATTAGTGATTCATAATCATTTGATACTTCGGCAGAATCCAGCCAGAATTGGAAGTTACGCCGAAGCGTGAATCCAAATTGTCTGTTGGTTTGGCCTGGCTGTATTCGCGCGGAATGGAATCTAACCCTATAAAATTCTTGTTTTTTTTTAATAACAGAAAGAAGTTCTGCCTTCAAAATAAATAATCAAAGGTGGCCTCTGAAGGAAGTGAAATGAATATGTCACGAAGACGATGGGTCAGGAGTGGAAGTAGCCGGGCGAAACTATCTGATTCTAAGCCCCAATTGTTGACTTCGAAGATCTTCTCGAAGTGCGTTAAATAAGAGCAAAAATCTTCTCCATCCTTGTATGCGGGGAGTTTAGGTAAGGGCAATTGAACCTCTTTAGTTCGAGATTCTACAGGGTTTATCTCGACTTGGTCATGGCTTATCTCTCTCTTGTGCTGCCTAATTCTATCTCTCTCTTCTTCTTCTCTCTGTGCTTTTCTTTCCGCACGTTCGTTACGTTCCTCTTCCTGGACGTAACCGATTAAATCTTTACCAGATAAGCCCTCGAATATGAAAACGATCGAAAGAAGACATCCCTGATATGCTAATCTCGGCCTTTACACACGAAAAAACTACCGGAGCTATTGAAGCTTTACCTCAGAACAAATATAAATTCTACAAACGACAAAATAATTAGAAATTCCTAGTAAAATTCGGGAAAACTTACACATAAAAAAACTAAACAACGAGGGAATCTGACTTACGACACGAAAAAAATGGCGGTTACTATTACCGCTTAGCTATTATCCTCTTTTAAGGAACTAGGAAAACTGTGGACACACCACAGTTCAGATATTCTTGGTAATGCAGCTGATATCAATTGAACTTAGTGCTTCAAAATCAGGTGGGAAGGATTCTTGGGAAGACCCAAAGCCTGACGCTAACTATATAAATATATATATATATATATATATATATATATATATATATATATATATATATTTTTATGTCGAAGTATGGCCCAGTGTACGGGAATATACGCACACGGGCTCTAATGTAGTCTAAGCAAGGCAACAAATGTTATTGTTCTTCTAAGAGTGCGATTTGAATAGTTAACTGCAGCTCCGTGACCAAGGAGTATTCCAAACACAACGACAAAAAATATATTTTAATACACACTAAATAAAAGATATACAATAAATATGTATATATATAGGTACATGAATAAGACGGACTTAGGCTTCTAATACTAATTGGATAACCAGGGTTATTAAATGCTTATAATATGAGATTTAGGGAAGTGAGAGATTTAGTTTCTTTGAACATCGAGAGTCAAGCAGGGCGAACTTGGGTGGGGTGGTGGTCTTGGTGACCTTGGCTACTCACGGGAGTAGCTGGGATCCCAAAGAGGGTGATGCATCTTTCTCCAAACTCTGATTTAGCGAGATGCGGGCCTCTTGTCTTCAAGAAATCACCGGAGTATTCCGTGGCCTGCGACCGTCACTAAACACTTCTCGGGAGAGAGCGTCGTTGAATCAAATCTCTGTTCTGGGAAGTGTCGTATAACCGAATATGTGGGTAATCTTTTAGAGGGTGCATATATACCTGGATCTCTCCAAAACAGGGAGAGAGAGAGGAGCCTTCTCAAACCGTCATTATCGGCCGGGACAACCATGGGTGCCCTTACAGGAAAGTGTAAGAGGCCGGGATCAGCGGGTCAGACGGAACCACCAGCGGCTGGAGATTAACACGGTGGAGAGGTAGCCTTCAATTTCAGCTTCATGCCTCGGTGTGATTTTCTCAGTGACCTAGGGGCAAGTCCAAAAAAGGTGAGGTCAGAGGGGCAGGTGAGTAACTGTTTGCTTTCTCTACAATACAGTTGCTTCAAATAAGAAGCAATCCCATCTATGGAGAGTATCTGGATGCTACACCAAGGACACTTCACCGAACTCGTGAACGCGCTGCCCTTTTCTCCTACTAACCACGGATCGTCCAGACTCTTCAAATAAGCTGGTTACAGCTTCATCCGGGAATATCACTCTACTATAGTCTTCAACAGACTATTCTATATATTTCATAAAAAAATGAAACTTATCCGTAATGTTTTTATTGGTGAAATTATGTCTCATGGCAGCCGTTCTCGACTTGAGAAGTTTGTCGAATGGTTTTCGCCTTACTGCTCGCCCTGAAGTGTTTACCCCAGAGGCAACCCAAACTTTGAACTGGGGCCTTATCAGAAAGGTTTCTTCGCGTTTATTTAGAGCTCTTGGGCGTCTAGAAGATTTCTTCACAGATGAAACGTGCCCAGCAGAGAGAAACACGTGCTCCAGAATTTTGAGCGAGTTAGATAGGCAGTAACCTAGAAGTTCGTGATCTAGCGTGAAGGATATTACAGTAACCAAGGTGAGAAGCAACGAAAGCATGAATGGACATCTCTAAGTTTTTCTTATCTACTTAGGAGCACGTGTATCTAAGGTTAGTGAGAAAACAGCCACATGGTAAGGAATAACCCACCAGTAATACTTTTGCCTTTCATGCTTCATTTTCTCCTTTGATTAGAAAGACAGCTTCTACATGTTACATGAAAATGCCAAAGCTTTTGTGTACGCATGGCATCATAAAAAAATATGTAACAGTCTTTCGGTAATAGAAAAACATGTTACAACCGTGCCGAACAACAAAACACGCTACTAACGTGTCGTGATAGGAAACATGTTAATGACGTGTTACAGTGTGAAAACATTTTACTGAGGTGTTGAAATACGAATTGTGTTAGCGATATTTTACAAATAGGAAACATGTTACTCGAGTGTGATAATAGCAAAATATGTAAAGTGTCGTAATAATAAAACATCTTACTGACGGTCTGGATAGAAAAAAGGTTACAGAGGTACCAGGGAGAAAATAAGTTTCCTTCCTGTAACAAAAGGAAAACATGTTAATGGCGTATCGTAATAGGAAAAATGGCACTTGCCTATCATAATGGAAAACCATTTACTGACATGTCGGTGGGAAAACATTTTACTGACCTGTGACAATAGAAAAACTTGTCATTGAGATATAGTGGTAGGAAATATTTTTAAGACTTTTCCTAGTAGTAAAAGATGTTATTCGCGTGTTATAATCATTAAACATGTTAGTAGTGTGTCGCAATACAAAATCATGTTACTCACGTGTTTTAATGAAAAACAGGTTACTGAACTGTGGTGAGAAAAAACATGTTACTGGTGTGTTGTAAGAGGAAATATGTTATTGAGGTGGGGTAATGGGAAACATGGTATGGACGTGCCATATTATTTAGACATGTTACTGACGTATCGTAATGTGTTGGTGTTGTAGGTGATTATAGTGTAGATAGTGGTGGTGTAGGTTGTATTGGTGGTGTAGGTGTTTGTGATGTAGGTGATAGTGTTGTAAATTGTGGCGTTGTAGGTGGTGGTATAGGTGTGGTTTGTGTAAGTGTTGTAGGTGGTGGTATAGGTGTGGTTTGTGTAAGTGTTGTAGGTGGTGGTATAGGTATGGTTTGTGTAAGTGTTGATAGTGTAGGTTTTGTTGTTGTAGGTGTTGGTGGTGTAAGTGGTGGGTGTGTAGGTGGTGGTGTTGGTATTGGTAGTGGTGTAGGTGGCCTAGGCGTATGTGGTGTAGGTGGTGCAGGCGGTGGTGTTGTATGTCGTGATAGTGTAGATGGGGTTAGTGGTGGTGGTGTTGAAGGTTGTGTAGGTAATGATTCGAAAGATAATGTAAAACAACATGACGGTTTCAACTTTCGTTAGAATCAGCCGAATAGTTACAATGTCATTACGAAAACCAAGAAAAAAGCAAAACGGGGACTGACGACCGAACGACCTAAATAGTTCGATGCATAATCGCCCACTACTAGACTCGCATGCGACTAAAACCGCTGAAGAATCACGTTCTTGTGAAAAAATGATATTTCCCCAGTTCTCTTAGATGAGAAGCAGCCCCAGACACGGAGCGTGTCTGGATATTTACCAACCAGTGCATAGTTAAAACTCGAGTTATTTCGGCCTATGTGCAAAACTCTACACGTGTCTAAATTGAATTTCATGTTCCATTTATTAGACCATTCGAAGATTTTATCTACATCCCGCTGAGTTAATTTGCTATCGTTCTCATGTAAAATTTTACCCCCAATTTTCGTGTTGTCCAAAAATTTAGAAAATTTCCAAGTAAGCCAGTTTCCATATTATTTACATAAAAAGGAACAACAATTGTCCCAAGACAGACAGACGCCTAGGGTACTCACTAGTTACATTTTTCTACTTCGAAAATGTACCGTTTAAAAGTTCTCTAAGCTTACGATTGCTTAGCCGCGACTTGATCCTTTGTAGGACGTTGGTCTAATTCAATAGGCAAAATGTTTACTTATTAGTCGCCTATGAGGACCGGTGTCGAATGACTTAGCGAAGTATAAGTAAACTATGTCCAAAGATCTATTTTCGTCATATCTTTTAATCATGTTGTCGTAAAATTCTCAAAGAATAGTTAAACATGAACGTTTCTGTGAAAAGCCGTGTTGACTAGCATTTATGATATTATGCGCTTGTTATCTGGTACGAATCAAAGAGGGGTGTTTGATGAATAACCTTTTAATATAATAAATGTCTGATGTCCCTCAGCTCATCGCCTTATATTATTTATATAAGTGACATGTGCTAGGCTTAAAGAGCAAGCTTGTTTTGTATGTTGATGGTGCCACATTGGTTGATCATAAACCGTCTTTCTACTTGAAGTTTTTTCTCCCTGATTACAGGAAACATCAGTATGAATTTAAATCACTCAAAAACTCAAAGTATTATCATAATAGGCCCGGCACTCTTCAATCACATTATACAGATTTATACATGATAATACTGTGTTAGCTACTTGCAACTGGTTCAAAGCTTTGGGAGTAAAATTGTATAATAAACAGTTTTGAAAACCTACTAAGAATGTTGCCACGGGAATATGAGAAAAAATTGGAAGTGTCCTAAAATATATGAAAGAGTTTCGTGATGAAGCGATATGTTAAACTGCTTCATTTCTCTTATTTATTTTGTTTAAAGGTATATATATATATATATATATATATACATCAGATTCACATCTTAAAATTCTGAATAGACACTGTTAATGTGGAGGAATATTTAAATCTCACAGGTGAAAGCGTCCTCTATTTCCCCACACAAAATCTCTCACCAGTTCTACTACAACATTTGAGAATTTACCATCTCGGACTGACTAAATTTAGATAAAGATATTTCATGTTTTATGAGTCTGAAATTTCCGATTTATATAGCTATGGTCATTTTATCATATAGGTTAAATCCTGTCTAGTTGTGTTTTTTATTCAAGTTTAAAAAATGGAAATTCAGCATATTCACTTCAGAAACTTGTCTCATATTAAATTTCTTAATCCTAATGTAAAGATAGATTTATTGCGTCGCCAGCAAATTAGTTCTCTGTGTTTGCTGTATAAGCTATATAGGTTTTCTATTCCCCCTTCCATGCATCTTTAACTGACATTCCTCCCTCTTGTAGGTATGACTGCGGCTGCAGCTAAGAGCGCTGCTTTCTCAAACATAATATTTACCAGTATCAATAAATCATGACATTTTTCTCGGCCCCAACAAGATTTTGGAATACACATCATAGTGAAGATGTTGTTGAATCGGTGGAGGTTTAGCGGTTCAAACTCGGTGCTGATTTGTTTTTTAATAACTAGATGTTATCTTGTTTTTTCTATCATCATTTATGGGCAATAATATATCTTGCTTTATGCAATTCTATCTAATATTTTACATTTGATTTTCCAGGGGAAGTGGCATTACTTGCTAGAGCATTGTTGTCCATAATCTTTTAATAATTGCAGTTAGGTTTCAAATTATATAATAATAAAAGAATTTATAGAAAATCAGCTAAGGTTCTCACCATAAAAATCTTAAATTACATTTATCTTCACATCAAGTATCTGTTACTCGTAACTCAAGACATTGTGAAATCCGTTCTTTGGAAACAAAGAATTGCCTTAATTAAATCAGTGATTCCAAGAAGAAGTAATATGCGGGTTTTCCATTGATAGTGACAAATAAATAGATAACCTATTTTTCATAGTTGATTTAAGAGCTAAGAATAATCTTTCAGTAACTCCATTAAAAAAAGGTTTGGTGACCAAAAGTCGCATGCTCTCACTTATGAGTATTCTAATTTATTACCTTACGACCATCAAAGATAAGAATGTAAAACAAAAAAAGGATTCAAATTTCGTTAGCATCAGCCGAATAGTTATCAAGATATTGCCAAATAGTTCCTTGGCTAACCTTGGGAGGACTTTTCAATTATATGGTTCAAAAGAAAATAAAAAATAACAAATGTTTTAAATTTCGTTAGAATCGGCCGAATAGTTATGATGTTATTGCTATTCTAAAGAGGTTTTTCCGCTCTTCATAAAGAAAATCTTTTTAGTAATAATGAAAAAAGGTGTACCTCCTCTCAGGCGGCCAGTAAGGCAATGCCAAAGAAGGAAGAAGGCAAGACTATATCATGAAGAAAATCACAAGTCCAACAAGAGCATAAATTATCACATTTTATAAAGAAACATAAAATTAGAGATAGTGAATAAAATGGTAAATTGTCTCACAAGCTACATAAATAATAACTATAACAAGCACAAATACAGCATCTTAGAACGCGATGCAGGTCAAAACCCAAATATCCTCAAAATAATCAAAGCCCTCTTCTTAACATGGCTCTACGATCTGTTATATATCGATGCACTCTCAGAATTTAATGTTGTCGTTTCCTTGTCAAGGTTTCTTCGAAGCTCTTCTGTAATCAATTCAATGCTTTAATATATATTAGTGAGCGGACAAAGGGCACAATATCATTCCTAATTTTGGTTTATACTGCAAATCAGGATTAATAAAAATTCCAAGTTTTCATCAAATTCCTGACGAGTTGAATGTACAAATTAAAAAAAAAGTGCCTGTAAAAAATATCCTAAATTTAGCATAATACGATCTAGCAGCGTAAATGTGATATGCTTTAGGAAAGTCGATGATGCAGGAGTATTAAGAGAGTGTAAAAAGTATATATAATTCACACCATTATCTACAAGTTTTCGCTGGCGCAATAATTCGGATAAATATAGTGTGCTATTGTGCGTACAAACTTAAGTCTATTATCTACAAGAAGATACAGGACAATACAAGCAAAGTGTTCTTAGGTACGATGTCAATAGAAATTCTGATTCAAATAGGTAGCTAAAAAATTAATTTAACTATGACCTCTGCCGGAAATGTTTACTTAAAATCATATTTATCAGTGAAAAACAGATTACTACTGAGAACATTACATTTCAGCAGACCTGGAAATAGTGTATGTTGGTTTCCATGATGAGAATGTTGATGATCAAGATTCAAGAAGTTATAACTTACTATCTTGCAATTCTTCTAATACTAATAAAAAAGATAAGGAAGAAATGCCATAAAATGCCGAAAGAAAGATAGTTATGAAATTTAGAACTGTATGGCGTCCTGGATTATTAATTTCATCACGTAACAGGCTGGTCGCATTAGTACAATTTTATTCTTATCGTATAATGAAAGGGGCTGCATATACTAGTATATTTAATTTCCGACGGGCGGTCAATAAGTTTGGCGAATCGGTAGGACAAAACAGAGGAAGGGGTATTGCTGTTTGTGGGTTTGTTAGGAAAAGTTATGACAAGTCAGGACATTCAGCCGCACACTCCTGCCTCATCTACTTAAGAAGCAGTAGCGGATCACAGATCGTCAGTCACAAATTTTTCAACAATGGAGAAGGTTGAGCACCACGCAGTGATAAAATTTTTTACCAAGGAAGGCAGGAATGCAAAAGAGATCCATGAATGCATGGTTGCAGTGTACACCGACACCGCCCCTTCCTATGCAACTATTGCTCTCTGGAATAGGGAGTTCCGCCATGGTCGTGAGTCCCTTGAAGATGACAACCGTGTAGGACGCCCGTCAGACGTGGCCAATGAGGACAATGTGGCCCGTGTGAAGAGGATCATCCTCGAAAATCGACAGGTGAAGATCGAAGAAATCGAGTGAAAACTTGAAATATCACATGGAAGTGTTATCAACATCATCCACGACAATTTGGCCATGACCAAGGTTTCTGCCCCTTGGGTCCCTAGAAATCTCACGCCCCTTGATCGACTTCAACGTCGTCAAAGTCCACAAGGCCAGAGTTGCACAAGCTGCCCTCCGCGAGTGCGGATTCGAGGAGCTCAATTATCCCCCCCTACAGTGCAGATCTGGTCTCTAGTGACTACTTTTTATTTCGCCAACTCAAGGCTGCACGTCATGTACGCTGGTTTGGGGACCATGAAGATGTCCAACTCGCCGTCCAGAATTGGATTGAACAGCTGGCGGGAGATTTCTGGTTGTCAGGAATCAGAAGCATCAGGGACAAGTGGCGCAAGTGTATTGAATTCAAAGGTAGTTATATTGAAAAATAATAAAACACTTTTACTCATATCTCGTTTCCCTTATATCTGAATTGCAAAACTTATTGACCGCCCCTTGTATGTCAACAATTAATTGAACAGCATTACATAGATTAATTTTCTAAAATACAGTCGTGTCAACTGAGATACATTAAAAAACATCAGAGGAGTTTAGGAGCAGCATTCTTGATATAATGGCTCATCAGATGCTATTGAGGATGTGTGGCGCACAAATTGCAAGGTAGATGAAATGAGGAACATCACAAATGAGACCCTGTTGGCTCTATGCAATCTTGAATTTGGGCACACATATTGAACACTGAAATAATATGCCATGTAGTAGCAATGCGCTAATGTAGAATAAAGAAAAATACTTGTAAATAATTTAATAACAAACACACTTTGACCCGATAGGCCTTGCCCCACATTCAAATTAATAGAAGACAAGTCACACCCCCTTAATGGACGGTAGTACAAATAGACGGAGAAAAACACTCCTGTCATGATTCATGTTTCTCGCTTCTGATTTGGTACATTACTATACTGTCATGATTCAGGATTCTTGATTCTCGCTTCTAACTTGCACATTAGTAGCATTATTCTTATTCGCGTCGCGACTCCGTTCCTCGTCCTAGATCCATCCCTCCATAGCCTCAACAATCTGAGGCAGAAAGGCACTTATACGGATCACTGAAACGTAACACTGATAGCCAAAAGTTGACTATTTCGCCCTCCAAAATTAAGGGAATCCTAAGCCGAGTTTAATGCTTAGACACACCGCCATTTTTCTTGCGAGTCCTTCCTTCTACCAAGCGATAACCATGTTACCTTTCGACCCAGGCTACAAGAGGATTATTCCTCAAGAACATTTGGAGTCAGACCAAACTCCACGGTAAGAACTTAACCGGCTTCTCCCGACACTCAGACTCTAGAAACCCATTCTCATCCCCAAGGTGGTGACTACTTTCCGTAAACAAGTAACCATTCAGTATACAACCAGAAACTCGTAACCTATAAACTAACCCTAAAACAGAAGCTACCTGTTTAGTAAACCTACATTATTTTTTAAATCAAACTTTCACCAATGTAACCCAAAGTGGTTATAAAAAGAAAACTAACTTGCTGGTCAGCCAGGTTTCTTGGAAAGGCCATTGCTTATATCGACACTATCGTCATCGAAGTATTGTGGAAGAAGATCGATTAAGGCCATACAGATACGAAAGAGAGATGTGCGTTTTGACAATCGTCTCGTCCTTCGATATAATAATCTAGGTTTAATAAAAAAATACGAAACATAGATTAATGTTGAATGGTTTGCCTTAATTAAATCAATAGAAGAACTGTACAATTATATTTACAATGGTGCCGACCATTCTGCTATTGCAATGAGGGATGAACAAGATCGTGTTCTTTCTGATTATGTACACGAGCATGGTAATATTTAATCCAGTTTTTGCCTTATACTTGTTTTAACTTAACATACTCATTTTATCATGATATTTCTTCTTAATAAAAAAAATTATCTGTTATATTGCATTGGTACAATTTTGTTGGGAGTATTTAAAATTACCACAATTCAGGGAGTAGTGAATGCCATCTAAGATTTTGGCAAACACACAACCAGAGAGTCATTAATGATTTGAATGAACTTCCTGCCAAGGAAAAATAATATCAGCTCATGTAATTTGTTCAAGTACCACCTTATTGGATTGTTTAGGTGCTAATTTTGTATAATCCTCTTATTTTTTCTTATGATGCCTGCCATAGTTCCTAACTAGTGTAACTTTTTAAAAAATCCGCCTTTTCTCACTCTCTAGCACCGAATTATCCCTCCTTATTCATCCAATTTAACAATCACTGATTTTACCCTACCATAACTTTACTACCGATTAAACCTTTCTAAATTTTCTTAAAATGCCAACATTGGTTTTACTTTTTATTAATCAAGTACATAATAAAATATTAAGCATCTTTTTACTTGATAAATCACTGGAGTTGCATGGTTGAAATATTTGATCTTCACCGATTTAGGAATGACTTAATTCTGTATTTTCGGTCAAATAATAGTTACCTGTTCAGGTTTTTCTGGTGCTTGCGGAATTTGCTCCTTGTCTTCTCCCGTTACGTAGGGAGGTTTAATAGGCTCCGCATCGTGAATAGCTCGAGGATATGTTTCAGCTTTCCAAAGGAGCGCTCTTGAAGTCGTCACCACATGTCTCTTAAGGCGAGTGATGACTCTCTGGAGGACTTGTTCATCTAGGAGATTGGCGCGCAGCCAGGTCATATAGGAGATATGCTCGCAAACAGCTCATTAGGGTTGCAGCCAGCTCATTAAGAGGAGATAGTCGCAGCCCGCTCATTTGGGGATAGTCAGGTTAGAAGCTCATTTAGGAGATAGGCTTGTATGCAGCTAATTTAGGGGATAGGTAAGCATCCAGGACATTCGACCTAGCTTCGGAAGTTTAGAGCAGGAAACAAGTTCGTAGAAAGATCACGAACACTTTTGAGGCCAAAAGAGACAGTGAAAATTATGAGACTTTCTCGTTTCTACATCATTATCATATAATTATGATAACTTGAATATTAAATCATTCCCTTCTCTGAATCGGAAGCAAGAGAGAGCTCCAACGAGGGCATCTCTCACAAAAACACCAGCGAAGGCATCTTCAATAGTAAAAATCAACGAGGGCCTCTCCCGCAGTAAAAACCAGCATGGGAATCTCCCGCAGTAACAACCAGCGAGAACATCTCTTGTAGTAATAACCAGTGAGGGCATCTCCCGAAGTAACAAGCAGCGAGAGCATCTTTCATAGTAACAACCAGCGAGAGCATCTCCCGCAGTAACAACCAGCGAGAGCATCTCCCACAGTAACAAACAGCGAGAGCATCTCCCGAAGTAACAAGCAGCGAGAGCCTCTTCCGCAGTAACAACCAGTGAGAGCATCTTCCGCAGTACCAAACAGCGAGAGCATCTCCCACAGTAACAACCAGCGAGAGCATCTCCCAAAGTGACAACCAGCGAGAGCATCTCTCGCAGTAACAACCAGAGAGAACTTCTCCCGTAGTAACAAGCAGCGAGAGCATCTCCCGCAGTAACAACACACGAGAGCATCTCCCGCAGTAACAATCAGCGAGGGCATTTATTGCAGTAACAATCAGCGAGGGCATCTCCCGCAGAAAACTTGATAAATCGAGATCTGTAAAGAGGTGATGAAGAAGTGTCGATGATATCTAGCGGAAGATTTTCCTGCGGCCATTGCAACGGAATGGTGCGCAATTCTCCCGAAGTGAGCTCCAGCCTACTGAACCATGTTTTTCTCCTTTTTTTAACCCATTTTGTATTACTAATTTCTTGTATCAGTTTCTTTTCATCTTCGTTTTGACTTTTTTTTTCCTTTTCCATTTTCTCACTTTCTTTCTGATCTATTTTACTCCTCTTTTCTGTTTCATTCTCTAACTCCTTTTATTCTCCAACTTATTTTCTGTTTATTTTATTTTCCTCTTCCTTCATTTTCTTTTCTCTTTCCTTTAAACTTTGCTTTTCTTCCTCTTTCTTTTTCATTCCCTTCTTTCTGTTTCGCTTATACTCATTTTTCCCAATTTTTTTCTTTGCTCTTGTTTATCCGGGTTTTTTTGTTTTTAATTAATTTCTATCTGTCTCATCTTTGAAATAGGAGATAAATATTGCAAAGAGAAATCAACAAATTGTGGCCAAATTATCATTTTGAATAAACTATTTTTCTCTTTGAATCTAAGCTCGGTTTATCTCATAATTATTCGGACACAAAAATTCCTTAAATTAAAACTGGCCGCGCTAATATTTGAGAAATTAATGCGAGAATTAATGAAAAAAAGTTTCAAATTTATAAAATTATAACTCCTCGTTAACTCAAGACCATGCGATATGAGGGAGATAGAAGACAATAATATATTTTTAGTTTCGGTTAAAACAGAAGAAATTGGGCATTTTAGATTTCAATTTGATTTGGGTAGCTATAAAAATATTAATGGTACCTAAGACAGAAGATAAATTTTTTAAGTACAAAAATGAATGAATTCTTTGAAATGGAGTTCGATTTTATTATTTTTCACAGTTCTAATAATAGCAACCCAAAGTAATTCAACCATGGAAATTTTAAAAAATCTAATATAAATCTTCCTCTGAATAATTTGGCTATATATATTTTGAAGTAAGAAGGTCTGCTAAACAAATGGTCGCATGCTTTCAGTTATTCTGATTTATGACCTTACGACCTTCAAAACTTTCAATGATTCCGGACTAACCTTGGGAGGACTGTGGCAATTTTATCTTTGAAAAGAGAATATAAAACAACATAGGGTTTTAAATTTCGTTAGAATCGGCCGAATAGATATGATGTTATTACAAAAACAAAATAAATGGTGGGCTAACCTTTGAAGGAATTTGATAGCACTGCTTTATAGAGAAATTGAGGCAAGCACAAGAATATTTGTTCTAGCCTAATTTTGGGCTGCTGATTTCAGATACGAAACCAGTTTTTACTCACCACCTCTAGATTTTGAGCAATATATGTATCAGAAATTTTAGGAATTGTGTTCTTTAAAACCCTTACGCTACCAATGGGACAATACTTCCCTGAAGTTTTAAAAAAATACCTATGGGCAGAATTCAGCTTAAATTAGTGTATATTTTTATCCCATTGGTAGTTCTAATGTATTAGAATATTATTAAATATCTGGGAACTCTCTCTATTACTCCTCAGTTAATTTTTATGACGAGTGAAGTGAACACGTGCTGAAAGGTTAGCATTTGTTTTATTAATTTTCTGACAACTAATTGTTTAATTATTTCTCGGTATATTATAAAATATTTATCCTATATATTATATATATTAAAAAATATATATCTTGCACCAACGATATTTATGGTTTCTACTCAATATAATATATCTACATGGCTAAATTCAAGCAAACTGGCTGCCCAAAATGTCACCCCTCTAACTAAACTTTAATGCTGAAGGATAATGAGTTTGAGGAGCTTCTTACCGTAAAAGAACTGAGAGCATGGGAAGCATTTAAGTCAGTCTGCCATGGATTCCTTGGTAACACAAGGATACTAGATTACCAAGAGTGTATCGATAAGTTATTATTCTTATGAGGTATGGGATGCCGAATGTCACTCAAAATTCACTTCCTCAACTCCCACCTCGACCTCTTCCCTCCTAACCTCGGGGCAGTGATTGATGAGCATGTAGTAAGGTTTCACCATGACAATTCTAAGATGAAGAGCAGCTACCAAGGCAAAGGGAACGCCAACATGATGGGGGACTTCTGCTGGATGCTCTTGCGTGACATCCCAGAGGCAAAGTACACAAGATCGTGCAAAAAACTCACTTCTAACTCTTTGCTGTACTATGATTTTGTGTGTATTTAATTATCGAAGTAATTTCGTTCCATTAATATTCTGTATCTATGCTGTTTTTTCTCTAATATACAGATGAAATAAACATATATTTTCAATTTATAATCAGTATAATAAAAATGGCGTATGTGAAAGCAAAATGTAGAACAAAACAGTTCAGAAATTTGAATTCACAACAAAATTAGTAAAAAACACCTATCCACATCTTTGCCTCAGAGCCCAAAATTCTTTTGTACACCAGTGTAATTATAGTATTCGAAAGAGAATGTAAAAAAAACATAAAGGTTTCAAATTTTGTTAAAATCAGCCGATAGTTATGATGTTATTGCCAGAAAAATATAATTCCGGGGCTAACCTTGAGAGTACTTCGGCATCATACCATTCGAAAGAAGATGTGAAATAATATAAGGCTTTCAAACTTCGTTAGAATCGGCAGAATAGTTCTGATGTAATTAAAAAAACAAATATAAGCAAAGGGTTACCAACTGACATAAGTGAGATGTAGAGGCGCCCGAGAATAGACTCGCTCGTGACTAAAAACAAGATAAATCTAATCGAAAACATTTAGTGCCATTTGGAAAATTACGAAACGACAATTGGGAAAGTTATAGGTCGAACAAGAGATAAGAATTGGCGTATCAAATTTAGGGCCATAGTTTAAGCTAAAGCATTAATTGAAATTTCCTTTATATATTTATTATGCTTGTATTGATTCCAACTCATAAATCCTGTCATGCATTGTAAGTGAATACTCAAATAATCCTTTCGATGGAAATTTCAAAGAGCAAAATCTGTAAGTTAATAGACAATATCAATAAATATAAAGACTAGACCAAGATGTGGCGTCAGATCAAAGAAATTAAACTTGCATTCGGTGAGTATCTCTCTCGTATATTTGATGCTTCACGTTGCACAATTAATATACCTCCGTATCTGGAACGAGATAAATAAACCTCAAAGAACTAACATTTTTGTACGTAACGTGATTCAAAATTTGATTAAATGAGAATAAAAATGACACGGTCGGCGAAATTTCTCCCGGAACGAGAATTTCTCAATCCCTGCACTAAGGTATAGATTGCCTAATAGCATTCAATATTCAGTTATGATTTCTCTCATTTATTTGCCCAATTAAGGGTAAGATCTTTCTTGCATTTCCTCAAGAACCTATTTTCATAATTTTAGTCTACTAGGAAATAGTGCAGTGTAGTCAAGTGAATATACTCTGCTGAATTAAATTCTTTTTTCAATTTATTCTCGCAGCTGATGTGTTTCTTTGGTCAGATTGTCTCTTTATTTTTTCTCCTATAGCATACATGACTTCATAATATGCGATATTTATCCCATATTCCTCTTATCTAGGAAGTTTATTCAAAGCATCAAGAGTTCTCGTGTTTCATGCAAGAGACTGCGAAGGTGGGATTCCATTTACTGAGAAGTAATACGCCGTTCCTTAATTATTCAGCTTAACCTAAATATACATATTTACTACTCTACTTTGACCGAGCTTCACCACTCTTTGAATCAGCACCCCGGTAAAACTGGCGAAAATGTTATTCGAATTGATTTGGGCAAATTAAAAATATTGTTCCGTTTTAAATAAAATAATTTTATGGGACGGTGACTCTAGTACCCCAAAATATTAGGTTGACTAGCGGTTGTCGGTGAGACATAGGTTGGATGGAAAGTATAGTATAATCCTGTAATACAGGATGAAGAATGAAAGAGTCTAGGGTTAGAAAGTAGATTTAGTCTAAGTAAAATTTTAGTTTTATAATTAAACCTAACTAGTCTTTTCTATGCCAGGGACAAATTTAGAAAAGAATTACCCTATGACCTTTTTTCCAGTTGAAATTATTAGTATTTATGCGCCTTCACATTTACATTACATTTAAATTAACTGTTAACCAACGAATTATTATCATTGAATAAATGATTAAACATTGATCCGCTACCAATACTATGTGTTCTTTTCAGCATTATATGGACGAAAGTTGAGCGTAATAACAATTCATAAGACTCAAAATAATTGTTACAAAATGAAACAGTTAATAACATGAAAAAAACTACTTTCGAAGTAAGAGGAACGACAGTACTGAGTCAAACAACGTTTTAGTGAACGAACTGGTCAGTGAGAAATTGTATGAAAATTCTAATATTTGAATTCAGGTTTAAGCCATACAAATATATAGGCATCCAGCATCTATCATGAGACGATCATCACCAAAGATTCAAACTCTGTTGAAAAATTTAACTAATGTGCTGTGCTAATGAATTCAAATTTGAAAAAAAAACAGATACAGCGACTAATGCTTTATTTATTTGCGCTATTTGCAACTAGAAGGAATAAACAAAATTATTGAAGGTCCTTAACTAATAAAATAATTGAACACTTTAAAAAAAATGCTTTCTCTCAAGTTAGCTCTCTGGTGTGAAAAAGTGGGACTTCAATTATATTATCTTTTAAGTAAGCTTAGGTAGCCAAATATTTGTTATTTTAGTTTTTTAATTTATAATTCTTTTTTGTGGCGAAATATTTAAGGAAAATTGTGGAATGGAGCTTGATTGCGAAATGCTAGTTGTTCATTCCTGTATATTAATTTCAGAGCTGGAAGCAATTTTCAAGTTTGAGACGAATAATTGAAAATTTGAGAGTCTTATGTTTAAATTCACATCAAATTTTAGTTTAACTTTGGGTAGACATCATTCCTTATTTACTATAACTGCGTTGAGAGTGTATAAGTTTAAAGCAAAACCTCAATCTGTCAGAGGTACAGTGCTTCAATCCTGTGGGAATGGAAAGTTTGGGAAAATCTTGTATTTAAATTCAGAAATATAAGACAGGTTTTCTAATTAAAAGAGCGCCGATATTATAATTTGTGTCAATATAACAGCTGAAAGCACGAATAAATACAGGTTCAAGAAAACCGGTCACAGAAAGGGAGAAAACAAGTTTGTAGAAGATAGACAATTTACGAAGACAGGGGAATGATATTCATGAAGACCTTGTCTTTCGAGAGCGTCGAAGACTAAAAACAGCACTAATTCCGAAAATAAAAAAGAATTTTCGTATTTGTTGATGTTATCAAAGACGCACAATTGTCAAAACTACAGTTTTAAAATATTAGGTATTGCTTCAAAATTTTGACTTTAAGCGAAATCGTTCGATCTAAATATGATTATGCCCTTATTTATTCTTCTTTGCTTATTTTCGATATGTTTTACACGAATTTTATTTTTAAATCCTGCTTTTTCTCTGTCCACTCTCATAATTAGCCACAAGTTGATTAAAATTACAGTATTTAGCGACTGTTTTTTGTATGAATTATAAAATATATTTAGAATTTAATCTGATAAAGTTAAGCAGGACTACTCGACCTAATCCTCTATCTAACAACTTAGCGTATATCCTCTTTCTAATACTTTGCAGTATATCCTCTCTCAAACAGCAGAGAGTATATCCTCTCTTTCACAACATGGCTTATGTATATCCTCTCTCTAATAACTTGTAGTATATCCTCTTTCTAACAAAATAAAGCATATTTTCTCTCTAACAACAAAGAACATATCTCATCTCTTATAAAAAAGGAATATATCCTTTTTCTAACAGCATAGAGTATATCTTAACTCTCATAACATGGAATATACCCTCTCTCTAACAACTTAGACTATATCTCTACCTTGTTCTTCGTAACAAATGTCGGTAATTAAGTACTTTTCTTTTATCATCACGAGATGTTTTAATTTCGATTTCAATTTGTTGCCAAATGCTAGACTCTTTTGACCTATACATCCTCAGACCTTTCTAAGGAAAAGGTCGAGAAGAAGATGGAGCAACAATCAAAACATGATCTACCATCGACCACTCGGGCCAACAAATTTTTAACTCCTCTACATTGCATAGTTTATAATTTTTCTCCGACAAAGAAAAAGTAATCCATAAAAATCAATAAAAGAGATTAATTTACATTTTGTGGATGTTAAAACATAGCAAATCCCCATAAAATATGAATTGGATAATTTATTTTTAGCTTGTTTTATCTGGTTAAATAAAATCTTGTACCCTTCTTGATGTGTCTCGTGATACCTATTATAGCTGTTATAGAACTTACTACTATGAATATAGAACAACTTCAAAGGCAACATGATAATCCTTAGTCAAGTGGTGGTATAAAAATAGAGTACAAACCGGAGACTATCATCTTATCCTCCCTAGGATAGCGTCTATCTACTATGTTTTTAAATGACAATTAACTCCTGAATTATATAGATATGGTGTTCTATCATTTGTTTTATATTTTTGTTCCTAAATATATTGGAATATATTTTAGTGTTTTTTGATTCTTAACAAACTTCTTGAACATTATCAAATGTTTGCTACAAATATATTTTATTCCTATTATTTACCACTTATTTATCAAATAAAAATTAGAAAATATTAGAGATTGGAAATTAATATTTCAGGGATAAATATAAATTCTTTCACCTTTCACAACCCTAAGCAACCAACATTTAGGACTAAATACATTGCATAGATTTTCTATGCGCAAAATATCAACTTTATTATTATCATCCTTTCCATAACTTCCAGATGCAAAAGCGGCTGTAGGCATTACTTTGTTAATAATATAATTATTAAAAAGAGATATAACATTTGGAAAGTTAACAATAATTTAATAAAATTCTAACAAACCCAAAATTTAGAAAAATTATTGTAAGAAAGAATTAGTAAATTAATGCAAAACATTCCTAGAAAATGGTAAGTTAAAATGATAAGTAAATGTTTGCAATAAAGAGGTACAAAGTTCAGACTCTTCTTCTTTCCAGGCTTCCGAAGGCCAAATATCCGCACCAACTTTCAAATGTCATTAATGGCCATCTTTCATTGGCTAGGAAAGAAAGAATATCCATACTTACCCCTATCATGTTATTGGATTGGTCAAAAACCCCCACAACACCCCCTTTGTCTGGTGGAGGGGCTACCTTCTCATCACCCCTAAATTTCTAAGAATTTTTCCCTTTTACCACCTCTAGAGCTGGTTCATGGTAGATCCACCTCTACTAAACGTGTCCACTATGCTTTAATTTTGGCCCCTCTAAGCCTCTTCTAGAGGCATAGGTTGTACTCTTATTCTTCCCTCTTGGTAGGAGAACTCATATCAGAGCTACATCCTGAGAGCTTCCCTTCCTTGAATCTTTATCTGCAATTTTGGTGGCACTCATTTATTAATGGGTGGGACAACCAAGCGACAAAAAAATTATCACTGCCGAATAAAAGCCTCGTCAAATGTATAGGAGCAGTGAGCTTCCTGAGATACCCTGAGAAGAACTATGCTCAGCGGTCCTTTTCGGCGACTTTCTCTCTCAGATTTTGGTGGCCTCCTTCAATTACATACAGTGGGGCCGCCGAAGCAACAATAAGATCATCCATTACGAATAAACGACACACAAAATCTGTAGGAACAATAGGGCCGCTCCAGATCCCCCGAACAGAACTATAAGTAACGAATACCTTTGGCCGCTGTTTCCTTTTTTTATTCCGATCATCATTGACTCCTTTAGGGCCAACAAGCCGGCTCACCGAAGCTTCCACCCAGCTGGAGGTCGGCACGCAGGCAACACAGACTTGCCCACCAAGGCGTTTCTTGCAAGTAGCCTCAGACGCTACTTAAGGAGAGGTAATGGTCGAAAAGAAGCCCCTCCTAAGGCGAGCGCAGACTCTAGGCTGTCCTCGATCCAGAGGTTAGGTATTTCTTGGAAAGAATTGTGATACGAGTTTTACGAGCTGCGATGCAGCATCCATATTCAAGGAAGGTCCTCCCTAGTAAAGTTGGCCCCCGGCAACTCGAAGGCAGAGGAAGAATTTCTTTCTTCCGTTGGAGATCTTAGAACGGCACTGTTCTTTTAACATTTCGGCATCGGGCAGTCCGAGGCTGACCAGTCAGGCTTTGGGGTTCGCTTGATGGGGGGAAAATCAGGTGGATATCTCGCTTCCTACCTCACAAAAATCAAAAAGAAAAAGAGGATTCTTCTCGCAGGGTTCTGCGAGAAGATAAGCTCTAGGAAGCCGACCTTTTGATTTCTTTTCGTGTTGTCCATATATCTACCTTTGAGTGTCACCTTCAATAGGTTCTCAACCGCATTACTTGCTATGGAAAAACGCTACTGTTTCTCTGGGCGGTGGCTATCCAAGGCGGAACTTCGGTGTGGTATTTATTCCTAAATGTGGTTCGCATGGTTGTGGTCGACTCGATCACATTTCTTGGTCTTTTTTTACAGAATCGTCATTTGAGAAGTGCATATTTGCAACTTTAGTGTCTAATGGATATGCATCATGTATATTCTTCGTTCAGTGGCTGTCAATACTTGGGTTGCTGATGGGGCAACCTCTTTACCCTTTTGCCGCTGTTTGGTTCATTCTAAGCATGAATACGGATGCGAGCTTTACGCGCACCCAGAGGCGCGTCGATTGTGGATGGTAAACAGGATCCACCCCATTGGTCTCCTTTTGTGTACTGGTACCATAAAACAACATAAGAGTTTCATATTTCGTTAGAATCTGCCGAAGAGTTACGATGTTATTTCCAAAAATACCTATTGAAATGTAAAATGTTAACCATCCGACCGTTCGACCTACAAACCGACATATTAATTTATATGGTCGCGCCTTAATTATACTTATTTTTCAGAGTACAATTGTTTTCTATTTTGTGTATCGCTGTGGAGAGCCAAGCTAGCATCGCCGGCTCCATTTTCCCTTGCATCTGTTTTCAATCGTATTGATTTCCTGATGAAATCTTTCGCCACGTTTATCGCTTTCCTCTGCCGCTCTCTCTGGACAAAGGAGGAGAGCTACAGAGGAAGGGACAGTAATGTGGGCACATTTGTAGCAGGAACTTGTATAGAAATTAAGCATATTTTAGACACAAGGTTTAGAGTTAGCGGCCCCTTGCTTCCCTTGCAGCCTATTAAACAGGCCCGACAATCTTTACCAGGTCTCCAATTCTACCTCATTCATTGCAGTGTTCAGTTCATTTTGTACTATAAATGACAAGTTGGAGGGCAAACACAGAGCTCTTCCTTTACTTTCGCTTCTTTATTAACTACTAGTCAAGAATGATATTATGTGCGCTAAATGTTATTGACTCATTCCGAGATGGTCATTTAAAGCATGGATAATCTTCCATTCGAAAATTATTCTTTAAATCCCTTAAAATGCACAAACTTACTCTAACAAGACTAAACAACATTTACCATTTTTATTTCTGCGCATCTTAACCACTGGTTACCATTACACTTAATAATTTCCCAAAGAAAATCTATATTTCCATAAGTTCGTTTTCAGAAAAACAAAGTGAACAACGGAAGAGATAATTAGATCGTTGTGAAAAAGAAGATCTTTTAAGATATGAAACGACGCATGGATGCAAAGTCTCCACTAGCTAAGATCATGGACAAATCCAGCTCTTCAAAGATTCCTGAAATTTATTGCCAAAAGCATAAGTTATTTAACATTTAAAGTTTTCTTGTAAATCTTCAAAGTCACTTCGAAAACTGAAATGCGAACATCTTTACAAAATATCCTTTTCGATAAATCACGATGCTAAAAGCCGAGTCATGGATTTCGTTGAAAAGTCTGTCTCTTATGCCACATATAAGACACCCTTCTAATTTTCCTCTGGAGAATATATTGAATCAGGAAGTAATAATTCGGTAGATGGTTTTGGTATTAGTAGTTTGGATAAATCAGGTACTGGGCAGATGGCAAAACGAAGATTGGGATATAGCATTGATGACAGATACGTGGTAGTTTTGTGTATAACTAAAAGAAATATATGTGTGAATTGAATTATTTATTGTTATTCAATTGGTGTAATTTTTCTCTCACTTATTGTTATATATCTACATAGTTCGGGTAAAGTAATAGCACTCAGTGATATGATCTTATGGTTTCCGCCATACCTTCGGCAATCCAAATTATGAATTCTTCAATTTCCAATAAGACCATTTGGACTGAGTCTGCAGCGAAAATATAATTTTTAGTTTTTAATCAAAGGGCTGAATTTTACCTAATTTTTATTAAGTATTAAGGAGTTGCATTTGTAATAAAAAGAATCTGAATGATTCTTACAATATCTTTTTGGCATATTTCATTATAATTCTACTTAAATTTTGAAATTTTAGGTAAGATAGTTATAACTCTGAAAAAAACCATTGATTACCAATCAACTTTCACAGCATGAAGTAAATATTTCTGATTTTCGAGTTCTACATAAAATAAACCCTTCCACCAATATGAATCACCTACAGTTCAGACAAGAAATTTGTGAGAACGCAACTAAAAATGGAAAAAAAATGAGAATAGCGCGATGGGCCAAATGCTTCATGATACATAGGCTCAAATTTAATGGAATCAATCACATTCTGGTACCAGCTTTGCAAGCTAGATGCATCGTATGTTCAAAGAACACCAGGCTCCAGTGCCAAAAGTGCAACAAAAGGATGCATAAGATAGGATGCAGTGACATTCATCATAAGCAGTAAATAAATATTAAATATGATTTGATATGCACAGCTTATTTTTTTAGGGAGGCCCTGTAACTAAATTCATCATTATAACTTTAGTATAAAAGAAAAAGCAGTGTTGTCGATTATTTGGGGTTATTCATTTATTTGTAAATTTACAGCCAGTATATGGTTTCTTAGGCATAAATTATACATAAAAAAACAAAATTGATTTTTTCTTAACCAAAATTGCACGATATATTTTGCTTACATATACCCGTATGTATATATATATATATATATATATATATATATATATATATATATATATATATATATATATATATATATATATATATATAGATATATATATATATATATATATATATAGTAAGATAAACTGATTAATGAGCATTATTATAAAATAAAAGTCTTTCTTTTGCTTATTAATTATATATTTATAATTTCATTATATCTATTTCTTCAGGAAAACTAGCTCAAAAAGGTATTTTTTTAGTAGTACAGAGTATATGAAATATATATATGTAAACTATATTATTCCACATATGTCATATATATATATATATATATATATATATATATATATATATATATATATATATATATAAATATATGATAGCCGCATAGATATCATAAAAATGTTAAAATAGATTTTGAATGGAATTAAATATATAAAAAACAATTATTCTTTTTTCTTAAAACTTTTTTCCCCTAAAAAGTACCCCTGAAGTGTCCAACATTCCCATTTTGGGAACATGTTCAAAACCTACTGTAAATAATTATTTTATGGTATTGACAATATTATATTAATCGTGGACACAACAAGACTTTCTAAGTCAAATTTCAATTAAATATGACCAGACCATGGGAACTAAGACCAGTCGCTAAAGAGTTAAGCAGTGTTGAGGTTTAGTGAGTGGGTAAACCCAGTCCTACTTGCTGAAAATATATTTTATTACTGCACCAAGGTGAAACGGAGGTGAAGTGTATCCAATACTCCTACTGTATCCACTTCCGGTGAATAAGAATAACCCCAGTGATTCCCTTTTGATCAAAATTAAGATAATGATCCCCTCAGTGTGTCCTCACTCAGTAAAAGCCAGTCATGGGTGGACTTGTGTAATATTGAGATTTAAGCCGAGGGATTGTTTATTAATTGCCAAAGGATCGCCCAAAGTAGTTAAAGACAAAGATACAAAAATAATCTTTAATGTACATAAATTATAAATATGAAACAGCGTATGTAGGTATAAATAGAATTAATCTTTGCACTGAATAAGTAAGTCTACAAAATGTCGTGGGGATTACTCTTGAAAATTACTCACTAGGATGCTTGCGTTTTAATGGCACCCGACAAAATGAATGGAATAATGTTATTGAATTAATCCCTGAATTAAACACTTCTAATACTTGAGGTTATGGGCCCGAGATGGGAATTCTAGTTAACGAATAAACTGGTGAAGTTAGGGGAGGGGATAATTCACTTTAACGATACCTTTGAGTTTGTAAGTATTTTTGAGAATGATGGTGAAGATCTTTTTCTAGGGACGATGATTTCACTCAGTCCGGCCGCCCGAGGTTACCGAATGAAAAGGTAATCCTAGACCGGTGATATAATGATCCTATACCGGATCACGAAGGCGAGCCAAACTGTGGCTCAAATCGGACTTCTTCTTCTTTGAAGTGACCTTCCGATTATTCAACTCCTGGAGTGGGTAGCCAAAACCGATTACCTAGCTACGTCTAGGGTAATCAGCAGAAGGAGGTCCTGTGTAACCTCAAACTCTAAATGGGGAAGCCTGCGAGAAGTTTGGCACCTACAAGTACCGTGACGGCAACACACAAATTCCCCGACGTTTCTTTCTTACAACGAGCTAACTGTTTTCTTTGTGGAACGAGCTCCACACACTCGACGTAGGTCAAAGGTTTTCTGCCTGACTCCAGGGAGAAATTTCCCTTTTATTTCCCTCACGAGCAGAAATCAAGAGAGAGCACCGAATTTTCATACAATCCCTATCGCTGTGTGAAAGACCTTTTAATCTGCTGCCAGACAGACTAAATCTTTCACTCCTTCGAGCTATCCTTGCTCGAAGGTTTACGACGCCGCAAAAACTGGACCTTCGTCGGCTAGCAGGTGTCCTTGGAACCAGACATTTTCCTGTGTGGCAGGCCGCGAATTTGGTTGTCTCAAAGGCGCGAAAAGGGGTGGAGAGAATTCGAGGCGAAAGGTGAATTTGGAATACGGGAGGGATGCGCAGCTTGTGTCGGGGAATTTCTGCGTCCTGCGTACACTAATTTACATGGTATTTAGACTTCTACAAGCAGTAATAGATCGAGTTCAAAAAACAAGAGTTAACAATTGTGTCTTGGATTTTCATGCTCTTTTACACTACGGATATTGAGTATAGTGCCGAGTATGACTTTAGGGGCCACTCTAGAGCCAATTTACTTAGCCACTGTTTCCCTGTTTGATTACTAACCGCTCTCTCTATCGCGCTGTTACGTTATTGTCTCTCTCGTGATCTTGAATCCTTTCGCCCAATTAAAGCACTTCTTAAACCTCTCAGTCTCGACTACCATCAACACAATTCAAGAGCAGAAACTAACTATTATAAATTTGTAATGAAGTATATAATCGTGCTCTGTTTTACTCACCTGAGTCCGTCCGCCTCAGTTTCTATCTCTTCTCGGAGAAATCTTAAAAATACACAATCAATTACTAGTTTCAGATCAGAATATTGCAAGTTGAGTATGATCATGTTAATCGAGCTCAGTTGGTTAGTGTAAAATATTTTGAACCTTTATGATATTTTAAGCTTTTTTATACAAACTAATAATAGTGATTATGCATTAACTAATCTCTTTACCTGCTCTCATCAACAATATCTGCATTGTATTATCTAAATACCTTAAAATAAATTTGCTGATGGTTAATGTCATCTTTAAGCCATTTCCGTCTTTTCATTAATTCAGGTTTTATTCAGAGAATTTGTTATTCTTTAAGATGATTTAAGAAGTTATTTTTTGTTCGATGTCCAAAAAGGCTACGAAGAAGCTTCATCTCATCAAGTAGAACCTTCCCGAATTGACTGGAGAAGATTTTGGTGAAGTGAAATTCTCTGATGAAGCTCCCTACTGCTTGTTTGAAGCTTGTAGAAGTTTGATCGTTAGGATGAGGAAAGTGGAGTGCTCTAACGAGACCCCTGTCTTACCTATGGTAAAAGATCCGGAAAATATCCATATGTGGGGCTGCTTCTCATCTAAGGAAAGCGGGGTACTAACATATTTGACCAAGACCACCACTACCATAACCTTATTAGGTACCAAAGTCTGCTTCATCAGCCCCATTCTCCTAGGGGTCTCTGCCAATTCAGGGATCATAGCTATTTTGCAGCATGATAGCGCACTTTTCTCCCAATTAAGGCCAATAACAAATTTTTTAACTGAAAATATCATCGAACATTTGGGAGCTTTGCCCAGGAATTCGTTAATTTAAAATCCAATACAGAATTTTGGCACGATAATAATATTGGCGGTTGCGAAACAGGGGCCATCCAATTGTGAGCAGTTGCGGGTGCTTATTGAAGAAAGATAGAGCAATATCAGCTAAGATTTTATGCAAAAATTGGCCTCCAGCATGCCATAACGAATAAAAGCACTCCAGTATAACAAAGGAACATCATTGTAAATATTGAATGTACATATTAATTAACTGATTTAAAAAATAAAATGGGTTTGTGGTCTAATTTCCTGTAGGTTTCTAGTTTAAAGTATGCTACAAACATACTAAAACCAAAGGCAAATTTTGATTATTTCTATTAATTTTCTTATCTAAAAGGATATAGTAGTCTCAACGCTTTTGCCCATAACAGTACATTGCTTACCTTGTTTCGAAAGAAGAAGTGTTAATTAAATACTTAAATTTATAAAACAGGATTAGTGATAAAGAATCGAAAGAGAATCGAATTAATTAATATAACCGAATAAATCCCTTAGTAATTAGAATCTAAGGTTTAATCACCAATTCCTAGGAAACTTTATAAACCAAAATGCAAAAGCAATAAAATACATTAATTTTGCCTAAATAAAAAATAAGTAAATTTACGGTTAAATAATACCAAAATTATTAGATCCCAGAATTAATTTGCTAGAAATTCAAGCAAATAAACTCTTACATTCAACACTCTTACAATTTCCTTTACTTTAACATTCAAACTCACCACTATCTGCTGTTATAACACTCCCTAAACTGCCTAAAATGGGAGAGAAAAATTAAATACCTCGTGATAATTTAACCTTTTAAGCGATATTGGATGAATCCTAAAGTGAATTGGATGTAGAGTTAAGAAGTGAAGTGGTTTACATTTGGGCGAAGAGAAGGATAATTTGAATTTAGTGTTCCTCTTCACTTCAACGAATTTCGAGCGCAAATTAGCGTTGTACTCCACATGACTTTCTTTCGTGTACGAACATAAAAGGAACGAGAACGGCAAACCAGATAGATATCATACACCTGCACGAGTTTGGTAAATGTGCATTTGTGATGTTGAAAGCAAATGGTTGAAGGCGTTGATCTTACATCACATTGGGTTACGCCGTTTGGGCAAACTGATTAGAAACTACATCAGGCTTGGGGCTGCTGGTATGTGGTGCCTCTATGTAGATTGAGAGGGATCCTGTCAGGCTTTCCAAAAACATGGAGTAATCTTTTACAAATAATTTTAAATTATTATTGGAAATTATATTTTTACATAAATCATATAAATTATTATACAATGATATAAATAATATAATGTGTATGATAGTTGTGAAAGATGGGATTTCAAAGAGGTATGCTTGGGACCATTCGGCCAGGGGTAATTCAGGTCGTAACTCGATTAATGCTACTAGCACATAGCATCACATTGATACCACGAGTAAAGCATGTGGTTATGTTGTTATTTATTTGGATCTAAAATAGGGAAGTGTACTTTACTGGTGTTGTTTGCCGCTGACCTGAATTTGGGGGAAACGGTTTAATGTTAAATAGGTTTTAGAAATCCCATTGTACTTGGTTTAGGATCGTTAGGATCTGTATTTCTGGACAGGTTACAGTCATGCCGGTTAAGGCTTTGATACGCGCTAACCACAGCCTGTGGACAAAAGGTGAGGAATAAGAATTTTATTGAATTGATGTTTGGTTGTTCTAAAAATTAAAAAGATTTGGGTCATTTCGGGTACTTTTCGATGTTTTTTAAGTTCTAAGTTACCAATTACTTATTATTCCTCCATTTTTTTATTAATCTTTCTACTATTTTCTAAATAAATATTTCAAGGAAAGTGGAGAAGTTGGGAGAGTGAAAACCAATGAAAAGTTCGGAGCTCGCTGAAATTTAGGAGGCACAAGGTTGGACGGTGGTGTAAAAAGGGTGGAAAAAGAAACAGAAAAAGTAGAGTAGAACGAAATAATAAGTAAACTCTAAATTTGACAGAAAAATGAAAAGCGGAAAATAGAAACTAGGTAAAAAGAAAATGGAAATATAACAGAGTAAAGAAAAACATCTAAAGAGAATTAAAGAAAAAAGCGAAAGTGAGAGAGAAAATTAGTTGGATTCCCGACAGTGGTGTTGATTTTAGGAAGTTTAGACAAACGGCAACATTCTCTTACGCAAGTAAATACTTAAATACATCGTGGAAACAGCATAGAGAAACCATGAATTAGATAAAGGAAAAACAAAGAGAACGATGAATAAGATAATGAAAATAACTAATAGAGCAATTAATTAGATAAATGAAGTACACAGGAAGACAAAAAAGATAAGAGGTAAATAGACAAGTGAAATAGCCAAAGGGCCCCTTTTTCCGTGTAATTTTAGATTTAATAAGAGATTTTAATGAGGACCAGTGTCGAAAAACTTTTTTAAATCGTGCTAAAGTCTATCTACAGATTTATCTAGGTCAAACGTTGCTATAATTACCTTGAAAAAATCAAGCAATTTATTTGAGATTGGCCTCCACATTGAAAGGCACGCTCCGTATCATTAATTAAGATATATATAAAAAATGCGAAACTTAGGTTGGGTGGGTTAAGAGCTCTCATGGACATTTTAAGAAATGTTTATATTGAATTTAATAATGTTGTGATCGTTATTTTCCTGTATTTCGCCAATATATATACTTTATAGTAACATCTCATTATTAGCCTAAATGATGTCTTGGATATTATATTCAAGTGTCAATTCTTCGACTTTTTGAAAGTTACGATTTATTACTTTTATAAGTTTATTTCTTACAGTGTCTGCTGTTTCTTTTACAAATCCACTTCAGAATAATTGAAACCTTTGCATAGAACTGTATATTTCTGTCTTCTTAAGTTTGAGAACGTTTGTACAGGAGTAATATCGTACTTTTCCATTTAACATGGCGGCTTACAGACAACAACCAAATTATTATATTAATCTTTATTACGAAATCGACAGCTAAATCTCAGCCTTAATAACTAATTCGTTTTTGACGAATAAAAAATAACTCTCTCTTCCTTTTTTTTAGAACTACACTAAAAAAGTATAGGCAGTGTGAGGGAATGCCCTCGAAGGAGCACCGTCAGAGGAAGCCCCCTCTATTCTTTCAAGACCACGTGCGCTAGCGTGAGAGTTATAGAAAGTTCGAGAAAGAATCGGTCACTCGCTTAATCATCCGTTACAGCTGTGTTTGCATTTGGACGAAACATGTCCACCCTTCCCTTCCCTGCGATAACGCTGTGCGCAACGACATTAACCTTACCCCCATATCGCGAGGCAAGTTTTATCCTCTGGAACGACGCGTTATCATAAATGTGTTTGCGTAGACTGGCGCCAAGAATCCCCTAGGGACCGCAAGGCCCTGAGGCATCTATTGGATTAGCTACCGGGGTATTTAACCCAAAGCTCACCATCTCTCGAGGAGATTGAAAGCCCGACATCCATTCCGTTCAGACTGCCGTCCGTTTCCCGTGAACCCCTGTAACCCGTCGTCGTACTTCGTCAAGGATCTCGCCAGCAGATCTAACTTCGTTAAGCTTTGGCCCCTGTTTAAAGGAAAACTATCGAGTCCCCTTCTTCCCTGAGAGTTGTGGGCTCTCTCATCTTCACCAACCCTTCAAGATTCCCGTTTTTTTAAGCCTGAGACTCCTTGTCGATCTGCAGAATCGTCCTGAGTTGAGATTTCGTCTCTCTGGAGCAGAGAAAATGTCATTCTTTATCACAAAGTAATCCTAACAATCCATGTCGCTGGAAATGCGCTAATATCAAAATATTCCGACGCATCTATGAGTATTATTCTTTAACCTTGTTCCTCAAACTTTGCGCGTATGAAAACATAATAAATTGTGCATCATATTCAAAGAACTTTGATTGACTAACCCCTATGTTCTCTCCAATCGTTGATTCAGTCCCCTCCGAAAATCTATCAGGGTATTAATTCAAAGTTTTACTATAAATGCCTCACCTAACCAGTTTGTGTGCACTCCATCTTGATAAAATAGCTTGATTTTCTCGAATAATTTCTTGCCCTAATCCCTGGCAGAAGCTGTAAAAAATATCAAGCTTTTCCTTACAAAACATTCGCTCTACCTCGCTTAGAATAATATCTGTAAATGCTAAGTTTCTTCTCTTCTCCTTCAGCTTTTCTATCGGGTAAAGGTAATTTTGCATAGAGGAAAAAAATGTTACTTCCTTATTCCATAATATATGCAATGTCTCGCTTAGATCTTTTCGTAAAATCGTCAAGTGAATTGATAAGATCCTCAACACCACCTCCCGTGTATCAGTATCCCTTGCATCACAGTGGTCTCTTTAAGCAAAGTTACTAGAGCGGAACCTTAATATTATAATTGAATCTTTTTGCATAACAAACACGGATCTTAACTTAATCATGCTAGGTACAATGACAACTACTAATCTCGGCCTTGTCTCTCTCTTTGACGTTCCCTAGTGATCCGGTGAGAGGAAACAACCACGATCGAAGGAAATTTAACCTAAAAGTTCTTGCGCATTAGCCACCCCTTGGAGCTATAATTTTATGCATTGAAGTGAACTAGAAGCAAACAACTACTGCCCGCTTGACATGTTCACTTATATAGGTGCTTCCTCTAATATTTGAGAGAGGAAAACACGAAAAAGGCTAAGGTATGTTTGGGCGTTTGGGAAAAAGTATTTGGCAAATATTTGTATTCAAGTATAACTATATAGACGAGTAAATAAAAAGGGTTAGTTTTGTTTTAATCAAACGTAGCTGTTTATATTTAATAAAAATTGTTTTTTTATGAGGTGCAAATATTCCTTTATAGATATCTGTGAAATACAACTAGAAATCCAACCTATGTAAAAAAATAAGTCTTCCTCTAAGAAAAATGCAACTTGCATACATTTCTTGAATCAGGATGACACAAATAAAAAAGCACTCAAGAGAAAGTATAAAAGTCTCATAGACACAACACTAGTCAAAGTGAAAACACTCGTGATTTTCGCGGAGTGCTCTTTAATGCGCTCTTCCGATAAGCTGGCAAGTTAGCGAGTAGATATAATAGAATAAAACAAATTATTAAGTAACACTCCTGAATTAATTCAAAAACATGTTTACTTTGCAATTTAATTAAGAGAAAATATGAAATATTTACCATTATATTTAATTTATACTTTATTAATCATGATTTTTATATATTTGAAATTGTATAAAATCTGTGTAAATGCAGTTTATAGAAAGACAAATCAATATCAAAGCAGTATTGATCTTGTCAAAATGTATAAAATATATAGCACTGTCCTTAGACAAAATAAGAGGTTCAAATAAAAAATACATAATAATGATGAAAAATATTGAAACGGACTTAAATGTTTAGCTTACAAATGACCTTTCATTGGTCCACCAATGTGTCGAAGTAAATCTACTTAATTAAATTCCTTAACACTGCCATATATAAAAATATTTTAGGCACACACATTCGCCATGAAAGAGCACATGTCATCACAATCGAGTCTATATCTTTATTGAAATTTCTCTTATTAAAAAAATTTGGACAATTAAGTGTTTTTTTCTTTGAGAAGCGACAATTTATTTGGCAATTGTTAAAGGGCATAAATTTTAAATGTTGTAGAATTAACTGTAATTCATGGATTAACAAAGACTTAAGTGATCTTTAATAGAATAGAACTGGTTTTAAAAGGATTTAGACGTGTTTTGGCTAGCTTTAAATGTTAAAAAGGATACTCATTACTACAAATAGTAACACTAATAGAAAAATATAAAAACATGATTTTATTTTATTAATGGATGAATAAATTCAGGGAAACGGAAAGGGAAGCCAAAGAAGAATATCCCTTAATTTGTCCAATGAATTCCTTCCCACTCTATGTCTTCTAAGTTTTACTCCACGTGGAGTAACATAGGAACACACAAAAGAAAAAAAAATTGAATAAACGTCAGCTGCCTCACACGCTCAATTAATTAAATTGGGCGTGGTAAAAGCCTTTATCCCACCGAGAAAACACAATCTGCGTAGTCTGGAACCTGCTGCTGAAAGTTTCCCGCCCACATCGTAAAAGCCATTAAGACTTGGGTCAGGCGTCAATCGGTATTCCCCGTGTCCGCCAGAAGTGTTCAGCAAGGCGTTTGAGTCTGTAAAAGAGGAGAAACCCCCAAAATGGCCGTCAGATAAATACCCTGGGTTTTCAAATATCTCCAAATTGAGTTTGAGAACCAGTCGCCTTCGGTTCAGATCGTCTATCTATTTCCCCAAGTCCCTGGTATTCGGTTATACCATCGAAGTTGGATCTCACCAGGCAGAGCAATCTCTTTTATAAAGCCTTACTCTGTTCAGAGCAACTCTCGAATCGTTTAGTCCCCAAAAGATTGGCGGGGACTCTTCTCATCTAATCTCCTTCCCACCCCTATCATGATATCCAGTTTCCCGTGTGAGACTTCGCGGCGAGCTGCGTCAGAGTCTCGATTTTTGGAGGTTGCAATTCTCTGGAGCAGAGGTGCCATCGCCTGTCTTCAAGGAGGGTCGTGAACTCGTGTTCAGCCCTTCCCTCTTCATCCGCGACACCGTCAGGATATTCGGTAGAGGGTCACGTCCATTGGCCTTTTGCATTTCCCCGCGCCGACTCGCGAAAGGATTACCATTTCTTGAGGTGACTCCATTAAGGTAAAACGACCCTTGCTTGTATGTCCTCTTAATTGACCCACTTTTCGACAAGTAAATATTCCATCCGTCTAACTGATTTTGTAATATTCCATTTAATAATTGATTAACTAGCTATTAACGTTCCCAGAATGCCCATTAATCTGTATTCTGTCAAAGTTGTCATTTATTTAAATTACCCGTATTTTCCCGTATGTACATATATTAACTAGTGACTTATTAAATTATATTTTGGTTTTCACTCTTTAAATATACCATTGAACTAGATCTTGGTAAACTCATTAAACGCTATTGGCCCGGGTATTAAATCGCACTCTTATACCTCGTATTCGACGGATTACTCTTATGAAGGGACCGACTTGTACGTTGTTAAGGACGAGTACGTACGTTAGATGATATATGTATATATAACTGTATATATACATATTTTCTTCGCTTTTTCTCTTCCCTCCCAACCGATATATATATATATATATATATATATATATATATATATATATATATATATATATATATATATATATATATATATATATATATATATATATATATATATATATATATATATATATATATATATATACGTGTAATTTTGGGCAGTATATTTTCATTATAGCATGTTTTATTAAAAGCGACCGTTAGTTTCGAATTAATAATTTTTTTTTCATTCTCGATTTGTCTTATATTCGCCCTTTCTTTATTCTTTAATCTGTGAATAAGCGTATTGGAGTTCATCGGACACTGGTGTTTGTTCTTTTGCCAAAGGTAGAAGTAAATTAATGTAATTCAGCACTTTCTTTAAATTAACTGACGCGTTTCGATACATCGAGTACCATCTTCAGACTTACAATGGGGGTTTATTACAAAGTATTCAGTTTATATATGTTACAAAATTGGTTAATAATGTTTCTACGTCTATGGAACCTATTATTCTCTTAGGGTTAGTGCCTCGAAGCATATCGATGAAATCAGTCGAGGATTTGAGGCTGTATTTTTTGGCTACGGATGTAGTTAATATTTTGTTTAGAAATTTTCCGAGTTCGTACATGGGTGTAGGGATTTGGCTAATTATAGGCCTGAGGGGGGTTCCAACTTTGTGGGTTTTTACAGTCCTATAAGCGTATCCTGGGCTGAAGTCACCTATAATTTTCTTCATCTGTATGTTTCCGGGTAGTTTGTTGATCCGTTCAATGATTACGTTTACCTTCTTCTTAATATCAAAGCAAATTCCGAAAAATATAGATTAACCCCAAAGACGATATTTAGAGAAGGTAACCCCCTTAGCCCATTATTAGCTAAATCCCTAAACCCACGTACTAAATTGGAAAATTCCTAAACAAAATATTTACTCGATACGTTCCCAACCCAACACATTCAGCCTCAAATCCTCGGCTGATTTCATCGATATCCTTCGAGTCACTAACCCTAAGACAATAATAGCTTCCATAGAAGTAGAATCACTTTTCACCAATCTACCAGTCGCCGAAACAATAGACATAATACTAGAACACGTATATGACCAAAATGACGCCCCCCAATTGGAACACGAAAGGACGACATGAAAAGACTCCTCCAATTTACACCTCTAAAGGCCCCTTCTTTGACTCCAATGGAAGTATGTGTAAGCCCAATCGATGGAATAGCCATGGGTTCTCCCTTGGTATTTCTCTTTGCTAACTTCCCTATGGGAGTGGTTAAAAAAGAGTCATCTCAAGAGTGCACGAGCCCCATATTTAATGCAGGTAAATAGACGACATCTACATCAACGTCCAAACACAAGAAGAAATACATAATCTGGAAAAAGCCTTTAGAGAATGTTCTTTCCTTAGCTACACCATCGAATAAAGCCAGAACAACTAATCACAATTCTTAGATATCCTCACTACCAATCTCAATGATACAATAACAACTGAAGTTTATGTTAAACCCACCAACCCAAGATTTTGCATGAATAGGGCCAGCAAATGTTCTAAGCGCTACCGAACATCGAAGTGGCTCGTTAGGGCAAACCCCCTTAGGGGGGAGAAGGAAGCCAGGCCCTTTCATTCGCTTCACTCAAAAGACCTGCTTGCAAGAATATTGAACCTACTGGGGTCAAGGCTCATGCTTCCCCACACAAGACTCGTGACGATACTGCCAACGGGACCTGCGATGCCTTGGGGGGGATGGCCAACTGGAGGCCCCCTCTGAGATATACATGGTCCTTGAGGAAACCCAGCCTCAGACGGTAGGGCCTTCCATGGGTGGGAATCCGGGCTCGGCGCCAAGCACCGAACCCAAATCCGCCCCTATGCAGGGTCCTCCTCAAACGGCTTTGGTTTCCGAAGCAGTACAAGGAGGGGAGGGATCTCCTCCGACCAGTGCCCCCACGACTACCAGGACCTTATTCATTTCGGAGAATGACCTGGCTGAGGCCGGTCCATCTGGCCTGGGGGTTCCTTCTGGCGGAGGTGAGAAGCATGTTCATTCCCCGCCCTCCTCTCCAAAAAAGAAAAAAAAAGACTAAAAAGACAAAAAAGACTCGGGGCTCCTCTCCATCCGCGGGGACTACGGCGACGGATGGGTCTGCTGCTACTTTGGCAAGCGATCAAGCCAAGATCGGCACAGAAGGCCCCTCTGCCCGCCCCGGTTGTGGAGCCCCTGACTAAGACCAAAAGTGCACAGGGCGGAGCCTCGATGACATCGGGGCCCTTGATTCAGAGGTTACCTGGCGTTTTCGAGCCCGCTGGCTTCCTTCGTTTCATCGTTATTCGCTCCACTGATGGCACCATGTTGTCCAAGGGCAACAAGATCCATCAGAGGAGAGGATTAGCTATTGCAATTGGTAGAGAGCCGAAGGTGACCCGTTTCTCGGACGGGAGTCTTCTGGCGAATGCGGCGAATCCCGCCAAGGCCGCCAAGATAAGTGCTCTTCGGACACTTCATGGCACCCCGGTGAGTGTGACACCGCACTCTACCATGAACTTTGTGAAAGGAGTAGTTTATGCGAGGGAACTCGTTGACTACTCCATTGAGGACATCACCCTAGAGCTGGCCGACCATGGGGCGGTCAAGGTCGAACGTGTGATGAAAAAACAGGGAGGTGCCTCGAGACCCACCCCTACACTCTTCGTCACGTTCGACTGTGACAAGCTTCCTGAGTCGGTGCGTGCTGGTTAGTACCGCTACCGCGTGAATACATTCGTGCCACTGCCGTGGCGGTGCTAGTACTGTCACCGCTTCGGCCATACGAATCGAAGCAATGTGGTGCATATCTCCTTGAGAAAGAAATCCTGGCCGTTCAGGCCCAGGATAGACTCTCATTCCGCGAGGCTAAGGACTTGGTCCTGGCTTGCCCGGCTCTGCCTCGGACGTCATATGCCTCAATAGTTAGAAAGGCACTCTCTGCTCTTGGCCCATCCAGGCCAACGAGCACGGTTGTTTCCGCACCCATTCGGAGCCCTTCTGCGGGCTCTACACAACCTGGGCTCTCCCCTGGTAAAGCTGGCGGCAAAAAGGGTTCATACCCAGCCCCGGATAAAACCAGGGCTCCCCCCTCTTCCCCCAGCGTGACCGTTTCCCGTAAGGCGAAAGGGCCACGCGCTTCCACCTACTCGTTAGACTCACAGAAGGCAACACCACTGAAGATGGTCGCTAGGCCATCTTCGGGGGTCTTAAAGCTGTCCCACGAAATGAGGACAGCAACAAATGAGCTTCGGCTCCTTCGGCCAGCCCAAAGGTAGAACGAGTGGCTCAGAGGCGGTGGTTCCTCAAAAACACCTCCGAAGCCGCAACGCCCGCCTAAGGTTTCGAGGCGGAGGGAGGAAAAGACTCGCGTGGTGACCCCAACCTCCCCCAATAAGTCCTCGAAGGCGACAGCGCCTTCAGCGCTTTGTCCGCCAACAGCGCCCGGGGTTCTGCCCCCCGGAAGCGTACGGCCATTCCCGTGAGGGTCTTCTGTTCGAGGAGGGCCCCCGCGTCTCCTTCGAGCTAGGCCTGGAGGGCATATTCCTTCAGTGGAATTTACGTGGACTCCGGGCCAACTGGAAGGAGCTGCAGAGGCTCGTCTCGAGCCGTTTCCCGCTAGGAGACGTTGAAGGGCGCGTGCCCTCTGCCCGCCCTCCAGGGGTATAAGGGTCTTGCGACCCCACCACCACGGGATGGCCGGGATGGGGAATGCGGTGTTTACACCCAGGGTGATTTCTCCGTTCTTCCTTTCTCTTTAGATACCTCCTTTTAGGCAGTGGCTGTGCAGCTTCACCTGGATAGGAGGTATACTATCATTTCTGCGTACATTCCACCTTCAGCTGACTTCGACGCGGTGGAATTCCGCCGCGTCGTGGCACGGTTGCCGAAGCCCTATCTCTTACTTGAAGATCTGAACGGCAGGCATCCTCTCTGGGGAGATTACTCCATAAAACCCAAAGGACAAGTCCTTGCCAATCTGATCGAAGAGCTTGAGATGGGTGTCATAAACGTGGATGAGTTTACGCATCACTGTCTGAGAACCCTTTCATTTTCTTGCCTTGACCTATCTTTGTGCTCTTCAGATGCACAGCCTGATTTTGATTGCGGGGTGGTCGATGACCTCCATGGTAGTGATCACTTTCCCATTCAATATCATTTTCAGGGCAACTGCCGCCTGAGGGACCCCCGATGTGGTGCTTGGCACGGGCGCGGTGGCCTGCATTTCAGGAAATGACTGAATTCTCTATCTCAGTCGAGGAGTTTAGATCGGTAGATGAGGTGGTTGAGCTCTTCTCCGGCAACCTCATCGCCGTGGGCCTGACTACTATTCCTAGGACGTGTGGCCCTTTTTCACGCCGACCACTCCCATGGTGGTCGGCCGAGTGTGAGACGACCCTCAAACAGAAGCGTTATGCCTACATGCGCTATAAGCGCCGCCCGAACGATTTCACTGTCGGTGAATTTCGTCGGGCTAGGGCTAGGTTTCGGTATATTTCGAAGCACGCCCGCCGCTCTTCTTGGCGGTCAAACGTGTCTTCACTTAACAGGAAGACCCCTTTAGCTGAGGTGTCGAAGCGAGTCAAAAAAGTTCGGGGCAAGTTCTCGCATCCGTACCCCGCATCCGTGGCGGAATCCTTGGCGCATGCTTTTTCGCATTCTCTAGCCGTAATGCTGCTCCGCCAGCATTCAATGCACGTCGTTATGTCGCAGAAGGCCACCGGCTGGACTTTACCTCCAGAGGCCGATAACCCTTCAACAACAAGTTTACTGTGAGTGAGTTGCGTTCCGCTCTCGCTTCATGCACGGACACCGCCCATGGTCCAGACGATGTCCCGTACGCCATGCTTCGACACCTGGGTAAGCGAGGCATGGCTATTCTGTTAGATTTGTTCAACAGATCTGGGTGGAAGGTCTTCTCCCAGACTCCTGGCGAATCTCTACTGTGCTCGCCTTTCACAAGCCGGGGAGAGATCACTCTTCTCCGACCGGTTTTCGCCCAATCTCTCTAACCTCTTGCGTGTGAAAGTTGATGGATAAATTGGTAAATGTTAGATTCGCCTATTTCCTGGACAGTGGAGGCCATCTGTCTTCCGTACAGTGCGGTTTCCGCAAGTTGCACTCCACGTCGAAGGCTCTGCTCCGACTGGAAAATGCCGTATGCAAGGCGTTCCTTCGTAGACAGCACTACGCCACGGTGTTTTTCGATCTTGAGAAGGCCTATGATACCGCATGGCGATACGGTATCATGGAGACGCCTCCAAATGTTTATATCTGAATTTTTGTGAGATCGTCGATTCCGCGTACTGGTGAGGGGAGCCCTCTCCGGCCCAAACGAGCAGAAAGAGGGTTTCCCGCAGGGAAGTGTCCTCAGTGTCACACTCTTTGCCCTGAGCATCAACGGCATCACTTTGGGGCTGCCGGAAGATGTTCTCGCTACGCTCTACGTGCGCGACCTTTCGATCTCTTTTGGCGTGGCATAGATGCCAACTCTGGAGCGTCGACTCCAACAGGCATTGAACCGCGTCTCTTGCTATGCTGAAGCACACAGGTTTCGGTATTCTTTAGCTAAGCCTAAGGTGGTACACTTCTGCCGCCATCAACGGCTTCGCCCCGTCCAAGATTTGTTTCATAATAGGGTGCGCCTGGATGTGGTTGAGTTGCACCGTTTCCTTGGTCTTGTATTTGAATGACGCCTCACCTGGGAGGCTTATATTTGCAGCCTTAGGGTCTCTTGTACCCGCGCCATTGACATTCTCCGTTCCGTGACGTTCAGCGCTTGGGGCGCTGATAGGGCTACTGCCCTACTTTTTTATCGATCCTTTGTTCGCTCGAAGCTCGACTACGGATGCGAGTTTTATGCATCCGCAGACGAGCGTTTATTGCGGAAGGTGGATTCAATCCACCACACCGGCCTTCGCCTTGCGACCGGTGCCTTCCGCACTTTCCACCTTGAGAGCCTGTTGGTCAATGCTGGGGAGATGCCACTCGCTCCGTGCCGCGTGCCGTGCATCACTCACCTGTACGCGTGAGCTTTGCGCCTCCCTCAGTCGCCAAAAGCTCTCACTGCATCCGCAGGTGATCTCGATGGTGCCTATGCCGCCAAGAGACGCCATTCATACCTTAAGCCCTTTGGGTTTAGGGCCACGAAACTCCTTCGAGAGCTAGATATATCTCTCGGGCTGGTAGCGCCCTTGGTTCTGCCCAGGACGCCACCCTGTAGGGTACCAAATTTGGCTATTTTTCGCCACGCCTCTGCTCCCAAAGCTTGTACTGCACCGGGAGTATTGTGTTCGACCTTTTTGGAGCACACATCGTGTCACGCTGGAACCGAGCAAAGAGGGGGTCGGCTTCCACGCCGTATCCCCTTTGTTTGAAGTCAGCGGGGCTCTCCCAGGCGCTGCGTCTGTCTTCACGGCCGAGCTGGTGGCAATACACAACTCGGTACGGGAGATTACGTGACGTGCTTGGTTTAGAGACTTGATTGTGATCTATAGCGACTCACAAAGCGCCCTGAGTGCTCTCGGGGCATTGGAATCTCCGCATTCCCTAGTTCGTGAAATCCTTGATGCCACGGTTTGGCGAGCCGGGCAGATGTCGAGATTATCTTCTGCTGGGTTCCTGGACATGTAGGAATTGCGGGGAATAACCGCGCCGATTAGGGCGCGGAAGAGTCTGGGAGGACTCTGCGACCGGACCAGCGTTTCGCTCTTCCTCACACCGACTACATGGCAGGAATACGGGCAGCTCTTCGGACTGCTTGGCAAAGAAGATGGGAGACGATCGAAGGGAACTTAAAGTTGCGTGCCATTGCGCCGCGCCTGTTCCCATGGACCTATCTTCCAATGCCGTGGCGGCTTCAGGTTGCTTTCTGTCGTCTCCGAATCAGACTCACTCCTGTGACGCATCGCTATTTGATGGAGCGCTCGCCTGCGCCATATTGCAACGACTGCACCGTCACCCAGACTGTTCGGCACATTCTTGTCGAATGTCCCAGTTTGGGTGATCTTCGTGCACGATACCTGTCCCGGTACAGGGATGGGCGGGGTCGCTACCGCCTGTCCCTTGTACTCGAGACAGATTCGTGCACATTGACTTGTGGACTTGTTGACTTTTGGGGGGAGGCAGGGCTTCTCGCCTTTATTTAAGGTTCTTTTTTTTGTTATTGTTTTGTTTGTAGGTTGCACTCTCCTGCATCGGGGTAAGGGGGACCTCCCCGTGCTGCCGGAGATTGCTTCCTGGTTGTTAAGTTTTTCGAATTTATATCATTGTTAAGTTTTCATATTTTTATTTTAAAGTAGCCTAGTTCTAGGCTGTCGTGTTTTTCGGCGACTTATGCCCAAGTGGGCAGTTGCCAGATGGGCTCTATAGAATTAAAAAAAAAAATGTTTACCAATCTCCAGCTAGATAAAGAGATCAAGTCCACATACGCATACATATTGGACCTTCGAAACCGTCTGGAGGATTGCGCGGACATTCCATACAAAAATGCGGACTTTAACCTAGAAAATTACAGGACATATTTTGACATTAAGTCAAAAGAAAGACGGTTCAAACCCGGTAACGAGGTCTCCCTTTTCCTTCTCAAGGAGACAAATAAGCTCCTTCCCCAATGGAAAGGCCCATTTTCAGTTCTCGAAGCCCATGGCCCCATGGACTACCTCATCCAAACGCCCTCCTCTGACAAATTGTTTCGCATCACCATGTTTAAACGTTACCACCACCGCGCCTGCATCAACAATATTGTTGCCCTCGACGAAGAGACCGTGATGGAAGCCTCTTTTTCCCCCGAACCTCTTAACCTAGTCTAGACAGTTTGCGTATAATCTAATAATAACTACCCACTTTCGTTGCTCTCTGGATCGTTTAAAGACTCTCCCCAGGAGAGCGATCTAAATCCCTACAAGGAGCTGGCTCAGTTTTCCCAGTTATCCCGGTTGTTAAAGGACTACCTGGACTTCATTTCCGAGAAGCCTGGTTTCTCGAACCAATTCGAGCATGAAATAGTATTGACTATATAAGAGCCAATTCGATCCCAGCTTTAACCTTTGTCCATTAATTTGCGATCAGCGTTCACTGCGGAGGTCGAAAAGTTACTAAAATTAGCAATAATGGAACCCTCCTCGTCAGATTACTGTTCCCCCATTGTTATGGTTCGGAAGCTTAGACCACCCCTTTCGGATTTTTGTAGACTTTCGAAAACTCAACGCCGTGACGGTTATCGATGCCGAACCGATCCCGTTGATAGACCAGAGCCTACATTTGTTCGAGAACCCCAAATTTATTTTATGAAATAGATTTATGCAAGACGTACTATCAAATTCCACTCAAGGATAGTGTTCGAAAATACACTACCTTCGCTACAGTAAAAGGGCTTTTGCAATTTAAGCGTTTCTAATCTGGTTTAGTCACTGCTTGCTGTAATTACAACAGAATGATGCGCCGCATCTTAGATGGGCTGAATAATGTGTCATTCTATTCTGATAATGTGTACGTAGCTACACGCACATCGGATAAACATCTAATCTCCCTTCGTTCCCTCTGTAACAGGCTCCGGAGGCATGGTCTGACCATGGGTCCTTCCAAGTGTAATTTTGCTTACGACACTATCAAGTACCTTGGATTTCACATTGGGGAAAATCAAATAACGCCCCAGCAAAAAAAAGGTCAGGGCCATCTCATATATGCCCATTTTCCCGTACTAAAAAGCAGCTACGTTCCCTCTTGGGTTCAACCTCCTTCCTCAAGCGCTTCCTCCCCAAATTGCCGCCTTAGCGTCCCCACTGAAAGCTCTCCTCATGAAAAACTCATTAGATTCCCTAGTTTGGAGCCCCAAGGCAGTTTCCCACTTCCAGCAGATGAAGGATAGCTTAATATCTGCCCCTAGATTGCAGCTCCTGAACACGAACAAATTGTTTGGAATCCGTACGGATGCTAGCAAAGATGGCATCGATTGCGTGCTGCTGCAGTACGAAAAAGATGGGAATAGCTATCCTATCGCTTATGCAAGCCGGAAACTGTTACCGCGCGAGAGAAACTATGCGGTAATAGAACTTGAGGCTCTAGCAGTAGTTTTTGGTGTCCGGAAGTTTAGAATGTATCTGATAGGTCAGAAGTTCGTGATCAAAACGAATCACCGTCCTCTGGCATACTAAAGAAATGGTAAAAGGCAAAACGGAAGACTTATGCGCTGGAGTCTGCTATTGATGGAATATCAATTACGAATTTTGTATTTAAAAGGTAGTGAAAAATGTGTACTCGTAGCAGACACTCTTAGTAGGAGTCCAGTAGAGGACCATCCTCCCTCAAGGTAGAACTCCATACATCCTATAAGTTCATGTATAAATTCGAGTTCGTTACTCGCTCATGTAAAATTTATTTTTGTGCGTGTGTGTTTGCGCCTGTATTTTAGTGTATGGTTTTATATGTGTTGCCCCTCCGCTTGATTAATTCCTTATTCTAAATTGTGCTATTGCTTTACATGAAACTATATATATTTTAATTATGTAATTAATTACCCATTAACCTAAATGTATGTGTAAATTTTATCTGTCGTCTGGGATCACACGGGGCAAATCCTTTACCTTGACGGCCGCATTGTCGGCTGAAATTTTAATACCGATGGGTTTTGGTCGAGATGCTCTTTTTCCTTCCCCTTCTTGTCGAACAAAAAACGCCATCTTTGGAAGGGAGGCATGTAAGGGAAAGGGAAGCCAAAGAAGAATAGCCCCTTAATTTGTTCAATTAAAACTTTCCCTCTCTCTGTCTTCTGAATATAACTCCACGACGAGTAACCTCGGAACACCCCCCGGCCCTCTCAAAAAAAGAAAGAATTTGAATACCCGTCAGCTACCTCACAGGCGCGGTTAATTAAGATGGGCGTGGTAAAAGATTTTATCTCACCGAGGAAATGCTAAGCTCCGTAGTCTGGAGGTTGCTAGCCGAAAGTTTCCCGCCCAACATTTTAAAAGCCATGAAGACTTGGGTCAGGTGACAAACCGAATCCCTATAGCCGTCGGAAGTTTTCAGCCAGGCTTCTGAGTCTGCCAACGAGGAGAAACTAAAAAAATGGCCATTATATAAATACCCTGGGTTTTCGAATATCTCCAGATCCAGAGTGAGTTTGAGACCCATCGCCTTCGGTTCAGATCGTGTGTCTCTTTTCCCAAGTACCTTGTGTTTGCTTATATCATCAAGGCTGGATCTCACCATGCAGACTCATCTGTTTTGTGAAGCGTTACTCTGTTTAAGCCACGTCAGAGTCTCGATTTTTAGAGGTTGCACTTCTCTGTAGCAGTGGTGCCATTGTCCGTCTTCAAGGAGGATCTTGAACTCATCTTTTGCCTTCCCTTCATCCCCGTCACCAAGGGCCACGTCCATTGGCCTTCGCCATTTCCTCGCGCCGACACGCTAAAGGTTTCCTCTTTCTCGTGTTGACCCCATTAATGTAAAACGACCCTTGCTTGTATTTCCCGTTAATCGTCCTACTCTCCGACCACTAAATATTCATGCCGTCTAACTTATTTTTGTAATATTCCATTTAATACCTGATTAAACAGCTATTAACGTTTTCATAATTTCCATTAATCTGTATTCTTTCAGAGTTGTCCATTATTTAAATTACTCGTATTTTCCCGTATGTACATATATTAACTTGCGACTTATTAAAATTAGATTTAGGTTTTCACTCTTTAAATATACCCTTGAACTGCAACTTGGTAAACTCATTAAACGCGATCGGCTCTGTTGTAAATCGCACTCTTATAACTAGTAATCGACGGATTACTCTTACATAGTGAACATATATTAGAAGATATATGTATATATAAATGTATATATACATATTTTCTTAGCTTCTATCTTTCCTCCTAACCAAAAGATACAGCTATATATATATATATATATATATATATATATATATATATATATATATATATATATATACGTATTGTCTATGGAGGTGACCTATTATTCCTCGAAATTCAGTAGAGGCGAACTTTTTATGATTTATATACTGCGTCTAGATTTTATGACTATTTAGTGTGTCATTATTTTTCAGAAAAGGTTCATAAACCATTTTTGTTAAAGTTACAATTTTGAATGTAATGAGCACAATTTAAATAGACCATTTTTCTCAAGTATTATAGTTATTGGGAATTTTTTTAAATACTCGTACAATGACAACGACTGTCTATACATCATTTGCAAAAGATTTTACTAAAAAAATAGCAATGCAAAGGACATTTGGGAAGAAGAAATGAATTATATTGTAAAGGAGTTAGGTAAACGAATATCATCTCTGCAAACTTTAAAAGATTTTAAGTTGGCTCATCTGAATATGAAGAAAATAATAGAATCAAATTCACCCAAGAAAAGAAGTGGTTCAACCAAAATTTCGAACAATTGAATCTAAAGATCTTTCTGAAATCAAAAGGAAAGTGACCAAAACCCTTCTTATTAACAATAAAGCCCTTTTGCAGGTAGCTGGGGCTATTTAATTTCGAGAGAAACAAATTGTAAGAATACATGGAAATTTTCTACCCATATGTAGAAATAGGGCCAAAAAGCAGTTCCTCTTCAGACCTCCTTCCCTCCAATATACCTAGTTTTGGTCAGACAAAAAAACAAAGCAAAGTTACGTTTACTGACAAATCAATAACACTGGTTTGCATGAATTTTTTATTGACTAAATGACATCTTTTTCAAAATATATATGGAAAACGATGATTTACAATGTTTTTTATTTATCCTCATCACATCACCTTGTCTAATTATACGGAGATGTTACTTTTCTCTTTTTGTATAGTATAAGTAAATATTTATATATATTATAATATATATATATATAATATATATGTTTACATTATATAATCATTTTCTATATATATATAATAGATATATTTTTAATATTGCTAATATATTTTCCTTTATTTTTAGATTGTGAATATGTTTAGAGGCTGTATAAATTCAGCAGACATATTTTCCTATGTCTGCGGGCACTTTACCCCTTCAGATTCCTGGAGAAATATTACTCCTTTGTTGAATCGTTGTTATTTAACTTATTTTGGCTGTATATTAGGAGACTAAGACATGCCATTTTCCCCACACAAAGGTTTGCAAGGTTGGAAACAATAAGCACCAACTGGGGTCAGTTGGAAAACTTAAATGTATGCCCTTTGGAGTACCGATGGTAGAATCACCATGATGACTGCTACTTTTGTAGGACTAAAGTAGCTGGATTTAACAATAAAACTAAATATCGCGTAATATACCCAAATATTTCTTTGGCAATAAGGCCTGTTCCACACTAAGATGATACATCTGTGCCTGTGCTACTTGAGATATGGGAAATTTCCTCAGTGTCCGATACTAGTGATACTTATCAGATGGAACTAGACTATGAACCACCAACAAATGACGATCCCAAACTCTTCAACCAAGCTGAGCCAACGACCTGGTGCGAGACCTTAACCTTCCAAAAGAAAGTGCACAGTTACTTGGCTCTAGACTGAAGGAACTCGGGCTTCTAGCTTCTAGAACAATATTCGCTTAGTACCGTTATCTTAAAGCGGAATTCATTCAGTTCTTTAAGAAAGAGGATTCTTTAGTTTTCTGGTCAAATATTCGGGCCGTATCGAACACATGGGGATGCTGTACAAAGCAGATGAATGGAGACTCTTCATTTATTCTTCAACACAGCTGCCTCTGTGCCAATTGGCCATACTATCAAAATGTCCGAAACCTACGTAAATTTGAAAACACTAATAACTGCAATCAAGTACCCTCAGCACAATTTTCTCATTTGTGGTGATTTAAAAGTTATTGCTCTCTTACTAGGTCTTGAAGGGGGATACACCAAGTATCCCTGTTTTTTTGTGTCTCTGGGATATTAAGGCTCACAGCCAGCACTATGAAAAAAATGACTGGCCACCAAGAACCACCTTTTTACCCAGAAATTACAACGTAAGAGCTATGCCACTAGTTGACCCCAATAAAATTCTACTCCCACCAATCCACGTCAAATTATGGGTAATGAAAAATTTTGTGAAGGCCTTGAACAAGAATGGAGCTGCTCTTAAGTACCTGAAGTCAAAGTTTTCTCGTGTAATTAAAGGCAAGCTAAAAGTAGGAATCTTTGTTCACCCTCAGATTCGGGAATTGATGAAGGACTAGCATTTTGGGGAAGCATTAGTAGGTGTCGAGGTGGATGCGTGGTTTTCCTTCAAGCAGATTATCCATAAGTTCTTGGGAAACACTCGCTCCACAGAATATGAACAAATAATTCAAGATCTGGTTTCAAGTTTCCAGCAACTTGGGTCTAGAATGAGTGTGAAGATGCACTTTTTGCAGTGACATCTTGACTATTCTTACACGAATAGTGGGAACTACAGTGAGGAACAGGGAGAGAGTTTCCATCAGGATATTTTCACCATGGAAACTCGATACCACGGCAAATGGAATGTCAGCATGATAACTAATTACTGCTGGTCAGTGAAACGTGATGGTGCCGATTTACAGCACAAGTGGAAATCACAGCGGTACTCTTTCCCTCGAATCGGTATGTAGGCTAACCATGAGAGCATATTTTTTTTACATTCATTTGATTTGATGTTGATGGTTTTTATTCATTTCATGAAAACCGTGATTTATTTCATGTTGATTTGGTATACATATGTTCTTAAAACTAAAATAATGTGCTTTCCCATGATTACTTCTTCATTTTAAATAAGTAATAATATATTAAAAATGCCCAATTATTGTTATCATTAATTGTATTTTATTCCAAATCATTATGTGATCGAAAAAAATGGTTTAGATATTTAAAATCAGCAACTCAAGAATATGTAAGATCACATCCATGAATAAAAATAAAAATTAAAAAATTCTAAAATGCAGACCAATGTAATCATTACGAATTTACCTACTTCTTTTTCATTGTCACTTTATTGGCACTTGAAGTGTTTTCACTGGGTATTTAATATACATTTTCCATTTTTACACACGATTATGGAATATCAGGTTTGAGTACTACAGTTCACATCTGGATAATTGCCTGAGCTACAACAACTAGGGGATTGTGGTAGGAAAATCTCCCTAAATTATGTAAATTAGTCAGGTTCTAGAGAGTTACTTTCCTTTAGGGTACTGAGTGCCTAAAGTTGTTTCCTAGTTAACCTCTTCGGGAATTATATGTATATTACACACATTTTCACTGTCCTTAACTTCACCATTTTCTCGACAAAACATTCCTCAAAACTTAATTGTGTTTTGTCACTCTTAATTTAAGTTAATTAAAATAATAATATATAGTTAGGCACTTTCGAAAGGGTGTAGCATCGGAGTCCTGAGAAGTGAATAGAGAATAGTGTATAGTTATGCCGTTATTGTGGCTGCTGTGTCGGGGAGAGAATAAAGAGAAAAAATAGGGAAAACTTGTTAAAAAGCCGTGCCAAGAGTGGAGAGAAGTGCCGCTAAGGGTAGGTAAATATCTTAACATGAAAGAAGAATTCTAGGAATGACAAAAGGTGCTGATAAAGTTAAGATAAGAGCTACAGGTGAAAAGAAATTCTGATACAGGTATAAAAGCTAACGATAAGGGTAGGAAAATAGCACAACTTGAAAGGAAGACCCCAATACTATGAAGAAGTGCCAATCCGGGTAGGTTTAAAGCTTTGCAGTGCCATTGACTGGTAGGATTTGCCAATAAAGGTAAGTTGGCAACCTCACATCTATGTAGATCCCCCCCATTACCAAGAGATGCAGAGACGGGTAACACAATGGTTGTAAGAGCCCCAAAGCGCTACGAATTACCAATAGGCGGAGGACAACAAGCACTCGGAGAAGGAAGAGTCCAAGAGTGCTAAAAAGTACCTACAAGGAGTAGAACAAAAGCCTCGCGCGGAGAGAAGTGACCAATAGTGGCAATAAGGCTGAGAATGACGTAAGGTTCTCAGAAATGCCTTGCATTTCCTATAAACGGAGCGCCAGAGCCTCACGTGAAAAGGGGACCCGAAGTAGCCGATAAGAGCTCGATAATAGCCCTCGGAGAAAGGTCCCTACATTATCGATTCATTATCGTTCTTTAGCCTCCGATCTTCCGCCAGGGTTGTCGTGTTTTGCAGCATTGGTTCCCTAGTGAGAATCGGGTACTAAATTAGTTCATGTATTTTTATGTCTCGCCTTTCGGGCCCCAACACTTAAATCTGGAAAGCGGCCAGTTTAGGTTTGTGTCTTTCTTCTCCTTACCTTTAGAAAGTCCTACGTGAGAACACCAATGCCCTCGTTGGTTACATACTTTCTATCGGAAGGAAAAGTATATCTCGGGGAAAGAGAATGACAGAAAATAAGAAAAGAAGACCATCGATATGGAAAGAAGAAGAGGAGGAGGAGAACGCATAAGTCCTGAACAAATGTAAAGTGATGCATATCGGCCACAGAAACCCCCAATCTCAATATATCCTTAAGGGCACTGATATTGAATCCACCGACACTGAGAAAGACTTGGTTGTAACAATCACTAGTAACCTCAAGTTCTCAAAACAGTGCATTGAGGCGGAGAAAAAGGCCCAAAGGATGCTAGGTAAAAAAAAGCGCCAGTTTGGATATCGGAACAAGGAGATTGTACTGTGTTTGTACAACTCACTTTTCCGAACGCACCTGGCGTATGCCGTACAATTTTGGAGTCCTTCATTGCGAAAGGACATCGCGAGATTGGAACGCGTACAAGCCAGGGCAACCAAGCTGATTCCCTCTATCCGACATAAAAGTTATGAGGATAGACTAAGGGAATTAGATCTGTTATCGCTGGAAACCCGTAGACAGCGTGGTCAGCCCATCGAAGTTTTCAAAATACTTCGAGGGTTCGACAATGTTGACTACCGGGATATTTTACCACTGAGTGAGAACAGAACGCGCAATCACAAGTTCAAACTTGAACTGAAGCCACCCGAACCACTCCGTCTGGACCTAAGTAGTCGTCTCTCCAATCCATCACAATTAATGGTAATCTGTAAGCCCAGTGTCCCTTTATTCTTAAATTACCTATTTAATTAACAGTGATTGATACTCCAATTGAGTCATTATAAGTCTAGACGATTAACGTCAGTGTTTAATATTTAATCCTTAATTTTGCCCGTTTAACTATTGCTAATTATTATATTTGTGTAAAGTAAAGTTTATATTTTGTACGTGTGTTTATTTGTGGCTCCTCCTTTTTGCCGTACCCTTGGCAAGACTTTAATTAAGAGTCCCTTCGGCTAATTTATTCAACCTGTATTATGCACTCTTAGAATCCAACAATCACAAACCTCCTTCCAGTAACAAGTGGGACTTTTATAGCGAGAATCCTGGCTACGGCACAACACGCCTCTAACCAGCTTTTGCACGTTCAGTAGGAATTAATGCCTACCTATATATATATAAATATGATCGTAGATTAAGTCATAGGGTCAATATCATCGACTTAAACAAAAGCGGTGTGTCCAGATCAAGGACTAGAATAATTATTGGACCAGACTATGAGCAATTTTACAACATATATAAAAGTAGTGTCAGTTTTAAGGGGTTAAATTTTTGAGGAAGCGAACTTATATACCCTAAAACTTGCCAACGTCCAAGGAAGCCCATATAAACTAACGTAAATTTTAATAATTAGAGTCTATTCCAGGAAGGAATATAAATAATAACCATTAATAATCCTTTCCAGATAGCAAAAGCAAAGCTAGGGAAATATTTGTTATTTGGGGGATTAGTTATTAGATTGTATCGGTTAGGAACAATCGCACCTTCTAATTCTCTTACCAGGTGCGTAAGTTCTTTCGTGAGTCACCAGTTGCGTCAGCAAGAGCAGCAATGGCTTTACAATCGTTCGAATTTTTCGTCAAGCAAGGACAAGCTCTCGGTCTCACAGGACAAGAACTAAAGGAATTCGTCCAAAGCGAACAGCGAGAGGAAAGAGCACGTGAAAGAAGTATTAGAAAGAAGTATTAGAAAGAAAAGTAAGAAGATAAGAATTTGAAGAAAGAGAAAGGATTCGAAAACATGAAAGGGAATTAAGCAGAGACCAAGTTGGAGTCAGTTCTGTTGGATCCCGTGATCATCAACCCCTGGCCCCCACTATGAAATTTCCCCAATATAGAGACGAAGAAGATTTGTGCTCATACTTAACACATTTTGAAAAGATCTTCGAGGTAAACGGATGGGCCCTAGAATCCGAAGGAGTCAGTAGATTGCTCCCATTGCTCAGTCCGCGCTTAAGAGAAATTTTCATCTCGTTACTACATGAAGCTACAATAGACTATAGCACCTTGAAGGCCGAATTGCAATCCGCCTTCAACTTGAACCCTCAGTTCTACCGCGCTAGGTTTAGATCGGCTAAAATCCAGCCTGGTCAAACTTACCGACATTTTGGATATATCCTGAAGCGAAACCTCCAGTTCTGGTTAGAATCTTCCAAAGTCGAATCGGAGTATGAGGCCCTGATTGACTTTATGATAAAAGACCAGCTATTGTCCACCCTCCCCCAGGAGATCCGAGCATTTGTGCAAGACCGCCGAGCGTCTACCTTTCAAGAATGCCTCAAGGAAGCTGATCTCCATGCGACAAATCATCGCCTATACCCACAGGATACCCGGAAGAATAGTCCCCCGTCCCCGAAGAATAAATTTAGTTAATGAAAGTCCCAACAAAGAAATCCCCCTCCATTGATAAAGACCACAGCCCAGTTCAGGCCCAAGAATAAGCCTTTTGTAACCCACGAAGACAGAAAACCCCCAGTCTGCAATACCCCCTACAATAACCAGCACCAGAATAAGCAGGTTATATGCTACTCCTGCGGTTCCCCCGGCCATTATAAGTCCCAATGTGTACAGAATTCCAGCCTACGTCCCACCCAGAGCCAACAAGTTCACCAAGTAACTGCTACTCTTCCCCCGGAACAGTGGGCCGCGCTTACGTCATCCCCCTCGTCTCCATCCCCACAGGAATTTCAAGTGAACTTCCTGTTCAACAAGAGTTCCCCTGGAGAACTAAATTTCAAAACCGGCCCGATCAATGGCTGGAAAGTGTCCACCCTCGTCAGAGACACAGGGTGCACATGCATTGTGGTGTCAGACAAATTGCTCCCCCCTGTTGACCCCCAACATAAGAAGTACGCAATTGTACACGATTTCTTGGGTCGAGAAAATAAATTCCCGGTAATCCGCTTCCATGTACAGTGTAAATATTTCACTGGTTGGGCCGACGTAGTGGCAGCCCCCAACAAATTTTGCCTGGTACTCATTGACTAGAGCGCACTACTCTCCCCGAGTAAAGTGACTCAAGCTGTCGTCACTCGAGCGCAAGCTAGCCGCGAGGCCTCTCCCACAACATGCCTTTTCACCCCAGAGGCTCCTTGAAAGGTACCAACGAGTAATGCACAATTCCTCAGAGCTCAGCAAAGCTGCCCTTTACTTCAATCCCTTTGGGAAAAGGCCCGAAAGAACGAAGAGGTGATCTTTCGAGGGAACCGTCCCATAAAGTACATCATTAACGACTCACTTCTGTTTCGCACCTCGCGGGATGAGTCTAACCCACCTTCCAAGGTCATGTGTAATCCGCACACACATGTAGACCAAATCCTGCGAGTAGCACATGCAGGGCCGATAGCCAGGCATTTCGGTCATAACAAGACTTCTCAGCAAGTATTTAAATACTTTTTTTGGCCCGATGCAGCCAAAGATATTGCAGAATTATGCAAAACGTGCGATTTGTGCCAGAAAACCACTGCAAAAGCTCGAATAGCCCCAGCTCCCCTGCAAAGAACCCCAGTCATTTCGGAGCCCTTCTCGAGAGTCGTCATCGACCTCATCGGCCTAATTCACCCCCTTTTCGCCGAAGGTCATACGCATGTACTAACATTGATAGACTGCGCAACCTGATTCCCAGACGCTGTCGCTCTAAAAAGGATCGATAGTATCTCTTGCTCTGAAGCCCTTATTTCCATTTTCTGTAGAGTAGGATTGCCCAAAGAAATCTTGTCAAATAGAGGCCGCCAGTTTTCCTCTGAGCCCATGAAACACGTGAACACCCTGCTTCAAATCCAACCTATTTTTATCACGCCCTTCCATCCGAGCACGAACGTCATGTGCGAAAAGTTCAATGCGACCTTGAAAAGCGTCCTAAAAAAGCTTTGCATGGAACAACCCCAAGAATGGCACCGATATTTGCCAGTTGCGTTATTCGCAAGCCGCGAAATTCCCCATAGGACCATGGGATTTTCATCGTTTGAGCTCCTGTACGGAAGAAACGTGCGGGGGCCCCTCAGTATCTTGAAGGAGTTATGGACAAATTCCCGTTTGTGTCCAGAATTGAGGAACACTTATTCCTTCGTCCTCGAACTAAGGGAAAGATTAAAAAGGTCTTCTGACATATCAGTCAGAAATTCCGAAATTAATATGGAAAAGTATCGGACATACTTTGATCTAAAGGCCAAACACAGAAAACTGAAGCCCCGAGATGAAGTTCTACTCTTACTCCCCTCGGACTCCCATAAACTTCTCTTCCAATAGAAAGGCCCCTACCCCGTTCAGAAAACCCACGGATCGGTCGATTACGTTATACAGACACCCGCAGGTGATAAGTTATATCACATAAACATGCTAAATAAGTATCATAGACGGGCCTGTATGAACAATACGGTCGCCTTCGACGAAGAAAGAGTAATTGACGCCGTCCACCCAAACAACCCCCTAAATATTGTTAATTCGATTTGCGTAGAGTCAAGCGAAGATTGTCCCCTTCCCGTCCTTCCGTCCAAGCTGCCCCCCATAAAAGAACCTTTCTCCGAGTCGGATGTGAACTCCGACCTCACCCCTGCCCAAAGGAACCAAATGATGGTGCTTTTGGAAGAATATTGTGACGTCATTTCTGAGTCACCAGGATGCTCGACTCAGTTCGAACATGATATCGCCCTCACCACGCTCGAACCTGTGCGATGTAAGCCCATCCCATACCGGTGCACCTAAGAGACGCTTTCAAGGAGGAAGTCGACAATCTTTTGCAATTAGGCATTATCTACCAAATCTACGTCGGACTACTGTTCTCCAATAGTCATGGTCCGCAAGCCAGACCAGTGCTTTAGGATGTGCGTCGATTTTTGGAAGTTAAACACCGTCACGGTGTGCGACGCCGAGCCTCTCCTCCTAATTGACCAAAATTTCATCTCTTCGAAGGAGCCGCCTACATCACTAAGATAGACCTATGTAAGGCCTATTATCAGATCCCCCTAAAGACATCAGCTAGGAAACTAACAGCCTTTCCTACAGACAAAGGTTTAATGGAATTCACTCGTCTTCCTTTTGGCCTAGTCACTGCCTGCAGTAGCTACAACCGCATAATGAGCCATGTAATAGACGGTTTAAAAAACGTTTATTTTTATTTTGATAACGTGTATGTGGCTACACGTTCATGGAACGTCCATATCTTGTCCTTCCGCCCGCTTTTAGAACGCTTAAAGCATCATGGCTTAACGATTAAACCCTCAAAATACACTTTTCTTATAAATCCATAGAATACCTTGGATTTAAAATAGGCGAAATTCATCTGGCCCCACAGAAAGAGAAGGTAAAGGCTATGGTAAATAAGCCCCTACCGCGCACCAAGAAGCCATTACAGTCTTTCCTCGGTGCCGCTTCGTATCCCAATTCGCTTCTGTAGCAGCTCCCCTAAACGATCTGCTGAAAAAGAAACTCCCGGATCCCCTCCAGTGGAATCCTGACGCCGAAGCGTACTTTGAAGAGCTAAAAGAGAAGTTAGTCTCCGCCCCAATCTTAAAACTGCCGAACCCTCAAAAGAAATTTGGCGTAAGGACAGATGCCTCCCAACTGGGTATTGGCTGCGTATTACTCCAATACGACGAGGACCGAAAACCTGCTCCTATAAACTATGCGAGTCGCCGACTGACGGCTCACGAAAGGGCATACGCTACGGTAGAACTGGAAGCTCTAGCGATTGTGTTTGGGATTACAAAATTTAGAATGTATCTGGTAGGTCGTCCATTCCTCGTAGAGACTGATCATAGACCGTTAGCCTACTTAAAAAATTGTAAAAACTGAAACGGCAGGCTAATGCGCTGGTCATTATTGCTAGTTGAGTACCGTTATGAAATCAGGTATCTAAAAGGGTCTGACAATGTACTCGCTGATAGCCTTTCGAGAAACCCAATTTCAGATAGCGATTAATAGTCAATTATTTATTTTTTTTGTGTGTATCTCTTTGTATAAATAATTATTTCTTGCCTGTACTCTGTATGTGTTTTGTTTTGTTTTGTATATGTAAATTAGAGAAACTGACGAAGCAGTAGTATTTTGTAGCCATTAGATACTAAGGTAAATTCCTAACGGTTCTGATAAAATTACACTCAATTGTTCGAGTCCAGGAAGATAATTACAAATTCGCCCGGTGAAGTTAATTTTCACATTATTCCTTATTTAATGGTGGAATAATGTGCCTCGAAATAGGTAGGCGTGAGAGGGTATTGAACCTACATACTCGCATGCCGCCAGACAATCGTGGGAACGAAAGAAATTTTTCGTTTGAGTTGACCTTCGTTTCCTCTCCCCCCCCCCACCCTTCCCCTAACTGGCGACAGGAAGTCTGACGAAAGAAGGCCTATCTCACAGAGAAGCCGTAATATTATATTGCCTTGTTTATGATACCATGGAGATTGTCCAGAAGGCGCTGCGATAAGCGAATTGTCGTGAATGGAATCTCGCTCTCGATTTTTCACAATCCGCGGTATAAATGACATCGCCGTTCATCCCTCTACAGCAGTGTTTCAAACCAACTCGCGTAATCCTCACGTTGAATGAGAGTCGTTACCGTAACGTATCGACTACCAACGCGCGGATCGAGTCAACTTGGTCGCTGTCTCAAAGTGTGTTCCTGGAAGGAAATCCCGCCCGCAAAGTCTGTGACTAGAAGAGTACGCTATGTTGCTCAACGTAACTTGAGTAAGAAAAGGAACATCCAAATAGTTACTGGAAGTTACTATTTATTATTGTCACATCCAGTTAGGAGTGAACTAACCAGAACTGCAGCCAGCAGCCCCGAACCCGTCGTCTTATCCCCCCTCTCCCCAAGAACTCGTGTTAACGCCACCCGAACCACCCCGTCTGAACCTGAGTAGTCGTCTCTCCAATCCATCACAATTAATGACAATCTGTAAACCCAGTGTCCCTCTATTCTTAAATTACCTATTTAATTAACAGTGATTGATACTCTCATTGAGTTATTATAAATCTAGACACTTAACGTCAGTGTTTAATATTTAATCCTTAATTTTGCCCGTTTAACTATTGCTAATTATTATATTTGTGTAAAGTAAAGTTTATTTTTTGTACGTGTGTTTATTTGTGGCTCCTCCTTTTTGACGTACCCTTGACAAGACTTTAATTAAGAATCCCTTCGGCTAATTTATTCAACCTGTATTATGCACTCTTAGAATTCAACAATCACAAACCTCCCCCCAGTAACAAGTGGAACTTTTATTGTGAGAATCCTGGCTACAGCACAACCCACCTCTAACCAGCTTTTGCGCGTACAGTAGGACTTAAAGCCTACCTATATTATATATATATATATATATATATATATATATGATCGTAGATTAAGTCATAGGGTCAATACCATCGACTAAACAAAAGCGGTGTGTCCAGATCAAGGACTAGAATAATTATTGGACCAGACTATGAGAAATTCTACGACCCAGTAACAAGTGGGACTTTTATTGTGAGAATCCTGGCTACGGCTGAACCCACCTCTAACCAGCTTTTGCACGTACAGTAGGAATTAAAACCTACCTATATATATATATATATATATATATATATATATATATATATATATGATCGTAGATTGAGTCATAGGGTCAATACCGTCGACTTAAACAAAAGCGGTCTGTCCAGATCAAGGTCTAGAATAATTATTGGACCAGACTATGAGAAATTCTACGACACAGGCTTTCTATCGATATCTATTTCACGTTATTTTCCCTTAGAATCTTCGTAAAAGAAAATCGTGGCCAGGGTCATTATACAGCCTGTTGACCTTCCTTTGAAATGGCTGCATAAGTCACTTTTGTAATGCGCTATGTAGCTCTCTCGAGTTTACTACCACCACTATTTGAATCGTTAGAATTTATTTTTTACGATATGTTTCGATACACATGAAGGAAATGGAAATACAACATTTGGCTAGCTATTTTAGTTTAAAAAAATAATTGAAAATCTTGAACAAAGAAGGCAGAAAGTCTAATATTTCTTCAACCTCTTTACTGATTTAAGGATGGTCGCTTGAATTGCAATAAAAGCAACGAGGCGTGAAGTTTTATGTTTAAGGAAATTTTACCATGTTTGAGGAAAATAGTCACCATTTTACATCGATGGTTGTTGGAATTAATACTTAGTTTTAATAGATGTTTATCACATCAGTTATGAGAAATTCTATTTTGGTAAAAATTATCTAAATAAATTAATATTAAAATTTTATCACTCCCTTTCTTTGCGCCTCGTTTTATTTGTGTTTTTTTCAGACCACTTTATTTCTTGTGATCAAACAGTTAACCTTGTTAATTTGCCTCCTCAAGAGTATTATCATAAGTGCTTCATGGAGAAAAGGGTATTTTGGGGTTCAAAGCCACCATACCAAACAAACCTTAAAGTCCACTACAACTACTTCTCTCCAATTTGCTATTTTTAACTGTTTGCTCTCGACTTAAATCAAACTACTGCTCACGCGGTAACATTCAAAGCCCTACTTCTTCCCCTCCAGCATGTATGCAAATATTCATGCCACGAAATTTTCTCATCTACCACAGAGCTACACTTCTATTTTAATAGACAGTCATTGTCTTCCATTAAATAGCATCCCGAATCTTTTGATTCTTCAAAATTTGGCGATCTACGAGCATTTTAGGATTAAAAATATGACAATTTAAAGGAAAAGAATATTGGTCAAAATATTTCAAAGAGATTTTCAACGCACTTTTTTATTGTCGTGGTACACTACTCTATACCCTACGCTACTCCTTTATTATGTGTGGGGGACTTATTCACCTACTGCAACGCAAACCGTTTAAGGACTGCTTGCAGAGTTTACGGATCAACCAGGAGGTCAAACTCGAGGCGTTGGGTTTCAAATCCTTAACAAATCAGGAAAAGCCCAAAAATGATTGGCGAGATTTACGTGAATAGGTTGAGAGTATCGTTCAATGTTAGTTAAAGATGAAACAACAAAAATATAATTTTATTTACAAATATCAAAATAAGAATAAAAATAGGCAAAAGGAAATTATTTAAAATGAAATAGTAACTTGATAATTATGCTAAGGATGGATTTTAAAATAAAATTAATTAATTAGCGTTACTATGCTCAGGTCAAAATGGGGAACTTGAAAATACAAATAATTGAGGGGGTTTCAATCTTACGGGCCGGTGACTTTGAAGAAGGTTCTGCTCGGGAAGAGGCAAGTGAGGTACGATCCAGATGAGGCAAGTGGGGCACGATCCGTATGAAGCAAGTGGGGCACGATCCAGATAAGGCAAGTGGGGCAGGATCCGAACCAACCTTCCGAGGAATAGGGATGAAGATAGATAATCTTCCAGGTCTGACGTTCGACGGGGAAATGTGGGATTACTCGTAATTCCACTGGAAAAGGAAACTTCCTTTCCTCAAAGGTAATCAATGAAGATTTTTTTGGGATCGATTAAACGAAGGGAGACTGTCGCGAAACTTCAAAGGATTGCCGTTTACAGAAGCTAAGAAATGACTCGGGTAGAATCACGGCAGAGAAAGTTTTGTTGTCTGATGAACGCTAACGGGACTTTGGCTCGAGACGATGAGGACGACTTTGAGGTGCGTGCGGGACTCCCCGATCTCAAGTAAAAACCGGGTATTTTTACGAGTGATCCGGAAAGGGAAAAGGGGGATTTGGAGGAGGGGGTGAGGAAGTTCCAGACATCTTAATCCGTGAGGCGGACGAAAATTCAGCTTTTAGCGGCAAGGCGAAAAAAAAACCCCACAAGCGGCTCACTCTCTCATCGTTACTAGGGGTAGGGTTCTGGAAAGTTCCGCAGGATTGGAGGATAATTCCTTAATACGCCCAGGACCCAAAACTTCTCGAATGTTCCTGAACAGGAATTGAGGTTTTCCATGGCGGGATACAATCGCACGTGGTATCCAAATAACGTGAGGATGTCAGAGGTTGTTCTTTTACAATCGTAAATAAGCAATTTTCGGCGGGAGAAACATGTTAGAACAGTAATAGGCTAACTTCATAATCGAATTCTCCCTTGACGCTCACTAAAGTTAGATTTGGGGGGGATCAAATATTTGACGTAGTAATTCTTACTCTGTCCAAAATTTGGTTGCGTTTTTGTCGTTGTTTTTTTTATCAATAAAATGTAAAAACTTTGAAGAATAAATTGGTAAAAATGTCATTGAATAAACTTCATTTTTTTCTCGACGTCACTAACATTGCAAATGACCTGATATAAAAGGAAATTACTTTGTTGTTTAAAATATTCACTATAGAAAACCAAAGGTTGAAATTTACATTTTAAAATAACTTCATAATAAACAGTTATTAAAATCATTGTAATGGTCCTATTTATTTATATTGCCTGCAGTATTTGATATAAAATTTACAAAGTATGTAATTGTAAATTACCCTAAAAAATATGGATTGTAACTCCATAGAATATATATTTTTTGCAGACTTAAGTCAAATAATTTTTTAATTTTCTCCCCACACAGAACTCATACACTGCCATACATACAGACATGTGTTAATATCTAATCACAGCTATAACAGTTTGCCGCACCTATCTGATAAGGGATCCTTTAGAGTGAAACACCTCCCCATACATTTCAAATCTTTATTGGCTAGGTCCTAGAAAACGACCCCCCCGAGAACACCATTCCAAATTAATGACCCCCCTAGAAATTTCAATCTTAAAAGATGACCTCCAAAAAAAACAATCATAGTTGATGACCCTAAGAAACTAATTGGTATTTTAATAAAATAAGCGGTAAAATAAATATCATTATTAAACAAAAGAATACTCAAATAAATTGAACAAACAGAAACTAAAAAGGCAAATATTAATCCAAGGGATAAAAAGAAAAAATGCGATGAGAGAAATTTTCAAATCCACTCAAACCGAATTGATCCTAGCACAAAAGTTAATTTAGGTTAGATTAGGTTATTTAAAGCAAACCTAACCTAACCTAACCATTAAATCCTAAGTAGCATTTTTATTATATTTTCTTATGCTAATCTTATTTTTAATTATGATCAATTATTATAACCTAACTAATATTATCTTCACTAAATTCAATCATTAGTAAAATTTTACCTTATCTTTTTATCGTAATCTTATCATCAATCATAATTACTTATTTTAAAACATTCAATGTTCAGTACTGACTCCCCTCGCCCCCCAAAAATAAATATCCTTAATAAATAGTGAACCCCGCAAAAAGCTCAATCCAAGATAATGACCCTTAAATTAGGTTCAGGATAGTGATCTAGGATTGATTCTCTATATTTTCACACGGGCAACGTCGAGTAACTCAGTTAACCATATACCACCTCAGTTTCACCTTAGTTACTCGTTAAACCTCAGTTTCTCCTCAATTAAGCATATTACACCTCTCTGTCAATTTGACCCAGTTTAGCTATGTAAGAACAAGAAGCAAAACACGGGAATCAATGGTGAATTTCCTTTTATAGTGGAAGAAATATTAAGTTTATATATTTCGATCTCGTTGTGAGATAGGGAAAAGTAAGAGGAAGAGAGAAAAGGAAATTTCAATTTTCCTCTGCAGCTATCCGAAAGGGGGCGATACAAAATAGGTGCCTAACTTTACCCTGAAACTTTTCGCCCAAATCCGCCTCCACATCTCAGCGTTTTTCATTCTTTTCTCTGCTCGAAAAATGAATCAAAAGAAGAGTGTTGGTTGCTTTATTTGTTAGGCAGATATGAAGAGCAATATAAAGAATATTAGTCTTCCATTTTCTCTGCTGGATTAATAAAAATGCGAAGAAGGAAACCCTCTTTTTTTTAACTGAATCGCAAAATTAAGGAATCAGCAGAGATTCTAAGGTACACACGAAGTTAATCAAAAAAGCAGGAAAATGTTAGATTTAACTTAAATCATTAACTAAAATATCGTAATTCTCGAGTTATAATTTACAATAGTTTTTGTGGGATTCTACTCTGAAAATATTTTCTTATGCTTTGACTCATATTCCGAGTGAAGTTATGAGATGTTAATTAAAGAAGCAGGTAAATGTTAGATTTGACTTAAATAATTGACCTAAATCTTCTAATTCTGTAGTTATAGTTTAAACTAATAGTTCTGGATTCTAATTTACTCCCGTGCTTTAAAGGACAATCCTAATGAAATTATGAGAGGATAGTGCTTTGGTATTCCCAAAGAGGTTGTGAGCTATCATAGGTTAAATCTTTTGTATATATGCTGAAAACTGTTATTTTTAGTGGCCGCTCAGTTAGCTTAGCACAAGTAGTGATTCATAATTACTCCTATTAGTGACTCGATAGGTCTTTTAAGGAGTAATTTGTTAGACACGTAAATAGGGCTTTTACAGGGAATCAATTTCAAGTACGGGAATAATTGTCGTCGCTCCACGCTTGCAGCGTTCCCATATTACACTTACCCTTTCGCTTATATGGAGACCAGAATACCATTGAATAGTCCATATGAAGTCTTAATAAGTTTTTAGATAATGGAATTTAATATATTTAGATTTAAACTTTTTTTAGCTTTTCAGAGATTAATTTGGCCTTTGCACATTAACTGACACTTATTCACTTTGAATAGCCTCTAATACCTTTTCTACCATTTCACTACCTTTTCCAATACCTTCTGAAAACTTCCACGCACACTATATTTATTTACTGTAGTAACTAGTTTCGTGTAGTCAATTAATTTTGAGCTTTTAAGTATAAATTCCTGTCAAGATAATATATATATATATATATATATATATATCGTGGTAGCAGGCCATGTTGTATACAGGATTTCTCTTGTGTCCCCCAAGGATTCTCAGAGCGTCTTTTCACCAACTAGGAACAAGATCAACACACCTAAGTTGCGTACTCTCAACTATTCTGACCTATGATGACCTTATTACCATATGACCTTACGACCTTCAAGACTTTGAACCGATGGGTCACTTCGCATCATAGTTGTTGTTTTTTTATAAGTCCCGGACTAACCTTGGTCGGACCGTGGCCATTGCATCATTCGAAAGAAATTCTAAAACAACATATGGGTTTCAAATCTCGTTAGAATCTGCCGAAGAGTTACGATGTTATTGCCAGAAAACGCCTTGTAAATAAAATGGCTACCATCCGACCGATCAGCTACGGACCCTCATAATAACTTATAGAGTCTCAAGCGATGGAGAAGAGTGCAGGCAGCGTTTAGACCATTTCACATCCTAGGAGCAGGAAAATTTCACACATGTAAAAATCCCACCACTGCAAATTTTCACTAACTGAGTATTTTACATTTTAAGCATGAAATATAATTTTGGTAAACAATTAATTTTAAGAAGTACAACTTTTGAAATATCTTCAGTGGTTGTTTTCTAAAAGGATCTTACATGTATTGCACTTAAAATTCTGTATGAGTGTATTATTTTGGGTGGCTTTGTTGTAGGTGGAGTTAACGTAGTGCAGGGTAAATATTTTGGCAGAGTAAAGAGATTAGTCACGAATTGAGACAAAACATTGGCGAAAAACCAGTTCTCTCCTATAATAAATCAATTATAGTGCTCAATACCTCCTACACTATTTTACTCAGTTTATAACATAAGTGAGATAGTACTACTATCCTTCTTGCTCTTCTCTAGTAAAATATGAGAGATCCCTGAAAAATTATTACTAGTCAAACCATTTAATGGATATCATAAATTCTCACGCAAGAAAATAGTCCTTATTTACAGGTTGGGAAAACTTGGAAGATTTGGGCTCAAATTATCTCTTGCAAACTGTTTCACTTCCTCGAACCGCTTTTCACTCATTTCTCTCAACCTCTTCAGCAAAGAGCCAGTTACACTTCCGTGTACCAGGAGGGGTCAGGTGCAGCATATGATAGCATTCCGCAACTGATATCTGCGGGCCCTCCCAGCACTAATTCAGCGCTATATCTTCCACACATTTTCATTACATCCATCTTTAATCCGTAACTTCAGAGATCTCTCTGGCGGACACTTTCGATGGTTTTCGATTTATCATTGATTAAAAGGTTTCTCTCAGGAATAAATTAAATCGTGAAAAACAATCATTGTTTGTTTACTACCCACAGACCTGTCCTTGTTTACTCTTATATGTTTAACATATTTTGTTAATATGCTTTAATTTCTTGTAATTTTATTAATTCGTGTATAATTAATAAAATAGTTTTCTAAAATCAGGATTTAACCACTATTCTTTACATAAGTTTCAACTTAAATTATTAACTATTGTTTATTCAATACCGTTCTAAATAAGATTAGAACTATAAGTAAAGAACCAACAGAAGCACATAGATCACAAAATTCAGCTTTCTACTTAATACAATTAGAAGGGGCTCAAAAATAAAATAGGCAACATATGCTCTACAAATCACTTTAAAATAATATTCAAAGACAAAGAGATTCATATCAAAGAGAGAAGCGTCAGAAGAGGACTTACAACCCTTATAGACGATAGATCAATCATTTGGGCTTGAGAAAATGAATGAAGTTCAAGATGATTAGTGGGTAGCAACTAGAAGGATTAGAGAACAAAGGCACTAGAATCGACTAATAGGAAAATTTTAGTGAAATTATATTAATGAATATGCAGAAGGATCAATCATTTAAAGCATGAACCAATTCTTTCAATCATGATAAAGAAGTAGATAGATGACATATCAGTTATCAGCACCTTTAGCACAGGTAGCAACCAAATATTTTTCACAGTCCAGGGGGTGATTCCGATTTTTCCAAACTAATTCTGTGTGGTGGTTAGATGCATGGCATTAGGCATTGTTAGGCTGAAATATATCTTAATTTCTTGGTGGTGGAGGATGTAATTTTTGAATATATGACTCTAAAATTGTTTCAACATTGTAGTATAAGTTGTAGAGTTCAGTCTTCCCGAACCTAAAAACCTCTATCCTGGTACTGATGAACAGATAGTTCAATGATTTAATTTATAAATAGCTTTTTCTTTCGTTTATAGGTTTGTATATAGTTACTGTTCGACCATGAACGCAGCATACTCATTCCTTTTGGCCCCTTTACCTTCTTCTTGGACAATGCTCCATATTCTATCTACAGCCAAGAATGTAGATTTCCACTAGGTTGCATTTGGAGGAGCAAGTTGTATCGTGCAGTTTTCCTCTACAGTCTCCGCAGCAACCGATGAACGCCAACTCTCTTCTAGAGAGCATTGCATTTCGCAAAGGTTGAGCGAAACCTCCTCTTGTAGGGCTCAGTAGATTCCATTTTTCCAACATCAACATCTACAGTGGCCACAAGATTGAAGAGATGTCAGACACAGCGTTGCTATTTTGGTAGCCTATAGTCGTAACTTTCATCTCCATTAGAAGACAAAATGCTTGTTGTTTCCTGGCTGATGGATGGTTTCAGGCCCATCACTTTCATCATCTCCAGATTGTTCATGCACATCCTCTTCTGACTGATTTTTATAAGTTCCATATAATCTAAATGATTCACCCTAACTCCCCAGGCCAACTGGATGCCTCCCAACTAACTAAGGTCAATTTACCACAGCCAAACTCGCTAAGGCAAACCTATTGCTGCTTATCTTGCCAAGGTCAATTGGTAGCAGCCCAACTCACCATGGCAACTGGTTTTTAATTAATAATATATATATATATATATATATATATATATAAGAATAGCGAGTAAAAATGATTAGATAACAACCTTGATTTAACCAGTTAGCCACAGCTAGGTGGTCACTGCCATTGGTCTGTAGTCAGTTTTACTAGATCGCAGATCGACCAGTTCTAAGTTGCAATTGTAATTATGATACATTCAATTGTTTAATCAATTCAGAGTCATTGTGATTCTATGATTATTCTGGCACAAGTAAACTCGAATATAGAATCTCCTTGTATCATTTACATATGCCCATAATGAGCGATTTGTCACTTTTATCACTTGCTTTATAATATTCTATTTTCGGCAAATCTATCTGTCTTTCTATCTTTATACCATCGAATGATAGTTACTTCTTGTTATTTACTTCAAACTCATAAGCAAAAACTAACGAGGGCATCTCAGCTCGAATAATTCTGAGGAGGGTTTCGCAAACAAAATGCTAGCTAGCGTTAGAATAATTGATGATGTATACAAGATACATAGTCCAGATACTATAAAGGGAAGACTACTGATGCGCATATGACAAGATGTCACGCAACTCTTTCGTGAATGTGGAATCTCTTTCCATTAAGACAGATCCCATTGTGGCGTTTGAGCAGGTATGTAAAAAGAGGAGAGGTATAGATAGAGAGAGACATGATTAGGTTAAAGTTAAACTTAGATCCGTTTGATTGTTCTGACTTCTAAAACATACACACATCTTCGTCACATTAAGTGAGTTTGTAGTATTTTTTTCTGTCTCCATTAAGTTCTTGCGAGTTAAGTCATGCGTAGTATACCATCTCATTTCTCTATAAGAAAACACCCCTACCGGGTCTAACTCTTACAATTTGCCTCCTCACCACCCAAGACTTTAAGAAGTTCTGTTGTTTTATATATTCCATACCTTTTGACTTTATCTTGCTTACCTAATTTCCCCCTGTCGTTGTTTTTTGATTTATTTTTTTAAATATCCGTTAAGTAAAATAATTCTCTCTTCCACAAATTGAAAAATCTTCACATCGACAAAGATTTCCATCATGTTATTTGTTACCAATTTTCAAAATCTCAAACAGCTTTTCGATTCATTCTGTCTGCCATGGTATTCTTCATCATTGAAAGATGACTATTAACGCCTTTAAATCATTTGCTAATTCTTCTTTGTTTTTCAATATTATGAATTTCTAATTATTTGATTTCATTCTCAAAATGTTGTTATAGATTTTGGTTGGTATTAGTTTATGTCAAAAATAAAACCTTGGCCAAAATTATGGGGTAGGTATGAAAAATAAAGAATACGAATGAAACTCATTCACTCATTTTATATGTTTTCCTTTTGCTTTTATAACCGCTTTAATGAGTTTTTAAATATTGTCCTTAAGTGTTTGGGGCAACCTTCTGCCATTCAATGTGTGATACCTACGTTTATTCCTATTTTTCTCGTGAATATCTTATTATAAAATTACACCTAAGTGTTAACTTTTTGTTAAAAAGGTCTCGGAAGAAACAGATTCCTGAAGCTTAAAGAGCTCATATCATTGTATTGTCCAGAGAGGGATTATCCCAAGTCATAAATTACAAGAAAAATGAACTGCTTGAAAACGGCGAGCAAACAACCATTAAAAGGTACAATGAGAACATTTCTTTCTCAACCATGATGGTCAAGGGCGGAAAAGATGTACAACTACGAGGGAAGAGAGGTTGCTGAACAAAACATCTCTGGCCGATAGGAAAAAAAACTTCCTATATAGCTGCTGATTTTCGGGCAGCAACAAACTAAGAGATATCAAGACTCAGAGTGAGAAGAAGGTTATTAAAAGCTGGGCTCAAAGGAGTAAGGCTCGAAAGAAGCCGTGGCTGTCTCAGGGAACAGGAAGAAACGAGTCTTGGGCAAAAGAGAAAGCAGATTGGACTAATGATGATTAGGCTAAAGTTGTTTAGTTCGGTGAAATAAATTTTGAGGTAAGTTCTCCACAATAGTTTCCACCAATATATTACGCTTGTAAAAGTTTTAATTGGATACCAAAATCTTTAGTGAATACCAAAAATTATCAGCAAAATTCGTACATTTCCTCAGATTTTTAGTCGAGTGCGAGTTTAGTCGCGAGCGGGTCTACATCTCACTCTGTTGGTCGGTCGGTCCCCGTTTTACTTTTTTTGTAATAACATCATAACTATTCGGCAGATTCTAACGAAATTGAAACCGTTATTAGGTTATACATTCTCTTTCGAATGCAATAATTGCCAAAGTTCTCCCAAGATTAGCTCGGGAATAGTATTGTTTTGTCAATAAAATCATAACTTTTCGGCTGATTCTAATTAAATTTGAAACCCTTATATTCTTTTACATTCTCTTTTGAATGATATAATTGACAAAATCTTCTAAAGGGTAGCTCGGGAATTATTTTGTTTTGACAATAACATCATAACTATTTGCCGATACTCTGCTGGACTTGACTAGGCTATAATATGCTATACTCTGTTAGGCAAGCTTAGAATATGATATACTATGCTAGGCTATTATAGACTTGGCTATACTATGCTAAGCTATGCTAAGATATAATTTATAAGGGTAAGATACACTATGAAAGTTTAGGCAATAATATGCTATGCTAGGATAGCGTATAGTTTATCAGGCTAGACAATACTAAGCTTCGCTTGACTAGGCTGTAATGGGAGAGTATAGGCTAAACTTGTGTAGGATAGTTAATGCTAAGCTATGTTAGGCTATGTTAGGTACTACTATGTTAGACTACGATAGGCTAGCAAAGAAAGGCTATAATAGGCTAAGCTATGCAAGGTTATTCTAGTCTAGGGTATGGTATGCTATACTAGTGTAGGGTATGCTAGGCTATAATATGATGCGCTTGGCTATATTATGTTAGGTGTCGTTATGCTAGAATAGGCTATACCAAGCTACCCTATAATATGCTAGGCTAGGCTAGGCTATCGCATGCAACGATATATTGGCTAGTCTAGAGTAGACTATTCTAGCTTTACTATACTCGGCTAGGCTCTGGCATGCAATGCTATGTCATACCTGGTTAGGCTAGGCTATAGTAAGCTAGGTTGCAATAGGCAAAGCTACGCTAGGCAAGTCTATAATAGGCTATGCTAAGCTAGGCTATACTATAATATGCTAGATTAGACTAGGGTCTACTAAGCTAGACTAGGCTATACTAGGATATGATAGGCTAGGCTGTACTAAGCTGTCGTGGTTTACGGCCGAGTACGTATGTACGTCTGATTTGTACATGAGTAAATCAGTTCCACTTTTGTCTGAGTGTGTTCTACTTAATTCTTTAACTAAGGAGGATTCGTATTATTATATATCTATTTCCATTTTCAGCGTTCAAGGATCAAATTAAATAACAGCGACAAAATATACTTTTAATTACATAAAAACAAATATTAATCTTTAAATATACTAATGCTATAATAAGAGGATCTAATAAAAATTAACACAACCAATGAGAAATACGCGATGGTTGATGCACAAATTACTTTCCCACGGACTGGTAACTAACAAACATAATAAGTTGGGGATTCCTTTTACCTTTAACTAAGAGTGAGTCGGCAGTGGGGTGACCTTGAACGAGAAATTCTTCGATCAGTTGATTAGAGGAGAGTTAGACTGGAGCCTACCTCGCTGACGTGTGAATGGTTGAGAAAACAGCTGATGCTTCTCACTGGGTGAATGAGACGCGTGGCGAGTCTATTCGGGCAAAAACAGCCGATGCTTGTCCCGAGGAGGTGGAGACGTGAGGCGAGAATTTTTTACCTAAGGATGTAAGTGGGGGGATCTTGGATGAACCGAAGTTATTCTGATCCTTGAGTTATAAATTCGGTTTTATCGATGATGAGACTTGACCAAGGATGAATCTTTTTTCGAGTGGAAATTCACGTTGCTATTCCTCTATGGTGAGGGGTATCTCTGTTTTTAATCAGAAAACTGAGATAAGGATTTTTTGGGACGAGAATGGTATGAGAGTTGGTCTCAATACCACTAGTCTGCTCTTCTCAGTGACCAAAGTAACGGCCTCGGGAGGGAAAGTCTCACTCGGTTCCAATTATCTTCTTGATTCCCGATTTGACTCCGGGAATTGTTTTGTTCTCTCGATTGCTACGCTGATTCTCCTTTTAATTTTTTCAAGATCGAACTATATATATATACGTTGAGTATCCCCTGAGTGGGAGAGGAGACGATGGAGTTTAGTAAGAGCGAACCATCACTAGCCCACAGTTAACCCTCTCTCCTAGAGCAGAAATTTTCCACGTTGTAACAGTTCGCCCCTTCTAGTTTACGCACAGAGAAAGTGAAATTTCGTCTATTTGGCGAAAATAGACATAAACAATCGGAGAGGACAGTGAGCCTGTTCATAATATTTTATTATAAAGACTATCACATCCTCCTGTTTATATTAACGGACTACGAAATCTGCTGACTGAAATCCTTCTTTGCGAGTGACGCTCGAAGGGGCTTTGGAGCAGCGGGGAAAAGGGAGGGAGGGGAGTCTTGGCCCATGTGGAGCGTAACAGTTGACGTTGTATAAACAAACTAAGGTCTGTTTGCCCTCGTGATATTTATTCTCCCACATAAGCTAAGGTAGGGTAAAGTAGGCTATACTAGTCTAACTAGATTATACTAAGCTAGGCTAGGTTAGGCCTAGCACAGGTCGGCGATTCTATTTTAGGCTAGTCTATCCTGTTTTTAGCTAGGCTTGGCTATACTTGGCTAAAACAGGGTAGGTTATACTATGCTATGCTTGTCCATGATATGCTATGCTATACTAGGCAATTTAGCCAAGGTTATTCTAGGCTATACAAGGCTATGCTAAGATAGACAATACTACACTATTCGAGGCTATTCTTTACTATGCTATGCTAAAGTATGTGGCTATACTATACTATGATATGCCATAATATTCTATAATATACTCTGCTCTTATCTGCTATGGTATATTCTGCTATACTATGGAATACTGTGCTATTAACATTTGTCAATATTTTCAATGTTCTAATTACATACATGGGGGATGCTCAGAATTTGCAGCTCTACCCATGTATCCTAGTTATTTTTCTATATTAATATAATTTTAGTTCTACTTGGTTAGATACTTAAAAGTTTTGACTTATTTTTGTCATTTTGGGGAATTAAATGACTAATATTATATTAATAATTATATCTATTCCACTTCTTTTTATTACTTCAGCGTTTGAAACATATTCATTAGTGTGCTGAAGATTACGTGGCCTTCAATGCTACCATCCTACCCGTGCGATTTGACCTAAAATTGCTTTGAAAATTGGGCCAAGAGTGGCGAAATTTACACATTTGAACACCTAAATTGAAAATAGCAAAGTTTCAAACTCTAGTTGGGGTTCTGAAATGTGGATGTGAGAAACTACTCAGCAGCCAATCTTGCAAAGGATATTTACCCTAAAGTGATTGAACAGTGGGAACGAGGGAACAGTTCTTTTCTAGTCCCCGTTTAAATTCAAGAGTCACAATCATAAACGGATGCAAAAGAACTGGGAGCAGGCCAAAAACATATCCCTTGGAACAGGAGAGCTACAGCCCTAAGACACTTTCACTACAAAACTAGACAACCTGTTGATATCCTCAGGCGCAAGTGTAAAATTGTTTTTTGCTGTGAATTTTGCTGGCATGGTTGCAAAAACGAAACTCAAATAATTTAAATCCCCTATGGAGAATAAGATCCCTGTGAATGAACTTGCTTTGATTAAAGGTCAGAGAGAAATGATTACTTCTTTTGTAGAGCATCAGGTTTGCTTTCGAGATTAACTTAATTAAAATAGACAAGTCAATAAGTAAAAGCGATAAGTTGCTTATTATAAGTAGGCCAATGTTTTAATGCCATCAAGTTAAATAATTTTCTCTCCTGAAGAAAATGAAGTAAAAATAGCTGAAGCCACTCGAGAATTATATTTGTTTTGCGATAATATCATAGCAATTCGGCTGATTCTATCGAAATTTTAAAATCTTATATTGTTTTACATTCTCTTTCAAATTATATAATTGCCAAAGTTCTCTCAAGGTTAGCCAGGGTTATATTTATTTTTGGCAATAACATCATAACTATTCGGTCGATTCTAACGAAATCTGAAACCTTTAAATTGTTTTAGATTCTCTTTCGAAAGTGAGAATTGCCAAGGTCCTCCCAAGGTTACTCCGGGAATTATTGAAGGCTTTGTAGGCCGTAAGAGCAAGGGACCTTTTGGTCAGCAGACCTGGTTTTAACCCCTGCATCTGTTTATGTTCGTCAAAGAGTTGGGGAAGCTTATGATCCGAGATGTTTTGTCCCAATATTCAAATTAGGAGGTTGTAGTGTAATGGTTTTGGGTTTCATGGCGTCTTCAGGTCCAGGAATGTTGTTCACTTGTGGGGGTAGAATTAATTCCAACACTTCCCCTAGCATGTCAGACCAGGTTTATCAACCTTGCTTAGGTAAAATTTTTAATTGTGACATACCAGATGGTGTAATCTTCCAACAAGACAATGATGGATGCAACACATCTAAAGTATCATAGCTTTGGTTTAAAAAAAAGTAGTACGTTGATTGAATGGCCCCCTCAATCTCCAGACCTCAACCCGATTGAACATTTGTGCTCACACTTGGGCACAAGTGTGAGGGTGCACAAATGTTCCTAAAAAAGTGAATTAAAAGCCAAAATTTATGAAGAGTAGCAGAAAATTGAGCCAAGCACCTGTGCCAACTTAGTCTTAAGTATGCAAAACCGAATAAAAGCGGTTATAAAAGCACAAAGATCACACATCAAATATTAATTATTGATAGAATGTACGCAAAAAAAAGGTCATTTCTATTACGACAAGTATGAAATTTATGAGTATCAAACATATTCTCTACTTTTCATACCTGCACGATAGTTTTGACCAATGTTCTATGTAAATACCTTACCTTAAATGCTACCCAGACCTCTCAAAAAGTGGGTAACATAACTTTTTATCTCTAAATTAATCTAGAAGGATGCAAGATACCCAAAAATTCACAATAATTCCAGAATGTTTCATGCTTCATTCCAACCTTCCGACAGCCGCTCAATAATCGACCATGTAGTGATAAAGGCTCACCCGAATGATCATTAGCACTTAACGGGTCTTTTGACTTTTGATGAAAATAAAGGCAGAAATAATGTAAACCTTAAATGATTTATGATATTCGAAATCCAAATAATAGATTTGCTTACGATTTTAACTTACCCAATATTATTTTACTATAATCAGGTTGGATTTGGTAGAGAAGTAAAAAATGAATTTGCCTTTTTTGGCAGAATTTAAAGTTCAAAACAAGCGAGGGAATCTCCCGAAGAAAATTGAAAGACATTAGTGAAGATAGAGGAAGTGAAAATGTGAAGACACAAAAACACGATACTAATGTTGACATTGGTGCCAGGAGGGCAAACTAGAGGTAATGGAGCAGGAAGGGAAACTACCATTGAGTGAAAACTATGATTCTCAAGGTGGTAGCCCCGCCAAGTTGCCATGAATCATCTTGCCGTTGCGTAAAAGTATAGAGAAATTAAAGAATTATACCGCAGGAAAAATAGAGAGCCAGGAAGAATGTATGTATTATAGGTATGTAAAAATAAAAATACCACAATCAACTTTTACCCTAACAACAATGAGTAGACGAATGCTGGTCGTCGTGCGAAGGTACTCGCCTTCTAGAAAATGGGTACTTGACGTTTGTATAGAAAGCGCCTAAAATATGGTAAAATTTAAATATATAGAAGGTATAAAATCCAGATAGTCTTAATCTAATTTGAGAGCCCCAAGACATTGGTGCTTAGAGGACATACTATTCCTCTATTTATCAAGTATAACAGTTTTCAAAGGGCCTTTGAGGCACTTAACCAGGAGCATTGGTCAAACTGTTTACAATTTTAGAAATAACCGGAAATATTCGTTGGATTCCTATATTATTCCAGATATGTTAATATATTTCAATCTTTATATCAAGTAAAATTAAACATATCCTTTTTAATATTCTCCACCCCATCCCAAATCGATTGGGCATTTGTAACCATGGCGCGACCTCGAGACTGGCATTGCTTTTTAATGCGAGATTTGAAAAGGAGGCAAATTCTCATAGGATACAATAAATGCTCAATTGCCCCCTCGCCCTTTACTTGCATCGAGGGGCCAAGGTCAGAATAAACGTCTAACGATCGCATAAAAATCCTTTCTCTATTCCATGTGTTGTAAAATGCCCCCCTCCTTTTTGTTCTAAGAGTGCTAAGAGTCTAACATATTGATATTATAGTAATATCTTAAAGAACAGAGCCGTTCCGAAACACGTAAGGATATAGAGAAACGCACAATAATCCCAAAATAAACTTATATTTTAACTTTAACCATTGAATACACAACATTTAAACATTAACTACAGCAATACTCTTAATATTATTATAAACAAGAATTAATTCAATTAATTTGACCGTCTAAAATTGGTTAATTTCGCTACACACCTCAATAATATAAGAATTAAGCTTACGGACTCATCTGGAGTTTAAAAGGCCTCAGGAATGTTATTGACTCACGACGCGTGCCGTCTGGCCAGATGTAGGTAGGCGAGATCACAGATGTCCTTTTGGCGAGGGTAGCAGCTGGGGGGTCCACACGGTATTCCGGGGGGGGGGGGTCTTCAAGGACGAGAACAATTACGGGGCTTTATGTGGCGCCAAGGTAGTCGTGGTCTCTCTGGCGAGAGGGAGTTAAACTTGGTTCTTAAACCAAGTTAACTTGGAGAGCGGTGTGACCACCGAGTAACGAGCTCAAGGGGGAGCCTTTTCCTTCTTCTTTTCTTAATTGCTCAAGGACGAGGAATACCCCTGGTGTTTAAGATGCCCTAGGATATGAGGAGTCTCTCTGACGAGAATAAGTTGAACTAAACAAAGTTAACTTAACGTTTGGTTTGATAACCAGGGACTAGCTCGAGGATAAGCTGCTTCTTAGCCCCTTAAGGTAGGTAGCCCTGCCTCTCTTGCAGGGTACTTCTTGGTCTGGCGAGCCAAGTACACTACCAATCCAGTCTAGGTAGCTCGGTTTTAATCAAGGACTTCGTCACCTGGTGTCTGACGTATACTACCTCGATTTTCCTCAGTGTTCCTCATTTATAACTTGTCACCCCACTGGAGGAGTGATAAGGGGGTGAGGGGCTTGAGAACGGCCCCAGAAGAGTTCTTATGCCCAACGGTTTTTCCCACCGAGTCTTACATCAGCTCCTCGTTAGCCTTCGAGCTTGGGAGAAACACGTCTCCAATTTCTTATTTGACGTGAAATTGAATCTCACTCTCCTGGGGGAGATCTTGCATTGGTCTTTCATAGCGCCGTGTGGTGCAGCGCTGCGGTCACGCGTTTGACCCGCCGAGGCCTGGGCCGGATGTCTTTGCGGTAACCGCTTTGTGACTCAACCACGAGTGAACGGAGGGGGGGGGGGGGGTTGACGATTCCCCTACACCATGATTGGTTTGAATTATATTTCAAAAGGGCTACGCTGGTGAAGGTCTCAGAACCTGTTTGTTTAGGAGAGATTTAGGACAAAGGATTATGTAAGTGTTAAAGAAGAGTGTCATTACAAGGGTTAGTCGGATAAAGTCGTAATAATAAAGGTGATAAGTTGAATCATAGATGATTGGAGTTGTGGGGATTTTAGTTTATGATTATTTTAGTACTTTTACAGGGGAGATTCGTTCGATTTGTTATCGAGACTGCAACTTCATCCTCATTAGAATAATTTATAATTTGTAGAAACTTTAATTTTTATTGAAAAATGAAAAAGATAGAAATGATCATTTTAGCAGAATTTCCTTTGGTACACAATAATAAATGCGTGGTCAAGGAATTCTCACAAGCGTGAAAATTAAGAATATTTGAGAATAGCGACAGTGTTTCGCTTCTCTTCTTTGTGATTGTGTTTGCACGGAAAAAATACGCATATAATGGCGACCCCTTTCTCTCATTATTTTTTACTAGTTTTTTCTATATAGACTTTTATCTGTTTTCCAATATAATAATTGTTAAAGTCCTTGTATGCAATTTTGTAAATGCATTTTGTTATGTTTTTCTTACCCAGGAACTTGATTATGTATAATAGAGATAGAAGTTATTTGAAGAGCTTACTTGTTATCATTCGGTAGGTAAATATAATATTAGACATAATTTAAGTAGTTTTATAAGGATCGTATGAATAAAATGGTCTAGAGTTTAGTTGCAGTACTTCTTTCGCTGCTCATTTTTCATAAAAGGTGTATCAAACTTTTAGTTTCAGATTAGTTTTAGAATGTAATAAAAAGAAATTACTAGATAAAACATTGTGTCATGCATTGCATAGTTTATAGTCGTTTAGTTAAATTAGATTAAAAAGACCTCCCAGGAATCTTTTTTAGGAGGCATTTTCTGATAAAATGGCCAGGAAAAAATGAACTTTTACCTGAAGAGAAAAATTAAATAAAGGTGGAATGAGGTAAAGGAAAGTCTTCTTTGCAAATTTATCCAAATAAGTGAAGTGCGATCATTGCATTTTGAAGAAAATTGACTAGAATATAGAGCTTTTACTCTTAAGAAGAGACTTTTTAAATAAAAAGTAGTGGCTTAAACCTTTCATACGAGCACCAAGGCCATTTTAAAGCTACTGGGACTATTTCTGTCTCAAGAGAAACGAGATATAAAGCCATCAAGAAAGTTTCTACCATTAGGTATAAACCAAAAAGCAGTTCCTCACCACAAAATAAAAAAAAATGCCTGTTTTGGCCCCAGACATACATGAAAACTGATATAAGCAATTTTGCATTCAAAGACGAACCAAAGGTCACTCTGGACGAGTCAGATGGTTGAGATAGAAATTGAGTTGTCTATAGACGCCTAGGAAAGCAGTCTACCAGGTAAACATTGAGTAAATTTGATCATGTGGGTTGCAATTTGGACGGACAAGCTTGTTGAATGTTTAAAAGTGGATGAAAATGTCAAAATGGATTCGAAGACGTAGTGAGAGTTTCTAGAGAAATTCTTAGTTCAAAAGATAGCCAGTGAATATAAGGAGGTTACATGTCTTCGTGCAAGACAATACTCTTAGTCAGTCGTCTACGTTCTCTAAGAATTGGCTAGAGTCAAAATGACTTGTAGGAAACTCATTCATGGACGAGCATCTCAACAGTTGCGACCGACATCCAATTCCACACCTATCTAAGTAGCTATCCAAGTTTCTGTAACGAATGTATCTGTTGAATGAATAGAACTTTTAACTTCAGTACATCACAATGTTCAAGATTATTCAGGTTTCCGTTGTCCACAACTTATAAACAGTTCTTATTTAAAATTATTATGATTCATATACTTTTCCTTCAATGTCTTTCTTATAATAACTTCATATAAAGTGGTTAACTTGTTATACCCTTTTGTTATTACATGATATGTTTATTTATTTAGGTGTAAATCTATGTATTCCAACTAAATAAAAATCCTATAATTTGTTTTATATTCCACTTATATTGTATTTATAATCCATATTTTAACATTACAATTTATGTTCATGATATTCTTAGCCCCATGAAGAAGGTAATATAAAAATGCCGTTGTATTACATATTTCCATATAGTCTACAGGGCCACTATGTTCACGATAATAAAATCCATGTGTTTGTTTTAGAGTCCAAAGTTTATTTATAACAGTGTTCAATCATCCTAGAAATTTCTGGAAATAGTGAGCTTTTATTCACATTTTGTAATCGTCGTCGTTGGCTTTCGTACATAAGACACAACTTCAGCGTGAAACATTGATGTTGGCCTGGGAAGGACCCTGAATTAATAGAGAAACTAAAACAGTCATTTTAAACATTCCTTCCTACTGGAGCGTTTAGTTATACAACCCACTCTAGTTATGAAATATATTATTTATATTTAACGATGTCAGGTGGAAATTTTCATTGATTGCTCGGTCAAGTGGCGACAGCACCTGTGAATAGAGAACTTCGTGGACGGTGAAAGTGGCACTTAGCGTAGAGCAAGATTGGCAGTTAGTTCGAGGTGATAAAAAGACGCTTTATGATTCACATCGCTCTCTGTATAAAATAGACGTGCGGAGTAAGGGGTGCCAGGTCTCCCTATCATAGGTTATCAGCTCTTGTTGGCTCGGCCACTACTTTAAACATTGTCGTAATTGTATTTTACAGCGAGTGTGAGTGTATAATGCATTCACAATGTCTAACAAGATGACATTCAAATTCATATGGTCAGATTCATGAAGATTCATTTCAGTATTTAATGTCTGTGGAGATGAGGAAGTTTGTTGGATTAACCTAAAAAGAGAAAGGAATTTAAAAATGAGACACTATTAAAGCAATAAGTGTAGTGTTTAGGGAAAAAAGGAGGCATTAGTAATGGGATGGTTCGTTGTCATCCTAATATTTAGAAGACTTTGAGGAGTTTGAATGAAATAAGTGTGGAGTCAATGATATTTAGGTGCGCTGTTCTCCTAAAATTCTCCTTAATTTCCCCTCTTAGTACAGGAATGGAAATTTTGTTAATTTGCATTTTCCAGAAATTTTTTGAACCTCCTTTTCGTATTTATTTCGTGTCATTATTTGTGCTTCTGCAAAGATGTTGGCCTTGTGCATCCTTTGTTCGATCAGAGGATGGAAATTTCTTTGCTTGGAGAAAATCAAGGACAAGTTCCCAACCTCGAACAGAGGATTTAATATAAACAAGGTCTGCTGACCAAAATATCACTTGCAGTCATATATTCTTAGTTATGGCCTTACGAGTTACATAACTTTCAATAATTCAAAGACTAACCTTAGGATGACCGTAGGAGTTACATATATCATTTGAAATAGATTATAAAACAAAACAAGGGTTTCATATTTCGTTAGAATCGGCTAAATAGTAATGATGTATTAGCCAAAACAAAATAATTCATGGGCTAACCTTGGGAGGACTTTGGAAATCATATCCTTCGAGTGAGAATGTAAAACAACAAATGGTTTTCAAATTCAGTTAGAATCGGCCGAATAGTTACAATGTTAATACAAAAAAACTAAAAAAGCAAAACAGGGACCGAGCCACCGACATAGTGAGGTGTAGAATCACCCGCGACTAGACTCGCACACGACTAAAAACACATAAACAAAATCATTCACTCAAGAAGACATTTATCACGAAATGGTTGAAAGTGGTATCAAGAAATAGCTGAGGTTTCCTATTTACACTCATTTATTCATAATAATAATTAGATTTAGAAAGTTACTTGTTTCTGTAATATCCTTACTACCATGTCCGATGTATTATAGATATATCTTGCAGATATAGAGGAAGGGCATACAACTATAAGCCATGAGCTGATTTAAGCCATAATTTTACACAATCTACAACAATAACTTGAACCATGGGCCATAAGGTAACAGCTATTAGTTTACATTTCCAATAATCTAATATTGGTATGATATGATAAAGATAAAACCTATGGTAACATAAACCATAATTTTGCTAATGTGATTGATTAACATTAGCTTTTTCATTCTTAAACTGGAAATGGTGTTTAGAAACAACCACTATGACAATCATTATAATAACAAACTCATAGAAATCTCGGTGATTAAATCAGATTATTTATATTAGATCGAGCGCAACTATTAAGTGATTGAATGATTGATAAAAAGGAAAGAAATGAGCAAGAGACATAATAGAGGTGAAAATATATAGGTATGTTATAGCTTGTTGAATAGAATATCTTTTGCTTTCTTCTTTATTTCTATTTTATTTCATTTTTATTCTGTTTGCCTCCAGTGCCACTACTGGAGTCCACTGGTGGCTGTTGGTCATTTTAACGATCATATTTTGCCTATTAGTTACTGTTGCTTATATATATATATATATCCTCCGTCGTGGCATTCAAGCCTTTCAATTTTCGATTTTGTTAACTTGAAACCCTGTAAGGGGCGCGGCGATTTGCTATCCTGGCCGCCGTGCTGACAGGATTCAGCACCCCGTCCTACCCCAGCTTAGCTTCTTCTCCTTCTTTCAGACTACCTGTATTTCTCCCTTACTTTGTCGCTTTTCATACAACCTCTCACACAACTTTCTCTGGTCGGCCTCTAATTTCACAGGGTAGATGCTGACCTTCTTCTCAGCCAACCGTCCCGGGTCGGGACTGAGGGGGGAGGGGACAATGTTCCCTAACCCCTGAGCTCCGGTTCGGGATGAGGGTTTTTTAACAACCTGCTTCATCCCCACCCATACCTTCCTCACATCCCTTTTGCTTTCCTCTTCACACTCCATCAATTTTACGCCGTGTCCAAGGTGGAGCCACCATGCCGATGGACTGCCAGGCCACCAGGTGGGAGGGGTGGTCCTCAATGGCGGCACCTGGCTCTGCCAGGCCTGTACGCACCCCTTGCAGGGCGGACTACTGTGAGGGGTGATGAGCTATTGAATCCCGTAATTAAAAGAGGGTCACCATGCCCAATGATGAAGAAGTAAAAAATCTCCCCTTATTTTCCCCAGTTCCATCGTCGGAGCCCCCCTCGGGCAGCTCAACAAGTAAAATGGAGGTCCCCCTCTCTGTGCTTGCGCAGGGGACCCTCCAAACTTCCCTCACCGGAGAGGAGGCTTACTCCTCTCCTACGCCTACGGGTGTATAGGACTTCGCCTCACCCCCTTCTCTGGAGGTGCTTTCGGGCACCTCCCTGTTTCCTCGGCAGTCCCTCGTTTTCTTTCCAAGGGTACTGCCAAGAAAGCCAGCAGGCAGTCCATAGCCGACCGATTCCCATTGAAGCGGCTCGGTATGGCAAAACCCCTTAAGGGGGAGAAAGAATCCAGGCCCCTTCGGTCGCTTGCTGCTGGCAAGAATATTGAACCTTGCCTTGGTCAATGCCTGTGCCTTCCCACACTTGACTAGTGACAATTATGCCAACGGGACCTGTGATTTCCTGAGGGAAGATGGGATGGCCAACTGGAGGCAGCTCCTGAGATAGATATGGTCCTTGAGGCAACCCAACCTCAGATGGTAGGGCCTTCCATGTGGGGGAATCCGGGCTCAGCGCCAAGCATCGAACCCGAATCTGCCCATATAAAAGGTCCTCCTCAAACGGCTAGGGTTTTCCAAGGCAGTACAAGGAGGGGAGGGATCTCCTCCGACCGGTGCCCCTACAACTGCCAAGACCTTCTCCATTTTACACAAGGAACTAGCTGAGGCCGGTCCATTTGGCCTGGGAGCTCCTGCTGGCAGGGGTGAGAAGCGGAATCATTCCCCACCCTCCTCTCACCAAAAAGAAAAAGAACTAAAAAATGACTGCAAAGACTCGGGGCTCCTCTCCATCTGCGGGGAAGGATGGGTTTGCTGCTACTTTGGTAAGTGACCAAGCCAAGATCGGCACATCCTTCCCTTCTGCCCCCCCTGGTGCGGCTCCTCCGACTATGACTAAGACGAAAGAGGCGCAGAGTGGAGCCTCGATAACATCGGGGCCCCTCATTCAGAGGCTACCTGGCATTTTTGAGCCCGCTGGCTTCAAATGCTTCCTCGTTATTCGCTCCAATGATTGCAGCATTTTGGCCAAAGGCAACATGATCCATTAGAGGAGAGCATTAGCTAGTGTAATTGATAAAGAGCCAAAGGTGACCCGTTTCTCAGGCGGGAGCCTTCTGGCAAATGCGGCGGATCCTCCCCGAGGAGGCCAAGATTAGTGCTCTTCGGACACTTCATGGCAGCCCGGTGAGTGTGACGCCGCACTCTACCATGGACTTTGTGAAAGGAGTAGTTTATGCAAGGGAACTCGTTGACTACTCCATAAAGGACATCACCTTAGAGCTGGCCGTCCTTGGGGTGGTCAAGTTCAAACGTGTGATGAAAAAACAGGCAGGGGTCTCGAGACCCACCCCTACAATCTTTGTTACGTTCGACTGTGACAAGCTCCCTAAGTCGGTGCGTGCTGGTTGGTACCGCTACCGTGGCGGTGCTATTACTGTCACCGCTTCGGCCATACGAATCGTTCATGTAGACGTGCAAAGTCGTGGTCACCCGAAGTATGTATAAATTGCTTCAAGGCCGCACACGATAAGTCTAAATCGTGTGTGGCCAAGTGTGTCAATTGCGGAGAGCCGCAACCCGCTTCTTCGAAGTAATTTGGTGCATAGCTCCTTGAAAAAGAAATCCTGGCCGTTCAGGCCCAGGATCGACTCTTATTCCGCGAGGCTATGGACTTGGTCCTGGCTTGCCCGGCTCTGCCTGGGACGTCTTATGCCTCAATGGTTAGAAAGGCACCATCTGCTCCTGGCCCATCCAGGCCAATGAGCAGGTTTGTTTCTTTGCCCATTTGGAGCCCTTCTGCGGCTACTACTCAAACCGGGCGCTCTCATATTTAAGCTGGCGGCAAAAAAAGTTCACACCTAGCCCCTGCTGAAACCAGGGCTCCCCCCTTCCCCCAGCGTAACCGTTTTCCGTAAAGCGAAACGGCCACGAGCCGCCCCCGAGTCGTTAGACTCAAAGGAGGCAACATCCCTGAAATTGGTCGCTAGGCCATCTTCTGGGGTTCGTAAAGCTATCATCCGAAAGGAGGACAGCAACAAAGGAGCTTCGGCTCCTACGCCCACGCCTAGTGGTGGATCGAGTGGCTCGGAGACGGTGGTTTCACAAAAAGAGGGCCCCCCGCCTCCGAAGCCGCAACGCCCACCTAAGTTTTCGAGACGGAGGGAGGAAAAGACTAGCATAGGGAGCCTAACCTCCCCCAATAAGACCTCGAAGGTGACAGGTCCTTCAGCGCTTCGTCCGGCCAACAGCAACCGGGGTTCTGAATCCGGGAAGCGTACGGTCATTCCCGTGAGGGTCTTCTGTTCGAAGAGGGGACCCTCGTCTCCTCCGAGCTAGGCCTGAAGGGCATATTCTTTCAATTGAATTGCCGTGGACTCCGAACCAACTGGAAGGAGCTGCGGAGGCTCGTCTCGTTCCGTTTCCTGTTAGCTATTTTTCTGCAGGAGACCATGCTAGCCGCGTGCCCAGAGCACGCCCTCCCAGGGTATAAGGTTTTTGAGACCCCACCACCAAGAGAGGGCTGGGCTGGGGGATGCCGGCTTTATACCCGACATGATGTCTCCGTTCTTCCTTTCACTTTAGATACCTCCTTTCAGTAGCTGTGCAGCCTCACCTGGATAGGAGGTATACTATCATTTAGGCGTACATTCTACCGTCAGCTGACTTCAAAACGGAGGAATTACGCCGTATCGTGGCAAGGTTGCCGAGGCCCTTTCTCTTGCTTGGAGATCTAAACGGCAGACATTCTCTCTGGGAGGATTACTCAATTAATCCCAGGGAATAAGTCCTTGCCGATCTGATCGAAGAGCTTGAGATAAGTGTCCTGAACGTGGATGAGTTTACGCATCACTGTCCGAGAACCGCTTCATTTTCTTGCCTTGACCTATCTTTGTGCTCTTCGGATGCTCTTCGTTGACCTCCATGGTAGTGATCACTTTCCCATTTAAATATCATTTCCAGGGCAAATACCGCCTGAGAGACCACCTCGGTGGTGCTTGGTGCGGGCGCGGTGGCAAGAATTTCAGGAAATGACTGAATTCTCTATCTAAGTCTAGGAGTTTAGGTCGGTAGATGAGGCCGTTGAGTTCTTCTCCAGTAGCCTTATCGCCGTGGGCCTGACTACTATTGCCAGAACGTAAGGCCGTTTTTGCACGCCGACCACTCCCGTGGTGGTCGGCCGAGTGTGAGACGGCCCTCAAATAGAAGTGTTATGCTTACATGCGCTATAAGCGCCGCCCAAACGATTTCACTGTCGCTGAATTTCGTCGGGCTAGGGCTAGGTTCCGGTATATTTTGAAGCACGCCCGCCGCTCTTCTTGGCGGGCATACGTGTCTTAACTTAACGGGAAGACATCTCTAGCAGAGGTGTGGAAGCGAGTCCAAAGGATTCGGGGCAAATCCTCGCAGGACTCCCTCCCTTTCTCCAGGAGAATGGGACCGCAATCCCGGACCCCGCGTCTATTGCGGAATCCTTCGCGACCGCCTTCTCCGCATTCTCTAGCCGGGATTATGCTATGAAAGCATTTAATGCACGTCGGATGTCGCGGAAGGTCGCTGACTAGACTTTACCTCCAGAGGTGGAGAACCCTTCAACGAAAGGTTTACTGTAAGTGAGTTGCTTCGTCGCAGACACCGCCCATGGTCCGGACGATGTCTCGTACGCCATGCTTCAACACCTGGGTGAGCGATTCATGGGATCTCTGTTAGATTTGTAGGAAAGGATCTGGGTGGAGGGTCTCCAACCAGATTCCTGGCGAATCGCTACTGTGCTCGCCTTTGGCAAACCGGTTTCCGCCCAATCTCTCTAACTTCCTGCCTGTGCAAGTTGATGGAAAAATTGGTAAATGTTAGATTATCCTTTTTCCTGACCAGCGGAGGCCATCTGTTTTCTGCACAGTGCGGCTTCCGCAAGTTTCACTCCACGTCGGGTGCTGTGCTCCGCCTGGAAAATGCCGTCCCCGAGGCCTTACTTCGTAGACAGCACTACGCCACAGTGTTTTTCGATTTGGAGAAAGCCTATGATACCGCATGGCGCTGGAGTATCATGGAGACTTTCCACACGATCGGGGTGAGGGGACGCCTCCCAATGTTTATATCTGAATTTTTGCGAGATCGTCGATTCCGTGTAAGGGTTGGGGTAGACCTCTTTAGCCCAATGGAGCAGGAAAAGGCTGTCCCGCAGGGAAGTGTCCTCAGTGTCACATTCTGTCCCCTGAGCATCAACGCCATCACCTCGGTGCTGCCGGAAAATGCTCTCGCTACGCTCTACGTGGACGGCTTTTCGATTTCTTTTGGCATTGCCCAGATGATAACTCTGGAGCGTCGACTCCAACAGGCATTGAACCGTGTCTCTCGCTATGCCGAAGCGCACAGGTTTCGGTTTTCTCTGGCCAAGACTAAGGTGGGGCACTTCTGCCGCGATCCACGGCTCCACCATGACTTAGATTTGTTTCCTAATGGGGTACGTCTGGAAGGGGTTGAATCGCACCATTTCTTTGGTCTTGTATTTGACCGACGCCTCACCTGGGAGGCTCATATTCACAGCCTAGGGTCTCTTTTACCCACGCCATGGATATTCTCCGTTCCGTGACGTTCAGCGCTTGGGGCGCTGATAGGGCTACTGCCTTACTTTTTTATCGAACCTTTGGTCGTTCGAAGCTCGACTACGGATGAGAGTTTTATGAATCCGCCGCCGAGCGTTTATTGCGGAAGGCTGACTCGTCCACCACACCGGCCTTCGCCTTGCGACCAAGGCCTTCCGCACTTCTGCTATGTGGAGCCAACTAGTCAATGTTGGTGAGATGACGCTCGCTCTACACCGCGTGCAGTACATCACTCACCTGTACGCGCAAGCCCGGCGCCTCCCTCAGTCGCTAACAGCTCTCACTGCATCCGAAGCTGATTTCGAAGGTGCCTATGCCGCCAAAAGACGCCAGTCATACCCTAAGCTCTTTGGGTTTAGGGCCAGGAAACTCCTTCGAGAGCTGAATATAGCTCTCGGGCCAGTAGCCTTCCTGGTTCTGCCAAGGACGCCACCCTGGAGGGTACCACATTTGACTATTTGTCGAAACACCTCTGCTCCCAAAGCTCATACAGCGCCAGGAGTATTGCTTTCGACCTTTTGGGGCACACCTCGTGTCACGCTGGAACCGTGCCAGGGTAGACGGATGGCTCCAAGTCCGAAGAGGGGGGTCGTCTTCCACGCCGTATCCCCTCTGTTTCAACTCAGCGGGGCTCTGCCAAGTGCTGCCTCTGTCTTCACGGCCGAGCTGGTGGCAATACACCACTCGGTACGGGAGATTACGCGACGTGCTCAGTTTGGAGCCGGATTGTGATCTATAGCGAATCACAAAGCGCCCTGAGTGCTCTCGGGGCATTGGAATCTTCGCATCCCCTGGTTCGCGATATTGGCGACGCCACGGTTTTGGCGAGCCGGGCGGATGTCGAGATTATCTTCTGCTGGGTTCCTGGACATGTAGGAATTGCGGGGAATGAGCGCACCGATGAGGGCGCCAAAGAGTCCGCGAGGACTCTGCGACCGGACTAGCGTTTTGCTCTGCCTCACACCGACTAAATGACAGGATTACGGGCAGCTCTTCGGACTGCTTGGAAAAGAAGATGGGAGACGGTCAAAGGGAACTTAAAGTTACGTGCCATGTCGCCGCGACTGTTCCTATGGACCTATCCCCCCAATGCCGCGACGGCTTCAGGTCACTTTCTGTCGTCTTTGAATCGGGCACACTCGCGTGACGTATCGCTATTTGATATAACGCTCGCCAGCGCCTTATTGTGACGACTGCGTCGTCCCCCAGACTGTTCGGCACATTCTTGTCGAATGTCTCAGTCTGGGTGATCTTCGCGCATGATACCTGTCCCAGTACCGGGATGGGTGGGGTTGCTACCGCCTGTTCCTTGCAGTCGGGACGGATTCGTGCACACCAACTTGTGGACTTTTCGACTTTTTGGAGGAGGCCGGCCTTCTCCCTTTAATTTAAATAGTTTTTTTCGTTTTTGTTTTTTTTGTTATTGTTGTTTTTTTTGTATGTCGCAAGCCGGGGGGAGAAGGACCTCCGCCCTACGCCTGAGATTGCTTCCTGATTGTTGTGATCTTCTTTTTTTACCATTGTGTTTTCGTGTTCTTATTTTAAAGTAGCCTAGTGCTAGGCTGTCTTGATTCTGGCGACTTATACCCAAGTGGGCAGTCGCCAAATAGGCTCCTTAAAAAAAAGAAGCTAAATTGAAAGGTATTTGTTTCTTTCCTTATTTTATTTATCTTTATTTGTTATCCTTTTCTTCACTTTTCGGCACTTTGTCTCTTGTTTTTTTTACGTTTTTAGTTATTTTAATTATTTCAGTTGTTTCTAATTTGGTGTGTTCTAGTTGTTGCTATTTTTGGCTTCAATTTTAGTAGTTATTCTTTAGTGAAAAGTATTTGTTATCTTCATTCTTTTATATAGCTTTTTCTTAAGTTATGGGCACTTCGCTTCTTTGGTGTTTACGTTTACTTTCTTTTAACGTATTTTAGTTGGGCTTTCGCCTCTTTTTACTTTACCTATTTCCGTTGTTTCCTGTTCGGTATCTTCTAGTTGTTATCTTTGTCGTCAATTTTGGTCCTCTCTGTTTGGTAAACATTGCGTCGCAGCTTCCATGGCGCAATTTCCTCTGCTTGGGAATAGTACTCTTATGGTAACCATTTGCATTTTATATTGTTGAATGTCTATATTATTATTCAAAGTTGGGGGTATTTATTTATCTTTTTCTCAGCTCTTTCTCGCAATTCTCTGGAGATCCATATTCAATGGCTTTAGCCCGGCCAAGTCGTGCAGTTCTGTGTGCCGAATAATTATATTAAATATTTAATATAATTATGTGACATTTTGGTTATAAGCTTCAACTTTTTCTGCCATTCTACATTTAAATTTGAATAAATATACGACTATTTATTGAGGGAAATGAGTTACATTTCGATATCAGAATGAAAAAGAGAAGAGTTGAAAAAACTAAAGCCTTTCGAATGCAGACCAGTTTTATCGTAGTGAAAGTCCGAAATGACTATCCGTTTAACGGAGCAGAACGAGAGAAAATACCAAAATACCAACTTGTTTCAAGATCTAAAGCGGAATTTGAAGCTCAAAGAACCTTCAGGCAATCTTTTCATTGTAGGGCGACTTTCCTTTGAAACCAACTCCTTTGATTTCATTTCATCGCTATTTCCGATAATCTCAAGGCCTCAGAAATCCATCTCCAAGCACCTCAAGCCCTCAAAAATCCATCTCAAAGCACCTCATGGCACAACATCTCATCTGACAAAGGCACTTTTTATTCTTTTTTTTATTTTACGGCGGCCACCTGGTGACTGCTACGAAGAGCATAAATCGCCCAATTAAAATTTGAGCCTAGTACTAAGCTGCGTTACAAGTCACAAAAATGAAACCAGGCAAAGTAAAACAACTCTTATCAAATAAAATAAATAAATCATAAAAAACAAAGACAAGATGAGGAAGGAGAAATGTTCTGGCTTGGGTTAGAGACCCGCTCCCCCCGACGCAGGATCACGTAACCAACACCAAAGAGATTCGAATAAAATAAAGTAGGTGATCCTCTTCCAAAAGGTGAAGTAGTCTAAGTGTCTGTGTGCACCAATGGCTGTTCTAACGTTGTTATCTTTCTGAACAACAAGGGGGGAGGGTGAGAACCGTTTCTTGTCAACGGGCTCAAAGAACAATGGCTGTTCTAACGTTGTTCTCTTTCTTAACAACAGGGGGGCCTTGTTGACTTGGCGTCTCGAAGGCACGAACCTTGGCACTCAAGGGATATTGTCCTCTTCTGGACAATAAGGGGGTTCTCGAGGTAGAGAGTTCCTAGGTGCACAAGGGAGACCGGATTGGCGTAATGCCTCGCAAAGATAATCGGGATCTGATCTGTTTTAATCAGGATAAGCTATGATATAAATAGTTGAAGCCATCCCTTCGGCGTAGGGGATAATTGATTTGGAGGCTTCGGGGAAATGTCCCGCTGGCGCCTGAGGAAATATCTTATCTGCCCATAAGCCTAACTTAATCTGGCGAGATCGACGTATGGAGGCGAAACTGCGGAGTGAACCTCCTTGATTAAACATTTGCTATGGTAGCGATAACGCGCTCTGCTTCCTCTTGCAGATGCACGTGGGTAGCATGTGTTTCTAACATGTGATAGCGGATGAATTTAAGCGGCCTCAGATCGTTCTATCACATAATTCCCTCATCATATGTAATTAAAAGCTGTGTTGTTATTCATAGTAATTTAGAGCTTATTCATCTGTTATTATTTCTTAATCAACTAAGGGAATATTTTAATTACATTTTATGTTGATTAACTGTTTAAAATTAAAAATAAACGATATCTGTAAATTTAACTTTTTATTAAAAAAAATACAGACAATTTTGGTTACCTTTGAGTCTGAGATTGAAATTCTTGTATAATGTCATACTTTTCATAAGCTAAAATCACCTCACATTATATGACGTCAGAAACCCCCCAAACCTACATAAAATATTACACATATCATAAGACACTAATCCACATCACACATGAAATTTTATTATATAACATTAGATTGCACGTAAACTAAAGAAGACATTTCACATAATATCCGCAGACATCAACACATCTCACTTGAATATTCAATGAAAGTAAAAATACCCGCTCTATATCTCATGCCACTACATAACATGACGCAGAACATATTATGGCAACATGAGACATCCGTTATTGTGAATTCATGAAATAACAATTCACATTTATGAAATTACCATGCACTTTCTTGATATCCCATTTTACTTCCAAAATTTAGAGCATAATACACACTACGATTCGAAAAATCAGCAACACATCTCAATTTAACCTTCAATGGAGTTCCGGCATAACGCACCCTCACATTTTAAGAATCTGTAATAAAACACATTTGAAATCCCATTTCATTAAATCATCACACTTTAACATTCAATTATATTAATATACATTGTTCATACCTTTTAATGACAATAAAAAATAGTATATTTAACCACATATGACATTCTAGATACTTTGGAAAGTGACTTATTACAAAAACACATATCAATTATTACATTCCATCCCAAAACAAACACCTTCTTAGAGATTAAATATAAAATAGATAATAACGGGGAACTTAATACATGAATTTTCATGAAAGAAACAAAGGAGTGTATGTACATGAATTTCAACTCCTACTCTTCAGAAAAATATAAACTATCCATAATTAAAACAATAATTCATAGCGCATATAAAAACTGGTCAAACTGGATCTTTTTTGACTAGGAAATAAAAAATATAAAAAGGAATTTATTAACTTTTTACAATATCTTTCGAAAACACGATTTATAAAATTTTAATTCACCATTCAAAAAATTCAAAGGAGAAAAACGTTAATAGTTAATACTTTTTAATAAAAAGCGTAAAAAAAAGATACTAAATAATCATCACTAAGAAAAAAAAACATGATCATGCTAGGGGCCATAATAAACAAATAATGAGTGTTATTATAAATATTTTATATTATTTCTTTTTCTCTAAGGATAACAAATATCATTGGACGAAACGTCAAAATAAAAATGCATTACACAATAAAATCATCATGCTTTTTATCTCCAAAAATAATCATGAAGAAATATAATTTTAATGCGAAAAAGATTTTTGTAAATAGTAGCTTAAATTTAACAAGTGATTATTATAATTATTATTATTTTATAGTCATAATTAGTATTGTTATTTCTAGAGTGACATATGAGAGGTGTGAAGTCTCAAATAATTAATCATGATGGTCTATTTAACACAAAGTCCTTTAAAAGAGAAATTTAGTACTTTCGAGAATAGGAGACAACAATATTTAAGCCAACGTCACAAATTAATATCATAATGAGCATGTCACATTAATACCATCGTCAACCCGTCTCATCTAACAACTGGGCAAAGGTCACCCCGAGAATTTTAATTTAATCGCATTTAATCGCTCGAGTTTGCCAGTTTATTCTTGCCAGAGTGAACTTTAGCCACCCAACCTTTCTGAGGTTGTCTTCTTGGTTTCTTTACATATAATGGTGCACATTTTAAAAATTTATCCGGCCATCTTACGTCGTTCATTCTAGCAATGTGTGTTGATCTTTCCACTTCAGAACTTCAATTTTTTACTCTCAACAGTATTTGTGTTATTCTCCAAGTGTTTATTTCTTTCATTTTCGGTCAGTTATTTGCGCGATTTTTCTTCCCTATTTCTAGTTAAGATTTCTTTTTTCTATATCTGCTACTCACGTTTTCGTTCTTCTCCAGGTATTTACCCCGAAAAATCCGATTAATATTGTGTGTATCATTTTCCTCGTTGAAAAAACAGTTTTACCGATTGATTGGTGTCATTAGAGAATAAATGCTGGAGGAGAGAAATTGAAGTGAAAAGTAAAATGAAGAATTGAAGGAGAATAAAATATGTCTATGAGTTAAGCTTGATAGGAAATGTCGGAATCAAAGCAGTTTTTTCACAGTCTTCTTGCAAAAATATTGAACCACGCTATGCCATTAGATAGGATGAAAAGTATGGCATCCGTCTACCTCGGGTGATGGGAAAGGCGCTTTCCTCTGGGAATATTAGTCCCTTTTGAGGTACCGTTAGGAGTGGCTCGGCAGGTCGATACTTGCATTACTTCCTATCTTGTGCTCTGACAGAATGGTGGAAATGTAGTGACCTCTCCAGGGCGAATGCCTGGACGAATATATATGAAAGATTTGCGATGCTCAGATAGCAGAGACCTGCCCTCTAGTCCCATCAACTATATCAGAGGAAAGATTATGTTTAGTGGTTGCTGAGCTGCAGGAGTGGACAGATGGTGGTCACTATTGACAACTAGCCGCCTTAGGAGATCCACTCCGATTTTATCTGTCCTTCCTTGTATAGCCTTTTCCCATATGGAAATGGCCACACTGCAGCAAAGGTTTAGAAATCCGTGTTTTCCTTCCTCTAGACGGATTGTCTTCTGAAGATGATGAGCTCTGGCTACCCAGATGTAATCCAATATCCGTCTTGACGAGTTGTGGTTGACCACCATACACCTTTTCTCCTTTGTCGTCTAAAATTCCCTCAGACAACACCCGGATATTCTTAGTGGACCGTTTTCGCCTGTTCTTCCTAGTGCGTCGCGCTAGAACCTGCCTCTAGACGATTTCCCATATCTTCCGAAAATTCCAGGTCTTTGGACTATTACAAGGAAAGGTATATGGCATACAAATGAATGCTCTATCTTAAAATTAAACTTTAAGGCAGCGTTGGAATAGCATGTTCCACAAATTTCACTAGTTTGTTGTTTTCTTGTGATTAGTATACAAAAGCGAGTTCAAGTCTATGACACATTCGCGTATAAGCGCAATAATATTTGAACTTATATACAATAGAAATAACTGCTACGCAATGTTGCAGTGATGTCTAAAATTTCATGGATGAGTAGCTGTGTTTAAGGGATATATTTAAGGATTTATTCATGAAGCCCGCATACTAGAAGTGAAAAATTTCGCCATCACAATAGGTTCCTTTTTAATACTAGTTCCATTATTAGAAAACTTATCATATATCCATTATATTTTAATATTAATATTAATCTAAAATATTATTACACTAAATAATGCTTAAACTGTGAGATTTAGTTTATAATACAGGATTGTATACAAAGTTTAGTTCTGTGATTTAACTCAGATATTCGGTTGATTGTTTTCAAATTCGGTTGCAAACAATAATAATTCGGTTATGTTTTCTCTATGGTTACAGGACTTCGGTTCATTTGCTTAATATTTAATGCTATGTGAATGCTGGTCATCAAAAATTGCTAATAGTATTGCTAAAATTCATCGAAAATAAAAGCGATTACTTTGCGCAATTTTATTCACTGAAAATAAAGATTTTTATTATCTTTAATGAATGGTATTTATCGGTCATGCTTTTAAACAGTCCTTTATAACACCGCCTTTAATTTCACTTAGAACAATATTCTAACAAAACTCATTTCCAAATTTAGTCAACCGACAGATTTCAAACATTCACCGCTAAACTTTCTGCGAGGAAAATCCGCTTGAATATTTGCCTTCCTCTTCATGTAATGGATCATTCGGTGTGATGAAGTTTCAATCAACTAAGCCTTCAAAAACAAACAAAATTTGTTTTTCTACTTAAACAGAGGTGAAATATTGGTTGAAGATAACCGCGTCGTAATTTGAAGTCATTGGAGCGAGTGGTTTAAAGAGTGCCTCCATCTTCATACCTTTATTTACCAGAACAATTTTAAAATTTTGGTAGGAAAAATCTATGGAATATTTGGTTTAGTAAATATAATAGGACTCTTTGGGATAGAAGAGGGGCGGAAGGGAAGGGGGCTGGCGTGTTTTTATACTGTTAAGTGCGCACCAACTCCACATAGTTTAGGCTGAAGTATGAAGTTACAGTAATTCTTTCATTAATAATGTCAAAATTTGAGGTCAAATACTATAGATTTTCCCTTAAGTTAAGATACCGTGAAATCACTTTAATTTGACGACCGATTATGGCCACCCTTTAGTCAAAAGTCTATTCTTATGTGAACTTTTCTCATTTTAAGAAAGATACGACTTAAAATATATGAACAAAATAACATCGATGTTTTTAAAAAGATACGGTCATTCCTATATTTTCTGTCATTTTTTCAGTTCATTTTAAACTGATTACCAGGTTGGTGGTCGCAATCATGTTACACTTAACCTCTAGATGATCGCTTGCCCTCAGGTGGACCTGCGGCTCTATATCTTCCACAAATTTTTACTTCCTCTAACTTAACCCTTTGTTTACTGATCTTTCCCTACCAACATTAAGGAGAGATGATGTCGTTGGTGTTTGTCTCTTTATAAGTAACAGCAACAAGAAAATAACAACCACTGTTTAGTTATAATCAATTGAAACCCCCAAAGACCTTTGCTCGACTCCAAGCCACATTAAATATTCAAGCTATTTAATTGCGACCCAAACAATTTAATAATTGATCAAATTACACTTTATATCTCTTTCGAGCAGACCATTTCAGTGTTTAATAACTTCCTAAGAAAATTTTCTTTGCAGCTGCTTTTTATTGAAAGATTTAATTTTCTCTCGGCTATTTCATTGATTGATTTAAATGTTATCTTGGTTATTTCATTTATCTATTTAATTTTTCTCTTTGCTATTTTACTGATCTATTTAATTCTTCTCTCGACTAATTCATTCATATAATTAGTTGTTTCTTTAGGTATTTTATTTATCTATATAATTTTTCTCTTTGGTAATTCATTTATCTATTTAAATTTGTCTTCTCTTGGTTATTTCATTAAATCTATTTAATTGTTCTCTTATTTATTTCCATTATCTATTTCATTGTTCTCTTGGTTTTTCCTTTATCTAAATAATTGTTTCTGTAGGCTGTTTCCATGATCTATTCCATTATTTAATTGGCCATTTCTATTATAAGAAATTCCATAAAGAACGAAACCGTTTGTCTAAAACTTCTAAAATCAGCACCGCTGTCTGGAATCCTCCTAATTTTCTCTCTCACGTTCGCTTTTTTTTTAATTCTCTTTGTCTGATTTCCATAACTTTGTTTTATTTCCATTTTATTTTTCATGTTTTATTTGTCAATTTCCATGTTTATCAATCAATTTTACAGCTTACTTATTATTTCCTTCTACCCTACTTGTTTTGTTTCTAAAATCCCCCTTCTTTATCCCCTTTCTAACTTTGTGCTTCCCATATCTCATCGAGCTTCAACCTTTTTATTAGTTTCACTCTCCGCAACTTCTCCACATTACTTGCAATCATTCATTAGAAAACTAGTGGAAAGATAAATAAAAAAAGGAGGAATAATAAGAAATTGAAAAAATAAAAACTTATAAAATAATCAAGAAGTACTCAAAATAACCCAAATCTTTTTAATTTTCTGAACAACCAAACCTTGATTCATTAAAATTCTTATTCCTCGCTTTTTGTCCACACGATGTGGTTGGCGCGTATCAAGGCCTCGACCGGCATGACTGAAACGAGTCGAGAAATAAAGAAATGGAATATGCGTCTTATTATCCAGACACCTAAAATTAACGCTCCTTAACCTGGTACAATGGGATTTCTAACACTTACTTTACATTAACTTCAGGTCAACGGATATGAACACCACTAAAATACACTCCCACCTCTTAGATGGAAATAAACAACGACATAACAACAAGCTTTATCCCTGCGATTGAACCTTTATATCAATGTGGTGCTATGTGTTAGTAGCATCGATCAAGTCACGACCTGACCTAACCCTTTTTGAATGGTCGAATGGTCTCCAGCATTTCTCTTTGAAATCCCATCTTTCACAACTATCATACACATTATATTATTTATATCATTGTATAATAATTTATATGATTTTATGTAAAAATATAATTTCTAAGAATATTTAAAATTAGTCGTGAAAGCTTGAACCATGTTGTGAGAACGCCTGACAGAATCGCTCTCAATCTATATAGAGGCACTACATACCTACAGCCCCAAGCCTGATGTGGTATCTAATCAGTTTCGCCAAAACGGCGTAACCGAAGGGGCTGTAAGATCAATCCATTCAACAATTTGCTGTCAACATCACACACGCACATTCGCTAAACTCGTGCAGGTGTATGATATATATTCATTTTGCCTTTCTATTTTCTCGTTCCTCTTATGTCCCCACACGAAAGAAAATCATGTGGATTCGAATGCCACTTTGCGCTCGAAATTCGTTGAAGTGAAATTATCCATCTCTTCGACCAAATGTAAACCACTTCACTTCCTAACTTTTCATCCAATTCACAATAGGATTCATCCAATATCGCTTGAAAGGTTAAATTCTCTCAGGGTATTACATTTCTCTCCCATTTTAGGCCGTTTTATGGTGTTGAAGGAAATAATGGTGAGTATAAATGTTAAAGAAGTAGAGGATATTGTAAGAGTGTAAGAGTTTATTTGCTTGAATGTCCAGCAATATAAATCTTGGCTAAAATTTTTTTTGATTCTTTAGCCGTAGATTTATTGATTTCTAGTCGTATGGGAGTCTAGTCGCGGGCCACTGTACAACTAACTAGGGCGGTCTGTCGGTCTGTCCCCATTTTGCTTTTTAATTTTTTTGTAATATCACTGTAACTATTCGGCCGATTGTGAGTAAATTTGAAACCCTTATGTTGTTTTACATTTTCATCAGAATGATAGATTTGCCATGGTCATCCCAACGTTACTATAGGAATTATTGAATGTTTTAAAGGTCCTAAGGTCATAAATCAGAATCAGGTTGAGCACACGACATTTTGGGCAGCACACCTTGTTTCTTTACGCAAAGTTAATATATTTTATTGCATTTGCTATTCAATTGCTACAGTTTCCTAGGAATTGGTGACTAATATTTACTCTCCACTCACTTAGGGATTTATTTGATTATATTAATTAATTCTCTGGACCTTGATTCACTATCAATAATCCTGTTTTATAAATTTAAGTGTTTAATTAACTCCCTTTCTTTCCTAATAAGGTACAAAATGTACTGTTAGGGGAAAAACTACTATATTTTTTCAGATAAGAAAATTAATAGAAATATCTTTTTCGAATAAGCAAACGCAACTGCTCATAATTGGATGGCTGATTTAAGCAACCACCAATATTATTATCGTCCCAAAATCTTTTTTCGGATTTAAATTTGGCAAATTCCTGGGTAAAGATCCCAAAAGTTTGATGATAATTTTAGTTAAGAAATTTGTTGTGGTCCTTACTTTGAGTAAAGAAGCACCATCATGCTGAAAATAGTTATGAGCGGCAAATTGGGCCTGAACTCTAGAAAAATTGTGAAAATCAATCATTTTTTGGTACAATATAATTTCATGGCTGTGGTCTTGAGCAAATTTGTTAGTACCCCCGTTTCCCTAGAAGAGAAGCAGCCTCAGACATAGATAGTGCCCGGATCGTTCACCATGAGTACACAACAGGACTCGTTAAAGCACTTCATCTTTGTCATCTTAACCAAAGACATTCCCCAAGCTTCTAACAATCAGAGGGAAGCTTCATCAGAGAATTTCACTCTGCGACAATCTTCTCTAGTCAATTCTTGCAATAATTGCTACAAAAGTGAAGGCTGTCGTTAAGGTTCTACTTGATTAGTTAAAGCTTCTTCGTAGCCTTGCTGGACGTGAGGCTTTTATCGAAATGTCTCCGCTTCCCTGTGTGCGCTGAAGCCTTCACATCTGCTTCTTTCCAATCATGAGCAAGATTGACACTGTAGGCAGCCCCATCATTGAGCTATAAACTTGCGAAGACAGATCTTGGTGTTCATTTGAAGCTCTTGTGCGCCCAGAAGACTTCTTCACAAGAGTCTGAACAGTCATTTTACACTCATTATTGATCCTCAACCGGTGCTCTTTGATGGAATACCATTAGAACTGACTCCTTGCATTTCATGCCACTTTTGTGCGGACGAATAATGGTTTCACGCTTTTCTTTGTAAAACCATTACTGTAATTGAATAAAATAATTCAATATTCAGTTTTACAACAAATATTACGTAATGAATTATAATTACACAGCACCATCCACTTAAACCATATTTTTCAGCATTTTACGGAAACCCATCTCCTACCGGAACAGGACTATGGCGTGATTCTGGATTCAGAGAAAGAAATCGTAGTTTTAGTTTATTTTGAAATAACATTTTAATAAACCTGCAATAATTTAAATATAAGAATAACTATTTTGACCATGACTGTAGTGGATTACCACTGCTTTTTCTTTTATAAGACGCTTCCACAAAATCTCAGGATTAGTAGGGGCGTTGTGACCCTGGTCTAATACCTTTTTTGTATATCCCTATTTTGTTTCCCCCCTCCCCCCGGGCTCTTTTCCTTCAACATATTCTCCCCTTCTCTGAATTTGCCACTTTTCAAGATATGCTTTAAAAAAACTAAAATAAACCGCTTTTGAATCTCCAAAGATGAAAAACATCGACTAAACAAAATAACTTCTTAAATCATCTTAAAGAATAACAAATTCTCTGAATAAAACCTGAATTAATTATAAAACGGAAATGGATTAAAGATGACATTAACCAATACTAAATTTGCTTTGAGGTATTGATAAATTAAATAAAAAGGAAGATAACTTACATTAAAAAATATAATGCAGATATTATTCATGAGAACAGCTGAAGAGTAATTAGTTAATACATAATCACTATTAGTTTGCATAGAAAAGCTTAAAATATAATCATAATAGCTAAAGAAATATTACACTAAACTGAACTTGATTAACATGATTAACTCAACTGGATCAACATGATCAAACTCAACTCGTAATATTCAATATTATTTTCCCGGATTTGAAACGAGAAATTGATACTCTAATCAAACGAATAAAAAATAACAATCACAACTTTGTAACCTAATCCGAGACTTGCACAAGGATTCATATAGATGATTGTAGATAAACTAGTTTGCACTTTAACTAAATTCCAGTGATTAGCATAATGGCAAAATAATTTTAGTTAACCAAAAGGGAGATCAAATGAATCTTAAAAACTGTAGATCAATCAGTAGCTTCTTTTAAGTCTAAACAAACAACGTTTATAAGGCTAATAGCGAAGAGAACTTGCTTATTTCAGTAAGGTCTTCGCAACGATTAAGCGCAGCAATTGTTTACATGTTTCATTTTATAATCGAATATTATTGAATATAAAGGGAGCATCAAAAACACTTGAATAAGAACACAAACGCAAGTAACAAATAAAAAGAATGAAAGTTCTCAAAAAGAAATGGGTATGACGGTGCGAGAAGAAACGACGGAAGTAGGGCGGAAAAAATCCTAAACTAGAAAGCATTATATATAAAAGACACAGAAGACGACTTCTCCGCAGATAAGTGGATTTAATTCTCTCAATGACAGAATTGACGTGGTAGAATCAGCGCTGGGCTGTTGTTACTCAAAAGCTTGGCGACTTCTATTACAGCAGTGGAATGAATTTGGATGGTATATAAATAATTCAAATATTTTGTCTAACAAAATGGAAGCGATGAGAGAATAGGTCTCTGTAACTCTGATATTGTAGGCTCAAATATATAATTTTTATTTATCTAAATTAATTGAAAATCGACGGCGGAGATTTCGCCAGGTTTTAAATTTGTATGGGTTTTGAATTTAATAAAAATATTCTCTGCATTTATTCAAACATATTGATCTCTATTCAATATTAGTATTATATTTAATTAAAGCAAAGGACTAATTGCAGTACCCTTCCTTTTCGATCGAGGATGACGCGAAAAATGAAATTCACGTCAAGATCAGAATGTCAATCTCTAAACTGTCTTTAGGCAACTCGGAACGGTCCTAGTTAAATAAATAGGTGCAAACTGAGTGGCAGACTGTGTTTTGTTATCAACCAGCGAGGGAGGGAGAGCTCTTCATGGCCCAAGGGAAAGCCATACTTCTCGTGTGAGGGATCGTAGTTCTAAGATAATTCCGACACCTTTCAATCCGCACTCAGGGATTGAGGGTTTTAATTAAAATTATCACAATGTAATCCTTAGGATCTCATAGAAGTTAAATTGTAAGTGACGCCTTGCGTCTCTTGCATCGTGGACGTGATCACCCGACCGAATGAAAAGAGCACATAAAGATCAGAATGACAATTGCTCCCAAGCTTAAAAGCAGCAGGGAACTGTCCTTCATGGGAAGGTGATCGATACTATCGTTTTGATACGAATCAGCGATCATAGTCCCCACTAGAGTTGCCTCTAGCATGAGTGTTTCAACTGAGCTAGGGGAAAATGTATAGAAAGGCAACCTAAACCCTTTAAGATTCCCAACCATGAAGAGGTTGAATTAATTGGTAATATTTAGGTCAAAAGCACCTAGGGAAAGGCAGCGCAATTTTTCTTAAATTTCAAAGAAAAGAGATATAAACTGACGCGGGCGGACCCACAATAAGTAAAACAGAGTGCGATTAGACACGTCATAAAAAAGGTTATTTTCGTTAGTTTCTGCTCTTGAATTGTGTTGATGGCGATCGAAACTCGGAGATTTGAGGGGAAGTTTAATTGGTCAAAAGGAGTCAAGGTCACGAGAGAGTCGAAATCGAAATAAAGCGATAGAAACAGCCGTTACTGATTGTAGGGGAATCGTCACTCCCCCCCCCCCTGTTCTCTCATGGTGGAGTCACGAGGCGGTTACCACAAGGACATCAGGCCCCAGGCATTGTCGGGTCAAGCGCGTAACCGCAGCGCCGCACCACTCAGCGCTATGAAATACCTAAAGGTTAAAATGCAAGATCTCCCCCAGGAGAGTGAGATTCAATTTCACGTCAAATAAGAAATTGAAGCTGTGTTTCTCCCAAGCTCGAAGGCTAACGAGGAGCCGATGTAAGACTTAGTGGGAAAAACCGTTTAGCATAAGAACCCTCCTGGGCCCGCCATCAAGCCTCCCTCCCTCTTAGCACTGCCCCAGTGGGGTGACAACTTATAAACAAGGAACAGTGAGAAAAATCGTAGTAGTATACGTCAGTCTCTAGGTGACGAAGTCCCCGAATTAAGATCGGGCTACTGAGACTGGAGAGGTAAATTACTTGGCTCGCCAGACCAAGAAGTACCCTGCAAGAGAGGCAGGGCTACCTACCTTAAGGGGCTAAGAAGCAGCTCATCCTCGAGCTAGTCCCTGGTTATCAAACCAAACGATAAGTTAACTTTGTGAAGTGCAACTTACTTTCGTCAGAGAGACTCCTCATATCATGGTGCATCTTAAACACCAGGGGTATTTCTCGTCCTTAAGCAATTAAGAAAAGAAGAAGGAAAAGGCTCCCCCTCGAGCCCGTTACTCGGTGGCCACACCAAACTCATAAGTTAACTTAGTGAGGAACCAAGTTCAACTTATTCTCGTGAGAGAAATCCCCCTCCGTTATACTCGCCCTTGAAGAAGACTGGAACTAAGAAGAAGCTCATCATCGAGCTAGTTCCTGGTTAGCAAACCGACCTTCAAGTTCAACTTATTCCTGCCAGAGAAACCCTCTTCCGTTATATTCGCCCTTAAAGAAGACCTTCCCTGAGTTCAGTCCTCGTCCATGAGGAATTAAGTAACAAAGGAAAAAAACTCTTCCCCTCGAGCTCGTTACTCGGTGGTCACACCGCACTCCAAGTTAACTTGGTTTAAGAACCAAGTTCGATTCTTTCTCGCCAGAGTGGTTAATATTTAAATTTTGTGTATTCAATTGTTAGAGTTAGAAATATAAGTATATTTGGGGAATTATTGTGCGTTTCTCTATATCCTTACGTGTTTCCATTGGCTGTCTTCTTTAAGATATTATTATAATATCAATATATTAGACCTTATCACTCTTAGAACAGAATGGGGGGCATTCTACGACATATTATAAAAGTGGTGTCAGGTTTTTAGGTTTTATATTAAAAAGAGCTCAGCAGTTTCTAATTAAGGAAGAGCCAACACGTAAAGGAATATCAGGAATAAGAGAATAATTAACGAGAGGAAAATTGGTAGAGTTAGGCGTGGTAACAATTTAAAGGTAATTGGTAGGCCAAGTGGTAAATTTGTTGTCGGAGTGGTATTTCAATCAACCTAGTTGTGGGATTAAGGGTAAGTTAGGCTGAGCACTACCTGGTGAGTGGAGGCATTCGTATCTCAGAATACAGAAAGGAAAAATCGACGGACCAACACAAAATGGATTCGGTCGAAAGATTTTACCAACAAGCCCAAAGTCTGGGACTTACAGGCAAAGAGATGCATGACTACGTCATGGAAGAACTCAGAATAGATTACGAAGAGGAAAAAAGAGTTTTGGATAGAGAAGAAGAACGAGAATTAATAAAGCTTGAGAGAGAAATGGAGGATATAATAAGAGAGGATAAAAGAGAATGTGAATCAATGGAAATACGGATGAACCGGAAAAGTGAAAATCCCGAATACAGCGGAAAATCGAAATAAAGGGAAAAAAGATTCTCAAGCGGAAGTAAAACAAACGAAAGAATAAAACAGTTGAAAAGAGAAGCAAATGAATTCAGAATAAGGATAGAAAGGGAAGATGAAGAAAGAAGAATAAAGATAAAGCTGAAAGATGAAGCAAGAAGAACCCGACGCGACAACGAAATAGCGAAAGCAGAAAAAGAAGCCGAGGAAAGGAGAATGAAGAGGTTAAAAGAGTCGAAAGAAAGGAGAATAAAGATTAAAAAAGAAATAGATGAAAGAAGAATACAGAGGGAAAAAGAACTTGCTCAAGCTGAAAGAGAAGAGAGAGAAGAAAAGGAAAGATTGCTCACACTCGAAAGAGCACTTATCCAGAATCTGATAGAGGCCGAGGAAGTTGTAGCTCGGCCTGGACCTAAGAAAGGACCATCGAGGTAAACCCAGCCAAATGGGGTAACGATGGAAGAAGTAGAAAGTATGGATGAGGTACCAGCAGGAGTACCTAATGGAGAACCTACGAGGAGAACCCAGTCAAATGGGGTTATCAGGGAAGAAGTAGAAGGTAGGGTAGAGGTACGAGCAGGTGTACCTGAGGAACTACCTGCGAAGAGAATCGAGTCAAATAAGTTGACAAGGAAGGAGGGAAGAGGTGTTATTGCGATACACCCAGATAAAGTTAGTCAAATGGTAGACGCGGATGAGTATCCCCTACCCCTAGTAGTCTCCTCCCCCCAAAAAACGTCCACGGAGTTACCGCTAATACGCCAAGTCGTAGTGAGCGCCACGCCCATTAACGACCTCGCCGGGAAAAGTTTTTTCGTTCCCCAAAGATCGAACCCACACTTGATCTTACAGTGTACCTTGATAAAGAACGATTATGGGACTCAAGTTCTTATCAAATATGCCCCGCTGCAACAGGCCGCTCTAGCCATAATGTTCAGTTTAAAGGTGGTCAAGTACCATAAGAAGGGTAATTCGAGTAGGTTGAAATACCGCTACCATTTGGTAACATACTTGGGCAGACTCGATAATCCGAACGGCACCTCAGGTGCGGTAAAGTATTGATATTAGAGCACCATTTTAGTATTAGCTACATTAAATGATCCGATAAAGTACCGCTGCTCTATAGGCAGAGACGAAATACCATTAAGGGTTATTTCAGTACCTAATAAGCGTGAAACCATGTTTTCATTTGTTTTTCTTGTTAATAGTTATCGGTAGGATTTAAGTTCTCAAAAGCTTAGAAATGTAAGGAAGTAGCTTGTTTGTTTTTCTTTAGTTTTGTTACGGGTAAAATTGTATTGCGAGTAGGTCTAGTTCGACACATTTCCTGTGTAAACGCGCGCAAGAGCGCTCATGTGTAAGGAAACTTAATGTAAGGAAGGGCTCAAAGAAATACAAATTTGCTAATCTAGACTAGGTTGAGTTAGTTGTTTTGAGTTCCCGGTAGTTTCCCCCCCATTAATTTCTTTGATGGGAGGTGTGTAGGAGAATCGCCACTCTCCCCCCATGTTCTCTCGTGGTGGAGGCACAAGGCGGTTACCGCAAGGACATCCGGCCCCAGGCATCGTCGGGTGAAGCGCGTAACCACAGCGCCGCACCACTCGGCGATATGAAATACCTAAAGGTTAAAATGCAAGATATCCCCCAGGAGAGTGAGATTCAATTTCACGTCAAATAAGAAATTGGAGACGTGTTTCTCCCAAACTCGAAGGCTAACGAGGAGCCGAAGTGAGACTTAGTGGAAAAACCGTTTGGCATAAGAACCCTCCTGGGCCCGCCATCAACCCTTCTTCCCACTTAGCACTGCCCCAGTGGGGTGACAACTTATAAATAAGGAACAGTGAGAAAAATCGTGGTAGTAAACGTCAGTCTCTAGGTGACGAAGTCCCCGAATTACGATCGGGCTACTGAGACTGGAGAGGTAGATTACTTGGCTCGCCAGACCAAGAAGTACCCTGCAAGAGAGGCAGGGCTACCTACCTTAAGGGGCTAAGAAGCAGCTCATCCTCGAGCTAGTCCCTGGTTATCAAACCAAACGATAAGTTAACTTTGTTAAGTTCAACTTACTCTCGTCAGAAAGACTCCTCATATCCTGGTGCATCTTAAACACCAGGGGTATTCCTCGTCCTTGAGCAATTAAGAAAAGAAGAAGGAAAAGGCTCCCCCTCGAGCCCGTTAGTCGGTGGCCACACCGAACTCATAAGTTAACTTGGTGAGGAACCAAGTTCAACTTATTCTCGTTAGAGAAATCCCCCTCCGTTATAATCGCCCTTGAAGAAGACTAGAACTGAGAAGAAGCTTATCATCGAGCTAGTTCTTGGTTAGCAAACCGACCTTCAAGTTCAACTTATTCTCGCCAGAGAACCCCTCCTCCGTTGTCCTTGCCCTTGAAGAAGACCCTCCCCGAGTTCAGTCCTCGTCCATGAGGAATTAAGTAACGAAGGAGAAAAGCTTTCCCTCGAGCTCGTTACTCGGTGGTCACACCGCACTCACAGTTAACTTGGTTTAAGAACCAAGTTTGACTTCCTCTCGCCAGAGAGACCACGACTACCTTATTGCCGCATAAAGCACCGTAATTCTTCTCGTCCTTAAAGATCCCTTCCCCCCCCGGAATACCGTGTGGACCCCCTAGCTGTTACCCTCGCTAAAAGGACATCGTGATCCTGCCCACCTACATCTGGCCAGGCGGCACGCGTCGTGAGACAATAACATTCCTGAGGGATTTAAATTCTAGTAGAGTCCGTAAGCCTAAATCTTATATAGTGCTGTTTGTAGAGAAATTAACCAATTTTAGAGGGTCAAACTAATTTAATTAATTCTTGTTCATTATAATATTCGGAGTCTTGCTGTCGTTAATGTTTAAATTTTGTCTATTCAATTGTTAGAGTTAAAATATAAGTTTATTTGGGGAATTATTGTGCGTTTCTCTATATCCTTACGTGTTTCCATTGGCTCTCTTCTTTAAGATATTATTATAATATCAATATATTAGACACATAGCACTCTTAGAACAAAAAGGGGGGGCATTCTACGACACTGATCTAGCAGGGGAACGGCACGGTGGCTAAGTATAATGGCTCTTGAGTGTCACTCAAAGTGAGAGTTGGCACTATGCTTAATAACAGTTGCGTAAAAAAACCTGAAAATCAGTTAGTGCTTAAAAAGAGCCTGAAAATCTATCAGTGCTTAATGCATCAACTGCTATTCACAACAACGAGGCAAATTATTACCGGAACTAAATAAGTAAATTGTAACAGGAACGAAAACGTTAAAACTTGTTGCAGAGATTAATGGGGGAAAGGGGAGGAATTAAACCTCATGTAAGGTATATAACAGATAACCTTAAAAAAGGCTAAGAGAGAAAACCAGGTCGCTCTGGCAAGGACTCTAACCTCAGACCACTGTTTATCTCGACCAGTGCTCTACCATTGAGTTAACGGGACCATTGAACAAGGTAACATCTTCTTCCCCAAATTAACTCTTTCCTTCGCATCTCCAAAGATCGATGCCTAATGAAACTTTGCTTCTGGGATGTTAAATATTGAAACTAAAAAGAGAACCCATTCCTTCTTTGTACGATTGAAAGCTATGGACCAGATGTTGCTGGAGTGCAAACTACCAAGCATCTACCGCGTTCAGGCTTATGCTTCCTGATAAAGGAAGTGTGTGTAAAGATAACACAGATCAGGAGAACAGAGATTACCCCAAGAATGGCCACGGAATAAAAACAGCATGCTCCCTTCCCTGACAAGGAATATAACCTCAGATCGCTAGTTATCTAGACCAGTGTTCTACCACAAAGCAAACAAAACCAATGGACAGAGCAACATCCTTTTCCACAAATACACTCTTTCGTTCGCATCTCAAACATATAATTTTTGAAAAAGCTTTGCAAGTTCACAAATTTAAAAGGCAAAATACAATTGCTATACAATTATATATATAATAAAAAAATGAATTTTTTTATCCTAACTAAATTTTAGAATTGGTATAGCCTACGATCCTATGCATCCCTATTATGGTGACACTTAGGAACCTCACGACAGTCGCGTCCTGTTTATTCTGACACTCCGCTGAGGTGAATAATTATCATTCAAGCACATCTCTCACAGGCTGCCACCATCATAACGCGCCATGTTCTAGCCTTCACATCAACCTCCAAGAAGTTCTCCATCCATGCAAGCTGCAATACCCCTGATATACGCAACTAAGCAGAATTCTAACCATAACTCTTGTTAATAAAGATAAATTCTGAGCTTGTTTATTTAACTAACCGCTCCATTGCTGAACCCTTGAGCAACTTCATTGGTGACTCTCGTAAAATTTTACAGTCACTATAGCCTGTATCAAGAAACCTCATTGCTCGTTAGATTCTTCAAGGATCCAGACATAGAAAAACTTCCTCAATGATTGCAGCTCTACCTCTGTATACTATCCGCTTCACCTCAGAACAGAAATTGATGTCAAGTGTCTCCACACTACAAACTATTTCATTCCTATCTCAGTCAATTAAAATATTTTTTATCTCTCTTTCCCAGATGGACTCTCCCTTGGCTGTCCCTAGTTGCTAACGTTGATATATGGGGCCGACTTCCACAATACTTTTCTCTGTTTTAGTCTCATAAGGGCTTATTCTTACAAATTGAGTATCCAGGAGTGCTATGCATGGCACTCCTTACTCCCGTGCCCCGCAGTTCACCTTTACCGCGCCTGTTAAAGAAATTGACTTACTAATTACCACAGACATCCTTTCCAGAACTAATCTCACTTCAGTTGTCTACATAGCCACAAAATCACTCTACCCAAGTAATCAGTCACTCACTGACCACAAAATTCTCTCCCGTTCAAAATGATGATTCCTATCAGGCAAGTTTTGACCGCAGTTGGCTCACAAAATGTTATTTCGTGATTGCTACTTCAAATTTCCACATACCCTATCATACTCTCGTCTTTTCCTACTAGACGATGATGAAATTTTCTACCTATTTACTTGCGACACGCTTCTTGAAAACCAACAACACCAAATTCAATTATCCTCCCTTTGTCTGTCAACTACTTACCACAATCTAAAAGTCGAAAGGCGGCTTTGTACCTTCGAAAGAACAGAAAATCTATTATCAGGCGTCGCAGATACAGCAGTTACCCTTTAAACACTATATTAAAATTGTAAATTTTAAAGACCCATTAATCTTATGAGGGGGGGTTTGTAATGGAGAACAATATATATTGGGTTATATTTATTGCTGCTATCTGTGGGTGGGTTAGTTTTCTTATTATTTTGAATTGGAATACAACAGTTGTTTGTCTTTAAATCTTCTTCGTTAATGAGAGACAATCAAAGATGTTCTCACTATTATGTATTTCATTATAAATGAATTTAAGATTACATACAATGTACACATGAAAGAATGTAGTGGAAACAACTGATTTCTTTCTTTGATCGCTATGGCCAGAGTAAACATGAATATAGGGATTTGAATGAGTGGAGTTACGGTAAACAAAATATTAAAGAGAGGTAGATTTGATATGACGGTGGATGAGCAGATCGAGGAAAGGGGGGACTGAAGTTGGATTCCAACTCAAAGTGTAAATTAATGAAGGGTGAAGATGAATAATTTTTGCTAAGAACATATTAAAATTGACACTTTCGGGGCATAGAAAAATATTACATTAACACATTGCATACATTGCAAATATTTTCTCAAATTTATCTAAGCACATCACTCATTCCCTTGATAACTTTATTTTCATTTTCCTCTCTTATTTTTTATATAAGAAATGTGTTAAGTTTACATTTTGCCAGTCTTTGTACACCTGAATGAAGGGGTGTAATTGTCCCGAACTAGTCCTTTACTTGTACATAAAACATGTCTACGCTCTCAAAGCTTTTATGTTTCATTAATTTCCAGCCTGGATGTCCAATACGCCAATCTACCAATCAGATCAAGGTTAAGTATGGCAATTATTCGTCCCTGTCATTTTTATACTTCCACACCTTTATAACCCTACTCCATTTTCCATTAACCTGACCTTTGTTTATCAGCCGCTCACATACCCTGCCCGATCGTTCTTCAATAACTTTGCTTTATTTTGCGATCACATTTTTCTACAGTTCCTCACCTTTTTCACTTGGTGGTTTTAACCTTTCCCTACCATTTTCTGCATCTTGACTCCTCATCAAAGTTCTTTTCACTTACAGCACATCTTGGGCCCCACTCTTGTTCATTCGAATTCTCTTGAATTGCCTTTTTCGTTTTTCGAGCTTCGATCCCTCAACACTTCTCACTCTCCCTCTTTCTCTCCACTTTTTGAAAAAGATTCCTTTTCATCTTTCGCTCGACCATCGTCTTCATATCCTTCTCTCATCATCTATCGTAACCTTTCGTCTACCCTCCTTAATCGCAAAGGGGGACAACGTTGGTCTTCATCTTGATTCTTGATATTTACCTTTTAAAAACTCCCCCTCCCCCTTTTCTCCTGCTACGATTAGTACTGTTTCCGCCTCACTTCACCAATGGTCCTTCATCTACTCCTTTCAGCTACCATTACCAAAAACACCACAAGTGAAATAAATGATTTATGACAGTGAGCAGAGTGTGAAAGCACCCATTACCACTTCACTGGCCTATCGAATAAATAATAATGGCTATTTTGTCCAACGAAGCTCAGCCTTGAAGCCCACGACCGCAAAACTTTGCTGGCGACTCTCTACGTTTCTTAATTTTCTCTCTGCTGCATCAGATAATCTGCTCCTTCACCTTCGATAACCTAAAAACACTTAATATTTGCTGGGATTGTCCTTCATTAATTTGAAATACATTCGAAAGCTCCACCAATCCAAGTCATTTCTTCGAGTTTTCTAAAATGCAAATGTAATTTTCATCGATTCATTTATAATGTCCTCTATTTTATCGAATTTCTCGTTGTTTATGTTTCCATTTGTTTTGTTTCTAATAAACACTGACATCTTTATTTCTTGTCGTTAAACTAAATTATGTATTGCCTAATCTGATGATTTTGAATCGGCATTATTTTTCCTCAAGTCTTTGTATGGCATTTTACTAAATGTGTTTCTCATTTGGACAATTTATGTTTTCAACGCTTTCACGTTCATTTACAATATTCTTCGATACATAGAAAATTGCATTCATGGCGAGCGGATGTTGGAGACCAAATTTGTTTAGCCTGTGATAACCTCCCTTTTAAATCATTTAGAAAAAATGTCATAGTAACTGAGGTAACTGTTTTTAGCCATGAAGTTGCTCTAATTCTATATATGAATCAAATGTTCATTATAATTAAAAGTTCTTCATCAATTGTGACTTTGTAAAGAATATTAAGGCAAGAAAAGTGTCATAGCAATGCGTGACAACAGGTGAGATAAAAGCTCGTTTATCGAGCAAACCAATAAACTTCAAAACAACCAGCAAACTGAGTAAATGAATACAAGATGTTCAAGAAGCCCTTTAAGAAAGATCTTGCGATTTCCAGCGTAAACCTTATTTTAGCAAATAAAATTCAATTCCTCTAATAAAAAACGTGTTATTTAAAACATATTTGGGGGAAATTGACGTCAGCGGCCTTGTTATGATCTAAGATCGATCCACTCATGTATTTTAGTAACTCTACATAGAATTTGATATCGTACGATTAGCAGCTCGCTTAATTCTTGTAAGCTCTACGTTCCCTCTCAGTTGTTGCATCCAATCAAGCAACAAAGACTATGTGTATTTTTTACTGTCCTTTTCCTCGATGTTGCACAAATTCTAAAACACAGACCGGCCGCTAAATTCTCAGTACAAGCACTCGAGCTAGTTATAGCAAGAAAAATGCCGAGAAAAAAAATGTCTTCAGTTTTCTTCATCTGACCATTCGTCCTAGTTAAGGTGTTTACTTATGTGGCTACCTCGATGCACTATTTCTCAATCGCATAGTAACTCTAATCATAACATGCCTACCTTTTAAGAGAAAATACTACTTGGGATTCCCACACGTTCCTATACTGACAAGATCTATCCTAACTTTACAGTCAAAGGAATTCTTCGTTCATCCAAAAGCCCTACTCTTACGAAAGAGAGGTCTCATTTGAAGCATTCCTTTTGAGATACTTATTTTCCGCTTCGTCACAAATGAAGGCAATAGCATACTTCATATCTCATAACTTTACAGTCAAAGGAATTCTTCGTTCATCCAAAAGCCCTACTCTTACGAAAGAGAGGTCTCATTTGAAGCATTCCTTTTGAGATACTTATTTTCCGCTTCGTCACAAATGAAGGCAATAGCATACTTCATATCTCATAATTACTGGAGCTTGCAAGGAACATTAAAGATATCATGAGATGAATTCATAAAATATTGCAGTCAATGGTAGTACTTCAGATTATCAACTCAAATTTCATCACAACTAGTCATTTATTTAATTCTGACCATATTAATAATATACAGTTGGATTATAATGTCAAGTTAATTTATGAGTAAAACCTTAACAAATTGTGTGATTCTAAACTAAATTTCACGATACAAAAGCAAAAAAGTGTTTTATTATAGACTGTGAAAATGATGTTATTCGAACCATAATAATAACTTCACAAAAACGATTTCTATCTCATCTGATGCTTTTAAACTGATTGAAACATCAACTCCTGATATTTGTCACCTTCGCAAAAGACAAACTAATATATGTTCTCATTGTTTAGCTTCAGCCCTCAAAGGACCGTTCTGCAAACAAACGCTCTCCTTCCTTTGAGAGATGTTCGGTAATATTCCTCAACTTCACTAGAAAATTCTAACCTATTTTTCATTACAGAAATGATTCAGTATCTGGATATTGTTTCATATATGTTAGACGATTAAACTTTGTTCCACGCGCTTGATGAAATGTCATTTATCAATCAGGTTTAATATGAAATGTTAAAAACAATTTTGCTATAGTTTTACCACAGATTTTAATTTTTTCTCAGGGTCCTTCGAATATCAATTAGGACCTACACTATAACATGGGATCAGAATCCCGAGGATCTAAAGCACATAACATCTGTCGTTGTAAAACGAAACAAGAGGCAACGAAGGAGTAACATTACACAGGCCTGCGTTTGAAAAATAATTTATGTTCCCCAGGATTTCTTTGTGGTTTCTTAATGAATCCAACCTCCTGAGCTCAAAAATGAATGTATATTTGTTTAATCAGGTCAGATTTTCTCAGTACAGCATACACCATTTTCATTGAGATTACCTCATTTTTTCTGAATTAAAAAAAAAAAAACTTTCTCTATCTAATAATGCATTATTACTGTTATATCATAAAAACAGGAATACACGTATGTAAACTATAATTCTTTTAATTAACAAAAAATAAAAGAATGCAACATAATAAAGAAAATAATTATATTTTCGAAGAACAGACGCCCTTGACGATTTTCGTTTGTGCCTGTCATCTGGTGCATCACGCTTCAAACACCAACAGTAGTCAGCAAGCATGTTTCCGTTCCATTTACATTGGTACCTGGATTCCATTGTTTTTATGTCCTGGTGGAATCTTTGCCCCTTTTCTTTACTGTAATCCCCGCAGTTGTCGGAAAAATAATCCAGATGGGACTGTAAAAAGTGTATCTTTATAGACATTCGAGCTCCCAAATGTTTGAGACTTGTTAAGAGCTGATTGACCAGGGCAACATATTCTTCTAGGCTTCTTTTATTGCCTATAAAATTGTTAACTAGAGCTTTGAAAGCTGTCCAGGCATCTTTTTCTATGTCCTTCATTGATGCATCAAATTGCTGATCAAGTTTCTGATTTGAAGTCCATCAAAAATCTCCCCATGGAGCTTAGCGTCACTGATTTGTGGAAATTTTTGAAGAAGAAATTTAAAAGCTTGGCCTACTTTATTAAGAGTTTTGACATAATTTTTTAGTATGCCATGCTTTATATGCAGTGGAGGAAGGAGTATTTTTTGAGGAGGCACTAAAGGTTCAGCTATCACAAGGTTTGATCTAATTCTAAATGCTTCTCATGGAGGCCAAACCTTCTTCTCATAGTGCATACTATTTGCACGACTGTCCCATAAACATAGGAAACAGGGATGCTTTTTGTAGCCTGTTTGCGTCCCAAGCGTAGGAGACACTACCTGAAAAAAATTCAGCACGGTATGTAAATTCAGTGTAATATTTCTAAAAACAAATTCAAAGTAATATTTCTTAAAACAATAAGAATATGAATATGTACTGAAAAATCCTGTATGCCGATGCATTAAATCATCCTATTGGAACTAATTGGATATATGTACATCTTATTTGGAGTTTATTGAGTTGTGTTGTATACCTTCTCAATTAGGATAAGTTCCCCATTAACCCAATAGGATGTATTAACCTATAGGGACACACTTCAACAAAAAATATAACTAAAAAATGACTCATGATTTCCAGATTTGCATTCTTGTAAAATGTAAGTTGACCAAAAGGTGTATACAAGTATTAACAATTAAAAATGAAAATGTCAATATCAAAAAGCTTAGAAATGCCAAGTGTAAAATGATCTTACCTTTAAGTCACCACATATTCTTCACTTATAGCTAGAGTAATTTATTGCATCCAGCAATTTTTTCATATTTTTATAACTTTTAGTAATTTGGATTGAATGGCCTATAGGAACGGAAGCTATCTTGTTACCAATATTCAGTAACACAGCTTTTAAACTTCTACTGGAGAAATCTATGAACAGTCTCCATTCTAATGGGTTGTAGGGAATTCCAAGGGCCTTAACAAGTCCTTTAATATTGGCGCAGTATACTAAAGAGCTGGAAGAATGCTGTAAAAAATAGCTTCGAAACTCTTGTTCTCTATTTCTGTACCCCCCTAAATGTTGTTTCTTAAGCGAGAAGATTACTTTCACGAAGTCGAGAGCCAAGAAGTTGTGTATTCGCATTTGAAACCCCCAGATCCCTGGTCAGGTCATTTAACTGAACTTGAGTGAATGGTCTTGCGACCATATCATGTGTGGAAACCCGATAAGACTCAGATGTGTCATAATCTTGGTCAACTTCCATATTAATCTCTTCATGTTCCTCTATATGTTCAGGGGGAGAAGGTATAGGAATTCCTGGGCCATAGGGGAGGGGTTTGATGGCAGAAGGAACATCCGGATATGCCACACTATGTTTATTCTTCTTATTTATACCTGTGGAAAATATAATTGCATATTACATAAAGGAATTGATTTGGAGTTGCAGATAGTACATAAATGTTTAGTAAAGGATATGTTCATGCTGAAGTGAACTATGTTAGTTTTTAATTTGATGCTAAGTCTTTGCATAATAATGACATTTTCAGGAGGCAGTATAATACAGAAAGCTCAAATACTTGATACAATGCTCACCTTTAAGATTTGTCATGCAAAAATAGCAGTCCGTAGTGTGGTCCTTGCCATCTCTCCACACCATGGGAACACCAAAAGAGAGAGACTTCTGTTCGCCCTGACTCCAGCGTCTTAAACTTATGTTGCATCCCTTGCAGCAGATATGTGGTGCAAAACTTTTATCTTGATCTCTTAGCCTTACTCCAAAATATGCATGATACAAAGATTTAATTACAGGAGGGATTGTACTTTGCTGCTCGGGAAAAGTCACTTTGCCGCAAACATAGCAAAATCTGTCGGAGCTATTCTTACATTTTCTGTTCATTTTTAACTCAACCACTATTATTATTTTTCTTATTATTATAATGCCAAGCAATTTTTAACCTGCAAAATATAAACCTATTTGCATAATTACTTAAAATGTACACAAAATTTACTGCGAATAGAGCAGTGCAAAAACTATTGAAATTTTATGTAATATAGGAGATGTATAACCTATAAAATTATTATCACCCCCTGTATCGCAAAAACTGGAGATGATAGAGAAAAACGGATGACAGATTCGGATTTAGGAGGTCAATTATATTAAAAAACACTATAGAAAACCTAAGGTACATTTTTGACGCATACCAGTGTTATTAATGCAATGGGGTATTTTTCAGCAGTTTTACTGAAAATCTACTCGTGTAGGTTCTCGAAGAGTGCAAATGCCAATCCTTGTCATTAATTACAACAGAATAGTGAAGAGTCAAAAAAGACATACACTAAAACCATTATTCATATAAATACTCAGTTAGGGAAATAAAGAAATCAGCAGATGGCTGGTGCATTTAAAAAAACTGGATAAAGCCTTGTAAAAACATTATAACAAATGGAAAACTTTTATTGTTTGGTTTAAAGAAAGGCGACATCATTTTTGATGACTATTGGTTCGGTTCAAATTGAATCTGTTTCTGACTTACAAAGTCCATGACAGAATTATGAGTTTTATGTAGCTACAAACAGTGGTTTCCTACTTTTCTGACTCTGAATTTTCATAAGGTAATGCATGGCCAAGAGAGTACATTTGAGAGACCATGAACGCGAGAGGAAGATATTTAGCAAATCTCATTAGATCTTTTGCATACTAATACATTAAAATTAGTTCTTGCCTTTTTCTTGCTGGTGCACTTTCAATTGTGAGAAATAGTTACATAGTCACTGGCAATATATCTCTCTTCTTATGGGTAGAATTTTGTATTGATAAATTGTAGGAATATATCCGCTAATTGCAAATCTCGTACACACCCTAGGTGAGTTTGAGTTTCTTTGCTCTTCTCTAAGTTCTTTCTTTTACCGCGGGTGTTTCAAATGGATGGACGAGTGATCTAGCGATGTCATTGTTAGTTAACGACATCACAATTCTTTGGATAAATTCGCTCCTACAAGGTTTTCACCTCTCGCTTGGATGCCAGGATTTTAAACTGAGAGTACCTATGCAGAGATTATTTTCCTCCGTGTTGTTTTGCCACTCAGAGGTTTTGGGGAGTTAAAGGTAACCAACGATGTTAAATCAGGCAAAAAGTTTGTAAGAAGATAGCTTAAACTAAAATTGTCAAGAATCTAGAAGTTAAAATCTGTGGAAGGAATTTGGAAATGATAATAATAACCTTGGAAGGGGGTATTACTATGAAAATAGGTTCGTGAGTGGCTTTGTTCTTAATAGAGAATACAGAGTGGTCATGTGTATTATTCTTTATATAGTGTTGGTGACCTAGCAAACTGCTTTCTGTGAGGGTGGTGACGATGATAATCATTATGAAATAATAATTAATGATAAAATTAAAATAATAGTAATAAATATTATTATAATAAAATAAGAGTAAACCGAGAAGAATAATCTTTTTTGAATAAATTTTAGGCCAGAAGATCCGATGCCAGTTGGCCACGTTGTATTTTCGTTGTTTTTCTATTTAATATAATTATATTCGCCCGATTCACAACTTAATATAACTTCCTCTTACTTCTTTACCTTCTATAACCACTATAACTTGAATTTCACCACATCCTAACTTGGAAAGAGAAGCTTCGTCCAAGGACAATTTTTAGAGTTACTTGTTTTAAGTTTGTTTAAATAGATATTTTATACACGCTTATTCCTGGAGTTTTTAAAAATCAACCCACTATTTTAATAAATGGGTAAATAGGGGGAAACTTGTCTTCGTATTTTCAAAAAATTGTCTTCTTTTCATTTATTATCTTACCTTATTTTTTTTCATTTCTTCTAATAAAAACACCAGAATCATTGTCAGGATTCTCGTCAGTCATTTCCTTCTCATACTCTTCATCACAAAGAAATCTATAATTAAATATGCTTAAATACAAAGTATAGAAAGAGATTATTTATACTATTAAAAATTTAATACCATTGTTATTACTATTTATATTAATATCATTATCACATGATAATTTGGGCATCGGGAAACGTTGAGTTGCTTTGGAAATAAAAATTACATATTTTATTATTAAATTTTATCTGGTTTCCATTTTGGTCTACAACTTTTTCCTCCTAACTTGGTCTTCAAAACCAACGAATAAATCACGATTGAAAAATAACAATGGCTATGAAATCAATTTTCAGCTAAGAGAATTTTAAGTTTAGTCAAGTTAGGCTGTGACTATTGTCTTTAACACATTCAAACATGTTAGTCCCTGTCAAAATATGCATATATTTCTAGTACTAGGTAAGCCTAGTCCCAGATAAGAGCCTAACTACGCCAACCTATCCACTATTTGTCGTTTACTAATGAGAAGTTGCGTTGTCAGTTCAAAATTGATTGCAGGGCAATTCTTGTTTCTCCATCGAGATTTAGTCGATGGTTCTTCAAACCAATTAAAAAGGAAAAAGTTCTATAACAAAATTGGGACCAAATAATTGGTTAAATTTACTAATAAAGATTTATTTTTACCCAGGCGGCGCGAACTTTCCGGAAGGTCTCATAAATAAACAAAGGAGAAAATTACCATCAAAAAGATCGTTAGGGAAAAGTTAATATAGAAACTGGTGTAGTTAGGAGAAATTCATAGGTCTGGACGATATATATCAGAGGCATTTTAAAAACGAGGATATTTGAGGCACTTAAACCATAGATAACAGGCAATTATGCAATACCTTCCACTCTCCTTATGGTTGACCACTGTGGGAGCGTTGAAGGACATTAGAGCAAAAAATCTTCAAGTTCAAATTTTTTGAGCCGTTTGAAGTGGACTTGGACAAGGGGCGAGAAAAGGTGATATAAAGTAGAGGGAACCAAGAAATCTTCTACTAGGTTAGGCTTTGTTTGATCACCATGCAAACCAGTGTTCAGCGAGGATCGAGCCTTACTTAGGAACTGAGGGCAGGCTTTAGGAACTGCTCAAATTTTATTTGCTCTCATACATATTCACTGTACATTTTAAATAACACATCTTCATTCTATAAAGCAATTCTAATTTTAGTTACTCTAAATTTTCACTTTTATTTAATTGATTCTGCATTTTTTATATCATTTTCCTCCTTAACAACTTAACTAGAATTTTCATTTTACCTTTTCGGGTTGCATTTCACAACTCTACCTTTAGAATTACCACTTTGTTTGACATTTATGGTACTTTGCATTTTCACTCCACATTTTTTGCTACTATACAATGAGATTAAGGCTTATCTGTCACATAATAGCAAAGATAGTTTTTTTTAATGAATTCCAGGATGAGGAAAAGTGTTTAGAGAGAAATAACAACAAAACGTTAAGAGACAATTGCCACTAATTTTGTGGGCAGTTTGCCTCCCCATTAATGGCCGTGAGAAACAAAATTTAGAATCAGGCTGAGTGGGGTAATTTAGAGTTTTAAAACGTTAAGGTATCTTTATTTAGGGAAAAAAGAATTCGTGTTTCCTGATATTGGCTTACGAAATTAGGATTGGGATCCCTCAAATAGACCTTACACCAAATGATTTATTTAATGTACAGTTGCCCAAATTAATTATATCACTTTTAAAAAAATATTTCGGTCAAAGATAAATTAACTATGATATAATTATTTATATATGTTATATTGCTTTGGATGACTGCCGCTATGCTTTGCTTTGCGGTGTTGTCAAGTAACAATATTTTTCATAACACGTTAGATTATAAAATTAATTATAGCGATACAAATAAAAAATAGCAAAATGTTAATACGAATATTTATATGATATGTATTTTGAAGGCCCAAAGAAATGAAAACTGCCTGCAAAACCCGGAAAACGGTAGGAAAATTATTATTACGTGTACCATTAAAGCTTAAGAAGGAAAATAGGAGATATAGTAATTAAAAATAGGGGCAAACTATTTTAACCCTTATAAGAAAATGAATAAAGGAGTTGGATTCGAACCTGTGTGATTAAGCGCTCTTCGCTAAAATGACCACGACGCTCATCGCTCTAGCGATGTCATGCTAACGTATTTTGATTTATTATGAAGCTTGCAGGCTTCATTGGGGCAGTTAAACTCGTAAAAATATTGGTTGACCTTAGATTCGAGGAGTTTTGGCGGCTGCTGTATTCCATAAGGAGATATTTAACATTTCTTGTTTTATAATATATAATAAGTTGAATTTTGTCCATTTAATTATTAACCTTGATGTTACGATTAACAATCTCCTTGATGTTTTTCTCGTTTATTTTATGGGCTGTAGATATCTGATTTCTGCAATGCAGTTTGATGTTATTGACTGCTTCATGATTAATTTTCGTTTTATCCCTATCTTCGTATTGCATACTTAAAACTAATGAAGTCATTTTTTAATCATGCTGTTTGGGAAAGCGTTGTTCATGAGGGTTTGCTTTACGTGAAAGATCTGTTGGTAGAAATGTTCCCACGTGGAGCATCATTTGTATGTTCGGCGGATGTATGAGCCAATTACAGTTTTTCTGTTTCTTTCAAGACATTTACTCTCCACGTTGAAGTATCTTCCCATGTCTGTACCTTCTTTTATGTACTTTTGTGATATAGCTTCCACTGATGTTTTGTACCTCAACGTCCACGAAAGGGAGTTTATTGCCCGTGCTCAATTCCTAAGTGGATTTTAACACGGAGTTCTCCTCAAATTGCTGATTGATGTTCTTCAGATGTTGTTCGTTTTGGACGTTAATGCAGCTGTCGTCTAGGTATCGGCAATATGTGTGTGGTTTATTTTCACTGATGTTAAATTAATAAGCTCTCTTCAAGTTAATTCATATAGTAGTCGGCGAAGGTCGGGCCCAGGAGTGACCCCATAGCCACTCCATCCACTTACGTGTATAGATTACCGTCCGGTGTCCTGATGTCCATGTAAGAGGGGGTGACACCCTTAGTGGTGTGGGTGTCCATCGACTCTATTTAATGGAAATGGATTTATTATGATGATTAAAATGAGATTGATGATGAAAATTAAGTATTCTTATTGCAATAAGGTCTTAATATTATCAAATTGTCTTTGTGACTTTTTGAAAACATTTGCTGGTTTTCAACTTCATCAGCCATTGATCTCCTGGGTGAAATTGACCCGTTTGCGATTATTTGCTTTTATTTTTATATAAAAAAATAACTAAAAATTAATATGTGTCACATTGCGTTTATTTCCCTATTATAGAAAAATAATATCTGGAATAATTATGGGTGGTGTTTCGGAGATAAAGGGTGAAGTATGTGGAAATAATAAGTGTAAAAAAGAGGTTTAGGAGAGAGAAGATACAGTCAGTTGTGTAGTTAATGAGCTTAATATTTTTAATAAGAGAAAGAATATAAAATGGCTATGTGATTTATGCGAATCAAAGTTCACATCAACTTAATTTAAAGTAGCAGAGTTAAAGATAAAAAAAACAAGGAACTGGAAAAGAAAGGTCAAGAACTGACCAGATTACAGTTAAAACATGTTGATATTAATAAGGTTGTAGAGGAAAAGGTGGACAATATATTAAACAAAAGAAATGAAATAGAGAAAAGAAAAGATTACTTGATTGTTCATCAACTTAATGAATTGGATGGATTGACAGCAGCTGAGAGGAAACAGAAAGGAAAGGATACCTTAAACCAAATGTTCTATGAATAATTTGGTGTGGATACTGCTATAGGTGATGAATATATTAGACTGGGCAATTTTACTGAAGAGAGAAACAGACTAATAAATATATATATATATATATATATATATATATATATATATATATATATACATATAAATAATCCATAGAAAAAGAAGAAAACTCTATAGAATTATTAGGTATATTACTCAAGAGAGGAAGAGGCTTCTTATAACATCTGACCTCACACTTAAGCAGCGTGACGACCAGAAAAAGTTGGGAGATGAATTGTCTGCTACACGTAAGGCTGTTAAACAAAATTTCCAAATCATAAGGGGAGGACATCTAATATAGTAAATAGTTCTAATGAGATTGTCAATAGAGACGAGGATAGTAACAAGGTCTGCTGACCAAAAAGTCGCGTGCCCTCACTTTCCTTATTTATGACGTTACCCCCTTCAAAACTTTTAATAATTCCCGGAGTAACCTTGAGAGGACCTTAGTAATTCTATCATTAGAATGAAAATGTAAACATCTTAAGTGTTTCAAATTTCGTTAGAATCGCCCTAATAGTTATTATGTTATTTCCAAAACAATATAATTCCAGGGCTAATCTTGAGAGGACTTTGGCAATTATATTATTTGAAAGAGAATGTAAAATAATATAAGATTTTCAAATTTCGTTAGAATCAGCCCAATATTTATGATGTTATTTCCACAAAAAACTAATTCCCGGGTTGCTTTTTAAAGGAATTTGAAGAGGTGTTTTGTATTTTTAATGTTACTTCATAAATTCAATCCTTTTTATTTTGAACATCAGTTATTTGTTCTCTATTTTATTCAGGAGAGAAAACTATTTCACTTATGCCATTGAAACATTGGCCTACTCATAGTGATCAACTCTTCTTCCTTCAGCTTATTGTAGCTTTTACTTTTTGACTTGTCTATTTTACTAAAGTTAATCTCGAAAGCAAACCTGATGTGATCCAAAAGAAGTAGTCATTTCTCATTGACCATTAATGAAAGAAAGTTCCTTCACAGAGATCTTCATCTCCATAAGAGATTTAAATTAATTTGAAATTCGATTTTGCAACCAGGGCAGCCAAATTCACAGCAAAAGACAATTTTACACTAGCGCCTGAGGATATCAACGGGTTGTTCACTTTTTTAATGAAAGTGTCTTAGGCCTGTAGTTCTACTTCCCCAAGGGATATGTTTTGGGCCTGCTCCCAGTTCTTTTGGATCTGTTTAAGATTGTGACTCTTGAATTTATAAATATCATTTGCAAGATTGGCTGCTGGGTAGTTTCTCACATCCACATTTCAGAACGTCAACCAGAGTTTGGAATTGAGATGGCAACAACTCTGCTATTTTCAATTAAGTTGTTCAAATGTGTGAATGTCGCCAGTCTTGTCCTAATTTTAAAAGCAAATGTAGATCAAATTCCACTGGTAGGATGGTAGTATTAAAGGCCATGTAATCTTTAGCATACTCATGAATATGTTTCCAATGCTGAAACAAGAAAAAAAATTGAAATAGATATAATTATTAATATAATATTAGTCATTTAATTCCCTAAAATGACAAAAATAAATCAGAACCTTTTAGTATCTAAGCAAGTAGAACTAAAATTATATTAAAATAAAAAACTAAATTTATAATTCATAAGTAGGGCTTCAAATTTGGGCACCCTTCATTTATGTAATCAGAACTTTGAAAAGATTGACAAATGTTAATAGCACAGTATTTCATAGTATAGTATAATATACCATAGCAGATTAGATAATAGTATATTATATAATATTATTGCCTATCATAGCATGGTATAATATAGCACAGCATAGTATAAATAGCCAGGTGAAAAGGGGGACCTTCTTGACGTTGCGCAGGCTGGGTAATTAGGTGATCGTTGCTTCCTTTAAAGCTAAGGAAAATGTGGAGCAGGATTCAAATTCTTTATTAACCGGGAGCGTGGACGTATATACTAGTGGACAACAGGGAATAACGGCTGATAACCCTTTTGTCACAGAATGCCGCTCTATATAGAGTAATGATACATAAACATAGGCTATACAAAATTATCCAATCAGGATTAAGCAGATTTTAATGACAAATTTCTGTTTAATTTATTCGATCAGCTTTAAGACCTGTGTTTTAAATATAAGTTCTGCAAAAATTGAGCAATCAGCGTTAAAATAGATTTTTAGGAGCAATTTACGTTCAAACACACATACAAACATAACTGCTCAGTAGGCCAGCAGTTGGTCTCCCCTTACAAACATAACAAGATAATATCACGCCATACGCACGAATTGATGAGGAGAGACCCAACGCTCGGAAGAAGGAATGCCATTCACAATGCAAGAATAATTGACCGCATTTAAGTAATGTAAGCAAAAAGCACCAGGACTAAAATGCGTAACAAAGATGCACCTGATTAATGCACCAAACAACGAGCATGAACCACTTTGGAAGATTTCCAATGCCTGTTTGAATACTGGATACTATCCCTGCCTACAACGTAATATTACTAGCCTCAATATGGAACCCAACTTGAACTAAATATCATGCCACTACCTGGAAGAAAGAAAAGCTATTCCTCAAATAACGGCCAAATTGGTGAGGCATCCACTCTACAAGCGGGTGTCCCTAAGAAAGGTGCCTTTCCTCAACTCTGAACCCTATATATGTATATATACGGAATCTACCCCACCCAACGCAAGAGAGTCCAATGTACATCCAACTGGCGAATGATATTACATAAATCATCTCCAGTGAAATGAAGAATCGAAGAGAGATCGCCCAGATGACAGCAAGACAAATTAAGGAGTTAAATGATTAGGAAGAAAGAATAAAATCAAAACACTCATAAATAAATTCAACCTAATAGCGATAAACCGGAGGAAAACAGCCGCGGTTAGAATCAACGGAGAGGAATATCGATATAACACGGAGGGGAGAATCCTCGGACTCAAACTAACAACAAATGGCTATGCCTCCCATCAGATAAAAAAAGTTACAAAAGCAAAACTGACCATGACGAAGATACAAAGATTCCGTAACCTCTCAAATAAGCAGAAAACTTAACATAACCCTTTTCCGATCCAAGATGGTAATTTTAGCATCCCTACACATAAGTTGAGTACCACACAAATAAAATAAGCCCCCAAAGTGTATAAATTTTCAACGAGATTTATAGAAAATAAGAGAAGGGTGGAGAGAATTATATCCGAGGACCTACTCCACGAACGTGACAAAAGCCTGTGGGTAGAGCTAAACGAAACGCGAACCCAGGAAGAAATAAGTAAGATTACCCTACCAGATAATGAAAAGCATCAGATTAGAGATAGACAAAGATTTGACGAAAGTATAAAGAATTAAACGATAAACATAAACCCTCTCTATAAATAAAACGATGTAAACAACTAAATAAAATTACCGATATTGACAACCGAAATGGAAAAACAATAATGCCCCTTAATGAGAATATGGAGGGCAAATAACGATGAGAAATTCAAAATAAAAGAAAGAAATTCAAAATGAATATATATATATATATATATATATATATATATATATATATATATATATATAACCACTATACTAATAAAAAATGTAAAAATCCAAAAAAATAAAATAAAATAAAATCTCAAATGAGCATATGATAACAGAGGCTCGAATGCTTAAATTAGAAACTCAAAAAATAATAAAGCAAACCAAAGGCAAATAAATGGAAAACCAAAGCGTTTGGCAGGCAGCCTGGCACAATTCATGATCGCCTCTACCGTATTATCTTCATATGTAACCTACATTCATAACCATCTCATCAACACACACACACCAAACACAATATCTCTACCTTTTCTATCTCTCTCCTACACTTTCACCTCTTATATTACCTTAATTCCAATCCGAGTTAGTCGCCCCTTTCCCCTCTTGTATAGCATTGGTCCATTTATTTTTTCGGATTATTAAAAGTGAATTAAAGTGAGAAGTGAATTTGTTGGGACTCGCTTAAGAATAGTAGTGAATAAAAATTGGTGAAAGCGAGATAATTTTAATTATGAAAGTGGACCACTGGTTTTTCGATTGGAGAAAGTCGAGGGTGAAATCTTCGCACCTTTGCTAGATAGAAGGACCGGAGCCCCATCAAGTCTATTCGTAAGAAAAATAAACATGTATAAATTGAGAGTGGCATGACAAAAAGTTAGATGAATAATGGTCATGGCAAAAGGGTGTAGTGTAGGTGAGGTGGTGTGTGTGCGGGAGCGTACCTGAAAATATAACTATGTAAGTGTATTATTTGCAAGTGAGTAGAATATCATATTAATAAAGAAAGCAAAAAGTAACAGTTTCTTGCTTATAAATGATTGAGGTAATCGCATAACTGCCGGGGTAATTTATGGAACTTATCAATCACCCTCGATATCCGAGTATATAAGGACGGGATTTCAATTACAAAGGAGGGAAAATCAATAGCGGAATCTCACCTGTAACTGTTTTAAATGTGGGTACGTATGAAAAAGTGCATAAATTAGAGTGAGTAAAAATGTATGGAATTTCTATTGGCTTAATCACCCAAATACGGGACTGCATGTACCACTACAGATAGAGAGCTCGTGTATCTCTAAAAGAGGACTGTATATCCACTCACAGAGAACAAGGTTTGCAAATTCAATAAGGAAAAGATGAAGGATGAAAGTAAGAAGAGGAAAGAAAATAAACACGAAAACTAAAAAACACCAATAAAACATCAATATAAATATTTTTGAAATATAATTATTTCTAAAGAGATATGAAATCCCACAGAAACCGAATTTTACAACCAAATAATCCCATTTCTACGTTCTATAGGAAAGTTGAGTCATTCTTGCCATAACTGTGATGTATAACCGATGTACGAATACTGAATTCAGAAGTAACCAGAAATTTCATTTCATTTTCAAAGTTGTTGTGGCCAAATTCTGGTAGATTGTTTTTTGACTCCGAAAACCTTTTATTTATCGTTAAGCTCATTATTTTCCTCAACTCTCCTTCTTCCCTTCATTTTATTAGTAGCATTTTCTTTTCTCTCTCGAAATAGGCTCTCTTGTCCATGTGATTGGAAGGCTCAACTCGGCAACACAATTAGGTGCTCATAAGGCTGGTTGTAAATAATTTTCTTAATTTTTCTTGGAGTAATTTCCCTTTTATTATCGGGTGAATATTTGCTTTTTCGAGGGGGGCAGAAATATAGTATTTGTGTGTTACTTTTAGTTTCATTTTTCTTCAAATTTTCATACTTCATGTTTATGGGTGCTAGTTTTACAGTAGGTGTGTGACACCACACGCATACACAGGGTGATGTGATGCATCTAGTGTAGTAGCATAAGTTAGTGTTAAGTGCCTGCTTTGCTTGCCTTCTCGCTTACAACTAACTGCCGCTGGCTAGCCCTCGTTGGTGAAAAGGTAAGCCCTGTGCGTAAGTCTTTCCCTGCCAGTACACAGCCTCTCTATCATCAAGACTCCTGCTGTGCCTCCTCGTAGCCACACACGGTAACTGGGTGTCTCGCGGCCTCAGCCCAAATCAGCAGGGAATCTCAGAGCAGCAGTGAGCCCCAGAGGTACGGCGTGCATGCCGACCAAGTCGGCATATATATATATATATATATATATATATATATATATATATATATATATATATATATATATATATATATATATATATATATTATATATATATATATATATATATATATATATATATATATATATATAGTAATGTAAATATGTTGAGTCCAGTAAGTAATTCTTTATAGAAGGTAAATCAAATTTAATGGTTGATCGTACCAATCTAAAAATAATGTATACGAATGCTGAAAATATCATTAATGAATGGAGTGAGTTTTTGGTCTATATCAGTAATTAAAACCTAATTTAATAGGAATTAGTGAAACATGCCGTAATTAAAGATCATCTAAAAAAATCGTTTTATGCTAGTGTTTTGTTTCTATATATAAATAGTTACAGATTCTTAAGGAAAGATAGCTTAGAAAAAATAAGTGTTATAATATTATATTTTAGGGATAATATCATATCCAAAGAGGTAAGTTTAGATAATCATTTTAATGAATCATTGATTTAAAAAATTGCTATTAATCGTGTTGAGCATTCCATTGGATGCTATCACAGAAAAGGAAACAGTTGTATTAAAAATAATATTATTTGTTGAATCAATTAAATGAAATAACTAAAATGTACAAAAATATTTTGCTTTTTGGTTATTTCAATTTTCCAAATATAAATTGGGAATTAAATAAATTAGCAAATAATTTGCATGTTTTTGCAGGTGATTTCCTGAATTCCCTTCATGAAAATTCTTTACAAAATATGTGAGTAAACTGACTAGAAGTAGAGGGAATGAAATACCGAGTTTATTAGATTTAATAATACCAAACAATGATGGTATTATATGTGACATTACGTAACCATGATCCTCCTATTGGACTGTCAGGTCATCATATATTAAAATGGTAATATTCAGTTGCTGTTACCTACTATTCAAGTGAACAGTATTGGCTGAATTACCATAAGTTAAATAAGCATAAGTTAATTGTTTGCCTGCAGAAAGTGGATTGAATCAATCAGCTAAATCAATCTGTTAATGTTTTCAACGATGTATTACTGGACAGCACAAAGAAATGTGTTCCATTACCAAAGAAAATAATAGATTGTAACAAAAAAAAAAACATGGATGAACAGAGCTGCATCAAAAAAACAAACAACTAGCATTTAATTGAGCATTACAAAATACAATTACGACTAATAAAATCAACTACAAAAAGGAAAGAGATAAAGTAAAAAGAGAATTAAGGAAAATTAAGCAAAACTATGAATATAAAACTATAAATGCATCAAAGTCAAACAAAAAAGTATTATTTAGATATATAAACAGTAAGAAAATGTTAGAAGGAACTTTATCAAAAATAATTAAACAAGATGGAAAATTTATTGAATCAGATTTGGAAAATGCTAATATATAAAATGAATACTTCAAAACAATTTTTATTCTTCATGAAGATGATAAATATGAAATATACTTTAAGGAATTCTGGCGTCGTTTGGAGATTTAAACTAATAATATCCTTATTGATACAGATCATGAGATATCAAATATTGAAATCACTGAAGGTGAAGTTCATGAAGTTTCGAAGAATGTTGACCCTCAAAAAGCTGCTGGACCTCATGAATTTCCGGGAAGCATTTTGGAATATAGAGAAAGTCAACTCACCATACCTCTGTCAATATTATTTACCAAATCATTGGAAACACAGTGTATGTATGCCCCTTATATGGAAGTGGGCAAATATTACTCCCTTACATAAGGGTGGAAGAAAATGTGATAGTAAGAATTACTGACCTATCTCATTGACATCTTAGATATCAAAGTTATTTGAAAAAATAATTCGTTACAGAATTCAAAATCACTTAGAAATTAATAAAGTATAATCAAACAGTCAACATGGGTTTACATATGGTCGAATTTGGACTACAGGCCTGCTACAGTGCTTGGATGATTTTTCAACATTTGATGATGAACAGAGTGATTTTGATGCTATGTATCTTGATTTTCAAAAAGCATTCGATACTGATGCGCGTAAAAGGTTAAAAATTAAGTTATTTGATTATAGTATTATAGGTAGACAGCTGGGATGGATAACAAACATTTTAATTGATAGATAGCAGGCTCATGGTCTATTCTGCAAAGTCAATATGGATTGATGTGACAAGTGGTGTTTCCCAGGGAAGCGTACTAGGAGTACCTTTACTCTTTTTGATTTTTATAAATGATTTAAGTAATTGAGTCTCATCCACTTATAAAATATTCGCTGATGATACAAAGTTATATAGAAAGATTATTATAGTTCAAGACAACCTAGAACTTCCAAATGATTTTAAAGAATTATATTCTTGGTCTTCGAATTGGCTATTAAAATTTAATATAAGTAAAGGTAAATCAAGATATGAATACAAAATGAATAATACTATTTTGAGCTGAGGTTAATGAGGAAACGGATTTCGGAATTTTCATTCAAAATAATCTTAAATGGAATAAACAGAGCAAAATGAGTACAAGCAAAGCTTATAGTATGTTAAACTTAATTAAACCCACCTTTGAATATTTAAATGTGAAAAACTTTTCAATACTCTTTAAGGACTATGTAAGACCTCTTTTATAATATGCTGTACAGACATGGTCACCATTTTAACTTAAAGATATTAAGCCAATTGGAAAGAGTACAAGAGGTAGCCACAAATTCGGTGAATGATATAAGAAATCTTTCATATGAGAGGAGATTGGAGAAGTTAGGATTGTTTAGAAGAGGAAGAGGTGATCTTATTGAGGTGTTTAAAATAATGAATGCTATTACAAATATAGACAAAAAGGACTTTTTTACACTGTATGTCATGGATAATAAGAGGTCATTCTTATAAACTACAGGAGAATTATTCAACGACTGATTTGATAAAGAACTATTTTTTAAATAGAGTAAAAGCCAATTGGAATAAACTACCCGAAAATGTTATTAAAAGTAAGACAATAAGTGAATTTAAAATAAAGTCTGACAGATTTTATGATGATTTAATTAAGACGCGAGCAAATACGTACGTGCCGATAGGGGCAGTCAATCCTCGCAACATCAATGGTAACTTACAATGGTAAGTTAATAGTCAATGTGACACCAGTCACCAAGGGGTGGGGAACACCTGCTAATGGCTAAGTCAGTTTAGTTAGCTAAATTTAGGGGAAAGTTTAGTCTTAGAATATGTACACTCTGCTTCGGCAAGTTACCTGGGAGAAGGTGTCCCCATCCTCGTCACCTTTATGAAATTTACCAACTTTTCAATCCCCATAGATCACCTATAGGGAAATACTAGACAATTCCTACGTGAAATCCCCCTTCTCATAGATTTTTTATCAGAGTGAATTAATACGAAAATTCATTAAATCAATTTTTGAGGAAATTTGCTTTCATAGTGCTTTTAAATTCTACAAATTATTTGATGCTGAACTTTAGTCAAACACTCGCTTCTTCCCTCAATTGGGAGAAGAAAGTTGTGACATAAAATCATGGCAATTGTCGTTCTTCTTTATATCTGCATAAAATATGTCACTTTTCTCGAAATATCCATGCCATTAATCAGAGGAATGTGTTTAAACAATTACAATTTTTAAAACATTTGCACTACCCATTATCCATTCCATATTATTTTTCCATACTTGCTCTATCTCTATTTTTCGCACTTTCTTTCTTTGGTCTACTTGCAAGCATTCTTATTCATTCTTCCTTCCCTTTAGGATTCAAGGGCCTTTCAATTTTTGATGTCTCTTCCTTTTCACCTTCATAATATCTTCTCATTCACACAGTGTATTAATAATACAACATCTATGGTGTCATTTGATCTAAAGCGATATCGTAAATATGTCGAATGACGCAAGTCTAAGCAGATTTCAGAAGCTAAATTTAGGTGCATCGATTAGAGGTTAGGTTATCGTGGGGACATATTCAGTAACCTCAGCTTACCCAACCACCAAAGCAGGAAAGTACGTATGGCACAGCAGAACAGGAAAGCAATTTTTTTCTCCACATATGTAATCCACTAAGCACTGACTATTTGAGTAAGGCTTGAAGTTTTGAAGTTCATACACAACAGGAGATGTTGCAATACGAGAGAGCCTAGAATGAACCGAATTCAAGAAGACAACTAGTCTAAGAAGAGACAAAGAATTACCCTCTAAGTAGTAAAGAAAATTGCCTGGCAAACCCTATGAGACATTAATAATTTTGAAGGTGTTACAAAATATAAATTCACTTTCGTTCTTAACCTGGATGAAGTAGGGAGAGAGAATGGGACCACATTTCATGCCAACCAAAACGTGACAGAATTGCTAAATTTTTAGTTCCTCTTTTCTTTGATTTAACTAAAAATGAATATAATGTTAATAATTCTAAGCAATTTATAGATGAACTCAAGCAGCTCGGTCCCAACGGTTATATGGCCAGCTATGACGTTTCATCTCTCTTTACAAACATTCCTTACCTGAAACCATAAACATAATTTTAAATACATTATTTCTTTAACAAATTAGCTTACATTATGGATTTCCTCGGTGTCCGTTTAAAACACTTCTAGAATTAGCTGCCAAAGATTCTTTTTCACTTTTAATAAAATAAGTATTCAACAAGTATGTAGATGGTATGGCCATATGTTCTTGTCGTGGTATAGCTCTATATATCCTACATACATCTATTATATTTGATTTAGAGTGCGCGGGGGTTTCCTTTTTAAATGGTTTGGGTAGGCTGAGGTCCGGTTACAAGGTCAGATCCTCGTAAGGGAGGGCTAGTCCAAAAGATGCTACTTTAAAACTTCTTATTGGTTGAGAGTTCCAAATCTCACTTAGTTACAGGCTATTGTTATACGGCTATAAGAAGCTCGTGGGTCAGAAAGCAAAGGAGTACGCAAAATAGACTTTAATAAATATTAATAATTAAGTTAATATGATACAATAATACACAGTTAATTAAGACACATAGTTACCCAAATGATAATGGAGAACGGTAGACGGCAATTATAAATTTGGGGAAGCTAAAATATTCGTTACGATACCTTGTACACAAATGGAATGGTTGGGGAAGATGTTGGTCGTTTCCTGCGAAGCGGTGAGATGATGGCTGAGTCATTTCAACGGGGTCCAAGGTTAACTTGTTTGTAGTGAAATATTCTTTGGAGATGACAAGGAGGGGGAGCAGAGTCTTTGAGAAGGGAGGTTGGGAATATTTCCGGTGTAAATTCCTTTGAAGAAAACGGAAGGGGAGTTTCTGCAAGACATCAACGGTTTGTTTTATCGGAGATGCGTAATCAAGAGGGTATTACGCTAAGATGAATCTTCACTGAAGCCTTCTGGGTTAAGACTTGGGTCTTGTTTGGAGATGGCGCCAATGAGCGTAGTCGGACGGGTATTCTTACGGGGAGAAGAGTTCTTAACTAACTCTAGGGGGTGGATATTTGTTTTATCTAAGAAGGGATGCTTGGTTTTGTCCCACAACGTTTCCTTGCCTTCGGCGTATGACAAACCCGAATCGAGTAGGAGTAAGAAGGTCTGCACTCGTCAGCGTCTCTCGCACCAATCTGCTCATTTCACGTTCCACGGGTAGATATCAACAGCAGAAGTGAGGGAGCTTACCCCATAGAAGAGGGAGAGGGACTATCTTACATCGTTTTAGTCATGGCGAAACGCGGCCCGGATGGCGATTGTCTCAACCGCTCCCAGCGTGGCTGAAAGGGGGTGGGTGAGGGGAGACTCTCGTCTTGTTCAAATACTTGCCTTGATAAGGGCTACATTCCATGAATCCGCTCCTATACTTTTTCTCGCTTTTGAGCTTCGAAAATGATTTGTAAGCTACACGAGGCCCCTCACCTGGAGTCAATGCTAAAAAGCGACGTTATTTCTCCCATCACTGCTTGTTCCCTCACAGTTCTCCACTTGGACCAACAGTCGCTTACATTTTCATGTGCCATTTGGAAACCAAATTTTTAAATGAGTATCCGAGTGAATTCAAACCAAATTCTATAAAAGATACATATATGACACTTTTACATTATCCCATTCCTCTGCTCAATCGAAAATTTCAAGAACTTCATAAACTCATATCACCCGAACATTTCATTTACAATAGAACCAGAAACAGATAACAGTTTATAGTTTAGGATGTTAAAATATAAAAAAATCAGGGTTGCTTTGTATTTTCTGTTTTCCGAAAGCCAACGTTTAGTAACCTTGGTTTAATCTTTTACAGCTTCGGCACCTATTAATTCAAAGTTAAGGCTTGTAAAACTTTAATTCCCCGTGCTTTCATTATCTGTTCTAACTGGACCCTATTCCATTTGGAAATGATCAAACTTAAAACCTCTTTTATAATAAACAACTACCCACCCCATATTTTTAGAAATTGCACTAGGAACGGTTCAAATAAAGTATTTAAACCTATAAATAATTATAATGTTCTCCGCCGAAAATTATACATTTCCTTTCCCTTTATGGGATACCAAACTAATACTTTTAGGAAAGAATTTTCGAATATTTTGAAAATATTCTATCCGCATTTTAATTTAACGCCAATTTTTGTAAACCCCTTAAAAATTAGTTCTTTGTCCACTGTAAAGGACGCCATTTCCTACATTTTGCGTTCTAGAATAGTATATAAATATACTTGCCCTAAATGTTCTTTGGGAATGTACATTAGATGTACGGAACGTCTTCTCAAGGTTCGCATTGATTCTCACCCTAGGGTCAGTTACAGAAGAGGAATGGATCTCTCCGTCAAAGATAACTCTGTTATCCAATCTCATTCCTATTAATGTAAAATACCTATAGATTTTAATCAATTTAAAATATTATCTGCATCAAAATCTAAAACTGACCTTCTCATAATTGAGTCCCTTTTATTTAAATACAATAAACGTCAGTTAAATAGGGACTCTACTTCCACACCGTTATATATTGCCAGATTAATTTCGTTTTAATTTTTTTTAACTAGTTACCATTAATTAATTACCACTTAAACAACCAACTAGCTAACATTTGGGGGTTTCTTTGTTTGTTTTTTGACCAACCAACTATATTGATAAGAGAACCAACTAATACTAAATCACATTTGTCCTGGTAGTATAAGTTTTAGATTTTATTCATTCAGTTCACAGCTTTCTCCGAATCAGGTAAGAATTTTTATTATATTTATTGAGGTTTTCCTTTTCTTCCAATTGCAAGCTTAATAATTTCCTTTGAATTTATTTATTTTTTAACTTAGTATACAGATTTTTGTCCTTTATATTGCATTTTTGTTTTACTTCCCTGTACATTTTTAGCTTATAGCCATTAATATTATCATTGTTCTCATAATTGCCAAGCAATTGTCCTTATATATATCTTTAATATTCTAGCCTAGACAGTGGGTCCAGAGCCCGAAACGTTGGCAATATATGTTAAATTCCGTACTTGCTTTTTTTTTCCTGATATATATATATATATATATATATATATATAATCAAACAAGCCATGGCTCTGCTACTCTTGCGCTTCTTTACGCTCGCTACCAGCCCTTCGGTCTGTTAGACCGAATCTCCTAGAAAGTTTAAAGGAGAGAAGAGAAAGAATTCATATCATAAGCACGGCATAAATGATACTACTTTAGATATAATACCTTAGAAGAAGGATGTATTTTTGAAGACGGAGATAGCAAATTATTAGGTAGACAAATAGAGAAAGAGATTCAAATTAAATTCATGCCAACTTTTAAAAGTAGATTTCACCCCCCCCCCCCCCCATTCTCTCAGCTAACCCCTTTCCCCTTACTCTCTATAAAAGGTCATTCTAACCAAGAGGAAAATTTCATTAAAAATCCCGTTCTTAAAATATAGATTTATAGATGAAGAATAAAAGATAATGAATTGTTGACCTTCTTCCAATATATATATATATATATATATATATATATATATATATATATATATATATATATATATATTTAAATATACACTGAATGCCTAAAGTAAGTTGACAATCTTTGAGATGTCCATAGAGTAACTGCATGGTCAACAAAAATGAAAGTTAATAAGCTTCATTGTGAACATACAAAGATTTATTATTCTACAGATTTCCAAATAAATATCCTGTAAAAACGTAATTCTATATTAAATTTATTAAAAATGTTAAATGTCTGCGCCGCTCGTGACCCGCCAAACATCAAGATGGCAGTCAAGTTCCTGCTACATACACTGCAGGATGTCGTGTGTAATAGTATTCAGAGCTTTAGTGATTCTCCGCCTGTGTTCCTCTACACATTTAGGAAGTATTTGGATAGAGACCAATCCTTTCACATCGCCACACTGAAAGAAATCGCACGGCGGCAGGTCAGGTGAACGTGGGATCCATTTTAATAGCACGTTGTCTCCATCAACAGCATGCCAGATCCACTTTCCTTGCAGATTGTCGTTGAGAAATGTTTTCATTGTAAGTTTCCAGTGTGGTAGAGCCATATCTTGTTGAAAAATGAATTGGTTATGTTCATTTGTCTCAGGCTCGTCAAGTAGTTAGTTCAGAAGCATCTCCAGATAGTCATCGTCGGTTTTGTTCTACGAAGAAAAATGGGCCATGTACACGGTTCTTTGAGATGGTGCAGAACACATTCCCTATTGATTAGTCGCTTCTTTGTTTATTTGAGGCATATGGATTTTATCTGCTCCATAGACGAACATTTTGCTTGTTAACTTTGCCATTCGTATAGAATGTGGCATCGTCGCTGCAAACAAGCCTGGTTTAATAGTCATCAGCCTCAGGTTTCTTTAGCATATCTAAACAGAGCAAAGTACGCTTTTGATTTTTAAAAGACTTTAAATCGTGCACAACTGGAAACTTGTAGGTGGACAGTCGCAAGCGTTTACTTAGGATACTTAAAACATTTGTACATATATTTTTAGAGTCCGCCGAAACGGTTGCTGAGGTAGGTTTACCATCTCTTCTGAAACTTCTGACCGTCCAGATTATCTTTGCCGCACAAACAGCCTTCCTCTTTAAACTTCTGATACCACGCCAAATTCTGCTTTCCAGTTGGTGCGTGTTTATGAAAGCTTCTAACGAATTCACGTTGCGCATTCACATTTGAGTGAGTTTGGGCGTACTTCATTATACAAAACGTCTTCTCTGTGGCAGTAAACGGCATGAATAATTTTGAAAAGAGAAAGTTACGTAAGACCAGGCAATGGTTTCGCTATAAAAATATATATATATATATATATATATATATATATATATATATATATATATATATATATATATATATAATATAGCAGCAGTAAATAGCTTCGCCACACCCAACTACGGCGAGAGCTTGTGCTTCGCTACTAAGATTAATTTCAAATCTTAAAAAAAGATGCCATGGTTAAATTTTTATGAATTTTCTGGACTTCATCATTTTGTAATTCTTTGGGTTTTGAAAAATTCACAAAATTTTCATACTTATATTTATTTCTGAACTTCCCCATTCTTTTTGTTGATATTATAAAAGAATTATTAAAAATAACTTTGATCCAAAACATGTCATAACCAAACTAAGATGAAATTATTATTCAAATACTCAAAAAAATCCCCTTCTTAAATTACAGTTAGTTATGATATATATATATATATATATATATATATATATATATATATATATATATATATATATATATATATTAAAAAGAAATTATGCATGACTTAGATTTTGAGAGTTTATTTCTGAGGTTTCTTATCCAATCAAAGGTACTTCTTGTGAGAAGTGAGCCATGCGGAGTTCAACCTCCGAGTGGCTTAGGTTGTGTCAAATGTTTCTAGGAAGAACAGAGGGACGTCAATATGAAAGACCACAGAAGTTCATGTCCTAAATGAGGAAAAGGTTCTGAAAAAAAATTAAGAGGATATTGGACCAGTTAACAGGTCGGTGGCTATATACCGATGCGATGTGTTTTTATGTGCTGTTATTTCGACTGGGAGGGCGGGAGGAGAAGGGTGCGGCAGATAGAAGCGCGTTCTTTGATACGTCGCTCGTGTTGATGTTATATTAAATATCTGGATGTGTGGTTACATGTGTACATGGAGCGTTTGTGTATATAACGCGTAACGTGTGAGTTTAAGTGTAGGTCATGTGGGCTGGGTGGTGTCGGGTCTATTAAGTATGTTACTGTGGTGCACTTATTCGGCCTAAGGCCGCGAATTTAGTCCACTACGGAATTTCGGGACTTCGGAACTTTGGTTTTTTGATCTCTTAGAATTCACCAAGAGAGAGGGTGGCGATGCTTCATCCTTCATTTGTGTAGGTGAAGGAATCGCTGGTTTTGTGTGCAAGGTAAGTCATGTGATTTGAGGGCAGGTGTGAATGGTGGGGTTGTAGTGGATTAGGATGAAGAGGCCAGGGTGGGGTTGATAAGAGTGGTAAGAAGAATGATAGAGACTGTGGAAAGTGAGACTATAGGTGCAGGCAGTGGGAGTAGAGGTGCAGGCAGTGGGAACAGAAGGGTGTGGTTGGGAGGAAGGTGGGGGACAATTGAAAGCGAGGTAAAGATGATAGTAGAGAGGGTGGGAAGGTTTGCGGATATATTGGAAGGACGCGTAAGGGCAAATGAGGTGGAAGAGGCCGGAGTAAAGGGAGTGGGGGCAGAGGAGAGACGCTGGTAGGGGTGGACCCACCAAAAGGGGTGAAGCTAGCAAAGGGGAGAGGCTTAGGACGGGATTGTGTGTATTCGGATGTAGGGAGGAGCGATGGTCCTGAGTTTTTATGTTCTTGTATTATGGCAAATACCGTTTAGCTGCATATTGCAGGTTGTCCCTTTGCGGGTATATTTGGGGGTCACTCTCAACTATGTCTTCTGCTATCGCGGAGAGCACGATAGCCAGTTGTGTCCTGGGTAACTGTGAGGTACTTGGTTGCGTGTTGGTGTAATAGAGTGAGTGTGTGTTGATCGGTGTGGTGGTTTGGGTGGCCCCGGAAGTGCGGGTAGAAGCGGCTTATGTTCTTGTGAAAGTGTGGGAGTGGTTTGGATTTTGGATAGTGGAGGTGTTTGAAGAATGTGTGGTTTAATTTTGCCTCCCTAGCTCCGAAATGGCATCCGCGCGTTTGTGCTAGGTCAAAGGTAAAAGGTATGAACTCCACACCAGCCACTTGGAGAGGTAATAAGTAGGTGTTCATCTTAAGTAGAAGATGTGTTTCAAGGAGAGGTCGTCTTTGTGGATGTTTAGGAGTCCATAGAAACGCGGTACTGTACAACCATGTGGTTTAGCCTCTACTTTTGCTCTCCAACTGGCTTTGACAAGAGTTCAGACCTTTGATGCCAGCCATTACACACATGTTAAACAACGCAGTTGATTTCCGTAACAGAATAAAGTGGCTGACACAAACTGAATGGGAATTCCTGCTGTTCTTTGATGTTATCTCTCTATTCGCATTTATACCCTTACACTTCGTGAGAGAAACTGTCTCAATCACCCTAGAAGAAGACTAGCATTTCTTTCAAGACAAAAGCATCAACTAAGATGAGTACCTTTGATGCCAGCCATTACACACATGTTAAACAACGCAGTTGATTTCCGTAACAGAATAAAGTGGCTGACACAAACTGATTCAGAATTCCTGCAGTTCTTTGATGTTATCTCTCTATTCGCATTCATACCCTTACACTTCGTGAGAGAAACTGTCTCAATCACCCTAGAAGAAGACTAGCATTTCTTTCAAGACAAAAGCATCAACTAAGATGAGTACCTACGCTTCATTGTGTTATCTAGAGGAACTTAAATATCCTTTACCATTAGAAGAATAGCACACCGATGTTATCTCTTACTTTTGTCATTATTGTGCAACTCGTAATGGAGAAGATTGAGATAGTTTACAATCACCAACCCATCACCCTTATGCTGTGGCTGAGAGGTCAACCACACGTTTGTTGCCATTCCTAAGGAAGCTGTAACGGATTTTTGTAAGTATATCTATTGCCTCTTTCCTGAAGTACTGTTCCCTACTGAGATAGAGCAACACACAAAAGTACCATTTTGTGATTTTTTGGTGATAAATTCTGCCAAAGGGACTCTATACACAACATTCTACAGAAAGCACACTCCCAAATGCCGTGATTTCCATTTCAACAGAGTTCATCGCATCACACACAAGAGAAACACTGTCAACACTCTGTACAAAAGGGCCTAGGATACATTGCAGTAACTATTAACTACGGAAACAAGAAGGGAGACATTTCAACGAAGTATTATCCGCAAAAACCATCCTGGAAGATTGATAAAGGTACAAAGAGATCGAGACGACGATACAGCACAACGCAACAGGGTTCCACTAACTTATATATACAGGAGGTCATAAATAGCGGCAAGACTCTTTCGTCTATACAACATCGAGGTAGCACACAAACCCAGGAATAACTTAGGTTGACAACTTAACAATTTGAAAGAGAAACGAAGCTGGTAGGAACAAAACAGCTTCGTTAACGAAATTAAATGTCACGAATGCACGTCGTCGTATATAGGAAAAACGGGGGAACAACTGCGAACAATGATATTCGAACATCCGATAGCCTTTACGAAGGATAATCCACTCTCAGCAATTGCGACACAGCAGAGAAAACAGCAACATCACATGACTTGAAAAGAAACTAAAGTGTTGGCACGATCCACAGAAAAGAAAAGCGGAGAGTTCTTAGAAGCCTGGTTTTCCAATGGGAATTGCATCAACAGTCACATCGACATTCCAGGTTGCTACAACAGTCTCACATAGCAGAACCATTTCAATGCTTTTATTTTAATCGTATTTAACTTTATCTTAATCTTGTCATTTGTTCTTAGTCGATATATTCATAACCACATGATATGCTACGATCAACTTTACTTATCACTTCACCCTTGACAATGACCTCTTTACCATACTCTTGCCACATTGACCGAAGATTCCCGCCTTGGCTTGGTTGACTCTAATTCTTATTCCACAGCATAGTTACAAGTAAATGTCTCCACCTCACTCACAAAGAAAAGCTTGCCACACACACACCAACCTCGACTTCTCCACCAACACAAGTTAAGAGTAACGCATCCTTACCCTTTCTCTCGGGACAATGATAGAAGAGTAAGGAGCGTAAGAGTCCGAAGCCTCAACCACCTGCACATGCAGTCCATTTCCTGTCTATGCTGGCGCAATGCACTAAAGCTGACGAGTAGCATACACATTAGTGTGGCTCCGTGCAGAACCTGAAATTAAGAGGCATTTGGGATTTTGACGGAGTTACAACTTACGGGGTTTAACTACCTAAACAGTGGCTCCGGCAGGAGCACAGAGGGATTTTTTACCCTCCTCTGTGTAGCTTGGAGTAACTCAGAATAACTAAAATACTCTTGAGGAGAGGCACTTTCGGATGGGTGTTGTTGATTCGCCCCTCATTTATCATTAAGTCCGCCATGTGTTTACACCCTTTTAGGGAGCCCATCCAGGTCCATATTCATATTTTCACCTTTCCTCTTAGTCACACTTAGCTGGGTGTGTTCAACAGTGTGGTGGGGAACTTTCTTCATCCGCTCCCGAACCTCACGTACACGCATAAAAAACTACACAAAATGGGTAGTACAACCACCCTACACCTTGGCTACAACAAAGATACAATGTATACACTACCATGCGCCGAAACATTGCCAACTCTCATGTACACGCGACACCCCCATCACCAATATCATTAATAGACAAACTGGACAGGCACTGTTTTTCAGGTCTCCAATCCGGTACCCAATCCGGTACACTGACTCACACGCTCACACAGATGCATATGCCCACACAACACTGAGTACCTCACAGCAACCGCCATGTTCTCCGCGGCGACAGAACACTTGTTAAGGGGTGACCTCAATTATACTCCGAAATACTTAATCTGCTTTTTGCAGGGAATAGACTCGGGTAAATCGTCTTTCCAGAGACAGTTTTCCGCAAATACAAGAAAACAAAAACGAACGACCACCGCTCTACCCTACAACGGAATACAATCAATCCCTTCCTAATCTTCTCTCCTCCTCCCACTTCTCTCCTGCTATCCATATCCCTTTGGCTCTGGCATTTACTACCTCCTTACCCCTATCCTCCCTCTCAATATCTCCAAATCCTATCCTACGCCCTCTCCCATCGTCTCCCCACGATTACAACAGTCCTCACCCTTCCTTCCGTAATACCTACCCTTACTTTAGTAGTCCTATCCTTTCTCGCGTTCTCAACATTTCTTAACGTACTGACATCCTACCTTCCAAACCAACGTACTACAGCACCATTCGCAATGCCCAAAGAAATAGCAAATCTTACTACACACGCACCACCCTCGACTCCTCCACCTATATAGTTTAAGGATGCTAATCGCCACTCTCTCTCTCTCTCTCTCTCCTGGTGCAATGCCAGAAAATCAAAGAGTAAATGATTACGTAGTCAAGAAATGCCGTCTGTGCACTCCGTTTCCGGGCTTAGGCCGGCGTAGTGGACCAAGGTTGACAACACACACAATAGCCCAGACTTCTACGACTACACGATCGTATATTGTCTTCCAGGTTGCTCCATCTGTATTTTTTATATTCACATTTGATTTGACAATCTAAAGCATTCCGAAGTTGGACTACATCTGTTCCCTTTTCTAAAAAGGACCTTAGCTTGGGTCCAAAGTCACCAAAATAAACGATAAAAAAACTCATTCGTGCTTAATATTTCCTTAAGCACGTTTCTTGAGCTACAAGTCTCTCTCTCTCTCTCTCTCTCTCACTCTCTCTCTCTCTCTCTCTCTCTCTCTCTCTCTCTCTCTCTCTATATATATATATATATATATATATATATATATATATATATATATATATATATATAGATATATATATATATATATGTATGGATTTGTGTGTATAGGTCTAGTTATTTATGTAGATTATATTTTATATGTACATATCTGCATCTCCATCTTTTTTCTCCTGTCCTACCATATTATATTATCATCTCTTTTTGATCTTATACTTATACTTAATCCTTTTTCTGTTGTTTGAAATCCTTTGGGCAGTCTCTAGTTATTTTTAACTACCTGGTCGTAATTAGATTTTTTTGGTATTTACCTCACTATTTTGTAACTTCAGACCCTCCTATTTTTCAATTAAATGTAACTAAGTAGTTTTTGGATTGGTTAAAGTTTTCTGTTGGTCGTTTTCTCTCCTTACCATCTTGCTCATATATTAGTTATATATATATATATATAATTTTTCTGAAAAATATATTTTCCTAATTGCTAAAATCTCCGTGCAGGGGTGAGGATCGAAGCATGCACCTGAGGCAGCGAGCAACTGCTTTAATCACAATGAAAACAACCCCCTTAGCCTTAGTCCACTCGACTACGCGGGAGAGCAAAGGTTTTCTCGAATAGACAAGCTCTTGGAAAATACCTGGAAAGCTCGATCGGAAGGTGGATTGAGAAATAATTTCATTGAGAGTTCATAGGAAAAACTAGAAAATGAAATAGGAAAATACAATTTTTCGAAGGAAAAAAAGTATATTCCGGTTATCTTCTCTTTCTTTGCAGTTTGATTCATTTATTTTGATTATCTTCTTGCGTTCATGATAGATATACACTGGATAGTCGACGTGGGTTTATCCTTATTTATCATTATTCCTTAGAATTTTCCCTTAATTCTCTCGTTCACTTCTTCCGAGCCACCCAGCAAAACGGCTAAAACTTTGTCTCTTCGAGAGAATTTTTGTTCTTCTGTCTAGCCTAGTGGACTACGGCGTTGTTTTAATTGAGGTTAAAGCGAATACAAACTGCCTCAGTGAGCTTGGTTCGGTCGTCATCCCTCCATTTATTTTTTAGCAATTAGGAAAAATACAATTTCCCGAAGAAAAAAAAATCAGTCTCTCTTCTCTTTTTTTGCGGGTGATGGGAGGCTCTCTATTTGAATGAAAGTAAGGTGGGGCTAGGTTCGTTGGCATGGATAACTCCAACTACATTTAGTTGCCAAGCAGTTTAAGTTGATTTTGGTTAATTTACTGACTGCCTCGCCTTTGGCAACTCCGTTATTCATATATAACATTACTAAAATTGTTACTTGAGGTAGTTCGATCATTATTTACATACAGGAAACATTCAAGAATTGTGATAAGGTTACTATCCAATATCTATCCAATCATGTCAAGAATAAGGATCTCAACACTTGGAGGGGTCGCTATTTTTGAAGGGATAATTTGGATCTGGCTATTCTTGAGAAGGGAAGTGGAATTTTGGGCATCATTTATTGACATGGGAAGTTTAGGTTAGGTTACGTTCTTTCAAGTTTAACCTAACCAAAATACAAACGAGTTCGGAGCCCTAAAATCAATTAGCCACTGATTAATGGCGAGCCAATAGAAATCTTTCCACTAATACAAATTACCAGCCAGAACGGTTGATCACTCTTAGCACGTCGTTAATCCACACGGAGACATTATTACAAAACATAATTAATCGTATTAAGAAAGACATAGTTAAAACTTAACAATTTACAAAAGTGAATTTTTTTAACTTATTTAGAACAGTTTTTGTGGATGGAAAGAAATAAAGTAAACAGGTTAATTAATTTCAGTAACACTATGATCTCTCAAATTCTATTTTAATAAATTACTATACCGTTCACTTTCGTTAAAGTGAAGGTAATTTATGTTTATATTTTTATTTAGATGACAATTATATTAGAGTTGCTATTTAATGACATGGGAACTTTTGATGTCGATATTCTTGACGTAGTCAAGGTGGGTGCATATTCTCGACATGAAGCTTTCTATTTAAGCTTATCCGTTAATATCCATTGGAGAACTACTTGACTCATGTTATGGGAATACCTCTGTCAATGATTGGTTAAATGTTACTTTGTTTCTATAATTATTAACTTTATTATAGCATTGTCGTAGAGTCAAGGTCATTAAGTGACCTTGTACTGACTCTCCTCAGACGGAACAGGGAAAGGGGGGAGGTAAAATAATGAGGACAATCGGAGTCCCTAAGGAGGTGTAAAAAAAATAGTAGGTAATCCCAGGAGGGAGCAGATGGTGGTAAGTGCTTCCGCAGAGGAGATGCTTCGATCTTTTTCAACGGCACGGCCTCGGGGAATCAGGTGGTCAAATCTACTAAAGTGAAGACATAGCTGTGCCCTTCACTGGACGGGGGATGTATTGAACCGATGAGATAGTTGGTGACACGGAAAATGGCTGATAAATTAGAGGTTATTTCTGCAGCGGTGGGGGGTTACTTCTTCCTTCGTGGCCATTCATTGTCAGATATCGCAGGACCTACAATAGCGAAGGATCTCATTATGGGCACCTGGCCAATAAACTATCTAAATTTCCTTTGGGCGGTCTTTGTGTTGCTAAATTGACCTGAAAATGAGCTATCATGGGCAGTGCGTAAGATGTGACCAACGTGTGTACATGGAACACACGATAATTTAGTCCGGGGGTCACCACTTTGGAGCACACGTGGTAAAGTAAGCCGTGGGTAACAGTGTAGGAGATTACCTTGGCTCCTTGAGTGGCTTCTTGTTCTTTATCCTGGGCCTTGGCCCAAAGTGAAGGGAGGGAGGCGCAACTGTTCTAGCTCTTGGCGACGTCTTTAGATATGGCGCTCTCGAATTCTAAAGAGCAGGGTGTTAATAAGGATGTGGACGCCTCTGAATCTTTTACCTTTTGGGAATGGGTAACTACGGGTTGAGCAACAGGGTTGCAGGATAGCCATAGGCACTGGCCAATAAGGACGGAGTAGAATTTAATAGGAGCCGCTACAACTTCTGCCCAGCCAGTGAAGTACGCACAATCGATGAAGCACTTAACAATGGGGAAACGATTGGCATGCCCCAAGTAATCGTGCACGACAGTGAATTTATTGTGGTCCGTGGCTACAGGGGGAAACAGCTTATCTGATAGCACTATACAAGTGCACCCTGTATTTCTCACAAGGACAGATACACGACAGTCATTAATCGTTCCCGATTCGAATTTAAGGCCACCAGGGGTATTCTTATCAAATAAAATGTTTACCTTGTGTCCGGCGGCACTTGAGGTGCTTGGGGGAGGAGAGGATTCCGGTGGTGATGACGTGGATGCTGATGTGGCACAGATTTGTTAATTTTCGTGATAGGAGTTACTTCTGAAATGAGAGTTCTGGGACAAGTGGGTCTTCACGTGGCCTTCCACACCACATGAGAAACAAATGATTGGTCTCCTGGGAAAGAATAATGTAGAAAGGTTCGACGCGAATGGTTTTATGTCTCGATGTTCGGACGAGAAGAGTGGTTTTGACTTTGAAGGCTCAATTACCTTTACAAACTTGCTTGCATTTTGCGGGATGAATTTACTCTTGTTTAAATTGGGTTGGATAGAAGAGGGTGCCATCTTCTTACCTTCCTTCGGGTAGAAACTATAGCTAGCCAAATAAACATCGGCCTCTTCTAGGTAATCTTTGAACGTAAGGCATTTCCGGCCCTTTACGAAGGACCTGATTTCGGGCGAAAGTGTAGCCGACATCTGGTCCCTCAGGATGAAGTCAAAAATGGCATCATAATCATGTGGGACCTTTGATGCATCGAGCCAAAAGTTGAGGTGACGCTGGAGGGTGGATCCAAACTGACGGTAAGTTTGTTCTGGCTGAATGCGGGCATGCCTATATTTGAATGGATAAAAGTCTAAAGGGCATGTAGTACGCCACTAGTAATTCGGATTTTAATTTGGAGTAATCAATTGTCATTTCCGTGTGGAGAGAGCAGGTACGTCGAAAAAAACATTTAGTCCAATTTTTATGTTAGGTTAAAAAAAAATTAGAATAAAAAATAGCAGGGTTAAAAGCATAAATCACAACTTAAATCAAAAGAAAAAGCACGCTTCGGTATCGGCAGGAAGCCCGACTCCCTTTGGCGCCCGAGAATGTAACTAGCACCAAAAAACTACATATATACAGTCAAGGAGCCCCATCCCCCGCTCTCTCTCTAAAAATATAATCATGACAAGATGATGTGTGTTTAAACCCATGTCGAGTGCTAAGCCCGAGTGGCAGCGAACCCACTCGTCACGGTATCGAGAAACAACTATTGTAAGACCATAGAAATTTATAGTTGTACCCGGCTGATCAATTCTTTCTTTCTTACGTTCTACTTAACCACTAGCTTAAGTACAACAGAATGTTGGTTAACACTAAACATTGCCGACGGTGAAGATATCAATGAATAAGGACATAACTCTGTAGGAGTGCGAAAATGTATCAGAGAAAAAATCCTCCAACTCGATAATATAAATAGCCGATAAATTTAACAACTCAGAACGGACTACAGCCTGATCGTGAGGCTAGAGTGTTGGCGTTTAAATCCAATAGTACCGCGTTCGAAACTCAACAGTCCAAAACCTTTTATGAAGAAATCTCAAGAAGAAAACGGAAGTTAAGGAAAACGATCGAAGGACCAACTCAACGAGAATCAAGAAGGACCAAGAAATCATCAACTCAAGATAATTGGACTAAAATGAAGATACATCAAGAAATAAATCAAAGATTAAGGACCAACCCGCCTAACAAGAATACCTAAGTCAAGATAAAGGGAAGACAAGCGTTTGAAGAGCCAACTTAAAGAAAATTCCAGGAAACTGCATCGACATAATCAAATGATAAAGCAAGAAGAAGAAAATTCGAAGAGTACAAACATGCATCGAGAAAAGCAAGAATAATATTGATAAATAAATAAAAAGTATAATAAAGAGCCCCCCCCATAACTCTATATTAGGAAAGGATAAATAAGAAAATTCATACTTAAAAGACTTTGATTATTGTTAAATTAAAAGCGAAATCCACAAATCAGATTTTTACAAAAACGATTGTAAACAGGATTGTTAATGAAACTTGTGAAGTTTGGAAAGTGGAGTTGTAAATATCCCAAAGTGAGAAGAATACTTGTGTTTAAAAGATGAGAAGGAGTTTGGCTCTTATCAAGCATCTCTCGTTCTGTAAAAGAAGCCGTTTTATGATTTTTTTATCTTCAGGTTGCCTCTTCTTAGTAGTTATAATGACGGCTCGTAAATTCCCCTGTTTGGCATCATGTAGTAGAATTTCCCCTATTCACCTTTGTTTATGTCGTGTGCGATTTTCAACGGCAGCCTCTTATATCATTTTATGACCCGAATTTTGGGGAGGCTTGCTAGAATTGGGTGTTTTTGACTTTCCTGCCTTTTCTTTTATGGGCAATTTTTTCTACTGAATGGAACTAAATGGTGCCATGGACCTGGATATGGGATATAATTTGTTGACTTCCTTCAGTCACCCGTAAGGAAATTTTGTCCATTGGCAATTTACAGAAATCCGTCACTTTATGAGTTCTCAATTGTGCTGATGCATCAATGAAAGAAGGTCATTGGTTATTTATGTCATAATTTTAGAAAGTTTTCCCTGGGTTGTATTGTATTGATGTTTAAAATCGTTTGTAGGGACTTTTCACGTTATAAACTGAATAGTATATTCAAATTGAATCGTTGAATATAGAGTTTAGTAAAGATAAGAACGAATGAGGATATTTAGAGGCAACTTATGGATCTCAGCATAGATTCTGAAACTGAAGACAATCTACTATTGGAGGGGGTCTACGATAGCGAGGAGGAAGATACGTACATTCCCACGTTATCTTCAGAATCTTCTGAAGGTGAAGAAGATTTAGCTGATGAGGAAATGATGCAGATGGCACGAGCAAAGCGACAAAGACGATCAAGTACACCAGCACCTTCTCGTCCACTAGCTCAATGACCAAAGATGGCCTCTCTGCATGTTCTACGGACTAATCAATGCAGCGACCATCAATGCATTCATCATCTACTCATGGCACTGAGAAAGCAGAAATGAAAAGGTTGGCATGCGTTCGCACTTCATGCAAGAGTTAGTTCTGCAACTTATTCGGCCTTGGAGTGAAAATAAACTGACCCAAACATCACTCTCAAGAGACCTCAAGAAAACCATTGCAAATGTGCTCAATATAAATTTCTCTTGCAAGACAATCACTCCCCTGTTATATGTCAAATAACGCTGTGTACATTGCACAAGACAAAAAGATAGAAAAAGGAGAGTGGTTTGCTATGAGTGCAAAATGCCAGTCCGTGGGGTAGATTCTTCCCCATTGTGCCTTGACTGTATGTGAACTCATAAGAAATATGGCCTCTAGTCTGTAAGGAAAAGAAAAGGAAACATTTTATTTTTAGTTTTTTACTTTATTTTATTTTCTTTAGTACCGTGTAAACATTAGTTTATAAAAAAGGCCTTAAAAACAATTACAAGTGCATTTTTATTAGAAATAAGAAACAATTTACCTCATTCTTTTAATTTTACGGAAAAGGACGGAAAAATATCTTTTGGTTAGTACACATTTTACATCTTTTATTTTATGATATTTTTCACTTTTTTTATGATGTGGTGGGTTACATTCACAACAACTGACAGAAATACTAGGCATGCATTACCAACAGGCACGCCAGGTCTCACGTCATTCTCTGTGATAATTACAACACTATTGGATCAAACTCATATTTATACTAAAATATGTCTATCTTTTATTTTTTTATTTACTATATTGTTAATTGGTATGAATTATAAATTAGTAGATTTTTTATTAAAAATAAACTAAGAATAGATAAAATAGTCATTAAAGTACCATAAAATTGAAAGCGAAGTAGCTATATATATTTTAAGTGTGGGGTCCCGTGGACCCCACGATACCAATTATGTTACGCGCAATAACGCTACAAATTAAGGGTTTAAAAAAATAAGTTGGGCATCGAGAGAAACTTGCACAAAAGAGGCGTAGAGTGGGAAGGGAGGGTGCATTTCTCAGCCCACTATCTTGGCATAGCCCTTTGATTCCTATTTGAATCCTCTTCGAATCCTTTAAGACACAGATCGCTCTTGAAAGACCCCTCTGTTCTCAAAGGAAGAGACACTCTCTACTCAATCTTGTTTAATTTCATACATTTTCACCCAACAAATGGTGTAAAAGGAGGTTAAAATTTATCAAATTCACCGTCTTTAGTCGCGTGTACGCGATTCTATAAGTCACTATATCGGTCCGTATATAGATCGGTCAGATGTAATCATTTTACTTTTCAATGAGTTTAATAACAATAACATCTTAACTCTTCGATCGATTCTAACGAGGATTGAAACCCTTTCATGTTGCTTTAAATTCTCTTTCGAATGATATAATTGCCAATGTCATCCTAAGAATAGTAAGGGGATTATTAAAAGAAAACTAACTATGGGAGGATTGCCCCACTTGTTGAAAGTTTTGAAGGTCGTATGGTCAGAAGGTCATATGGTTATATGGTCATATGTTGCCCTTGTTATAATTAATTATAAGTTTTCGGGCGTATTTGGGCTAAGTTAGATTATATTAGGACAATTAACCAAAATAATAACTGAGTAGGACTCCAAGCTAGGAATCTATCAGCCATTAAACTTTTGCATTTCTTGTTGAAGCTCGAGATATGTATTTTCAACTCGGGGACACCCTGTATAATTTTAATTCTGAATTTTATTTCAGCAGGGCTAAAGTTGGATCTCTTCTAGATCTGGCACCTCAACTTACCTACCAAACGCATCCAACTTAAAGAAAAAATAAAATGGAATATTCGGGGATGGAGGTTGGGGAGAATCTAGAAGAGATTCCTATTATTTTTATATGATTCTGAGAATATAAATCAAGTTTGAATACACTGGTTTGATTTGCATATTTATGACCCGAAATTTAGACGGTGATTTATTTAAAAGTGGAAATTTTTGTATGACGGATGCAGCAGTCTCGTCGCGTTCTTATGCGAGGCTATATTCCTAAAGCTTTAAAAAATTGTCCTTCATTTGGTGTTTTATGATGACAATTTTTTACCGTTGTGTGCTAGTATCGGAGCTTTATAGCCACTACCACACTCTTTTTTACTTTAGTTTAGTTTAGCGTTTTGCTCAGTAATTCATACCATACTTATAATAATAATGATATCTGACACAAATGAGTAATAATACAATATACCTACATACATGGTCAAAGGTTTTAAGACTAGTATAGATTATTTAATCATTAGCTTAAGAGATTTATGTGATAGGATTAATTATTTATTATTTCAATTATTGCAGGTTAAATAGAGTCAGCATTTCACCTAAAAGAAAAAACAGCGTTTTTTATCGCTGAATCTAAATGGCGCTCTGCTCGTATTTCTGTAGGTGAGTTTCGGCCACTGGAGATCTGCTATCAAATTTAACGTGTAAAAGGATAGCATTTATGAGTTAAATAAATGATTTTGTGTAATTATAGTCTATTTCGTAATATATTTTGGTAAAAATAACTGTTTGAATCTTTTTTAATTACAGAAATTGTTCTTTCTAAAGAATAGCGTTCAAGCATTGTTGCCCTGTGCCAAAGTAGCCTGAAATGCAAGAACATAACTGCTAGTGTTTTGCATTATGGGACAACAGCCTTCAGATCATTACTGCCTGCAAAAGGACTCGAGATACTCTTGAGAAGAAGGTCCGAGGTCAAAGATCAGCTCACCTTTTGTGCCAAGCATGATCTGGATTGGAGAGAATCAAGTGTGAATGTTTAAGTGCACAAAGAGAGGAGCGACCCTATCGATAATGCTCTCAGGTCGAGAAGGGTGAGAAAACGCCTCAGCTCAATATTGGACAGGGAGAGAGGAAGGACAGGGGAAGGGGAATGGAAAAAGGAAGGGGAAGTGGAAGTGGAAGGGAAATGCAAAGAGAAATAAAAATGGAAAGAAAATAAAAGAGAAACTAGCATTCACATCAGGGGATGTGAATGGTAGCCTAGCGTCAAGCATGTTGGCCATAGAGCACTCGATGGGATAAATTCGAGCTGCTTATATTATTTCACTTTCCTTTAAGTTACCAAAGTTTATCATATTTTATTCTGTTTGCTATTTCTCTCTTCGTTCTTTCTTATCTATATATGATCCATGTTTGGTTTTAAAATTAAACAAAATCGCTCGTATCTTCTTCACTTATTTCCTACTGATTAATTAGCGCATAAATATATGTATATGTATATATATATATATATATATATATATATATATATATATATATATATATATATATATATATATATATATATCTCATGAGCGCGAGAAAATGATGAAATAAATCCATCTTCACCGAAGGAAAGAAAACGGAATAATTTTTCTTCGGAAATTGTTATTTCTTACTTCGAAAAAATCTGAACTGGGGTGGGATTCGAACCGTGCACATTGAGGCAGCGAGCATCGCGGAGTGGTCTAAAGGGCGGTTTAATTGAGATCAAAGCGGATGCTCGCTGCCTCAATGTGCACGGTTCGAATCCCATCCCATTTCGGATTTTTTCGAAGTTGGATTTATATATATAAATATATATATATATATATATATATATATATATATATATATATATATATATATATATATACAAGGTGTTTAAAAAAAATTATATCATTTGAGATGTAAATATATCTAAACTACATAGTAAAGGCAAATGAAACTAAACAGGCTTAATATTAAGTAACATGAGATTGATTCCTCCAAATTTGAATGAGAAAATCAAAGGTATGGGGATTCTATAAACGATTTTACAATTGTTAAATATGCGCACCTCCTGAGACACGGCACACGTCAAGTAGGTAGTCCAGCTCCTCCAAAACACGCTGCAGCATGTCTTTGGTAACAGTCTCCAGTTCGGTAGTGATTCTGTGCTTGAGTTCCGCTAGATTCGCAGGAAGAGGGGGGGACATAGACCAGTCCCTTCTTATAGCTCTAGAGAAAATAATCGCAAGGGGTCAGGTCAGGTGAACTTGGCGGCCATTTCAACAGCACATTGTCTTCATCACCAGCACGCCCGATCCATCTCCCTCGCATATTATCATTGAGATAAGCCCGCACAGTGAGCTTCCAGTGAGGTAGAGCCCCGTCCTGTTGAAAAATGAAGTCTACTTTCTCATTAGCAATGAGCTCATCAATTAGCTAGTTCTGAACCATTTGCAGATAAACATGGCCGGTCACATTTCCTTCAAAGAAAACCGGGCCATGCAGATGGTTCTTGGAGATGGCGCAGAACACATTCACTTTCGGTGAGTCCATCATTGTTCAACTGTGGCATGGGGATTTTCTTCACCACAAATGAGTACATTACGCTTATTGACTTTAACATTCGTATGAAGTGTGACCTCATCACTGAAAACAAGACGTTTCTTGAGCTCGTCTTCTTCAAATACTCTTGCATATCAACACAAAATTGTTTGCCCTTTCGCTTGTCATGTGCCGTTATGGCCTGAACTAGCAGCAGCTTGTAGGGTTTCATTAGCAAACGTTTCCTCAGGATGAGCCAACTGTCGTTGGAGGAATCTGGGTTTCGAGAATTGTCATTCTTTGGGACTTCTTGGGGCTTCATAAGAGTTTTTGGTTAACCCCTTCGGCCGTCTCTTCCAATGTTATTGGTCTTCCAGATCCTTTTGCACTGCACAGACAGCCTTCCACTTTGAATTTTTTGTGCTAAGTCCAAATCTGCATTGTCGTTGGTGACTGTTTAGAGAACTCTCTCACAAATGCAAGCTGCATAGTCTTGTTTAACTGTGTTAGAGCATACTCTAACACACAAAACGCATTTTAACCTCCAGTTAATGGGATTTCTATAACTGTAAAGATAAAACTATCAAGCATTAAACTAAAACTTTCTACACGTGCTGTTAAAATTTGAAGTCATTTGAACAGGAACTGGCAAATTTTTTTGATTGCAAAATGATAGAAATTTTTTTAAACACCCGATATATATATATATATATACTCCTATATATAAATATATATATATATATATATATATATATATATATATGTTTATATGATAATAATAATTGAAAATCACATGAAACGTGATATATATATATATATATATATATATATATATATATATATATATATATATATATATATTAAAGGCCTAAGGAAATGGAAATAGGTAACACAACCCGGAAAAAAAATAAAGAGAATATTACATGAACCAATGGAAGCTTACGAAAGAAAATGGGAGATGTAGAGAACGGAAAGAGAGGGCAAACTATTTTAACCGTTAAGTGAAAATAAATAAAGAAGTATGATTTGAACCCCTGTCATTAAGCGCTCATCGCTTATATGACCACCACGCTCTTTGCTAGAGCTACCATCCTTAACCCCCAAAATGGTTGATTCAAGAAGCCGTTTGAATAACGACGTGTTGGTTTTTATACAGTGAGAGACAAGACAAGTGTTTTTCTAGTAGAAGGGGACACGGGGTTTTTGTTCGTAATAGTTGAAAATCAAATGAAACGTGATATATAGATGTATTTAAAGGCCCAAGGAAATGGAAATTAGTAACATACCTCGGAAAAACACTAAGGAGAATATTACATGATCTAATGAAAGCTTAAGAAAGAAAATTGCGATGTAGAGAATGGAAAGATAGGGCAAACTATTTTAACCGTTAATTGAAAATAAATACAGAGGTAGGATTTGAACCTGTGTCATTAAGCACTCATCGTTTATATGACCACAACGCTCATCGCCAGAGCTACCATCTTCAACCCCCCAAAAAGGTTGATTAAAGAAGCTAATAGTTTGCCCAATCTTTCCTCTCTCATTATCTCTCATTTTCTTTCTTAAGCTCTCATTGGTTTATGTAATATTCTCCTTAGTGTTTTTCTGGGTTGTGTTACCATTTTCCATTTCCTTGGACCTTTAAATGTATATATATATATATATATATATATATATATATATATATGGAGAGAGAGAGAGAGATTGAGATATTACGATTAAAATAAAAGAAGGATTTGCTTTTTAGTAAATATTTTCTACACTATGCTAATTTAGGCTATACTTGTTTAGGATAGTTAATGCTAGGCTAGGTTATGCTAGGCTATGCTAAGCTATGCTAAGCTAGACTACGCTAGATAGGGCTATACTATTCTATACTAGGGTAGGTTAAAGTAAAATAGGCTAGAGAGGGCTATGCTTTCTCCTATTCTAGGCTATGCTAGTTAATACTATGTTAGGCTACGATAGGCTAGTTAACCAAGACTATAATTGGCTGAGCCATGCAAGGTTATTCCATTGCTCAAGGGTGCAGGGAACTCTTAAGAAGAACTTGTAATAAGCGCTTCTTGATCAGATTTCTCTCAAAAACATATTTACTTCCTTTAACTTCACCGAGAATCTGCCAGGCCGAGAGGAGCCAACGCTTCTGACTACAGCAATTCCCTCACACTACTTGAACAACTCCTACAGACAAAAACATATCCCATGCCATGACACGCTCCTCTGCATGCTTGGCAGACTTTTTGTAACAGATTTCTGGTTAAATCTGTGACCCACAGCACGTTTAACAAAGTGTCTACCGTCAGACCCAACTAAATTAAAATTTATTTCGTCTCTCGCTGAAATTAATTCTCTCCCAATCTTCATCCCTCCATACAACATGAGCTCTAGCATATTCCAGTCTCCCCTTCTGTTTCTCCTTACTGATTATTGGTTTGCTTGTTTGAGAATGAGCTTGTAAAGTAGATTCATTGATGTGACGGGACATTGTGAAATGGCTCACTTTTTTACACTATTGATCTTAATATTTCCTGAACTTTCTGCATCATTTTCGAAGTGATCGTTCATAGAGAAGTGACAATCGGTTACTCTTCTCGGATAGTGGTTATGCGTGGTGGACTGCATTTTGTATGAGATTTGTAGGTGTGTTTTCTTGTATAACATCAGAACGTTCAAAGTCATTCTCTTGGTTCTCCCTACCTCTCTTGAAATCGAGCAGGTGACCTACCTAAATTCTTCAAGAAAAAAATTATCTGCCGAAACTCAGGAGTCACTTTAACGCGTAGTTTAATCTCTGAAGAGTGATTACAAGTACAATTTTGTTTGTACAGTTCTTATCTACTGAGTAAAATGTTGCCAGATGATTTCAAGAAATTTCTAGAATGTTCCTGAAAAATTTTTCTCTTATTTTACACGTGTCAATATTTTATTTTGTTTGTTTATTTAGTATACTTTGTTGACTATATGATTGTACCGTATAAATTGTTTATAAAATATATTAAATTCATGCCTTTATATACCATGAAAATTTAATTTATTTATGTATTCATAATATTTTTCAAAATATTTTAATATTGAAATATCGTTCTCTTATTTTGCCTGGTGGGGATAACTAGACTATGTTATGGCAATTAGCTAAATTTTTACAGGTTTGATTTAAACAAAGCCTGGCTTAGTAGATGTCGAGTGAAAAGCATTCATGCCGTTGGAGAACATTTCAGCACTTGGCGTCATTAATTAAGTTATATAACATCTAGATGTCACATTATAATCACTTTTTTTTAGGGGACATAAAGCAAAAATGGCTCGTGAGGTCACCAGCCAGAAAGGTCGACTGGCCACTGTGACTCCAGTATAATATTCTGCGAAGCTGCTTCGCTTGGACTTGGTTCAGCAAATTTATAAAAACAAAAAAAAATTAACCTATAAAATAATAAATTTTTGACTCTACTTTACTTTTCATTTTCACTAAATCAGGTTCGATCTGTCCATTACATTTACTTTTTAGGTTAAGCTTAGGTTAGGATATTTAACCAAAAAAGTAAGAAATTCGAGAGTTTTCTCTTTATAAGAAAAACGCGTTTACATTTGTGGATCACATGTGTAGTTCACATTTGTGGATCACATGGCTGTCTCATAGGCAGCCACCCTCATGACGAGACCAGCCATATATGTATATATATGGCTACATAGTCATAACCTAATTATTTTTAATATTTTTAAAATTCTTTAAGTGTATAAGATTACTTTATGTTTTAGAACCTGAAGATGGGTGATACGCCCGAAACGTTGTTCCATAAATATATCACATGTACCTCAGCCTCCTATGTGTCCTTACCTTCACCGTGAAATTGAAGATTAGACTGGTCACCAGCAACTCATATGACTATATATATATATATATATATATATATATATATATATATATATATATATATATATATAGTAGGAATATGAGAATATGAAGATCCATGTGATAGTTCCAAATATTTAATTCCGGACGTTTCGGTCATCAGTAATCACCATCTTCAGCGAATTGGACTCTAATAAGTATACAAGAAATTTATTTAGGGAATTAGATGACAAAATTGCCAAAAAAAACGGCAAACAATTTAATACCATTTACAATTTGTAAAATAAGTCAAAATTAATAAATCAAGAATTAGAAACGAAGCCAGAAAAAAAAGCAAGCAATGAAATATAAGTTAAGCTACGAATATATGATAATGAAAAATTATAAGTGAAGAAAGAAACAATTGAATACAAGGGATAAAGCGATCGATAAATACAAGTTGGAAGAAGAAATGAAAATTAAAATCTTAATTAAACAATATTCCCGGGAGTAACAAATATGAATAATAGACATTAATTAAACTCTAATAGGAATACAAGAGATTTATATAAAGTATTACACGATAGAATAGTAAAAGAATGTCGAACAATTAAAAATAAAAAGTAAGTAAATCCCCAAAGTTCTCTCTTTAGATTTTACTGTCATAGAATAGACTCTCGACGATATACCATATATAACTATTCGTTGAGGGAACTATTCTTATATTTTGAGTGCGTGGTTGTCTGGTTGACCGATGTTATTTATCTTCAATATGCTTAAGAAGTGGAACTGAGCTCAAGGATAATAATATGGCTATCATTAATAAAATAGAGTTTTATTAATTAAACTATCAACAACATACAAAACGGAAAATGTTTACATAAACAGAGAATGGAAAGGGTCGTGGCAATATCTGAATAATCCGATGATTAAGATTTGGGAGAGATTTAAAAAGGTAAACAAATAAAAATTAAAGGGATGGGATGGTTCGCTAAACCATTTAAAACACAGGGTAGGGTTGACGAAAGGTTAAATACTCAAAGGTAATGCTCAGCTTACGTAATTACAAGTTGTTGTGCAGAGGAAGGCGACGCGAAGGAATCTTCGGTCCGCTGGCGAGTTCTAGCCGAAGAGAGGGGGGATTAAATTATCCTGGCGTGACATCTTGGGAATGAGAACCGTTTCTTGACGAACGGGCTTGAAGAACAATGGCTGTTCTAACGTTGTTCTCTTCTGAACAACAGGGGGGGTGAGAACCGTCTCTTGTCTACGGGCTCAAGAAACAATGGCTGTTCTAACGTTGTTTTCTTTCTGAAAAACAGGGGAGGCCTTGTGGACTCGGCGTGTTGGAAGGCTTGGACCTTGGAACTCAAGGGATATTGTCCTCTTCTGGACAAAAATAGTGGATCTCGAGGTAGAGTACCCTGGTTCACAAGGTGAGACCGGATCGGCGTGATGTCTCGCGAAGATAATCTGGATTTGATCTGCTCTAATCGGTAAAGTTTCCATATAAATAGTCGGAGCCATCCCCTTGGCGTAGGGGACAATGGAGTGGGGGCTTCGAGGGACTGCCCCAGCTGCGCCTTGGAACATACCTTATCTGCCCATAAGCCTAACTCAATCTGGCGAGATCGACGAATGGAGGCGAAACGGGGGGGGGGGGGGAATGACCTCCTTGGTTAAATATTGACTCAGGTGGCGATAAGGCGCCCTACTTCGACGCGAAGATGCACGCGGGTAGCAACGTGTTTTTAAACAACATGTGATAGCGGTTGAATTTAAGCGGCCTCAGACCGTTCTATCACAATCACAAATTGTCTCTAAACCAAAAATATTCCTGAAGGTACCATATCTTCAACATTTTACCACTAAATTCAATCAATTTTACTCTCAATTCCAAATTGGTACTTCCCCAATGCCAGTTTTTTCCTATTAATTCCAATCCTTCTTCTATTAATTCTTTCTTTCGACAGAATCAATTACTCCCATTATGCTTGCGAGCTGCCAAAGTCGCTATGTAGACCAAACAAGTCTACAATTAAAATATAGGATTTCTATGCAGATGGGAGTGTCATATAGAACCGACATTTTAATCTCTAAACCTGAACATTCGTCTATAAGGCAACACTCTCAAAAACCTAACCACCACACTTGATCCTGATTCTTTCAGTTTTCTATCTTCCACTTCTTGTTCTCTGGAATCTCTTTTAACGAAACAAATAAACATAAAACTTAATGATTATTCATCCTACCGTAAATTATCCACCCTATATTCAAATAAATAAACATAAAAACAATTAAATCCCCCTACATAGTTTTCCTCTTGGCTAGTTCCGAGCATAGTAATTCGTTGACATTATCAGCTCCAACGTAATAAGGTAAGTTTCAGTCAAAATTTTAGTTTCGTTTTTGTTCTTTGTGTTTATTAAAGAATATTCCCCTTTGAATCCCTTGGATTTCATATATATTCTTGTTCCATTAGTTTTATGTTTATCATTCTTATTTGCTACCTACCTAATGCTTAATTAAATTTTAAACTTTCGTTTCTTCGTTTACTCGTATTTATTGATCGTCTAAAACACTTTTCCCCATATCTCATTTCCTTATATCTGAATTGCAAAACTTATTGACCGCCCCTCGCATGTTAAAATCCCTCTTCGGAGAAAGCGAGAGAAAAGAACAGGAAATTGAGGTGCGTGAGAACGGTAGGCGTTTTACTAACAGTCAAACTGCCGAATGACTCTGATCTCCCCGCCCGCTGGGTAGCCGACTCGATCTGCCTTTCCCAAGGAAGCCGCCAAAGGCCATTAAGCAGCTCTAATAAGAAACTGGCCCTAATGAAATTACGGAAGAGATCCATCAAGCTGATGGTTTGAACAACTCGCTAAGCAAAACACCCGGTTAATCATCTCTGCCTGTCTCTTCATCGTAATTATCCATGTTTCCATCTGTCTACATACCTCTTCCCCTTCTTCAGCTGCCCCACACTTTGGTTTATACGGCACATTTGTCCCTCTCGTCTGTACATATGCCCCATCCATCTCGACAATCTCACATACTCTTCTGCCGGCTGTACTTTCGTAATTTCTCTAACTCTTTCATTTGTCACTCTATCCGCCGTCTTATACCTAATATTCTTCTCAACGTTTCATTATCGAAGGCCAAAACTTTTCATCTGTGATTGCCGTACTATGTATACTACGATTCATGTCCATACATAAGAATTAGCTTCCCCGTACTTTGATAATGTTTTATCATAGTGTGTATTGAAAAATTATTATTATTATTCCACACCGATTGCAACATGCTCATTGCTTGGTTAGCTTTCCTAATTTTTCCTCAAACTCATTTTTTAAAGAACCATCCCTTGATACACTCGTACCAAATTACTTAAAATTTTCTACTTCATTAATATCGTGATAATTTATTTTGCACACTGTCAGGTTTTCCATATTCGTGTTTATTATTTCCGTTTTCTCCCAATTTATTATTAATCCTATCTTCTTTCCTTCTCTTTCTATTACTCTTTACATATCTTCACAGCTTTCTGCAAATTAAAACAATATCATCTGCGTAATTCAAATCGGCTAAATTCATACCTCTCTTCCAAAATATTCCAGTATTAGTTTCTCTTATGACCTTCTTCATTACAAAGTCAATGATCAAAAGAAAGAAGAATGGAGAAAAAATTCAACCTTAAATTACTCCCAATTTAACTTCAAAACTTTCACGCAAACTCCCATTTACCAATACTTGGCAGAAGGTATCTTCATGCACACATTTGGCTATGTTAACAACTTCTTGGGTATTCCATTGTGTCTCATTATTCTAAATAGTGCGGTACAATTTACACTGTCAAAAGTTTTTGGAAAATCCACGAAACACAGGCAGAGCGGCAATTTCTATTAGATAGCTTGTTGCATCAGGTCTCTAACAATAAAGATCTGGTCATTGCCTCCACGACGTTTCCTAAATCCAGCCTACTCATCTCTCAATGTAATACCTCTCCAATTTCCACAATCACTCAGATCTCCATTTTTGGATTTTTTACAATCACCACTTTTTCCACTCTTCTGGCATTTCAACCCTATTCTACACTTCATAGGAAAAGTTCACTAAAACCTTTGGCATCTCATCATTCTCAACTTTAAACATCTCTGGAGATATCTCGTCAATTCTAGGAGCTCTATTATTCTTCAAATCTTTTATTGCATCCTCAACTTTATCCAGTCGTATTTCTCCTCTACCTATATTTAATTCATGCTCTGCTGGTAAAATTTGATCTTCATCAGGTGGGATTGGTATATTTACAACAGATTTAAAAAGCTCTTTCCACCCTTCTTTTATATCATAGTCTTTCGTAAGTACTTCACATTCGCTACTTTTAATCGGTATCTCTTTATTATTTATCTTCTTTCCAGCAAGTTCCTTGATGTTCCTATAAGCAAGTCTCGTACTTTTTCAATCATGCTTATTCATCTGTATCTCAGATGGTTCAGCTAAGACATCAACAAATTTCCTTTTATCACGCTTTACCAACCTTTTAACTTCTGAATTTTGGCTACTGTACTCTGCCCTCGCCAATGCCAAATATTAATTATCGCTACCCATTCTTTCACATTTTCATTTCGCATCTCTTCTCTATTTTATCATATCTCAATATTCCCCTATCAACCACTTCCTTCTTGTCCTCTTTCTGACACCGATGGTATTATATGGCAGCTTCTTTAAAAGCACTTCTTTCCATCTAGTACATACACCCCCTTGGATATCTCTAAAATGGTTAAAGCGTGACGGCGGCAAAGATGCAACATGCATGTTAGCTTAACCGATAGCTTTAGTCTCAGTCAATCAAATACTGCCCCGAAACCCTTCCATTCTACCGAAGAAAGAATTTAAAAACAAGTAAAAACTAACTACACTAGAAATGAAAGCAATAAAATTTTCAAAGAGAATAAATTAAAATTAAATATACTTTTAAGTTGAATTTTTGCTTAGTTTTGCATAAGTGTTTTGGAATAGGTTTTTTATCCAAGTCGTTTTTGTTTTTATCAAGATATATTTGTTTCACAGATACTTATAAATATTTTTAAATAATAAATATTAAAATATTGCGGAATCGTCTTGCAATCGGAGATCTAATTTTAAAGTACAATTTTCCTTTTTTCAAAATTGAAATAAGACGCATCAAGATGCTAAAGTAACTAGGCCTGTACAACTATAGTATCTAAAGAACATAAAAGTAGTCTAGGTTGGCAGTGTTTTAACTAGAGTAGCATGGCCTACACGTTCATTAGTTTATATAATAGATCAATGGCAGCCGTAGAATTATTATGATTCTTTAGGGCTGAGATGCATTGTGGCCTACACGTTTAAAGAGTGGATATGGAAAAGAATCAAACGATGTTAATTTTTCAGTGATCATTTGTAGAGAATTTTCCTGTCCTAGAAACAAAAAATCCCACGCTCTTCTACTGAAGAATGCAAAGGAATAATGAGAGAAGTTACTGAAAACTCGATCTAATTACTTGGTATTTTCAAGATTTTGAAGCTAGTGATGAATTATATCTGAAAATGAAATAATAAAAATACGAAAATTTAATCATTTTAGTTAGGGAGAATATGAATTGTTAAAAGATTTTTGAAAAATTGAATTTTTTAAATTTTACTTGTTAGAAATTGATAATTGTATTATTGGGAGCGGAGGGAATCTCTCCTGGTAACATTAGTGACGCCAGAGCCTTATATGTGAGCTCTAATAAATGATGTGATTAATGGGAATCAGTTCTTTTGCATTTTTATCTATCCGTCATACCTTATTAAGTTTGCATTACGTCTCTCCACGTCAAGGATTAATGTATATAACCTTGTCTTGGCGAATTTCAAGATGGTTAAAAGTATATTCAAGTTTAAAACCTCCGTCTCTTCGTGCGAGCTTAATGAAGTGAAGTGAAAATTACAGTTTGGTTAGAGTCCCACTGTTTCACAACTTCTTCTCCACCCCAACCCCACTATAACATTTCAGATAAATGGGATGAAGGTGGTTGAAAAACAAAGTTTAAAAGATTATGACTATTTTTGATATTGCAATTTTAATTATTGATTACAAAATAATCTAACTTATTTATTGAACACAAAGTAATAAACAAACTCTCTTTTGGGCTTATTTAGCCATTGATACTGTAACTAATACAGCAAATACAGTGTCAATAACAAATTACCAGTGACGTCAACGACAAGGAAGTTAAAGCGACTGAGCTAAATCAACTAAAGAAACAATATTTATCTCTCTTCCTATATTTCTTGATTGTGAAGTTGTCATTTAGTGCAATTCTAAAAAAAAAACATGGATTCTCATTGTCAAAAAAATTATTCTTGGATCCCACGCTCAATCCTCAATAAAAATTTCCAAGGCTATACCAGTGGTCCGTACGCCCCACATTGGGATTTACTGGGTTAAACCTTTTTTTTTATATCCTAAAAAAAAAATTATGGTTAACCTGAAGGAATTTAATTGTGATAGTGACAATCATTGATTGAGATATTAAGCAATTCTTTATAAGATTTTCGAAGTTCAAAGAATTTATAGAGACTCAAATTTTTATAAAGTTGTATTTGAAACGTTTAAAGAAAAGTTTATTACAGGATACTAGTTCCGACAAGCAAAATCAGTTTCCATTTTCAGTCCTTGTAGATTCCAGAAACTAGTGTTTTTCAATTAACACCTCGAGTTACAAAGGATATTTTCTTAGTGAGTGAAAAAATTTATTAAGTTGGAAGACGGCGTAAAGCTGAGAGAAATAAAGTCGAAAATATTTCCGTTTATTCCGGTGGATAATTTGGGATTCAGTTGAATGATTTTCAAAGCATCCAATTTGAATGCAGAAATTAATCAAACCATGAGATGACTTAAAAAACATTGAAAGGAAGAGAATTTAGAATGAATATGAGGTCAAAATGCTGAAAATTAGTTATTAAGGATTTCATATTTATACCAGTCAAATCAAACCATAAAATCTTTGAATGTTATAAGATGGATTTTCTCAACGACATACCCACAGATAGTAACTACAGTGATAATATTTGTTAATTTTTGTTATATAAAATTTCTCTCGGGGGAAATTAGTAAAGTATGCTTCTCTCTACATACCATAAAGTATATATAAGCTGGTGCATAATTCAGTACTCGTATATATAATGGTTGATGTAGCATCAAAGGGCGCATAATAGGAAATATTAAAGTAGATATGTGCTATACTTGAGGGATGACTTTTCATTTTTTAAGCTCTTGAATTTAGAAGGAAAGTTTTTCTATTAAAAAATTATCACTTTGATATAAAATAAAATTTAAAGAAAAATGGGAGACAAGAAATAGCTTGCCAGACCCCGGTCTCTGACCCCCTTGGCCCTCAAAAGAGTGGCTAAGGAGGGAGAGTAAGGCCCAGTACTCCTTTGTAGTCCTCTTCAACCAACGTGTTCAGATCATAAGTAGGGTACAGGCAATGTGGGAACCATTGGTAGAAGTTAGAGGGAGGGAATAAATAATGTTTACAGTTAGTCTAGCGCGAAAATATAGTAAGAGACAAGAAAGTGGACTTAAATAGTTGTGGGACTTGCAGCTTAACGTGGATTCCGAACCGCAATGCGTAGCTTGTATCTAATCTAGATCGATGCTGTTTATCGTGACCTCTCTCCTACATATCAACTGTGAGTCTCTTGTGTGAATTTGATAGTTAATGAAGAATTGTTGCTGAATAAATTAAGAGGTTTTGCCTGAAGACCAGGATAACCTCTGTTCATGTTATGTTGTAGTTATATCTAGCGTTACTAAGTTAAAAATTGCTTCGCGTGAAATCCATAGATTTCTCTTTTGTATCTGTGTTTATTTGTCTCTTTGTAAGTGTAGTGTTTATTTATATATAGTGTTCCAACCTTTATTAGTAATTATTCTTACTAGAACTGGTTTCGGATTTCAATTCTCTTTCTCAATGAGTGGCTATTATTTTATTGAAAAGAAAAACAATTAACAAATAAACGGGAAACATTTGGGGAGCGAGTAAAGGTACTCGATCGGGTCAATGGAGAAATGTTTAACGTAGCAAATATACTTACGTTATCTAAATGCGATTAAATTTTGAGTGGCTTCTTTTTAATTACATTTTTTAAGGGAAGATGGAAAAGATACAATAACATTATTAAGGTTTGTGTTCACTATTTTTTCATTCATTTCGACTGAATAATATTATGTGCCGCATTTTTTTGGTATAATGTTAGTTTGTTAGGTTTAATAATCATTCTTTATTTAATTGAATTGGATAATCATTACTTATGACACAAATTATCACAAGAAATATAACATTTTTTTTTTATTTAGGTTAGGGATGATAAATCAGAGGTCATTTTCGCTAGAAAAATTGTAAGACCTTTGGCAATGAAAGTGAAGATGCAAGAAGTAAGAATAGTTGGAAGATACTTAACCTTGTAGCTTATAGGGAGGCTCTGTACCTCTCCTGTGCAGAACAACTACATATTTATCTGGGGATTTTGTAAGCTTTAATAGATTTATTGTCTTTACAGTAAGTAAATAAGAGTTTACTAAGTCCAGTAGCCAGTAGAAAGCGTAGTATTTCTACTTTGCCATTAGTTTATTATTAGTTTATTTACACTGTCCAACATATTTCAGCCTTCAAAATGCTAAAGGGATGTGAATTGTATTTTCTACGGTTGATTTCATTTTCAACTCGAAAATGAGATAAATTTACTTCATACAGTGAAAGTTGATTGTTTACCAATGTTTTTACCAGACTGTTTAACTATCTTACGTAAAATTTTGAAATTTAATTACTCTAGAATGATAATGAAATATGCCAAAAAGACAATGTAACAATCCTTCAGATTTTTTTTTAATACATATGTGAAAAATAAGGGAAAAATCAGTCCTATAATTAAAAACCATTAATTTTATTTTGGCTTCAAAGTTATTCCAAATGGTCAATGGGAAATAGAAGAATTTATATTTTGTAGTGCCCAATTTTTGGCATGAACAAACCGACCATAAACTTGAAAGCTATTGCTGTTTATTGGACACTCAGAGTAAGTATTTTATTTTGTAGTTAACATGAACTATGTAGATATATAACAATAGGTCTTAGAAAAATTACATCAGATGAATATAAGCAATAAATAATTCAATTAAAACCTATTTCTTTTAGCTATACGTAAAACTACCACGTGTCTGTCATCAATGCTATATCCTAATCTTCGTTTTGCCATCTGCCCAGTACCTGATTTATCCAAACTACTAATACCAAAACCACCTACCAAATTAGTACTTTCTGATTCAATAAATTCTCCAGACAAACATTAGAAGGATGACTTATATGTAGCATAAGAGACAGATTTCTCTCCAAAATCTATGACTCAACATGAGCTAAATGATGTGGTATGTGACATATGTTTGCAAACCAAGAGTGGGGTTTTTGTGTCGTGAGTAATCAAAAAGAAAAATAGGTAAATATTTTCTCATATCAGAGTTGAGAAGTCGCTTAGATGATTTACAGGAAAACTTTTCAATGTTAAACAACTTATGCTTGTTAAAACCACTACCATCCTCAGAAAAAACTCGGATCTCGGCCTCCTGAAGAATCTGAAGGCTCTTCTCATCAAGGAGACCGGCTCGAACCTGAACACACACCATACCAGCTTGGAGCGAATATTGCACCTTTTTTTTCTTAAGAAAAGCAAATCATACTCTGAATCAGACCTATACAAAGCATCAAAGCACTAAGACGAAATTCATTCTTCGCTGCTCACCAAACAAGTACCTCGCCGTAAAAAGAGGTAACGAGAATAGAAACTTCCCATCAATGCCGCCTCAAAAATAACCAAGACTTCCATCTGAAGATGCCTGAAGAAAGGCGAAACCTTTCGGCCAAAATATGCATAAAAAACTCGAATATTATAAATAAAACCAAATAAAATGGATCTTCCTCAGTTGATTTTCAATATTCAGCCTCATAAAAAACTGTATTCGACAGTTAGAACTTGCTAAAATAAAGTTGGTAAAGTCGAAATAGAACCAGGTCTTTAACAAAACATATATATATATATATATATATATATATATATATATATATATATATATATATACACGAGGGGCAGTCAATAGGTTTTGCGAATCGGTAGGGCAAAACAGAGAAAGGGAGATGGCTGATTGTGGGGGTGTTAGGACAAGTTATGACAAGTCAGGATATGCAGCCGCATGCTCCTGCCTCGTCTATTTAAGAAGCAGTAGCTGATCGCAGATCGGCAGTCACAAATTTTTCAACAATAGAGAAGGTTGAGCACCGCGTGCGCAGTGATCAAATCTCGGACCAAGGAAGGCAAGAATGCAAAAGAGATCCATAAACACATGGTTGCAGTGTACACCGACACCGCCCCTTCCTATGCAACCATTGCTCACTGGAATAGTGAGTTCCACCATGGTCGGGAGTTCCTCGGAGATGATGACCGTCCAGGACGCCCGTCAGACGTGACCAACGAGGACAATGTGGCCCGTGTGGAGAGGATGATCCTCGAAAATTCGCGAGTCAAGGTCGAAGAAATCAAGCGAGAACATGGAATATCATATGGAAGTGTTATCAACATCATCGACGACAATTTCTCCATGACCAAGGTCTCTGCCTGTTGGGTCCCTAGAAACCTCACGAAACCTCACGCCCCATGATTGACTTCAACGTCGTCAAAGTCCACAAGGTCAGAGTTGCACAAGCTGCCCTGCTCGAGTGCAGTTTTGAGGAGCTCAACCATCCCCCCTACAGTCCAGAGCTGGCTCCTAGCGACTACTTTTTATTCCCTCAAGGCTGCACTGCGTGGACGCCGGTTTGGGGACGATGAAGATGTCCAGCTCGCCGTCCAGGAGTGGATTGAACAGCAGTCGGGAGATTTCTGGTTGTCGGGAATTCGAAGCCTCAGGGACAAGGGGCACCAGTGCATTGAAGTCAAGGGTAATTATATTGAAAAATAATAAAGCACTTTTCCTCATATCTCGTTTCCTTATATCCGAATTGCAAAACTTATTGACCGCCCCTCCTATATTGAATCTCGCTCTTCATTTTTCTGCATCGATACTTTACTATATTAATCAATATTTTTAGCATCCACTAAATTTAAACTTTGAATAGGATATTATTTTTAAGGTTATCAACATATATTATAAACAACAACTTGAAATAATTATATTAATTACTACACTTTGTCAGCGGTTGGCGATCTTGTTTATAATCCACTTAAGTAAATTCCTCTTTAATCCATAGGCTTTTAAAGTGATGAAAATTATTATATCCTCTATAATATGAAGCAATTTGGGGGAATCTATATTATAAGCTACATATATCGAAGGCTTTATCTATGCTGAAAGTTGTGACAATCGCGAGTAAGAAATTTAGCTAAATACGAACGATGTTGCCTATAGCCATGCTAAGTATCATTTATAATTTTCGTTCTTTGATGGTCCACGATATATTCACTAATAAAAGACTAGTACTGTTTTTCCACGATAGAAGTTAGTGAAATGGGTTGCCAATTTCAGGACTAGTTTTAAATTTGGGGGGGAAAATTGGACTCATATTAATTAGGCTTTTTATAAACTTAGGGACTATACCTTTATTACTTTATCAATTAAAAAGGTGTAAAGGTTTTTTTCGTAGTTTTGTTTCTAAATAATTAAGATAAAATTGATTGACTCCTTGAGGCCACAGCGTTTGGGATATTATTATTATATATATACATGCTTATTTCGTTTATGAATAAAATTATATTCGAAAGACTTCGTCTATTATCAAAGTTAATTACGCCCAAATGAGCATGTAAATTTCTCGTGTCTTCACGATAAGGACATTTTCTTTTTTTACATTTAATTCCCTAACTATATCAGCAAAGTCGTCAATATTGTGACCATCATATTCGCCAAGAGGATCGATCTATTATCCGCTTTGTTTGCTGTTATTTAGTCAATAACATTTTTTAGCCACTATTTTTGCTCCTTTTCATATTTTTTTTTAACCTTCTTTATATATGGTTATATATTCAATGGAATGCTTGGATGATTGATGCCTACCAATTTGTGGCGATCATGTACATTTTTTAAAAGCTCTCATGGTTCTTCAATGTTGAATTAAAATGGCTGTGTTCAGACGTCGGCTCCTCTAATATTTGAAAAAGAAATTTGTTCGCTTTAAATTTCCCAAGACCCTCTCCAATATACTACCTGTCATTTCCTCGTCAAAATTTGCATACGTTGTGGGAATTAAAATCTTTACATAGAGAGAGAAACCAATTTACTTTGGAACCAGTAGACGCGATCTTAACAGCTAAAACATCTTAGCCTATATATAAATTTATAGCTTTCGAAATCTCGTTAAGATCGTTTTTTTAAAGTAAAATAAAAACCATTCCTTTACTTTTAATAAGGTTTTGAAACCCCCTACCATAATTAAAGCTTTTAGCATTTGAGTTTATTTCCCAAAATGTGCGCCTTCCTATCAAAACATGAGACTTTAGACGCGCCTAGTATTAATTTTACATGACTGTTCTGTAACTCTCATCTGAAATGGGGCACCCCATTAAGAAAAAAACATATTATTCAAGATCCTACTAAACCTAGCCACTCACACCATATTTTAGTGAAGTACATTTGGCAAAACAAGGTCATATCGTTTGTAATATTAATCCGATAAGTTATCAAAAATATGTTTTCCTTTCTCACAAAGAATTATCAAACAATTGTTAATATAAGACATCATTTGGAAATGCTACTAGATTTGTAAATCAGCAGTATACCTGTAGAATTAACATTATTATTTTTATCCTTTAACCTTTCAAAAAGAGCTTCTGTAGAGTGCCTGTAGCTAGTTACTCTTAACCTGTCAAGAAAATATTTTTAGTCACAAAATGAACAAAATTACTAGAACTATTGGTTTTCTGATTGCATAGTTAGCAAAGCTGTCTTTCAAGTCTTTGATTTTGCCCCTTAAGTATCATTATAGCTGTCTATTCGTAAGATAACAGCCGCAAATTACTTAAAGTTAATCTCTCCTCACTATTGAATCATCCAGCAAACAGAATTGAGGTATTGGAACTGGTAGTTTTCCCATTTAGTAATCGTAATTTAACTACGAAGAGTAAACATTTATATTTATTATTTGTCCTTGTAGGAATACCTCCCAAAATATAACATATTACAGTCCCAGTATACAAGAGTAAATTTTGCAAATAGACAAACTCACTTGAACTTCCAGTTTTGGGATATCATCAGATCTTCTTCAATTTATATGGATATAGAGGCCAAACTTTTCTCAATAGATCCATATGTCTTATGTTATCTCTTTTTCCAGGAAAATAATTGTATCATAATTCTCCCCAAACTTGAAATTAATTTGTTTAAATTTACCGTTTGTTCAATAGTTCAATTTTTTTTTCATCGGACAAACCTTTGCATAAATTGCAGTATAAATAAAAGAATAGGTGTAGATAAATAAGAAGAAAAGCTACTAAATTACAGAATAGCCAAGGTTCTTAAATCTACACTGAGGCTAGTCGTAAAGGAATAAGAAAATGAGAGGGGGGAGTTTAGGAGGGGTAGATTTTAGGGAGGAGAGGGAAAGAGGTAAATGCGGTTTCCTTATTTCCATGCACGACCGATGATAAACTATTCATGCACTTATTTACCCGCAAGATAAGAAGATTTTGCAAGTAAGAATTAGTTGTTAGTTCAAACAACCTTTTTTTGTTTCTCTTGACCTTTTTAAATTGGAAATATCTTAAGATTTATTTCCATACATTCACTCTTCCATGATGGTAATAGATGTTATTAACTACTATATTTAAATAAATATTTATTATTAATCTATATGCTATATTCTGATAAAAATGTAAGTAACCAAAAACCAGGACTAATGATCGTTCCTACTCTACTTTTGCCAATTAATTTATACAGCATATCGTCGCTAGTTCCAACAGACTGATTAACATCACTGCAGAGAATAATTTTAGCATTTACTTCCGATTTGGAAAATGGCTCTTTCCTGGGAACTGTAGAAAAGGGCTTTAGTTTAATTTTTCCCATCAAGAGTAAGTTACTATATATTTATGAAGAGGGATCCGCTAAAATAGTAGTATTTCCTCACCTCCTAAGATATTACTTCGGAAGAGAAAGCGATTCATCTCCCCCCACCCGACTTCATTCTTTTTCGACTTGCCAACAGGTGACTTCGAAATTCACACCAAGGCGAGATGCTGAAATTGAAGGCTACCTCCCTGCTGTCTTAATCTCCCCCACCCGCCGGGGTCGGGAGATTACTCTTCTATTTAGTAGGATTGCCTCGAAGAGGTTTTATGGCTCCAGCCGCTGGTCGCCCCGTCTGACCCGCTGATCCCCGTCTCCTACACTTTCCCGCAAGGCGACGCTCACTTGTCACAGTCGATAATGGAGGGTCGAGAAGGCCTCTCTCTCTCTCTCTCTCTCTTGCTATTTTGGAGAACTCCGGGTATATATGCAACCTTCCAAGGATTACCCATAGATTTGGTTAGACGACACTTTCCCGAAATGAGTTCAATTCAACGAGCTTTCTCCCGAGAAGTGTATAGTGACGGTCGCAAGCCACGGAAGACTTGGACATCACACCCGTATCTTCGGGTCAGGAAGAAGAGTCTTGTGAGGCAACGTCATCCTTTGTCAACCGCCTTCGGATCAAAGATTGGAGAAGCCGTCCTCCGAAGTTCTTCTGGTCACCTCTTGAGGACAAGAGGCCCGACAGCTCGCTCGATCACAGTTTGGAAAAGTCACCTTCCCCCTTCGAAGTTCGTCCTGTGACATCTTGAGGAGAAGGGGCCCGCATCTCGCAAAACCCAAGTTTTGAGAAAGTCGCACCACTCTCCGAGGGTTTTCGGATACCCCTGTGAGTAATCGAGGTCACCAAGAGCTTCCCCCAAGTTCGCCCCGTTTTACTTTCGAGGTTCAAAGGAACTAAATAGCTCACTAACCTAAATGTCCCATTATAACAACATAATAACCCTGGTTATCCAATTAGTATTCGAACCTAATTCTGTCTTATTCATCTACTTATATATATATCCATATTTATTTTGTGCCTTTTATTTAGTGTGTATTAAAATCTATTTTTTCGTTGTGTTTGCAATATTCCTTGGTCACGCAGCTGCAGCTATCTATTCAAATCGCACTCATAGAACAATAACATTTGTTGCCTTGCTTAGCACACCTTAGAGCCGTGTGCGTATATTCCCGTACACTGAGCCATACTTCGACAATTGACATTTCTCTGTACCCCTTTAGGTAAAGGAATTCTCAATTTATACCTATAGGTATATCTAGAAACTACTGAGGTCAGAAGTTCTAATAGCAAATCCAACAGGGCTTTTCCGACGGACTTCTTCAAGATGACCTTTCTTAAAGGATATTCTCTGTATTTTTTTTTTATCTAAGTCACATCGCTGCTGGTTGGCTGGAAAGAAGGATGCAGAACTTTGCCTGATTTAGGAAAAATAAGCATTTGTTTATGATCATATTGCGGTTGTGTTCAGGCTCATATCCCATCAAATGATTTTTTTATTTCCAAAATTCTAACATAAAATACTCCACCGTTCTCCCTTAGTCTTTCTTTGACGCCTGAAGAATATACTACTTGTCTATAGTTCATCTCCATAAAATAAATTCATTATGCTTATTATATACTATTTCTTCATGCTTCTTCCATTGATTTACCATTCATTACTAAATTATATTAAAAAATATATATTTTTTAAAATTAAAATGGCGGGCCTTAACTTTTTGTCACACCTCATATATGGAATTGAAAAGGTCAAAAAATGGTCACACCCTAATTGCATAGTTTAGAATAGTATAGCATTTCACATTATAGCATAATATAGCATAGTATAACAAACCATATTATTTCATAGTGGCGAGTATCATTGGTGAGTATAACATGACATAGTATATTATAGCATACCATAGCATAACAAAGTATAGTATAGCATACTATAGCAAAGAAGTATACTATAGTATAATATAGCATAGTATATGTAACATAGTAATTCCTACCATAGTATAACCTAGAATAGCATATCCTAGTATAGCCTATTATCGTCTAGAATAGCATTACCTCACCTCGCATAATATATCCTAGCTTAGTCTAGAGTAGCCCAGAGTGCCTAACATTGTAAATCCTGCCTAGCCTAGCCCAGCCTAGCAGGGTATATCATAGCATAGTACAGGGTAGCATAGTATAATAGTGTATGTTATGCCATAGCCTAGCGTAGCTTAGTATAGCCAAGTTTAGCTTAGAATTCCCTATAATAGTAGAACTTCCCATGCCATACTCTAGTGTAGATAGCATAATAAAGCCTATCCTTACATAGTATAGCTTAGCCCGGCATAGTATGATTTAGCCTAGACTAATCTAGCCTAGCCTTGAAGAGAATGTATAATTTTGACTATTCTACCCTAGAAAACATAGTAAGGCCTAGCCTAACATAGCCTTGCACAGCCTAGCATATATAGGATAGTAAAGCTTACCATATTATAGCATAGTATAGCGTATCATAGTATAGCCTAAAATAGTATAGTATAATAGAGCCTAACCTAGTATAGTTTTGAATAGTAGTTTAACATAGTATAGCCTAGCCTTGTATAGCCTAGATTTGCAAAGCCTAGCATTGTATAGCCTATCTACCATAGCCTAACTTACCCTAATCTAACTTAGCGTGGTATAGTGTAATCATAGTATAACCTAGCCTAGCATAGTAGAAACTAGTCTAGCATATTATAGTCTAGCTTATCATAGTAGATCCTATCCTATTCCATAGTCTAGCCTAGCCTAGCCTACCATAGCCTATGCTAGCTAAACATGATACACTATAATTTAACCTAGTCTAGCGTAGTATATTCCAGCATAGCATAGCATACCCTAGTATAGCCAAGCCTAGTAGTGCATAGCATATAATGGCCTATAATATTAGAGTATACCTTAAAGTAGCCTAACCTAGTATAGACTTGCATATATAGATCAGCATAGTATATATATATATATATATATATATATATATATATATATATATATATATATATATATATATATATATATATATATATATATATATAGCCTAAAGTAGCTTAACTAACCCTAGTGTAGTATAACTTAGCCTAACTTAGTATACTATATCTGATCCTATCTCATTGTATTCCAGCATAGCCTTGCTTATCAAAGTAAAGCCTAGCCATGCGTAGTATAATTTAACCTAGCTTGCTTAGCAAAGTATAACCTAGCTGAGCTTAGCGCAGCCTACAATTGTATATTAAAACTTAGTCTATTCTTAGCTTGCCCTAGTCTAGTGCAGCCTATCTTAGTATAGCCTAGCTTAGCCTAGTTTACTTGAGCCTAGCCTAGTATATTCTATCCTTTTCTAGCCTGGTTAGCTTATTCTAGCCTAGACTAGAATAGCCTAGTATAGCATATCATAACCTGGTTTACCCTAACCTACCCTAGGCAAGTTAGTATAGTATAATATATCATAGTATTGCCTAGCCTAGAAGACACTTTCTATCTTAGCCTAGACTTGCACAGCATGCTTAACATAGCCTAGCCTAGCAAAGCCTCGCTTATCCTAACCATGTATAGCGAAGTCAAGCATAGTGTAGCATAGCTCAGTATACCATAGCTTAACATCGCATACCATAGCGTATCCTAGCCTAGAATAGCTTAGTCTAGCCTAGCATAGTATAACCTAGCCTCACATTAACTATACTCGACAAATATAGCCTATACTATCCTATTATACCGTAGTCAAGCATAGCCGATTATTTTCTAGCCTAACATACTATATTCTATCGTAGCATAGCAGATTATAGCCTAAATTAGCTAAGTTATCTTACACTTGTACATTATACCTTGGCATAGCTTAGCATAGTCTAGCCTACCCTATGATAGACTAGTAAAGTATCGCCTGTTCTAGGCTTGCCTAGTATAATATAGCATATTATAGCCTAGTCTAGTCTAGCAGAGTATCGACCGAAAAGTTATGATGTTATTGTCAAAACAAAATAATTCCCAAGCTAACTTCAGGAGGACTTTGCCAATTATATTTTTCGAAAGAGAATATAAAACAACATAAAGTTTTAAGTTCCGCTAGAATCGGCCACATAGTTACGATGTTATTGTCAAAACAAAATAATCCCCGGGCTAACCTTGGCAGGACTTTAGCAATAATAGCATTCGAAGGATAATGTAAAACAACATAAGGGTTTCAAATTTCCTTAGATCGGCCGAAAAGTTACAATGTTATTACCAAAACAAAAAAAAAGCAAAACGGGGACCGATGGACCAACATAATGAGATGTAGAGTCGCTCGCGACTAGACTCGCAGGTGTCTAAAATTCGAACACCTTCTATCAAAGCCAAAAGGTCCAATAATTCTCCATCTGAGAACACCTTAAAAAAAAATATTTAAAATCTGCTCAATATACTTTTCAAATCAAGAAAAAACTGTCCTGTTTAGATTTTAAGTCATCCCACTACATACCAAACTGGCAATTAAATATTCACGTATGAAAAACAACATCCCTGGTTTTATTTTTGTGATTTTCTCGAATTCATGCATTATGGTCCCATTGAGCCACATTAGGCTCCTTTCTCGCATATGTTTACTTTTAATCATAGGAATTTAGTCACTTCCATAAACGTAAAAAATGCACCTAAATTAATTATACCCAAATCGTTGCAGAATTGCTAATAATAAGGTCTTTTAACGAGTCAGCGCCTGTTAAATTAGAATGATACCGATCGAAATTGTAGCCTTTGAAGTTAGTGATAATTTGCTTTATATTTTTCATTTAACTAGATGCTATTAATTTTAAACAGAGTATGTTATGGTCACACATATATATGCTGGCCAACGTGAACGTCTTCAACATCGTCGAATTTTACATGTTAAAATGTAAAGTCGCGCAAGCAGCAGTTAGCCGTGGTCTAGTAATATAAGCCAAAAACTAAAACAAATGCCCGATATTTTCTATATTTTGTGAGGCAGGCCTCTTAACGCACGCCAACAGTTAGAATATTATGACTTCGGCACTAATGCTTCGGACAAAAATGTCATTTATGTCCATCTTTATCGAAAAGGTTTAAAAACGTCGATATGATTCTCTCCAAGAAAATTGCAGGAATCCGTTTGCAGTTGTATTTTCATTATGGCGATCAGAACAAAATTTCAACATTTACACTTTGCTAAGACGCAAAAACAGTTTCTAATATTATACGCAATAAAATACAGTCAAGGTGAAATTATCCGTACGATAATGCTCTGAAAGCCAGTGGTGGTTCGTTTCCAGTCATTAATTTTAAAAATTATAATCCATAGTTTTCCTGCGGTTTTCTAATAGATTGTCGTACATTTCACATCCTTCCACATTTAAATGAATTTTGTCAAATAAATAGAGTTCGTTTTCGTTAAAATGGCTCCACCACGAATATGAAGAAAAAGAATTTTAAAAATCTATTAGTAATTGGAAAGGATAAGCCCCTTTTCTTATCAATTTCTAACACAGTACCTTAACTTTGTATATTTTTTAAAATCTGTCTATATACCGTCTCATAAAGAGAATATCATTTTTTTTATATTTAAAATTAAGTCTAACCCATTCGTATGTAAATGTTGTGAACTTTTCCTGTTTATTTTAATCAAAAAAGGCAAAATATCACAACCATGTACGGAGTAAATTATTCAAAACGATTCGTGTATCATAATTGACTAAATTCGTTCAGTCTACGGGCATGCTCTTTGATTTAACAACCTTAGATGCCTTGTTGCTAAAGAGTCTGCTATTTCTACAAATGAACAACTTCAACGGTTTAAGGAACAATACTTTTAGTATATTCTGTAGGCTTGTCTGGTGCTAATTATTCGGCGAGCAAAGCACGATATTTTAGTTATTAGCACTTGAAAGTAGTATTTTCCAATACATAAAGCAATTATTTGCCGTTGTTATGATGTCTTATGCCTCGAGGAAAAAAAGAGTTTCATATCACCGCTTCAAGAGATACATATTGCAAACGATGATGTTAATTTAACCTCGATGTAGTAGGTTAGGCATAGCAAGTTATTTAAACAAGGTTAGTTTAAAGTATATAAAAAAAAATAATTCAAACCAGTTACAATTCCTTTTTTTTGTCTTCGAATCTTCAAATTTTTTTAGCCCCAAATGTTAATTAAATCCATCACATTTTCTTTAATATTGAGTAATAGAAAATGTCCATTTTATATTTTAATTCAGAAAAATCCGGTAAATATGGAATTAACGGTGTGTGATTTTTAGGTAATTTTATAACTCTATTTTTAGCTCCCAACACTCGAGGGGGAGCAGTGTATAAAAACAATGCACACTCGAGCGGCTAACAACGTTTGGTAACCACAGTAAATTTGAACTATAAGGTGATTATTTCGAAATGTGGGGCTTGCACCCATACCACACATTTAATGGTTGGGGTTATACCCCCCACACCCAAACTATTTTTTATCAGCTACTAGTATTCAAAATTCAAAAGTCTATTATTAGGTTCGAATTTAAAGCCGATTGCCAGATGTAGTTGTAGCACTAGTACTCATTGTTTTTATTTCGTGTTTCTTGACTTCAGATATATAAGCCCCGCCTCCGAATGCTTTAAATCAATCATATTTTCTTTAATATTGAGTAATATAAAATTTCGTATATTTTATTTTAGAAAAAAATCATTTATAATGATAGTTAAAACAATATTATGAGAGTCCAAGTGACATTGTGGTTGTGTAATCCATATTATCTAAAAACCCTTCAAAAAGATAAATAATACAATATAAGGTGAATCCACTTTACAATGTAACTGCAGTGTCTATTGTATATTTATAAAAAAAAACAACTTTACAAGGTTTTGAAAAAGTTATGTTACACTCGGTTGTTTTTTTTAGCTTTGGAGAGGTTTACGTGTGTGACATAAAAAGTTCCTTTAAACAAACTTGAACTTCTACTTTTACAGCATGTGTCATTAAAACGTATTTTTCATTGTGTGCTGGTGTGGCGAGATGGAAGTGAAAAGAATCGTGATCTCTGCTTTCCTGCGCCAAGCGGTTCAACGTCAGCCAGCTGAACGTCCACAGAGTCACGGAGAGGAACAAGAACAGGGAAGAACCCCCAAATCGACCTCGTTCAGGCAGACCTTAAGTCGTAAATTATTTGTCTGTGAGAATGGTCTTTGGAAGTGATTTAAAGTTCAAAATAACTACGCTCAAGAACAACAGCTCTGTGACCAGTCTCTAGGGCCGTCAAGGAGGAGGAGCTTAAGGAGCGTGGAAAAGACTCTGTGAACAACTTCGAGAATGCTGTCATTCATTTTCAATGAATTGAAGAGTCATGGCAATCCAATTCTCATTTTGTTATGATGAAAATCGTCCACGGCCACGACGTCTCCGAAGTCCGCTACGTGTCCACGACCACGCACCTATCATCCATAATGAGGCTGGGCGTGATGGCTTGAGTGGCTAGGAGATGCCGCCGTGTCGTTCGCGGCCGATTACACGGACATCTTGGCCACGAAAATCCTTCCCTGTGTAAGAAAGATCAGGAAAAGGGCGGCCTAAGTCGTTCAGCAGGACGGTGCCCAGGTCCACACGGCCAAGACGGTGCAACTCTGGCCCAAGGACTTTTGGCCACCACCGTCCACCGACCTCAATTCCACCTACTACAAGGTTGGGGCGCATGTCGAGTGCAAGGTGAACAAGGTCAGCCGCAGCAACTTCTAAGAGCTGAAGTCCTCCGTCTACAGCGTGTGGGCCAGCATGAGCAACGACTAAATCCCTAACGGGGTTAGCAGCCTTCAGGTCTATCCTGGAATGCGTGCTCGGAGCCGAGCGCGGCCACATTGATTAATGTTACAATTAAACCACACATTTATATGTTAAAACAACAAAAACGTGTCTAACTAGATCAAAACTATCATTATGTCCTTTGTTGCCAGCGTCGTAATTTTGCAATCCTCAGAGGAAGAGTGAAAAAGGAAGGAATACAAAATGAAAAAAGGCTGACATAACCAATGAGTAAAGATGAAGAAATTGAGCTATTAAAGAAAATAGTAATGCAAAGAGGGGCGCATTTAATTGCATTCGAAACATACAAATGATTAGGGGAAAAGAGAATATTTTAGCTTTGGTATCTCATGAATTTGCTAAATGATAATAAAAAGATGTATAGAAAGCATGTAAATTAGTTTCCATTTATAAAAAATAAACCCTAAATTCAAGAATGCAATAATTACAAAGTGTAAAGTTGAAATCACAGATAAGGAAAATATGAAAAAGGGTCAAAGTAAAATTAGAGAAGAGACAAGAATCGGGGGGCGCCAGTTTGGGGGTTGGTTACTTTGTCGTCGTCTTCTGATATTTGAGATAAAAAAGGAGGATTTTGTAAAGTTTAAAGATAGTTTTTTACCATTAATCCATGTTTATACCTAGAAGAAACCTATCATAAATTTTCCTTTCTTTAGTATAATTTTAATAAAACTAGAAATCGTTAAAGATGGCATCTACATATTGAATACTATATGCTTCATGGTATGTGGCGAAGTCACATGAAATGAGCATAAAGATGAGAATGATAATTATTTCCGGCAAGCCGAAAGCCACCAAAGACGGGTCCTTGTATGGAAGTGAGGCGAAAAAGGAAGGGGCGAGGAGTATTGTAATTAAACACCCACCAGCGATCATAGAAACCCTTGTGGTTCTACGATACGAATATGTGGAAATGAGTACCTACATATGGTACACTGGTATTCCATCGATAGTGTTCCAGAACTGAGGAGAAAGTGGGTATGGTGTGCTATTAAAGCGTGAAGAGAATTAATAGCAGTGTTAAGATGAACTATGTGCATGATGATGCGTGTGGAGGTACTTAACCCTCGAGGCTGAATATCAGTGTATCTGCCTATTGGGCGGTCAGCATGTAACGCCACTGAAAGTGTTGCTGCCATGGTCTCTGGGATCGAACCTTTAGCTCAATCTCAGATATACAACGCCGTATCCACTAGGCTAGTGAGAGCTCTGTCTTTTGCGTAATGAAGGAATAAGTGTAGCCATAGGATGCTGCCTTAGGGTACACCATACTTAATTCACATTGCCTTCATTTACATCGGTTTAAATCAATATATTGCCTTCTTTTGGTGAAATATGAGATGTTTCTAGCAAGTGGGTAGCCACAATCCCCTATCTGACAAACTTGACGCGTAAAAATGCCACATTTATTGTTTAAAAGGCTTATGATGACTGCCAAAAGATGGCTGCAACAGTCGTCAATATCATAAATTCGCTCTGTGATCTTTAATATTAACATTCATTCGAGGCATTTGTTTTATAGCCGAAGAGTTGGTCTGATAAGACACCCTCAGTTAAAAAGAAGGAGGCGAGCTGATGATGAACTAACTTTCCTAGTTTGGGTAAAATGGATATGGAGGTGACTAATGGATTGAGTAAATAGATCTCCATTTTAAAAATAGGAGTAATCCGAACAATTTTAGAAGTCGTTGAAACCCCTTTGTATGTAATTAATGAATAGCCCTGAAAGAGGCAAAGAAATATGTAGGTTTGACACTATAAGACGACTCACAGCCGAGTATAAATATCCTGGTGATTTAATATAGGATCCTTTAAACAAGTGAAACAAATATAGGGTTTCCATAGGACTGTGTGAATGCGGGATGAAGTTGGAGGTTGGCATGCCAACCAAACCATCATATGAATTTCGTTTGTTGACAATGGAATTTTGGTTAGTGATATTATAAAGTTCTTTATGTAATTCAGATATTCCCGTTTTGGGTTGTTTTGATCTTCCAACAGCTTCTTGGATGAGATGTAAAGGTTTCAAGGGTTATTTTTAATCGAGTTAAATTCGGCGTCATGGAAGCTTTTTTTATAGTTTTTATTATCTTACAAGATTTAATCACTGTCTAATAATCTTCTCTCCCGATAATTCCCACATTCTTTTTAATGTCGGGGTTTTTAATGGGTTGATAAGTAGCAGTGGAGGCACAAAGACGAATGATTCAAATATCTGAAATCTTCTATTGCTGTCTGTGTCTTCCTCAAAATCCTAACGACTCTCGCTAGACGAGTTTAGGCACTGAGATCATTATGATCCTGGAATAGGGTGTTCGTATAAATGGGACGGGACCGGTTTAGTGGAAATGAATAAAAATACCGTTTTATGGTTTTGTATGTTCTAAAAGCCGCCCTCTGGAGACTGGCACCAACACGAGGAGTTCCGCAACTAAAATTTTAGCCTGGTAATAGACTACTTTAAAAGTTACAAAAACAAACAAACAAAATAAAGAAACAACAACAAAATAACCGTAAAAAAATAAAAAACCCGCTTTGGTGGGTTTCATTCAAGAGATTCAAATATAATGAAGGAGGCCACTCTATTCCAAAGAGTGGTAGCGACACCGCTCGTCGCTGTGACGGGGCAGATAACGTGTAGACCACCCAGACTGGAACATTCAAGAAGAAAGTGTAGAACTGTCTGCGGGACAACGCACTCGTCGCAGGATAGCGTTTCATCAAATGGCTGGGACTCCTCTTAACGTGCCTAATTTGAATGCGACTGAATGCGACTTGAGGCTGTCTCGCCATTGAAGATAATTCTAAAGGAAGAGTAGTGGCGCAATGGCACCCAGCTTTAAGTTTCCTTCAGCTGTCTCTCATGCCCTTTCCCAGACAGCTTAGAAGGCTGCCCTAATTCCTGCCATGTAGTCGGTATGAGGAGTAGCGAAACGTTGGTAGACCACTTCTCATGGACTCTTTGGCGCCCTCTTCGGCGCGTTTATTCCTAGAAATTCATACATGTTCAAGAACACTGCAGAATATATTCTTAACATTTATCCAGTTTAGGGCAACCGTTGCATTACGGATAGCGAGAAGCCAAAATTGTGGAGATTCCAGTCCCAAAAGAGCATTCATGCCCTTTTTGAGTCGCGAAAGATCACAATCAAATCTCAAAACAGGGCATGGCACGTTATCTCCAATACCGAGTGGTGTATGAAACCAGTTCGGTCCTGTATGCAATACGTAGGGAACTATGGAAAATTTTGGAGTAGAAGTCTTCTGACAAATTGTGATTTGTGCTAACCTCCAAGGTATCTACTAGGGCAAAACCAGAGAGGCTATCGGCCTGATAGCTAGACTAAGCTTTCAAAGGAGTTCCTTCTCCCTAAAACCCAAGAGCTTGGGGTATGACTAGCATTACTTGGAGGAATAAGCAAAAACAAAGTCTAACACTGATGCCGTGAGAGCCTTTGCTAACTGAGGGGGACTTTGGCCCTCGCCTACAAGTGCATAATGCACTCCGCACGACAGATAATGGCATCATCCTAGCATCGACAAATAGACTTTATGTGGAGGACGCGCAGAAAGCACCCAGGGGTCATCAAACGTAGACTGATGTAGTGGTTCGAGCCAACCTTCCGCAATATACCCTCAGCTTCGCGTTTGTTTCTAACCAACAAATGATCGATATAAAATTAAGGCAGTATCTCTATTAGCCCCGACTGGCTGAAATTTCCGGGAAGAAGAATGGCCATTGCGCGGAGAAAAGAGACTCTAAGGCTGCAAATATGAGCCAGATTGGTAAAGCATTGGTCAAAACATAAGCAAACGGTGCGAATCTTTACCTCCAGGCAAGCCTCGTTTAAGCACAAGTCCGGGTCGAGGGGAGGCGTGGATGGCAACTGAAATGCATAACCTTAGTCTTGAAGAAGGAAAACTGGAACTATGCGCTTCGGCATAGCAAAGCCAGTTGAGTCGGCATTCTTGGGTTTTCATTTGGACCGCACCTAAAGAGATGAAAGGCCGTCAACGTAGAGCATGGCGATAACAATCTGTGTTAGCACTGAGGTCGTGATGCCGTTGATTCCTAGTGCAAAGAGTGTGACACTGACTGCGCATCCATGCGTGATGGTCTCTTCCTACCGCGTTGTGACCGAGATAGATCCCCCAAGCTGAATCAACGAGATAAATTTGTGAGGCTTACCAGAGCCATTATCATTCGGACGTTCTACATGATAATGTATTTCCATGCGGCATCATAGGCCTTCTACAGATCGAGAAAGACCGGTCTCTCAGATAGCATTTTTCAGCCGGAGCAAAGCAACCGAAGTAGAGTAAACTTTTGGAAGCCACAGGGTGTGGAAGACAGGTTGCCTTCGCTTTACAGGAAAAAGTCAGCACTAACATTTAACATATTCTTCATCAACTTGCACACTCAGAAGGTTAGGAAAATTGGGCGGACACCGGCAGGAGTAGAGTGATCTTTCCCCTCTACGAGTCTGGGCTGGTAGCTTCTGTCCAAAGCCTGTTTAACAGATCTAACAGAAATGCAATGCATCGCTTAAGTAACTGCCTAAGCATGGCAGAAGGAACATTTTCCGGACCAGGGCGGTGTCTCTGCATAAGGCGAGAGCGGAATGCAAGTCACTCAACATAAACTTGTCTTTGAGGTGGGTTCTTGTTTTTAGGTAAACTCTAGGCGAAGGACCTCAACAACTTCTTGACTTGCATTGAATGCAGAAAGTGCACTATCTGGGCTATAGAATGCAGATAAAACCATTACGAAGGACTCCATTTCCGCTACGGAAGCGTGGTCCGAGATTGCATTTTTTTCCTGAAGAACATGAGGGGGTCCTGCGATATCCTGCTTCAGGATTAGGATCTTCCCTTTGAGTGAAGACATGTATGACAACCAGGAGGAGCAGTTCAGACGTTCTCAAAATTTAAGCACACATCGAAGAGGTTGCCGGAGAACAACTCAACGGTCTCATTCACTGAACCAAACTCCTCTAGATAAACTGAGAAATCACTCATTTCCTAAAATGCAGACCACTGCCCCCGCTCGAATAACTATCAGGGTAGTATGCAGGAGGAATTGACCGATAAAATTATAGCTGAATGAAAAGAGATTACCATGAACATCATCGACCACCTCATACCCAACTTCAGTTGTACATCAGGGGGGCACAGGCACAGATCGATGCAGGGAAATGAAGCGGTTCTCCGGTAATAATGCGTAAATTCCTCCACTAGTAGTACACCTCTTTACAGCTTGTCCATCAGCTCAGCAAGGCCCTGTCCCCTAGAATTGATCGTGTAGTCCCCCTAGAAGGGTTATATGAAATGCCTTGCTTACTGAAATGTTAGAGCATAGCATAAGGAAAATCGTCCGGACCAGGTGCGGTGTCTGCGCATGAAGCGAGAGCGGAAGGCAACTCACTCAATGCAAATCTGTCTTTGAAGAAAAGTCCACTCGGCGGTCCTCAGCGACATCATGACGTATATTGATTGCTGGTATAGCAGTATATAGGCTATAAATGTATGTGAGATACAGCAGGTTTATTTCTATTAGACCATGTTGATGAGAGTTTTCAGCGCGTACCGGACTTTGAGTCTTGCACTTTTGCTCGTTTCTCGGCTCCGCTTAAAACTTTATAATTAAGATGAAATCTTAAACATTGAAGACACCCATGTTTCTCTAATGAATTTCAGCGTTTATTTATTAATATAAAGAAAGTAATACGGCGGTATAAAGCTAGAGCTTCTAATTATCAAATCAAGTGTGGTGGATAAATAGCAACATTAACAAAAGGCATGATGGAAAGTAATCGATTGTATGAAATTTTGAAAACTAGCAATAGTGTTGAAAATCAAATTCAATACCGTTATTATCCTCATCATTTAAAACATAAAAGCCAGCTCAACGAAATTTAAATCACGGCAGCAACATTGTCAAAACATGAGCAGAAGCGCATTTATATTTATGTAAATAATCGATAGCCAATGAGAGACTTCATCGGGTTTCATCAAAATGTCGGAGGAGTTATTAACGATCCAAGCCGCGTGGTTTAAACATTAAATGAATACTCTGTGAAGGCTTTGTTTTCATCGAAGATACAAAGAATTCAGTTCCAAATTAAGGCAATACATTATTATGAAGACTAACTACACTTTCGAATATTGAGATAACCGATATGTAAATTAATTTTTATACTACCTTACCAATGTGCCCTTGGCTCCAAAAACATTGGCGACCATATATGTATTTAAATGCCGTGGGTCTTTAGGTAATATTTGCCTCACAAACTGTGAATATGTTTCTCGTTCGCATGTTCATCAACTACATCAGTCTTCTAATTGATCATTACTTACACTACATTATCTTCTTATTAAATCGAGGCTGAGTACATAGAAACTATTCTAATAGTAAACTACACAATGCATAGCGTGAAAAAGGTAATGAATAGTTTGAAAGGCTAAACAAGGTATAATAATCCAATAATAGATGATTTAATCTTTTTTATAAGAGAGGCTCTTTAGAGGGCCATAATGTCCATTTAAGTTCTAGGAATAGAGTTTAATTGTAATCCAAAATATTTAATGTGGACATTGTCTTTAGATACGATACAGTCTGTCTAGTATACTTGAGGAAACGAGGCGCGTTGATGGTATTTGAATGCTAGCACATTTGTGAATGATTGCGCTTATGTAATTTTGTGTTCTTTGCTCGGAGAGTGATTTTATGTTTAGGAGTTGATAGCCAGAGTTTGTGCCAATGAGGGTATCTGTGATCGGAGAAGCACCAAAGAACTGAAAAGGTCACGGGGCCATTTAAAGTGTTTGATGAGAGATAATTGTTGCACAACAGTTGGGCGCAACGGTTGTGATAATGAAGTGGTTCACTATATAGGAGGTAAATTATATATATATATATATATATATATATATATATATATATATATATATATATACATATATACATATATAATTAGGTAAGAGGCCATGTTGTATACATGCACTGTTGCATAGTATAAGAGTGGGGTTCACTCACTCCTGGTTGAAGTGTGGCAATCACCTAGTAGTTGCACCACGTAAAACCAATTAATCAATTACTCATGGTGGCACTTGAGATGTTTCGATTAATAATTAAAGTCACATGTATTATAGTCATAGCATCCGTATACCATACCTGCATACATTGTATGTAGTTTAACGGACGATTGTCGAAGACCACACTGATTCCTTTCCCACTTTTCCCTTATTTCCTAGGATTTATAGGTTTGCCCTAACTAGTCGGTGTCACCTAGTTTCGATATACTTCAACTTGTTCATTTATATTGAAAACACAGCCTTGAAATTATGTGCAATAACATCGTTGCCTTATGTAATTAACTTTCGTGTTTCTACAGCTGAGAGATAAAGCTAGAACCCCACAAACTAGCCGTGCACACGGAATAACCTCTTCACTTCTCATATTTCTTTTATTCAGTTCATACACTACCCTTAAAAATAATAAAACTTCCTTATGTAATATGTAGAAAGTATTTGAAGCGATTCACAATAAATTAAATTCACACCACAAAAAGTTGCAATCAGAGCATTAAAACTTTCATGTATCCCAATATCAAATGTCTAATTATCAACCATTTAATATTTATCCACTAAATCTTCTCGTTAAATTCGTTACTATAACACCAACTATCATCTTTTTACTTAATAGAACGAGTTTTATGTGAATTTACTCCATTAAAATAGACTTCGAGAGGCGGGAAATCTTTAAATTCACGTATGCAAATCGTGCGCTAATCTCGAAATAAATCCAATTTAAATGAGTTCACGTACGGATTCAGCGGATCCCTAATCTGCCACCACTTCATTCATACATATTTGCGTAAGAATATATTCTTACCCGGACACTATTATCATATCGAGTTAATGGTAGGTCACACATCACTGGTGTTAAACTGAAATAATTAAGAAAACTACTTCTAGGTCAATTTGGTGAAGTAGGCTTAAGAAGGGCTTAGGTATAATCCTTAAATAGTATAGAAAATCAAAACGTTTTACCTTCATGCATAAAGCAAGAACCATTAAGAACAGTACCACCAACCTCCCATTACCGGGCATAACACTGTTAAAATAATTCACTTAAATAACTTCTCTATTTTCTTGTGTTTGCATAAGCACATTTTAATGATCTTTGACGTCGAACTCTACCAAATGAAGGAAAGCAAAGTATAGTAGACGGAGAAGAGTGGCTGATGGATTATTTGCGTTAATGCATGAGGCTTTGCATTTTGTTAAAAATTCCTTTGTATTTTAAAAAAGTCTTTTTTTTTACACCTTAATTCAATTAGTATGAATATAACTCCACCCATGTTTAGTTCTCACTGCCTTTTGGGCGAGATTTCAGAAGCGAAAGGTCTTTTAATATTATTATTATATAATATTTGTTAAGGGGTAGGGTATTCAATGGCCCAAACTTGGCGTTCTACCAAAACATTTACTTTTTAGGATACGGTCTTGAAGAAAACTTAACCAAAGCCAAGCTAAACCTTGCCTAACTCACGTTAGGTTGTATGCTGAAGGACACCAAGCACAGTGAAGTAAATCTGTCTAAAGAGTGACTGTCTTTGTAGAACGCGCACTAAAGAGAGAATATGCTGGTACACGGTATAGTAAAAAATTGAATGCGTTCGTAGAGCGCACACCAAAGAGTGAATGTGCTGGTATACCATATAAGTAAGCGTAAATGTGTTTGTTAGACCGTACATAAAAAGAGCACCGTTTCGGCAAATAAATATTTTCCACCTGGACAAAGAGCTTAAAGGGGAAAATGTTTAATAACGAAAATTAAAGCGGAATGTATTTAAATTTCATCTGTGGAGGAGAGACGGGTGGGCGAGTGATCCATTGTTTAATTACTTTCAAGATGGGTCGGGGAGAAGAACAGGTTGTAATAAGATCAAGGCCTGTTCACAAACCATATTTGAGGATAGAAGGCAAATCGTATCATAGGAGTAGATTTAGGTTGAAAAAATTAAAGCTTCCAGAACATAACCCTTCATTCCTAAAATGTTGAAGCAAGTAGGGAACACCGGAAGCTTCCGAAAACATGTATCCTCAAAGGAGAACAGGGACTCATATAGGTAAGCATTATGATCCCATTTGCGGAAGAAGACATCGAAGGAGATGAATATTTTCCTCTCTCACCATGTGTGTGTGTCTGTGTGTATATATGTGAGTATAAGGGTGTGTGTATAGACCAAAGTGTATTCGTGTAGTTAGCAGGAATTAATTATTGCGAGGAGATTTAGGTTATGAGCCATAGAGGAGAAGACGGGTTAGATTTTTTATGTTTGAATTAGTTGAGTTATGTTAGATGGTGTAGGTTAATTTAGATCAGCTGGATCATATTAAGAGCCTTCCCGAAAATGTGGCCATTTTAACACCCTCTTCAAAGTTTTGTGCAATTCCCCCCCCCCCCCCCCCCCCCCCCCCTCCTCCCTCCCTCCTGAATGTAGCCAATAATATGAATCCACCGCCTGAGAGGAAGTCTTGATTTGGAAACAAAAAGAACCAACAATTATGAAATTTCTTAGTGTTTACATTTTGGGTTTTTGCGTTTCCAATAAATCTATCTGGAGGTTTCCCATCAACCGAAATAAGGTATTTCAATAAATTAGTGGCACAAGGAAAAAATAAGTTAATAGTCACTATAACGCACTATTAAGGAGTAAATAGTAATAAGTTAATCGCTATAATTTAATAGTAATAATTTAATAGTCACAATAAGGCTCCATCGAGCTATGAATAGCAATACACTCTTGGAAACGTCTTGAGAATTAATAGCTACCCCCAACGGAAGACAATTTAAAAAATACACCTGGAAATTGCCCCCCTCCATCCCCCCAAAAAACACTACAGAAAGGGTCAGGAGAGTTGCGCTCTCTCAAGTTCCTAGCCTCACATACATATATTCACCTCATTTAAGTCCACCTGTGGTTCCTTGCTCCTCTCCCTCTAAGTATTTATGTTTTGACATTAAAGCGCTTTCGTTCAAGTGCACATTTTCACTTACCCTAACTTCACCAATTTCATTACGGACCTGTCTGTAAAGATTTCTGGCGGAGATGATTTCGTTGTTTACTTTGTAGTTTAAGGAAGACAATTCTAAGAAGAAGAAGAGAAGGAAAGGGGGAGAAGAAGAAGACCAAGAAGAGAAGGAAGAGGGGGGAGAAGAAAAAAACAAAAAAGAGAAGAAGAAGAAGAGTAGGAGAAGAAAATAGATGAGGAGGAAGAGAAAGAGAAGTAAATATATATGAAGAAAAGAAGACAAGAAAAAAAAGAAGAGAAGAAAATAGAGGAATAGGAAAAAAAGAAGCGGAGAAGGAGAATAAGATGAAGAGGAGAGAAAGAAGACAAGTAGTATTAGAATTAGAGGAAATTAAGAGGAGGAGAAAGAGTAGAAGAAGAAGAAAAACAGAAAGAGAAAGAAATGAAAGAGTAGAAGAAGACGAATTAGTGCAGGAGGATTAGAAGAGAAGGAAGGTGAGGATGAGAAGAGGAGGAATAAGGAGAAAAAAGGACAAGTAAGAAGAAGAGGAGGAGTAGAAGGAGAGGTTTAGGAAAGAAGAATGATTAGAAGAAAAAGAATAGGAAAACAAGAAAGGACAGAAGAATAAGAATTAGAGGAGAAGCAAAGGAAGAGAAGCATATAATAAATAGGAAGGCGATAAGAAGAAATTGGAGAGCAAGAGTAGAAAAGAAGTAAAAGGAGGATTAGAATAAGAAAAAGAAAGAGGAGAGAATGAAATAAATTGGAGGTGAATAAGAAAGAAGAAAAAGATTAATAAAAATAGGAAGACAAGAGGAAGACAATGGTGAGGTCGAAGAGAGGAAGAGGAGTCCGAATAATTAAAGAGGAGAAGAGTTGAAAAGAATAAGAGAAGGAGGAATAAAATGGAGAAAAAAATTATGAAAAAGAGAAGAAGGATAAGAAGAATAGTATTGCAGAAAAGATGAGAAAGAGGAGAGGAACAAGTAGCCGAGAAGGAGAAGGATTTGAAAAGAAGAGTAGGAAGAGCAATAGGATAGCAATAATAGAAGTAAAAGTAGAGAAGTAGGAGGAGGAGAAGGAGACTATGAACATAAGAAAAAAGTAGTGTAAGAAGCAGAAGATGAAAATGAGAAGAGAACGAGCAGAAGTGGAGGAAAGGAACGGGAGGATAAAAAGGTAGCGAAATGGAAGAGACGTGAGAGAATGAATAGGAGCAGGATAATAAGATGAAGACAAGTATGAAGATAAGAAGAGATGGAAGAAGACAGGAGAAGAAGATGGAGACGAGGAGAAGAAGAAGAATAAGATAATGAGGAGGAACAGTAGAAGAAGAAGAATAAGAGGGGAAGAGGAGAAGTGCGTTCTCTTTGTCAAATCTTTTCTTTCCCTCCACAATGCGTAGATGTGGATTTGGTGTAAAGCAGGATTGTACTTTCGGGCATGACTGATGTGTAATTTTGGAAACTAAGAAAGGATCTTCACTCGCACTCCAAAAGCGCACTTTCACATAATCTATCGATGACCCTCTATTATCATTTCCGTAGTGCCGTTTTTTGTCCCGGGTAGAGATAAAGAACCTTCTCAGAGTTTTAACCGAAGAAAATGACTCGCTTGATCTTCCTATATTTCGCGCTTCAGGATACAATTCTTTTATAATAGGAATCGATAGCTCTACTTTACTGTCAGGTACTGGTACCTGGTACTAGGTTATATTCATTGGGGTATTTGCGCATATGACTAAGATCTCCCACTGGTCACTCAGATTTAATGGGTTTTTAATGCATCATTTATTTTTTCGATAAGGAAATTTAACTCGGCCATTTCCCGCAGAATGTGTGTAAAGAAAGAAGTCTAGAAGTGAAATCGGTGATGAAGTTAGAGGAAGAGTAATTTTGTGGAAGATATATTACCCCCGGATATCCTGGATTCATTGTGGTTGGTAGGGCAAAAGACTTCTTATTTCAGTTTCAGAAAGGTACCTATGTTATAAAAGATAAAGAAAGAAATGTTGTTATAGTCATTTACTACACTCTAAATTATTAAGGGTTCTAAACCTCGAAAAATTCATTTTGAAACATTACAAAATTAAAGATATAAGGAATACCTACAGACACGAAAATTATTATTATTTTGTCGGCTAAATTTGTTGACAGTTTACAGCTGTTAAAAGTTTGTTTATGTTTTTACTACTTGTCATATTTTTCAAATTTTGATTAGTTCTTCTCGACAGTACATTCACAAAACATTAATTTTTGAAACTTCAAACTATCTTTTTTACCTGTGATAATACTTATATGTTTTGGATCGATTTCCTCGTGAACGAAAGAGTATCTAATTTCAGTTTTCTTAATTAGAGTACCAGATTTCCTTTCAAAATATCTATTTAACCTTCTTTTCTCCGTGTTCCAGTTGATTTTAACCAATGTTTCTTCACCATCAACAGCACTGAAACCCGATAACTTTATATTTCTTCCAACGCTCTTTACGGTTGCTATGGTTTTTGAGTGCTTCATAGGCATTCTGCAAAACATTTCTTTCTGCAATTATGGTCAAATTCTTCTATTTACATTTCGTTGCTTCAAAATACTTTCTTTCAAAATGTGATATCACAGTGACTTTGCTATTTGGTAAACTAGAATCCTGCACTAACCGTAGTTCTGAAGTTATACTTTCTTCTAGGAATCTCTTCACTGTAGAATCTGAAACAGTATCTCTTGCTGCACCCAAACAAAACCTTTAAGTTCCTCAGTGGTTTAGGTTCAAATGTAATGTTCCTTAGAATGTTAGGAATGTTTGTTAGTGAGAAGTTAGACGTCCTTTAACTTCTTTTCACTGTAGTAGGGTCCATATACTTAGGTATGAATATTGGTTAAATATTAATTTGGTTATTTTTCCTCTTGTTCCCGTCGGATCGAAATGCAATATCTCGCTATTTTATGTCTTCACTGTGTTCCTTACACTCTCTTTGATGAAATGATGCAAAAATATTTGTTTACAATGGCTATAAAAGGTTCATTTAGTACACTTAGTTCGTGTTCTGAAGAATCACAAAGTCTGCTTGAAACTCCGCGAACGATGTATTGAAAACAGAGTTATAACGTGCTTAATAAAGTCTAAAAAAATTACAGGTATTAGCAACATATGTCAACATCTTTCGATCGGGAAAGAAGCAAAAGTACTTTAGCTAAGTGATGCATGGAATTAATTAGCAGGCAACTCATACGGTGAGCTTCGTTGATATATAACATGTTTTTTGTGTGCAAAAGAGGAATTATCCAGACAGAAATGATGTAATCGGTGATAAGCGTGATGAAGTATATGCGGGGAGCTGTGCGCGAATCCATCAGATTCAGCGTATTGCTTTTTGCGATAACTTCCTCGGAGCCCTGGATTTAATTTGGCGTCCGCTCCTGCAATCTCCAGTTAACGGTTATCATCATTCAAAGTTGCCATAAAATGCCTCTTATCTTAATCCTATCAACATAGATGTTCTTTTGATTTTATAGGCTTATGCTGGCGGCAACCACCAATGGAATAGATGTAGATAATCTTCATCATTCGCAAGAGTATCCTATCAACATAGATGTTCTTTTGATTTTATAGGCTTATGCTGGCGGCAACCACCAATGGAATAGATGTAGATAATCTTCATCATTCGCAAGAGTAGTGGATAAACTCGAGGTACACTTTAATTTGGCTGGATTGAATTAAATTGATGCGCTTGGAGTTTCGTGCATGATGTCTGATGGATTTGAATGGTATTTTTTATCGGATAGTAATTTATGTATGTATTTATCTATGGTCACTTTAGTCCAAGGTATCCTTAACTGAACAGTTAAAACAGTTGACAATTATGGTAATAAAGTTAAATTTTTTATTTCAACCGTTTCCATACGGTTACATTGAGTTATAGTATTTGTCTTCAACCTTTCATCTCAAATAGTCCACCGGCAAAAAAGGAGTCTACTTATTGTTCCAAAACCAAGGGTTTAACAATTAAAAATTATAATCATTTTTAAATTATGTTACCTAATATACTTGCTCCCTTATTTACTATTATTATTGTTTTATCTACCTAAAATGCATTCCACAATTGTTGTTTATATTCGAGAACCAAAATTCCAATGAAAAATTGTCGATTTCTGCCCAACTAATTACCTCCCGGTTGAGATCCCAAATGGGAAATTTACGCAAGGCATTTTCAGCTCAGACTTTACTCCAGTTACCATAAATAACAAATTATAATCTCGTGGGAACACATCACGAACATCACATCTGCTAACCAAGAGTTTTGAGAAGGTTTGTGCGGAAAAAAGAAATTGTGTATAACATAAATGGATACGTTTTCAACCGCCCTTTGGAAAACCGATTCTAGTAATCTTATTAAAATCGACCTGAGGATATTACAAACAAGAATTTATTTGCTTCCGAGAGATTATTATGTTATTTTCTAGTTAAAATAAAACAGCGAAATACAACGTAGAGATTTGGAACAGGGTTTTCAAATAGTAAGATTTGGGGCTCAAAAATATGATGTAATTTAATATTGTGAGTAAGCTCTAAAGGAAACTAGTTGGAACTTTGATGAAGCTGTTAAATTTAGCTGGTATTAAAGAACAGAATGGCCTTAATAGCTCAAGGAAAACAATAATTCCACGTGGAGTCACGTAGTGGATTCTGAGTAAGAATCTTTGTTCATAGTAATAGCCACTATTTATTTTCTGGTGCTATCGAGAAGAATATTCGTGACATGGTGTCATCAGCAATCTGTAAGAGGCAACTGAATATAAAAGATCCCTTGAAAATGAATAGGTGGAGAGGAAGAATGAAAACCTGCTATATAATATGTACAATGATGGCAAGATTAGTTTTAATTTAAACTGATCTATCTTGATGTACTCCTTATCCCTTGTCGTGCCCTTTGAAAATATGAAGAAAATGCTCTGAATCTGTCTTACTTCTTCCCTTTCAGTTGCTTAACATTACTGTGTTAATAAACATTCATTCGAGAAAGGAATTTCCCTTCTACTATGCCCCAATCTGCTTTAACTGTAGACTTCAATTGGATGAGGTGGAATTTGCAAAATGTATGTGTCTACCAAAGATTTAATGATGTTCCTGGAGAGAGAAACTAATCATAATAATTAGGTTCTGAGTTTGACAGAAAATGATAATGGAGGGAGAATCATTGCGAGACAGAGTTTGGGGCTAATTTAGTATAAGAAAAGACTAGTTTAATAGGAAAGTTGTAATGATAAATGTGCGTTTGAGAAAATTGGTGTTTTTTTAGGACTTCGAATTAATGATGTTAAATTTAATGATGAAATTAACTGAAGGAAATTTTAGAATTTGAAACTTGAATTTTCTTGTAAATAGCGAATGTCGACTTAAATTTTTGTGGATAGATAAGATACTGTGGCTTATACGTAGGGACCAAACTGCTTTATCTTAGCTGGATTGATTATGGTGGAATTTTCAAAAGCGATGTCTTATCTCGCCCCAAAAATGTAGCGAAGAGGATTACCATTTAAATATATAGCAATTTCCTTGTACGACAGTGGCATTATAATTCCCAGAATGTTGGGATATGTGAACAATTTTAAGAGATAAAAGAGAAAAAGATGATTTGTTATTAGTGGTAATAAGGTTTCAGTAATTTAGCTTTTAGAAGTAAAATTCAAAAGCTCTATTAAACGGGAAGGAGTTTTACTAAGGTGTAGGACAAAAAAGAGTAGTTGAGAGGTGGAGTTATTGATTAGCCGCTAACTATGGATTAACGACTGTCGTGGAATGGCGAGACACTCTCTCTCTCTCTCTCTCTTCATATATATATATATATATATATATATATATATATATATATATATATATATATATATATATATATATATATATATATATATATAAATATATATATATATATATATATATATATATATATATATATATATATATATATATATATATATATATTAGTGTAGTTGGGTAGCAGTCTTTCCTGAATACAAATTTTGTTGAAGACCATTGTGTACTTTGCCTTAATTTATTTCCTTTGGCAACTTTCTCTTCTAACTATCTTTTTTTCCATCATGTAGATGGTAGATTAATTTTCCAGTATTCATCATTTTTTTAAATGAATGTGTTTGGTAAAAACCAAACTAAATTGCTAAGCTTTCAATCATCTTCGGAGCGTTTTGAAATGTTTTTGCCTCCTTTACCGATGTAATGAGTGGAGTGAGGATCTGGCAGAAAGTGAAAGAGAACGATTTTTAAGGGGTATTTATTCTGCCTCTTTTTTTTAAATAATGGTGTTATCAACGATTATATCTATCGTTAGGTTAATATTACGGACACTCTCAATATGGTTCATAGGCTCTCCGCTTTGTATATGCATAGTTAACCGTCTCGAAAGTGTGGTAGTTGTTGTGCCAATATATTTAGAGTTTTTATAAAGCTTACACTCTTTATCGGGGCAGATGAACTCGTAAACTATGTTGGTGGACTTGAGATTCGAGAAGTTTAGGCAGATGTTATTTTTCATTAGAAGGTTGCTGGCATTTGTTGTTTTATAATAGATGATTTGTTGGATTTTATCCGTTTGATTTTAAAACTTAATGTTACGGTTAATAACCTCCTTGATGTTTTTTTCATCTATTTTATAGGCCGTAGACATCTGATTTCTGTAATACACTTTGACGTTGTTGACTTCTATATAATTACTTTCAGTTTTTTCCGCATGTTTGTAATAGTTATTTAAAAATGATTGGAGTCGTTTAGCAATCATGTTCTTTGAGAAACCATTTTCACTTGTATTTGCTTGATTACGCTAATTTTGTACTTTTCTGGGCATTCACTTTTGCATTGAGGCATCTTCCCATGTCCGTACATTTCCTATGTACTTTAGTGATGTAGCTGCCATTGATGTTATGAACCTCAACGTCCAAGAAAGGGAGTTTATTGCGCGTGCTCAATTCGTAAGTGAATTTTAGCAAGGAGTTCAACTCAAAATGTTGCTTGATGTTAACGAGATGTTCTTCATTTTGTAGGTTGATGTAAATGTTATCTACGTATCAGCAATATGTGTGTGGTTTATTTTCTATGATGTCCAATAATCTATCCTCAAGTTGACCAATGTAATGGTTTTCAACACACACAAATATATATATATATATATATATATATATATATATATATATATATATATATATATATATATATATATATATATAAATATATATATACGTAGGTACTTTGGGGGGGGCTTTGGGCCGAAGTTGGTTAAAGACAGTTATGAATGGGGTAATTGTTATGACTTCAGTGATGGTTTATTTTCAAGTTTGCTGGTTTCTTTAAGACAAATATTTCAGAATGCAGGTTGACGAATGATTAACAGGTAGCTGGTATACCTTTTGGTTGCAAAAGAAAGACAATGACAAAAATATAACTTTACTAGCAACAAAACTAATATTTGAATATACACATATATTGGGTTTAAAGGAGATGGTCGCACAGACGAAGTTAAATGTCTACGCGAGACACAGGCGCGTTAATTAGGGGATTAAAGTGGTCAGGTTCAGGTCGGTGATTAAAATGGGATTTTAAGCCGGGCATGCACACAAAGAATAAATCTATTGGGTAAGCCAGACTGTAGAACAAGCTGCAAGCTGCAACGGTTACAATTTCTTATGTGCTCGTTGCAAGGAACAGCCATTCGAGATAAAATGACTGCGATGGGGGAAGTCGGGTTACCTCACGCTTCAGGTGAGGGAGCAGACGTAGTTAGTCTTCGGAGATGGGAATCCTCGTCAGATACTCGCCGATTGACTATGGCAGAGTTCACAGATGTTGATTTAACCTTCGTCCTCGAATTAAAGTCTTCTTTAGCTCCAATCACAGGAAGTTTATTAGTGCTCTTTACTAAACTGTGTCGAGGGATTATATAGACGCTCGGCGAGGTGGCTTTAGATGGCTTGGTTGCCCCTCCACACATACGTGCCATTTGGGAGAAAAGTCGGTGACTCCTTCGAAGGGGAAATTTAGATAACGTTGGCGTAGAATATTCAACAAACTTCTATATATGAGGGAAGGCAGGAATACTAGCTGAAAGGCGGCGATTTGAGACGATGAAATCTGTCCCTAAGCAAATACGAATGGGATGTGATAAAAGGCGTGGGCTCCACCCTCACCATGGTTCAGCCGTGCTTTCAAAGCTCCATGCGATGATCTCGAGACCAGGTGGGTAGAGAAGGGCACGCGGCCGCCCTTCGACCTTATTCTTCTACAACGAGATACATACAATAGGAATTTTCTCTTCCATGTTCCATGTCGAGATATACTTAATTTTAAAAATAAAATGTCATTCGGAAGTTTAAATTGTATAAATAGGTTAAGAGGGAATCGAGTGCGAGTTATAAAACCTAGGGTTTCAGTAAAGAAGGAATTCACTGAGGGAGATTGTTATCATATAGCACTCTCCGCTTTGCTCCATTGTTTTGTGGACTTAGAGGTAACAAACGAGGGGAACAAACATTTTATTTGCCTGTAGTGAAGCTTAATTTCAAAAACAATTATAAAGTTGGTAGGTTCTCGCTCCCAATTCTCAGGTGGTGATAAGAAAAAAACATTGTGACTTGTGCTTTTCTCTCAGTAAGCAAGGAAGTATCTGTAGTTTAACAGATTAAATTACTTTAATTATTATTAATTAAAGATAACAGCAAAATGATATATTATAGAGAAAAGTCTGTTGATGCTTTAAATTTTTCGTTATATCAAGCGAAATATTGAATTTAATTAACTTATTGATAGTGAACTTAAATTTCTAGTAAATAATCCAATGAAATATTAATAATAAGAGGTTTGAGATTTTTCAATTGAAAGATTTAAATATTTATATTATTTAGAAGCTATTAAATTACTAAGGCCAACGGGATTTCCTTTAAGCCAAATAAACAGCTTAGTCGTCCTAAGAACCAAATTGAGTCATAAAATCTAGCAAAAGAGCAATGCCGGACTAGGATGAAGTGATCCCACATGGTGGTCGGCTTGTACCCAACGACTAACTGAAAGAACAACGTGTAACAAGGTGGAATGGACCCGAGATGGTCGGTGGCTTGTACCCCACCGTCCAACTGAAAAGCAACGTCAGCCTACAATGTAGACGAGACCCCAGATTGTTGTCCGCTTGTACCCCACCGTTCATCTTAAAAAGGAGTAGTATCAATAAACAATTTTCAGCTGACATCTGTAGGGATGCGTGACCTCTGGCCCCAACCCGGCTATAATATATCTTCTCCACATTCCCGCTCTCTCCAACTTCGTCACTTATTTTACAGATTCTTCCTTAAGAGCTTCTAAGCTGAGATGCTCTCGTTGGTTTCAACTGCTTAGTCTTAAGTAGGAACAAAGCAAAGGAACATGTTTTACACGTAAATAGCATACTTGAGTGTGGTAAGAGAGTTGCGTGATTTCTCACTTCCCCTCACTTAAGAATCCTCTGTTTTGGTTTATTGGACTACCTTCCTTCCGTGTACTTCTATGGTCCCTTGTCCACTCTGGTTTATCACCGTTTTGGTACTGATTAATTCCACAAAGGAAACCCATTAGCCGCGGTTTTAAACGTCTAAGGGTGCCGACCCCCAAGGTTACACGATTGAATAATAATTCATTATTTTTTGTGATCCGGTGGGAGAAACTTGCAACAAAGGAAACAAACGCAAAGGAAACACGCCTAAAAGAAATGCACCCCTCCTTCCCACTTAAAGATGCCAAATAAACAAAGTCTATCAAAAAAGTCCCAAAGAAATTTCAAATGTAATTCTGGATTCGGATTAGAAGAAGGATTTATTCGTAGTATCCTTATCCCGGACTCTCTAAGGATTCATTTTTCTAGTTATAATCATAAGTTTGTATCAATTATTATTATGGATGAGAAATTAATTAGATGAAATATATATATATATATATATATATATATATATATATATATATATATATATATATATATATATATTAATGGATTCTAGGCTAAACCTTTTTCACCCTCGCCAAAAGAGTTGATATGCGGAGGTTTAGTGATCACTTCCTCGATCTTTACCACTTTCTGTAATGATCTGTCCTTACAAACTTTCTCCAGGAGATGCCATCGTTGGCTTTCACTTTATATCTAATGAAAAATAGTGACAAGGGACAATGTAAATTTACCTGCTTTCAGATGCGCTCCTGGTCTCGGTAGAAGAAGGATAACCTATTCTTTGTTTGATAGTCCCTCAGGTGTGAAAATTAATTGCTACCTATCTCCCTTACCTAACATAATCTAACCTAACCTAATTAAACTTAACCCAACTTATTCTAACCTAACCAAACTTCACCTAACTTAACACAACCTAATTTAAACTAACCTAACTTAACCTAACTTAACACAAACTACCGCCGAGATCAGGACGGAGAACGACTGTCTGTAGGGAACAATCTAACAACGATGAAGAAGGAACCAATGCAGAAGGAAGGGAGTATTGCAGCTCTAAAGAAAACAGTAAATGGCTTTAAAGTTTTATAGATGGTAAAGAAGACCTGCAAAATAATCCAAGATAAGGAATATTAACAACCTCAAAAGAGAAAAAAAATCGTGGTAGTTTTCGAATCTGTATGTAGGAAAATCTCAGAGCTACCATTTAATTGATAGTGACTGCAATGGATATGTCAGCTGGTTCGACATGATTGATTTTGCATGAAAATCCTGGCCTTAGCGACTTTCAACGCGATGGGTCCACAAAGCTATTAGCTCTGATCAGGTGGTCCAACGAGCTGATCGTTTAATGGTAATTTGAGCGAAATCTGAGCCGACGAAGACGTTATTATGGGACCAGTACTAAATGGCGATGAGGCGTGGATTTACAGATAAGATTCGGATAATAAGGCGCAATCCAAAGAGAGGCTTTCTCGCGGATTTTTGGATCTGTTAAATTCACATCACCAAAGGCCCGTACATATGGTAAAAACCTCCGTTTTGAGGGATTCTGAAGGAGTGATATTGGTTTAAAAAATACACGAATTAGTACGAGCGTTGTAATAAGAAAAGTATACGGAAAATATACACAAATTAGTATGAACTGTGTAATGACAAACGTATACACGAATTAGTACAAACGGTGTAACGAGAAAGATATTAATGGAAATATATACGAATTAGTAAGAACGCTCAAGTGAGACAAGTATACACGAAAATATACACGAATTATACGAACGATGTAATGAGAAAAGAAAGCACGTAAGTTCCGATGAAAGATGAAATGTTGTATGCGATATATCGACCTCCGGATGCTCGAAGACAAGAAAGTTTTTCTCCACGATCGAAAACAAAATACCGAGAAAAGCGAGAGAGATATGGGGGTGGGGTAGATGAGGAGGGGTTCATAAAGCAAATGGCGAAATTGGTTAAAATAGAGAAGTCTAGAGGGGAAAAAGTCCAGGTAGTTTCCATCTACCTCATGGTGTCAGCTTAAACAGTCCACGTTTACTATCAGAATAAATTAAATTTAGTTAAATTGATAACTTTATTGCAATATTGAAATCAGTAATGCTGAAACATTTTGAAACAGATTGTTTCTAAATTTGTGCTGAATTTCGAAATGTAGCCTTTTCCTATCTTATTTAGCTATATATATTTATTTATATATTTATTCTTGGTTATAGCTAAAAGATTCACATGACAAATTGGCTTTTTATCGCTATAATTAATTATTTAATCTAAGGTGTGAGGAAAACTGTTATTACTTTGAGACACAACCCCCTAAAGCCTAGCAGGACCCATGCACCTCTATCTAAGTATTTATAAAACACAAATAATTATATCGTAATTATTTTACTTTTGGCCAAAACAGTTTGATAAATGCCTCTTAACTATTTTGGACAACTCTACATTTCCTATATAAATTTAGCCTGAACGCCAACTGCTCACAGGACCAACAAAAGGTTTATTTACTTTGTCTGGTTTTCTCTCGTGTTTATATCTAATTCTATATTTAACTTTCCATCTAACTCTTGTGTATTTTCTTCTGAGAATAAATTAATGATTGAAAAGTTTGCATAGATATGGGAGGAGAGGTCTGAAAATATATTAATTCATAAGAGTATTATAATATATATATATATATATATATAGAGAGAGAGAGAGAGAGAGAGAGAGAGAGAGAGAGATATGGGTCAAGGGAATAACGTATTAATAAAAGATGCGAAGATGGAATACGTTAGTTAATTTCTGTTTCTTTAAAAGTGTGTAGAATTGGATAACGATAATTGACTGAGTGTAAATTTATTTCATGATTTTGAGTAAGATAACGGGGGGCTATCAAATCACCTGTAGATAGTAGGCTTTCAGTGCTAAGTAAGGTAAACTCTGCGTAAAATTATTTAGATATATCTTCATGGTAGCGACGTGAGGGCGAAGCTTGGAGGAAGAAAGATACAAACGGATTGGTTTATATGTATTAATTTAGGAGAGAGGTGTGAGAAGAGGTGAGAACGAAATTTAGTGCAATCGTGGAATATCAGCGTTTTATGCACTCCGTATCGTGTAACCCATCCTCGTGCAATCTCTTGAAAAGATTCTACAGCAGATACATCTCAGAGGGATAGAACCTCGACCAATTTGGTATATCTACCCACGATAGATAATTGGTAGTTAAAGCAATTGGTTTGAACACCACTTTTGCACGTTTGATGTCTATCGTGGTATACGGTCGAGTATGTATGTACATGAGTTTTGTACATAAATAACTCCGTTCCTTTTTTTCTCTAAAAGGGCTATATTATTATTTATCTTTTATATTTTGATTTGATTCTTTAACCAGGGAGGATTCGTAATATTATATATCTATTGCTTTGTGCAGCTTTTTGAGGATTTATTTAAACAACTAGAGCAAAAATATACTTTTAATTACATAAAAAATGAAATATTAAAAACTGTAAATATTCTTAGGATATAATAAGAGGGTCTGAATGATAATTAAAGCTATAAATGAGTAACACGCGATGGTTGACGTAAAAAATTACTTTAGTACTGAATGCTAATTAAAGAAAATAATTAAATGGGAATCCTTTTACCTTTTACCCAGTGACTCAGACGGGGAATGATATTGACCGAGAATCTCGTTTAGTTGAGGAGGAAGTCAAGGTGAGGCAATACGAGTGTGTCACAAGACGAGGGGTGGAATCAACTCACAGCTATCTTCGAGGTGAGTGAAGAGGGGCGCTGGGCGATGTGTCTCAACTTCACGATATCAGCAAAGGGACAGTGGATGTATGATTATTCCAATCCTTGAGTTACACTTGTAAGGTTTCTCGATGATGAGCGTTGACCAAGAGGTGAATCCTTTTCGAGTGGGAGTTCACTTTAGGTACTCCTCAATGGTGAGAGATATCTCTGGTTTTATTCGAAAACTGAGAGAGGGGGTTTCTCTGACGAGGGGGGCATGAGAGTGATTCTCTATACCGATGGTCTACTCTTCGACGTGACGAAAAGGAACAGCCTCGGGATAAAAACTTCTTCTTCTTAACTCCCGCTGGGTTCCACTTTAATGCCCGGACTGACCCTGCTATTCGTCTTCCCTCGATCGCTAACTCGATTCTCTCTTCTTTTCTCCAGATCGACGTACATATACCTCACTTATCCCCTGGGGGAGAGGGGAGGGGGGATGAGTGCCCATGTTTAAGCCTCTCTCTTAGGGCATCACTTTTCAGCGGGGTGACCTTTAGCCCTAATTGTCTCTTCTGGTCCCTGTCGGAGTGAATGAAATTTCATCTATTTGGCGAAACTAGACTAAAACAATAGGAGGGTACAGTGAGCCTGTTCATAGATTTTTATTGGAAAGGCTATACCACCCTCCTTTGTTTATAGTAATGGGATACGAAATCTGCCGATTCTAAGGTTTCCTTGCGAGTAATATCGAGGATTTTTGTGCCAGTGGAGCAAAAGGGGAGGGGGGGAGGGGGAGGGGGGGAAGGTTAAAGTATCGGTTCTTATGCCACGTAGCTTTTGACGCTGTGTAACCGAACTAGCATCTGTTCGGTCCTCGCGATATTGATTTCCCCACAATGTCTAACAAATATCTTTGTAAGTAGAGAGTGTGTGTCTTCAACACTAAAGTGAGACAAACAATCAAAGAGGTAAAATATTTGCTGTTTAAATGTTTTGGCACGAGAAGACAGTTTTTTTGGCGAGGAGTCTATAAGATTTACGCCGTCAGTGTTCAGCAGGCAGAGTGACGATAATCAGTGATTTGTAGTTTCCCTAATCAATAATTTAGTAATGATCGGGCAGCTAAGTTGGGCTGCGGCTAATGGAGTTTAGTCGACCTTTTGAAAGGACGGGGGAAAAATTTAGTCGCATGTACAGAATTAGATTGAAAGAAAGGCCTGCTGTTAAACGTGCCGTGTGAGAATTGTCATTCTGACCAGGAGAGAGGATGTCTGTGGTCGTTTTATTCCTAGAGAGCGTTAACTAGAGTGAGATGCTTGGCGTTTGATCACTAAAGGTCGTCCACAAATTGTTTAATGAAAGCCAGCTGTTTATCCACCAGGGGAGGCTAAGAAAAATTGGGAGAAAGAAATGCCAAAGCGAGAGCTTTTTGATAGGTAAGAAGGGTTAACTTGGAGGGTGTATCGTGAAAAAAAGTTTTTATTGGGAAAGAGCCGCAATGAGCTTTTTCTACACGTATACATTTTTGTCTAAGCTTGGGACAACTGTTTCGAAAAGAAGCTACCGGTGTGCACGTTTTTTTCTGATTTTGTTGTAAGGGGCCCATCCGCACGCGTCACACTTACATCAGCCAAAATACGAAATGGAACGTCCTGCAATGGGAGCCTTACTTCGGTGGTTGAGGAAATAGCAAATTTGCCCCCATAAGGGTCATTAGCAGCACTTTACAGCCAAACTAATGGAGATTTGCTGCGTTTGTCTGAATCCTTCTGCTAAGATGGAGTCCGCCTTTTGCTCGATTTCTGTAAATATGGTTGTCACTCTGTCAGGCAGAAGTGGGACGACCTCGTTGCTTAGGATGTATCCAAGGAATACGACACGATCCACTGATAATTGGCATTTGTGTAAGGACAACTCTAACACATAGGGCAGTAGGCAGTAGAATAGCAGCTTTTGGTGTCCTATCTGATTTTTCTGGTCTTGAGTGTAGACCACTTTGCCCTCTATAAAAGCGAAAATAAAATCTCCCGGGCCTTCGATAATAAACCGCACACACGTTTGGCAAGTACAGAGATCCGTACCAACCAAACGGTGTAGTGACGCATGTTTTCTCCACAATCGATGCTTCCACATGAATTTGATGGAAAGTAGTTAGCAGGTGGATTTGGTTGGGAAAATACGTGTACCCCTGCAGTTTTATCTTTATAATTCGAGATGAATTAGTGACCCTGTTCATGGCAATCAAGTCAGACACTGGTTTATATGACCCACCTTTCTTATAAACTAAATGCAATTTATATGTCCAGCAATATAGTAATTTTTGAATTGTGTCTTCCTTTTCCATTCTGGAGAACTCCTTCGAGGAAAGCGGCACGGGCGGGTGAAATAAAGGAGCAAGTTGTGTGTATATACTGTTAAGTAGGGTGGCTCTCCACACATCTGCCGTAAGGTGCTATCTGGGAAGGGTGCAAGAAATTGATTGTGTGATTCACACCTGAAAATTAGCCTATGGAACTTGGCAAGTCAAGTCTTTAGACAATGGTTAAGAGTGAACCACGGGACGCAAGAGGAACAAGTGACGTGAATGATGCTCCAGGACATTAGATCTGTAAAATCACGTCCTATTCAATCTAGGATAACGAAAAGTTTTGCAGAAAGTAGGCTTCCAAGATGGAATGACCGACGTCAGCAACTAAGAAAAGCCCCGCGAGAGAACATTTGAGAAAGATAGAGATCAATAGAAGTTTCTTAGAATAGACCGAAATAGGTTGACTTAAGATAATTTAGAGCAAGAAAACCGTCGGAGGTCAACGTATGTCCTGAGGTGAGGCCAGAAAAATGGAGACGATAGAGCCAATATCGATGAGGAAGTTGAGACCCGTATCTGCATCCTGGGTGAAAAGGTAGGATGTTGCCCTGGATCGCTCCGACGGTCAATGTGTGGTCAGGTTGATGGAGTCCCCAATTGAAAGTTGTCACGAAGGTGGAGCTAGTGGTGTAGTCGGACGGCGCCAAAGATCAGTGGGGAGAGAAAATGACAACTCTGACAAAGTAAAGTTAAGTTAAGTTAGTTATTTCCGCGTGGATTATGGTTGTCATTTCCCGGGGCTTTTTCGAAAGCTGACTAGTGAAGTTAGTGCGTACATATTTCCGTGTGGTGTCTGGATGATGAACAGTGTTAAGACTGTTAGCTGGTGAAAAGTTTGAGAATTCAGCTGGATGCTCTTGTGAGCTTTTCGACAACTTAAGGGGATGATGGACTTAGGGTGAATCTTGGAGGAAGCAGGATTTAATAGGTATTTAGCCTGCCTCCTCACGGAAGCCATATGGTGGCAAGTATGATGGACATCACCTTTTAATTTCTGCTTATATCACAATCAGCTAGATAGCTCACTCTCTGGATCCACTCAGAGCGTGAGTTGAAACTAGCTCTTTTACTTAGGGAAGATCTTTTTACCATCAGGTACTTGGCCAGATTCTAGCCAATGGGCGTTCCTGCGCGGCGGAAGAGCTTCGCGTACCTTGGTAGGTCGGAACATTGTAGGCGACAATGGTGACTAGCTCCTTGCCACTTACCGCATCCTGAACTAAGACGCGATCAGCCGTCTCTACAAATCTGCCGAAAAGTAGAACTTACCTCAACGAATCCAGGATGTGTTCTGTGAATGCGAAGACGACTGAAGAGAGGTTGCCTCACCTGGGTCTCCGAGAAGTCGGCACACTTAGTGTCTCAGAGCTGCCAAAGGAAAGTTGTTGGCTTCTGCACCAGCAGGGCGATGTTTCTGGTGAGGTTCTGCTATCATTGCAGAACCTCGTACAACGGGAGCATGTAAGCTTCCTTTCATTCAAGGTATGCTCTGTGTTACACAGCAAGGGCATTGCAGTAGTTCTTGGATGCAGAAATTATCTACGAGATAAAGTAGCCTTCGCAGAGCCTTTATTTTGACCCGATTGAAAACCTATGGAAGATACTCGGTGAGTAATCTATGGTTTCAAGTTCACTGGTAAAGATTTGATAAAAACTTTAATTAAATCAGGCCGAAACAATGCGACCAATTCTTAAAGTCTCACTGCTTATGAAGCGATTTAGAACAATGACCTAATTACTTATTAATGTTTTTTTTTAATTGTCTATGAGATAATTATAGTTGTAGCGATCTCTAGTTTTGTAAGTATCATTTCTTCCAATACTCATTACTTACCTCATAACATTTTTATCCTCTGTTCTATGAAATTAAATTTGGAGACTACCAGAGGCAAATTTCACAGGATATTATGAACAATTTTCATTTAAATTAAAAGACTATTTTCAAGAATATACACAACCTTTTCTTCTTTTTTTCGCTGTCTGATTGGCGGGTGCGGTACGAGGGGCGGTCAATAACTTTGCAAATCGGTAGGGCAAAACCGAGGAAGGGCTATAACTGTTTGTGGGGGTGTTAGGACAAGTTATGACAAGTCAGAACCTGCAGCCGCACGCTACTGCATGGTCTAGTTAAGAAGCAATAGCTGATCGCAGATCGTCAGTCACAAATTTTTCAACAATGGAGAAGATTGAGCACCGCGCAGTGATCAAATTTTTGACTAAGGAAGGCAAGAATGCAAAAGAGATCCATGAATGCATGGTTGCAGTGCTTACCAACACCGCTCCTTCCTATGCAACCATTGCTCGCTGGAATAGTGAGTTCCGCTATGGTCGTGAGTCCCTTGAAGATGACCCCCGTACAAAACTCCCGTCAGACGTGACCCTCTAGGACAATGTGGCCCGTGTGGAGAGGATGATCTTCGAAAATCGACGGGTTAAGATCGAAGAAGTCGACCGAGAACTTGGAATATCACATGGAAGTGTTATCAACATCATCCACGACAATTTGGCCATGACCAAGCTCTCTGCCCGTTGGGTCCCTAGAAACCTCACGCCACATGATCGACTTCAACGTCATCAAAGTCCACATTGCCAGAGTTGCACAAACTACCCTATGCGAGTGCGGATTTGAGGAGCTCAACCATGCTCCCAAGAGTCCAGATCTGGCCCCTGGCGACTACTTTTTATTCCTCTAGCTCAAGGCTTTTCTTCGTGGTCGCCGGTTGGGGTCGATGAAGATGTCCAGCTCGCCGTCCAGGAGTGGATTAAACAGCAGTCGGGAGATTTCTGCTTGTTGGGAATTCGAAACCTCAGAGACAAGTGGCGCAAGTGCATTGAAGTCGTGAGTAGTTATATTAAAAAATAATAAAAACACTTTTCCTCATATCTTGTTTCCTTATATCCGAATTGCAAAACTTATTGACCGCCCCTCGTATAAGGGTGAAATTGTAAATTGAAATTTTTCTTAAGTAGAGATGGGTTTATTGCATTTAAATATAAAGCTCGCTTTTAAAAACCGATGCAAAATATTAACTGATTGATATAGTCTTAAAATTTATTTCGGAAATGTGGACCAAATAAATTTGTCAATGATTAGTTTTAGGACAGATACTCTATTCGAAAAGAAGAAAAAAAAACACTAACATTTACTTTAAAGCTAAAAACAAAAAACATTAAAATGTACCTACCTTCAGAGGAAACGGTACAGTCTATAGTCCTTCACATATGGTATACAAAAGAAAGCCCCGAATGTGAAGTTCCTCAAAAGTTTGATGGGGTAGTCCACCAAACAGTCAAAGTTAATGCATTCATAAGATTTTTATAAAAACTGAATGATGGAAATTAGGAGAGAAATTTTAATTAATGTTAATACGGAGAGTTTCCCAAACATAATGAACTTTAATGTAATCATAGGATTATTATAAAGAGACAAGCCATGGCTTCGCCACTCTCCCCTACAGGTGGAGCCCTCGCTTCGCTGCGCTCGCTAACAACCATTCGGGCTTTTTGCCTCAGGTCTATTTGGCCTTTGAAACCGCTTCTTTCACCCCCGATTCATTACGGCTTTTTTTACTATTTGTTTAAACGCCCCTTTAACCCCTTTTAAACTAATAGAAAAAAAACCTTTAAATACAATAAATACTTTATTTGTTAATTATTAACCCACGCCCGACAAAATTGAATTCATTCTGAATTTCTTACTTAAAACAGCTTCTTTCTTCTAACAATCTGAAATTCTTCAATTTACTTTATTCTTCTTCTTCTCCCTATTATTATAATTAATATTATGATTCTCGTCTTTATCTTCTTCTCCTTTTCAATTCGATCTCTTCTTCTCCTTCTTCTCCTCTTCCTCTCTCCTCCTGCTCCTTTTCATTCTCTTGCGTCTTTTCTATTTCGCTCTTCCGTTTTGTCTCACTATTCTTTTTCTCTTTTCCTCCTTTCTTCTGGTCTTTTCTTCTCTTTTATTTAATCTCCTATTCCTTTCTTTCTCAACTCCTTCGATACTTTTCTTGTTCTTCTTACTATTATTATAATTATGATTCTCCTCTTTATCTTTATCTCTTTTCCTTTTCATTCTCTTCTTCTCATTTTTCTCCTCTTCCTCTTCTCCTCCTGCTCCTATTCATGGCTTACATCTTTTTCATTTCTCTCTTTCGTTTTGTCTCTATATACTTTTTCTCTTCTTCCGCATTTCTTCTTTTCTTTTCTTTTCTTTTTAATCAATCTTTTATTCCTTTCTTTCTCAACCTCTCCTATATTTTTCTTGTTCTTCTTCCTTTTTCGTCTCTTCTTCTTCTCTTACTCTTCCTATTCTGCTTCGTCTTCTAATCCTTTTCCTTTTCTTAAACTTATCTTTCTACTAGTCCTCTTCTTCTTTCTTCTCTTCTCCTTATCTTTCTCTTAACCAATTATAATAATAATAATATTAATGATATTTTCATTTAAGAAAACAGCCAAAACGTACCAGGTTACTCATTAACTAAGCAAAAGTTTTTTTTACCATTTTTGTGTTTCTTTCCAAAAAACTCCCATTCTAAAAATATACTCAAAACTTTATATAATAACGTTCATTTTCGAAAAGGTTTCATCCATAACTCGATATTTTGTATCGTTGTTCATTTGAAAGCTTTTCTTTAGAAGGATAGTTTTTAGTCGCGTGCGAGTCAAGTCTAACGAAACTCGAAACCCTTGTGTTGTTTTACATTCTCTTTCGAATGGTGTAACTTCCATGGTCCTCCCAGTGATAGCCCATGAATTATTTTGTTTTGGCAATACCATCATAATTATTCGGCGATTCGAACGAAATTTGAAACCCTTATGTTGTTTTATATTCTCTTTCGATTGATATAACTTCCAGGGTCCTCCGAAGGATTGTCTTTGAATTATTGAAAGTTTTGGAGGTCTAAGGGCATAAATCAGATTAAGTGATAGCACGCGACTTTTTGGGTAGCAGACCTTGTTTAGTCCCGTGCGAGTCTAGTCGCGAGCCATTCTACATCTTACTATGTCGGTCGGTCGGTCCCTGTTTTGTACTTTTTGTAATAACATCATAGCTATTCGGGCGATTCTTAATCAATTTGAAAATCTTATCTTGTTATACATTCTCTTTTGAATGAATTAATTGATAAAGTCCTACCAAGGATAGCCCGGGAATTATTTTGTTTCGGCGATAACATCATAACTATTGGTCCGATAATCTGCTAGACTAGACTAGGCTATAATATGCTATACTCTGCTAGGGAAACCTAGAATAGGCTATACTATACTAGGCTATTATAGGCTAGGCTATAATATGCTAATATATAATGTACAAGGGTAAGTTATACTCTGCTAATTTAGGCTATATAATGTTATGCTAACAATAGTAAGCTATGCTTTCTTAGGGTGTAATAGGATAGTATAGGCTATACTTGGCTAGGATAGTTAATACTAGGCTAGGTTATAGTATGCTATGCTTAGCTAAGCTTTGCTAAGCTATACTAAGCTAGATACGGCTATACTATGCTAGTGTAGCCTAAAATATAATAGGCTAGGGTGGGCTATGCTCTGATATTTTATGTAATACTATGCTTTGCTACGATAGCTAGCTAACCAAGGGTATAATAGGCTAAGCTATGCAAGGTTATTCTAGTCTAGGGTATGGTATGCTATAATAGTCTAGGATATAGTAGGCTAGGCTATAATATGTTACACGTGACTCTATTATGTTATCTTGGTTATGGTAGAGTAGGCTATAACAAGCTAACCTGGTCTTGGTTACGCCAAATTATCCTATTGTAGCTTGGCTATACTATACTAGGCTACTCTAGGTGAGTCTAGGCTAGGCTCTGGCATGCAATGAAAGGCCGCACTTGGTTACTCTAGGCTAGGCTAGGCTAGGGTAGGCTAAGCTAGGCTATAATATAATATCCGAGGTTAAACTAGGGTCTACTAAGCTAGGGTACGGTATACTAGGATAAGATTATATAGGTTATACTAGGGTACGATAGGCTAGGATATACTAGGATACGATAAGCTAGGCTATACTGAGCTAAGGTAGGATAAATTAGGCGATGCTATGCTAGGTTACACTAGGCTTCCTAGATTATACAAAGCTAGGGCTAGGTTATGCCCGGTACAGCCAGGCTATTCTATTTTAGGCTAGGTTCTAACGAAATTTGAAACCCATATGTTGTTTTACATTCTCTTTCGAATCATGAAATCACCAATGTCCTCCCAAGGTTTGTCAGAGAATTATTTAAGGTTTTGAAAGTCGTAAGGTCATAAATCAGATTAATTGAGAGCACGCGACTTTTTGGTCAACAGACCTTGTTCCTCTAAATATTGACCAAAACTTATCTCCCCTTTCTTCCAAGGCAGTTTTGGAATCCCTTTTGTGGTTGAAAAAATAAAATGGTAAGTTCAGAAAATAAATATATTATCTAAAAAAATTACGAATCGTGAACTTCAGAAAAATGATTAAAATTTAACTAAGGAAAAACAATATTTACTATTTTTCCACCTCTCGCTAAAAAGGACAAATCTCTAAATAGAGAGTTAGTTACAAGAAGAGCGGCCTCGACAGAAGAGAAGCTTGAGTGTCGCAGGCAGGCATTCGATCTGTGGCCTAAGGCCTATCTGGCTCGAGAAACGGGTTTTAGTCCCAAAATATTTAAAAGTTTTCTAGTCCATATCCAAAACACCATATTTTAAGAACATGATTTTGTAGAGGTTGTCAATTATAATACGAGGGGCGGTCAATAATTTTTGTAATTCAGATATAAGGAAACGAGATATGAGGAAAAGTGTTTTATTATTTTTTAATATAACTACCCTCGACTTTAATGCACTTGCGCCACTTGTTCCTGAGGCTTCGAATTCCCGAAAACCAGAAATCTCCCGACTGCTGTTCAATCCACTCCTGGACGGCGAGCTGGACATCTTCATCGTCCCCAAACCGGCATCCACGCAGTGCAGCCTTGAGCTGGCGGAATAAAAAGTAGTCGCTAGGGGCCAGATCTGGACTGTAGGGGGAGTGGCTGAGCTCTTCGAATCCGCACTTGCGCAGGGCAGCTTGTGCAACTCTGTCCTTGTGGACTTTGACGACGTTGAAATCTATCATGGGGCGTGAGGTTTCTAGCGACCCAACGGGCAGAGACCTTGGTCATGGCCAAATTGTCGTGGATGATGTTAATAACACTTCCATGTGATATTCCAAGTTCTCGGTCGATTTCTTCGACCTTACCCGTCGATTTTCGAGGATCATCCTCTCCACATGGGCCACATTGTCTTCGTTGGTTACGTCTGACAGGAGTCCTGGACGGGGGTCAACTTTAAGGGACTCACAACCATGGCGGAACTCCCTATTCCAGCGATCAATAGTTGCATAGGAAGGGGCGGTGTCGGTGTACACTGCAACCATGCGTTCATGGATCTCTTTTGCATTCTTGCCTTCCTTGGTCACAAATTTGATCACTGCGCAGTGCTCAATCTTCTCCATGGTTGAAAAATTTGTGACTGACGATCTGCGATCAGCTACTGCTTCTTAAATAGATGAGGCAGGAGCGTGCGGCTGCAGGTCTTGACTTTTCATAACTTGTCCTAACACCCCTACAAAAAGCCATCCCCCTTCCTCTGTTTTGACCTACCGATTCGCAAAACTTATTGACCGCCCCTCGTAGATTTTTTTTCTCTTAGTTTGGTTATGACCTTGGTATATTTAAAGCTTTTATTAACTTATTTCAGAGTTTCGTTACAGTTTGAAAAAATAAAATAGTGAATTGCAGAATAAATAAATATGATTATCGAATGTTTTGATTTATTTTTTAAATAAAAAAAATTGCAATTAGTTGAGTTGAGAAAATTTATAAAAAATCAACTACGGTTGCTTTATTATTTTTTGGGGGGTATATTCGAAAGTTTTGTCGAAGTTATTTTTAAAATAGATTTTCAATTTTAATCTTTATCAGGAGAAAAGGGATACTGAATATTACAAACAGCTAGAGCAAAATGAGGTGGGAAGAAGTCGTTCCGTTTGTCACTAACTAAAATGTGAGTTTTTGAATGGGTTAAATAAGAAAAAAATATTTTTTCTTTTATTCTGTAACGGGTGGCCCAAAAGTTACTTCACATTTTAAAATATTAATCACACAAAAAATACTTCAGTTATAAAAGTGAGTGATAAATAAAATGGAAGAGGAGATCGTGGGATTTTATTGTGGTACAAAGGTTAATTCACATTTTTATTGTGTATCTATAATACGTATATAAAGATTATAATACACAATAATACCCGAATAATTATTAACTCAGAATGGCAAGATACAGCAAAGAACAGCGAGCAAGAATTGTCACAATTATTTAAAACATAAGGGATCAACTGTTACTCTGCAGATGAACTTTAGTACAGCATTTAATCAACGAAACCATCCCTCGAGCCATTGCATCCTTGCAATGGTATCAAGATTCAGAGAATCCGGGTCTACAGGTGATTAAGAACGCTCTGGTAGATCGAGATCTGTGCGAAATGCAGGTGTCATTCAGCGTGTGTTAACTAGTGTTCAACAACAGCCACAAACGTCAACTAGGATACGTTCCAGTAAACTAGGAATTTCTCGAACATTATTGCAACGCATCCTAACAAAAGAATTGAAACTTCATCCATACAAAATTCAAATAACTCAAAAATTAAATATTGCAGAGCATCAAAAAAGCATAAACTTTGTACGCGCACTTTTGGGACAAACAAATGATCCGACTTTTACCTCGCACCTAATCATGTCCGATGAAGCCATTTTCACATTACTGGATACGCTAATAACCTAAAATCCAGATTTTAGGGGGCAGAAAACCCCATAATAATTCATGAGCAGCCTCTTCATGCACAGAAAGATAGGGTCTGGTGCAGCATAACCAGTTCGAGAATCATTGGTCCCTACTTCTTCGAGGATGCTGACGGAAAAACAGTGAGAGTAACAGGGGACACTTACAGAGAAATGATACAAGATTATTTATTGCCAGAAATGGAAGATTTGGATATGCACAATATGTGGTTTCAACAAGATGGGGCGACACCACACCCAGCGAAAGAAACCATGGCAACACTAATGGCAGCCTTCTCTGGTCGGTTAATTTCACGCTTAGGTGACGTTTCTTGGCCACCACAATCACCTGATTTTATCCTTCCAGATTTTTTGCTTCAGAGATACCTTAAAGAAAAGGTATACGTAAATAAACCTAATAATCTTCAAGAATTGAAACCAAACATCATTGATGAAATCGACAAAATCACTCCTGATGTTTTGGAAAATGTCATAGAAAATATGATGCAAAGAATCCGCCTTTGTTTTAACAATAATGGAGAGCATTTGAAGGATATTATATTTAAATAATAAAAATCCAGGATCTCTTCTTTCATTTTATATATCATCCACTTTTATAACTTAATTAGTTATCTTTTGAGCCACCCGTTATTTACCATTTGACCAAGGGCAAATGGTAAGTTAGGAGGAAAAATCAATACGATTTTTGAATTTGGGCAATTTAAAAAAAAGAAAGAAATACAAATGGTGAAATTCAGAAATTTTATTAAGATTAAGATGTGGCTGTTCATATTTTTGTTCCTATATTCGAACCTTTTATCGAACTTTTTTCTAAAATAGATTTGACATTTTAATCTTTATCAGGAGAAAATATCTTCCATAGAAAAATATAAAGCAAAATTAAAATATTAAATAAAAATTTAGTTGGGAAAAAATAAGGTCTGAGGATTCTTTTTTCCGTATTTCAAAAGAATTCCTATAGTGTTTTTTTATATTCAGGCCTAGAAAATAGGGAAGGATCTTAAAACAGACCAATAGTAAGAGATATATCAGGGGGGCAGTTTACTGTATGCTGTCAAACGACCTTCTAATCGTTCGATCCATTTTTAAGATCATCAAATTTAGTAGGACCAACTAGCTTGTATGAGAGTCAATTATGGACAAGCTTCCAAACAATTGTAACATAAATCTAATAGAAAACTTACGGACCATCCTGGAGAGAGATGTTTACGGAAATGGCAAGCAATTAACAACAAAAGGACCTAATAGAAGCCACCCAAGATGTAGCAGAGAATGTTTCTCCTGATTGCATGCTAATTTTGACATCATCAGTAAAGAGCAGATGGTTAAAATTATTCAGGAGGGTTCCGTTGTTCAGGGGCCCTTGAACCGTTCTTCTCTTCAGCGAGAATAATTCCACCCAAACTGTGGGTTACCCTTGATTGGGATACGTCTACGGGAGCACAACCCCGAATGAATAGATGTGAGTCGGGTCCAACATTGGGTGGCTTTCGACAAACAGGATGCCGGCAGAATTCTGCATCCTCCCACAGTCGAGGGTCGTCATGATTAACTCTTGCCACCATCAATTTTGTGTGAGGCTAAGATGTAGGGATAGGCCGAGCGCAAGCCCTTATCCCCATTAATCCACTCACTGCGCAAGCACAGCTTCAATCATCTTTCATCTTTTTCTTTTTCTCATCTCTCCTCTCTCTCCCTCTCTTTTTCATTCAATCATCCCCTTCACACACTTATTCCTTCATTAAGCCTTTATCATCATACCAAGAAATTCATCTCCATTTTCTTCGAGCGACGCTTGAGTCGTCTTCGTATTCGAAGGACAACTATAACAATAACAAAAGTAAATTATTAGGAGAGAAGAGATGGTTTTTCTTATATTAAATGTTTGCATCCAAGTTATTTCTAAGTGTTTATTTATAGATCGAAAAATTAGAGTGCTGGGCTGTTTTTTGAGAAATTCAAAAAAGTTGATTTCGACTTGGCAAACACAGACCTTAGGACTGTTTTTTCGTATATTTGAAGCTTTTATTGAAGTAATTTCTAAGAGTTACCATTATTTCTCACCTTATACTTTTTGCTCACTGATTCTAAAAATCAGTAGTATTTTTTAGTATATAAAACAAAATTTAGATAGAAAAGAATTTCGCTAAAAAAAATCTTGAATTTAGAGGTAGAAAATAAGTACGGATAGTGAAGAAGTAGATCAGGAGAAAATTATGAGGAAATATGTAATGGAAATATTTTAATTTTTATTAGACCAAAACTCCGTTGCTAGAGCGAGATATGCCGTAGGACACAGACCGAGCGTCTGCCAGCGAAGCGCAAGCCGCTCCTCTTGTCTCCTAATAATTTACTCTTGGTCTAGGTTTATCAGATCCATGCTATGCTTTAATTTTAATACTTTTTCTGAACTTCACATTTTCTAATTAAATTTCTTTGAAAAATTCCAAAATATTCGATAATTATATTTATTTTTGCTTGACTCTTAGAAAGAAAATTGGTATAAGCTTCAAATATACCAAAAAAATCACCCCCTTTTATGCTGTTTTTCGAACTGTAAATAAAATTCCTTCCTAAAGTATAGTTATCGAAGATAGGAACTTAGGGAATTAAGCTTACCTAATGACTGAGGGATAGACTTTCGAACGGAGTAAACTCATAGGATTATTATATGAAAGAGAGGGATGATATTTGAAAATTAAGTTCCTAGTTCCGTATTTTTATAATTATTAGCACCACATTGGACCCCAAAGGGGACAGAGCCGAGCGGGGCTTATGTCAGTGTCTTAATAACTGAGCCTTGAACTCTCCCAAAGAAAGGCCAAGATAAAGGATTTATAGGACTATTATAATGAAGCATTCTCAGGGGATTGCTTTAATCCATCAACCATATTCATCAACGGGGGCTAATTTAAAGGGCCATCCACCAGCTCATTTACACTTTAGCGTGAGGTCTACCGGGATTTTAACACTTCAGTGTGCAGCCTGCCTCTACTATAGGAACTTTATACTACAGGATGATAAAAAAGAAATTAAATAGTGTTGAATAATTAGAAATTATTAATGACTTACACTTAATCATACAAATCATTATCTTTCAGAATCAAATGATCAAAAAAAGCTAAATATTGCTTTAATGGTCATCATTATGGTTGAATTCTTTGGTAAAGTTAGTTTAGGTTAAAAGAGTAAAGATAAGGTAAGCAAATAAATAATAGTATTATTATCATTATTATTTTTTAGTATTATTTTAAGGAATATTATTTATTAGTATTATTTATTATTCATAATTATTTATTATTATGTATTGTTATTGTATTGTATTATAATTATGTGAAAAATAAGCACAGGTAATAAAATTATACCATGAGAGAGAGACTGAACGCTACGGTAGCACTCATAGGGGTATTATAACCAAGCACTCTTCATAGGATTATTATAATCAAACAGTTTTCATAGAATTATTATTATCAATCAGTATTCAGTGGATTATTATAATCGAGTGTTAGTCATAAGATTAATATAATCAAGTGGTATTCGTAGGATTATTAAAATCAGGCCTGTAATGTCCCCATTCCAGTAAGAGCGCGATCAGCTTCAACTCTTACGACGCGCAACGGAAAACATGGAGTTCTTTTTATGCACTTCCGCTACAGGGTGAACAAAAAGTATTTTCTTTTATTTATAAATCAGTTCTTGTCAACGCAGGTATTATGGTGCTTGTACCCTGGTACCCTACACCATGTCATCTTAATGGTCATTTAGGAGTGTTTTAAATTGACCCCCACAATTAAGATATCATAATAATCCCGTGGATGATTTAAGTTGGATTCGGTTAGGGAGACAGCGCTAAGGTGAGATCTCGCATCCACGCACATGTTTGCACCTTCAAAAGCAGATACGGTGCATAGAGGTGGTTTAGAGAGGGTGCACGGCTCTTATACAGATAGCGTGTACATGATACATAAACAGGGTAGATACACATGGTTTATAAGGCCAGTCCCACCACCGGTATAGTTGCTAATTTTTCTAAAACCTAACCTAACCTAACCTAGTCTTTGTTTACATTAAAAACCCATAAACAAAGGCGAAACAAAACTAAAGGACAAAAAAAAATAAGAAACAAGTTGAATGCACCTCCATTTTCGGAGGGAGATCCGCTTCTCCCCGGTGCCCAAGCATGTAACCAACCCCAAGAAAGTAGGAACAATGTAGGAGGCTAGCTTCCTCCAAAATGTTTTTAGTCTAGAGTCAGCAGTGCACGAACCTATCCCTGTAGCGATCCTGCTCGTCCTGCTACCGGGAAGGTAACGAGCGCTAAGATCCCCCTAGCCTGGGATACTCAACACGAATGTGTCGAACAGTCGGAGGGACAACGCTGTCAACGCAGTTAAGTGTAAGGGAACGCTCCGTCAAATGAGGGTGCTTCTCGCGACTGTACCCGCTTCGGAGAGGACAGAAAGTGACCTCGGTGCACTCCCTCTCCACAATCTCTACATGGTCATAATCCACGAAGAAGATAAATAAGACGCGTCCGGTTTGCCGTAACGTGGCGTCAAGGATTCCTCAAATTCGCATCCGTACTCAAGCTTTGAGCGAATACAATAACAATAAAACAACGAAGCTGTAGCTCTTTCAGCGCCTCAACTGCTGAACGTCACGGAACGAAGAATGTCGGGCATGACGCGGGTAAAAGAAACCCTCAGGTAGGGTGCTGATATGGGCCTCGTAGGAGAGGCCCCGGAGGAAAAAAATGACGGAGGAAACGGTGCACATCGACTACTTCCAGACGAGCCCCCCAAAAGGGCAAGTCTGCTTTGGTTTGCAGACGCGGATGACAGACGAAGAGCAAAGGTAAATACATAAGGTGAATCAAGGGTCCATACTCGGGCACATAGAGGAAGATATACCCAACATATATAAAGGTTCTATACGAGCGCACATGGAGAGTGTTAATACGTATAGAGCAGGAATTCAAACAAAGAGCTCACGTAAAGGATTATCCGATGATTTTCACCCCCCAATTGGGAGTAAATGTTTGGTAAGGGCAAATTATCCTATCCATGTTGGATCCAATACTGAGGAAAACTTCAATGAAATTCGTACGTCAGAATTGTACAACCTGATATGGATGCCTGAAATTTATTCTCTTGGTTTAATATACTGCGCAATGGTGGGTAGCTGCAGCATGACATTCAGTTTATTATAAAACTATGACAATTATTTATAAACGCGTATGTAGTACATACCTTTTAAAGAAGGACGGAGCACATGCTGTCGGCTGATACACGTCCTAGAACCGATATGTTAAGAGAACGGTGTTATTATGCGCGCGATATCAGACATTTGTATGAACGGCAACATTGCCATTTGTAGGCGCTCAGCATGACTATCACCGGCCTTTATGGCTTAATTGGGTGTTCGGTCAACGATATTTTGGACGCTGTCGCTCGTCCATTGAACCTCATTTATTTCTAGAACGCGCGACAACAAAGGCTTGGTCAAAGGGCCCTTACCAGTTGACATTAAGATGGAAACGATTCAATTTCTAAGTCTAAGACAAAGTAGAATCCTGACTTGAATGCGGTAACTGTGCAGACAATTGTCTCCTCATAATTACGGATTCAGCTGCGAGTCTCGCCCAAAGTATACATGAATCCCGCATAGTCAACCTTGCTAGAGGAGGCTCTGTCTGTATTTTATTAACGTTCAATTCGTTTTATGTAGACATATGAGTGAGTCCAGATATCATTTACTAGATGACATTTATTATTATTTTACTCCATCTCAGGTACTTTAATCAACAAATGTGTTCACAAGTTTACACAGAAAGTATTTGTAAGGTAACCTAAAGTTTCCTAAACTTTCCCATATTTAAACCAACATTAATTAACCTAAAGTACCCAAAGTTTAGGTAGTTTATGCTGCTTTAACCTAACATAACCGAACCAGAGATGTATGCTAATCTAACCTAATTCAAACCTAGGAAGCTTGGATTTAAGTTGACCTAACCTTGCTTTTCCCTGATTTAACCTAACCTTACCTAACTTTTTATTCGTTTGCAACTATCAACTTTCTCTCCGTTTGTCTTTTTTATTATTTGATTTTTTTACTATGATTTTTCTTCCTTAAGTTTATTATTAACTTCTTTAACTCTTTTTATACTATCACGTTTTATATCTTTATCAGCTAAACTCATTTTCTAACTTAAATCGTGCTGGAAAGTTGGAAGCATTTTCCCATTCAGGTTCTTTCATACCCAGTTTCATTGTCTCTTTATCCCAATTTAACTTTTATTTCCCTTATTATTTATTCAATTTCTTTTGTATGAAACTATAAATATCGTCATTATATATTTTCTTCTATCTCATTAATGTCGTCTGGATATCGTTACGGCTCCGATTCTCCGATATTTTCCTGCTCATCTTCATTTACGTCCGGTAAGACTGGCTTTCATATTCTCTGATTGGAACAAATGAGGATGACTGTCACTGTTTTGTAACGATCGTTACCAATGCTAATGCCTTACATTCATTCAAAAACCAAGTTGCTAAGAATGTTTAAATGGAGAGAGTGTCTTAATTCTCTCTTTTTTTTAAAAAAGGGTCATTGGCCAAGGTGCTGGAGCCTTTGGTTTTCCGAAGGTAAACAATGGTTTCATCAAACCATTTTCAGCCATGAGGAAACTGAGAAATCCTTTCCGTGATTCCCATCACAAAATAACCTTGAAATGTGGCCTTTACGTGTCACACACACCTGCTGTTTTCCCGCATTCTGATTCCTTGGTCTTCCGCTTGAGACCAAATAATACCGATCAGGAAATGCAGTCCGCATTTTCGAGCTTTCAAAACAATGAAACCGATATTGTTGCAAACCGTGAGAAAGAATGAAGTAAAAGGAGTCTAGAAAGCTGTTTTTTAGTTGTTGACCCCCTATAGCACAGATCCCTACCATTTATATGGCCATTCAATAGACATAGAATAGGTTTCGCTCTATTATCTCCAAAATATTTCACTTCCGCCCTCCTGAAATCGCACCAAGGGATTTAAATTCATACTTCTGAATGATTTTGAGCAAAATGATTATAATACTTTTATGCGACCACATAAAAATATTAGATTAGCTTTAAGTAAACAAGCCACACCAAGACCTCCCATTAATACTCCACCCACTATCAAAACTACCACGCAAAGAACATGAAATATGAAAATTTGAATTTACTTGCATAATAATAATAAAAACAAAAATTCTTCAGAGCAGAATGAAACTAAATGTAACACACGAATACTATATTTCTCACCCGCACGAAAAAGTAAATACTCACCCTAAAATAAGAGGTGAATTACTCCAAGAAAAATTAAGAAAATTATTTACAACCAGCCTTATGAGCACCTAATTGTGTGGCCGAGTTGAGCCTTCCAATTACATGGACAAGAGAGCCCATTTCGAGAGAGAAAAGAAAATCCTACTAATAAAATGAAGGGAAGAAGGAGAGTTGAGGAAAATAATGAGCTTTACGATAAATAAAAGGTTTTCGGAGTCAAAAAACAATCTCCCAGAATTTGGCCGCTACAACTTTGAAAATGAAATGAAATTTCTGGTTACTTCTGAATTCAGTGTTCGTACATCGGTTCTACATCACAGATATGGGAAGAATGAATCCACTTTCTCATAAAAAGTAGAAATAGGATTAATTGGTCGTAAATTTCAGTTTTTGGGGGGATTTCATGCCTCTTCAGCAATACTGTAATTAGAGGTCAAAAATATTTTTATTAATGTTTTATTGGTGTTCTTTAGTTTTCGTGTTTATTTTCTCTCTTCTTCTTACTTTCATCTTTCATCTTTTCCTTAATGAACCTGCAAACCTTGCTCTCTGTGAGGGGACATACAGTCCCCTTTGAGAGATTTACGAGCTCTTTATCTGTAGTGGTACATGTAGCCTCTTATTTGGGTGATTAAGCCAATAGAAATTCCATACATTTTTACTCACTCTAATTTATGCACTTTTTCATACGTACCCACATTTAAAACAGTTACAGGTGAGATTCCGCCATTGATTTTCCCTCCTTTGTAATTGAAATCCCGTCCTTATATACTCGGATATCGAGGGTGATTGATAAGTTCCATAAATTACCACGGCAGTTATGCGATTACCTCAATCATTTCTAAGCAAGAAACTGTTACTTTTTGCTTTCTTTATTAATATGATATTCTGCTCACTTTCAAATAATACACTTACATAGTAATATTTTCAGGTACGCTCCAGCACACACACCACAATACCCACAATTACCTACACTACACCCTTATGCTATGACTATTATTCATCTAACTTTTTATCATGCCACACTCAATTTATACATGTTTATTTATTTTGTGACTTTATCTTTACCATGCATTTAATCCTCTTCAGCGATTCAGAAAACTGGTTTTAATCATCCTAACTCTATTCAGCTGCCGCATTTTCGGACTGGTACTCGTTCGTCCATACTTTGAGTGCGACAAGGCAAGAAAGTCTCGTTGGCTTAATTACTGCTTCTTAGCTGCCATCACTCTCTCAATTATGACAACTATTCTAACACTTTCTAAGTTCTGAGCTTCTTGTTTCCTAATAATTTTTCACAAATTGTGGTTAGTTACCGGCCCCCTAGTCATCCATCGGAGAGACTGGTTTATCACTTGGAGAAATTTCTAAGCCATGTAACTTCGACCGCCTCTTCCCAAACATTGCATATCATTCTACATTTGTAATAGGTTAAGATATCGACTTTGAGGATCGCGCGAGAAACATTTTCTGCAGTAAAGTTCCCGGTGACTGAGCGTCGTAACTCCAGAAGTTATGTAAGCCGTTTCCCGCCGTAGAATGTGATTGAGGTACGGCTTGCAGCTTGCATTTCAAGACAGTTCACTGGCCTATTTTTTTCTGAAAAACTCACCACCACCATGTTGACGGTTGCCCTATAATCCACCAGAACTTATGAAAAACTGTTCAACCAGTAAAAAAATAAGCGAGATGAGGTATTTAGTGTTCCCGAAAGAAGCAGGAAGAATCGCACTTCCGTGATTTTTCTTTAAATTCGTGGTGGTACCAGCATTGTTCTTCCCATACTTGGTTAGGAAAGTAAATCGACGACTAGTTAACTATTAAAGGTAAGAGAGTGACCTTGGGGTGAACTCAGCTGCTAGGATGCTGATGCAAAGAACTTTGCTACCTGATTTAAATTGATGCTAGAAGGTAGTGGATTACAGCTGCTTCCTCTGGGGACGGAAAAACTTGTAAAATAGCTCATGGATGAGATAGTGGCTGATGGAAGCGTTCAAAGTACCAGCGAGAGACCTCATACACCTCACAGTTCTGTGGCTTTCTTTACAGCAAGCTCATCTTAGGTAAATAGCTACTGTTGATGCCTTATATCGGGGATATTTGAATGTGATGATTGGTCATGTGGGCGGATTTCTTTACCGCCCATTGCTCTATGTATTTGAATCTTGGCTACGCAATGTCTTATTCATAACTGGCGGTCGCCCTCTGCCTCAGTCAGGGCAAGAGTATGAGTAATCCCACGATTAAAAAGCAAGTAGAAAATTCGATTGTCTCCACCGCACGAGATTAGTCGTTTCTTGGAAATCGCAATGATTTTACCGCTGCGCCTAAAATCAAACCTTATTCTAAATGGCAACGAAAAAAAAAGATATATTTTTATTAAAACAGTCAACTAAAAGAGTATGTGGCACAGCTTTTTAAGCACACTTTTCAAGGTAGCGTTTAATTTCTAACACATACCGTTTGCAGAGGGGTTAAATGACGTGATGTAAATGGGCCAAATTTGGAGCAACCTCCTCACATGCTCCATTAATTCGGACGTGAATTGGCGGCCCCTGTCAGAGAGGACCTCTTCAGGGATCCCGACCCGTGAAAAGAAAGAGATTAATGCCTTGGTACACGAGATACTATCAATTTTTTGCCGAGCAATTGCTTCGGGGAACCGAGTGGCCCAATCGACGAGGGTGAGGACGTAGGAGTGTCCTTCGGTGGAAGGGGAGTGTATCGGTCCAATAAGATCGATGGCAACACTGAAAAATGGTTCTGCTATAACTGGAATCTTTTAAAGGGCGGCCGGTTGTACTCGTCCTTTGGCGGTGACCTTTTGACATATAGCACAGGTTCTGCAAAATACTGCGATTTCCTTGGCTCACCAGGCCAAAAGAAATACTTAAATACGCGTTGCGAGGTCTTATTATGGCTGAAGTGTCCTGCAAACACACCTTCGTGTGCTATTTGTAAAATTTTTGCAACGTAGGCCCTAGGCACGCACAAGGCCTTGAACGGGGAGCCTACTGGATCCGGAGAAGTACGAAATACCAAAGCGTCTTCTATCATATACCTTACTTTTCGGTCTCCACGAACCAATTCTGCCTCTCTTTGTTTGGCCTTTTTCCATAAGGGTTGGAGAGAAAGGCAGTCCTTTTGCGCACTAAAGAATTGATCGTGATTCAGTCCGTCGTAATCGGGGGTGCCAGGGGGCTTGAAAGACGTGAGGGGCAGGCGTCTCTATCAGCCTGAGCCCGGGTGACGACAGCTTGCGACACAGCAGTTGGGGAGAGCTACGCGCTCTGGCTCACCAACACTGCACAAAACTTAATCGGGGCAGCTAAGACGTTGGTCCACCCCGTAAAATAGTGGCATTTTACGTCAAAGGGCCACTGATAATTTATTATCTCTTCCCAAGAAATTGTGTACGACAGCGAAATTTTTAAGTTGTGGGTCCACGTGGGAAAGCAGCTTGTCCGATACCACTATACACGTACACCCTGTATCTCTCATCAGAGTGGATACTCTACACCCATTAATGGATCCGGACTTGAATTTGAGCCCACCAGAAGAACTGTTATTAAAAAGAAAGTTCACCTGGTGCTCCTGAAAGGTCGACGAAGATAACAGAGGCGCAAGGGCGGTAGGCTGTTCGGTAGCAAGAGTTGCGGAGACTTGGTGAACCTGTTGACCAAGGGCAAAGCTAAAGCCGGAGTTTTGTGGACACTGAGATTTGTAGTGACCAGGGGTTCCGCAAGAGAAGCATACAATAGGGTTACTCTGACAGGGTTTACTCGACGGAGCATTTAAAATTGGGGGTTTCACCTCTTCTCGCTTCTTATGGTGGTTACCTTTGGGTTAAAGGTGCCTGGGAATTTTACTAAATGAGGGCGATTTCTCGGTTGTGATTGTCCTTGGTTCTTAGGGGACGGAAAATGCTCTTCCTTTGCTCCTTAGGATAGAACTGATGATTTGTGGGGGAGAGATCCGCTTCTTCGAGGCCCTAGTTAAAGGAAGAGAAACGCCTATCCTGCACAAATACACGGATTTCCATAGGGAGGGTGTGCATTAGTTGGTCCTTTAAAAAGATCTAGCAGTAAGTCGTAGTTGCTACCAACTTTAGACGAGTCCAACTAAAATTGGAGGTTTTTCTTCAGGATGAACCCGTACTGTCAATACGTCTGTCCTGGCTAGATCCTAGCCAATCGAAATTTTTGCCTGTAGCACTCAGGGTTTAAATTAATCGCGGATAAGAGTTCTCTTTTAAGAGATGAATAATCTATGTAGCTTATGTTGGGAGGGCAACAAAGATTTCTCATAGACGAGAGTTGAGCAGCGGGAGCAGGTGGCCTACTCCTTCAGACTTAATGTCCCACCCATTGACTTCGAAGATCTTTTCGAAATGGGTTAAGTAAGTGCAAAACTCCTCTTGATCACCATAAGGGGCAGCTTTAATGCGGGGGTCTGAGGTTGATGAATTCTGAAACCCAACGGAACTAACCTCTTCTTGATCTCTACTTAACCCACGCTCGTGTTGACGAATTTTTTCCCTCTCTTCTCTCTCTCTCTCTCCCTCTCTCCTATTTCTTCATATCTTCGCCTCTTTTCTATTTCTTCTTGTGTTCGCCTCACTTTTTCTTGTCTTCACCTCTCTTCTATTTCTTCTTGTCTTCGTTTTTCTTCTCTTTTTTCCTCACGTTCATTCCTTTGTTCGTTCTGAACATATTCGATCAATTCTTTGCCCGAAAGGCCCAAAACTTGTCCCTGTTTATGGAAAATCTCAAATGAGAAGGAAGACATCTTGGATACGCTTTCGGATCTGCTGATTCACGAAAGAGCTTTACGACTTAACCCCAGATTATACGGCAATGACAAATAATATACACAATAATATAAAAAAAATAAAGGAAATACAAATAGTTACTATGCTGGGTGAGATGCAAGGGTTATCAAGGGTGACAAAGCCCTTTTTATATTGTATACCGACAATACAAAAAAAAAATTAAACGGACACGAGTTCAATTCTTATTTCACCAACAGAATTTAAAATCTCTTATTATTTGTTTTATCTAACCTTGGCGCTTGGCAATTAGAAAAGGAGAATTTCAAAATTGACGGGTTCGAAACAAACCCCACACCTAATGACACCAGAATTAAATATGATATAATATATATACTCTATGTCGAGGAATAGGCCGAGGGGTGGTTGGAGTTTTGCCCGACTCTTATATATATAACCTATTATCCCGAATGAGGAGAAGTCGTCGTATTACTCCTTATACTTCGTTTGACCCGTGCCCTGAATGGGTTTATTGACTCAGAGTGATTAGAGATTGGCTACGGATGGATTGGAATGAACTTTGCCAGCAAGCGGCCCCACGGAAGTTAGATACACAACAATATGAAAATAAAGTTTTAAAGAACACTAAACAAGAATGTGTTTATATATATATATATATATATATATATATATATATATATATATATATATATATATATATTTATATATAAATATATACAAATAATGTGCTTTTAGAGATAAATCAATAAGCGAATCTCAGATATCTCACTTCGCTTGTAAATAACTATTTACTATGTAAATCCCTATACACTTGTAATGTAAGTAAGCTTCGCGGTGAAGTTGGAGAATGTGAAAGGGACGGGTTACCTTGGAACCTGATGTTCGGGTGGCGCTGGTGAGTGAAGGTGGTGAGATAGGGGGTGGAGACGAAGAGGTAGGTCCTCCAGGAACCGACCTGATCCCACAATTCCGTCACGATTCTGCTGGAAGAAGGCGGTGACGGGAGCTTCCTATTAAAGAGGGCCCAACGCTCATAAACTCCGAGGAATCCTGGCTGCCTCTTTGAGGGGGGTGGGGGGGGGCGAAGTGAACTATCCCTGCTTAAGGTCACGGAGAAAAGCCGAGACGTAGTTTTCTCGCTTAAGGAACCAGAGTGAGGCCGTTTGTAGCTTTGGCTCTGAAAACGTGAGTACGAGCCTGGGTCCGCACTGACTTGCAGACCAACAGGATAAGGAGCCTTCCTAACTATGACCGATCTCCTCTCTGAAGACTTGATGCTTCGTCGATTTACCACTACACCGAGATAGATGGCAATTCCTGCCCCGTCAGACGCTGTGCAAGCTCTACTACTGAGCGATAAAAGAATTCATCTTTTATACTCGAAGCTCGGGAGAGGTTCACATGGCTCCGGAAATAGATATGATATCATGCCCCCTTTTTTGGGTGAGAGAGGCTTGATTATCTCCTCCATTTCGTCCTTTGCTAACTTCGGGGAACCACCGGAAGCCAAGATGGGATCTCATCTATCCATAACCAGTTGAGGAAGGAACGCAGTAATTGGCTAAAATAATGGGCGGGTTCTTCCGGCAGGAGACCATCAAATATCGGGCCGGAAGGGGGAGGTTTGATAACCGGCCCGCCCGGTAAATGTGGGTACATTATGCTATTCTTCTACAATGAAGATGATGATGATGATGCTTTGTACAAGAAAATTCGTCGAACTTTGTGCGCAATTTTGATCAAAAATAGACTGTGTGTTTGCACCTTTAATTGGGGGGGTGGGGATCCAATATATATGTTATATACTATAATCCATACGTATCCACATGACATACACACTCATATATATATATATATATATATATAAAGGTATATATATAGCTTCTGTACATAAATTATTTTGGGCATTACACGCTTCCTACGATCTGTCAAAAACATAAAATACTCGCCGAACTTCGGAGCCCATTTTCTCCAAAATTCAAAAAAATTAACAGAAATCATAACAACTCCGTTATTTATTGGTCGATCTTTACCAAATAACGGTTTAAATATTACTGAAATGATTTTGCATAGCGTTATTATGAGTTATTTGCAAATTTACTTGTAAAAACAAATTTGTGGGGGTAGCCAAAATTGACGATTTGAGAAAATCTTTGACTATTCGAAGTTAATTCTTTCTTAAAGAAAATTTTAATCACGTTTTTTTAGAAAAACTCATTATAATGATGCAAAGGCATGTTTATATTTACCTAAAGCGTTTATTTTACAAAGATCTGTTCATAAATAGGGGATTTATGTTCATGAAATGCCTGAAAATTTGAGGTTTTTCCTCCCCCATGGATTTAGAATTGGGGGTGGGGGAGTGTCATATATTTTAAAAATTAAACTAGATAGTCCTTGATAAAGGACTAGATATACCTTGATAAGGTTATAATAAATAGAATATCTAACTCTTAAAAAATTGACACGTAAAAGAGTAGTAAGCCTGAAACGGTCTCCTTAATTCAGCAAATCCAATTTTGGGGTTGGTATTTGTTGTTGTCCTTATTTTTTGTGTCCTTGCATTGTTCGGTGCTATGTGGCATGTGTTTCATACAGTTACAAACTGTTGACTAAACAACGGAAACAAAATAGAATAACACTTTCTTCCTTCTCTATATTCACGCTCTCAAAAATCTTAGACGTGATGTAAATCATCAAGCTGTTAAGCACATGGCCCCCCCATCCTCATCTTTGAAGAGCGCTTAGAAATAGAACCCTTCTGTGATCTGTCAGACCCATTGTTTACTTATTCTTAGGATTTATTTACCACAATAAATACGATAAGTTAAAATAAGAAAACAAATAAAGTAGATTCAACTTGCGACTCATGATGTTTATCTGGTGACGGCAAACGAGCTCCAAGCGAGATTTTAGAGCAGTGTTTGGAATTTAACTTTCTCCTTTACATCTTGATTCTTGTCGATATTCCTCATAAATTATTTACTTCCTTTACACTGTTCTTTTGAACAAAATCAAGCATTCACATTCTTGTCGGAAACAAACACAGAGCAAACACTTTCGATAAAATTGACCTTTTCGGTTTTAAACTTTCGAGACTTATCAGAAACGTTTCCGTCATTTTTATCTGCAAAACGGACGGGACGTTTTCATGGCCCTATTTAAAAGAAAAGAGGAAATCAGCATTGACCAAAAGTATAAACTAAAATACTTGTTTCTGAAAAATGGTTTTCTCGATTGTAAAAAGCTTTGAAAGTAATTTACGGCGGCCATTTGGCAAGAACATCTGCCGGTCAAATCATTTCTCCTTATCGACTTGCATCTCTGACACAAAAATGGAGAGGGACAAAAAAAATAAATAAATAAGAAGTAAAACGGAGGAAATTGCCATTTCCTTTCTAGCCTGCTATCTATATTTATTAAGGAGCCTTAAGCCATTTAAAAAATCCAGATTAACTCAATCAAATACGGTTTCAAACATAATATATACAAATCTTCCCATTTCCCCAGATTCCATCCTGATTATATTCAGCGACCATCCCCTGCTACAAAATAAAATTGAAAAATAAACATAGGAATAATGGAATGTATATTTTTACCATTTGTTCAATATTCACCAATCTATATTTCTATATCAATCTTAAATTTCTTTCAAATAAATAAATTATCTACAATTAGATGTCCTTCTCATCTATCACTACGCACTCAATCATTTCATCTTATTCCCTTACTATTTTATTACAGATCCTCCCCCCTCGTGGTAGGTTAATCTTGTTGTAAAAGATATTAGATGCGATGATTTCCCATCATTTTTTTATATTGTTCCTGAAGAGGAAAAACTGCAAAGGGGAATTATCCAAAAAATACATCGATTGCATTTTTCACCTCCATCAATTCGGATCTCAGAACCATAAATGTTGACGAGAGCCAGTTTGGGCGACTTAGAGGTAAATACATAGTTTTTACAAGTTTATTTTCTATCTTTAGGACTTTCCAAAATGCACTTCGAACAATTAGTCGAATAGAGGCGAGTAAGAAAGTAGGTGATTACTGTTAATCGATTAACCTACGAGGATTTATTTATATCTTTATATAAATTACGACACATTTTCAAACTAAAATAGAATTAAAATTCATACCATAATTTTCGGCAAAGAAATCATGTCCTCTAAACGACGATGGTTAGATGTAAATAAAATTATATTCATTCATTCCCTTTTGTTTAACTGGCTTCCTTTTTAGACTGGTTCCGGTAAAGGGGGAAGAGTGCAGAAAAGCAGAGATACTGAGAGACATGGGTAGATAAATTTGGTAAAAGTTGTTAAATGCAGAATTAAAAAACGCAAACTAACAAAGGAAACCAACCAGAAAGTTTGTTAAGAAAGTAAAGATGGTGAATGAGAAATGTGTAGAAGTTATATAGCCAAATCTTTAAAGCTAAAGCAGATCCTGTGGAGAAATTTCGGCTTGCAAGAAAAGAAAAGGCCCTGCCGTTAGGTAGAGAGTAGTGACCTGTGTTTCATATGACACGTTTTGCAGGAGAATAGGCGATAAGTTGAAGGAGAATGAGGAAGTGAAAGAGAAAGTGAGGCTTGTACAAATGATAGGAGTACTACGATAAACATGGAGGGAAGTTATGGTGATATTTATGTATGTTTGAATGTTACAGACATAACAAACATTATAAAGACTCCCATAGGCCACAAACTCGCCTTCCGCTCACGAACTTGCGTTAGACACATTCGCCGCACAAGACCTTGACACAAAAAACTAGCCGAGGGTGAACACAAGAAACACCAAATACGAGTCCTCAAGGCAAACTTCCTATGGTTGGCTTTCTCCATCGATGACCTCCGCACAAACATCAGACAGAAGTATGGGGAGGAGGTTATCAGAGACTTCTATTACAACCGTACAAAACAATGGTCAGTAATTATACTGTCCGATGAACAAAACAAAACAAAACACTGTTGTTATACCAAGGCATCAAGGTCTACGGCACACTAACACTTCCACATAACATCAAGCCACAGCTGAACATAAAACACACACAGTGCCACTGGTGTTACAAAACCGGACACGAGACACGAATTTGCCAAGCAGACCTGGTCTGATCAAGGTGTAGTTTAGTGGGCAACCACTACACCCCTGTACAGTCACCTCACCCCTCTGCACAAACTGCGGCAGTGACCATGTCCTCGTCAACCGTAAATTCCCTAACCTAAGTAAGGCCCACTCTGACGCCGTAGCTGCAATACGGCGTCCACAACCCACTAACACAACCTCATACTCCGCTCCCAAAGCTACACCTGGCCGCCTTGCTTTCAAAGGTGGAAAACGACATTTCGATGTATGACGCCCAGCTATAAGGTAACATACTTAACACACTCTTTGCCTCGCACGTTCTAGAACAGATCACCTTCGCCGAGAAGGTCTTCGCTCTAATCGACGAGCATACACACAGGAGACCTGCACTCCTCTCCACCCTGGTGAGCACGAACAACTTCCCCCCTGGACCTACCGCCCCCTCTCAACCCACTGCCCACTCTCACCACGCCCCTCTTGCCATTGTACCCTCCTTACCTGCCCCTTTGCCCACTGCTCACACCTCTCTTCTTACTGCCTCCTCTATACCTAAACTCCCTCCTACCACCAGCACTCCTCCTTCGGCAGCCTCAACTTCCACCTATTGCCACAAACCCCCCTCCTACCGTCCACACCCTCCCCCCTCTTACAGCCTAATACCACGACCAAATGCTCCTCCACCTCCCCCACGCCCACCGCACCTTCCCCACCCCTCGCATTAAACAAAAATACTCCACCACGAAAACCCCCTGTCACACACAACCACGCGTAAAGCCGACTAACCCTCTCCCTGCTGTTCTTTCCTCTCCACCTTCCACGCCTCCTTCTTCGCCATCCCAACCTTCTCTCAATTTCGACACCCCATCTTATAATCTGCACCTCCCCTACTATCTCTAGCCCCCCCCCCATCTACTAGCTCCACTCCTTCTCCTCTGCTCCGAACTCCCCCCTCCTAGTCCCCACTCTCTCCAACCATCCTTCCACGACCACCACCCACTCTTCCACTATCTCTAACCCTCCTTCCACAGAACACACTCTCCCCTCTACCACGGCCAGCCCACTTAATAACACCACTGACAACCTCTCCACTCCCATTAAACCACGGCCAAGACACGTGAAGGTATTCGCTCCCAACGTCTCCTGGGAAATAACCAAGGAGAGGGAAACGGTCTCGGCTAAATCAGCACCACGCGCACTCCGCTCACGTCAATAGGATGCTTCAACATAATACAATTAAACCTACGCAGTTGGCACGGTATTCGCCATACTGTTGCCAACTGGGTCCTAAAAACACAAAGATTTGACATTAGACTTTTAATCTCGACCAGTCTACACCCTCCTAATAACAGACTCCGCATTGCAGGCTACCACAAATATCGAACTCCACAAGCGCTGTACCTAGGATCAGCGATCCTAATAAAGCGCTTTATACACCACTTTCTCAGTCAAACATGCGATGACTCTTTTCTAGCATGCAAGGTACAGACAAGCTCAGGCCCAATCCTAGTGACCACGCTCTACAGGTCTACAATTAAATAGAGAAGTCCCCCTCCGGGCTCTATCAAACCACAACCTACCTATCTTCTTTGTGGGTGACCTCAACGCTTTCCGCCAACAATCTTTCAAATACCACGAATGATGCAGGAAGGTACCTGGCCGGGCCTTGCCGCGTTATCGCTGCGAGCACATCGGCCCGGCCTTCCCCACACTCTTCGGTACTCGCGGAGGAACCACGTCTTCGGACGTGGTCTTCCGCAACGACCACGCTACACGATTCTATACTCACCTCTCACCGGGTCCTTAGGTACTTTCTGACTACATACTGATATGCTCTATCATATCCACATCTCCACAAACTCATACTCACACCACCTCTCTTTGACTTCAAAATCACGAACTAAGAAGAGTTTAAGAGACATATAACAGGAAACATGCCACCAAACCTCCTCTTTGATCACACCAATCCCGATATGTTAGACAACCACTGCTGCTCAATCTTGAATACTAAAACAGCAGCACGCGACCTACACACACCACACAAAACCTACACATGTATAAAATACTTCACATATTCCATACACACTCAGAGGCTCATCAAACAGTATAACAATCACTACACCAGAGGCCCACGACAACACAACATCACTCACCTACGTGCCCGCATCCTACAGTGCTTGAAACTAGATAGGAACCGACAGTGGCGAGAGGTCGTCCGCATCGCTGACGACACTCATTGCACTGAGCCTTCCTTCTTCTGAGGGCGCGTTAAAAGGAGGTTAGGCATGGATCCACCCAAATCCATCACCCTCCATGTAAATAACCAAACACTCAAAGACACCAACGTCATCCTCGATGCATTTAGGTCCCACTGGGGCACAGTACACACACACAACCCTCTCAAACCACACGCGCAAGAGCACTTTCAGGAAGTCCAGAAGTGGTGTTGGGCCCAAGCTCACGTGCTAAGGCCCGCCCCCCTGATACGAATAGATCTGCCCGAACACCTATCTACACTGACCTTTCCCATCACCGTCGAGGAAACAAAACCCTACATTAAAACAACACCAAAATGCGCACCCGGCCCCTCCGGACTACCCCCGCATTAACACACCCTTCCCTCAAATATATACTCTGAAATTACACACCTATTTAACGCCTCACTAGCCTCAGGCCACTTCCCCAAAATATTCAACGTCTCTTATAAAATACTTCTACACAAGATAAACTAAGACCCCAAACACCTAAACAATTGCAGCCCTATTGATCTATTAGAGCACCTAGGCAAAATACTCGAACTTATGATCAACTGCCGTCTACGGGACTACCTGGATGAGAGGGACTGGTTCTCACCACACCAATATGGGTTCAAGAGGGGCCGGGCCACCCAGTCGGCTGTGACTAGCGTTCACAACAAAATCCAAAAAGAAACCGCCAGGTATGACAAAGGACACTCTCCATCAGCATGGACGTGGAGAAGGCCTTTGATAAGGTGTGGCACGAGAGACTCCGTTGGAAACTCGCCAACAATACGGAGTTACCTCTCTGCACCAGAAGACTCCTCTCGCACTACCTCACTGAACGGAGATGCCACATAAAATACAACAATATCCTATCACAACCTTTCACACCACGCTCAGACGTTCCCCAAGGAAGCGTACTGGCACCCACACTTTACATCATGTACACAAACAAGACCCCACGCCCACCCAAAAACTGCTGTCACACTACACAGTACCTTACGCCGATGACAAGACTATTCTCGTCAGCGGAGTCAGACCAGACGAGATAGCGCACCACGCTCAAATAATAAAGGCGAAAAGACAGAATACGAGGATAAATGGCTGATTGCCACGAATCCTCAAAAGACACAGATGACATTATTCGGCGCAAGAGGTCACTACATGCATAACCTACAAATTTTCTCACACGCACCAGACAGGAAACACCTAAACCCAACAAGGCTCAACTACACAAAACCGACAAATATCCTTTCGGTAACTTTTGACAAGTCCCTTAGGTTCAATATAGACCAGCATATAATACAAGCAAGAGCCGCACGCACAAACAAAATGGTGCGCAATTTCTTCCCCTCGGGCAAAAAACTACAGTTACACCTTTATAAACCACTCGTACGACCTCTTCTCAAGTACCCCCCCACTGGCACTCGTAGCTGCGAGTGTCACGTGACAGAAGCAGGCTCCGCACATTTAGAACTATGCTCTGAAGCGCGCTTGCCGCTCTCTCTTGTACGCGAGAATGGCCAAACTACACGAAAACAATAAATCAGTACCCCTAAATACATACGCTCACACTAGACTCACAAAACAACTCGGGGAAACTCACCAGAAACCCCATACACACTGCATTACGCGCAAGACTGCATGTTGCGATGGCACTGAGATACCCCGCAGCCCATGACCACCCCCGTAACCCACCCTGCTCTACGCATAAGTTAAGAGCATCATGAAGAACGCGTTTCCCAGTCATGAACACCCCGAGAGGCACCCAACTACACCACGCAGCGGTGTCTAGCCACCGACCTATCAACTTTTTCTATCCCATTTCAAGTAATTTCCGTACCCTTTTCCTCTACGACTACCTAATCGCCTGTGTTACACAGTGATCCCTGTTTGTTCTTTCTATATACATCGATTCGATTCAGAGTCGCATTCTCTTACGCTGGTGAAGAATTTTTACTTCTTATAAAGTTAAAAGCGAGTTGGTGTTTCTTGTACTTGCGGGTTGGGTGATTCTAATCGCTAAAGTTTTTAGCAAGTGATAAGTGAGATTTTTGGCAGTTACGAATTTGTGTCAATAGGTGAAATTTTTCGCCCGCTTTTCTAACCTTGTGGTGGAGATTGAACCTGCTTCACTTACCCCGACCAGAAACTCCCCTTCCCCCAGGCAGTGCTCCAGCTCGTACCAGGGACCCCATGTTTCAGGCGCAGGGGGCGCAAAATGCAAACCCACGCACTGAAAAACAAAAATAACGCAAAACAAACAAACAAAAACTCACCCACAAGCACAAACGGAAATGCAAGTTTTGGTGATTGAGACTTCGAGACCTGCGGGAGGAGTGAACTCGCCCCGCTTTCGTAAAAGTTTACAGGCTCGAAGAGGTCCAGGGTCGTCTTCTTCTTGTAAAAGAAAATCTAACACGTATACCACTCAAGAAAAATAAGCTTGAAGGTCTAAGCTGCCGAAAGGCCCCCTTTCCCAAAAAGAGATGACTTCATTTGATGTAACTGAAGCAGAAATATCCAGAAAGTACAAATGGAAATTCTCTTTGGACGACTGCATGGAAAAAGAAGTCGAGGAGGGTTTACTCCAAGGCTTAATTAAAATGGCTCCCAAAACCTTCAAAACCCTTACAGACGGCGAATGCAGGAAAAAACGCAATAGAAAAATAATAACGCCACCAAACCCTCCACAAGGGCCCAAGCTCGTTAGAGAATAAGCCATAACAACAACACATACACACGAACCTTAAGTGAATAAGACAATGGACCAAATAAAAATACTATATCGTAATTTAAACAGTTGTACCGAGTAACGACTACTTTACGGTAACATAATACGACAAATTGATCCAAACTTTGCATTTATCTCAGAACACGGGGTAAATACAGAGAGAAACCCAATAAAATATTTTCTATACGAAGTCATAACCAGAAATCACAGTGGAGAACGATTTGACGGTTGTGCAATTGCTGCGGAAAAAGGTCTCGACTACAGAAAAATAAGTGGTCTCAATGAATCTTACTTAGCTTTGGAAGTACGTATGGCAGTGGGTAACCTGGTCCTGGCAACAGGGTACTAGCCCCCAAGGAGGGAGTATTTACCCCTCCACAACTTTCTGCAGCTTTGTGGGGACAGCAGAACCGTTCTTTTTGCCGGCGCCCTCAATGCGAGGAATGCTGCCTCAAACTATACGTCGACCAACCCAGCAGGCAGGAATCTCAAGACACTTATTGGCAGACCTATTATGACAAGATTTAGCCCAAACTTCCCCACATACATCACACATAGATCAGCCACAAAACCAGACATAGCGTTCACCAGCACTTTGTTTTCCTATAATTAACTGCATTGAACCGGGCCATCCTGTCCCCAGCGACCACCAGGCTATCATTATTAAAATCTCGCGCCAACTGGGATAGGTATAAACAACTCCTCGAAAGCTACATCCCCGACCCCTTAATTGATGCGAATTTAGAAGACATCGACGGGGAGTTGGATTAAATTATCAATCAACTAATAAATGCCCATACGCAACCCATTCCCCGATTTAAGTATAAAACAGTCCCGGCCCCTTCTTGGACCCCTATAATGAGATCTTTCGCAAGGGAATACGGGTAACTGATCAATGAAGTGAACCTCACTGTCCGCAACATCACTATAAACACACAGACGAACACGACAAATAGGCAATGAACTAATAACACTCATTATGGAATAGCAGAATGTAGTTTGCGACAATTTAATAGGTAGACTTAACTTAGAAAATGACTCGCGTACATTCTGGCAGACTGAAAAAAGACCAAAAGGAGGACAGATACAGACGTCAAAAAAACTCACACGAGACAACACTGAAATTACTGAGACTGATAAAATCGAGGAAGAATTCAGACGCTTTTAGTCATTTATTTTGAAGATATCCCCGGAGGAAAATGACAACTTTGATTTAGACCTCGAAGACAGAATCATTGACGAACTAAACGACCAGATCCACAGAACCTATCTTCCTTATTGCGTGACGCAAGAAAGGAATATGGAGGGATACGGCGGTAAAATTACTGCCGAGGAACTCTCAAAAACTTTAAAATCATTTCCTCAACGAGCATCTGGGCGTACAGGACTGACACAGGAAAATTTCTTTAAAGCCCCACCAACATCCTAATGGAGCTTTTGAATATCATAAATGCTTTCCCGAACGTGGGTTACTTCTCTGACCACTGGATGGTAGCAAAAATGATATTCATTCCCAAATCCGGTAAGCCACCGGGCAGTCCAGCTAACTTCAGGCCTACATCTCTTTTAGAATTTGAAGAGAAAGTTTTGGAGAAGATATTGGCCAACAGGGTGAATACGCTCCTCCAAGAAAACAATTTGCTTAACGACCAAAAACATGGCTTCTGAAGGAAACAAGGAACGTACACAGCGCTAGCCGTGATCACCGAGAAGTTAGCAAAAGTAAAAGTAGAAAGACGCCACGCAAATCTGGTGCTCTGAGACGTCAAAAAGCCTTTGACAAAGTATTAAGAAGATGCCTGCAATACAAGATCTTACACCTGGGCCCCAAGTCCATACTTGTCAGGATACTCTGCGATTACGTGATGGAGAGGAGAGCGTATTTGCACGTAAAAGGCTTCAATAGCCCTGAGTTCGAATTGGAAGTGGGGGTGCCACAAGGCGGGTGTATAATTTCCCTGCCTTATGATATATATACATTCGACCTTCCCTAACCTCTGACAGAAGGCTCGTTATACGTCCGATTTGCGGACGACGTTTCAATGATATGCACGTTACCTTATCGGAATGTGAATTATATGGAACAGAGTACGGCGCTAGAAATGGAAAACATCAACTCTTTCGATAGGAGATGGAAGATATTTACTAATGTCCCAAAAGTTCCAGATATCCCTCTATTCCGACGGACCCTTGCAGACATCCGTGTATGTGGTGCACGCATCTCATACCGCACGAAGGACACGATTCTGGGACTCTAAATTACGACTGATGGGTATGGAAGTCAGGTGAAAAGGATCTCGGCAAATGCACGGAAGGACTTGAGTGAATTCTATCGATTCATAGACCTAAGATCTTACAACAAACTCAAAATGTACCATGCGTGTATCCGATCGGAACTCATGTACTTACCGGTCCCTAAAAACACAAGTCCCAAGACCCAGATCCTTAAAGCAAAGGGTTTAGAATAAGGCTGTCTTACCTATAACGAGAACCCGATAGAGAGGAGAAGGCAGAGTGAGCTCTATGGTGAACTGGGTTGACCCCCATAACGTGGAGCTTCACAAAAGAGCAATAAAGGTCTTGGACGCCGTACACTGGCACCTTCCTCCCGAGTTTATGCTTGAACACATGAACTTTAATGACGCAAGGCAGAAAATCATTTACAAGTAGCAGACTGCTCATCAATAACGGCATAAGCCCAAAGTTTACGTGAAATTCCGTTCACGAAATAAATACAAACAAAGCCAACATTTAAAAAAAAAAAAATTTCCTTTTCATATTTCCCTTGAATGAGTAAATCTCTAATTCCCCCCAAATAAAAAAACAACAACAAGAAACGCAAGAAACGCAAAATCAGGACTTAAAAACCCAGATTAAAAATTCTTCAGCAGCAGTAGGGGCCATAATCTCCCCTGCTATGAAGGCATGAATGCTTTTCGTATATATATATATATATATATATATATATATATATATATATATATATATATAGAGAGAGAGAGAGAGAGAGAGAGAGAGAAAGAGAGAGAGGGACCGTCTAAAATAGTAGTATTTCCGCAACTCATAAGATATTACTTCGTGAGAGAAAGCGAGACATTACTCCCCCCCTCCAACTTCACCCTTTTGGGACGTTCCGCCAGGTCACTGAGAATTTCCTACCGAGGCATGACGCTGTGATTGAAGGCTACTTCCCTGCCGTCTAAATCTTCTTCCTCCTTCCCTCACGGGTTGGGAGATTACTCGCCTATTTGTAGGTTTGCCTCGAAAAACTTTTATGGATCCAGCCGCTGGTCGTTCCGCCAGACCCTCTGATCCCGTCTTCTTACACTTTCCCGTAAGGACGCGCTGGGTTGTCTCAATCAATAATGAAGGTTTGAGAAGACCCCTCTCTCTCTCTGTTTTGGAGAAATTCGAGTATATATGCACCCTCCCAAGGATTACCCATAGATTCGGTTAGAAGACGCTTTCCCGAACGGAGGCTCGATTCAACGATGCTCTCTCCCGAGAAGTGTTTAGTGACGGTCGCATGCCACGGAAGAGCTGGACATCACACTATTATCTTTGGGTCAGGAAGAAGAGTCTTTTGGAGCAAAGTCAGCCTTTCTCAACCGCTTTCGGATTAAGGATTAGAGAAGTCGTCTTTCAAAGTTCTTGTGGTGACCTCTTGAGGACAAAAGGCCCGAATGCTCGCTCAAATCGAGTTTGGAGAAGTCATCTCCCCCCCCCCTCTTCGAAGTTCGACTGATGAACTCTCGAGGACAAGAGACCTGATAGCTCCCTCAAACCGAGTTTGAAGAAGTCACCTCACCCCCTCTTCCCCACCGAAGTTCGTCCGCTGACCTCTTGAGGACAAGAGGCCCACATCTCGCTGAATAAAATTTTGCAGAAAGTAGCATCACCATTTCGGGTTCCCGACTTCACCCGTGAGTATCCAAGGTCACTAAGCCTCCCCCTCCCTCCCCAATTTCGCCCCGCTTTACTCTTGAGGATCAAAGGAACTAAATCTCTCACTAAGCTAAACCTCCCATTATAACCATTTATAAACCCTGGTTATCTAATTATTATTCGGAAACTAATTCCGTCTTATTCATGTACCTATATATCCATATTTATTGTGTACCTTTTATCTAACGTATATTAAAAATCTATTTTTTTCATTGTGTTTGGAATATTCCTTGGTCACGCAGCTGCATCTATCTATTTAAATCGCACTCTTAGAACAATAACATTTGCAGCCTTGCTTAGACTATCTTAGATCCTGTGCGCGCATATGCCCGTACACTTGGCTATACTTCGACAATTTCTATTACATATACTCAATACAAAAAAAATTTAAATAAAGCCAGAGGTACCCTTTCACCAGGGATCTGTACTTTCATTCTATTTTTCATTCACTTTCATCTTATTTTCCATAATTTTCCCCACTATTTGTCTACTAGCAAACACTTCTAATACTATATTCCTCACTTATATATGTTAAATGTCCAAAATATAGCCATAGAGCAACATACCACTCAAAATTGCCCCACAAAAGACCTAAACATCTGCTCTGAATGCGAAACTTCCACAATACAGATAAAGGATGCATTACCTGCCAAGGGGGGCACAGGTCTAGAACCATGATCTGTCTCAGAAGAAGAGAAATTATAAAGAGAAAAAAAACAGAAACAACGCTAACGTAAATAGAAACTTATACGCATCAATGGTAAAAAGTAATCGACAACACAGATAAATTTGGACGGAAATTTCAACTTGAAAATACTTATTTGTATATTACTTGACCACTTAATGAACAGTATGCTACAGGAAAACGGACTCAAACCGATGATATTCCCAAAGGAGCGGTGGAATCATCAACCATTTTCAAAATCAAAGTCTAAAAAAAGACAAAACACGATTTAATCGAAGATGCCAAAGGAAACCAACAGAGGGTAGAAACAGGAGAGGACACAAATAGCGACAACTCAGAGACTGAAAATACCTCGGACGACAAAGAGCAAGATTGCACACGGGCTATTCGCAGGAAAGCCCAAAGATATAACAGATCTAAATTGCGCAGGTAAAATCAGTCCATCACCGAGAGATGAATCACCAAACGTCCTTCGAACGCAACCGGCGTAGGGGGAACCCATGAGAAACGAAATACGAACCAGAAAAAGAAGAAACACCGATAACTCAACAGATAGGGCACACAACGAAAAACGAATAAACGAACATAAATGGACAATTGGATTATGGATATTTAGAAATTTAAAAAAATAGAAATTCAACACATGCGGATAGAAAGACAAGGAAATTATGTGCGGAAACTTATTCAGAAGGATTGACGCAGATGTTATACTAATATGAGAACATAAAAGAAACAGACAACGAGAAATTAAAGATATGAAACTACAATGTTATTAACACAATTCCATCAGGATAAACAAAGGACGGAGTAGCAATAGCTGTGAAGCAAGGATTGCAGTACAAAGCAATACAAGGATTGGATGACGCATATTTAGCTATAGAAATTAAAATGGAATTAAGCAACATCATTGTTGCAACTGGATACCAGCCACCCACGCACCCCCAATTACCGGTACAAAACTTTAGTAAACTATACAGCTATAGGATGCCGGTCATTTTGCAGGGCGATTTAAACGCCCATTGGGTAGAGATATACAAACAGAGTCGGAAGAAAACTTAACACGCTCATCAATAGACGTCAATGCAAAGACTGGGACCAAAACTCCTACATCACTACCAAGATAACACGCAACAAAACCGGTCATCTGCCTGGCTAACTAGAATCTGCCATTTAACTATTTTATGGAACCAGTGAAAGTTCCTTCTAGTGACCACACTACAACTCTACCGTATATAAACAAGCAGCCTATACAAATATCTTCGAAAAAATGGAAGGCATACCAAAGAGCGGATTGGGATAAGTACAAAGAATTACTTCAGAATTATGTGCCCAGTCCTCTCGGGAAGCCACTCTAGACCAAATTGACGTGGAATTGTATAGGATTAGATAAGAAATTAAAAGGGCAGACAAGGGAGCCGTCACAATTAACTCATTCCCAACCATTAAACAATTTAGGTGGACACCAGAAATGGTGTCTTTGAGCGAGCTTTGAGCGAAGAGATCAGCCGGGCGGAAGAAAATATATGAAGATTCTTAACAACATGGAAAGCATACAACTCTCTCCAGAGACACAAAATAGAACTAATATTACTAATTTATGAAAAACAAAAAGAGAAATGGGATCAGTACATTGAGGAAATAGATGTGTAAACATCAACAAGGGAAATTTGGAAACATATCAGCAGATTAAAGCAAGGGACATCAATTGATAAAATGAACATTTATTATGCAGGGAACAACATTTTAGAAGATGAGGAAGAAATAGAGGCATTATTCAGAGATCACTGTAAAAATGCATTCGAAATTAGTGAAGAAGAGAACGAGAACTATGACATTGAATTTGAACACGAGATCGTGGACGAATTGAATGGGGAGATCGAAAGGACATGGCCCTTCCACTTTGTAGAGGAAAAGGCAAACAACACCAGAACGATGGAATAGACACAATCATTACATCAAAAGAATTAGAAAAACGATAAAGAGCTTCAGACAGAGAGCCCTAAGCTCTTTGTTATTGAATTTGAACATCAGATCGTGAACGAATTCAATGAGGAGATCGAAATGAGATGATGCTTCCACTTTTAGAGGAAAAAACAAACAACAACGATCGAATAGACGCAAAAATTATATCAGAGGAACTAAAAGAAAAGATAAAGAGCTTCCGACAGAGAGCCCCAATCAGATCGAGAGTCACTAGATTAAATTAAATTAAAGCAACCCTAAACATATTGGAGGGAGTGAGAAATGTCTTCAATGCGTTCTTAAACACGGGATACTTTCCTGACGAATTGAAAGGGGCAAGGACGATATTCATCCCCAAAGTGGGAAAATCTCCAGATCAAGTGGGTAACCACCACCCTATCTCGCTAGTAGATTTTATCGGTAAGGTATTAGAAAAAATAATTAATAACAGATTGTCGAGATATCTCGATGATAATGGCCAGAGAAACAGCTGTAGGAAAAATAGAAGCACGGAGAGGCCCTAGGAGTCATCCTTGAAAGGATAGCGAAAGCATAGAGAAAAAAAAAGCGTGAAAATAGTATGCCGGGACGTGTTCAGGCATTCAACAAAGTATGGCAGAGGTGTATGCATCCCAAATACTCACAATAGGAATGAACAACAACATCGAAAGAATTTTATGCTATTATGTAATGGAGAGAAATGTTTGAGCCTGCAGAAATCTACACCCAGAAATGAGGGCTGCCTGAACATCCAATTTGCCCACGACGTCACGCAGATCATAGCTTGCTCTTACAGGAATGTACCAATGCAAGCTAGGATGACTGCAGAAGAGAGAAAAAGCATTAATAAATACGAAAAATTGTGGAAAATTAAAACCAACAGGGATAAATTTAAGATGGTACCCGTGTACAGGAGGAGCATCGCAGATGTATATGTAGGAGGACAGCCCTACAGATACGACGAAGAATATAAGGTGCTTGGACTAACCATTCCGAAATCAGGTTATAAAAAGCACGTAACTGAGAAGGTAAACCAGGGGAAAAGCTTCCTGGTATTTCTATGCAAGTTAATAAAGCTAAGCATGAAAAACAAGAGGGAAATTTACCAGGCCATAGTACAGTCCGCGATTATTTATCCAACCATAGCGATCTACACAATCTCGATAAGGAACCTTCTAGGATTAGAAAATGTCCCAAACAAAGCCATATACTTAATAACAAACACTAGAAGAGGAGAAAGAACAAGACAACGAGACCTGCACAGTGAGGCAAAGATAAAGCTTCTTAACACAATAATGGTAAAAAGAGCAAGGAAAGTCATAGAAAAGACACATAAAGTAATAGGAGTTGAAATAACCGACAAAATTGGCCAAAACGAAGGATGGAGATCACACAGCTTATTCCAAAGTTTACCAAGGATTATCGAAAAAGAAGAATAGGAGGAAGAAGAAATATACACATAAAGAAGGAGAATAATACCCGACGACGACTAAGATTAGTTACATAACTGAAGCATTACCAGAGAATAGCATATAGTCAATTATTACTAGGATAGGAATACGAGAGAAGAGATAGACAGCTACAATCCTACACCAGTTTTAAGTAAGAATAATTACTAATAATAGTTTAAACACCTCAAAAATACAAACGCTACATAGACAATTCAAAAATAGACACATATACAAAAAACAGTAATGCGTGATACTCACGCGAATCAAATTTTCTAACTTTATCATGATAACAATAACAACATATAATAGAAAGAGATAAATCTGATCTCCAGGCAACTAGCATCACATTGCAACCCTTTTACTTCCTACACCTTTCAGCATCTATTCTCTTTATTACTATCATAACTACAAACAGAACTTACAGTAGATACATGGGACAGGGAACACGATAAACTACAAAGTTCTAGTTAGAGACAAGCGACAAATCGTGCTTCGGATTCGACGTTAAGCTGTAGGTTCCATGACTAACTAAGGCTTCTATTTGTCTCATAGTATATTTCTTCGTTGCCCTATCCTAAAACTTACTTCTTCCTCTCCCTTACACGCCTGCCCACCGTACTCACAGTGCCTGGAGCCTACTTTGGCCCCTTTAGGGCCACTTTATGACGGCCAAGGGCGGGGAAAAAGGGGAGGCGGAACATCAGTTCATTTTCTCCCACTTCTCATTTCATTTCAATAGTCGGAAAGGAAGTGGTCGAAGAAGAGCCAGAGAGAGAAGAGGAAATGCCAGCGGTGGAGGAGAATAAGAAACAGGAGAAGAGAAAAAAATAAGAAAAGGAAAAGCAGAAAAAGAGGAAGGACGCAAATTAGAACGTTCCACTTCAGAGTCGGAAAGAGAAGAATAGGTTGAGGAAGCAGAGACAAGTGATGTAAAGAATAGTAAGAAAGGGGACTTAAGAGATTTTAAGAAGGAATTAGTAGCAAAGAAAGTGGAAACCGAGAGCTTTAGGACGAACACAGACTTACCCTCATGTGAAGAAATAGACGGACACATTTACACCTCTATCGGAAACAAATTCCCCAATGATCTGAATATGATATACATACAGTATATCATAGCCGGGTTAGTTGATGGTAGATTTAAATGGACACATCATTCAGAGTATCCGACGGATGTAGTCCAAAAATTTATACTGATTGGGAACCAACACGTAACAGAGGATAGATGTCACATTGTGAAGCCAGATAATTTCAGAAAGTTAATGATCGGACAAAAGAAGGAGTTTAGAGTGTGAAAAAGTAAAGAATTATGGATAAAAGAGTTAATAAACTGAAGATAGTTGAAGTGACTATCTATGGATTAAAGGATAATAAAACCATTTCTGGAATGTGTTGGCCAAGAAAGACCCTGATATAGTAGTGATATGTGAGCACGGTTTGAGTAAAGGGAAGTAAGAACTAAAGCTGCAGCATTATTATACCTACACCAAACGTCACTCTAATCAAAGGTTCGATGGCATAATAATTGCTGTTAAGAAAAGTATAGAGCATAGACAATTGGAAGAGTTGGACGAGAGCTATATAGCAGTAGATCTGGACACCCACACGAGACTAGTGGTTACAAAGGGAAGGTACCAACCCACAGAAAGAAACTATTTGCCCCTGAATAATTTCCTTGGGATATTTGGAAGGAACAATCCGGTGATTTTCCTTGGCTACCTGAATGATCGCTCCATGCCCTCAATATATACCCCAGAAAACAGGATGGGGAGGAAGAACCTAGATTTATTAATAAATACCGCCATAGTTGTACGAGAAGTTCCAGAATTTTCTACGTACGTCACGGAGAGAGCAGCTACAAAGCCGGACATACTATCACCAGGGTAGGAATTTTCACTGGAAAATGTTTATCAAACCGTAGGCTGTGTTCCTAATGGATTACAACTCAATCACAGTATTGCTGGCATTAAGTGCAATCAAAGTGCCATGCCCGGTCAGGAAACAAAATGCGAAGGCGGAGTGGGACAAATCCCGTTTTGGAAGGCAAAGATGTTGAAGATATTGAAAGAGAAATGGAAAGGTTAGAGTCTATAATAAAGTTAGGAGAGGAGGTTAGCATACCAAAGTTGGCAATGAAAACACTCCAAGGTAGAATAAGCTAGAACTAGAGGCAATTACTCAAGTGACGAGAGGAAAAGGGCCAACTATTGAGCTATACAGAAGGAAATGTGAGCTCCGAGAGAAGTGAGCCATCAGATGAGGATAAAGAAAGAGACGGTGTGGGAGGGTTTGATTGATAGACTAGAGAGTGAACACAATCCGAGAAATTCTGGCAAACTGTCAAAATAATATAGGGTACTGCCCCACCGAAGAAGGTTAGGATTAAGAGAGTCAATGGGTACATAACAAAAGTAGAGGAAATAGAGGAGCTTTTCATAGACCACCAGAGTTAGGTATTTAATATCAGGGGTGAAGATAATGAGAATTTTGATGCAGAACACGAAACAAGGATTATAAAAAAACCTAACCTACATCTAGGCAAGTCCAATCCACTAGACAGGATCCCTCGTTATAACAGGAAGGTTAATGAAATTGGAGACGATGGAAAGATAAAGATGGAGGAAGTAAGGACGGTAGTCCAGCCCTTCAAACAGAAAGAATCAGGGACATCGGGATTAATGAAGGCGAGCATAAGTCACCTTCCGGATAACATACTAGAGGAGATGTTGTAAATTTTCAATGCATGCTGAAACATCGGATACTTCCCGGACAGACTGAAAGTGGCCAAAATGGTTTTTGTGCCAAAACTGGGCAAGTCAACAACAGTAGGTAACGGATGCAGACCCATTTCGTTGCTGAATTTTATAGCCAAATTATTGTAAAAATTTTTATGCAGCAGATTGATTGATCCCCTAGAGACCACCCGTGAGTTCAACCCCCAACAGTACGGATTCAGGAAAAGGAAAGGTACGGAGATAACCCTAGCGCTGATTACAGAGAAGCTGGACAAAGCAAAGTGTGAGGGTAAGGTGGTTGACCTAGTGGCAGGAGATGTGCACCAGGCGTTCTACATGTTGTAAAGAAATGGTCTCAAATATAATCTGGTAGAGATGGAGCTTGGGGAGAAAACTACCATGCTATTATGCAGTTTTAATAGCGACAGAAGGGCCTATATGGTGTTCGGAAGCTATGAAGGCCCCAACTTTAATACAAATTAATACAAAGGAGTGGCTCCTTCAGGTGAGCTGCCTCTCCCCAGTCCTCTGTGCCATTTATTCCAATAAACTATCTACCGATGGCGTCACCAAGATCATTGTGACCTCAACTAGAACAGCAAATGAAGTCAGTCAAGTATACAGCAAATGTGATCATGAACTTAAATGGATACGAGAGGAAGATAAAGACCAATTCTGATAAGTTCTTATCAACAGGAGAAAGATAGAAAACTTCAGAGTTGAGGGCAAAAAAAAATTAATATAAGGACGAAGCTAAAGTATTGGGTCTGAAAAAGGTAAAACCGGATACAGAACACATGTATCGGATAAGATAAGAATAGCAAAAGTCTTCAAAGTTGCGAAAGTAGGGGGGTTTCCACGGCTGTCGCCCAGTCACCAAAGGAAACTGTACATGGCAATAGTCAGAGTCAACCTACTGTACTCAGCTGTTACGCTATATAATACTTCGAAGAGTGTCATGATTAAACTCCTGAGATTACAAAACCTGGGTACCCGATGGATTACAGTCACTAGTTGAATGGACATGAGAAGGCAAGAAGTGTTACATAGGGAAGAGTTCTTACGTCATACAAGCCAGACTTACGACGAGCTCACCCTTTTTCGTCTCGTTTTCATTTCTTCTTTTAATAACAAACATGTAAACTTTTGAATTGGCAGTAAATATAGAGCATATGTAAATAGTTTCTAATGCCGTGAGGTTAATCGTCATATTATTTAATGTGAGCGAAATATCACTCGTAAAAGATTTCAATAGTCTAATAAAACCAAGTTTTGACTTAGTATTATTATTATTCTGAGAGCTACCAAACCTGCAGCCAGGGTGCAAAAACAACTGGTCAATTGATTCCACACAAAATACAAAAATGGTAGTGAGGAGAGTCAAAGGCAGCCATGAAAATGGTGAAGGGCTAATAGTAAACCCAGATGAATAAGAAATATTAGAAGATGAGAAAAAGCTACTCTTACAAGAATGCATTCACACGGGACTTAAATGAAGAAATATCCCTTGAGTGTACAATCTCGTTGGGTAAAGCATTCGACGTTTTAATTAACGATGGTATAATTCACCGTGAAAACTGTGTCGTACTAACATTCATAAAATGCATAGCCAATTCATTAAGATTAAGAGCAAACCTTGTCACGCCAACTGGATTAAAAGAATCAGGCAGAGCTACGTGCAACGGATGCTGAATAGTATTAAATATCTTGAAAAAAATGCCAAGGGCACGTTCTAGACGCCGATGATCCAAATCAAGGGACAGAAATGGCGATATAAAATTAATTGAGTTCAACGGTCTGTCCAACAACTTGAGATGGCAATTAGCAGCAGATATCCAAACAGGAGCACAATACTCAAAATGAGGCAGAATAAAGGCATAAATAGACTTAATAACTGTAGAGTCAAAAGTAAAAGTTCTGTAACACTTACGAAGTAATCCAGTCTTCTGTGAAATTAAGCACAAGAAACGAATGTGCTTCTCAAAAGTTAGCTTCGAGTCAAGAATTACTCCAAGACGTAAATCATCTAATTCCTCAATAAGTTACCTTGAAATAAACAAACTGGGATGATCTGGCTCCAGTGTACGGGATCTACTAATGGTAATAGAATGCGTCTTATTGCATTAGACTCCATGCCCCAAAGTTGACACCAAGAGGTAATCTTGGCTAAATCACCATTTAGCCAACTCCTTTTCCAGTCACCCGATATATCTCTAGTTAACTTAGAGATTCCAAATATGGAGATATCCGATTCCGCTCCTTCTCTCCCTTTCTCGAGTGTAGCCACACAGCAGCTGGAGAAATGGAAGTGAAATACTTAAATTACCTTCCAATTCATATTCTGTGGCATTATTTTGTTATTTATATGTAGATGCTATGCCTTTTCCATCATTATTGGGTTTCTTTTCAGCCAATATTCCAATGTGCTTCGGAATAACAGTCCGTGCTATATCAGCTAAACCTCTTTCCCCCTTTTTATTTACCATTGGGGCTGGTAAGATTTCTCCCCTCAATTCTTTTTTATTACATTAGGAATACTATAAATAAAATAGGGCAATAAAGAATGGATTATGTGTTGTCAAATATCGATATCAGTGTTCCTACGCTACATCAGGTCTTTATAAAAGGGCACTTTTAATTCGTGTTCTATTTTTTGTATCGTTGGCAATCGTCATCATTGTATTCATATTCTTTGATCGAATAAACAACTAAACACTATTATATATATTAGTACTCCTCCAGAAGAAACGGCCACAGATTCGTTTAAGCTGTTTTAACCTTTTAAGCGTTCTTATGTAAGCCATGTGTTTCGCCGAAAGGTTTTTTTATCAACTAAGCTCAATATTTAACCATATAATTTCATTGACTTTATTCGGAGCCTAATAGTTGCCAAATAGTATTTCTTGAAACATTAGAGATGTTTTTATAACAAAATTCGACATTATTTACGAGGTAAGCTTGTGGAAATCCTTGAACGGATTAACACTTACAATTTTGTAACATTTTTGTATAAACTAAAACACAGTTTAATGATAAAAAAGCAGTAAAATTATTTAATATAATTCATTTTTTTAACTATCCTCTTTGTAGGAGCGGCGGTGGTAATGCGTTAAACTGAAAATCAATTAATATCCGACCGTTGTTTGTGAATAGAAAACAAAGTCCCTAGCTCTTACTAGGACACTAGAATCAGTTATATTTAATTACTATCCGAAGATTTTACAAATTAGTTGACAATAAGAATTCTCTATCCAAAATATATGTACATTCTCGCAGAAATCCTCTCCCACGCATACTTAAGTGTTTATTCGTGTCCAACGAGTTATGTTGCATTCATTTTCATTTCTTTTTCACCACTGTATGATGTTATCTTCCAAACATTTACCTAAGTTATTTACGTTGTTTGATCAATTATTTAAATAATTAAATTCCAACACAATTTAGCGAACAGGGTCATTTAGACAGTAATGTAAGCAAACATGGATCAGATTGTACTTACAATAGTAATTGTTTATTATTTAACTTCATTATTAAATTGATAACCTTAACAAATAGTAATTGTTCATCAATTAATTACGAGATAATTAATTAATCGAAAAAAATGAACCTAAAAATACAATCAGTTTTTTTATATATATTTGACGCGCAGATGTGGTTGCCATAGCAATTGTTAGCCAACTTTGCCCTGCAACTAATTTCTTGGCCCCACCAGTAGGGGGCTCTCGGGCACCACGATGACCAACGCGAGAGTTTAACAAGCCAATTAAAGGGATTTTAAATTGGTTTGTTGGTTACAGTGGTTGGAGTGAAGGAGGAGGTTGGCTCATGTGCCCGATTCAATGGTTAAGCAAGCGGATTACGATTGTTTGGCAAAATAATTTGGTAGGGTTCTTTTCACCAAACGTCGCTATTTGGTAAAGTTTACCACCGATATGATGCTTTTGGTAGATTTTACAACCTGATTTCCCCCCCGTTGATATCATTTTACCACCGAACTTAATTCACTAGATTTTATAAGCACAAAATGTTACTATTTTGGTATATGGTTTCCACCATTCCGCTTCCTCCGGTGTAGTTTTACCACGGAGTTGCGCTTGTTTTGAGTCCTTTTATTTCCCATTGTGGTCCTACCATTTAACCTGAGAACCAAACCACGGGAATGTGCAGCGCAGGACACCCCCTTTTAAAGGCAACCCCAATCAGGTCTCCATCCGAAGACTTACCACACCCGATGTCACTCAACTTCGGTGTAATCAGAAAGAGTTTTCACTCGGAAGATGTATGACCATCGCTATGGCAACCGTAGTTATGGTAACCTTACAAAATCCACAACCTTACGAGAATCAGTGGAACCATACGACTAATATCCTATTGATCCCTCTTAAATGAAGCCCTTTTAAGCTCCAGAAAGGTCTTAGGTTTCGAAGAGTTGCGCGCCCTCTCGAGATCCAGGAGTAGTTGCGCCGGTTGTATGAAACATTTCCTTATTTGCCTCTCTTTCCCCACCTTCACCACTTTGTCTACGATTTGATTATTTTTTAAATAATCAAATAAATTATCATCTTCATCCTCTATCGCAAAAAATAAGGTTGGTGCTCATCAATGATACTAGCCAGACCCATTACTGACATTGCCTATGGGCCTTACAGCCACAACTTTTCGTGGTGCTGCTTTCCACTCCATCAGCCTCTATCCGGACTTAGTCACTTTTGTGTCACCCGTCGGAAGATGTCATGGGTGTTCTTTCTCACCTAAATACAATAAATGAATAACGAAGAAAACCACATAAATAAACAAAAGATAATTCGAGTTTTAGCTATATTTTCTTCTTCGTTCGTAAAGTACTTCAGTGACCGATGTTTAGGCCATGCGCGCCCGCTGATTGCAAGCAATTCTCCCCCTCATTTTGAATGCAAATTCCGCGAACGCTGCTCAATTTGCAGCGAAAAGAAGCTGCACAATCACCAAGACAATTCGTCAGTTGAAATAAAGTGTAGAAAAAGGAACAAAGGCAGAAATTATAAAGAAATTTAAAATAATAATTTAAGAATTGAAAATTGGCGACAAAAACACATGGAATATTTTCAATGTTGGTAAAGGAAAGGCCTTCTACATGTTTAGTGTCGAGGACTATCAAGGAATGCCTCTCTCCCCCCCCTCTTCCCTCCTCTTCCTCCCCCTCTCCACCTTCCTCCCACCATAACCCGCTTACTCTCACCTCCTCTCCTCCCTCTCTCACCTCCTCCTCTGACTCCCTCTCTCTCCATCACCGCTTTTATCTTCCCTTCTATCTCCCAACTCTCTCTTCCCCCACCCTCTACCCCCTTCTTCTCCTCCCATATCTACACTTTCCTCCCATCTCTTCCCTATCTCTCCGATCTCTACCCTTTCTCCACTTTATCCCATCTCTTTCCCTCACTCCCCCTTCTTCACTCTATACAAAAGGACATCCAAAACATGAGTAAAAATTATCTCCTCCCCTTTCTCCCTTCTCTCCCACCGCCATTTCCCCCTCTTTCCCAATATCTACCCTCTCTTTCCCAATCTTTCCCCTCTCGCCCATGTATCTTACTCCTCTTCCCCCCTTACAAAAGAATATCTAAGTCAAGCTAAAAAAAATCCCGTTCCCTAAATATAGAGGTATAGAAGATAAGACGCTCGATCCGTTTCTATGGCCACAAGGTTGTTCGCTCATAACTAACGGTCAGTCGTGTGAGCGTAAACACCGATCATGCGCGGTCAAACGTTTACACATTTTAATTATATTTATTATATGATATGGAGAGTGTGCACCTCTCCTGAATCTGCCTTCATTCTAAAAAATAATAATAATCAGCAAGTCAAGATATTTTTGTGCAACAATATAAGAATTTCAAAAATAGGTCATCTGTATTTTTTTCCTGGGCAACTCCCAGGTTAAAAAGTTCGCCTGCATATTTTACTCGGGCAACGATGGGTATATCTGCTAGTGTATATATATATATATATATATATATATATATATATATATATATATATATATATATATATATAAGAAATCACAAAAAAGCGCGGGAGTAGAGCAGTAAATGCAAAATATCCCACAGGGAAATGAAAGGCGGATGGATTCTAAGTACTTTCGTACTTGTTAGAAAGTACTCATACATATATATATATATATATATATATATGTATATGTGTGTGTGTGTGTGTGTGTGTGTGTGTGGAAAACTCACAACGTATCGCGTGAGTATGCAACAAAGCCCACAGGTGAAATTAATACGAGGATTCCAAGTATTTTCTAACTTTATTTCGAGTTCTTCATCCAAGTTCGAATATACTTGAAATCCTCGTATTAATTTTCCCTGTCGCCTTTGTTTTTGTTGCACATATATGTATATATATATATATATATATATATATATATATATATATATATATATATATAGATATATATATAAATATTTATAGGCTGTTTGGGCTGAATTTAATTGTTTTCTTAATAGAATAAAAAACAAAATCTCAGCCCTTCTCCCCACAAAGATATATTTTAAAAATACCCCCCTCAGCTTCCACCTTTGCCTCAAGACAGGTTCGAATATAAACGCATGCGTTCTCAATTAACTGTGTCCCTTGGAAGATATTCGAACATCTCCTTGATCTTGCTACCAGCTTATTCTTGATGTTGTAGCATCAACCTTCTCCAGGCTTATTTAAGGGCACTGACATAACGTTATATTTCATTATAAAAACAATCAATGGGTGAAGAGCAGAGAGAACATTTAATAATATCTCGTTTTCTGTTAAAGTTTAACGCCAACCGGTATAAAAGGCTTCTTAAAATTTATCTTTTGGGAGATATGGATAGTGTCCTGTTCTTATGGATGGCTCTAAAGGAAGATGGTTGCTGAACTTTAGGAGACTTTTCTAGCGGATTAATAAATGCCTACTATTACTCTTACCCAACTTCATATATATATATATATATATATATATATATATATATATATATATATATATATATATATATATATATATATATTAGTGAAACCAATGTATACGGACATAGAATTTATTTACGAGACTAATTTCGAGAGGAGAATGTATGGTAAACTTCATACCGAAATTAGTCTCGTAAATAACGATAGGAGCATAGAAATTCCGAGACTAATTTCGGTATGAAGTTTACCATACACTCTTCCTATGCTTCAACTCAAAATACTTTGTACATGTGTAACGTAACATGGTAACATAAAGCACCAAAAAATCTATTTACTCGTTTGCGTGCATATGTTTGCATACATCGACCTACACATATTCCGCTTAAATTTCATGAAGGTTGATATTGGTTAGGGAACTTCGGTATATGACTATTCATTTCGTCTCCTATTAATTCAAATGCGATAGTTAATTATATCACAACACTCGCTCGAACATAATTTAAATGGTGTAGCATTTAAAGAGGGGTAAACTTTCACACTACGTCTAAAAGCACAATTCAAGATATAATTCAGGGACAGTGATGCCGTCTGCCTCGAGACATCGGCAACGTCTCTTAATCCGATTGATCAAGGACGGACCTGAATCGAGCGCAAAAGTCAAAATGAAAAATAATCACAGAAACATTTCAATTTGTTACAACTGTGAAAAATGAGAACGCCGAATTACAGGAAAGTAAAAAAATGTAAATAACCTTTCACTGACACGCATAATATTCGTTGGTTAATATGATATTGAATGTCGATAGGATTTGATAATAATATGATAATGGTAAAAACACGTAAATATACCATAAGGAATAGAAAGCTGATACAGACGCTCCAATTGGAATGCATTAGCTCTCGAAAAATCGACAAAAGGGACGGTTCTTCACATCGCATTGTTTCAAAAGTGTTAAAGAAGATCATAGAAAGAGGGAAACTCAAAAACCAACCTCGTTCCGCACGACCAAGTCTCAATATGCACCGTCTCTGTGTCGCATGAGCTTTTGGATCGTAAGAAAACCGGGGTCAAATGGCAAAATGAATTGACAAAGGGCAGCCCGGCGAATGCATACGTCATAACAGTCCGTCACAGAGTGTTTGAAAAAAGCGTGAAGTCATGTAAACCCCGCCAGAAGCCGCTAATTTCAGAAATAGTTGGTCTATAAATAGATCCACCGATAAAGAACATGTGGCTTATTATACTCCATGCAAAGTTTGCAATCAAGTATACATTGGCCAAGGCAATAGATTTTCCAAGAGAATGAAGAAATACAAATGCGACATGGGCAGTAGAAGCCTATCTTCTAGCTCGTTTCTCAACATGTCTAATGAAAACCAATCGATTGATATTGATAATGAAAAAATAATTTATAATTTTCACAATTATATACATCGGCTTCTAATAGAATCAATTCTTATAAAAGAAATTCCAAACTTGATTACTTCCGATGGGCAATTCAACACTAATCCCTTGATAAGCAGAAGTTTTGTCCTTCCTCTGATCAAAAATGCCGCTGGTCCCCCTTACCACCCTGCCTAATTACATTCGGACTTGCAAATTTGTGTGCCCCGAGGTAAAGCATCTCTGTAATCATTAGTATACCAGCGATTAAAGAAGTCGGAGAAGTGCGTAGAAAATTGGTTTCGCAAATAAATTGATTCTAATACTGTGGTTTCTTTCCTGCATGTACGTTACTATACTTCTTTGGATATATATATATATATATATATATATATATATATATATATATATATATATACGGAAGAAAGACAGAAAGAGCAAATGAAAGTTCTGCGCGTGGTAACAACCACCACAGATCTTTCTCCATACTTAATTTCCTTTTTTCTAAAAACATCTTTGGAAGAGAGAAAGGTGGAGTTAGTTACCTTGCATTGCATGCAGACTATAAAACCATATGGCACAAGAGAAAGAGAATTTTGGTGTAAATGAGCAATGAAACGAGAATCAAGGAGAGCGAAGGACGGCACAATGAAGGCAATTCATACTGACAAGACAGAACTAACGCCACGGGAAAATTTTCAATTAACCTGTCCGGGAATCGAACCTGGATAGCTCTGAATCACTGTGCCTAGTAGTTAAAGGGTATAGAATCTGACTGGTAATCAGTAAACTCGTGTTCGATTTCCGTCGAGGATAAGTGAATCTTTTCTCAAGACGTTATTTATGTCTTCTCAATATGGATTGCCTTCATTTTGCCGTTCTTTGCTCTGCTTGATCCTTGCTTGTTCTGACGTTCCTTTTGCTTGCCTTTAAAAAACTTAATTTTTAGTCGCGGATGAGTCAATATCTCACTATGTCGGTCGGTCCGTCGGTACCCGTTTTGCGTTTTTCATGTTTTGGTCATAACATCATAACTATTCTGCCGATTCTAAAGAAATTTGAAACCTTCTGTTGTTTTACATTCTCCTTCGAATGATATAATTTTTAAAGTCCTCTCAAAGTTTCCGGGGGATTATTTTACAATAACCTCATTAGGGCGATTCTAACGAAATTTAAAGCCCTTATGTTGTTTCACATTCTCTTTTGAATAATATAATTGCCAAGGACTACAAAGGTTAGTCCAGGAATTATTGAAAGTTTTTTAGGTCGTAAGGTCATAAATCAGAATAAGTGAGAGCACGCGAATTTGATCAGTTGAGCTTGTTTCTTGGCTAATTGCTCATTTACGGTAGATTTCTTTTTATTATATATATATATTTATATATATAACGATTAATATGCAGGGATAAGGGAATAAGTGTTAAAAAGTAGCAATAATATAATAACTATGAAGTGCACAATTGGGAAGGGAATGGCAAAAGCAAGAATAAGGAAGATATGGAAGGAGAAGTCTTTAATATTTTCTAACCTGGAAAGAGTTTTTATCCCTGTCTATTTTTTACATTTCTTCTTCATATTCAGGTAAAAACATTCTTTAGAACTAGACACTTTATCTCTTTTTCCTCATTATTTAATAAAAACAAAAACTGAATTTTATGTATTCTTTTTACAATGTCAAAGGTAAACTTCTTCTAAACACTATACAAATAACTGCCAGTTTCGTCCGTCACCTAGAATATGCTATCTTTCATTCTCTGGACTTTCCACTTACATATTTAAACTTGTTCTCATCTTTGCATTTCAACCTAATTTTAAGTCTGGGTCAAATTCAGAAGAAAAAAACTCATTATTTCTACGACCATATTCATGGCCTTAAATGAAGGCCTATTTTTAGATAGAGAAAAGGCATTATTGAGCACAAATGCAGGGCACAAAAGTAAAAGTCATGTCTATTTATTAAGTAGAGATTCTCTAGTCGATGTGTATGAAATGGTTATATATGTATGTGCTGACTGCTGCTGAAGGGGTGCACATGTATGAACCTTTAATGGAAGAGATAATACAGCGCATATCATCACATCTGCCAAGGAATGATCACTTAATGCATAGTCATTTCAACACATGCCATCACATCTGACTCGGGATTAACGCGGAATCCATAATTAGAGCACATATCATCACATCCCTCTTGGAAAGAACACTAAATGGGTAGTCATTTTAGGACATAATTTCATACCCTCCGTGCAATAAACACTGAATGGAGAGTCATTCCATCACAGCCTTAATTCTGCCTTAGAACGGACCCTGTGTGGACGAGATGTCATAACGCAGCATCCAATCGCTATGGAATTCCAATCAGAGCAATTAATGACATATTTCGCTTATAGCATAGCGGAAGGAGAGTCCCACTTTTGGGTGGCGTTGATGCGTTATGATCCCACTTTATGATAAAATGGTTATGTCTTTGTTGAAATATTTTCTGCATGTTTTAAAGTTTGTACTTTCTTGTGTATTTATAAGTTTGTTATGTCTTGGATGGAGAAAATATTAAAGCCACCTAGAATGGCTCTCATCTTTAGCCATATTTAACACAAATTCCGAGCGTCGGACTTTCAAATGATATAGATACTTTATGGTTTATTATTTGAAACGGTTTAAAGCTATTCTTTATCCATAAAATTCTTGAGAGTCGTGTAAAATGGAAAGAAGAGATACTTGAAAAATAATCTTTAAAGAAATAAAAAAATAGGTATTAAAAATTAAAATAAATACAAAAATCAGTGTCAAAGTCAACCTCATAAAACCGAAAGGCTAACTCCGGAAAAGCATACTTGAAGCGCTAAGGGACTAAATTTGAATTTATCTCTATGAATATATCTTCCGCGGTGAAGGATTTAGCTTAGTATTCAGGATTGGATACAAAGTTTGATTTGATTAATAAACTCAGATTTGCTTGTGATTTGGTGGTCAAAAGTAACAAATATTCAATTGATTGATTTGACAAATGAAGCTATGAATAGGCTACGTGATCTCTATAGCTAAGGATGTTCAGTTTATTTATTTAACGCTATGTGTAGGCCTTTAGGCGTCTATGGATACGGAAATTCGGTATATTTATTTAACGCTATGCTCAAGCTACGTACTTTACACTCCTAAAGATTATCGTTTAGTTTTCTTGAAGAAATTTTAATTATCAAATGGAGCTCTTGATTCAACTCTGTACTAAAAACTATTGCAAATTTAATATAAACCGTCAAAAAAGGCCTAGAAAGAGGGAAGAGAGGAAAATAAACAGAAGAAGAAATAAAACTTGGGAATGTGGAGTAATAAAGCGATGAAGAACCAAAGTCGTCGTGTTTCCACCAGGTTTAATTAATTTTGCTTAACTTTATTGTTTTTTTCAGGTTTTATAATCCATCTTCACGAACTTTTGAGTAATTAATGGAGTATTTATGGTGTTTTCTTTAACTTTCAATTAGTTTCGAAGTTTTAAATCCTGTAGATTAACAATAATCCTATGACTAAAATTCTAGCATTGCTTGAATCTTCGTGAATCCTCATCCAAATTCTGACGAACTTAGTTTTTCAACTCGTCATTCATTAAAGAAAATAATCTTAAAAAAAAACTACGTTACTCTTCGTTTCTGAAGCGGGTTTTTGTTTTAGGTGTTGGTTTTCTCGAAAGTATTCAATCAACGCCATCTCCTGAGAGGAGGTGGAGTTTATGGAGGCAATTGGTTTGAGCTTTCCTCAGTATACCTAAATAAAAAAATTGGTGGGTGTAAGTAGGGTGAGACCGGTATAATTTATTTAGAATTAGAAACAAGCTCTACTGACCAAATTCGCGTGCTCTCACTTATTCTGATTTATGACCTTACAACCTACAAAACTTTCAATAATTCCTGGACTAACCTTTGTAGGACCTTGGCAATTATATTATTCGAAAGAGAATGTAAAACAACATAAGGGTTTTGAATATCTCATTTTGAGCTTAAGACTAAATCCTCTCCTAAAAAAAAAAAGAAAAATACGACCCCATATTAAAATATATCATTATTATAATCTCTGTTGCATTTGTTGCTTTAATTATAAAACTGCGAAATGTCCCTTAAAATACCATAAAATTCAATCAATGTCAAAAGTTCAGTATTGAGGATGATTTGCAAAATAACATAAATGTTAATTACTTTGAGAAAATATATTCTCGCTGTCATGAATTTGAGGGTAGAGTGGAATTATTTCTGTCTGTTATTAGTCAAATGATTTTCTGGGTTCATATACCGCATTTGAATTTGAATCGTGTATGTGAGAGTATGCAGATGAGGGGATAGAAAGGGTGTGTGAATAGATAGCGGAAAGTAGACCAGTGGTGAAAAGATAAAGAAGTGTGGTAGGGTGCAAAGTGATGCTAGAGCCTGGTGATCAGGCCTATCGCTTTCAAATTTATCTGATTTGTGGTTTCGTTGTTGTTTTTATGGTTATTTTATACATATATATATATATATATACAGGTATATATATAACATATAGTTTGGCGTTCAAGCCATTTGTCTTTATTGCTAATATTTTTGTTTATGCTATGCGCGTTAGCTGTTGTATTTGTAAGTTGTTAATATTAACTTACTGTGTTTGTTTTAGTATCTTTTTGTTTCTTCGTAATTTTGTAGTGTGTATTTAGTGTACAGTGTTTCTTCCTGTAGTCTTGTTTGGTGATTTTCGTCTTCTTGTGTAGGATTCCTTCTTCGGTAGTTTGTCTAAGTTGGTTAGTTTTGTCGATATCGGTGAATTTTGTCAAAATCGGTTGGTTTCATGATTGGTATTTTTTCTTAGTTTGGGGTAAATTGACTCATCTAGCGTAGAACGGTACTTCTGCTCCGCCAGCTAAAATCCTAGCGGAGCTTGGAAATCTGGCGCGACATACTTCTCTTCTGTTTTGGTCAATCATTTGTACGATATCTTCGTCCAAACGATTGACCTTTTCCAGCATATTCCTTGTCCGTTCTTCGATGACAACGTTAATGGGGGTTAACCCCGCCTCTCGGTGCAGCTCTTCTTGCGATGTTCTTTCCATTCTGCGTGTACCTGTGATTAGGTACACACATTTATTCTGCACCACTTGTAGTCTCCTCTTCTGTGTCTTTGAGGCACAGGAGAGGGCGGAAGCGGGGTAAAGCAACGTCGATCTAACTAGTGCAGTATAGATCTTCTTTTTGTTGCTTTGACGAAGATTTCTGAACCTGTACAGAGTCTTGACTGCAGCAGTGGCCTTGGTGATGCGTTCTTGTACGTGCTTTGCGTACCCGGTTGAGGTGATCTTCATGCCGAGTACGTTGCATTCATTGGTGTAGGGATATCGTCTATCCCCCACCCTGACGTCATCAAGTAGTCTCCTGCCCATGGGGACTACTTTGAACTTATCCTGGTTGGTACGGATTTTCCACCGGGCCTCGTAGGTGTTCAGGTTTTCGATTTCTGCTGCCATCATGCGAGCTTGCATAGGCGCATTCCTCCATGGACATGTGATTACCTGGGTGAAATCATCGGCGAATTGTAAGTTGAGGCAAGTGGGGTTTACAGGGACTGGGACATCCGCGGTGTAAATCAAGTAGAGAGTGGGAGACAGGCACCCCCCTTGCGGGAGGCCCGCATTGAGCGGAAACTTTGGCCCGTCCGTGCACCCTAAACTGATGTACGCTGCTCTCTCCATGACATAGTCACAGAGAGTTCTTTCTAAGCTTTCGCTTAGTCCCAGTCGTAAGATCTTGTACTGCATTCCCCGTTGCCACACCTTATCGAACGCCTTTGATACATCCCGACAAACAATGTCCACGTAACTTTTTTCCCGTTTTGCTTGCGCTAGCTTTTCCGTAATGACGTTAATCGCCATTTCCGTACTTCGCTTACTCCTAAACCCGAATTGGTGTGGGTTGTAGAGCGAGTTATCTTCCAGGTAAGACACCAGTCTTTTGTTGAGGATCTTCTCGAAGAGCTTCCCACCAAATTCCAGTAGTGAAATTGGTCGGTAGCTCTCCTTCAACTTGGGGTTCTTTCCGGGCTTGGGCAAGAAAATCATCTTTGCCGTTTTATAAGCGTCTGGAAAGTACCCCGTATTAAGGCAGGCGTTGAATATTCTTCTCATTCCTTCGATGACACAGGCTGGTGCCTTTTCAAAGTTAAGCTTTGTAAGCCCCGATTGTCCTGGGGCTTTTTGTTGGAATGAGCGAAGCGCGCCGAGTAGTTCTTCTTCTGTAATCTCGGCGGCTCCGAGATTAAATTTAACAGGAAGTTATTGGCATCTTGTATGTATATATTTTTTTTTTACTTTGAGCTAATGAGACTTAATTTCTTCAGAAATCATTTTTCAGGAACCTAATTTTGGACGTCACTGATTTGCACTATCACTCCAAGAATAATCATTACAAAATACGAAGTGTCCGATTTAAATATTCTCGCAATTTAAACTTTGTAAAGTTTTTTTACCAATCAGAACTGTCGTAGAAGGAGGCAGTTATCGCCTATTTATTAATTTCTTCGTTTGTTCGGGGAAGGACTACGACCGCCCAAAATAATAATTGGAATTGAATTTCGTTGAGTGCGCCGCGTTTTTTTATTCGAATACTATAAATATGGTTGGCCGGGATTGGTCTTATTTAAATAGGCTTTGGTTTTTAAAGGAGTTAAACAAAAAGTGCAAAAATTATCTTTAATTACACCACAAAATATATAATACAAATAATTACTCTGTAGTTATTAATTAATTTAGCAATAGGAAAATTATCAATAATTACCAATAATTACTCATGCCGCAGGGGCTCAATACTCCGAGAACTAACCTGATAGGGTTTAGGAAGAAACTACGAATGGAATCCTACCTTAAGGGGTACAATCATTCCCTTTAGTTCTCCGAGATGACTCGGGAGGAGACTACTTGACGAGTCTTAGTCGGAGGGCGTAACACCGTCTCGACGAGCAAGGAATGGTGTAAATACCTTACTATTTTGGGGGGTGGGGCGGGCACAAGTAGACGCCTGGGAAAGATTCTCCAAGTAGACGTTCAAAAGGGAAAGATTGTCTTGTAGACGTTCGAGGGCGAAAAGTCGTTTGAGGCTGAGACTTGGCGATTCTTCTTAACAGGTTCTTTGATCCTGACGCCATCGTTCCAAATAAGATCCTAGCTGCGAGCCGGTATAACACACTGCTCTATCGATCGAGGATATGCGCCGTCAGTGGATGATTCCACAGACCTCTTAAAAGAGGCCACCGAATACTTTCTATGTTTTCCTAGCTTGTCTCACTTGAGAACAACGTAGAGACAGCTCACCACCACGACCTGTGGTCTTCTCCAAAGGGAGGAGGTAGGTCTTCGGGACTCTTGCTTGGGCGGATTCTGACGAAATATTTCTACGATTAATTTTGTGACGGGGAATATATAGGCGTTCGCCGGAACTCCTATATTTGCTAACAGAAGCAATTAAGCTCGGCCTCACTGACTCGGAGTTTATAGCTCGGCGGCAGGGTTTCGATGGTCCAACTAAACCGAGGAAATTCTCGGCTAATCTCGCCAGGAGTTTGCCGACAGGCGTAGGGCATTGCTCTTCCCGAAAACTCTCGTTTCACACAACTCCTTTGAACAAAATCCTACTCGATCTCTCTTTCTTCGACAACAACTGTTCTTGAATTTTCAATTTGAATTTATGTATATACTTCCACTATATAAAGCAAGTCGTTCATCCTTACTTAATTACCCAGAGACGCCGAAAGGGGAAGAAGAGGCAAGAAAATCTACATAGATCAGTGACATCAATCAGAAGAGTGCTACAGGTAAGAGCAAGGGAAATAAGGATAAAATATCGCTAACAGTAAGATAAGAAAGTTGATAACTCATAGAAAACAACAAAGAAGAATAAGAAGAACTAATGTACGCTTAAGAACAAAATGAAAAATACTGAATACGATAAAACCATATCTGAAAAAAACCCGAATACAATTAAATAACTGAAAATGGCAACTATCAACAAAAAAGAATCACCGAAGAGAAACACGATCAACAGAATGAGAAGAACCAAAAAAAGAAAAAGAAATAGGTAAATATACGAAGAGGTAAATATACCAGATCATGTGTGAGAGATTCCGTACATGTAACAAACTTTGGGGTCAAATGGGTACAGTACATTGACAAAGGAAAGTAAAAAAAGAAGTACGAAAGAATTCCCTAAATCGAGACACCGTTTTACTTAAAGCAACAAAATAATCAAACTCTTAGAACGAAGGAATAAAATAGGCTCAAAGGCATGAGCACTCAAGAGTAGCGAGGCCAACTCAAGTGCTGGCCGCTCTTGGAGACGCTTTTGCTCTGACTGATGGCTTATTAGATTTGATTCGCCGAAGGTAAAAAATCAACATAACAATCAGTAATGAAACAGACTACAAAAAAATAATAATGCTCTTTAGCCATAGGAAATAAGGAAAGATGATAGACAAGCGATTTCGTTTTTTGTAAGACCAACCAAGGGCGATCCATAGATTAAGAAAGCAGAATGAGAGAGATAACAAACTGTTCTGCTTATAAGGTCACTGGAAGCATTCATTCTCTTTGGGTGATGTGAATGGTGTTCGAGTGGTTAGCATGGTGGCTGGAGAAGCGAAGAGGGCTCAGTGTTATAGGTGCGAACCTCACTTATTATTGCACTATCTCTACCAGATAAAATATTTTATTCCGTTTGCTATCTTTCTTTTTGCTTTTTTAATCTATGTATGTATGATGATTGTTTGGTCTTTTGCAAGACGAAGTAACTTGTGTATCATCTTTACTTATTTCCTATGGGTCAATGGCAATCTACTATGTAGCGTGTTATTGTGATTTCGCTTTCATATACAACAATCTATGGATACACAAACATACGGTCATATATACGACAATATATGGACACATATATACAGTCACTTATACGACATTATATAAATACAAGTATACTAACATATAAACAACAATATAAGAACACATAAGTAAACGCATATAAACCAAACAAACAGTACGTAAATACAAAAAGAATACGAACACAAATCATTATTTCAACATACATAAAATCTTCAGAAAAAAAACACAATAGAAACAAAAAAAGACAGGCAACAAAACAGAATAACATACAACTAATTCAAAGTCATACGAACAAACAGACATAGAAAGCGAATAGCCTAACCTCTAGACGCTGAGCAGCTCTGCAAATCTCCCCAACTTTCTCTTTTCGACACTTTATCTCTCTTTCACTATCCGCCTTATAGTTTTCCCATTTACACCTAACCCCTTTCACTAATTTAATTAATTTAAATAGAATTGTAATGAGTGTTCTCGGAGTGAGGGTGGAACCATTCATTTATGAAGCTAATTTCGCAAACAACGTTTTGTGTCGGAACTGCATCTTGATACTGAGAATCTTTATTTTATAAATAAAAGCTCTTGAAAGGTAACAAAGCTTTTGAAAAAAAAGACAAATAAAAAGAAGTGACACAAGGAAAATTCATCTTCCCCAATCTGTTTGAGGAGTTAAATTTGTGATCCTAAGGAATCAGAATTAATGAGATATTAAGTACCTCAGCTGCTCCGTTTCCAGTATTATTTGCCTTATATTATAAGAATTAAAGTTAATGATACTAGAATGATCATAAATGATTAAATCAGAATAAAAAATAACTTTTCAAAGATTCAAATAAAGATAAATATTTTTTTCGATGATATCTCAATCAGAGTTGGAGATAAATATTAAAGCAAGGTAAAAGATTACGTTTACTTGTGACAGTTTTTAACTCTTGATGGGATCCTGGTATAAGAAACCAGTCCATACCTGGTGGAGTTCAATAGGAAAGCATAACTACATGTTCAGGAGTCAAATAACTCTAAAATGTATTTAACCCTTGCCTTTTCCCTGTTAATTTATAGGAAAATAATGTGAAACCTAGAGATAGAATAGAGAAAGCACACTGAAATTTAGGAACATTCAAAACGGCCTAGCATGAACTTGGACAAAAACGTGAGCATGTGGGAAAGATTCTGTACAAGTAACAAACTTTCGGGTCAAATGAGTAGAGTACATTGACAAAGGAAAGTGAAAAAAGAAGTAGGAAGGAATTCCCTAAATCGAGACACCGTTTTACTTAAAGCAACAAAATAATCAAACTCTTAGAACATGGGAGAATGAAATAGGCTCGATTGTATGAGCACTCAAGAGTAGCGAAGCCAACTGAAGTGCTGGCTGCTTTTGGTGAGGCTTTGGCCCTCACTGCTGGCTTGTTAGATTTGATTCGCCAAAGGTAATGCGCACATGTGTGCATAAAATCTGTAGGTTATAAGAATAGAGGTCCGATAACCGATAATCAATCATTCTAGTCTCTCGTGGTAGAAGATTACATAAATTAGAATTGGTATGAGTTCCTGGTTTTTGAGATATAGAGAGAAATCGAAGTGAACAAGTACTTGGAGAATATCTTCCCGATTCAGGCCGCTCTATGATTCGGTTACAGATTGTTACTCATATTCTTTCCCTGAACGACCATTCACTCATACAATATTTCCACTCTCACAAATAGATCCATTTTATCTTAACCACCTTCAAATTAAGCTTATTTATCAATCTCAATTAGTTGATAATTCATAAGGAACGGTTGCATCTAGAGGTTTTTATCGATCTATTTATCTTTAGATTCCATCTACGATGGAAGAAATCGTAGGAAAGGAGTTGATTTTACTCTCAATGTGCAGCAAATTAGTTACAATTGAAGGGTGAAGGTTCCAGTCCCATTAAGCTCCTTTACCAGTGTAAAACAATAAACCTAAATTGAAGTCAATTTGGAAATAGAACATCAACTTTACTTCAAAATATCGTTGCATTCAATAATAGTTTTATAAATATTTTCTCTTGCACTCTAGATATGTGGAGCTGAAGGAGACTAAGAAATTAGCTGTTATGAAAAAACTCATTCTTAAAGAAGTAGCTTTGACTTAGGTTCCTAATTTTTTTTAATTTTCATTTATGAGAACCCGATTTGTCAATTTAATTATTGCATTGATTTTGTATTAACATTATTTTATTTCTCTTCCTCTTTCCTTCTTCTCTCCTTCGCATCAATTTACTTTACATGTCTCTCCTAATCTCCCTCTTTAGACTCTCGCTTTATCCGTTAATCGTTTTAACCCTTTTGGCTCTGTTCTTGACTCTTTCTTGCTTCTCGGTTTGACCTTGTTGCCTGTTATAGCTAAATCTTAATGTGAATTTACCCGTCCCTCTCCTACTTCCTCATTGGTGATTTCTTGTCTTAGAGGCGGTCTTTTATCTTTTGCTAGCTTATATATACACTTATTATATTATTTTCTTTGTTGTTATCCTTGAGAATAAACTGAATAAAGTTCGAAAGTACTTGAAGCTTCCTGCAATTAATTTTAACAATTACTACCATTTGCCGACAATTTACTTTATAAAGGGGCTCTTCAAATTTTCTCTTTACCCTGAATTTACTCAAGGCACGCTTGATATATATATATATATATATATATATATATATATATATATATATATATATATGTGTGTGTGAGGTTAGGTAAAGGAAAAGGTTAGACTTTATTTCTCCGTAGAAAGGACCCTAGAGTACCTAAATCCATTTTAGGAGCGCTACCCATACGACAGGACAACCACAAATAATGAATGGTTGCCCAGTCGTGTATCAGGGCTGCCGAAGAGGGTTGAGGAACTCCAGCATACTTTTTTAGTGCCTTAAAAAATTGTCCTTACCTATGCACCTTGACATGAACGTTATTGTGTATTAACCAATATATATATATATATAGTTAAAGTACTCAATAGCGAGTTATGGAATATGATAGTCAACCCACTGTATTAGATCATTCCATTAATTTATTTACGAGACTAGTGTCGCTATGAAGTTTACCATAACCACTTCAGTCTTATACTGAGCATAGAATGAATACAAGAGTCCCTATTCAGTTTCAAGATCAGGACAAAAGAATAGAAAGGAGCAAAAGGACACTAAGCATTGCGTGTGGTTCCAAGATCATTGAATATACTGTTTATGATCAGGTTCCGGGAATAGGATCAACATTTGAATTCCCAATTTCAATCTTTCTGACGGACAATTTGGAAAAAATTGGAAAAATTATCGAGCAATTTTGCCACTGGTTCCTTCAAGCTTTCCATCAATTATCATTCTAATGTTTCTGTGTATTTCATTATGCCCTTAGGGATGTCATCCACGAGGCGAGAGTATGAAATGGCCTCTTGATATTCCCTTTCAACAACTCGAAATCTCCAAGATTCATCAGGGATTAGGATCATATAAGCGCTCAATCCGCCATTTCTAAATTATTTGCCTTTTATGCCAATCATTAAGTTTTATTGACTTCCGAAATTACAGGAAAATAATTGTCTCTCTTTCTCTTTTATTGGCTCTTTCTACAATATCACCCACTTACACTCACATACAGTTTTTGTTAGACAGAACATGAGCTAACTTACAAACCTACCACAACACACGCAGCATATAACGCCCATTATTATACATATGTACACAAATTTACATTGGGTCTCACAGCTTTACATAGATAGCCACGAACGAACAAGCGCACTATCTCACCGGTATGTCCACTGACCCGCAAGAAATAAGTTCACACACAGTCATTCCCACCATACATCAGTAACCCATACCTGTGTTCCCCTGGCCCCCTATTCTCTCCATGCTTCCATACAGCTCGGTAGGTTACGTGTCGTTTGAGGAGTTCATTAATTTGGCAATGGCCACCCCGGTGCCACTTGTTCTGGAAAAATAAAGCGAGGCCATAAACGAGCCTTTAATTTCCCATTATGGAGAAGGTGCCTTCGCGATGGGCGAAATTGGTAGCAGTGACGTGAAATGAAACTAAATAAATGTGGACAAGTGGCCCAAAATGGGAAATCCTAAATGATGACCTCAAAATTACGAAGTCTAAAAGATGAGCCCAATTAGAAAGTTCTAAAAGATGACCCCAAATATCGAAAAGGAGCCAAATTGTGTCGTAAAATATTGCTTAAGTATAAATACAGAACATTACCAAGATTTTGTAAATATAATGATAGGCCGAAGGATTGCACACAACTATGAAAATGAAAAAGATGACTAAAAATGTTGAATCTTAAAAGATAGTCAAAAAACCCCTCAAACTCAGAAACTCAGGAACCCTAAAAAAGGGTGAACGTGCAGCATAAAGAAATCGCTCCCCTGTAAATCTTGACATCTAGAGATAGCCTAATATTTAAAACCAAGTAAACATGGTTCAACATATCGAAACCTAAAGGACGCTGGCAAATATGGACCTTATACCTAGTATTGTTTTGATGTAAACGTTGATAGTTCTGGCGCAGCCAGTGACGGATGGCAATCCCATTATAACTACACTTGATAACCTCACGCAATTGAAGCCTACCTAATTTAGACGCACGGAGAGTCGAATAATTGAATTATGCATTGGCACCCACCTAAAGCAATCGCTGCCCTCCTCACTCAACCCCAAGTGCTAGCCTTACTGTCAACCTCCAAGGTCTCCATTCGAGCGAGCTGCAGCCACTTTAGATGAGCGATCAAAAAGAATTCCTACTTGATCGGATATAGAAAGATATTAAATAATTGAAGTGTGTTTGTATAGCCAAATGCTACAGTTTAATGCAAATAGAAGCTAGTTTTAAGAAAACAACTTCCTTATCACAAATACAGGAATAGTTTCGGAGCATTACGATTTATCCTTCACTTGTGCAAACACTGACAAAGTATAACCTAAGAGATTTCTTAAATATAAACATAAGGGAAAAGTGATCCCTATTTGGGTTGGTGATAATCGATTATCACCTCGCTAATAGGAATTACCTGACCATTAGCAGGAGCCAGTCCCTCTTTGTAAATATTTGCTCTATGTGCTTTTGTTTTATGACACCCCCAAACTAGCACTATAATTGTTATAATAAATAGAATGTTGTTCACTTAATATATATCTCTCATTTACAATGAAAAAAACAATACCCAAAATACAAAAGTCTAAAAAGAGAGCCCAAATGATTTCTGATTTCAAAAGTCCTAATCTTTGTCTGAAAAAAAGTGATTAATCCTTGTACAAAGATGGTTGCTCGGAAACTTAAACGCCTGTCGTAAGATATTTAACAACGACGATTATGTCAGTTTCTCTAAAAATTGAATTTACTCTTGCACAAAGCTGTTTTCTTTGCATCGAGATAGAGTTTCTTCTATTCTTAAAAAACAAATAAAACGGTGATTTTTCGCACATTTACCAATGATTAATTATATTTTGTGTGATACAAACGGGGTTTTATTTTCTTAGGGGGTACGGGAGGATTCTAGACCAAAGGGAAATGAATTTTTGGCACGAAACAGCGAGATCAAAACAAATTAAAATGTCTACCTGATAAAGCCTCTAAATAAGAAGTTCTCAAAATCTCAAAATCATTTTCCTACCCTTAGTTCAAACTAAAGAACGGTGGCTTTCTTCTTTTTTTACCATTATGGTATCATTCTTAGAACAAAGAAAGATGTTTTTCTTTACTGTTACTATTGTGGGATCAGTTGAGTTATATTGGGGTAAATGTATGTACTAATAATGGCAACATGGAGTGTGCTTTTAAGGAAGCGCGGTTAAAAGCCATCAACACCGGGATGGAAGGTTCCTGGACGGGGTATTATGGCACAAAGTGCCAATTCCTATGAATGGAAATGGTTCAGATTAGGGGCATGTTTAAAAGGGCATAAAAGGGCGAAATGGACATTGTTGTAAAAGCGCTGATTTAAGTCAACCGAACCTCTGAGGAAAATGAGTTAAATTATTGTTTTGGTAAAGAAATCTGTCACCAAGCAAGGTGATAGTGAGAAGTAATTTAATACCCTACACTTAACAACATGCAAATATCTGACCCACAATAACTGACAGTAAGAACGATTTTGCTACCTGATTAACTAAGGGTAAGAATTCACCTTTGACCCACGTACCTGAGAGTAAGTTGTAATATGTCACGTAACCTCTTTGAAACTAAGGAGTAAACTCTCTCCTAACTACTGTGACTGACAGTAAGGATTGATCTTGTTACACTACTACCTGACAGTAAGGAGTATTTGGCATTCATCTATCTGACAGTGAGGGTACTTTGTCACCAAAGAGTAAACTATTTTATCCGATTACATGAGAGTAAGCTGTCTGCCACACGCCTGCTGCCAGCAAGCAGTAAGCTATCACCCTACTACATGGCAGTAAGAATTGATCTGTTGCCAAATTACCTCTACTAAATATCGTGGCTATTAGGAAGTATCATTATGCCCCAAGCTTAACATTTTTGAGTTTTAAAAAATATAATAAAAGATGGATTTATACGACCCAAAACTACCAAATTTTTGGAGACATTAAAAAACAGATCTTTTTGTTCACCCTAATTATAATCGGCATCATCATGCTTACCTAGTTCATGCTTACCTAGTTCAATGCTCTGGGAGGCAAAAACAAGTCTTTTCGTACTCCCATCTCACTTAAGTACTTGAGCTGGATGTATGCTTTATTGTTGAACTTTTTTTTAGCTGCATATAACATATATGCATACACAGATATACAATGATATTAATATTGTCGATATTAATTTTGTCGACCAGGAATTGAAAAAATATACTTTTATATTTGAAAGATGAGATGTTTCAGAAGTAACCTCATTGACATTATTCTTTTGGCAAGGGTTAGAATCAAAGTTTGACCTTTCCACTAGACGTAAATAGGTCGGCTTTGGCCTTTGTCTTCGTGTCAGGTTTAAGAAAATTCCTGAAGAGGGCAATTGATCGCCTTTAAGCTTCCTTTTAGCTTTTTTCTTTTTAAAAGACCTTTTTCGTTCTAAAGAAAACTGTATGATACTTGAAATTAAAGCAATTTGGCAAGAAAAAATTGTGATTCTGTTATAACCTCACCCCTAAAATAAGAACTTCACTTTGCCACCAATTGAGCTAAAATAATATAAAAGTTGCACTTTAGAATAATCTCTGGATAAGATTCGTTTTAACACAATTACTATATTTTAATTTTCAAAGACATAAACGTTTTTTATTCTTTTAAATGATCTTCACCGATGACATTTCTATAACTTCCGGAACTTGATAATAACGTAATTATTCACTTTTCGAAAATATTTTTTTTATTTTAAGAAATTTTAATCTTTCTGCGCCATTCCCTATTCCCTTCACGTTTGGGCCTGACTAGTTAGGCAATATCAGGCTCTGTTATAACTTCAGGCAATCTGCGCATGCGTCTTTTTTGCGATTAACCAATAATAGCATTCTTTGTTATATTTTCGTATACATATTTCGGACGATTCGCGGCTATCCGTATTTTCAGTTCATATGGTATAATGGCGTGTGATGGCTGCGATAGGTCGCAATACCAACTAATACGATAAGATTTTGATGCCGATTGTCAGCTGTCAAAAATAGCTAGGGCTTACAGTGTAATCCCGCAAGATATTACATGCCGCAGGATTTGTAGATTTAGACAGGATCAGAATTTATTTTACCTGTTTAAAATTTCAAAGGATTCCAAAGGGCGTAGAAGCCCATGCACAGTTTCCGTGAGTGCGTGCGTTTAACGGCACGTGGATTTCTCATGACCGCATTCGACCAAGTATCAGCATGAATTTCCAGACAAATGAGATGAGTTTTTTCCAAAATTATTGTCTGATATTATTAGGTTAGCTTAGGTTAGGTCTGGTTCCGGATCTTTTAAATGATTTTGAAACTGTTTTTATATTATGGAGATTTTTTGGGAACTTTTCAGATGTAAAACTCATATTTGCTGGAAATACATACTTTTCCTATTAAGGAAATTATGCACTTCCTCGGAAAACAAGTGTCAGATGTGAAAAGTACACATAAAACTGCATAGGAAAAACACCTTTTTAAATTGTTTGAAATATGTGTTAAAACAAATCTTTACCCTATTTTATAGCTCAAAGTTATGTTAATTAAAAATAAATTATTTTGCAAATTGAAATAAACCATAATCAAAATTACCACAATAGTATCCTAAAAACAGGTATCTATTTTTTAAAATATTATGACAGGTGGCTCGACTGAGAAATTCTGATGTCTTATGATTTTTTATAGCTTTTTACCAAAGGCGATACAACAGGGGAATTGTCACCAGCCTCGCCTATAAAGTTACGAAATCAAAATTATTAATAGCTTTGACTGACTACAGCAAACATGGAAATTGGGAGTAAACATTTATCATTTGAGCTAAATAAATGAATACAAAGGAGGAATTTTAAAGTTGAAAAGATATCAAAGGTTCGACAACAGTAGAGAGACAAAGCACGAAATCAATCGGCGAGCATGTTCGCCAAGGCGAGGGTATTCTACCGCCTTTTCCAAATCTCAACGGGATCTTCCTTACTAAGAAACAGATATTTCAGAATATTATCTTCAGACAACTCAATAAGCTCGATGTGAGGGAATCCCCATGTGGAGAAATGGCTACATTAAGCCTCCTGGAGGAGTATAGGTACATTCAAGCCCCCCTCCCTTCATGAGGAGAAGCGTGGGAAAGGTAGCCGGCGAAAGTGCTTACCATGTGTGATCTCCTCGCCGCTGTGGGCAGTTGGAGCTAACATATGTTTAAAGGCGACCACCTAAGGTCCTTAAACGACGCTCTAACGATCGTATTACCTACGAGACCCATAAACCCGTGGTTAGGAAAAAAAACGGTGCGAGTCAGAAGGCACGCCAAGTAGCGGTGCGGTTGCAAGCATATAATTTGCGAGCTGACTTGGGCACCCCAGTGCCACCTCAGGAATTCTCGCTCTCCCCAGATGCTAACTCTCCATTCGCTCCCCCCCCCTTTTGCATCTGTGGCCTGGTCACTTCCCCCTTTAGATGGGGCGGCAATCCGCCTATATATAAGCCCCGCAAAGAAAGACAAGAGGATTATCAGAAGTCGATACGCTAGAGGTGGATTAGTTCGTGAAGATCGATCCATCGGCTAGACAAGAAGATTATCAGAAGTCGATACGCTAGGGGTGGATTAGTTCGTGAAGATCGATCCATCGGCTAGACAAGAAGATTATCAGAAGTCGATACGCTAGAGGTGGATTAGTTCGTGAAGATCGATCCATCGGCTAGACAAGAAGATTATCAGAAGTCGATACGCTAGAGGTGGATTAGTTCGTGAAGATCGATCCATCGGCTAGACAAGAAGATTATCAGAAGTCGATACGCTAGAGGTGGATTAGTTCGTGAAGATCGATCCATCGGCTAGACAAGAAGATTATTAGAAGTCGATTCGCCAGAAGAAAGATTAGTTCGTAAAGATCGATCCTTCAGCCATACAAGACTATTTCCGAGAGAAACGATAGGATCAGATTGAGAAAATCGATCCCCCCTTTCAGGGCCGTATTTACCTAATTAGTCAAGTTTTATATCGGTGCCATACCGAAGAAGCCTTTTCCGTCTGCAAAGAAGTCCGACTGAAGAAAAGCAAAGCCGCTCACACTCGAGTGATTCTCACATCTCAAGCAATCCCTCTACGAAAATTTCAACCAGCGACCACCACACTTCAAAGCGAGAGATAAGTCCTCCAGCGACATCCGGCAATCCCTAATACCTACCTGTAAGTTAACAATAACATTTATATCTCTATTGCGATAGGAGAAGTTTAGTACGTCCCACGTTTTAAAGGAGAGTAGAAACCATTATTCTTGAACCTAGGTCATATGTGTTTGTAGATGACAGTACCTTAATTTAATGTTTTATGCTAAACAAATAGAGTCGTGATAAAAATACTAATTGGCAATTGGTTTGTTTATTGGAAGCCTACTTGTTTATGTTTTGTCATTGAACAATCATTGAGGCCAAATTTAGAAATGCTTTTACTGTTGGTTTGTAATATTTAATTTAAAATACATGTTTATTTTTGGTAGATTCTGGTGTTTCCTCTTATCCTTATGTGTTTAAAAATAGCTCTTCCTTAAGGACTAAACCACTAAAATAGCACTCTTAGAACAAAGCCTACTTCATCATATAAGTAACTCACGCCCCTTAAAGCATACCGCTACTAAAAGGGTGTCAAAGCGTAGAGTGATCAAAGCCAAGGGTCATTTTACGACATATTATAAAAGTGGTGTCAGGTGTGGGGTTTTATATTAGAAAAAACCCAGCAGTGTCTATTTAAGGAAGAGCTAACACATAAAAGGAACATCAGGAATAATAGAATATTTGACGAGTGGGAAATTGGTAAAGTTAGAGGGGGATACCATCTAAAGGTAATTGTTAGGCCAAGTGGTAAGTTTCGGTGGTTGAATAGGTAAGGCTTGATTAAAAACAAGGTAGATGACTGACATAAGCGCGATGGCATTGTTTGACCTTTATCGGAAGCAAGTTCAAAGCCTCGGACTGGAAGGAACCGATCTGAGTTCGTTTATTCAGGAGAAAGAGAGAAACGAAAGAGAAGAAAGAAGAGAAAAGATGAAAATGGAAGCAGAAAAGACGAAAATGGAAGCTGATGAAAGAGAGAAGATAAGGGCCCACGAAAGAGCTCTTAGTAAAGACCAGTTAGAGGTGCAGTCCGTGTCATCTAGAACAGGAGTGTCACCAGCGGCCAGCATGAAACTCCCGGAGTAAAAGGACGAAGAAGATTTATGCTCATATCTCTCTCATTTTGAGAAAATATTTGAAGTCAATAATTGGGACCTAGAAGAAGATGGGGTAACCAGACTGTTACCGCTACTCAATCGTAGGATGAGAGAGATATTCGTATCTTTACCCTCAGAAGCAACTGTGGACTATTCCACTCTCAAAGCCGAACTTCTCTCAGCAACAAACCTTAACCCGGAAGAATATAGGATGAAGTTCAGGCATTCTCGTATAAGACCTGGACAAACGTACAAACATTTTGTCTTTGAGCTTCGTCGAAGCCTACAGTTTTGGATGGAGTCAGAAGGGGTAGAGAACGAAGTCGCTGCGGTCGTCGACTTCATGCTTAGAGAAAAGTTCCTAAGTACACTACCCCAGGAAATCCGTGCATTCGTTAAGGACCGAAAAGCTTCTACCTTCAACGAGTGCCTGGACAAGGCTGACCTCCACGCGGTAAATCATCGGTTATATCCTAGGGAGTACAAGAAAGAGAAGGCTCCCTCCCCAAAGAAAAATGGGCCGCCACCCAGGCATTTACAGAAGAAGCCCTTTAAGTTCTCAGTAGCAAAAGGAACTTATAAGCCAAATTTTGGAAGAAAAAAAATCAAAAAGAAGTTAGGATTCCACAAGGATCATACCCTAATACCAGCACGTATCCCAGGAAGCCCGTCACTTGTTATACCTGCGGGATAATAGGTCACCTGAGTTTCCAGTGCCCACAGAACTCCCGAATGAGGGAGACCTCGAGACAACAGGTGCAAAACCTGACTGCCGCGATCCCAGCAGGACAAGCTGATTCGTCCTACGTCCCCGCGCCAACATCCGAAGGGCACCAGCAACAGGTAAACTTTCTATTCAACAAAAGTTCGCCAGGCGGCCTACAATTTGAAGAGGGCACTGTTAATGGGTGCTGAGTATCCACTTTAGTCAAAGACACCGGATGCACGTGCATAGTGGTATCCGACAAGTTGCTGCCCCCAGTAAACCCTGCCCATAAGAAATTCGCAATCGTCCACGACTTTTTAGGACGCGACAATCGATTCCCCGTCGTGAGATGTCATATACAATGCAGATATTTCACCGGTTGGACGGACGTGGTAGTAGCCCCGATTAAGTTCTGCGCAGTACTAATCGGACAAAACCCCCTAATTCCCCAGTAAGAAGTGGCCCAACAAGTAGTCACCCGGGCACAAGAAGCCCAGAGGAAAGAGCAACCTGCTAAGTTGACCGGAGGATTACCCTCGAAGACAATGGGTTCAAATTGACTTCCTTCGCCAGTGCTCAGAAGGAATGCCCCACTCTTAAACCTCTATGGGAGAAAGCTATTAAAGGTGAAATTCTCCAAGTGAAAGGAAAGAAGCCTATCCAGTATATCTTAGAAGACTCACTTCTCTACCGTACTATCAGCGAGGAGGATAAGGAGAACAAGAAAGCACTGTGTGTACTTCAAGAATACACGCAAAGAATTTTGAATACCGCGCATGATGGAATATTAGCCGGACACTTTGGGCACAACGAAACGGCGCAGCAGATATTCTGACACTTTTATTGGCCCCAGGCCGCCAGGGAAATTGTGGCCTATTGCCAATCATGCGACGTGTGTCAGAAGGATCCCTCCAGAGGACGGGTACCTCCCGCTCCCTTACAAAAGGTGCCCGTTATTACCGAACCTTTCTTTCGAGTGGCAATTGATTTGGTGGGACCAATTCACCCCCCTTCAAGTGGAGGACACTCCTACATCCTCACCCTAGTGGATTGTGCCACCCGGTTCCCAGATGCCGTGGCCCTACGGAAGATTGACACTATTTCCTGCGCGGAAGCATTAATTTCAATTTTTGCACGAGTAGGCCTGCCTAAAGAAATTCTATCTGATAGAGGGCGCCAATTCACCTCAGAATTGATGGAGTATTTTAACAAACTTCTGTTAGTCAAGCCAATTTTTACGAGTCCATTTCATCCAGCCGCTAACGGAATCTGCGAGAAATTAAACGGGACTCTCAAAAATATATTGAAGAAGTTGTGTCAAAACAACCCTACACAGTGGCACAGATACCTGCCTGCAGCCCTTTTCGCCTGCCAAGAAATACCTCATCGGACGTTGGGATTCTCGCCCTTTGAGCTATTATACGGGAGAAATGTGCGAGGTCCTATGAGTATTCTTAAGGAATTATTTTCCAACGCGAAGCTCGAGCAAGAAATCAAATCGTCTTACGCCTACGTGATGGATATGCGCGAGCGCCTAGAATACTGCTCTGGCTTAGTCCGAGAGAACGCCGAGAAAAATTTAGCCAAATACCGGGACTATTTCGATATGAAAGCAAAGGCTCGAAAATTAAAGGCAGGAGATGAAATCTTATTATTACTCCCGACCGAAAATAATAAGTTATGGGCCCAGTGGAAGGGACCGTTTGAAGTAATCGAGGCACGGGGTCCAGTCGATTACTTGATAGATACCCCAACAGGGCGAAGAACCTATCACATAAACATGCTAAAAAAATATCACCGCCGCGCGTGCATAAAGAATATTACCCTTCTAGACGAAGAAGAACCGATGGATGCCGTTTACCCGGGTACGCCCCTGCAAGTCATACACACCGTGTGTGTGGAACAAGACGAGGAATACGAACTTCCCTCGCTCTCACCTACCCCGGAAGACCCTCGGGTGGATTTAAAGATAAATCCCCACTTAGAAATTCAACAAAAAGCGGAAATGTTGAACTTGCTCATGGAATTCCCAGAAGTCATTTCTGAAAACCCTGGATGTGCCAAGGATTTTTATCCATGAAATAAAACTAAAAACTAATTCAGTGGTTCGGAGCAAACCATATCCTTTACCAATCCACCTACGAGAAGCCTTCAATAAGGAAGTCCGGAATTTACTAAAATTGGGAATTTTAGAGCCATCGGAGTCCGATTATTGCTCCCCCATAGTAATGGTTAAGAAACCTGATCAATCATTTCGGATGTGCGTGGACTTCCGAAAATTGAATTCAGTGACCGTTTTCGACGCCGAGCCCATCCCACTAATAGATCAAAATCTCCATTTATTTGAAGACGCTAAATTCATCACCGAATTGGATTTGTGTAAAGCGTACTATCAAATACCTCTCGCTAAGGAGTCCAAAAAACTGACGGCTTTTGCGACCGAGAGAGGTCTGTTACAGTTTACCAGGCTACCCTTCGGACTACTTACAGCCGGTAGCAATTATAATAGGATGATGAGGCGAATTATCGCTGGACTAAGCGACGTGTCGTTTTACTTCGACAACGTGTACGTAGCTACCCGTACATGGGAGTCACACTTACACGCCTTACGCTCATTGCTGGAGAAATTGAAGGAGCAAGGTCTAACCGCCGGGCCGACCAAGTGTTATTTTGCCTACGAATCCATTGACTACCTGGGATTCAAAATAGGATAAAAACACTTGACTACCCAGCAAGAAAAAGTGGACGCCATAGTCAAGATGCCCCGGCCGAAAACAAAGGAACAACTCCGATCGTTTATGGGAGCGGCCTCGTTCTATAGGCGTTTTGTACCACACCTCGCTTCCATTGCGGCCCCACTGAATGATTTGTTAAAAAAGACAGCGTCAGACCCTGTCACGTGGAACCCCCATGCAATAACTCAGTTGGAGGTTCTAAAAGGAAAACTCGTAACTGCGCCCATTCTTCGCTTACCAAATCCCAACAAGATCTTCGGTCTTCGCACGGACGCTAGTCGGGACGGGTTAGGCGGAGTATTGCTTCAATACGAAGATGACGAAACAGCCTATCCCATAGCTTATGTCAGTAGGAAACTGTTGAGTAGAGAAAAAGCCTACGCTACTATCGAAATCGAAGCTTTGGCAATAATATGGTCCATAGGTAAATTCAAATATTATCTAATAGGGCGCGAGTTTAAGTTGGAATGCGACCATAAACCGTTGTCATACTTAGGTAAAAATAAGTGTAAGAATGGAAGACTCCTGAGATGGAGTTTACTCTTAATGGAGTACCAGTACTCCATTCACTATATAAAAGGGTCCAACAATTGTATGGCCGACTCGTTAAGTCGGAATCCTGTCGACGATTAAGGAGCAGCCCAACTATTGTATTATAGCAAAGTTAAGTGTAAATCAGTAGAATTGTAAGTAAGTAGGGGCGAGTAACCCCCTAGTGGTAGGTAAGAAAATCCTAAGTTGGCACAGTAATATAGGAATTAATGTAAGGTCAGGTGAAATGTTATCGAGGCATTCCCGAGTGAACTAGAATTTATTGTATAATATAATGTTCCGTAAGTTACCCATGTATATTATTGTAAGCGTCGGATTGTAACCCCCCCCCCCTCCCGTTATTTTCATAAGAATGGAGGTAAATGTGGAGAAATGGCTACATTAAGCCTCCTGGAGGAGTATAGGTACATTCAAGCCCCCCTCCCTTCATGAGGAGAAGCGTGGGAAAGGTAGCCGGCGAAAATGCTTACCATGTGTGATCTCCTCGCCGCTGTGGCAGTTGGCTAACATATGTTTGAAGGCGACCACCTAAGGTCCTTAAACGACGCTCTAACGATCGTATTACCTACGAGACCCATAAACCCGTGGTTAGGAAAAAAAAACGGTGCGAGTCAGAAGGCACGCCAAGTAGCGCTTCGGTTGCGAGCCTATAATTTGCGAGCTGACTTGGGCACCCCAGTGCCACCTCAGGAATTCTCGCTCTCCCCAGATGCAAACTCTCCATTCGCTCCCCCCCCCCTTTTGCATCTGTGGCCTGGTCACTTCCCCCATTAGATGGGGCGGCAATCCGCCTATATATAAGCCCCGCAAAGAAAGACAAGAGGATTATCAGAAGTCGATACGCTAGAGGTGGATTAGTTCGTGAAGATCGATCCATCGGCTAGACAAGAAGATTATCAGAAGTCGATACGCTAGAGGTGGATTAGTTCGTGAAGATCGATCCATCGGCTAGACAAGAAGATTATTAGAAGTCGATTCGCCAGAAGAAAGATTAGTTCGTAAAGATCGATCCTTCAGCCATACAAGACTATTTCCGTGAGAAACGATAGGATCAGATTGAGAAAATCGATCCCCCCTTTCAGGGCCGTATTAACCTAATTAGTCAAGTTTTATATCGGTGCCATACCGAAGAAGCCTTTTCAGTCTGCAAAGAAGTCCGACTGAAGAAAAGCAAAGCCGCTCACACTCGAGTGATTCTCACATCTCAAGCAATCCCTCTACGAAAATTTCAACCAGTGACCACCACACTTCAAAGCGAGAGATAAGTCCTCCAGCGACATCCGGCAATCCCTAATACCTACCTGTAAGTTAACAATAACATTTATATCTCTATTGCGATAGGAGAAGTTTAGTACGTCCTACGTTTTAAAGGAGAGTAGAAACCATTATTCTTGAACCTAGGTCATATGTGTTTGTAGATGACAGTACCTTAATTTAATGTTTTATGCTAAACAAATAGGGTCGTGATAAAAATACTAATTGGCAATTGGTTTGTTTATTGGAAGCCTACTTGTTTATGTTTTGTCATTGAACAATCTTTGAGGCCAAATTTAGAAATGCTTTTACTGTTGGTTTGTAATATTTAATTTAAAATACATGTTTATTTTTGGTAGATTCTGGTGTTTCCTCTTATCCTTATGTGTTTAAAAATAGCTCTTCCTTAAGGACTAAACCACTAAAATAGCACTCTTAGAACAAAGCCTACTTCATCATAGAAATAACTCACGCCCCTTAAAGCATACCGCTACTAAAAGGGTGTCCAAGCGTAGAGTGATCAAAGCCAAGGGTCATTTTACGACACCCCACGTGGAAGATCTTTAGCAGAAAGGAACTCCTATGTGCAGCAAAATGCCCGGCTAGGACTAAAGTGGTAAGCCTACACCCTCCCCCCTTTCAACAAGCGGTAGCCTCGAATCGAGTCCCCCACAATTCACCTTTATGCGGACTAAAATAGCTCTGCCAGAAGATTCGAGGCCCTTCGAGAGTAGAGCTGTTTCCCGCTAACCCCCAACTCCGGGGAGAGCCTCGGATATAAATAACGCTCGACTCCCCGGAAGACACACAGAGTTGAGAAGTCTCGCCAGAACCAAGAAGATTTCCCCATGGTTCCAAGTCAAGTGCTAGCAACAAAGCAAAGTGACAGCTGGACTATTTTAAGTATTTGGAATTAGCCCCAGCCAGGAGGTAATTCCACTGAAATATTGCCCTGATTGATTTCCCGTCTTCTTTCATCAACTTCTGTCGAAGCTCCCCTTATTTCGGGTAGCCGAAATACTCTCCCCTGGACCGGAAGTTACCTCCCCCCTTGCTTTTGGAGAACCGTCATCACTCCAACCAACCGCTCTGAAGTCCGAGCGGTCTTACCTCACGTACAGAAGACATCCGTAAGCCAACGCCCCTTCCCCCTTCAGGAACCCAATTGAGTTAATCTTCCTCCCGTCATTTATTGATGTGATTTTGGCCCGTTAATTATCTGAGGTAATTTTACCCTTCAATTTTCTTATTAATTTTTTGGTGTAAATAAAATTCTATTTTTGTGCATGTCTCTTTAAATAACCTTGAACTTTGCCTTTGTCCATAATTTACCTGACCTCGTTGCACTCTCTCGTTACTCAGCTCGTCTAGACGCGTGGTTTTCCGTCCCTTTTGTTGGTTCACTTTCAAGCTAGTGGTCCTCTCCCATAGATATAATATGGTATTGATATAATGTAATGTCACATCACGACACTCCATTTGTAAATATTCTGGTGCCTTTGATACATCAACTAAGTGAGGTTGAAAAGCTAGTTTCAGGGTGATATCATGCTTTTCAAATCAATGACTCTTTCATTGTATTCTTTGATTAATGAGTCTAAAACAGAATGATATGTTTCGAAAGATTTACAGTTATACTCTTCATTTTCATTATTGATTTTTGTCAACTGCAGAAAGTTTTCTTCTCAAAGTTTCAACTGAGTAAGAAGAGATTTGAAAAACGACAACTTCTTTCTAAATGCCAGAGTTTTTGGTCACATATCATATATAGATTTAGTTTTGCCTTGCATCAAAATATTTAACTCATTTTGCCTTGACATTAGATTACATAGAAACGCAACATCTCGGTGAAAATTTGCATCTGATAATTCACAATGTTGATTTTTCCCTTGAAAAAATTAAATTATTTTCGCTCGCAAAGATAGAATTTTGCCTAATATTTGTCCTTGCAATAACAGGCGCATTTTTTAATGATAGGGTAAATCTACACTGATTATCTCATCATCTATCATGACCATGTTTCGAAACTGGCGATGCCTTGTAGCATTTGCTCGAATATAGTTCAGAATACCTATAACTTTTTGCAAAGTTTTATTTAAAATGACAGATTTGACACAGAGACTTTGCTGATGCATAATGCAATGAAAATAAATCAGTGCATTTAGATCTGAGAGTTCTCTTTTAAGATGTGCAATAAAGCCTTCGTTCTTCCCAGTCATAGTTGGAGCACCATCTGTACACACACTCACCAAGTTAGTAAAATTTAGTTCAGCTTCAGAACATTTATCTTTAAAGTGGTTGAAAATATTAATTCCTCGCGCCCTTCCCTTAAAGGAGCCTAAAGCGAGCAATTCTTCAAATAAATGAAAATCCTCAGTTACAACAGAACAAAATACAATACTTCTGCAGAATCAGTTGAATCCGTCGATTCATCTACAGCTATTGAGTACTATACATTTTCTTTTTGGATTATTTTTTGAAGTTGCTTAGTTACATTGCGAGCTAACTCATGCTGCTGATCTGTATTAGTTCTTCTTGAAAGAGGTACTTCTTGATATTTATTAACTCTATCTGGATCTAAGCATCTTACTACTTCAACGATGCATTCCTTTATAAGTTCTGCATCGCTAAATGGCTGACCTTTTTTCACAAGCAAATATGCTACTTGATAACTTGCCTCGGTCGTAGCGTTTCCTTGATGTAGGCCTAACCCTGAATGGAATATTTGCCTTTGCTTTTTGTTTTGCATCTTTTAATTTATTCAATGCAATCTTTCGAGCCTCGCCCTCTAATTTGGCATATTTAATGTCTTTATGAACAACATAGTGCTTGTGTGCATTGCATTTTTTTAATGTTGAAATTACGGTATCACATAACAAGCAAGTCATTTTACTATTATTAAACACTACAAAAAATTGTAATTCCCACTCGTCATTAAACACTCAGTTTTCTTCTTGCAGCGTTCTTTTTAATTTTGTAGACATGATGGGTAGGCAAATGAAGAAATTTATTTAATCTGAAAAACATAAATTAATGGCAACAAGCAAAGCAACAAACTAATCAAAGCAAATAGCACACATTGATCGATAGACGCACAAACACGTACAAAACCACTGAAATCTTATCACTGACTGACAGTTTCTTGCCAACAACTAACATTATGGGTCTTATAGTTACGAGAAAAAAGCCTATTCTAGGCTACTTTGCCAGCTCAGTCCCATCATCGACGACATATATACTGTGTACTTTTCAATTTTCTTATTTATTATCATGCGTCTTCATTAACACGTATGAAAATATAAATAAGTGAATATCTGAAAAATATAGGTGTACAAAGATTTCTGGAAAAGCTTTAATTGAATTAGACAAGCAGTGCAAATGATGCATCATTCATAAAGGTGCGTTCATTTTTCTTATTTTTACGTCTACTTGTGTTTTGTACACATGGATGTGAATGATTTATAAGGTTAAGTTAGTTATATTTCGTTCACTTTACATTCGCCGCGATGCTTTAGCATTAGCCAACACCTATTTTGTTTGTAAGAGTTCAGTGGCTATATTCTGTTATATATTATTATAACTCCTTAGCCTTGGAATTCATGGTTTTTATATAAATTAAGATTTATTTTGATATGCAACGGAGGGCGCAGGTTTGCCACCCCAGGGTTAGAGGAATTAAAATTGTGTGGAAGACATCGTTGAATATCCTCCTGAAAGCGCATTGGAAGCGACGAAGCACACATAGTTTATTGGGGCCATCACATAATACTCCACACATCATCCTCCGCAAGCTTACCCATGATACATATGGCATTCAAATCACGGATGCAAACTCTTATAAGAAAGCAAAATTCTGTTGTGTTGGACGAGCGATTCATTGACTTTTGGCATCACCATAACCGTTTCCATCGGATAAAAGATGGTATGAGTAGAATCCGGTTACAGGTCATGACGTTGACTACGTTAGAGGCTAGAATATTTTGAATTTATTATTTATACTAGATTGATACCAAACATTAAGTATCGAATTAGACGAACAAAGGTCCCTGATTGAATCTCAAAACTTGAATACAAATTAAATACTGAAAACAACAAACAAAACGAAGTTAAGAAATCAATTTTGATCATCAACTTTGCCATCCATTAGTAATGGACCTTAAGTTGGTACCTTGTTGAAACAGAGCTGTAGGGAAGGAATTTGGAATAATAGTTTGCTATCGTACACCGATAACTTTCATACTCCACTTGTTTTGAGTGGGTCGATTTTTTTGGTGGAAACAAGATTTCTACCGGCCTAGCAGATATTTCCGATGTGTACGTGGAGGATTCTTTTACGGGCACCCTTGAAAGTTCCGTAGAGAGTTTTGTGACCTGGTTTCGTTCTTGATGCTTTTTAGTGATACTCGGAGGCATTCAACTTATCTCATTTCCTTTTTGCAGGAGGCATTTCCGCCCTTTCTTCTTTATCAGGCGTCTACGGCGCTCTATATTGTAGTGTTCCCTCTCGTTCTATTTTGTCTCTCATCTTTCCGTAAGCAAACTGTAAAATAAAATGTGTCAGGATAGTCCTACTTTATGTTAAGCTGCCTATGGTCACTATATACATTCTTAAATGAAAATTACTCTCGACCACCCTGCATATATAGATCTATTTGAGTTGGGCACCACCAGTAAATTTTGGGCTTGTCGTCGTAGAGTTCCTCATTTGCGCTACCTTATGGAGCTTCCTTTTGCGGTTAACTATGCCCTAATTATAACTAGTTTTGATCGCAGTTTTGGTAGAGTTAAGATCCCCTTGTCGGATATCCACCTCGTCCACTGAAAATAGGAGGTATTTCTACTCTGTTTAGTGGACACATATATTTTTTCTTTTTCCTTGCTTGCTTAATTTGCCGACTCACCTAGTATCTGGATTTGCCCCTTATACCAGATGGTGAGCTCTTCTTACGGCGTGCGCTTTGAGCAGACTTAATAAGTCATTCAATAGTTCAACTAGACATGACGATGTGAATAGAAACAAAAGCAGAAGAATGAATATAGTAAATCACAGAGATCGGTATTAAGAGAGAAATTTGTGAGTAAAGCAATTAATATGGTATAAAAAGAGTTGAGGGTCGGTGGCTAGATACTGTTGCGTCGTGTTTTGTATGTTTAGGTAGTGGTATTATATTAGACTCGGGCAGCAGGTGGGTGGGGAAGGGGAGGCGCGAATTAAGGAAACGGGCTCCTTTGGTGCTGCTAACTTATGTATAGATAGGTGATGAGTGCGGGTAATAGAGAGTTGCTGAGTATCTCAACGCCAGAGCATCGTGTGGTATGCCGCGTATTTGGTTGTATGCGTAGTCTCTTGCGAGTTTCCCTAACCTTCCTCTTAAGCGGGTGTATGTTTATGTATCGAGTGATATGAGTTTTTTATTTTTATGTAGTGTGGACATGAGTGTGTATTGAGGTAAGCGACATGCGTATTTCAACAGAGAGTTCTGAATACGCAGTGCTTTCCACTTCCATATGCGACTCGTGGTGGTGAGTGTAATTGGTGCATATATTAGGAGTGGTCGAGCTAGCGTTTTGTATAGGTGTATATGTTGTAGTTTGCAGCTGGCAGACAAAAACCTACGCACAATTTGGATTGTGTGTTTTGTTTTTGTTTTGTGATGTTGAGGTGTAGGTGGAAGTTAAGTTTTTATCAAATGTTGCCCCGAGTAACTTCCCGTGAGGTTTGATGAGTCTTGTGGGATTATAAAGTGATCTAGTCCCCTTTTGAGTATAATCTGTGTCTCGAAAGGATTCAGTGCTATAAAACACTTGTCCTCATATTATGACTTATCAATAAAAATCATCTGTGTACGGTGCGAGATTCTGTCTGGACCTTGGCCGGAGACGAGAATGCTCTCTGAGTCTGCGTAGGACAAAGTGTGTGTGTATGTTTTCATTTTTTACGTGGACGTGGGGTATTGTTACTTTATTTTAAGTAAGGTGTAGGCACCATCATGCTACCCTGTGGCATGCCGAGGAGTTAGGTAAATGGATATTAGGCTGTGTGGTTGTATTTTATTAACACCTTCTCTCGATAAGGTAGTGGGATAGAAGCTTTCTGGTACTGAGACAGAGGGCGAGATAGAAAGAGAGATCTTTGAGTTGTTGGCTGGTTTCCAACGAAGTCAATCTTGACACACATTGTCTAATACCTTCTGCACATCCAATGCTGATGGAGAGCTTGTTTTGTCGTGATTGTCGTGCTTTTTGTATGTTTTCATGATCGATACTCACAACAGCTTTAGTTGACCAGTCTCTTCTAAAGACATATTGGCATGGGAGGACCAGTTACTATCCCCCGCAAAATTTCGGAGACAGCTGTTAAACATACGCTTGAGTATTTTTCCTAGCTGGTCTGGAGTACCGCCCCATGACTTTCAGGTTATTTAGGGTTACGTCCAGCATACACAGAGACGGTTTTTTGTCTTTTATTGTCTTGGACGCATATAAATGGTATGATAACTACCCACTCCTTAGGTTGTAACTCTGTACCATTCCAGGACGCCTCTTGAATTCGGGTTCCAAGTGAACTCGATCACAAATCTCTTTTCTTCGAAGCCTCCAATTATGCCCTTTCAAGCAAAATCATAACTAGGCATGAGATAAGAGGGATCTTAGGTTGTCATATGTGGAAACAATAGCCTATAAAGAAGTATTATTCTTTGTGAAAGTGAAAGGCAACGACAGGGCCAGGTCATTTTAAAAGGTACCGGCTTTTGTATTGTTTCGTTGACGTTTTCTGACGAGTTTTTATTTTCACTTGCCTCTTACAAAGCAGGTGGTGAGAGGAAGAGCGATGCTGGTACTTCTAATTCCGTAGATTTTCTGTCATTCTAACTGGCCATGTCATGAAATTAATAGAAAAAAGTACAAGGATAATTGTGGTAAACTAGAGCGATCAGGTAGTAAGAGAAGAAATCGTAGTGAAGAAACTTAAGAGGATATAGGAATCGTTAAATCTCGGTGGCTAGTCACCGATGCGTCGTTTTTTCTATGTTTAGGTAGTGTTATTGTGTTGAATTGCAATGCCAAAGGAGTTGGGTTAAGGATGAGGCGCTAGGAAAAGAGCACTATACTCGTGTTTCAGCAGATTTTTCTATACATAGTTGTTGGTTGTGGATAAGTGAGAGCTACTGGGCAACAGGGTAAGACACGATAAGATACAAAGAAAAATGGAGTGATTGCTCTAGTCAAGTACTGAAAACAAGTCAGAGCGGAAAGTATCGGAAATAACTTAAACCGGAATAGGAGGTGCGAAGATAGGCCAGTGGCTATACACCAGTACGACGTGTATTTGAAGGTGTATGTGTTGAGGTATTTGACTGGCGGGGCTAAAGGGTCGGCAATGCAGAGAGGGGACCGGCTAATCGGCGAGGTTGCTGGTACGCAGGCTGCGTGTAGCGTGATTCATGGACCGTCACTAAATGCTACAACTTACGTGTATTTAGGTCTGGGTATAGGGTAGTTAAGGGTGCTGGGTAATTGCGTGCCAAAGAAGCGTGTCGGATTTGTGTATTTAGATATATATTGGGTTATCCTTGATTTCTCTTGTGTAGTTGTAAGGGTTTATTGCGGGAGGATATTTGATTCGTGTTATGTGGAGATTCTCGTGTACAAAGGAGAGCGACTTGCGCACGCCAGAACAGATTTTTCTGAATGCGTTAGGCGCTCCTCGGCCATGTGGGGCTTGCGGCCTTTAGTGTCATTGGTGCGTATGATAATAGTGGTTTACGAGTGTCTTATATCGTGGTAGCTGCATTTACTTTGCTGCCGAGATAAAATCTCCTCAGCATATTTTTTGTGTGCTTAGCTCTGGATTCCACGTAGTGTTAGTGTGTGTGATAGTGTAAGTGTTTTTGTAGCTGGTTTTATGTGCGTCTTATGAGAGCGTAGTATTGTGGGTTAGGGGTGTGTTTGTATATTTGTATGTTGTGCATATTGCTATCAGACGAACCATATAGTGATAGTGTCATCTGTGTCTTCTGAAGATTAGTGGTTATGAGTCACTAATCGTCGTTTTCTGGCTTGAGGTTAAGTATGCGTTGTGCACGCGGCACGATAGTTTCTGTGCGTGGACCAGAGACGAGGATAGTCTCGTCATCCACGTACGCTATTGTATTTGTGTCGTTTTATTTTGGGCGTGGAGTGTGGTTTGTGCATATGATGAAGAGTGTGGGTACCACCGCTTCCCTAGGGTACACCAGTGCGTGGTGTGAATTGTCGTGGAATCGTTTTGTTGTATCGTATGTAAGACCTTCTCTCTGTAAGGAAGTGCAAAAGGAGCCTCCCGGTGCATAGGGAAAGCCCGGTGTTGTTCGCGTGTTTCCAACGAAACCCCTCATGCCACACTTTATCAAATGCCTTTTCGAGGTCCTTACTGAAAGACCGTGCTTTTTTTCGTGCCTGTCGTGATTTATGTATGATAAAAAAGATGGTGAAACCGCGCTGGTAGAGCGGCACCTTTTCAAGTCGTATTAGCAAGTGGAGAACCATTCCTCCTGCTCCTCCAAGAAATTTCGGAGTCGAGTTTTGACTATACGTTCGAGTATTTTCCTTAGTGCTCTAAGAGAGCAATAGGTTTGTAATTGCTTGGTTGTTTGGGGGGTTTTCTGTTGGTGCAATAGCATTTTGTGCGATGCTTTAAATACTTCCGGGAGGTTTCCAGAGGCTTGAGAAGTGTAATAGAAGTGTATTAATGCGGTATAGATGTATTCTGGCAGATGTTGTGTGATTGTGGTTGCTAGGTTGGAAGGGCCTGGGGCTTGTTTTAGTGTCTTTTATATGTGGCGTTTTGTTTCTTCGATGGTGATTGTATGGTTAATGTAGTCGCGTTGTCGAGGACCTTCATGTCTATCAGGATAGGACTGTTGCAGCTCGGTGGCATGGGGACTGGAGAATTAAAAACATTTGTCGAGAACTAACATGCAGCTCTTACGTCTGGCCATGCATGGCGTATGCCAACGTATGATAACGTATTCAAAACTAAGGCAGATTTTGATTTTTCTAAGAGAAGCCTTAATAGAAATGGTGCCTAGGAATAATTATCAAGCATTTATAGAAGCATGAATAACTAAATATAAAAAAATGAGATACCGAGTATTAGCTAACAAAAACGTAGAAAATCAAAATCTGCCACATTAGTGACCACATGGCAACCTTGGTGGAATAAATTTAATCCTAAGTTCCTTTATCAGGAACAGATCAATCCTCCCGAAAGATTTCAAGTGACATTTTTATTTTCTCCTCTTCTGTGCACTATCTGATCGATGAGAAAAATGGGGGAAGGGAAGGAACCTGAATTCCTTTCTCAGCGAAGTGTGAGAAAAGGGCAAAAGAGTAATCGCCAACTCTTATCAGACCAGAATTTTTTCCACACATCCAAAAATTAGGAATTGTATTTTTTAAACGTCAGCTAAAGATTAATTCTCATAATTATTTTTGAGATTTAACGGTATTTTAGCAAGGTATCATCTAAGGTACATTCGATCACAACAGTTAAAAATCTTTTATATATATATTCTATATTTTTACATAACTATTTTTCAATTTTAGAATACAAATAGGGCTTAAAAAAGAAATATAACATAATCCGGTCTGCAATTTGGGTACTTCCGCCCCCTATCCCTTTCCTCAAGATTCGTGTCTGCCTTTGTGCAACTAAATGCAAAGAATTTTAAATTTTACGTTCAAAAAGAGAATCTGAAATTTTGGGAATGAACAGAATATAAAATCTAAAAAAAAATTTTGATACATGGAAAGAATTTCGGTGTGGCTGTCGCTAAAATAGGCAAATCAAAGACCAGCAAGATTCTATTGTTCGAGAAAAGGGGAGATTCGAGTTCATATATCTTAGATGACATCCACGTTCACATTACGCATGCAAAGAAATAGCTGACCTTTTGCTCAAAATTAATTCAAAATTTGCATATTTAGTCACATTTAAAGTTTAACAAATTTATTCCATTTGCGTTCAAAGGAAATAATTTTCAAAAAATACTTTTTTATATCTATGTTTTTAACAGGAAATTCTTAATTGAGGCAATTTTATTACGTTTCAACTCGTTGCTTAACAAAAATATCGACATTTAATCCTAAAAATGAGGAAACTTTAGTAAAAGATTGTTTAAAGTTAATTTTTATGTTAGCGTAACAAAGATACTTTCGATGGTTTAGTAGATAAGGTGATGGATTTCCAGGCCAGGGTAGCCGGTTTGAGTCCCAGAGAGGGCGACAACAAAGAACTTTGCCCCCTATCCCCTGCAGAGGACAGCGACACAATGAGCCAATACGTCGAGCCATGGTTGATGCGAAGGCACCTCCAGCTACATAGGTCACTGCACATATTTACAAACACAAAGAACTATGTATTTTAGTCTCTCTTATTTTCACGCACACAACCTTTTACTCTTCCGATCTGAAACGTAACGGAAAGGGTTTTCATATCCACAGTTTTCGGACGCAGAACAGATAGCCCTGTTGTGGGCCAGGAAGGGAACTCGTTGCTGGTGTGTGTTTAAACACACGGCTACTGCTATGTGTGCCCCGTTCTTTCCATTGAAGATATATGTTTGGTTATCACGGGCTTAATAGCGATTGACATTCTGATCTTTATTTGGATTTCATTATCTATTAAATGCGGATTTAACTTTTATACTTAATTACTAACCAAGAGAACAGGCCAATTGATGACATCTGACCAAAATAAAATACCTGATTAGTGAAAACAAGAAAGAGAGGTTTTGAGAGATAAAAAGCACTATAATGACATCAGAAAGGTGTAGTACATGTGGCTTATTAAAATTGCCTGCTTATTGTTACTCCAAAGCAGAATGTAAATGGCCACCGAAAGGAGTAATATTATGAGTAAGTTGTAAATAGGTTTAAGTAATATGCAGTGACCACTTAAACCTATTTTGTATATTTGTATATCTTAATCTGTTTTCTGAAGCCAGAAGATAACCGTTAGGGTGAAACGTTCCACTACTCAATCGTCATAAAGATTTGTTTGATGTTGGATTTAAGTCTACTCCTCGCCATTGTTTTCTTCTTGAAAATTAAATTAAGGCTGCACAGCGGAAACTACCTGGATTATATATATATATATTTATTTTTTTTTAAGAAACTAGACCTATGTATTTGCACATTTTTCCATATGTATACGTTGAATATTGCTTTTTCTTCTTTTCAGCTATGATGCGAGATCTAAAGGGTCAGTTCATCCGAAAAGGGAGGCATTGATAGCGAGTACTTAAGAGGATTTTCGAACTGAATCTCACAAGAAAGCAAAGGAAGAAAATTCCTAGCGGATGGCAGAGCCTCTCTTACTCTCAAGAGGGTAGCAATTGAAGACCAGGAAGAATATCGTGCAAGGTCCACTACAGCTATTCGCCTTCTGTTACCAGGCGGCTTAAACTGATCGTGACGATGAAGTTTCCTATTTCACGTCAGTAACGGTATAGAACCACAGCGATGCTTCTCAACTTTTGGGCTACCAAGGACCTCCTATTTTAATGAAATTCCCAATGACCCAATAGTCTTAAACGGCGTGTCTACTGAACAAGCCATTTACATTGACCTGCAGGAAACTCGTTTTTCCAATTCCATTTCACATAAGAATATGTACTTTAATATACAATGAAATAAGTCCATTTTTGAATTTTTGTCTAGAGAGATGGTTTAAATTAAATGTTTAATTTGCACAGTTTTATCTTGTGTACAATATATTAGATATATTATCAATATTTATTAATTAGTAAAATGCATAATCAAGTTGTCTTGGTTTATTTTGTATTTAATTAATTTCTATAAGTAACTCACAAAGACCCTTTCTTTGAATTTTGGGGCGATGCTCTTTCGCTGAAAAACCAAAGAATGTTAATTTACTACCTTCCTCGACTAGCGTACAGGTCGCGTCAACTCTCGGCAGTTCTGCCGTGACCTTGACAAAAGCAATTTGATTCGCTTTTTACTCCACAAGAGTTTAATTTGCAATGCCTTCCTCTCCATATGAGCATCGCTAGTACTAAACCGTTTTTTCTTATTAGTCTATGATGAATACAACCGGAGAAGAAAGGTGTATCTTTCAGGATACAAATGTTCAAGTTCGCTCTTAGGACTCCTGCTGAGGTCGGTAGGGTCCTTCAACATTTTTCGATCTCCATTCCACTACTCACTCTTCATTGAACTTCCTGTATTTCATCAAGCAACCGCCATCGCCTTCATCATGAGAGCCTGAGGCACACCACAAGAGAGAGCCCAGCTGCAGCAGCTTCGGTGCTGCAACGCCAACCTTACAACGGAATACAAGTAAGTTGGCAGAGCCTAACGTTAAGTCGAGTTTCTTGCCATAACTTAACTTTTGATCTTATTCATAGCCGCACAAGAGCATCTTTACCCACGGTTCTCTGTGGAGCTAGTTTCGATCATTCGAGTAGCTCACTCGAGTTTCATTTGTCTATAAATCAATGTATACTTTGGTGGTTGTATTTGTACTCAAATTGAAATTAACTTGGCCTCTTTGTTATTTTTTAGTTTGAGTTGGCTCAGACACGCGGTCACGAAGGATCGCCCGCCGTTGACACCTGCCTTTTCATTCCGCCATAGTTTAGCCACAGATTTATTTAAAGTAAATTTACCGCTTAGAGAAACAAGCATTTTAATCGCCTAGAAACGTTTTTGGATAGAAATAGCTCGATAATGGCGAAGGGTCGGAGGAGTTTCCTTTCCCTATCCCCCTCCGTTGCCTATCTTGAGTAATTATTTACTTTACAATAGGCCAAATTGAATTTTTGGCCTCCAGGGGTCCAACTACCGTCGGTTGAGAGCCCATGTGCTACGAAGTGTTAAGAAGCAATTGATCAAATTGATACTGAGGAAATAAATTAAACCAAATCTTTTAGCGGAGATAACAATCCGTCCACAAATTCCTAAGAGAAGCGAATCTTCTCCGTCCCTTCCCAAAGCACCTCTCCTTGGAAACGCCTGGCAACCCAAATTAGGGTAAAGTATTTGATCAGCCCCATAGGCAATGGGGACTTTTTTATTGTTTACCATTATTTTATGAGTAAATATCAAACACTTCGAACTTATTTATATCTAAATGAGTATTTACTTATTGATCTGGTAAGTAATAAAATCTCCATTTTTATACAACAATTCAATAACGAGTTTGTAAAAATTGTTTGACTTTGATTTAAAACATGTTTCCTAATGTTATTTGGACCCCTAAAAAGATACTATGTAATCTGATGGCGCTAAGACGATGTAGTATGGTCGATGACTCATTAGTTGCTAATCAAAATTATTAGGCTTTTTTAGGGCATCTCTTGAGATATGAGGTGGCGCGCTGACTTGAGGAAAGAACACTCCTTTTCTACTGAGGACTGGTGGCCTTTCAAGTCGCGTGTGACTTTATATAACACTATGTCGGTTAGTCGGTCCCTATTTTGCTTTTTGTTGTTTTGTTAATAACATTGTAAATATTCGGCTGATTATAACGAAATTTGGAACCCTTATGTTTGTTTTAAATTTACTTTCGAATGATATATCTGTCAAAGTCCTCCCAAGGTTAGTCCAGGAATTATTGAGAGTTTTGAAGTTAGTAATGTCATGAATCTGAATAAGTGAGAGCACGCAACTTTGGTCAGTAGACCTTGTTTCTTCAAGTGCTGCACATAAACGACCCAACTGAGCACGCAAACCTCTTTAGTGATAGTCTTATTTGGGTTAAGAAATTGAAAATGAAATATGCTAATCATATCCTACCAAGGCAGAAGAGAATAATCCGTAGATGAGGCCCCTGTTTTGGCTGAAGTATTGGTTTCCACCAGGAAATATCCATTGAGAGGAACCTTAAATTTTGAAGATCAAAGATCAAGGTCAAACTATTTTTAAAAGCATTTTAATTAAAATTTAATAGAAAAGTTGAGACTAGTGGTAGAAATTAGGGGAATTTATATTTATTATTAATTTAATATCTAAATACTTATATATATATATATATATATATATATATATATATATATATATATATATATATATATATATATGAATAACTTCAAAGGGTTGTTTGTGTTCTAACCATAAAAAAATGATAAACACGAAAGAATGCGCCAGTACTTATGGGACTACATAAAACTCTGTTTTTAGATTAGCTGATCATGTCGTAAGTCAGAATTCCTACACTTTCTCAGTACGAAGAGAAGAATCCAGGGCAACGGTCGTATGCATTACAAAGCCAAAGGTCAAGCTAATTACATGTAATTTTACCGTTGATACTTTAAACATCGGAGCTTACATCTCCATTGCCTGCCGAGAGGATTTCCATTCGTGTTTCTCTTGACTTCACCGAACTCAAAGCGTAATTATCATTTCTCAAATAATTAATCTTTTAGCACTGCTTAAAATGAAGATAATAAATGATTGCACAAATTAACAGTTTATTTCTCATTTTCAATCTTCATCAAACAGGAAATGATATCATTGACAATTCACATATTACACAGGCCTGCGTTTGAAAAAAATTTTTATGTTCCCCAGGATTTCTTTGTGGTTTCTTAATAAATCCAACCTCCTGAGCTCAAAAATGAATGTATATTTGTTCAATCAGGTCAGATTTTCTCAGTACAGCATACACCATTTTCATTGAGATTACCTCATTTTTTCTGAATTAAAAAAAAAAAACTTTCTCTATCTAATAATGCATTATTACTGGTATATCATATAAACAGGAATACACGTATGTAAACTATAATTCTTTTAATAAACAAAAAATAAAAGAATGCAACATAATAAAGAAAATAATTATAATTTCGAAGAACAGACGCCCTTGACGATTTTCGTTTGTGCCTGTCATCTGGTGCATCACGCTTCAAACACCAACAGTAGTCAGCAAGCATGTTTCCGTTCCATTTACACTGGTACCTGGATTCCATTGTTTTTATGTCCTGGTGGAATCTTTGCCCCTGTTCTTTACTGTAATCCCCGCAGTCGTCGGGAAAATAATACAGATGGGACTGTAAAAAGTGTATCTTTATAGACATTCGAGCTCCCAAATGTTTGAGACTTGTTAAGAGCTGATTGACCAGGGCAACATATTCTTCTAGGCTTCTTTTATTGCCTAGAAAATTGTTAACTAGAGCTTTGAAAGCTTTCCAGGCATCTTTTTCTATGTCCTTCATTAATGCATCAAATTGCTGATCAAGTTCCTGATTTGAAGTCCATCAAAAATTCCCCCATGGAGCTTAGCGTCACTGATTTGTGAAAATTTTTGAAGAAGAAATTTAAAAGCTTGGCCTACTTTATTAAGGGTTTTGACATAATTTTTCATTATGCCAAGCTTTATATGCAGTGGAGGGAAGAGTATTTTTTGAGGAGGCACTAAAGGGTCAGCTATCACATTGTTTGATCTAATTCTAAATGCTTCTCGTGGAGGCCAAACCTTATTCTCATAGTGCATACTATCTGCACGACTGTCCCATAAACATAGGAAACAGGGATGCTTCGTGTAGCCTGTTTGCGTCCCAAGCGTAAGAGACACTACCTGAAAAGATTTTAGCACGGTATGTAAATTAAGTGTAATATTTCTAAAAACAAATTCAAAGTAATATTTCTAAAACAATAAGAATATGAATATGTACTTAAAAATCATGTGTGCCGATGCATTAAATCATCGTATTGGAACTAATTGGATATATGTACATCTTATTTTAAGTTTATTGAGTTGTGTTGTATACCTTCTCAATTAGGATAAGTTCCCCATTAACCCAATAGGATGCATTAACCTATAGGGACACACTTCAACAAAAAATATAACTCAAAAATGACTCATGATTTCCAGATTTGCATTCTTGTAAAATGTAAGTTGACCAAAAGGTGTATACGAGTATCAACAATTAAAAATGAAAATGTTAATATCAAAAAGCTTAGAAATGCCAAGTGTAAAATGATCTTACCTTTAAGTCACCACATATCCTCCACTTATAGCTAGAGTAATTTATTGCATCCAGCAATTTTTTCATATTTTCATAACTTTCAGTAATTTGGATTGAATGGCTTATAGGAACGGAAGCTATCTTGTTAGCAATATTCAGTAACACAGCTTTTAAACTTTTACTAGAGGAATCTATGAACAGTCTCCATTCTAATGGGTTGTAGGGAATTCCAAGGGCCACAACAAGTCCTTTAATATTGGCGCAGTATACTAAAGAGCTGGAAGAATGCTGTAAAAAATAGCTTCAAAACTCTTGTTCTCTATTTCTGTACCCCCCAAAATGTTGTTTCTTAAGCGAGAAGATTACTTTCACGAAGTCGAGAGCCAAGAAGTTGTGTATTCGCCTTTGAAACCCCCCAGATCCCTGGTCAGGTCATTTAACTGAACTTGAGTGAATGGTCTTGCAACCATATCATGTGTGGAAACCTGATAAGACTCAGATGTGTCATAATCTTTGTCAACTTCCATATTAATCTCTTCATGTACCCTTTATATGTTCAGGGGGAGAAGGTATAGGAATTCCTGGGCCATGGGGCAGGGGTTTGATGGCAAAAGGAACATCCGGATATGCCACACTATGTTTATTCTTCTTATTTATACCTGTGGAAAATATAATTGCATATTACATAAAGGAATTGATTTGGAGTTGCAGATAGTACATAAATGTTTAGTAAAGGATATGTTCATGCTGAAGTGAACTATGTTAGTTTTTCATTTTATGCTAAGTCTTTGCATAATAATGACATTTTCAGGAGCCAGTATAATACAGAAAGCTTAAATACTTGATACAATGCTCACCTTTAAGATTTGTCATGCAAAAATAGCAGTCCGTAGTGTGGTCCTTGCCATCTCTCCACACCAGGGGAACACCAAAAGAGAGGGACTTCTGTTCGCCCTGACTCCAGCATCTCAAGCTTATTTTGCATCCCTTGCAACAGATATGTGGTGCTAAACTTTTATCTTGATCTCTTAGCCTTACTCCAAAATATGCATGATACAAAGATTTAATTACAGGAGGGATTGTACTTTGCTGCTCGGGAAAAGTCACTTTGCCGCAAACATAGCAAAATCTGTCGGAGCTATTCTTACATTTTCTGTTCATTTTTAACTCAACCACTATTATTATTATTATTATTATTATTATTATTATAATGCTAAGCAATTTTTAACCTGCAAAATATAAACCTATTTGCATAATTACTTAAAAGGTACACAAAATTTACTGCGAATAGAGCAGTGCAAAAACTATTGAAATTTGATGTAATATAGGAGATGTATAAACTATAAAATTATTATCACCCCCTGTATTGCAAAAACTAGAGGTGATAGAGAAAAACGGATGACAGATTCGGATTTAGGAGGTCAATTTTATTAAGAAACACTATAGAGAACCTAAGGTACATTTTTGACGCAGACCAGTGTTATTATTGTGTTTTCACACTGCCCAAAATGAAGCAAATAAATTCATTAGATAAATTAGCAAATTAATTATCATTAGCAATAGTTATGTTACTATATAATTTTCATTTAATTAATTATTTTTATAATTAAGCACAAAATTCATTCTAATTTCTTGCCGTCTTCCGGAATAAAGACTATACATTAAACGTCCTGCAATTGAACTGCGAATACTCAATGTTCTCGATAGCTGAGGAAGTAAATGAAAGCAAAGGCAACCAGTGACTACAAAAATCGGTGTCACGCTTTGGTTCAAGCAGTATGAGTGGGGCCTACAAATTGGTAGAAAAATAAGCCTCATTCCTTTGTCTGATTGTTTTGTTAAAAAAAAAAATCAGTTCTTTCTCAGACCCTGCTTGGTTTTAGGGGCCGAATTGGACTCACTCGTTTTCGCCAAAAGATAAAAATAATCACTTTCGCTTTAACTTATAAGACTTTTACAGTCTTCCGAATCAAGGGATTACTTATACTGTTTCTCTTGTTCCAGGATGACCACCTTAATATATGGATCAGATAGTGCGAATCCATGTTCGAGATCCGTAAATCCGTGATTAATAATGTGAAACCAGCGCACATAATCTGCTACTTTATATCTTCAGTCACTGCTTAAGTCTGCAATTTGAACCTATCCTCTTTAGCTACGCTGAGATAGAAGCTTCTTAAGCAGGCGTTTATAGAGCGCAGAGCAACGTTCAAGCAACACCGTCTACGGCAACTTCTGACCGCAAAAGAGATGGCTGACAGGACAATCACGGACCTCTTCCTGAGAATAAGATCATTCACTGAATTCTTGAACGTTTCAATCATCAATGATCTCCTCCAGGATTATTCTTGCACCATTTCCTACCGCAGATAAATTAGATATATTGCCACCTTAAGCGCTATTTTGGAGTAGGTATTAAAAACATCGGATATAGTCCTTGATTTTTCATTTCCCGCCGTACGTCCTATAACCTTTTCTCCGCCCCATGGCAAAATCCACGTTTTGATGGAGGACTTTCAACACCCTCTCGAAGAAATTCGAGATGTTCTTGTCATCACGTCCCTAGCAGACAGAGCGCGTCCCAAGACCCAAACCCTTCGTCACTCATTCAGTTGCTGTCGTTTCCTGTCCCTTAACAGGGGGCGTAAAGGCCACTGTTGGTACCACTGGTTATTTAAAGAGAAGACTGTCGAGTGCGTTTCTGGCTGCTTCTTTCCGAGATCCTACATACCACTCCTCGCTTAGTGGCTAGCGTAGGGAGCGGAAACAATGAACGAACGCTCTCTTCTACTGGTTAACTCCATCACCCAAAACCTGTGTTTGATATAAACTGGGACAGCTATCAGCGTGGTAGCGGTTAGTTTTGTTGAACAATATATGTCAGCAGTGTCTCTTTAATTCCACAATGCCAACGCTACCTCAATCACAACTTACAAAGAAAAGCTACTGATACTTATTTGGGGGTTGCGACCCGCTTTCACATGGACCCTTATTTTGATAAACGTTTTAGACGCAATCTTCGGAGACGATTTCCTGAGGAATTTTGACCTACTGATGGATATTAAGCAGCGTTAGTTATTTGGCGTACAAACTGGATTTAATTCTACGGGAGAGCAGGTGGCACTCACGCATCCTTGCATCACCTTTCTACTGCAGTTAAAGGACTGTACGCACAGCTCCTCACTGACTTTTCCTATCCCCCTCCACACATTCAGTTGCTCACCAACGCAGTAAGGGTGAATCTTGTTTAAATAATGAAAGGGCACCATGTTTTCAGTTTGGCGGTCCTCTTGCCCCTTACCCCAGTTATAAAGAGAATCAGACCCAGGTTCTACAGGCTTGAAAGTAGTTAATATACGGATCTTTATATTCACTTCATTATCTGCTTGGTCTATCCCCTTATTGGAAATTGACTGGTTATACAGTTAATTAATTAATAAGATTAGGAAAGGATGGCTCTAGAGAACAGAGTTTAAGAGAATTTCAGTGATTGCCATACGCAACTACACTCATTCTATTCTTCTTATTTGTCGGTTTCATTCTCTTTTTTATTATAAATTCATTACTTTATACTTAATAAAAATCTCTCCGTTATTTATACTATCCTCATTTTCACGAGTAAATTAAATTTAGCCTATCTTTGGAAAATAAGAAGCCTGTGAATAATCAAAACGAAAAAAGTGCCGTTGCTAAGAGATGGCTTGAAGTCCTCTGGAACTAATTAGAATTAATCCCATTACCCCAACAAAAATTTCCATCTTTAGGCAAATTTTCACTATATTATTTTGTGAAATTCTATTTCTAAATCAGACATTTAAAGGTCTCACGGTGAAGGACGTCTTTTCGTCATTCAAGCAGAGATATCTTTACAATTGGGCGCATGTAATTATTTTGTACTGATTACAAATAACGCCAAGGTTCGCAAATGGTTATGCGTAAGATCGCGAATAATCTATTTATCTATCTATATCTCTTTCTCTCTCTCTTCTTTCTCTCTTCCTCCCTCGCCGTTCCCTGACGGGGTACCTCAGGGCTCAGTTCTAAGTACAGTTTTTTCTTGTATACATTAACGACGCAGACGAAGGTCTTTCATGCATAATATTGAAGTTTGCTCGTGATCATAAATTTGGAATACATTAATGCCGAGATTAAAGTAGTGCAAAACAATCTCAACCAATTGTCAAACTGTGCACAAACATGGCAAATGTCTCTTAACTAGAAAAAATGTAAAATGCTCGCTATCGATAACGGAATGCCAAATCAAATTACTCCTTCAATGGTTTTCAGCTCTTAAGTATAAACGGAGAATATTGACTTAGGGGTAACAATATTGAGCGAACTAAAGCCCAGTCAGCAATGTTTAGAAGTCCTTAAGAAAGCAAATAAAATAATTGGATTCATTGGTAGAGCATTGGAATATAACTCCAAAGATACTATCCTTACTCTCTATAATTCCTTGGTCTATCCCCTTATGGAAAGCTGAGTGTCAAAGATGAGCGAAATGGAGATCTGAGATAGAGAGAGAGATGGGTAGGACGGAAAGAACCCGCGATCGGCTTCTTTTTTAAGGAATTTCGTTTGATAAGACGCCCTATAGCTAGCCTAATTCTAACAACGAGAGTTTCCACGAGATGGCGTAAAGTTCTAAATTCACTGCCAGCGACTCTCTATAGATAAATGCACAATCTACTTCCAGCGCATCGATAACATTTACTTCCGGCGAATACGTATAAATAGTTAAGCGTTGGCTTGGGAATGATTAGAATTTTGCCAAAGAGGACGTGACACAGAAGAGTTCGTTCTCTCGTCCTCTCTTTCCCCAAAAGCCCGAAGACAAGAATATTAAATAAAAAGATATAAGAACTAGAAACGAAGAGACTCCCACACTGCTCTATTCGTCTCAGCTTCTTCCCGGCGAAACACTCCCTCGATCCCTCCTTTCGAGGCTAGCAGTGGTTGTTAGATGACAGCTTGTGTTCTCCTTCATAACTTTAAGTTGCCCAACTACTAGTCAGCCAAGTGCAAACCCAATGGTGCCTTTGAAAAGAAATCGAGCTCGAAGCTCCCCCCCACCACATAGCCTTTCTCTCAGGTAGAAAAATTTGTCGGGCGGTAAATACATTTGGAATGGTAGTTTCCCTTTTGTCAGTCGTGTACGTTTTTTGTGTACATGCTCGCGGCTACCGCATAGAGCTGGCATGTGTAAACCTTTTGCTCATTTAGTTCTTTGGTATTTCTATGTTGTATCCATTAATTTATTTTTTTTTGTACAGTAGTAAAGATTGATTTGTTTTATCCAGTTTGATATCCAGAATTCCCTAGTTAGTTAAATTAATTTGGCCAAGGAAAATAGTCACTCTTAATAGATTTAGTGCAATCCACGTTTAAAGTGAAAGGAAGCAAGCGAAGGTCAGGAAATTTTAACTGACCTACGACAATGAGTTCAAGCCTAGTGTTCGTACTACCAGGCAGATATAGCGAAATAAGAAGGAGTCAAACGTAGGCATACTAAAATGATACAAGCTTTAAAGAAAAAGGTATACGAAAAGAAACATTGAAAACTTAAATCTATTCGCGTTCACTTTGCATAGATTAAGACGGAACTTAATTCAGGGGTTCAAATTTATCAAAGGCATAAACAATCTGGATTGCAAGAAATATTTCACAATCGACATGTCAAATTACACGAGAAGAAATGGTTGCTTAATTATAGGTATACCTTTTAACTCTCACAAATAAAAGAATTTCATTTTAACCGAATCTTCAACTTATCGAATGGGCTTCCTCGCAACATACATAGAAAAACCTTCAATCGTGGTATAGATAAATACTTTGTATCTAATCCCCGGTTGACAGAGTTCACTAGGGAATAACTTCCTTGCCTTCAGCTGACGGATTCACACGATTTGCCGAGAATATCCTAACCTAAGGTCACCTAGTATGTACTGCAAGGTCTTTTGTGACCTAAATATCCATCTAATTCTATGTAATTCTTTATCTCTCTTTGGCTTGGCGGCTACACCCGACAATTATAATAAAGTCATTAAGGCGCGCAACTCTCCTGGCTATCGCTTCAAAATGCATATGAGCCATGTCGGTGTACTGGGCTACGGCCTAGGCCAGTGGAATGCGTTTGTTTCAGCTTTAGCCAAGTTAAACCAAATTGGTTGGAATTAGTCGCCAGATGGAGTCATGAATCAGCTTGACCTGTGGATTTTATCCGCATTAAACTTTGGTTCTTTACTCAGAAAGGAAGGCCATAAAAATGAATGCTCTTCGGGGGTAACCCCATCTACAACAACGTTACTCTATATTTGTGGTGAGAGGTTTCATTGTTTCAGTCTATGATTGTTTCTTTATTAGTATTTAATGTGTTTTATTTGCTTTCCTTTTTATTATTTTTCACCTTCCAACTCAAAGACTGCTCTTGAGATACATATTTTGTAAATGGAAAAATGGCTCGTTAAAAGCGGTATTAATTTTTCTGGGAAGAACAACTAAAAATAAAGATTACTAAATGGATTTATTTTTAGTTGTTCTCCTCAGAAAAATTACAACCGCTTTTAACGAGCCATTTTTGACTATGACAAAATATGTATCTCAATAGTGAGGGTGAATGGACGTTGATGGCAGACCATTGCATATTGCTCTTGTCTAGTTTTATTATATTATTATTGCCTATTTTTATAATTTTCATTACTAGGGACATTTTCAATTTACTTCCAAGCCTTTGAATCTTTTAATTTGACGCCACGAAATAACAAATATTAACATAATAAAAGCTCACTTTTGATCCATTTAGTTTAAATGGGAACCAACCATGACATTAAGTTTTGATGACTTCCTACTCTCCCTCTCTCTCTTTCTTGCATATATATTTATATTGCTCTACTCACACGCTACTTTGTGAGTTTCTAATATCCATACATATATATATATATATATATGCGGTTCAACCTAGCTCGAAATATTTATTTCCCAAGCTTTCGGACTTTAGCAAAAGCCATTCCTCAGAGATGTTATCAGTCTAATGTGTCAGAGGCGATAATGGTTCAAGTGTGTGTAAGATATGAATCGGCCACAGGTCCTCCCCGTCATGCCCCTGATAGAGTGGTCTTCTTGCAAGCATTGGGGCGGGGAAGGGAGGGTTCAGTCGTCCCTAGGTCAACTGCTCCCGGTTTCCCGCCGTCCTTCTCCCACAGGCCGACCATATTGGATGGGCTGGAGGTAGAATGAGCGGCGGGAGCCAAAAAGGGAGGGGAGAAGGAAGAGATGAAAGAGGTTCATCTCAGCTGATCTTTTTGTTTCAATTGAGGGCAGGAAGATAAAATGGAATAGTTTCATTGAGTTTTGCTTGGACATACCTATTAATGTGGAATCCAAACCACTTCCTGTTCTGATCCTTTTTATTCCATTTCATTTTTACTTTTTATATTTTTCGGGAGAGGCGATTAATCTGTCATCACTTAGTTTTTTTCTTTTTTTTGTGTATTCTGTAGATTTCATGTCGTTTAGTAAATTTCTGTATTCAGCTATCCAGACAATATGATGTTGTGTATGCTTAACTGTTTTAGATGTTTTTGCTGATTGTATAGTTTTCATGGTTTATTTTGTGTTTAATGTATCATAGGTTGGAGGCTTTATTAGCTTCAATTCACTCACTTAGTTCACTAACTAAACTTGTCTCTATTTCTATTCTTAGCACACTAACTATCAATCCACTTAGAAGGTTGCCATATGCTAGTTCGGTCCCTCTTATTAACATTCCAATAATTCTCCTATGCCTAGCTATCGGGTTACACTTTTGCTTCACTTTTATGTTGATTTTCACTTGAATGGAGAGTCATGATAATGTTTACTTTCTGAGTGTCTTGAGTGATGATCATCGAGTGTATCTTCTTGCTCGGTTCGGGCTCTTTGGGTTCCTATTATTTCTTTGATCGTGTCTTATTTGTTTCTCTCAAGTCTATAATGGTGTCTCCACTATTTCCTGTTGGATTTTTTCCAGTGGGCAATCGTTGAAAGGAACGTTTGCTCTAGGGTTGATGTTTTCAGCAAATATTTTCTGATGCTTTCTTGTACCAATGCTGAGCAATTTGATTTCAGCTGATTGATGTAATTTTCTATGGAGTTGTTTTTCTTTATCTCTATTATAGATAACGAATACTTGATTGGTAGCTCAAAATCGGGCGATTCCATAGTCGGGTTGCAAGGAAAAAACAAAAATCGTTCTCATTCCTTTATTTTTAAAGATATTCACCCCATATTTGGCATGAAGCACCCTGGGACCAATGTACTTCGAGCTGTGAAGTCAAATAATTTTCCGACGTAAGAAGATGTGATTTATTTAATGAAAAATAAAAAATAAAAACCTTATATTTATAACCGATGTTAGTTATATTCAATTCAATTTTATTTAATAAGACTGTGTACAATGGGATTCTTAGATACTACAGAGTGTCTAGTAATATCAAATTTAAAAATTCTATAGGTTTTCCAGCAACTTAAAAAAAATCAAATGGCAAAATCTCTAATTAAAACTGTAATGAAAAATGGGTATTTACATTTAACTATAAACATATTTCAAGGTATATTCTAATAAATGAAATAAAGTAGGTAGCATCAATTAAAGAAAAAAAGAAGAAATCCCTCCAGGGCCCACACCTGACCAATCTAGCAAACAATTATATTTCCATTAGGTGTCATTTAGCTAGACTCCCGCATTTGATTTTATTTTTTTTAACTTTAGAAATCTTTTTCATAGCCCATGGGTGAGTACTGACTATATTATTCTGAAATAGGTATAAAAAAGTGATAACTAGTAATAATCTAAGGTGTGGACACCCTGTACTAGTAACCTATTTCATGGTTAACCTGGATTCTAATATGTACCCTACAAAATAAAGATACATAACAAATGTCAGTGGCTGGCTACGCACATTAAGTTGACTTAGGACATTTTCTCACTAGAAAGTTTCTTCTTCTTGTAGTCACTTTTGCTCCTGGTAGCTTTCTCGGGTGCATCCAGATTACCTCTTTTTATGACTCTTCTTTTGACTTTTGCATGGGTATCACTGTTAGCTTTTGACACCATATTTTTGCCCATGACATGGAAGAGGGATCTGGCGATGGCAGGAACAACGGTGTTGACCAGGCTGCAACCCTTTCACAGTCCAGCAGGGACATGCCTAAGTCATTGCTCATTATTTTCTTGTAGATACTCACGAACACTCCTTCTGAAGAGTAGGCCGCCAGGAACTTGGCCCTCCTTTCACCTGGTGTTGTAATTGCCTTGAAGACTTCCACGGCCATCATGGCCATGTGGATGCACTCGTTTGAGGGGTAGAGGAGACCGCCGTGGTCCTGGAATTCAATCATCTCTCTGAAAGTCTCTGGTAGCTTGTCGGGGTCGGCCAACTGCAATGAGGGCATAAAGGTGTTGCATTCTACCAGAGCCTCCTGGCAAGAAACACACTTTAGAAGGCTGCGGGCCTTTCTGGCAAAGTAATAAACTATTTGTAATTATATGAATAACAGTACAGTATTATTAATTAGATTTTATTGCTGTCTTTGAACCCGTGTTTAATAAATTTACCAGGCAATGGCTTCGCCACTCTAGGACTCTAGGGAGAAGCTTGCGCTTCACTACGAAGATTAAAATTTAAAGTCTAAAAAAAAGCAGCTATGGTTAAATTTGTAGAAATTTTCTGAACTTCGCCAATTATAATAATTTTAAAAAGGAACTCTAAACTAAATTTTTCCCTTCCAAAATATCGCGTTGCTAAAATATAGTTATAGAAGAAGACATATATAAATAAATTTTATGAACTTCACCATTTGGGTTTTAAAAAATTTGCAAAATTTCCATACGAATATTTATTTCTCAACGTTACCATTTTGTTTTTGATATTATAAAAGAATTGTTAGAAATAACTTTGATAAAAAAACATGAGTCATTACCAAACTAAGATGAAATTATTATTCAAATACTCAAAAAAATACCCTTCTTAAATTATAGAGTTAGTGATGATAAACGACAATAAAATATAATTTTACCGTAATAACTAGCCAGAGATGATTTAATCAACCCATGGCATCGATGAAGGTGTAGTTTAGGGTGCGTATCGTAGTCACGACTTTTAATATCACACTTATGATAAATAGTTATCTATGGATAAACAATACCATAGATTAGGGTTGCACCGATATGCAAATTAGCCGATAACCGATATATCGGCGCCGATATAAGGTTAACGAAATCAAAATAAAAAATATATATTTGAGAATATATTTGCTGAATAGAGGAGCTATTGCCGTATAAAAAAAAATGTGTTCAAGGACGTCATTTCTGACAATTTAAGACGAGATCGCAATCTTGTTAAGCCTAATCGTCCTCGTTTGTTTACAAACATATACAATACTATGAATAATAAAATCATTCGATAATAGTTAAGTTTATTGTAGCGTAAATGCACTATTAATTTAAATTAGTATATTATTTACGTAATTATTGCTATAACTTTTAAGTTATTTTAAAAATTAACGCGTGCATTGTGGGGCTTAAAGTTAAGTTTGCAATTTCTAGATCATTATAGCATCCCTCCCCAAGCAACATATATCTTATCATATGATGGCTTCCCTTATTTAACACACATTATAGCTTATTCACTTAAATAGCAGGAGTCCACATCTTCACTACTTACAAGTACTAGAGCTAACAGGCCTACAATGGCAAATAAATACAATTAACTTATGATTTGAAAACTTTCCAAGATGGCAGCAGCGTCTTACCCGAAGTAAATCGTAACAATGACTGGAATCGCCCCCTGGTAGTCATAGCGGCAAATAACCACGCTGACTGTCGCCCGACTAGGGAAGTATCTATGTCTCTATCTATCTCGCCTTTTGTTGGTTATATGGTAGCGAGATTTATTTTGTATTCTTCGGAGTTCCCGTTTCTCTATTGTTAATAAGCTTTTTTACAGAAATGGGTGGGTAGAAGAGTACCTCCCTTCTTAGTGCTTGATAGATCTTTCCTCTGCTGTCTGTACTTAGGCCTCTTAAGGAATATGAGGACTAGCAGAGGTCAGGCTTTCGATATCTTTTAAGCTACGTGTTTTGTGTAGCCTGACGTAGTTATCTTTTACCATAATACTTTGCCTTCAGGATGGTGTTGGTAGAGTTGCTCTTCTATCTAGATATCCGTTACCTTTGGTCTTTAAATGGGAACTATAGGGAACTTTTATCTGATATTTCCAATTTTCGATTCCCTCTCGATTTGGTTATTGATGTTGATCTCGATGCCTGCCGTCCCTTGCTAATATTCATCCTTCCCGTATATAGTGACGAGTATTGCACTAATGTGGTTAGTGAAATGGATATTTAGGTATTTTAGGTGATGGTATGTCCACTCTATAGATCGAATACAGCATGGAGGTGAGACACCTCCCATAGAAGATTCGAGCTTTTCCAATTCGAACTCGGCTACTTTTAATTCCTTGAAAACCACAAATGCTCTTCTATCTTTAATATTTTCAAAGCAGATTCTCTCTAATTTTGGTGGTCATGAGGACATTTCAGATCTTCTATTGTATGTCTCTGATCTAAACTTTGTCAAAGGATTTTCTAAATTTATAAGAACCGGATATCTGTATATTTCCTCAGCTTTGATTTTGGACTTGGAATCTTTTCAGTGATAATGCTAATTGTCAGTCTGGTGTCTCTACGTTTTCGAAATCTTGATTTGGAAATCATTTCTGAAGTTGTTTTCTTCTACATTTTCTATAATTCTTTTGCTTAGGATATTTTCGAAGATTTTCCCAATGAAATTCAAAAGAGATATAGCTCGGTAAACATTGGAGGAATCTGGTGTCTCTCCTAATTTGGGAATAAATATACTTTTTGTCGACTATCCAGTCGTCTGGGATTTATTTGGTGTTTAAACACGCGTTAAATATATTTTGGATTCCCTCGATTGTATTTTTTGGTCCTTTGGTCAATGTGATCCTGCTTACTCAGGAGAAGACTGGCGCTAGCTGTTTGTTGAATGAATGGATAGCGTTTTTCAGGTCTTGAGTTGTTATTGTGGCTCATATCCCAGGTTCTCTTCTCTTTGCTGCTTTACGGCAGGTGCTGGAGTTATTTTCTCTATGTTGATTCTGAAGTTGTCATGAACCATCACATCGATTACTGGGATAAAATGTGCATTTTCCTGATGCGTTACTGAAAACATTTCCAGTTTTGATAGAATATTTTTTCGATGGTTCTACTTTCTTGTATCTTTACGCTTTCTTGTTATTATGTTTCATTGACGTGCGTCTTTCATTATATTAATTAGCCTCGAATTATGCTTCGGAGTCTATTCTTTGTTATTTCTTCGATAAGGCTCTCACTTATCTTTCCTTGTTTTTTTATGAGATGCCTCATTGCTTACCTCTCTAATATTTAGCTCCAATTGCCTTTCTCTGTTCTGTCCGAGACACTCTATTTAGTGCTAATCAATGTTTAGCTGTCTTTTTTCTCATCTCGTCTCTCCATAGGAGATGTAGAAGTATGAAATGACTTGTTCAAGATAGGGTTCTGGCTGTTTTCAATCGCTTGTTATCTTCATCTATTTCCTCCAAGTTTTCTTCTGAGATATCACGTGGGACAAGGTTCGTTATTTCTTCTTGGAATCTGTCCCAGTTCGCTTTGCTATATCTATTTCTTTCTGGTACCGGTACTTGTATCAGTCTCTGGTTGAGGCTCAGTAATAAACAAAGATGGTCACTACATGCAGAGTTGGTGAGCTGCATGAGGATGCATATTGCATGTAAGGTCTGCTTAGTGCAACGCCTGGTTTTGTAACTGCCTTACCAGAAAGATATGTTGGATAATCTTGGCCTATCATTTTGAAAATATTTCAAGGATCAATATTTCAAAGTTTGTCTAATTTAATTAGTGTCTTGGTAATCATTCTCCTTTCACCTTGAATTGAGGATTTTCATGAATATTGTTATGAGCCCTATGCTAAAGATTGACATGAAATTGTGGATAAGAATGTTGTTCCTTCGTGGCGAGTGATAGGTTGTGGCTATGACTAGTGGTGATAATTCGGTTTCTACCATAACAGCCAAATAGGACTTGTCCAAGCCATTGGCCTCTTGTAGACGAGTCCGATTTTAATTTTCATGTCTGTTCTTCCTAATGCGTCTCTTGTTTAATTGGCATTCATTACGGTTTATTTGAATGTTTATCTTGATCTTTTCTCTGGATTTATTCTATGCTCTGATACTAATATGATATCTATATCATGTTTATTGAAGATGGTGCATAAGGATTGTGTTTGTCAGATCAAGCCATCAAGCCAGGTGTGATACCTTAAATTAAAACAATGAGTTCTGTGTTTTTGATTACCCTCCACGCAAGTACAATCTAAAAAAAAAGAGAAGAAAGGTAGAAGGATGTTATTCTGTTACTTCGTCTATGTGTCCCTATACACCCTGAACCATGCAACTAGTTTGGTAGGGAAAGTTAGGTTTATTGGTTCTCTTTGAGTCCATTTCGATAGAAAAATTACCGTTTTATATGAACGATATGACAACACTAATGCTATGTTTTAATTATGCTGTGTCACGTTCTTTAATCCTTCTTTCCGATTCGTCGTTTTGGGGTTAACCACGCTTTAAAAGAACAACAACCTCTGACGCCCCCTTCCATCCCAATTTATCGAAGACCACGTGCTATGATATCCAGCCATGTTCGACCTCATTCCCTGTTCAAATATTCTCGAACTTTAGACTCCTAAGGACGTTGGGAATATATTTCCGAATACTGCGAACTCGTCCCAAGCCCCCCTCCCCCGGTGACGAGGTGAGAAAGGGCCGCTCTGTCTTGCCTCTTGCTGCTAAATGATGAATTGACTCAGCCTGCGGATTAAGATGTCTGTAGCTTGTGACTCCTTTTTCCAAACTCCCCCTTCCCCTCGAGAATCGGGCATACAAATACTCGGGTTATTCTCTAGTTCGAAGAGTCCAACCCGCATCTCAAGGCGATCCTTATCGTTTCGTCCTGTGAGCGTTCGTCAGACAGCAGCCCTTCTTCAGCCGTGATTCTACCCAAGTCAATTGGTAGCTTCTGTAAATGGCAAGCCTTTGAATTTGGGCAACAGTCTCCTTTCGTTTAATCGAACGGAAGAAACTCGACATCGATTACCATGAGGAAAAAGAAGTTTCCTCTTCCAGTGAATTACGAGAATTCCCACATTCCCCGTCGAACATCATCTTTGACGTTTGGCTTTCTTCATCGGAAGGTTTGTTCGGATCGTGCCCCACCTGCTTTATTCGGACCGTAACCCACCTGCTTCATCGGATCGTGCCCCACCTGCCTCATAGGATCGTGCCCCACTTGCCTCTTCGGATCGTGCCAACTCGCCTCATCGCAAGAAGGACCTTCGTCGAAGTCATTGACCCGTAAGACTGAAACCCCCTCCATTATTAGTATTGTTAAGTTCCCCTTTTGATCTGAACCTAGTTACATCAATCAATTAATTCCATTTGAGCATCCCTCCTCATAATAATTATCAAGAGACTATCTCAATTTCAATAATTCCCTTTTGTCTATTATTTTTCTTATTTCAATCTTTATAAATAAAATTATATTTGTGTTGTTTCATCTTTAACTAACCTTGAACGATACTCTCGGCCTATTCAAGTAAATTTTTACAACCATTTATGTACTCTGTTTGATTATTAAGGATATGAAACCAAACGCCTCAAGAGTGACCTCCTAGTCTCTCGTTAATCCCTGCGAACAGTCCTTGAACGGTTCGCGTTGCAATAGTTGATTAAGTCACCCCCCCACATTATATATGAGTAGTGTATGGTATAAAGTGATTGTACTACGACACACGCTAATAACATCTATCCTATTTTAAAAGACAGGACGTTGCATAGGTCTTAACGATGAAAAAAAAGAATTTTATCATGAAGGAAAGTGCGAAAGGCACCTCTGTTCATGTTCTTCTGGGGGAATTAGTTCGCCATGTCAACACGGTTAGACTATTTCCGAAGGACCCTTGGCTATGAAAGAAGCATTCCGATTTGCGACCTACAATACTGAGATAGCTAGGGATTTGAGGAATATGGCCTCCATTTACGTGGGAAACCCGGACAAACGTGCAAAGTTATTTATACCATTATCTGCCATCCCCATGTACCGAAAACCACGAGGAACCGTATTCTATGGACCATGTCTTCCATGCTAGCTCCCTTGAAACTCCCTCCTTAACGCACCATCATAAGACTTTGGGCTCCAATGGGCCTGGTAGTAAATGATCTTGGACATGAGTTGCGTTCTCTCCACTGACGAGAGCATTGCGACCCTTGACGGACCTAACGGTTGGGTAAATGGTCGAGTCTTTTTCGAAGGTGAGCTTCACCCACGTTTGCAACGTCAAAGCAGAACGGAGGCCTAATGTTGTGGGAAGTTATAATTGGACACAGGCTTGTTGGCCCAGTCAGGGTGCCTGCTGGGCAAAAGTGACCGCAACCACCTACTGCAATCTCTTAAAAGAAGTCTTGAATCCCTTCTTGGATGACACACCGGCAGATCCCATCCTCAATATCACATGCTTGTAAGAGTGTAAATAAATTATTGTAATAATTAGTACCATTCACATAATTAATTCATGATGTTAATAATGATGACATATTTCAAAATGATAATATTTTAATAATGATGATAATGAAACACATTTTTAATATTAATCAAATGTATTATTTCCATTTGAAAATTATATCAGAAATTTCTTTTATAAGTAAAACACATGGAAATAACGAAAGAAATTATATTAAGGTTTTATATTTACAAGTATATATAGATAAATCAGATGTATAAATGGTAGGGTATCATATTTTATTAGTTTATTGAACATTAAATTTTCTAAAACATTTTGGATGTAAGCCCAAATCGCATTTCTCGCACTGAGAATGATTTTTTCCTGAGCATTCTTTACCACGACTTTCTTTTGGAATATGCACGATCCAATCCCCGGTGGCAAAATATGGACACAAATCTTTCCATTATTCGAAACACTTTTGCCTCAAACTCCATGAGTTTACAAAAGAGTGAGTGACGCATTTCTCAATAAACTAATATACAGTAATTTTATTGTCAACTTTGTTCATCTAAATACAGTTATTGCTAACTGCAAATGATATCAGTATGAAAAGTAGCATACCCAGAAAGTATAATATGGGGTTTGGTTAATGACTAAACTAGCCTAGATAGCAGATATCAAACTTGCTTTAAATGAAGGAATGGATGAGAACGCTTTAGAACAGAGAAAATAAGGCAGGGCGTGACTAAAGTAACCGGGTAGCTTCAAGGCAAGAAATGGTTGTAATTTTAATAACGTTTATTTTTAAAACTTCACAATGAGTATAAGTATATCACAAAGGATAAGGATCAAAATAGAAACACACAGTTAGAGTAAAATAAATTATGAATGATTAGAAATAAATTAATAATTTGAGTGGTTAAAGAAATTATTCGATACAATGGGAATTAATACGAGTTGGTTTACTTTAATATGAATAGTATAGCGATGTGGATAATTAATTGTTATAGAATATAGTTAGTAAATTTTATGTTATAGCCCCTGAACGTTGCACGAATTATAACCTCAGGGGGAACTGGAAATGTAAAGAAAGGAGAGAATTACATTCAGAACACTTATGACATTCGATAAACTGATTGGTTCGACGGTACGGTACATCTAATATTGTAATCGAATGGAGTAAATATTATCCAATATCGTACAATTGTATTTTAAGGGGCAAGAGGCATAATTTCTTAGACAGGGAAATGCCAACTGCATATTTACGAACTTTTGTAGGAGCTAGCAAAGATGTCAGCTGCTACAATACTTCCGCCCTAAGAGAGTTACCCATCCCGTTGCCAAATTTCTTTTAGACTAATCCGGAAATCTCCAAGTCCTTCTGACAACGTGACCGAACCGTGTGATGACGCCGGTGCGCTGGCATCGATGGCTGGGAATGGCACAAAATGCGGGCAAGGCACCGTCACAAGCGAGGGTGGACGGATTGATGGTGATTCATTCGGTTTTCCTCTCCGAACTGGCGTCTGGCGATGACAAGATGCCTTGAGCCTGGCTTGCTGGACGTAGGGTGACCAGAGATGGAGGGATGGTCTCATGGCTGGGCAGCTCAGACGACGGGGCTTCCTGCGATAAAAGAGGAGGCGGCAGCAATCGTAAAGCAGATATGGGCGAGGTAGGGGTGATTGGGTTTGAGGTTAGATAATGGTGAGGTAGAGGAATCACCGGACTATTATTCGAGATAGTTGAAGAAAATGAAGACTGTTTAGGGTGAACAGCATCAATAAAGGCAGGTTTCATGCGATCTAGAGAACCAGAATATTTTTGTTGCCAAGTTATAGTACATTGAATTTCTTCTTGCTAGAGATGACGAGAAAGGGTACATCATAAACGGGTTGCAATGAGGAGCGAGTTGAATCGCGACGGACAAAGACATGGGAACAAGTTGACATCTATTTTGGCACGAAAGCTTTCTGGTTAGCAGGCACTCTAGGGGCGGTAGGCTTAATCTCAGCCATCACCCGTACAAAATCATGTACATAAGAAGCAGGATCGAGGTGAGAAGGTAGAGGTCGGTCGGAAGAAGAAAAGAATTGACAAAGAAGACGAAGTTGAGTACCGTAGACAAGTTCCGCCGCAGAGCAGGCCAAGGCCTCTTTCAAGGATAAATGAATACCCAGGAGAATCAAGGGCAGCGTGTCCACCCAAGTAATGTTGGGATCAGTGAAGCATAAGCTTGTTTTGAGGGTCATGTGCAACCATTTCACTTTCCCGTGGCTTTGTGTGTGGTAGCTAGTGGTACTTAGTCGAAAGACGCCAAGCACTGACATGGGTGCATCCCTTTAGTGGGATTCAAACTGGCTGCCACGATCCATCATGATCGTTGAGGGAACACCAAAATGAGCAACCCATGATGAGATGAAGGCTCGAATGTCAGTGGAAGCTCTGATGTCCGAGATAGGAACTGCCTCTGGCCAATGAGTAATACGATAATTGCAACCACAAGAGTAAGGCACAAGAGCTACTAGATCGACGTGAACGGCTTCAAAATGTGACGAAGAAAGAGGAAGATGGATCAGAGGAGCTTTTGTGTGACCATGTACTTTGGCGCGCTGGCATGGCAGGAATGAGCGAGTCCATTTAGCCACATCCGCATTCATACCAGGCCAAACAAAGCATTGTTCAACAAGCTTGCGTGGGACCTTAACCACACGCAAAGATGTCAGCTGCTACAACCACCACTTTGTTTCATTCTAATATAATAGGTGCTAACGTTTTGGTCAAGCTAATCTACCTCCTTCATATATTTGTTATAATTGTGTATGCTGTCTGGTTGCAGAACATTTATATATTTCTTTTGAAGTTTATCCCAGCGCTGTGTTAAACTCATTGTGTAGGTTTCAAAATTAGACACCAATATAACATCGTTATTATCTTTACACTTAACAACGACCAAATTATCAGATGAGCGGAATTCACCAGTTCCTCTCGCTGATATTTCCATTTCTGCTTTGGATTTCATGGGACTTCTTCATGTTCTGTTTTCTTTACAAATACCTCATGCAAATATCACAATTTTAGTTATCTATTCCATGAGAACAAGAGTAGTAAATTAATCATCAAAAAATACTTTATAGCCCATTTTATGAGGTAGCCTGCCTTTGAAAGTAGATCCATCACAACATTTCTGCCATTACCCAATTAATTTGAACCTGGTTGTGTTGATGTCGCATTTTTTCCCTTATACAATTCGAAAGAAGGCATGTACCCATACTTAGAACAAAGTCCCTATATTTTGAACCGAAATCTGATGGGTTTACACCCTAAAAATTGCTTGGAATAATGTTTACCATTGTAGGGTATCATACTTTCATATATGGACATTGTAGAACTCTAGATACCGCGTGCATAAGTTTTCGCAGAAATATTCCGACACGAGCTGCGTGCCCACTCGTATCTCTAAATGCACCTCTCGCCTCGAATTCTATGTCGTCCTTTTTCGCGCCACCGTAAACTCCGAGATGGCTCGAAGGCGTGAAAGACATACTGTCTGCCCAAAGATGAAAAAAGATCTTTCGCGCGGCGATACGGATTTTACGACAATTCGATTCTCTTTCTCGATTTCTGCTCGCGAGGGAAATTAAAGGAAAACTTCTTCCTAGAATCAGGCGATCTTGGACCGGCGAGTACGTTGAGTTTGTATGAAGCCCGATCCACAAAGGAAACCGTTCGCCCGCTGCAAGGAAGGAACTTCTCGGGAAATTGGTTGTTGCCGTCACGGTACTTGTAGGTGCCGGCATAGGATCATTATATCACCGGTCTAGGATTACCCTCTCATTCGGTAACCTTGGACGGCCGGACTAAAGCGATCATCGTCAACAGAAGAAGATCTTCACTGTCCCCTTCAAAAATACTTACGAAATCAAAGGTATCGTTAGTTGAATTATCCCCTCCCTTAACTTCACCAGTTTATTTGTGAACTAGAATTCCAATCGCAAGCCCATAACTTAGAGTATTAAGAGTGGTTAATTCAGTGTTTAACTAAATAATAATATTACATTCGTTCCGGTGGGTGCCATTAAGACACGAGCACCCTAGTGAGTAATTTACAAGTAATCTCCACATTTTGTAGACTTATTTATTCAGTGCAAGATTAATTCTATTTATATATATATACGATGTTGCTTATTTCAAATTAATGTACATTGAATATTATTTTTGGATCTGTGTGTTATATATTTTGGACGATCCTTTGGCAATTATTAAGTAATCCACTCGGCTTAAATCTCAATATTACACCGATCCACCTATGGTTGGCTTTTACTGAGTGGGAACACACTCAGGGGATCATGATCTTAGTTTTGATCTAAAGGTCCTCACCGGGGTTATTCTTATTCACCGGAGGTGGCTAAGGTAGGTGGTGTATTGGATACGCTTCACCTCGGTGCGGTAATAAAATATATGTCCAGGAAGTGGGACTGGGATTACCCACTCACTAAACCTCGACAGACATATGCTCCTCCAATCTTCACAGGCTCTGAAAATTTAGTTTGCATATGCTGAAATAATGGTCTATTTGGGGTATTGGATATGTTGTCCACTAAATGTATATTCCTTAGAAAATTTTAAAACCTGTCTCTCCTAATGCTTTTTGATAATATCTTTGGTACATTGTCTTCTGATAAGCAAACTTTCTCTTATTTGGAAGAGGGCTGTGAGATGACAATAATAGTCGACCAAAAAATCCCAATAATTCAGAATTGCTCATATAAAAAAAATTATTATTTTGAAGAGCATATCAATTAGTTTGTTCAACAATCAAGTTTATAAAATCTTTAGTGAAGAAGAGGTTAAAAAAATCAATAGGATTAGAGCAAGCTCTAACTTCTTCAGATATATCATCCCTTGGGTTTTCTTTACTATCGTTTTCATTTTCTGACTCTTGAACACACCAATTCTACCTGGATGATTGATCTATGCCGGAGCTTCCAGCAATCCTTGCTCCACTCAAATAGATCAACCTACCTGCTGCTTCTGAATGGTCACTGTCTCCATCAGAAAGTTCATCAATAGGGAGATCCATGAAAATATCGCCACCTTCGTCTATATCTCCTAAGTAGGCCAATGCTGCTGCCATTGTAAGAGACCTGGGTAAAAAATAATATATTATTACGCTATGAAATATTATTTATAAGCATGACCAGAAGGCCCTGACTCACTTAGGAAGCGAAAAGAAAAAAAAATTGGGGAGCAACGGCAAAATTAGGTTAGGTTAGCCTTACTCATTTGCCTACGTTAGTGTTGCTGCATAAAATGTATTTGTTTTTTCTGCATTCTACGTGAATCAGGACTTTCTTGCTAGCCTTATATACATATATGTATATATTATTCATAAATAATTTTTGGTACATAATTTCTGAACTATTATATATTTAGAATTCTAAATGCAACTGAATTAGTTAGCTTTAAACTTATCATAGAAAACTGCGTTCGCTAACAGTATATTCTCTTAGCGATAATTCGTGTTATTGTGCCGAGCGTCCGTTATGACTGACACAGAAATTCAAAACAATAATAATACAAGAAAAGACCCATACGTTTGCAATATTTTGTGAAAAATATGAAGCTAAACTAATAGGGTACTGTTATTTGTAACATTGACACATAATTTCAAATTCTATGTCGTCCTTTTTCGCGCCACCGTAAACTCCGAGATGGCTCGAAGGCGTGAAAGACATACTGTCTGCCCAAAGATGAAAAAAGATCTTTCGCGCGGCGATACGGATTTTACGACAATTCGATTCTCTTTCTCGATTTCTGCTCGCGAGGGAAATTAAAGGAAAACTTCTTCCTAGAATCAGGCGATCTTGGACCGGCGAGTACGTTGAGTTTGTATGAAGCCCGATCCACAAAGGAAACCGTTCGCCCGCTGCAAGGAAGGAACTTCTCGGGAAATTGGTTGTTGCCGTCACGGTACTTGTAGGTGCCGGCATAGGATCATTATATCACCGGTCTAGGATTACCCTCTCATTCGGTAACCTTGGACGGCCGGACTAAAGCGATCATCGTCAACAGAAGAAGATCTTCACTGTCCCCTTCAAAAATACTTACGAAATCAAAGGTATCGTTAGTTGAATTATCCCCTCCCTTAACTTCACCAGTTTATTTGTGAACTAGAATTCCAATCGCAAGCCCATAACTTAGAGTATTAAGAGTGGTTAATTCAGTGTTTAACTAAATAATAATATTACATTCGTTCCGGTGGGTGCCATTAAGACACGAGCACCCTAGTGAGTAATTTACAAGTAATCTCCACATTTTGTAGACTTATTTATTCAGTGCAAGATTAATTCTATTTATATATATATACGATGTTGCTTATTTCAAATTAATGTACATTGAATATTATTTTTGGATCTGTGTGTTATATATTTTGGACGATCCTTTGGCAATTATTAAGTAATCCACTCGGCTTAAATCTCAATATTACACCGATCCACCTATGGTTGGCTTTTACTGAGTGGGAACACACTCAGGGGATCATGATCTTAGTTTTGATCTAAAGGTCCTCACCGGGGTTATTCTTATTCACCGGAGGTGGCTAAGGTAGGTGGTGTATTGGATACGCTTCACCTCGGTGCGGTAATAAAATATATGTCCAGGAAGTGGGACTGGGATTACCCACTCACTAAACCTCGACAGACATATGCTCCTCCAATCTTCACAGGCTCTGAAAATTTAGTTTGCATATGCTGAAATAATGGTCTATTTGGGGTATTGGATATGTTGTCCACTAAATGTATATTCCTTAGAAAATTTTAAAACCTGTCTCTCCTAATGCTTTTTGATAATATCTTTGGTACATTGTCTTCTGATAAGCAAACTTTCTCTTATTTGGAAGAGGGCTGTGAGATGACAATAATAGTCGACCAAAAAATCCCAATAATTCAGAATTGCTCATATAAAAAAATTTATTATTTTGAAGAGCATATCAATTAGTTTGTTCAACAATCAAGTTTATAAAATCTTTAGTGAAGAAGAGGTTAAAAAAATCAATAGGATTAGAGCAAGCTCTAACTTCTTCAGATATATCATCCCTTGGGTTTTCTTTACTATCGTTTTCATTTTCTGACTCTTGAACACACCAATTCTACCTGGATGATTGATCTATGCCGGAGCTTCCAGCAATCCTTGCTCCACTCAAATAGATCAACCTACCTGCTGCTTCTGAATGGTCACTGTCTCCATCAGAAAGTTCATCAATAGGGAGACCCATGAAAATATCGCCACCTTCGTCTATATCTCCTAAGTAGGCCAATGCTGCTGCCATTGTAAGAGACCTGGGTAAAAAATAATATATTATTACGCTATGAAATATTATTTATAAGCATGACCAGAAGGCCCTGACTCACTTAGGAAGCGAAAAGAAAAAAAAATTGGGGAGCAACGGCAAAATTAGGTTAGGTTAGCCTTACTCATTTGCCTACGTTAGTGTTGCTGCATAAAATGTATTTGTTTTTTCTGCATTCTACGTGAATCAGGACTTTCTTGCTAGCCTTATATACATATATGTATATATTATTCATAAATAATTTTTGGTACATAATTTCTGAACTATTATATATTTAGAATTCTAAATGCAACTGAATTAGTTAGCTTTAAACTTATCATAGAAAACTGCGTTCGCTAACAGTATATTCTCTTAGCGATAATTCGTGTTATTGTGCCGAGCGTCCGTTATGACTGACACAGAAATTCAAAACAATAATAATACAAGAAAAGACCCATACGTTTGCAATATTTTGTGAAAAATATGAAGCTAAACTAATAGGGTACTGTTATTTGTAACATTGACACATAATTTCAAATTCTTATCTAATAAAAAAAACGTAAATATATACTTACTGTTTAGTCCCGCGTTTGTCACTTTCCGCTATGTTGTTTATTATGTTCTTTGGAGAACAGTGGTGCCAACAATAACTATTTTTTTTCTCTTGACATTTGTCGGCTGAGATGTTGGCAGCTATTTATGTAATAAACTTTTGAAACTTCAATTATTAAATCAGTTATAATAGATTTTCTACTATCCGTTTAAACGGACCGTCGGTACGAATTGGTTAGAGATGTTTATGCCGGTAGACGTCAATTTTTTTCTAAGAAGTCTTATGTGCCTTCATAAAAGGAGAAGCAGAGGTAGTCCAACTTATTAATATTAAGAAATTGACAGATTCCATGGATGATAGGATTTTTGTAGTGATCCGTCAAAACAGCGCTCATGTTAGCAAATAATTCATTATGTCCATCAATCGTGTATTATAATTATAATTTTCTGTTGACGGGCTACTCTCATTTAAAAGCAATTAGCGTGCTCAACCATAAAACGAAGAATCTGAAATAAAAATTTAAGGAGCTAATGCAGTAAAATTAAAACATATTATAAGTGTTGTCACATTGTAGATAGCAGCTAAGAAAAGTTTCATTAAAATATATTCACAGAAAACCGAGAAATCCTATCTTTTCCTATCAGGCTATTAGCGTAGATCAGCGTGTATAGCTTCGTATTGCAGAGACACTCCTTGACCACCCTAATTATATAGTCCGATATAATCTTATTGGGGTAGCTATCCGGGGATCAGTAAGCATGAACTTAGAACAGTTCTGAGCACTGTGGTGGTAGAGTTATGTTGCTTTTGTATGTGTGAATAGGTGTGAAAAATTACTAGCACGTAAGCAAAAGAAAGGATAGCTCCTCCTTTAGAGAAGCTGCCTCGTCCACTGAAAATAAGAGGAATCTCAAATCAGTTCAGTTAACCAAATATATTTCTTACTTTTTTCGTTGTCTTAGATAAAAAAATGTAATATTAGGGTTGCGGATTTCGTTTCTTTACGAGGTACTGTGCTCGTATTTATGAGTGCGTAGTGAGCACACTAATTTAGAGACTTCTATTGGTTTAATATATTATATCATAAGATAGCACTAAAGGAGAGAAGGATAGGAGAGTGAAGAAATATTGTGTATGTTGAGAGTCTGTTGATGGGATATTTATGAGTAGAGGATGATAAATGAAAGTGATACGGTGAAGAAGATAATGATTTGTGCCAGGTTGCTAGGCTAACATTTTCCATATTTCTTTCTTTTTGCCTTTTGCTGTGTAATGTGTCGTTATTTTTAGCATTCGAGCCTTTGTTTTCTTTTTACTCATTTGAGGGTTTGTATCCTTTGTAATTTGGCTTGTTTTTTGTGCTTCTTTCGCACTTTTTCAGTAGGAATTTTCCTCTATTTTTCTTTATTATTATTATTCTTTAACCGGAGTTTCCCCACTATATTTATAGCGGCTGTCCGGCTGGTAAATTTTTGACTCTCTAATTTGGCCCTGAAGTAATAAGTGATAAATAATGCAAGAGGATAAGGAAGAAGGCGGGTATAGAAGGAGCAAACTTATTGTTGTTAAAGGAGGGAAGGGTATTGAGGGTGGAAGTTTCAAATTTTTACAAAAAAGGCACAAAGGTGTGGCAGCGAGCTACCCATTATTCTGGGAGTTCATCTTTTTGTCTTGGAAGAAATTATTCCCGTCCGAGAAGAATCGTAACATGTCCCGCTTAAACGGGTGTTTGAACTTGTTGATCAGCTTTTTGGTGTGGTTGACTCGCTTTTCTTACATCGCCTTGGAAATAAATTGTCCCTTCCTCATCGTCTATGAAAAGCAGCGAATGTCCTTATGAACCACCAAACTGATAAGCTGTTTATCCACAACTTCCTCCTTTACAATGGTACGTATCGACTTCCTGGTATTAGTGTTGACGATCTCCTGGATTTCAGGTACGAATTCTGACGTTCTAATGGCGTCAAATCGTAGACATTGGGTTTACTCTTTTCTGTCGCTTCGCAGTCGAATGCTGAATCTTTTAGCTCCTTTCTTACCTTTTCCACCTTCCTTCTGTTGAGGTTGACGAAGTTTAAATCTCCCTTTTTGTCCTTTCTGCGCGAAATCCAAGGAGGACTCAATATCTCCTCTACAAATTAGAGGGGTCAAAATTTTCTAGACTAAATTATTATGCAAAATATAAAGCAAAAATCGTTATTATATTAAAGAAGAAAAATTATCAGTTAAAAATTTTCAACGAATATCGTCGTTATCCTGTATATATATATATATATATATATATATATATATATATATATAGATAGATAGATATATATATAGATATATATATATACTAGGGTGATGACTTTTTTACTTTTTTTATCTAAAATTATTTCGTATAGCACGAATAAATGAACTTTTGCCCATTAATGACATAAATTACTTTTATTCCGTTGAAATATGGAAAAAGGTCACGCACAAACCAGTTTGAAATGTAATATAGGCCAGTTTAGCATTTTCTATGTGTTAAAAATATTTATATTAAATATATAAGTCATCAAACAGACTTGTGCAATAATTTATGTACCATAGAATTGTATGGAATTTTCCAGAAAATCATCACGTCATCGCTTGGGAGATTTCTGTAGAGTTCCAGAATTTTCTTCCGCCATTTCGCGTGCTACCGGTATATAAGCGAGATGTTTAACGGCGTTGATATTATTATTGCCTTATTATAATTGTTGTGTATTCTCTAACGTTTATTGTAAAGAGATCCTGGTATTATTTGGTAAGCTACACTTAACTCTCTCACTAATTATATAATATAATAGCATATAATATTTTATTAGTGTCTGCCTTCTCTCTTATTTTTTATAATTGTAATTTGCTTGTTTTTTAATAAAATAAATAAAAGCTCAATAACTTTTTTGTTAATTTGTTACCTATTTAATATTTAGGTTTATTTTCTATTTAAGTTGCTGAGTACAAAACATGTCGTTCAAGAAGAGTTTTTTAACAAGAAAACCTGGACAAATAACTTAGTCCAGTTTCAAGCACCATCAAGAAGAGGAAACGTGGCAGTTTATGAATCACCCTTAAGTGAACGGAGTCGCATGCCCCTGAAAATCCACGTCGTTGGACGCTTCAAATTTCTTGAATCGACCACCAAAGAATGGAGGGAGAGGATCCGCCTAATTGTTGTGGAGCTAAAAGCCCTATGGGGCAAAACATTGAACTTCCCGCATGTATCTGATCAAGCCATTTGTGCAAATCTAGAAAACCTTCTGAAAGACTATGAGTACTGCAGAAAGAAACAAAACTTTAATTCTTTGAATGAACTGTTTGCCGTGACCAAGGTGAAAGGCAACTGGTTGTGCAAAGAAGATGAGAACCTCTATAAACAGCAAACTTTGACCAAAGGCCAGGTTGGTTATTCCACTGGTAAACCTGCTAGTGCCAAGACATCCACCTATCCAAGCGAAAGAAGGCAATGGAAACTACTGTATCACCACTTTCCAGTTTAGCACCACCTGATTGTTCCGAAACTAACACGAACTCATCCAATAACAGCGAAGAAAGTTCTTGGGAGGATGAGAATGCAGCATCAACGAGGAAAAGGAAGCATAACCAAATAAGCTTAGCAACACTCCTTGCTACAAGCTCAAAGCTGTCGTCCCACAGAGCAGCAAAGGTATGTCACCAGCTTTCTAGTGAGGGCATTGAAATTCCAACCCCATGTGAGTCAGCAATCCACAAGGCTATTTACACGAGAGCTGCTCAGGTGAAGAAGCACTTGGTGAGCACGCTTCATCTGGAAAAGTGGAGCTTACACTTTGACCGCAAACGCATTGAAGACTTTGAATATCAGGTCGAGGTCCCAAGAATAAAGCGAAAGAAATAAAGTTGGCTGCGCTCAAATTAAAGGATGGGAAATCTGTAACAATTGCAAAAGGGCTTCAGGGTGTGTTAGAGAAGATCAATTGTTATGCTTGTCGCCGACACAACAAGCGTGAATACCGGGAAAAAGAAAAGCGTTGTTGTTCGACTGCAGCAAATGTTCGAAAATAAAAGTCACCCCAAACCCAAGTTCATCAGTTGCCAGCACCATGTCTTGGATCGGATTCCTCGTGTTGTCATGGACGCTAAGCTCCATGAGTCGACTAAATCGCCAAACATAGAGTACTTCTTTGTGCAGGATTTGATGAGCAATTATGATAAATTGAATGCAGCCTTCAGCAACGGTAAAACTGAGATTAAGGAAACAGGCGGCTGGAGAGACGACATGAAGTTTCTCTATCACCTAACGCGTGTCTTCCGTCACTTTACTGCCATGAATGAGGGTCCCTTTGTATAGTTTCAAAGGATCTTAAACATCAACAATGCACATTGGAACTCTCGTGCCATTATAGCCCTTCTTGCGTTCATTCTGATGCCTGACACCCGGAGCAAGCTGCGTAAAATTTGTTCATTCATTTCTTACTCATGGGCTGACCATTGGTTCAGCACCCACTTGTTCCGCGCTGAAGATTTTTATGAACTATCTGCAGCTCTGAATGAATACCCAACAGGTCTCAAATGCTTGAAAACCCACTAGAAAACAGATGAATCTCCAATCAATATTGCCCGCAGCAACCAGTGCTGTGAGCGTGCGGTCAGAGTTATGCAAGACTTGCACGGGTCCTGCCGTAACAAGGACAACCTATCACTGAGATTCATCCTGTCCAATGACATTATTGTAACTAATTTACTTCTTAGTGTGTTTGATGACCCTATATAATGTTATATATATATATATGTGACTCATAAGCTTGGGTTCAATCTTGTATATGCTGCCAGTGACTTGCAAAAACTGGACAAAAAAACTGACAAATAAAATTTTTGCGTGAGGTTTTTTATCAAATCACCTTGAAAGTAAGATTTTATATAATCTTGAATTAAAGCTCATCAAATTATGACACAAGGATATGAGGTAGTAAAAAGTCAGCACCCTAATATATATATATAAATATATATATATATATATATATATATATATATATATATATATATATATATATATATACATATATGCGGTTAAAAGGCTATTTTGGGGGAAACACAGTCATCCTCAAATCACTCAGAAGGGCTTAAACAAGGTCTTGTATCTAAACTCTCGACTAAAGTATCTCATACTTCTTTATCGTTGAAATATTCCACGTCTCATTTGGATTTTATTGTTTTATATGGTGTGGCGAAGATGGAGAATAACAAATTTTCTATTCTCTTTGATAAGCAGGGGTGACATTTGAAAAGGACAATCAAAAGGTAGTTTTTTAGCTATCTGAGAGAATGCTTATTTTAAGTTTTACCTTCTCGTGTATGTGAGAAGAGCTCCTTCCGAGGACTTTGAGGAAGACTGTCTTGGCCAAAAATAGCCTTTTAACCGCATAATTAATTGCGTTACTGCAATAGTTTAGGTAATATATATATATATATATATATATATATATATATATATATATACAGTTATGTTAGGTAATTTTTCACCTAAATCTAATATAAGAGAAATAAGAGCAAGTTTATTTATAAAGATATATTTACAAAAGTTACCTGTTAAAGAGTTGAAGGATTATCCTATTCATTTTAATCAATGAAATCGCCTCGGCTACAACCACGGCTTCTAGGCGGTGTCGAATTGACTGCAGGCATATTTGCCAGTCCTCCTGTTTAATTGGGTGATAATATGGTGATCCTGGACCTAAGCTCCACTTAGGTGGTGCAGGGTCACATATTCGTATCTCTCTTAATTACCCCCACACATAAGAGTCCAGAGGATTTGAGTCTGGGGGAGTGAGCAGGCCAGATATAGGACTGAAATGAGCAAAGAAATGATCTGAAAACGACTTAAATTCAGTTTTGGAAAAACACATTAGTAGGTTCCTTTGTCCAATTTACAGCCAAACAATCAAATATCTAAATTGATCCCAAATTAACTCACTAAATCAGTCTTTCATATAATGGACTTGGTACATGATCTCAAAAATGTAAAAGTAAATTTTACCCATACATCGAACCAAACAACATATACATATATTTAGAAATAGACATATCCCTGGATCTTACTTAAACAATAAAGATACAATCCTATTCAAACACCGCTTGTCTGTTTTTTCTTATAAATAACGATGTGAGTAATGTGATTCATCGCTTCTTAGATCAATCCGATTTTGCATAGAGAAGCATCACGGAACTTTTCCTAAGCAAACCGGAGGCATCCATTTTGAGGCATCATACGGAAATAGGTAAGTAAGCCAAATAATTCCATCGAAAACTTTTAAAAGTTTATTTGTACGCCACTTGCAAAAACTATAACTACGTCCCCCAGTTTCTCCGCTTTATACTTTTCAGATCATCTCTCATGCAGTGATCTTTTTAAATTCTTGACCCTCAAAATTCTTTTGAAAGAAATCCATCTTAAACAAGGTCTTAAATCTAAACTCTCGACTAAAGTATCTCATACTTCTTTATCGTTGAAATATACCACGTCTCATTTGGATTTTATTGTTTTAAATGGTTTTATATCACGCTAAATAGATAAATATATCGCCTTAACCTCAAATAGTTTAAACCCTAAACTTAATAGCTTGCGTCTTATTTTTAATTTTAATATTTGTAGAGATGAAGTCATTTTTAACTTTTCTGATAAAGTGATGTCTCTGTTAGCAAAGCGTCTATATATCTTTGGGACTAGATTATAGGCTTCCAGTTTTCAAATTGAACATCTATCGATATTTCCTTGCCTTTGAAAGACTTAGCCACCAGCTCAATATGTACTCTTACATCATTTAAATACACTCTCAATTTGATTAATGAGATCAAAGGCGTAGCTCATAAGTTCTACTATAAGTGGGACAGTTTCGAATTTCCAATCCTGTTTTCAAATGTAAACTTCTTAGTGTCCTCTCCACCTTAAGCAAAGATCAATCTATCATAGTTTGTAAACCTGATAAAGGTAAAGTGGTAGTCATCTTAAATCATACTGATTATATGCGCAAAATATTTCCCATTCTACCAGATTCGTCGAAATTTTCCAAAGTGAATACAGATCCCTTTGACTATATTCTGAAAATTGAAGATAGAATTAATAATTTTCTACGTTCTCTTACTAAACGAAATATTTTAATGGATGTTTATCATAATCTTTTAGTTTCTGACTCATGCCCTGGAGTCATCTATGGTTTACATGAAGCCCATAAAGATGGAATATCTCTCTGCCCTATTTTATCTGCAGTCAAAACTCCAAGCTACAACTTGGCTAATTTTTTTGTTCCATTTATTGATCTTTTGACACATAATCACTTAACCTTACGTGACTCTTCTGATTTTTCAAAATATATTGGTGATCTCCGTCTCGGGGATTCTTCTTTTATGGCCATAATCGATGTGTATTCATTATTGACTAATTTTTCGGTACAAGAAACCATTAATATTATTTCAAATACTCTTTTTCAGAATACGAATGAAATATTGAGTTTAACTAAACAACTTTTCCTTAAGCTTTTAAAGCTCGCTGTGAGTGATACCATTTTTCTTTTTAACAACAACCTATATTTATATCACGAAGGCATGTCTGTGGGCTCCCCACTGGGTCCCTCCTTCGCCAACAGCTTTTTGGTTCACCACGGAACTCGGTGGCGGGACAACTGTCCTCTAGAATTCAAGCCTATTTTCTTTAAAAGATTTATAGATTAGTGTTTTCTAATTTTTAAGCACAGGGATGATGGACCCTCATTTTTCAATTATATTAACCAACAACGTCCTAACTAAGGTTTTCGTCTTATAATACATCCATTTAAAGAATACCTTCCACCACTAGATTTCGTACACAGTTTTTAGTAGCTCACCCAATCTGTTTGAATTATCAAGCAATAAAAGCCGAATTTTCAGAGCCATATATGCTCTAACTGGTTATCTTTTCATGAAGAAATGTCGTATTTAAAGGATTTCTTCAATTTTAATTATTACCATGATTTGATGTTCCACCAGTTAGTATCCATATTTCTCTCCAAAATATATTATCTTCGACCCATTATTACTACTCTTTCTAAGTGCTTCCTTAGACTACCCCATCTCGAGCATTTGGTATTCAAGTTTAACAACCACCTTCTCGCTACCCTCAACAATCCCTCAATCCCAATGCCTTTGTAGAAATTCGAACCCTGTATCGTTGAAATCCTTTTTTCTCCATAAGGCCCAATTCCTTTGGGCTTGCGATCCTGTATAATTTATAATTATACATGTACGACCTGCCACAGTCGATAGGCAAGTCATAGTGGCTTACAACTCAAATGCAAGATCCAAAGCACTTAAGTTTGTCTCATAGGACTGGTATTCCCATTTCTAAACCAGAAGCCTCTTCCATCATCCTCTTATTCTGATTCATTTACCATCTTATCTTCAGCCTTAACTTCTCTCTATTTGAAAATCTTAGAGTCACTGGACATCAATAAAATATATCCAAACTTAAATAATTACTCCTCCTCAATTAAACTATTCACTCTATAACCAACTAACCCGCCAATACATTAACTAGCCAACCGACCAGCCGAACAAATCTCTTTAGTAGTTTTTCTATCGTTAGTTAGTTGATTACACAACTCCTACGATAAAGGTTAGTCCCTCTGTTTAATTCGTTCACATTTGTTTACGTTTTTTTGTTTATAATTTAATATAAAAGGTTTTTTATTGTTTATTCCAGTTACCTTTAATATTTTTCAAAATTACACTGAATATTATCAATTAATTCTATATATTGTTATTTGTTTTTTTACTTTCATATCAATAAATCTCAATTTTAACTATGTTTCTAACAGTTAAACTGTTATCGTTAATATTTCTTCCCCTTCTCATTAGTCGATACAGTCACTGAAGTTAGTCCTAGTGAAGGTCTGAAAGTGTAATCTCCTGAGTCTTTATATTCCTACTATATATTACTCCTGACATCCCATATTAAGGTCACGTTCTCATCTTATCTTCCACTTAATTGTTTTTGTGTAATTTTCAATCCTCTGGGCGGTCCTTAAATATTTGGATCTACCTCTCCTTTTCATTACTTCTGATCCTATGTTTTCCTATACGTCGCTAATTCATTGAATGATTGCTTTAATTTGTTGTTTTCGGCGACCCCTCTCTCCTCACATTCTTGCTTATATATTAGAGTTTTCTCTTGTCTACGTCATTCCTTGATAATGAACTTGAAATAAAGTTCGAAAATAATTGGAATCTTCGTTGCATTTTCCTTGTTAACTTTTTTTCACACTTATATATATATATATAATATATATATATATATATATATATATATATATATATATATATATATATATATATGTATATTTCTCTCAAAGTAGCACGAGAGAATGATGAAAATGAATCCATTAAACTACAATGAAAGAGAAAGAGAAAACGGAATAATTTTTCCTTGCAGTAATATTTTTATTACCTTTTTTCGAAAAATCCGTGCAGGGAAGAGATTCGAACCAGGCACACTGAGGCAGCGAGCATACTTTTAACTGAGATCAAAGCGATGCTCGCTGCCTCAGTGTGCCTGGTTCGAATCTCTTGCCTGCACGGATTTTTCGAAAAAAGGTAATAAAAATATTACTGCAAGAAAAAATTATTCCGTTTTCTCTTTCAATGTGGTTTAATGGATTCATATATATATATATATATATATATATATATATATATATATACATATATAAACACGAGTGGACATAAAATTCCCAGATAACGCTCCTGCTTACGTCAGTAATACTGTAAATTTTATGTTTGACCTAAATATTGATGAAAAACCCGCAACTTCCTGTACAAATCCTTCCAGTGATAAATGAAAATCGTAAGATTTGCCTCATTTCAGAAACACAATCCAATATAGATTTTCATATATTGGTGGTTAGAGCCAACCTAAATTTATTCGGGAAATTTAGTTGGAAAAAGCGGGATATTATTTGTAGTGTGTCAAATATTTATAGGGAAACTGCTACCAATAAAACGATATATTATGGATGAATAAATCAATTTTCAATTAGAAGAGAAGCTCTTGAAGGTGAACCAGCAGTCATGTGACATACATTCAGCCACCATTAACAAAGGATAGATCTGTCATGTGAGATACCTTGCGGAAGATCATTGATACATTGCAAAATAATAGCAGCTGAACAAAAGACTTTAACGTGATTATTTGATATAAGATTAAATGATGGCATTGATTTGAACATACTTGATTTCCGATCGGTACAAAAAGTTATGCGCCAATGTAATCTCGCTACCAGAGACAACATAGGTCAGCATTTTAAGAAATGGGCTGCTACTTTTGTTGAATTATTTTAATCATCAGGAATTGGTGATGAAACGTTGGTGGGCCAATAAGATTCTCAATATAAGAGCCCCCCAAAAAATGTCTGCAGAAAAGTTAAGGTGGCTCAGTCAAAGAAAAGTCAGAACCGTGACTTGTGGGAAACGCTGTTTCACGCAATTAAACCCGCACTTTCCCATTTAATTGCATTAGTTTTTCACTAATTCTCTCTAACGGTTTGAATTTTCTTTAAATATAAATAAATTCAGGCTCGCAAAAGTTATTATTATTCAATCGAAAGTTACTATGTCGTTGCCATTTTCTCTTTTCCCTTGAAATTATCCTTGGAATTGGGTTTGATCCGTCATCAATTATTATATCCTAAATCCACGTCTTCAGCTTTACTAATCAATTTATTACTCATGGTCCAGATTGTTATCACTAAGATATAATTATGAGACTTAAAAAGTGTGATTTGTTGAATGGAATATAGTTGCTACAGAAAACTTCTTATTTAAATATATTCAAGAGTGAATCCAAGAATTGTTAGCACGAAAATTATTAGCAATGGAATGTCAAAAACATGTATTTTATCACAGATTTCCACTGGAGTAGTAATATATATATATATATATATATATATATGCAAAAAATCACACAGGAAAATGAAAGGCAAATTCTAAGTACTTTCTAACTTGTTCAGTTCATTCTCAAAGAATAACGAAATATTTTACAAAGGTGGTATATATATATGAGAAACAACAGAGTAATGACCCACCCATGTACAACGAAGAGACACAAAATAGAAAAATATGATCAAAAACGAATATGAAGCATAAAACCACATAGATAAGGTCTACTTCCGAAAATTCCAACTGTGGGTAAAGAATGTAGTCCTTTAGGTCACTAACTAAGTACATACACATCTAATTGTGAATACATAAACGAGAGAAACATAACTAAATTAATAAATTAAAGAGCTAAGATATAAAATGGACAATTTCGTTATAAATAAGCCTTTTAATAACAGGGTCCAGTTTAAAGAGGCCAAGGGATATATTAAAATTAGGTGAGGAATTAATGAATGAGTATACGACAATATTTCTGGGAACAAAGTCATCAGATTTGTAAATAACTTTATCCGAATTCCAATTGATAGAGTGACTGTTTTCATATAAAAAATGAATTAGTAAGACGGCTCTGCACGATTGTCAATCGATCAATAGAAGAAGGCCTAGTTCCCATAGAGTTCAAGCGTGCAAATGTTACGCTGATATTCAAAAGAGTGGATAAAACTGAGCATACTAATCTCCGTCCTATCAGCCTAACTTCTGTAATTGGAAAACTCTTGGAATCGATGAGTAGAGATGATAGGTTGGTGAGCCATTGTGAGGCTAATAATTTAATTGCATACTCTCAGCATGGATTCAGACGGGGGCGCTCGTGCCTAATCAATTGTCGAGGAAGGACACGGTGGTGTCACGCTCTATAAAGAGTCGGGCCCACGGGTATTCAACGAGGCCGGCAATTCCCGGCTATGGGCTTGTGCCCAATTTATATTCGAGTGATTAGTACATGGATGGCCAATTTTAGCAGGATGCCCGTTTTTCTGATCACTCCACTCTTTGACACCACGGTGGGTCGTGTTATTCCTTTTGGTAGTAATATACTTCTTTGATGAAGTAGGCTTTGAACTAAGAGTGCTAATTTGGTTGTTTTGTTCTTAAGTAAGAGCTAATTCAACACGTAAGGATGAGAGAAATCACAGGATTTATACCAAAATAAACCTATATTATAAACGAAACACTAAACTATGACAAACAGACAGTTAACACATTTCTATCCTTGTCTCAATGCTAAACTCGACTATTAATGTTGGCATCTAGGCCTATCGCACGGATGCGATGGCAAAAATAAACAAATAGGCTACACGTAAATACACCAATTGCCGACTAGTATTTTTATCGCGACTCTATTTGATTAGCGTTAAACATTAAATTAACGTACTCTCGTCTACAAGCAAATATGACCGAGGTTCACGAACAATGGCTTCTACTCCCCTTAAAAATGTGTGACGTACTAAACTTCTACTATCGCAATATGAATATAAATGTTCTTTCTAACTTACATGACAGGCGCTATTAGGGATTGCCGGATATCGCTGGAGGGCTTATCTCTCGCTTTGGAGTGTTGTGGCTGATGATTGAATTTCGTCAAGGAGAGATGGCTTGTTGTCTGATTCTTCAAAGTAATTAAAGAACAGGAGGTCGTTGGGGCTGGGTTCTTCTCCTCTCACTCTTACCGAGCTTGAGATGTGGAAGTCACTCGAGTGTGAGCGGGTTTACTTTTCTTCAGTCTGTAAAGGATTCTTCGGTATGCCACCGATATCAAGATTCACTATTTATGTTAATTCGGCCCGGGAAGGAGGGATCGATTTTCACAATCTGATCCTATCGTTTTTCACAGAAATAGTCTTGTATGACTGAAGGATCGATCTTCACGAACTGAACCTTCTTTTCTCTTATCGAATTTTAATCTTCTTATCTGGCTGAAGGATTGATCTTCACGAACTGATCCTTCTTCTTCCGTATCGACTTCTAATCTTCGTGTCTGGCTGAAGGATCGATTTTCACAAACTGATCCTTCTACTTTCGTATCGACTTCTAATCTCTTCTCTTTTTTTTCGGGGCTTATTTATAGGCGGATTATCGCGTCATCTAAAGGGGAAAGTGACCAGGCCACAGGGAGGGGAACGCGAATGGTGAGAGCGAGAACTGCAGCGGTTGGCACTGGGGTGCCAAAGTCGGTTGGTTAATTAGAGAGACTCTCAACCGCACTGCTACTTGGCGTGCCTTTTGACTAGAACCGCTTTTTATTGTGACCTAACCACGGGTTTATGGGTCTCGTTGGTAATTGGATAGTTAGAGCGTCGTTTAAGGGCCTTATGTGGTCGCCTTAAAATATATGTTAGCTCCAACTGCCCAACGTGGCGGGGAGATCAAACAGGGTAGGCAGTTACGGTTATTCGCCCGCTACCGTTCCCACGCTTCTCCTTATGGTGGGGGGGGGGGCTTTAATGTACCTATACTTCTCCGGGACTGTCATGCTCTACAGCTCTACAGAGTCGGGCCCACGGGTATTCAACAAGGATGGCAATTCCCGGCTAAGGGCTTGTGCCCAATTTATATTTGAGTGAGTTAGTACATGGGTGGCCAATAATAGGAGGGTAATCGAGATTGCTGTTTCAGCTCAAGAGTTATTGAAAGTAAAACCTGTTACAAAAATAACATTTAATATACCAGTTAATAATAGAATTATTATTGGGCACGAAAACTAAGCAAACTAATACAGGCTGGCAAGGAATAAATGGGAATTGCCCGGGAATTGTAACAATCACTTGAAAGACCGTTATTAAACACGGGGAATTACGGGTGTTTTCGGGGAGTGAATTAAATGGAGGAAAAATCATGGGACTTGGACCTCGGTTTTACCTCTGCGGAGGTGAATTAGATGAAGCCTCGGGGAGACTTCGTAGAGGGAAAGATGAGCGTAGATCAGGTTCCAAGTTGTCCTTCAAATGGGACTTACGAATGGTGGGAGGGGGTTGAGTACGCTCCAGGGACTACTGTCGGGTCGGCGACTAGATGGGAATCTGCAGGGAAGCACTTCTCCGAATTCCTTGCTCTTGTCTCACAGATGAGGTTAAGGTACCCGCACCTTGTAGATTGGAGGGAATGAGCGGGGAGTTGATCCCGGTTTCCCCTCCGAATTGGGAAGAACGAAGAAGAGTAATCCGTCTCTGACCAGAGAGATTCCGAATGTAAGATCCGCTCAAGGGATCATAGGCGTCGACACGGCGAACCAACGGGGAACGTGACGGACGGACGTCGGAAGAAACTGTCACTAACATTGAATAGAGTCGCTCGCATAAATACGGTGGGTTTCTACGAGAGGTGAGGTTAGAGAGAGAGGCGTAATACACCTGGCATCCCATGGAAGACTTAGAATGTAGTCGTGTAAACAGCCCCAAGTCACGGGCGTCACACAGCAGCTGGAGGTGGGTGGAGTGATAGATCTTTTTTTCGACTTTCCACTGGGTGATGATAACCAAGCACAATGGAGGGGGAAAGGTCGTCTCAGAGGGATTCCAACTGATTAAACGTTCTGGGGGCCATAAACTAAGGTGATATGGCCAGACTTTGTCTGGGAATGTTTTCACCTTTGATCTCTCTTGGGCTAACCTCCAGACCAAGTTACTCAAATTTTTGCATAACATGATTTGCATCTACGATGAAACTAAAGCGGCGGATATTATTTACCTTGAATTTAGAAAGTCCTTTGATACAGTTCAGCACGAACCGTTATTGATGAAAAGTAGAGCAATTGGAATGAGGGGTAAAATACTTAAATAAATTAAAAACTGGCTATAAAATCGTTCACAGAGGGTTGTTGTAAATGGGGCGTGGTCAGAGTGGGCCCCAGACTATTGTTTGAGATGAACTATTGTTCGAGATGGGACGAAATAACCAACACACGCCAAAATGGTTTAGAATTAGTGAACAAGCGATTTAACTTTACTATAGCTCAAATTAATTCACGTTTAAAATCACGCAAACGCGGAATAACCTGCCAAACCGTGTAGTAGAAAGCTCGTCATTTAACATGTTCAAAAACCGACTTAATAAGTACTTCCATAGTGTAAATATAACGTAGTAGGAGAATAAAAAAAAACGTCAGAAGAAATATAATCCTGCAATAAAAAGATGTCAGACGTCCCCCTGCATGGAGTGAATGTGAATTTTCTTTTTCTTTTTCTGTCTGTCCTATACCTATACTATTTTTATCACTAGCAGACGAAGCCTGCGGGAGAAGAGAGTAATGTTCTACCCACGCCCCCCCTCCTGGCTCGAAGAAGAGTGTTTGTGTATTTGAGGGATAGCTGAACCTGCATGTCAGTGGCGAAAAAGGCCAAATAATATACATGTAGATAAGTGTGTACAATAGAATAAAAATATTTGAAATAGTAAATGAACACAAAACAGCATGTAAATAAAAAGAAAGCATGATAAACTAACGTTAGAAAGTATGAGTTAACATTTTCTGTAAGCGGACTGACCTTGAATGAGCCTTAGGGATTGCTAGCCCTTCTTTCTGTAGTTTATTTTTATGTCTTCACAATTAGGTGTGTGTCTACTTAGTTTAGTGACTTAAATGTCTGCGCTCTTTGCTAAATGGTTTAATTTCCGGAAGTAGACCATATCTATTTGGTTTATGCTTCATATCCGTCTTTGATAATATTTTTCTCTTTTGTGTCCCTTTGTTGTACATGGGTGGGTCATTACTCTGTTGTTTCTCATATATATATATATATATATATATATACCACCTTTGTAAATTTTTCGGTATTTCTTGAGAATGAACTGAACAAGTTCGAAAATAATTGGAATCCGCCTTTCATTTTCCTGTGGGATTTTTGGCATTTATTTCTTAACTCACGCCCTACTTTGTGAGTTTCTTATATCTATCTATCTATCTATCTGTCTATCTATCTATCTATATATATATATATATATATATATATATATATATATATATAATAGCGAGGAGGGAAATATGTTACACATGGTCACCTCAGACTTTAAAAGTTTACCATAACTGGCTATTGAATTCTTTCACTTATATATATATATATATATATATATATATATATATATATATATATATATATATATATATATATATATAGTGAAAGAGAGGTCATAGCGAGTGTCACATAGAGTGCTTCAGGAAAAAAGCGTCAGAGAGTGTGCTTAAGGGTAAGATAGTGGGCAGATAGTATGTGAGAAGGATTGTGTGAAAGAGAGATTGTGTGTGAGAGAGTCTGTGAGAGAGATTACTCAGATTGAATATTCAATTTTTCTATCCGAATTTTCCTTGTTTTGTATGTCTCGGAAGCCTTTAGGGATATTGGTTGATTAAATTTCAACCTCGAAATAGCGAGAGGAAATTGCCTCAAATTCCATTCACATTCTAAATTTGGGTTAATTTTGAGCAGTTTTGTCTTGAACACCAAATTACCAATTGCAAAGTTTTTATTGATGTTTTAAGGATAAAGGAAGATAAAAAAAATATTGAAGGAGAAAACATGTTGAAAGATGATTTTAAAGTTAAATTTAAAATTCATTCCTTTCCCATAAATAAAGTCGGAATACATAAATTCTACTATTAATGTCGTTCCAGACCTCAATATTTTGGAGAATTGTAAAGGTATAGTTATAATTTTGAGGTCCATAGTTTCCCACGAGGTCACTTAATGCCGTGCATCATCTCCCCTATAATATTCTCTCTATCTTAAGTGTGTAGGCTCTATTAAGCACTCAAACATGTAGGTAATGATTAAGCTAGTACACTGAATTTCATAAACAACATTTATTTTTACTCTTTACCTCTACACCTGCTATTAGAAAGCCAAAACCCTTACGCCACGCTGAAGCCTATTGAAAATCCATTGACCAGCATGTTGATTGAACCGCATCATAATGATAGAAGGTAATATATTATACAGTATATTAGGCTATGGAGAAAGTGTCTTAATAAAAAAAACTCAAGCTTTTATGCACCCATTGAAAGCCTTGTTACAGAATACGATTATTAATGCAAAATCTTAACCTTGTAAAGTCTGAGGTAACCCTGTGTAACATATTTCCCTTATGCTAATGGGGTGATAATGAATGTGATACCATGATCACATTGAAGCCTCGAAAAAATTTCAAAATACATCTTTTTTACCCTACAATTTAAATTATAAAAGAAAGAACAAGAGTAATTTTTTCGTGCTTATTTTCCATCACACGTGATCATTTATATGAGTTTTAGAGTCTCCTAAACAACGGCAGAAACCGAACCAATTGGGTTTTCTATTAAATTATTATTTATGGCATCGATTTTCCTGGACATAGGTATTTGGAATGAGGTAAAACGTTTATGAATTATAAAATTGCATCTGTTTTATATTTATATACTAAAGTAAATGTACACTGTGAACTTGGCCGTAGGAGAGAGTGGGTCAAATATGATATGAGACGTCTGAGTTATTTATGTTGTGTATTACTGAAGAAAAAAAACATTTTACACAGGATCAATTTGTCCTGCGGTTAACTTTGAACATTACTATGGGATACATGTTCACTTGTGTCATTCTGACAAAGAAAACTTGTATTTACATGGTTGCAAGTTTATTCTTATGCAATGCACCTTATCAACCAACTAGATGAATTAGAATGAACCAAGGACATTTTGTTATAAACTAATTATTGACATTTCTATATATTTTATACAGTGATTGAGGATAATCCTCATATTAGCTGCCAATTATGAAGTTGCTGAAATCAGTATTGTTACAAGTATACCCTAAATTAAATCATAAACTGTGCCCTTTGGGTTCTATGTGAAGTTATGGGGTGGTGAAGGCACATTATTATGTCTTCTATCGATACCTTTGACTTTTTTCATAATCTGACTTCATGAATTTCCCATGACATTTCCTTGACGTGTGATAAAAGATTTACATTATAAGATTTTTCTCTCTCTTTTGTTGCTGTTTCATATATTTGTATCCCATACCTATGGGATACATTGATTCGTGTCCACTTGGGTCATTCCGAAGTCTAAATTCAGTCGACATTCACCAGCTTTGAATTTATTCACATACCTCGGTGGGTTAATTCCGCCGATGATCAGATCATTATTACCTTTTTGAATAGACTCTGTAATATTCACAAACGCTTCAACAGCACTGTTTATCAAACTTCTATCAACTTTACTTCTATCAGTTTTATCTTCCTAGTTCTGCATCATTATGTGAAATACACGTACTATTCAATTCAATAATACACGTGCATGAGTATATATAATTACACGTTTGTAATAGTTATACTTTGTACATAAAATGAATTCAAATAAACAGTTCATCTAAGGTGAGACATTAAACAAGCAATATGAGGCAAATTAAACTCTGTTCAAATTTCTCCATTTGCTGCTATTTTAAATAACATATCGTCAAACCATGATACAAGCACTTTCCAATCAATCTGACTAGGCTTGATTAATATAAAAAAAAAAAATTATTTATTTCTTTAATCTGGTGAAATTAACTTTGAAATCAAACCAACTAGAATGTTTAGTACTCATCTTAAAAAATTTACTTTAAAGGTCAAAATTCAAGGAAAAACCCGGCAACATGCCATCATATCGGAGCTACCACTGAAATACCCGTGACTGATAAAAATTGAACTATATATGTCCAGTTGTTCAAAGTGCTACTATGTTCAAAATACCATGTTCTTATTTTCCTTAATTTCGAATTTTACAGAAAAATTCTGTTGTGATTTTTACTGTAAATTATTGTAATATTCCAACAAACTACAAATCGAGAGGCTCGAAAACAAAGCTATTCATACAAAATTAGCCGTCGCTTCCAATATAACTTAATATGAAGAATTGTCGTAGAATGACCAGATTCTCTCTCTCTATCTATCTATTTATCTATCTATCTATATATATATATATATATATATATATATATATATATATATATATATATATATATATATATATGTGCCCTTTTGGAGTTTTGGGGTCGAAGTTGGATTATGGTTCGACCTAGCCGGTTTGTGACGGCAAATAGTTATGAATTCAGTGGTGATGGTTTACTTTTAAATTTGCGGGTTCATTTTAAAACAAATAATTCAGAGTGCAAGTTGATAAAGATTAACAGGTAGCTGTTACACGTTTAAGGTTGCCAAAAAAAAAGACAATAACGAAAATATATCTTTACTAACAACAAAATAAATAGAATTTGAATATCACAGATATAGAGTTTAAAGGGAATGATTGCACGGGCGAAATTAAATGTCGGCACGAGAAACAGGAGGGATAATTTATGATTAGTGATTGGGTACAGGTTGGTGATTAAAAGTGTTTTTTTAAATCGGGGCTTGCATACAAAGGATGGAAGGATTCAAGTAGTACAGAGTATAGAATATTCTGTAGGCGTCAAAGGTTGCAACTGCTTACGTGTTCTTTGAAAGGAAGGGCCAGTCAGGATACGATGACTGCAATGGGGAAGTTGGGTTACCTCACGGGGCTGATGAGATGGAAATCCTCGTCAGATACTCGCTGATTGTCTATGGCAGAGTACCAGGTATATATTTACCCTTCATTCTTGAATTTAAATCGTCATTGTCTTCGATCGCAACGGGCGAGCGTTTCCTTAGCTCGTACGCGGTATTAGGCGGCAAGTCCTGAAGTGCTACACGCTAAACCGAGTATTGACACTCTGCGTGGTGGTTTTAATGGCTCGGTGGGAGGTTCCATAACTCGTGCAATCTTGGGGGAAAGGCAGCGAATACTTCAGGGGAAACGAAATAAAGTTGGAATAGAATGTTAGAAGAACTTCGGTCTATTCCGGGGGGAGGAAGGCAGGAAAACTGTTTGGAATGGCATGTGAGACGACCTAAATCTGTCCCTAAGCAAATATCGCTGGAGTGCAATAAAACTAAGTGGAATTTATCCATTGGTCACACCAATGAGTTTTCATGATCCCTGATTGTTTTCTGATCTGACAAGTTATAGAGCTGTTTTGTTGTGGTTAATCATTTAAATGATTTTTTCACTCACTTCTTGATTAACAAGTTTCTGCATATTCCCTGTCAGTTTTTCGATTACTTTGTTAATCGGAGTTATTCTCGATTCACTGTGCAGCTCTTCTTGGCATTTTCTTTCTCATCTGAGCGTACCTTTAATTCAGTACACGCATTTATTCTGCACTGTTTGTAGTCTCCTCTTTTGTGTCTTCGAGAGAGAAGAGAAGGTGGAAGCGTAGTACAGCAACGTAGATCTTAAAAATGCATTGTAGATCTTTTTTTTGTTGCTTTCGTGGAGATTGCTGCACAAATATATGGTCCTGACTGAGATCGAGGCCTTAGAAATTCTATCATCGACGTGCATCATGTACCCAGATGAAGTAATCTTCATTTCGAGCCCATTACACTCCGTTGTTTAGGGATAGCGGCTATCCCGAACACTGACATCAGCTACTAGTCTCCTGCCAATGGGGGCTATTTTGAACTTCTGTGGTTCGTTCGAATCTTCAATGTACCTCGTAGTTGTTTAATCTCTCGATTTATGCACCTGTCATACGAGCTTGCATAAGCACGTTCCACCAAGAACACTTGATTATCTGCCTGAAATCATCGCCCAATTGAATGTTGAAGCAAGTGGGGTTCGCAGGGGCCGGGTCATCTTCCGTGTATATCGAGTAGAGAGTGGGAGGCAGATCTTCCTCCTGTGGGAGGCCCATAATAAGCTGAAACTTCGGTCCGTCCGTGCATCCGAAACTGACATATGCCGCTCTCTCCATGAAGTAGTCACAGAGAGTTCTTTCTAAGTTTTCACTTATGCCCAACAGTAGGGTATTAAATTGCATTGCCCTCTGTCACACTTCTCAAACGCCTTTGATACATCCCGACAAACAATGTCCACGTAACTCCTTTCCCGTTCGTCTTGGGCAAGCTTTACTGTGATGACATTTATCGCCATCTCCGTATTTCTTTTATTTCTAAACCCGAATTGATATGGGTTGTATAGGGAGTTCCTCTTCCCCCCCCCCCCCCTCCAAGAGAGAAATCACAGTACAGTCTGTTTTTTTGTAGTATTTAGTCGCATGGATGTCTAGTCGCAAACGAATCTAAATCTCAATATGTTGGTCGGTCGGCCCCCGGTTTGCTTTTTTAGTGTTTTTGTAATAACATTGGAACTATCCGGCTGATTCTAAGTAAATTTGAAACCGTCATGTTGTTTACATTCTCGTTCGAATTGTATAATTGCTAATCTCCTCCCAAGGGTAAGACGGGAATTATTTTGCTTTGACAATTAAATCATAACTATTCTGCCAATTCTAAAGAAATTCAAAAGGAATCATGTTGTTGTACATTCACTTTCGAATGATATAATTCCCAAATCCTCACAAGGTTAGCCCAGGAATTATTTTTGTGTGCGGCAAAAACATCGTAACTATTCGGCTGATTCTAACGAAATTGAAAAAAATTGTGTTGTTTTCATTCAATTTTGAAGGATATAATTGCCAAAGTCCTCCCATTATATCATAATATCATAACATTTCGGCCGATACTCTGCTAGACTAGACTAGGCTATATTATGCTATACTTTGCTAGTCAAGTCTAGAATAGGCTATACTATGCTAGGCTATTATAAACTAGGCTATACTATGCTAAGCTATGCTAAGATATAATGTACAAGGGTAAGATATACTATGCTATTTTAGGCTATAATATGTTATGCTAGAATATCATATAGTATGTTAGACTAGACAATAATAAGCTATGCTTGACTAAGGTATGATAGAATAGCACAGGCAATACTTGTCTAAGATAGCTAATCCTGTTAGGTTATACTATGTTAAGCTAGCCTAAGCTATACTAGGCTATTCAGGGCATGAAATAATATATTACGCTAGGCAATGCTACAGTATGTTAGGTTAGGTTACACTAAGCTATGCTACACTAGGCTAGGATTCGCAATACCAGGTTAGGATAAACGAAGCTTTGCTAGGGTAGGCTAGGCTATGTTATGCATGCTATTCAAGCCTAGGGTAAGATCTAATAGTCTAGTCTAGGCTAGGCCATATTATGATAACCTATGCTATACTAACTAGGATAGGGTGGGGTAAGATAGGCTATGATATACTATACTATACTAGGCTAGGCTAGGATAGGATAGAATATTTTAATCTAGGCTCCAGTGAACTAGGCTAAGCTAGGATATAATAAGATAGGCTATACTAGACTCGAGCAAGCTAAGATAGACTAGACTAAGTTTTAATATACAATTCTAGGTAGCCCTAAGCTAGGCTAGATTATAGTCTGTTAGGCAGGCTAGGCTAAATTATATTATGCCTGGCTAGGCTATACTTTAATAAGCTAGGCTAGGCTAGGATACACTGTGATAGGCTCAGGTAGACTATAATAAGCTAGGCTGAGTTATACTACACCTGGCTTAGTTAAGCTAGGTTAGGCTCTATATACTATGCTAGGCTATATATGCAAGTCTAAACTAGGCTACACTAGGGTATACTATGCTATTCTAGGCCATTCTATGCTATGATATACTAAGTTGGACTATTCAAGGGTATGCTATGCTATGCAAGGTTATGCTAGACTATACTACGCTAGACTAGGCTAGATTGTAGTATACCATACTAAGCTAGTATAGTCTAGGTTAGGCTAGGCTAGGCTATGGTTGGGTGTGCTATACTATGCTAGCCTAGGTTATAGTATGCTTATTCTATACTATGCTAATCTAGATTAGGGTAAGGTAGGCAATGGTACATAGACTATACTATGCTAAGCTTTGCCATGCTAGGCTAGCCTAGGTCTTAGGAGAATAGGATAGGCTATACTATGGTAAACTATTCTAAACTATACTAGGTTAAGATATGCTATGCTATACTATTCTAGGATAGCTATACTGGGGTAAGCTTTACTATCCGATATATGCTAGGCTGTACTAGGCTATGTTGAGGAGGCCTTACTCTGGTTTCTAGGCTAGGATAGACAATACTATACATTCTTTGCTGGGCTTTGCTAGATTAGTCTAGGCGTAGTCACACTATGCAAGCTAAGTTACAATTATGTACGGCTAGGCTATACTATGCAAGCTACGCTAGAGTATAATATGATAAGTTCTACTATTTTAGGGAATCGTAGGTCTTTTCATCTGTACAATTCCAAAAAGGAAGTCTGAGAAAAAGTTAAGGGCGGTCATTGTAATTAAAAAAATAATATATATATATATATATATATATATATATATATATATATATATATATATATATATATATATATATATTAATAAAATTTAGTTCTGCTTCTTAATAATTAAAGTTATTAGAAAGTTGTAACTTTCTAGTCTCGGGCGACTCTGCATCTCAGTATGTCGGTCCTGTTTTGATTTTTTTTAAATAATATTGTAAAAATTCACCGATTATAACGAAATTTAAAACCCTTATGTTGTTTACATTCTCTTTCGAATGATACAATTTCCAAAGTCCTCCTAGGGTTAGCTCGGGAATTATATTGTTTTGGCTATAACATCATAACTATCCGGCAGATTCTAACGAAATTACAAACCCTTATGTTGTTTTACATTATATTTCGAAAGATATAATTGCCAAAGTCCTCCCATGATTAGCCAGGGAATTATTTTTTTTGGCAATAACATTATAACTATTCGGCCGATTCTAAGAAAATTTGAAATCCTCAAGTTGTTTAAATTCTCTTTCGAATGATAGAAATGTCAAGGTCCTCCTAAAGTTACTCCGGTCATTATTGAAAGTCGTAAGTACATAAATTCGAATAAGTGAGAGCACGAAACCTTTTGGTCAGAAGACCTTGTTTTTACTACAACATGGATTTTTTTAGGATTCCTGTTGATGGTAAGAAGGATCCCCATATGATAACTACATGGTACCTGGACTGGGTTCATGTATTAATTAAACGACAGCTGACGATTGGCCAGCCATATGTCTGGTTTCGTAGCGCTTCTTCCTCTGAAAGAGGTGGAAAAGTCCAGTCCTATTCGCTTAACAATATTTCTGAACAGCATAGTGTCTAGGCACTTTCCAATTCAAATGAAGTTTCTGTGCCGGATTCTAGACATCTGGCGTTCAGATGAACCATTTATATAGTGGGGGCTCTTCTCCCAAATAGGCGAGAGAGAGAATGTAATGCTAAATAACCTCTCCTTGGCGGCTGATACCCGGCGGATATGACAAGCTTTCCAAAGTCGCATCGACCTCTTCCCGAAATAGGATTTTCGAGATTTTGGATTTTTTTTGTATATGAGCCCATTTTCAATCGCAACAGTGGCACCCTCATACCACTCTTGTGAGAAATTTGTGTTTAATACATCGTAATTCCAGATTTTAATTTTAGTATTATGTGTGTTTATTCCCAGTTCTGAAATTAAGAAATTATCTGCATCAATTTATCTGAATTTGTTTTAGTAAAAGAGTCCTTTTGTATCCTCCAGTCGTTGGTGTTAATTCCAGAATTTTTAATGCGTTCCTCTGCATGATGAGATGTAATTATTGATGTTTTTTTATTCTTCTTTTCCTTTTTTGCCCCCGTGGACGCTTTAGTGTGCTCAGGCTTTTCATTTTTCGGAGGAAGGCTAAAAGTCTTTGATTGGCTCTTCGTCACTCGTTACGAGTGCATGGTTCCTCGTCACTGTCCAAAAAGGTAGCTTTTTCTTTGTCTTCTTCCTCCCCTTCGAATTGCTTCGATGTGGGCGCTTCGAGAACAGACTTAATCTGGTTGCTACCTCTGAACACTGTTTCTTTAAAGATTTTTCAACATTCTGGGAGAGTAGGTATTTTGACTGAAGGCAGGTTATTTTCCTTCAGTAATACGCTTTGCACCTCGTTATAGCAGCCAGGCTTGACTGCATTAGCAACATTTGCGTACGTTATTTTTGCACTTAGGTGGCTTGTGATGCTGGATTCTGACGGTTATACCCTCGTAGGTTCGAATTTTTTGGCGGCGTTCGCGTAGGTTATTTTCTTTGCCTTCTTTTGTTTTTCTTCCTTTCCTCTTAATGATCTCTTTGCGTTTGGGGCAGTTCAGGGCAAGGGTCCTGTGATCCCCTTTACAGTTGAGACACTTCTTCGCACGTTCACACGTTCACATTCATCAAAGCTGTGGCCTTCTGTGACGCCTTCACTGCACCATAGTTTTTCTTTCTCGGGGTAGGTCGCTGTGGTGTGATTTTCAATCTCATGGCATACAAATTACATTTGTATGGTATTGAATCTCTTTTGCTCTGGTATTCTCATGTAGAATACCAGATCACTCGACAGTTTGATTCCGCTTGTAGGGGGATCGTGGGAGGGGGTCTTTACTTCGAGCTCAATGGTCGTTAGGATTTCAGCTTTTTCTTCTGAATAGGAACCGGTCCACGTCCTTGGGTCCGCCGAAAATTGCTATGAAGCCCGAAGAGACTTCGATTAATTTGACGAGGGCCACTTTTAGATTGGCGAAGTGTTTCACATAACTTGTTCTATTCCGGTTCCTTTGATCCTGCAATGGTGCTGAGGGAAACCCTCTTAGTGAAGGTCTTCATGGTCTTCCTTATGCTTATACTATGTCCTCTTGGCTTACCTTCTCTTCTGAAAACAAAGTCCAATTATTTTGTATTTTGTTGACGTGAAAAGGGTGGTAAAGGAGTTAGCAGTTTAGGTCTGTCTGTTCCGAAAAGTTGATGTGGACGCTCTGGTCCATTTTCCATTTTTCCTCCGCTCGGATGCTGCAAGGATGATGGTGATGATGGATAGGATAGGTCCCGAATGGGTGCCTCGAAATGAGTGACTAATGGTAGACTCGATGTAAGTAGCGACCGAATCAACTGTCATTACCTTTTTACCACCCCCTTTCGGGTACTTACGCGATAACCGCTTCCAACTACATAGAGACAGGTGTTATTGTCTTCTATGATTCTGGCCTGGTCCTTTTGATATAAGGATTTCTCCTCAACCTGAGACTTGCAGTTAAGGCCCAGTTTCGAGAAATTTTCTGACTGCCTCTTCCGCTGTGGGCTAATCCTCAAAATAGTTTTCACGTAAGCCCTTAATAATGTCAGACCAATTGGCAGGCATAGTTAAGACTAAATTAATAAATGGCAGACATCCGAGGCAGGTTCGAATACTCGGCATTCAGCTTTACAGTCATTTTTCTTGGACTACAAGTAAAGAGATCATAATTACGCAGTGTTCACCTTAATTTATCCTTTCTTAATTCAACGCCATTTGATTCCAGATCTTCCTGTAGCTCTCTAAGAGTAGCCTGTGCTTTATCGCATCCTGTTCTAGCAAGTATTTGACATCTAGGATCTGTTACCATCCGAGGGCGACTTGAACGATCGAAAGAATTAATTGAATTACGAGCCATTCAGTTGCGCATTAGAGTACCAAAGGAATTTAGAGGTACTTTAAGCTGTAAAAAGATCTTTCTGTACACAATCCCACTCTTATGATGGGCTACAATTCGTTCACAAAGATATTGACTGATTTGTTTGTTTCCCTATGGAAGATGTTGATGGTACGACTATCTTGTAAGGAATGAGACAGTAGCCTGATGGGATGGCGAAAGAAATATCCATCGCATTTAGTTTAATATATTCTACTATTCGGGAACAAATGAGTATTAGTTTTTAATGAGACATTTTGCAGATGTAACTTATTCATATGAATATGTTGTAATGTTTTTCGTTGTAAAATTTTAATATTGTTCTTATAAAGTTATTCTTGTTCACCATTTTGATTTTCATATTGTTGTATTGTATTTATTGAATAAAGTTACACCTGCGTTGTAAATTTCATTAGCTTGTGCTAACTAAAGATATCTACCGAACCACCAATTAACCTATACCAATTAAGAACTAACAGATTTACATATTTTGTTTTGTTTTTTTAGTCTAAGGAGATACATTAGCCAATTATTAACAGCCTTAGCCAGCCTAAGCAGATAAAAAATTGAAATTAGTAATAGCCTCGCCCTCTTACAGTAAACATGAAAAGTTCAAGGGTGCGCTTATCATCTAAGCAACCCAAATCGATACTAAGTTCGCATTTTGAAGTTGAGAAGATTCAACAACAATGGAGAGAACATTTTAGAACTAATCCTACAACTCGAATTGCCATTTTCCTTATCTGTGAGAAAACAACAGTACACATTAATCCGCAAGATGTGCACCATCAAGCGACTGGGATTCCAAAGACATCAACAGATGCTCATATATAAAATTAAGTGGTACAGTTATTCAACCCATCAACGAGAAAATTTGTTACACAATGTACTTGTAATAAGGAAAATTAAGGGAAGAATGATAAAGAGAAGAACGATAATGAGAATGATCCGGATCGCAGAATCTAATTTTACGAAAGGTTAGGTGTAACAAATAGATGGTGGCCAATTTTCGGACAAAATTATATTGTCTGTTATGTCTACATTAAAGATAAATTGTACAATTTAGAGTCATAATTTCACATATTGGTCACAAAACAATTCACACATATATAGGAACGAAGTACTTTGCATCGAAAGCCTGGGTCGGTCCATTCCTTTTCAATTGTACAGTTACCGGTCTTAATTACCTCAAAATGCTTTGGTGAAGAGGTTTTCCTCCAATTCACAAGATGGAGTACCTTCCAATTTTCCCACGTTCACTGATGTGATCGCACTTGATTTTTATGAGGTAATTTGAAAAATACAGTAGAAAACCTAACTTGAGCAATAAATTAAAGAGCACGATTGAACTAACTTTGTTGTATTGAAGTCAATAGTCGAATGTTCAAACCCCTACTTGTGTAAATCAAATTTAACTACCTATCTAATATTTTGATGTATATTCACATAAAAAATAAAGATCACTTGAATAATTTGCAAGGTTCGCCATTTTGATGTTTAAAAAAAAGAAGTATACATTGTTTTGGGAAACACTGTATATATTTCATCATCCGCTTGTTTTGTTCATAGGCCGGACAGACACCATTTTAAGAACTTATCTCTAATTTCATCACATGAGTTTGCTCCTCTAGTTTCTACGAAAAAGAGTTTCATTTTAGTTATCTTACAGAGTTAAAATTATTATTATCAGGTTGTTAAACATATATAAAGCTGGGAATAATATTAAAAAGATTTAGCGAAGTTATCTGAACGCAAAAACCAAAAAATATAAAAGAAACGCAAATAATGGCAAGCAAATCGAGAATCGAACAAGATAAAGTTTAAAAATTAATGAAGTTCCATGTTAGGAGTCGCCAACAGAATCCAAAACATACATTGTTTCTGCTCCTGCTAAACCTTAGCATTTTAAAGATTTAACCAAACCAGATTGTCTTAGGGTGACCGTAAAGTGGGCACGCCAGAGAATCGGGATACAGATCCCAATAAATAAAATGAGGCCTAGTGTACCAAACGGGTGGCTGGGATACAAATTCCTCGACAAGTACGAGAGTGATTGCTTCCAGAGAAAATGGGAGAGTGCAATTATCCGGGAGACTCATGTAAAGCCCAATTAACTGGAGGCTTTAATACGGTGAGTAAACGGGGCACTTCAAAGTTGAACTGGCAAGATTCCTTCTTCCTTAACTTCGCTTAGAAATGAGCGAGGGAATACTCCAGTCACTGAACGAAGTCGATCACCGAGTGATCGATGCCTGTCTGTGTCTATCTTCTGTCGGCGGGAACCCTGGCCTTAGATACGAGAAAGGCCGGGTAGAGGTGACGCGTCGCGTTCGTAGATGGAAGCTGTTGGGAGGCTAAGCAAGGTGTACAATATTGTACGTGGCTGCTAACCAAGACAGGGTTGCATGGTACTAATTTCACAAGCTTTTCTTGAAGTATTTATACTGCCTCGACGGAAGCGAGTCGCCGAGAGACCCCGAAAGGGGAACGAGTATCTTATTAGGCTTGGCGCGCAAGGGGGGGGGAAGAGTCTCGGCGGCCTCACAGCTTACCGCAAATGTCTTTGGCGCCGTGGATCTGGCACTAATTAGACGGTGCAACGGCGAGGAATGGTACCTAAACGGATTAAGCGCTCCCACGAAAATCTCACGGCTCCCTTGGGGCTGTCTAGCCGTGCAGGTGTATCTTCTCAGGCGCCACAAGTAGAAATTGGGTTCTAGGGTAAGCGGTAAACCTTCTCTCTCTGACATCTCCTTCCCTCCCAAGATGGAGCTTCCGAAGGAAGTGACATCATATTAATATAGGGTAACTACAAGAATAAGTTTCCAAGAGAGACACAATTACAAAAGGGATGATGCTGGGTACTCTGCACAAAAATAAGTCAAATATAGGGGACTCGGGAAATGCTCAGTATTCTCATTACCATACATGTCGTGGTATGACATTACATTATATCAATACCATATTATTATCTATTGGGGAGGGACCAATAACTTAAAGAAAACCGACAAGGGATGGAACGCCACGAGTTTCGACGCGCGGAACAGTTAGAAAGAGTGCAACCAGGTCAGGTAAAATTTGGGCAATGGCAAAGCTCAAGGTTATTTAAAGAGGCATGTACAAAAATATAATTTTATTTACATAAAATAAGAGAATTAATGGGCAAATTTACATTGTAAACGAGGGGGCAATTGCTGAGTTATGCATCAGACTATGAAGTTAAAAATTAATGTATTATAGAAGGCGACTATTCAAATGGGGAGGATTAACTCAATTTGGTTGATAAAGGGGTAGAGGGGTTAGCTTACGGAGGATTCCACGTGAGACGTCATGGTAAGGCTTCACGGATGTCTTCTGCAGGCAATGAACGTGATGGCGAGGGCGCTCGGAGCTTCTAAGCGGGAAGTTAACGTGATGAAGGTTCTCCAAAAGAGTGGGGTGGGGCGGTAACGTCCGGTCCAGGGAAGAGTATTTCGGCTACCTGAAAACGAGGGGTGAACGAGGAGGGCTTCAACAGGAGTTGATGAGTGGAGTCGGAAAAATCGCTCGGTGGCGATCATCAAATGGAATTACCTCACTGGCTAGGTTAATTCCAAGACACAAAAGTTCACCTGGCACTTTGCTTTATTGTTAGCACCTGAGTTGGAACTAGGGGAATCTTCTTGGGCCCGGGCGAGACTCCTCAACTCTGTGTCTCCCACATGGAAGACGAGCCCTATATATCTCCGATGCTCCTCCCGCGGGGGTGGAAGAAACAGCACTACTCTCGAATGGCCTCGAATCTTCACGCCGAGGCGATTCTAACCCGCGTAAAGGTGGTCCGTGGTGGACGCGGTTTGAGGCTACCTCTTGTGGATGGGGGAGGGGGAAGGCTTACCAATTTAAGCCTAACCAAATTCTAGAATATTCTCCAGCGCATGGACATCACTTCCGTGCTGGAAAATAAATTCCTCGTGGAATTCCCCCACAGAACACATCAAGAAAAAAATAATAATTACCATTAATAATACAATAAGGCAGACATAATAGTTATCAATATCCGGGGTCAACATAGATTCGTTAACCAGGGGCTTACATACAAGGATATTTCAAAAAAAGAAAAGAAAGATCCCACAATACACAAGAGCTACATACGAAGAGGGTAACTCATCCAAGATATATACACAATAATAAAAAAAATACTGTCACATATTCTTATAAGGAATTACACAAAACTACAAAAAATATTCAGGAATAAATACAAAAGTGATCCATTTAACGTTACATTATTGGGAAATTACTCTGGAGACAAATCCAGAGGATTTCTGCTTAGGTTGTCAGCCAGCCAATTTTCGGAATCCTTTATATATACAATTTTAAATTGGAAGTATTGGACAGAGAGACTCCACCTCATGAGGTGACTATTATTGTTCTTAACGTTCCGTAGGTGAGAGAGGGGTTTATGGTCAGTCTCGATAATAAATTCTTCACCTAAGAGAAACACTTTGAACTTGTTGATGCTCCAGACGATGGCAAGAGCTTTTTGTTCGATTAACACATAGTTTTTTTTCGCTGGGAAGGCGTTAAAAGCTCGCAAACGCGATGGGGAATAATTCGCCATGGTCAGCATAATGGACGAGAACTCAACCTATGTCATCGTTACTCGCGTCAGTCCGTATGCCAAAAGTTTTAAGGGGGCCGGGTAAGCGAAGGATCGGTGCTGAAGCTAACTTCCCTTTAAGCTGGTCAAAGCTAGCGATCAAACGGGGTGTCCAGACGAGGCACTCGGGGGGGGGGGAAGGGGGGCTTTTTCTTGAGGAGATCACACCGGGGTGGGGCGATAGATGCGAAGTTTACAATGAAACGTCGGTAGAAGGAGGCGGGCCCCATGAATGATCTCAACTGCTCATTTGTTACAGGCAGTGGCATTTCGACAATTGCCTTGATTTTATCAGCTTAGTGAACCAAAGAGTCGTTCTTTATGTGAAAACCGAAATAGGCAATAGTGCGAAAGGCGAAGTGTCACTTGTTGTGGCAAACCGTGATGTTCCCGGAGGCGGCAAAGGAGGGCACGGAGGGTAGCCAGATGGGAGTTTCATTCCTGGATCGCCTCGTATATGTTGTCGTAGTAGAAGGTGACGTGGGGCTACCCATCCAATATTCTCCTCATTATTCGGTTATAATTGCTACATGCTGTCACCAACCCGAAAGGAAGTCACCGAAATTGCATCAAGCCATGGTCGGTGGGAAAGGCCGTGTACTGCTTTACCTCTTTCTTCAATGGAATATGGTAAAAGGCCTTAAACAGATCTAATTCGGTAATGAATTTGGCCTTCTTGAACATGTGCAAATTCTAATCGACGAGGGGAATCCGATCGGTGTCAAACATGGTGATGGTGTTTAACTTCCGGAATTCAATGCACATCCGGTAAGAATTGTCCGTTTTGGTCACCATGACGACTGGGTAACAATACTCCAAAACCAAGGGCTTTATAATAGCCATTTTCAATAGTTTTCTACCTCCTCATTGAACGCTTTTCTAAAGTCAACAGGAAGGAAATACGGTTCGAACAGACAGGTTCCTGGGTGGTAAGCCGAATATTGTGTTCGAACTTGGTAGCACAAGCAGGGGTATCCGAGATTACATCGGTGAATTGGCTGAGTAGCTCGTGTAACTGGGTCTTCTGGGAATAGGAAACTGAGGGTTTATACTTAACTCGGTCGATTGGAAATTGCAAGTATCTAGCAAGACGTGAAAAGGATATTCCGCGTCTTGTTCCACGCAGGCGACTAGTACCACTTGTACCACGACTAAGGGGTCAGGTGGGTAGCTGGACTCCAAGGCGGATACTTCTTCCAGGGCCACAAGTTGATTGGCACAAGCGCGTCAATGGTACTTTTTAAGCATGTTGACGTGGAATAGCTTGGTGCCAGATGGGTTTGGATCAAGTAGTCAACGGGGCTGCGCCTCTCGATCACTGGGAAGGTGCCATTCCATTTGCTCAAAGGCTGGTTGTTCTCTGTGGGGAGTAGTAAAATTACTTCGTCCCCGGGTTTAAATTTTCTTTTTTGGGACTTACAGTCGAAGTAGGTTTTATACTTGCCCAAGTTTTTCTCGACGTTCGGATGTGCGATCTCTGTGCACTTTCCTAACCTCTGCCTTAGGTCTAGTAGGTAAGCGTAGGAGGATTGAATCTTCTGTTATAATTTCGAAATGGAGAAGAGCTCCTTTAGAATGTTGAAGAGCCTTCTAACATTACGTCCATACACAAGCTAAAATGGGGCAAAACCAAAGGTGCGATGGGGCATTTCCCGGTTGGCAGAAAGGGCTATCGGCAAGAAACGTTGCCATTATTGTGTTGTTCAGCGCACTTTCTTGAGGATGGATCTGAGGGAGCCATTTAGCCTCTCACACATCGCGTTACCAATTGGGTGAAAAGGGTGGTAAAAAGGGATTTTATCATCAGGAGCTTGCCGACGTACTCTTTTAGTTTCGACGTGAATTGGCGGCCACGAATTAAAGATTTACCTTAACCAGAATGCAATATTTATCGCAAAGAGATTTAAAGATTTAATCTAAAACATTTTAAAATTTTACTCAAATAGATTTTATTCATTTTGACCAACAAAATTTAAATATCTATTCTACTAGCTTTTAAGATTTAACCAATAGATTTAAAGATTTAAGCTCCAAGATTTTAAGAACTAAACGAACCAGTTTCGAAAATTCAGGCCAGCTATATTTTAATATCTAACCAGACTAGATTTCAAGAAAAATCCTCCAGATTTAAAGACTTAACCCGAGCAGATTTTAAGATTTACTTGAACTAGATTTATAGATTTTGCCAAGCCAAGTTTCAAAATTTAACCACACCATATTTAAAGATTTAACCTAACTAGATTTTAAGATTTATACAAACAGATTGAAAGATTTGCCCTAATAATTGTCAAGATCTATCGCAAACATATTTTAAGATTTAATCCTTCAGATTTAAAGATATAACAGAATCATATTCAAAGATATAACCAGGCCAGATTCTAAAGTCTTACCCAAACAGATTTAAAGATTTACTCGCCAAGAGTTTAAGAGTTAACCAAAAGATTTAATCATTTAACCCAACAAGATTTAACCAGTTAACCCAACCCGGTTCAAAGTTTTGCCCGATTAGATTTAAAGATTTACCACAACAATATTTACAGATCTTACACGTAAAGCTTTTAAGAAAGAATCATTCAGATTCTAAAATTTAATCCAAGCAGATTTACTGATTTAATCCAACTAGATTTAAAGAATTTATTCAAAGTAGATTAAAAGATTTAACCCGACATGATTTAAAGCTTTAGGCCTATACGATTTAAATTTTTTGCATAAAAGATATGTAGATTTAGATACTATTTACCCAAACATATTTAAAGAATAAGGGTAACACTTCTGAAACCTTAAATACTACGATTTAAAGATTGAACACAATCAGAATTAACGAAAAAGCTTCAACAAATTCAAATATTTAACCCAACCATATTTAAATATTTATCTCGACCAGATTTAAAGAGTTAGCCTAAGCATATTTAAAGTTTTACCGCATCCAGATTTAAAGACAACGCAAACATATTTAAAGGTTGAACATGAACGGGTTTTTTTTTAAAATAACCTACTAGATTACTAGATTTAAAGATTTTTCCCAAACAGTTTAAAATACAACGCAACTAGATTTAAAGAATTAACTCAAGTTTTAAACATTTAAATCTACCAATTTTTAAATTTAGGCCAACTAGATTTAAAGATTTAGCCCAACCAGATTTAAAGTTTAACCCAAACAGTTTTTCAGATTGAGCACAAAAGTTTTATAGATTTAACCTGACCAGATTTAAATCTTGTGGCTAACAGGATTTGAAGATATAGGCTAACCAATTTTCAAATATTAGTACAATATTTAACCAAACCAGATTTAAAGATTTTTTATCGGAACATTTAAAGATTTAGCCCAAAAATAATTCAAGCTTTAGCACAATCAAATTTAGATATTTAGCCATACAAGATTTAAAGATTTTTTGTAAAATATATGAAGATTTAGACGCTATTTACCCAACCATATTTAAAAATTAAGGCTAACACTTTTGAAACCTTACGACAACACGATGTAAATATCTAAACAAACTAGATTTAAAGAAATAGCCTCACCATATGTAAATATTTAGCTCGACCAGATTTAAATATTTATCCCGAACAAATTTAACGATTTAACCAAGCAGAGTTTATGATTTAAGCTAAGCATATTTAAAGATTTCACGCAACTAGAATTATAGAAAATTTAACCGACAAGAGGCTCAAGAACAGGAAAAGCAGAAAAAACGACTTCGTTCAGGCAGAACTCAAGTTGCCAACCGTTTTGATATGAGAAAGGCCTGAGAAACTGCTCCGACGCTCAAATGACTGCGCTCGTAAAGAAGAACATCTCTGTAGCCACATTGTCCATGGCCCTCAAGGAGAAAGACGGCAGAAGATTGAGGATGCATAGAAATGCCGCTGCTTTGTAACCATATGATAGAACAACGGCGGTGGGGTAATCTTCGCCTTCTGAACGACTTGAAGAGTCATGGCAATCTAATTCTCAATTTTTTCTGATGAAAAAAAATCCTCCCGGTCGATCCTATGATTAAATAACAGAATGACAGCGTGGTAAGCTTCGGCCTAGACGTTTTCGAGAAGCATCCACCCTTCATGACCAAGAATGGCTTCGTGGCTTCAAATGGCTAAATGGTGAGGCTGATATGGTTCACGGCCGGTAAGAGGAATATTTTTGCCACAACAGTCCTGTCTTGGGTGAGAAAGATCGCGAAAAATGTGGAATACGTCTTTCTTCAGAACCGTGCTCCGGCCACACGACCAAGACCGTATAAGAGTGATTGGAGTCCCTGTTTAGAGATTTGAGACTATCAGATTTAAGGATTTAACTCAACCAGTTTTAAGATTTAACCAAAACAGAATTAAATATTTAGCTAAACTAATTTAAAGAGTTAGTACTTCCAGATCAATACATTAAGCCCAACCAGATGATTTAAAGATTTATCGTAGCCATATATAAAGATTAAGCAGAAAAAGTGATAATAATTTAGCACGTCTAGTTTTAAATATTTGCCAAACAAATTCTAAAGATTTAATACTAAGTGATTTAAAGTTTAACTCTACAAGATTTCAAGATTTAGCTAGGATAGATTAAAAGATTTGCCCAACCAGTTTTAAAGATCTAACTCGAACAAAATTAAAGATATAACCAATCAAATTTTAAGGCTAAACCGAAGCAGATTTAAAGATACATGCCGCCCAGATATGTAGATTTACCTTGACATTTAAAAAGTTTACCCAGCCCAATTTATATAACCAGATTAAAAAATTTACCTAACTCTTTTTAAAGATTTAACCCAGTCAGTTTTTAAGAACTTACCCGGCACAGTTTAAAGAGTTAGCCCATCCCGATTTAAATATTTAACCCGACCAGCTTTATAAATTAAACCCAACCAGATTTAAAGATTTAACCCGACCATTTTAAAAAAAATTAGATAACCAACTTTGAATATAGATTATAGATTTAACCAAACCAGATTTAAAGAATTAGCCTAACCATATTTAAACCTTTAACGCAACATGATTTAAAGATACAACGCAATCACATAGAGATTCAGCTCAACCAGATGTAAATGATTAAATCATTATTTTTTAATTATTAGCCAAACTTCAAGGAAATATTAAATTAATTAGTTTTAAATATTTATCCTAACTCGATTTACAGGTTTAGAGCAATTCGATTTAGAGGTTTAACGAACCCAGATTTAAAATGTAACACAATCATATTAAGATATTTATTTCGACCAAGTTTACAGACATAGCGCAATCCGGTATAAATATTGCAATAATTAATTTTAAAGATTTAGCACAAACACATGTAAATATTTGTAATAATTAGTTTTAAATATTTTGCCTAAACAAGTGTAAATATTTAAATAATTAGTTTGAAAAGTTATCCATAAGCATTTTTAAACATTTAGCACAATCTGATATATAGATTTAGCTCGACCAGTTTTAAAAATTTAGCCCTACTACATTTAAAGATTAAGCCCAAGCAATTTAAAGCTTTAACACAATCAGATGTGAAGATTTATTCTAACGAGATTTAAAGTTCAGCCCAACAAGATTTAAAGATTTTGATTAATATACTAGGAAAATATAGCCCCTCATAATTTAAAGATGTACCTTAGCCAGATATAAAGATTTAAAAAATCCACATTTAAAAAAATAAACTGCCAAATTTACATATTTAGCCCAACCTGATCTAAAGATTTAACACGACCAAATTTAAATCATTTTCATGATTTTCCCTAACCAGTTTTAAAATTTTAGCTCAACCAGATTTAAAGATTTTGTGAAAGCAGATTTAAAGATTTAGCCCAACTAGATTTAAAGATTTAGGCTAACCAACTTTAAAGATTTAGCACAACATTTAAAGATTTTACCTAACCATATTTAAGATTTAACCAATTAGCTTTAAGTATTTAACCCAAATAGCTTTAAAGATCTATGACAGATAAGTTTGAACATTACCCAAACAAGTTTTAAAGATTTAACTAAATTTAATAATATTTAACTTGAAAAGATTTAAAATTATGCTCAGATTGATTATAAATTTCACACACCAGATTTAAGGATTTGCTCCGATCAGATTTTAAGCTTTAACTGACCAGATTAAGCCTGAACAGATTTTAAGATTTTGACCTACAAGTGTTAAATATTTAGCAAGACCAATTTTGAATATTTATCCAACTAGATTGAAAGATCGAACGCTACCATATTTAAAGATTTAGCCCCACAAGATTTAAATATTTCGCAAGACCCATTTAAGATATACAGACAACCAGATTTAAAGATTTAATCATAAAAGATTTGAAGATTTAGCTAGTGCAGTTATAAAGATTTAAACGCACCAGCTTGAAAAAATTTAACATGACCTGATTTAAAGATCTAAACAGACGAATTTTACTAATTTTAGCCAACCATATTTAATCATTTAACCCAACCGGATTTAAAAAGTTCGCCTAACCAGTCCCAAGATTTAACACACAAGATTTAGTTATTTAACCTAATTAGATTTAAAGATTTGGCCTGAATATATTTAAATATACAGCCTGATTATATTAACTGATTTATTTCAAGCAGATTTTAAGGATTTTCCCGAGCAGATTTAAAGATTTCACCATAAAAGATTTAAAGATTCATCCCGAGAAGATTTATAGATTTCCCCATAACACATATCAAGATTTAGCTAATTAAATCTAACAGAATTAAAAATGTTTACCCGACCAGATTTAAAAATTTAACAGAACCATTTGAAAAATTGATTACAACCAGATTTACATATTTTGCATAACGAGTTTTGAATATTTACTAAAGTTTTAAGGGTATACTCCAACCATATTTAAAGACTTAACCTAACCAGATTTAAAGATTTCGGCCGACCATATTTAAATATTTAGCTCGCCCAGTTTTAAAAATTTGCCATACCATATTTATATATTTAACCGAACCTGATTTGAAGATTTGCAAAAACAGTTGTGGAGATTTAGCCTAACTAGATTTAACGCAACCAGATTTTAAGGTTTAATCAAACCCCAATGAAAGATTTAACCCTACGAGATTAAAATATTTTTCCAAACCAGATATTGAGATTTACTGCCAACTAAATTTGAATATTACCACGGCAAGATTTAAACATTTAACCAAAACAGATTTAAATATTGATACTGACTATATTGAAAGAATTAAGCCAAAGGATTTACAAACTTAACAGAACCAGAATTGAACTAGGTTTAAATATTTACTTGCACCAGATTTACAGATTTATCCCTACCATATTAAAAGATTTAGGTGCACCAGATTTAAAGATTAAGCACAACAAGATTTTAAGATTTACGCTAACAATATTAAAGATAATCAACCATATTTAAAAATTTAACGTGACTATATTTCAAGAGTTTCCTATACAAATTTAAAGAAAAACACAAAAGAGATTTAAAGATTTAGTTAGCACAAGACTATTTGAAAATTTGACCTATAAAGATTTGAGATTTAACCCGAAAAGTTTTAACGATTTAATCATAGCAGATTTAAAAAATAACCCTACTAAATTTATTTAAATATTTAGCTTGAAAAGATTTAAAGATAACGTATATAAAGATTTAAAGATTAAGAAAAAGATTCAAAGTTTAACCCGACCAAACTTTAAGATTTAGCACGAAATAAATTTAATATTTAGTATACCATATTTAAGGTTTGTTCTCACTATTTAAATTCAGAAAATGAAATTTGGCTCCTAAATGAATTTAATCTGCCATTTTTCAAAGAAATTTTTTCATGGCCGAAGATACGACGACAAACTATAGTTTAATCCACACCCAAAAGTGGTGGAAAAGAGGAATTATTCTCACACTCAACACCTGATACAAACTTGATATGTGTTTTAAGTGGTGAAAAACAGATAAAAACAACAAGAATATTTAGTCCCTTAAAAAAGAAAAAGGCCCTGACGAAAGGTACCGTACATTATATAGAGCTACATTTAAAATTATTGATATTGATTTTGAAAAGGAGGATGACATCTTTACAAACAACTTCGTGAAAGATGATGATTTAGTCCAAACTGTGAGCTACAATTGCTATAATTGATATCTTATTATAATTTTATATTTAAACAGAATCTTTGACTCTTATTAATAAGAAAACTCTTCAGACAGAATCTAATGAGAGAATTAAAGCATTTTATGCTTTGATTGTAAGACTTATCATAACTTCCCCAATCCATATCTAACCAAACTTAACCCAACCTAATGAAAAATACATAACAAAGCTTAATACTAGTTTAACACAGATTTACTCAAACTAATTTAAATTAGCATAAGCTTTACCTAACTTAACTCAAATTAAACTAACTTAGTTTAACTTAAGCTAATCTAGCCCTATCTAACTTAATTTAGATCCAACTAGATTTAAACTAACTTCCCAAAACTTGATTAAAATCTAACATTACCTAATCTAAATTCATCCAACATATCCAAACCTTTATTAACTTAACATAAACAACGTATCGCTAACATGACCCTAGCCAGTAAAATCAAAATAATTATTTTTAGAATTTTGATAAATGTGCAAAATGAACTCAATAAAATGACCTTCGGAGCCAAAAAAAAAGCTTAAGTAATACCAAATACAAAAAGCTCTCTTGTGGTCAAAACGGATTGCATTCGATCCCTTAAAATTGATCGAAGTTGGTCATTCTTCCAAAATCTGTTAAATAAACCATCTTTTTAAAGTTTGGATCAAAATACACTCGTTATTAGGTGCATGATGGTTTGAGATGAATAAATTAGATGCAAACACATTGGAATGCATAAGTATGAAAACATTGCTTCAGGGTTCCCGCTGGAGTAAAAATCCCTTGAACCTTCAATGAACTTTTTCCTTTCTGAGAGTTAAACATCATTTTGATCATTTTTTAAATTTCAGCAAAGAAAACTCGCTGAGTCTCAGGAAAGTTGCATACTCATCTGAGTCATTAGCTTTTGACCTCGAAAGAAATGTATTGTTCACAATTATTTATTTCTGAATTAGTATATTTAGACATATGTCATTTTATAAATGTTTCTTTCAGAAGCGATCCTCTATTTTACATCCATTACAAGAAAAACTATTAGGAGTATATTTTGGAAGTGTAAATTATAATTAATACTGGCCTGAGTATTTCAAGGAATTAATATCACTAATGCCTGTTATTCACTAAATAATAATTACCCTAAAATAAACCCTTGCAGCACACCAGTAGTAAACCAATTTAATTTTGTTGCAAGCCGTTAATTAGTTCTTAGTATTGCTTCAGTTAACCATGCTTTAATTCAGTATATTTCATCAGATACCATGCATGATCGTCATGTCAATGCCGGCGTTCAATGTCCTACCCAGAAATATTAGACCATTATATTTAATGCTTTTATAAAATATGCACTGACAGAAATTGTTATCATTAACAAACATTATGCAAGGAATTATTAATTAATCACGCTGCTTTCTAGATACAACATTCAAAGCTATGGTTGTTCAGATTCGCTGAGAAATGACGACTGGCTTCAGGTCGCTTCCTAACGTTTTCGAATTGGGCAACCACTCGCGAGACGCCCTATTTGATGAAGCGCCCCTTTGCACCTACGGTAATGACTGCATTGTGCCATAGACTGGTCGGTACATAAATTTCGTGTCCTGGTCTGGGGTGTTTTCACTGGTTACCTGAAAGAGCAGGGTTAATAGAGCTTTTCCCTTGTTCTCGGGATGGATTCATTTAATCAGACCTGTACAGTGGCTCACTTTTTGGAGGAGGCTGGCCTCCTCCCTTATATTGTACTTTTTTTGGGTGTTGGGTGCATTCTCGGGAGCAGAGGTAAATAAGCCTCTCCCCGATGCTGGAGAGTGTCGTTTCTACTTGTTTTTGTTCGTTTTTTTTAGTTGCTTCTTTTTCTATTTTGTCTTCTTTTGGTTTGCTTTTGTTGTTTCTTTCTGTTTTCGTTGGTATTCCATTTTTAAATAAATTGCCCCGGATCAGGCTCGTTTTGTTTGCGATCACTTATGCTCATTTTTGGCAGTTATCAGATGGGTGCAATTGAATTTCAAGGAATCAAGACGAGTAAAGTTGGAGGATAGGAAAACGCTGCTTCCGCCAGGGCGAACAATCCCGTACTCAACGCCAAACAAAAATCGAAGTTACCTGCGCCCTGAGATCAGCGCACCTTTTTCTCTTGAAGATTCAAATGAAGATACAAATGAAGCTGAGGCGAGACAAACGTAGCAAACTAGCAGATTAACAGAGAAAGGGAAAACCACTAGCGAAGTGAGAACCAAAATGGTAACTACTTTAGTCTATAGATAAAGTAAAAATAGTTGGCATTAAATAAATAAGAAGACTTTACAGGAAGAAACACCCCAAATTATCTTACATTATCGCAATTAGGTAATTTTTTATCACAGTATTCTTTCTAATATTAGCCAAAACGCTTGTTTGCGATAAAGTTCAGCCAATTCACCTTAAAGATTTAGAAAACAAACTACTAAAACGCTTAGGTAGGATTTTTAACACATTGAGTATAAATAATGAAAGTAATTCCAAGTGATTTTAAAGAGAGGAATGTGCATCTGATTTTCAAAATAATTTTAAAGACTAAACATAAATTCTAAGACAATTTCTCTAAGTTCCGTTGTTAATAAGATCTTAAAGGTAAAATCGTTGATCACTTGTATTCGCAAAACTTAGTGATACTCACTCAGCAGGGTTTTCAGCGGTATGGCTCGTATTTAATAAATAATTGTTTTTTACGAAATTATCTCCAACTTAACTAAGCACAAATATGTCGATATAATTCAGCGTGTATTTTAAGTGTTTAATACTTTACTTCATAAAAGCTTTATAATGAAGTTAAAAGCAAATGGTAAGTTTAGTGGTAATTGAGATAAATAGATTGAGAACTGGTCAGCCGAACTCAAGGGGTGACTCTCATAAATTTGCCACTAGCGTTGTCCTTCAAGGATAAGTTCTTTGTTCATTGTTGTTTATACACTTTATTAACAATCTCTACAGGAAATTGATTGTGCTAAATTTAGTAATTGTTAAAGATACAAAATTGGAAAAAATGAGTAAAATATCGCTGTTATTTAGTAAATTTACAAAGTGACTAGAATAATTTAACGGAATGAAAAACCAAAGATGAATCTTTATCTATTTAAACGTAAGTTTCTTCTGTTTTACATGAAGAGGATTTCTTTTACTAAAGTCAAAATGATGCTTCCGCTATATATATATATATATATATATATATATATATATATATATATATATATATATATATATATATATATATATATATATATATATATATATATATATATATATATATATATATATATATATATATATATATATATATATATATATATATATATATATATATATATATATATATATATATATATATATATATATATATATATATATATATATATATATATATATATATATATATATATATATATATATATACATATATATATATATTATATTTATTATAAGGGGAGGAGGGCAAGGTCAGACCCAGGACCTTAGCTGGAGAGGGGGATATAGATTCTTAAACGAGTGCGTGCAGATTAATTCAACAAAGTGAGTGCAGTTGGCCGTAAGGTTTGCTTATGGGTCGCCTACTGGTTCTGGGTAGAGAAAGGTGAAGAACAAAAATATCTTTACTATTTACACACAAATACAATATACATATAAATATGACATATCGCACAGATGACCTGGATACTCGCGATGACAGTTATGGAGTTAAGGAATTTGGGGGACTGATTGACTCACGAGAGCATACAAGCTTCGGCTGACTAGCCGACGTAGACACGTACAAAGCTCGGGATGTCTGGGTACAAATTCACAAATGTCGTAGGCTCCACTTTAGGGTTTGAGACCTCGTAAGTCGACGGGGGAATGATGTTGATTACAAGGGAGGATTAAAATCCTAAGTTTAACATCGAGAATGACGTCTGAGAGAGTATTCGCACTGAAACGAAATCATAGGCAAACCGAAGAATCGCCAAAGGATTGGGGCTAACTTCCTTCGGGGTGAGGTGGGGGAGCTTCTTGTTTTCGTACTCCCGAGTGAAAGGAAAGGAGTCTAGTCGAGAACGTGAAGTGACTTATACTACGCGGTGGGCCTATACTGAATTTGGCATGGTTAGAGACAGGGTTTATATGTGGCCCAACAGGAAGCGCTCTACCGTAAGGGTTTCTCCATATAAGAGGCAACCGTGGGAAGGGCGATTCCAAGTGGGGCTTTTGATATCGCCCGAAGGGGTGGGGATGACGCTCTCGGTGGTCCAATCGTCTGCTTTATCGCCTCAAGTAGATGAAATCTCTCACGATCAGACTTGGCATTCTTCAACCCCTAGTGGGGCTCCTCGTTCCTCGTTGCGAAATATTCCCTTATTCCGACAATATATATATATATATATATATATATATATATATATATATATATATATATATATATATATATATATATATATATATATATCGTTAAAGCACAAGGAAAAGAAAAGTGGTATCACAACCCGGCAAAAGACAGGAAAAAATTAGGTGAACAATTAAATACTTAAGAAAGAAATTGGGAGATTTAGAAACGGATAAATTAGGGGAAACTATTTAAACCCCTATATGAAGGTGAATAAAGGAGTTGGATTCGAACCTGTGTCTTCATTTGCTCATCGCTATCAGAACCACAACGCTCAATGACTGATACACCCATCATCAACCCCGATAGATTGTTTCCTGCGTTTTATTTTTGTTTACGATTTGGTTCACCTTATATATTATGTGTTCCTTGCTTGGCTTCTTTATTACGTAGTTGAAAATGGCATTTTTAACTTTGCCGAAACTAGTCCGTTGGTTATAAATAAATCTTGTTTCAAATATTATAGTTTACCATTAACTTTCATATATATATATATATATATATATATATATATATATATATATATATATATATATATATATATATCGCTTATCATATCTCACTTTGCATATGCGGTTCAATTTTGGTCGCCTAATTTTTGAGAATAATTCTTAACATTGGAAAACGTTTGACATAGAACAAAGAAATTAATTCTCGAACTTCGAATAGAGACAATGAAGTAAGAAGGAAGGAATTTAATCCGCTTTCACTGAAAGGTCGTCATTTGGGCGGTTATCTCATTGAATTATTTAGAATAATAAACAACATTACAAATATGCAGCAGGAGTTACTGCTTGAGTTAGAGACCAAACAATAGAAAAAATATGTATTTCAAAAGCTGATGTGGGTCTTAGTTTATGTACTTGAAATACTGTTTTGGGTCATACCTCAAATGCTGGTGTGGATGATAGTTTATAAACCTCAAATACTCATGCATCTCAAGCACAGATGTGACTCATAGTTTATGCAAATTAAAGGCTTATGTGAAGTATAAAGAGCTGATGTTGTTCATACTTTATATACCTCAAAAGTTGATGTGAGCCAAAGTTTATGTATTCCAAATGCAGATGTTGATCATAGTTTATGTACCTTAAGAGCTGATGTTGGTCATTGTTTATGTACCTAAAACGCTGATATGGGTCATAATTTATGTACCTCTAGAGCTGAGGTGGGCACTATTTTATGTACCTCAAAAGTTGATGCGGTTCATATTTTATGTATCTCAAATGCTGCTGTACCCCAAGAGCTGATATGGGTAATAGTTTCCTTTCCTACAAAAGGTGTTGTGGGTCATAGTTTATGTATAGCAAACCCTGATGTTCATGGTTATAAACCGCAAGAGATAATATGGGTCAGGATCTTTGTAGCTCCACAGTTTATGTTAGTATTAGTTATTTACCTCGAGAGCTGATGTCATAGTTTATGTACCTCAAAACCTGATGTGGGTCATAGATTCTGCACCTCAAAACTGCTTCAATTTTCTTAGAATCCTCTCTTTTTGACTTCATAATCCCATGTAATTGATGGCAAATCATAGCAGATATTTTTTCTTTAATAGATCACATCTGGCGAATGTCAGATGTGAGCTATAGGATTAATCTATTTTTCTAAAATTACAACCCAACAACAAACACGAAGGAAAAAAGCAAAAAATCATGAACCACAATCGTAAAAGAAATAAAGCAACAACTAAGACTAGAAACAAGGTCAGCTACCTAAAAAAGTTGCGTGCCCTTACTCATTCTGATTTAAGACCTTACGACCTTTAAAATTACAATAATTCCTGGAGTAACCTTGGGAGGACCTTGTCAATTCTATCATTCGAAAGTGAATGTAAAGACCTTAAGGGTTTCAAATTTTGTTACAATCGACCGAATAGTTATGATGTTATTGCCAAAACAAATAATTCCTGGTGTAACCTTGGAAGGACTTTGGCAATTATATTATTTGAAAGAGAATGTAAAAGAATATAATGGTCAGAAATATCTTTAGAATCAGCCGAATATTTATGATGTCATTGCCAAAATATAATTCCCAGGCTGCTTTTTAATGGAATTTGAAGATGTGGTTGGTATTTTTAATATCACTTCATAAATTCAATCCTTTCCAGCTTGAGCATCAGCTATTTGTTCTTCATTTTCTTCAGGAGAGAAAATTATTTCATTTGATGGCATTGAAACATTGTCCTAGTTATAGTAAGCAACTCTTCTTCCTTCACCTTCTTGTCGTTTTCACTTATTGATTTGTTTATTTTACTCAAGTTAATCTAGAAAGAAAACCTGATGTGGTCCGAAAGAAGTATTCATTCTCTCTGACCTTTAATGAAAGCAAGTTCCTTTACAGAGATCTTCATCTCCATAGAAGATTTTAATTGATTTGAGTTTCATCTTTTCTACCAGGGCAGCCAAATTTACAGCCAAAAAAATTTAACACTTGCGCCTGAGGATATCAACAGGTTGTCTAGTTTTGTAATAAAGTGTCTTAGGCCTGTAGCTCTCCTCTCCCAATAAATATGTTTTTGGCCTGCTCCCAGTTCTTTTAGATCTGTTTAAGATTGTAACTCTTCAAATCACAACAGGGTTTAAAAAAGAACTGTTCCTTCGTTCCCACTTTTCAAGCACTTTATGGCAAATATCATTTGCAAGATTGTCTGCTGGGTAGTTTCTCCCATCCTCATTTCAGAACTACAACCAGAGTTTGGAATTGAGATGGCAACAACTCTGTTATTTTCAATTTAGGTGTTTAAATGTATGTATATCGCCAGTTTTGTCCTAATTGTAAAAGCAATTTTAGGTAAAATCCCAGTGGTAAGATGGTAGTACTGAAGGCCACGTAATCTTCAGTACACTGATGAATATGTTTTAAACGGTGAAGTAAGAAAAGATGTGAAATGGATATAATTATGAATATAATAATAGTCATTTAATTCCCCAAATGATAAAAATAAGTCAAAAGTTTTAAGTAGCTAACCAAGCAGAACTAAATTAGATTAAAATTTAAAAATAACTTTAGAATTCATAAATAGGGCTGCAAATTTGAGTACCCCTCATTTATGTAATTAGAACGTTGAAAAAATTGACACACACTAATAGCACAGTATTCCATAGTATAGCATAATATACAATAGCAGATTAGAGCATAGTATATCATCTAATATTATTGAATATCATTGTATAGCATTGCATAATATAGCATAGAATAGTATAACATAACATAGTATACCATAGCATAGTATAATATAGCACAGTATAACACAGCATAACAGAGAATAGTATAGCATAGCCTAAAATAGTATAATATAGCCACATACTTTAGTATAGCATAGAAGATAATAGCATAGTATTGCGTAATATTGCCTAGCATAGCGTAGTATTGTCTAGCATAGCATAGCCTAGTATAGCCTAGACTAGAATAATCTTAGATAGCTTAGCCTATTATAACCTAGGTTACCTATCCTATCCTAGCCTAATATAGTATTTCCTAGCATAGCCTAACCTAGCCTAGCCTAGCACTCCCTAGCCTATTATAATTTAGCCTACCATAACATAGCATAGTACAGTCCTGCCTAGCCTAGTATAGCTTAGTCTAGCCTAGCTTATTATAACCAGGCCTAGCATTAACTATCCTAGACAATTTTAGCCTATACTATCCTATTATAATCCTAGTCAAGCATAGCTTAGTAGTGTCTAGTTTAACATACTATATGCTATCCTAGCATTTTATAGCCTAAATTAGCCTAGTATATCTCACCCTTGCACATTATACCTTAGCATAGTATAGCCTAGCCTATAATTGCTTAGCGTAGTATAGCCTATTCTAGGTATGCCTAGCAGAGTATAGCATATTATAGCGTAGTCTATTCTAGTAGAGTATCGGCCGAATAGCTATGATGTTATACCCAAAACAAAATAATTCCCTCGCTCACCTTAGGAGGACCTTTTTCCTTATAGTCTTCGATAGAAAATGTAAAGCAACATAAGGAGATGAAAGCTCTTTAGAATCGACCGAATGGTTAGAATTTTATTACCCAAACAAAACAAAGCAAAACGGGGACCAACCGACCAACATAGTGAGCTGTAGAGTCGCTCGCGACTGGACTGGCACGCGACTAAAAACCAACCAGAAAATAATCATAGAATCCTTTTGCCGACCAAACATATGGAGGAAAATTAAATGAATAATTCGTCGCAGGATAAAAAAAAGCGTTTTCGTTTATATTTACGCTGGCATACTTAAGGGAATCAATTATTGGAAGGGTGCACTAATTAGTTTCTCCTTCATGCCACTCGGCTAATTTACCTTGACTTTTCATTTCTCCTAACTTCCTTCCTTCCTACTATCTTAAGTGGATTCTATAAGTGTTTATTTTGACATAGCTTATTCCTGTAATTAGCACCGTGTTATGGCTATCTAGGTGTATATATCTAATTTAACAGGGATCAGAACCTCAGGTCACTAAATACAAGAGACGAAAAGTTAAGCCAAAAAGGGATTCCACCCTGAGACTGAACATACCCTATTTTGGAAGAGCATCAGAGGAAGATAGGCCAATCGCCTCAGTCATGCTGGACTACACATCCCTTTTGGGTGCAGGTTCGGCCGACTAAATGCTGTGAGATAACTCAGGAGCTGCTGTTGTTTACTGAAGGAACCTGCTCTACCTCTTTGAACGAGATGTAAAAAATAACTAACAAAAATTTATTTCGCACATTTTCACTAAGAACTTTTCTTTGGTTATTAAATCTACTGACTACAATAAATCCAACAATAAAAAATTGGAATACAAATAAACTAATAAATCAAAAGGTAAATTATAGAACAGATATGTGCATATATTTGCTAGGAAACTAATATCCGCTTTCCTACCTCGATACACATCGGGTGATATTTCCTCCTGAGGTCCGCCTTCATGATTTACAGACTACTCAACTCCCCATTCCATGATGTCGACGTCTTTCACGTGACAAAATACACGAACTAACGGCTTTCTTACACCTTCTACTTCCTGATGGTGTATTACCTTAACAGGTGGAACTATGAGTGACCTCAGCAAGGAAGAGCATCGTGGGTTTCATCGGCCTATAGCGATTACCGCAATTTCTTTGTTTTGAATGGACATCGTTATTCTTATGTAATTTCAAGCTAGATTCAAGACGAGTAATTCCGCAGTGGGAGTTCACTATGTAATCTCTTAGAATTAGTACCTGGAAAAGGAGCACGACCAACCTGCCCATTAGGTTGACTTGAACTCTTTGACCTGACATGGGAAAGCTGGTGCACATCCTCCTGGTCCCTCTTAGTACCTTTTTTTATACGACTCTCTCTTCATCCGCTATTAAGTGGATGGTGTAGCCAGGGCTTCCACATCTGCTACAACTGAAACCTGAGAGACCAATATGGCTTCCTAATACGAGTACTTGTACGGGGTGTAAACTGTTACAACCGGTATCAGGGGAAATTTCACGTCTTCCCGGCCAGAGTTAAAAGGAGAAGGCTCTAGTTACTATCATGAATTTACTTCAACCTTTTGATGGGGACTGCAGAGGCTAGTACGCTTCATCCTTGTCCCTCCAATCACTCACGATATCTACCACTTTCCCGTCTCTGTTTTCTCTCGACTCAAAGATTTGCCGACCTAAGTCACAGTGTCTCGAGTGACAGGGACTTAAAGTGTCTTTAGCGTTGAGGCGCAAATAAAAAAAAGAACAATCTACGCCCTAATATCCCCTCACCACGCTTTTAATGAGATGATCATCTACATTCGGCCGTTCTCAGGTACATGATGATATACTGCTTATAACAGGTGTGCTTTACTGCTATGTTGGCTGCGAGGAAATTTAAACGTCTTGGGGTCGTCTTTCGATGTAGCACACAGATTTTCAGATCATGGCTGTCTTGTGGACAAATAGTACAAATAAGTAAAGAAATTCCTTTTATCGCAATGCATCTTCGTGTGGTCAATTTGGATCTGGGCCCCTTGATGATTAAACGTCCATTAGGCAACTTCTGTATGGTTTGCGTCGCAGCACAAGCAATAACATCACACTTTAACGTATCCAGGGTGAATACCTGAGAAGTCCGAAAATCCGAGATGAAATATTCAGGAGCGACTGAAGGCTAGATATAGCTCACCAACTCTTTATTTTCTTTTTATGGTAAAAATATTTTTATTTAACTGTTGAAAGATTTTAACAAAGTTTTAGACTACGTTTCCCAAAGCAAAATCTCGCTTAACACTTGAGTATTGGTGCACGAGGTAACGCCTCTGACTGGTGGAAGTTCTCCCCTCACAATACTTTTCCTTAGTAATCAGATTTCCTTTTTAGCACCTATGGAGCCGCCCTCTGGCAACTGCACCAAAGTAGGGGAGGTAGCCTCTCCTCCTTTGCATTTTTAGGCATCTTTCCGACCTTCTTTTAGCAGAAAGGGAGGATCCATGCCATTGTTGACGAATGTCACCAAGTCCGACCGAAGAGGGGTCAGCGGCCTCTACGAAGTTTGCGTTGCGCTCGGTTAAAAGATCTATTGCGATTTACACTTCACACTTTGTAATCTAAGGCCATTGGAGCTACCGCAAGCCCTATTCATTGTATATCTGACGCCATGGTTGCCTTGAGTAGAAGAATGTCAAGATTATTTTCTTCTGGTTTCCTGGACTTGTGTGGATTACGGCGAATGAGCGAGAAGTGGCCGACTGGACCAACCTTTCGCTCTTTCTCGCACCCACTATATGGGCGGAATACGCAGCAAATAGAGATGCCTCAAAAAAATGATAGAAGACAGACGGCAGGAACGTAAAGCTCACATCTGGCGACTGCCAGATGTGAGCTACAAGATTAATCTATTCTTCCAAAAAACAAACAAACAACAAAAACGAAACCAAAACAAAACAAATCACTAACCCCTAAACGAAAAATAAATAAAGCAACAACTAATACTAGAAAACACAACAAAAATGAAAAGCATGACTATGCGCCCGAAAGATTCCCCCCCCTCCTCTGTCTTCAGCCTGCACCTAAAGAGAAGACAATTAATGCACAAACCCAATAACAAAACAAAAAACAACTTAGATCAGAACAGTTTTAAGACTTGCTATGTGCGTATTTCTGCACACAGCCTCCAGGCACATTCATCCTGAACGCTTTTGGCATGAAACCACAGAGGATTCAAAGCACAAGATCACTTTGCAGGAAGAAGAATGTTTCAAATTGGGGTGGGGGGGACATAATTTTGTTTTATTCGATTTCGAAGAAAAATACTAACCAGGGTTTATCTCGCAGAATGTTATTAGGAGAGATATGTAAAAGAGTGGTGAAATTAGGGAGCGTGAAATTGTGGGAAAGACAGAAAATAGCAATCTTCCTACAAGCATTAGGAATGAGAAGTCAAATTGCCATCCTCAAAGCCAAGCGAGCCCTAATATTCCAGATGACAGCTAAATCATGTACGTTCGCTACAGTAGCACAAATTCTGGGTCTTTTGACAGTGATGACCCAAGATCAGACGTTTCATGTTCCTCCGGGTCTTACTGAAATGAGAATGATTATGATCCATCGGAAACTGGTTGCCATTTTTCGTTTTGTACTGGACAAATAGCTTTTAGAAATTTTGGATAGGAAATAGTCTATTTTTCTTTTTACAACTCTCTTTTCTAATTGAAGGGATCATGAAAAACCCGCTACGGTGGCAAATAGCTATTTTGGTACGGAAAAGGGCATAAATTTTTCGGGTAGCAGATATGCGGGGTTAACTTCTTTTTCTAATCGCCAAGATTACATCCAGAATATATGTAATAGGTTTTCCTAACTATAGCATTTATACTGTGCTTTACCAAGTAAATGTCGCGTCACTAGAACGACTAAACCAGTTATCCGCCGATTTCATGCAAATAAGAGATATCCCAAAGAACAGAAGAAAAATACTAAATAATGTCGAATCAAATACATAACTTAGAATAAAAATAAAGCAAAAATAACACTGAAGGTGAATCACTTTGGTGAGTCTGTTACACTCTGTATTCATGTGCATACACCGTAAATACTCGTAATTAAACGGTACTGTATCTTAAAACCTAGAATGTGTGAAAGATTTTAAGAGACATTTCGTTCTCAGTGACCTCGAATTAGCTAAGAGTGAGTTCATTTGTTTTCGAAGCATTTTGGCATTATATCCGTGTAATATCTCCAAAAGAGATATGAAACAAAGTGAAATAGTCTAAAACACAACCTAACTCTGCCCAATCCTTCTAAATTCAACCCTGGTGTTATTATATGTACCTCTATTCAACGATGAATTCATTATAAATTTAGAGATGTGCATCCTTATCAAAAGGAGAATGGCCTTCCAGTGCTACCTATTAAGGTTAGATTTAAACATCCACTTACATAATATTATGAAACAGGGTGTATCATCATAAATTATAAGCAAACTTATCATAACCTAATGTATTAAAAAAAAAACCATTAAAATATTTAATGGGGAGAAGGAAAGAAGGTGAAGTATTTTAAAACCTACGCTAACCATATTCAACTCAACCTAAACAAAGCTAAATGAAACCAAATCTAACTGTTTAAAAAAGATGATATATGTATTTTTCCAACCAAACTTTATTAAACCTTTACTTCATGGTTAGACAATTATTCATTAGAGAGTAAAAAAGTGGATGAAAGGGTTCAAAGTTATTGTGAAAAGGTCACCTTAATTATTAGGTTAATGAATGATTTGGATAATAAATTGGATTATCTACTGAGGATAAGACGAAAAAGACTTAAATTAAAAAGATCGAAAAGAAGAAAAGGAATGATGATCCTTCCTTGGGAAAGAATAAGCAAGAAATATGTGATAATGGCTCAAAATAGCCCCCTTTATTCCCCGTAGATAATGGCAAGCGATATAAAAGTACCAATTCAAGTGACAAGATGAGAACCGAGTAGAAACTTGAACCCAAATTAGCAAATAGAAGACAAAGAAAAATAGAATCATAAAAAGACGCACATAAACAACGATGGAGAAAAAGTACAATTTTTACTGGTCTCCACTCTCTTTCTTCTTAGCCCTTTCCGCAACGAAAAAACGCTTCCAATTCGAATTCCTTAGAAACCTGAAACAGTCAGGAAATCGATTTTCTTTTGAAACAAGTTAAAATAAAGCAAAAACGGAGCCGATGCCTGAGAAAGCAAAGGCCCAGGAGATGCAGCTTCAGCTCAATGAAGCCTTTAAAGTCCATTCAAACGTGATTGGAGATGAAATAATAAATTAGGAACTCTCAGAGCGTGGTTTAAATTTGTATAAATAAATTTCCTATAAAAAATTCAACCAGAAATACCTTTTGAAATGGGTAAAAAAACATCCCCCCTGTCCCAATAAAAATTATGTTTTTTTTCCAATTAAAACAAGTAAATACTGATAGAAGAGATGCAATAGGACCCATGGGCTGTTATACGCCACCCCTTTTCCCATTGGGGAAAATGTGTGTTTCATGGAATCTTGATGATTTGTACCTGGAATCTTCAAAGGCCTCATACCGTTCCCTCTCTTTCGAGTTGATGAGGTTTGTTGTAGCATTTTTTTTTAACTAGTTTTTACTGCGTTTTTAGCTTATTCACTTTTCACTTGTTTTTTCCTCTTGTTTTACCACTCTGAGATATACAAGGTGAGGGAGACAGAGGATGTTAATCAGCTAAATCTCTTCCACAATCCAGGGGCGTCGGTCCTATATGATTCTGTCTAAATAATCACTGTATTCTGTTTAGTTATTCCTAAATGGGTAAAATAATCCTCAATGGATTGAACGAACTTCCTTTTCGCTTTGATGAGCTTCTGGTCACATGCTGTTAGTGTGTGTTTGTCAGATGTGGAAGGCGTTAAATTGATGCGATAAACTGAAATCAACAAAGAGTGTAATTGAAAGAAGCTTTTTCTCTATTTTGTAGCAAAAGCAATTCGAGGCATTTATACATTTAAATTAAATTGAAAATGCCGTTAAGAGAAATTAAATGAAATTTAAAGCAATTATGCATCTAAAAGTAAGTTGCAATGTTGTTATTCGGCCTAGAAATGACAGTTGAAGCAATTAACCTTTTCCTTTTTTTAACAATAACATTACGTGGCTGTCAAAAACAATCTAATGCAATTTAATATTTAGGAGGAAACTTAACAAATTCTAAATAAAGCCTGTCAAAGAATACTAGGCTATTCTAATGATATAAAAAAATTAACAATGGGGTTAGGAATCCAGCGAAATAAATTCCTTTGCAATTGAACTAATTTTACATTATTTTGATGGGGAAATTTCCTCAAAAACTGCTCCTTACTCGATTTAAAAACAAAACAAAACAACATTTACCGAATATAATGGAAACTTTCCAAACACTTGCAGCCAGTATTAAAAGGAAGCTAAGTAGGTCTTGCAATTTATTGAAATATTTTTGTATCAATTAAATGAGACGATTTCACTAAAAGTTACCATCAATTTTATCGCTTTATCGCGGCGTTTAATAAAAAGAAGGATGAAATAAAATCAATTGAAAGAGAGAGTTCGCAAGTTTTATATTTAATATAATTTTGTTTTCCAATTTATCATTCAACTCGAAATATAGGGCTGATTTTGATTAACAATATATTTCGGTACATTGGGATTAGTAAGTCTTATTGAATCCTAAGTCCAATAAGAAGCGATAGTTTGAAGGGATTTTAGATTGAAAGCTATAGGTTAAAGAAGGGGCAGGCAACCTTTTTAGAGTGAGGGCCAGATGAAACTTTTGGAATCAGGCGGCGGGCTGAAATGACTAAAGAAATCCCCAAAGTGACTATGTATATACTAGAATACATTATACAAGAATTTTATTGAAAAACATACAAATGAGTGAGACGGCTTATTTTCCAAACTGTACTGACCACAAAACATAAATAATCTCAATGCGAAAGTCCAACGGACTCTGGCCGCTGGCGTCTGGCTGGATCGCAGAGTGAGGCGCTGAGTTGACAAACGTTATCTACCTGTGTAGCTGCAGATAATCGTATGCTCGCACTCATATCTCAGTAAGAATTCATCGCAGCGGAAAAACTCATGAGCATTTTTTGTTAAGAATTGCCTCCTCTACAACTTTGGTCTCTATGAAAATTTTCATATCTGTGAGGGAAATGTATGTTTGTCTCATTTTTTACTTATTTTCACTGCCAGACGTAAGACTCAATCACCTCTCACTCTACGAGTCTACTGAGACAGATGCTGTTTGGCAGAACTTTATTTTATTTTTTTGGCTGTAGCTTCGCGGGCCGGATTGCAATATTAATGCCGAGGAAGGTAGCTGGCCAGACGCTATGTCTTTGCTGGCCGGATCTCACCCACGGGCCGGAGGTTGCCCGCCCCTGAGTTAAAGGGATTTCAGATGGGAAGTAATAGGTTAAGGGATCTCAGATTAAAAGCGATAGGTTAAAATAATTTCCGATTGGAAGGGATAGGTTAAACAGATTTCAGATTAGAAGCGAGAATTTAAAAGGATTTTAGATTAGAAGAGATAAGTTAAAGAAATTTCAAAGTGGAAGCAATGAGTTTCAGGTATTTCAGATTAAGAAGGATATGTCAAAGGAATTACATATAGTAAGCGATAGCTTAAAGGGATTTCAGAATGATAGTGATAGGTTAAATTAATTTTACATTAGATGCGATAGATTAAAAGGATCTCAGATTGAAATTGATTGGTTAAACAGATTTCAGATTGAAATTGATAAGTTAAATCGATTTCAGATTCAAAGCGATACGTTAAAGGGATTTTAGTTGAGAATGCCAAAAACCTTTTCGTTCGAAACTTTCTACTATAATGATCCGGTTATTTTGTAGAAGAAATACTCGTACCTTTTTCTTAATTCGGTTTATATAATATTACAATTGGTGCTGTTAGTAGATAGCAAAAATTGATAACCAACACTGCATCATGTCCAGGGGGCTGTGCCAGGTAGTTGGCTTCCCTGGAAACCGCTATAATGCATTTCAAGAGACACCCTCATAGTCAGCTAGCTGACAACCTATTTAGCAAAGATTACGGTGGAAAATAATTTAAACATTTCCATTTCCTCTGATTTTAAGCAATCTGACTAAAAGCGATATCTTCAAAGGAATATTTCGGATGCATTAGAGTGGTTCCCTGAAAAGTCATCTACCTGGCGAGGAACGATGCGAGGCACCCAGGGCATGATGCACTGTCGGTTATCAATTTTTACTATCTACTAACCACACCATTTGTTTCGAGATTTCTTTAAAATTTCCAAACTTTACATTTCCCTATTTAAAAGCCAATTTCTTATTAGCTGAAAAATATGTTTAGCAACATCAGTTTAGATCTTTACTGTGCTTTATTTTTTACTCATTTCTACCTAGAATCATACTCCTACTCCTATAAGTGAATAAAAACTTGCAATAAGTTACACTCTTTATAAAAGAGATATTTATTGTTTGTCAACAAAGAGCTCAAATGGTTTAGGTATAATGTTATTAAACAATAAAATTTGAAACAAAATAAAAAATAGACTTGTCTTTAGTTCTGGATATTAGCCGATTTTCTCTCATTTAGTAGTGTTGTTGTATTTAAGTCAGTGAATTGCTCGATCGGATCTTTAAGGGTCCGAGGCGTTCGGTGAGGCTTCCTGTAAGTTGACGAACCAAAGCAAGATAAAGTAAAATAAAACGTGGCGTTGCAAAAGAAATTCCTTTTATTGTGTGGCTTACTTGATATCTGAATAACAGAATTTTATTCGGTGTATTTGTGCTGAGAGAATGATTGCTTTGGAGAGAAGCATTCGCCGATCGGGTGGCCCATCCCCACGGAGAACTCTGACCAGTATGCCACCAAGTGCTCCAATTTTCTGTAACAAATGTAGTTTAAGGCGATTGAAGTGGTTTCTTTATGGTGATAGCAGACTTGCTATGAATATGATGTCATTTTCTAAGGCCATAACTTTCCCTCAACCATGGAGAACATAAGAGTGCGATAGAAGGTAGATTACCCGATGTTTTCACCATATCAATAGATGTGTTTGACCAGATGTATTCGGGTTTCATTATGTCCGCTAAGTACTTTCTCTCAGGAACTGCAATTTGGATCCGCTACACCATTTAAGTAGTTCCCATCTCTTCCATTTTCCTAAGCTTTCAGGATTTTTTCAACATCTTTCATAACCTTTATGATCGAAGTTTTGACGCCATTTTTGCTTTTTAGTGCTACGCAAATAACAATTTTATTGATCGTACTTCTACGCAAATATAAAACACTTTAAAGAATTCTCTTGTCAGACATTTTTATCTCTCAATAATCCGAAGCTCATTATTATTTACCTGTCCAGTGAAAGTGCATTTTTTAGTAGTAAAGTACTAGAGCAGAAAGTAGCTAGGTAGATGAACTGGGAAATTATAGGGTTATAAAAGCCATTACCTTCTGTATTTAAAATATTAATTCTCTAAAAATAATCAAAGCAATTTCCTCTCACATGGCCACATAAAGTGATATTTCTTCACTATAGTTAAATAAAAACATTACTAAAGTTGCCTTTCTACGATTATTTGTGTGGATTTGTGTGGATCGGAGGATGATAAAAGGACTAATAGGTGATTTAGATACTACCAAGGCCTCCGGCCCTGATAATATTCATTCTAGGATACTTAAAGAAGGGGTAGAAAGTATCTCAATAGCTCTGGACAAGTTATATACTAGGTCATTGGAATATGGAGAAATACCCGATGATTGGAAGAGAGCGAATGTAGTCTCCATTTTCAACAAGGGTAGTAAAGAGGATCCAAATAACTTTAGAGCGGTTAGCCTAACTCCTGTAGTCTGTAAAATTCTTGAGAAAATAGTTAAAAAAGGGATTTGCCAACATCTAGAGAGGGAGGGGTTAATCAGCGATGCTCAGCATGGGTTTAGATCAGGTAGATCATGTTTTACTAACTTTCTAGACTTTCTGGAGTTTGTAACAGATCAAGTAGATAAGGGAGAGAATGTAGATATAATTTACTTAGAATTTAGTAAAGCATGCGATAAGGTACCACACAGGAGACTAGTTCATAAATTAAAAATGATTGGGATATGTGGGGGTGTTTCAAATTGGATAGCTGAGTGGCTGAAAGACAGGAAGCAAAGGGTAGTGCTAAATGGTGTAAAGTCAGAGTGGAGGGATGTTATCAGTGGGGTTCCTCAGGGATCAGTTCTCAGTCCATTATTATTTGTCATCTATATAAACGATCTTGGGGAGGCAGTTAATAATAAAGTGTCAATTTTTGCGGATGATACCAAATTAGCAGCTGTAGTTAAAGATATTGATGATAATTTTAAAGTGCAGGGGGACTTAAATAAATTGTTATCCTGGGCAAATAAGTGGCAAATGACTTTCAACCTTGATAAGTGCAAAGTTATTAACATGGGAAAAGATAATAGAGAATTTAACTATGAAATGGATGGGCATTGGCTGAGCTCAGTAGAGGATGAGAAAGATCTAGGAGTAGTAATAGATAAGTCATTAAGGTTTTCTAAGCAGTGTATTGAAGCAAGAAATAGGGCAAATAGAGTGCTGGGTTTTATTAAGAGAAATGTCAGTTACAAAAGTAAGGGGGTTATTCTTAAACTCTATAACTCTTATGTTAGGCTACATCTAGAGTACTGTATACAGGCATGGTCCCCACATTTTAGACACGATATTAACCTTCTTGAGTCAGTGCAGCGGAGGGCAACAAAGATTATTCCTTTCCTGAGGCACCTTGAATATGAAGATAGACTGAGGGTATTAAATATGTTCTCGTTCAAAAGGAGGTGTGTGAGAGGGGATATGATTGAGCTGTTTAAAATTTTTTCCGGGATAGATAAATTGGATGTTAGCAAGTTTTTTGAGTTAGATGATGGAAATCGGACTAGAGGTCACCACTTGAAAATTAAAAAGCAAGGGTGTAGGTTGGATTTAAGAAAATATTTTTTCACCAATAGAGTGGTAGACTTCTGGAACAAATTGCCGCAGAGGGTAGTAGGTAGTCCAAATCTAAATATATTTAAGAGTAGGTTGTATGAGTTTATGGGAAGGGAAGGTTGTGATGGTTCCTAAGTTTTGTATATATTAATATTGTTTGTATATATCTATAGCTGCATGATTTAGTTCTTGACAAGCCTTGATTGGTGATACCCTTGTTTCTGGATGCAATCCTCTGGATGTATTTTTCCTGGGAGTTTGGGTGCCTTGAAAAAGAGGCCACTTGACTCGGATGACCTATGATGAGCCCTTGTGGCTTTTGTCATCCGTTATATTATATTGTGGGGGACTTTGATTTTGTCTTCCCCTGGTGATGGTGCTTTTTGTGGGTGGGTTTTGACGGAGTCGGATGACCTTTGATAGGCCCTTGTGGCTTTTGTCATCCGTGTAATTATGTTATGTTATGTTATTAATCCATTAGCGAGCAGCTAAGACAAAATGGTACCTGGAAATGGTACTCCCCAAAACCCTGTAACTCATGTACTTATGAATTTCGTGTGAGGCGAGCAAGTCTACGGCTCGATTTGAATATGGGCAGAGTTGAGTCTGTTTCTCCAATGGCAGTGGGTGTTAATGTCTGCGTTGCTGATGACAAAGTGTTTTTTAGGTTATGTTGAGAAGCACGCGCATTATAGCCTTTCCAACGGGCTTTGTTTATGGTGTAAGAGTTGGTTTCTTCAGGTGGACTGGTGGGTAGGAAGTACTATAGCACCACAGATTAATATGCATTCTCTCATAACTGTTTCATTTCTTTTCTGGGTGAGAAGTTGTATTACTTAGGAACGGTATAAATTGTAGGAAACATCTTTCTAGAATGTTTATACAAAATTAATTTCCCATCTTTCTAAATCTGTTGTTCTAGAATACTTCGTTTATCTTGTCTTTTTTCGTGAGCTAAACCTACGATTTAGTTGCTAATTTATCCAATAATATTTTCCTTATTGGCCATTTTAATTTCCTTTTCCAAAAATATTTTGGAAATTAGCTCTCATCCCTGTATCAGACTGCCATTGCCAGTGGGCAGCCACTGGTCAGCCTTCCATTATGGTAATTTTGGATCTCGTGGCAGCATTTGACACTTTGAAAAAGCCTGTTCTTCTTCACCGCCTCCAGGAATTCCTGTCTCTGGAACCACCAATAACTGGCCAAGCTCGTATCTTGCATCTAGTGTTCAATTTATTCATATTGGAAATTGAATATATTGGCGGCGGAGGTGTTGTTTTATACTCCTCAAGGATTGGTTCTTGGACTGCTATAGTTTCGCATTCATCTTTTCTCTCTTGGTATTCCTCTTCATCGCCTTGGTTTATCATTTTATTTCAATTTCTTTTTTCCCTATCCTCGTTTGGACTGTTCCCTTACACTGACCCTCACTGTGGCAAATGCTCTTCACAGATCCACTACCATCTATTCTACCTACACGACCCTACCACCACAGAACCTTTCCAATAGAAAACGCGTTCACATCCTTTTCGAACCAAATACATTTACCCTTCTGTGATTATTTCAAACACTCTAACTTTTCTACATCAAACACCCCTTTCAGCTTCCCTATTTGCTCTGCTTTCAATCAAAAACTGTCCTTCCCCTTCCATACACTCATCTTAACCCAGCCGACTCTGGTGCAGCTTGTTGGTGCATTCCACACTCAAACCATTTATCCACTAATACTCTGGTATATCCTGACGCTTTTCTATCAATTAAACCTAGTAGTGGCGCTCTTTTATTTGTACCACTATAATTCACGAGATAACTAAGATACTTACAACTACACACTTGTTCAAGGACAACAGTGGATTCTAATATCACATCCCATCCCACTCTACCCTATCAGCATCATATAGAATTTCTCTAATCTCTTCTATATTTACTTTTATCCCTCTACTCACACACACACTTTAAAATATTCGATTAACATTTCCAAATTCCCCTCACTCTTAACCATTAACCCCAGTTGATTAGCAATACCAACGTATATATAAATCTACTTATCTACCTAGTCCTTATCAGCCTAGCACTCTTCTATTTTATTTCATTAGTACATTTCTCAATAAACCACGCATACAGATATTCAAATTCTAAGGAAAAATCATGTTACCTTATATTATTCATTCACTTAGTTCTAACCACTCACTTCATCCTTGATTGCAGCAGAAATGCTCGTACTAACAATCAATACTTTACCACTTACTCAATAAACCGTCTGAGATCCTGCCATATTTTTCTCTATTTGCAAGATCGAAAGCATTCTCCAAGTCCGTGAGCTCAGCATATACTGTATTTAACAAGTCTTTTACCTTTTGTTTTAGGTATCGTTTAATGCAAACTCTTCATCGGTACTGGAAAGCTCTAAAAAAGTTTCAGCCCAAATTCCTGTTACCAGAGCCGTATAGGTCTCAGGATACAGACCGAAGGGATGCTATGAAGCGCAAACTTTTCACGTAAGGAGGAAAAACAATTTTGATTGTTTTTAAAGGTTGAAGTTTTAGGCTGAAATCGTTGAAAGTTTTGTGGTTTTAGACAAAATAGAAAAACCACAACCTCAAATTTATTAAGGAATCCATTTTGTTTACGCGCTACACGAATATTCAGTTGTGTACCTTCTAAAACAGAATCTAATTTAATCGGATCAAAGCTAAGCCAACAATCATTTAGATACATTGATGTCGATTTATATGTAGAATGCAAACTAAGGAAGTACACATAATTGATTTTTATGATAAATTAGAAACGATCACAGAGTGTAAGTAATTTCAGATATTTGGAGAATATAATCATGTAAAAGATTGTATGCCAAAGCTCATTTTATCTACTGCCAATGACATACATTTAATTAGAAGGCAATTTATTTATCAAAGCGAATTAAGGTAAAATATTCTTACTTTAGCCTCGTTTGATGCATGCATGTCCAGCACAATTCACATTATTTCCAACCGCTGCAAAGGAGCATTTACTACACTGTTTATCAAACAGCATGAGCCCTTTGTACTCGTTTATTACACCTAAGAAAACTTTAGAAATGTTGCAATGGGGCTTAATGTGAGAAACTATAGATCATCAAGGTGAAGATCATAAAAATTTACTTCTTGCATGCAAAAGTTCACTCAAAGAATAAAATGATGAAAAACTTCTAAAAAATGTAAAGACAAAACGCTGAGGTGATTCATACAGTGGTTTATACGATTCTTGGTGCCAGAGGTCAGATAAAAGTTTTAATTTTGTCACAACCTGATATACAGAATCTCTCTTTCTCTCTCTCTCTCTCTCTCACTATATATATATATATATAGAAAGAGAGAGAGAGAGAGACAGACAGACAGACAGAGAGAGAGATATATTATATATATATACTATATATATATATATATATATATATATATATATATATGAGAGAGAGAGAAAGAGAGGGGTAAATATTGGAATATCCGTAGCTCTATGATGATTAATATGATAATGAGGGGCCAGGGAGATTAAAATAAATATTTCATAAGATTTAAGACTCAAACAAAGATAACTCTTCGCATATGTGTACAACTAGAGAGCAGAAGCGAAAAAGACCCGACGAGTGGATGGTCTCTTTACCTATAGAGGCTGTGCGGATGGTATAGTGAGTAGAACTACAAATTCGACTTAGGATTGCTGCAAGAACTGCTCCAGCGCGACTTGACAGGGAAAGAGATTTAAGGCGAGTAACCCTTTCATATGACGCCAAAACCTCTAATGTTCAGTTATGGTTTCTCCGCTCTCCCGGCCTTAAGTTTGTAGTCAAACCTTCGAGTAATCTTTGCTACAACCTCACAAGAGCTAAAGACAGAATGCCTTGCCATGAGAAGTCGGACGTGCTATAAGGACTCTAGTGTGGCGGTTGCCCGGTCAATTATGTTGGTAAACATCGAAGAAACTCCGAGCGAGAGTTATATACCATAATAGAACAGTTCGAGGGAGACGTCCTCTATCGAATGCGGCCGGTGCCTTCCATTGTCATACTCACAGTCACTCTGTCACGTGACTAAAGGCCACCAAGGTCTTGTTCGAGCTAGGACTAAGCAAGTGGTGGAATTTATGGAAGTATGGTTCTTTTGCGATGGCTGCACCATCGGGTACATCAAAGTCTATTCTTGTTACGACGTTCTGAGTTAAACTTGTTTTTAAATTTATATTTATAAGATTTGTGTACTTCTCTATCTAAAATTATTAGCGTTATTCTCATACTGAAGCTCTTAATATTTACTTCCTGATTTAAATTATTATTTTCGTTTTTTGATTTAGCCTCACTCTCACCCAGCCCCTCCACTCCCATCGCTTAACCTTGCTTTTTTTACCAGCCGTAGACTCAACACACTTTTGTGTCCTCTTTCCTCTATGACCTTTAAAGCGCAACTCCTCTCATGACCAGATATTAACGATTCGAGGTTGCTAATTCATGAAATGAAATAAAAAAGAAGCCGGACACAAAGAACAGATAGTCGTGGGAGAGGAAGAGGCTTGTTACTTCTTTAGACTCCTTCGCATTGACTACAGTCTCAGTAAGCTCTGAGAGGTGACCCGCAATTTCTAGAAAATCAAGTAACCTAACTTTACCAATTTCACAATTTCTTCATAAACTTACACGTGCATAAGGGGTTGGGCGGAAACGTGTAGAAAGAGAATTCTCTCCCCTAACTCACAAAATATGGCAAGGTAGCAATTGGGACTGAATCTGAGAACATGTCATCCTACCAGATCTTTTTGAACAAGGTTAAAATAAATCCGAAGCCTTGTTCACTTAGGTTTCGAAGCATGACGTACCAGGTATCGTCTGGACTCGTGGCAGGATTCGTGTAAATCCCTCACTCAAAAGATGCCAATGAGTGGTTTCCCACTTATCTGTGCGAAACTATGTCGTCGGACCTGAGCTACCGTGCCATATTTTATTAGATAGGGGTGAGAATTCTCTTTCCAGACGTTTCCGCCCAACCCCTTAGGCACGTGCAAGTTTATGACGAAATTGTGAAATTGGTAAAGATAGGTTACCTTATTTTCTGGAAATTGCAAGTCACATCTCTTTACGAAAGTGTGGTTTCCGTATGTTACACTCCACTTCGTATGGTCTGTTCCGGCTAAAGCGTGTTAACTTAAATGCTTTCCTTGGCAGGGAGCAGCTTGCCACGATATTTATCCATTATGGGTTTCTTTAAGATACTGCACGGTGATGAAATATCACGGAGACTCCCAATTATATGACACCGAGGGTAATTATCCCAAGTTTAATCTCTAAAAACTTTGATTTCATTTATAGAACAGTGGAAGAAGCATTTGGTTAGGCTTTCACTGCACATGAAGTATTAGAAATGGTGGTCCACCTTTCATGGCGAAAGGTAGGGATGTATAGAGTGAACTTGCCTCGAAATATTTGGACAAGAGTTCAAAGCTCTTTTTAAGAGAATAGCCGAATGCTCCCACGTTTTCCCACATCCCTTCCGGGTGGGCCGCGATATCAAACCTTTCCCTTCCGGCCCGATGTCTGGTGGCCTCCCGCCGGAAGAACCCGCTGGCCATTTTAGCTAAACACCACATTCCATTTCGGACTAGTTATCGATAGATGGGAGCCCATCTTGTCTTCCGGTGGTTTCCGGAAGTTTACAAAGGACAAAATGCAGGAGATAATCAAGCGCCCTAAGACAGGCACTAGACATCAAATCCTCTTCCCGAGCCATATGAACCTCACTCGAATTTCGGGTATAAAAAATGAATTCTTTTAACCCTCGGTAGTAGAGCTTGCACAGCGTCTGGCGGGGCAGGAATTGCCATATATGTCGGTGTTGTGGTAAATCACCGAAACACTAAGTCTTCAGAGAGGAGATCGATCCCGGTTAGGGAGGCTCCTTATCCCGTTGGTCTGCAAGTCAGTGCGGACCCAGGCTCATAATCACGTTTTCAGAGCCGAAACTAAAAACAGCCTTACTCTACTTCCCTAAGCGAGAAAACTACATCTCAGTTTTTGTCCGCGACACTACGCGTCGATAGGTCACTTCGGCAACCCCTTACAGAGGCACCCAAGATTCCTCTGAGTTCACGAGCGTGGGGCCTTCTTTAACAAGAAGCTCCCGCACCGCCTTCTTTCAGCAGAATCGTTACGGAATTGTGGGATCAGGTCGGTCCCTGGAGAACTTATCTCATCTTCTCCACCACTTATCTTAACACCTTGACTCACCAGCGCCAGCCGAACATTCGGTTTCAATGTAATCTTTCCATTTCACATTCATCAACTTCACCGCGAAGCTTACCAACATTAAAGGTGTACAGGGATTTAGATAGTGAGCAGTTATTTACAAGCCAAGTGAGATATCCGAGCTTCATTTATTAATTTATATCTCAAAGAATCTTATTTGTATATATATATTTTTCTTGTTTAGCGTTCATTAAAATTTTATCTTCATATTGTTTGTATATCTAATTTCCTTTGGGTCGCTTGCTAGCAAAGTTTATTCCAATCGCGCCGTAGCCAACCTCTAAGCACTCTGAGTCAATAAACACATTCCAGCCACAGGCCGAACGAAGTATAAGGAGTAGTACGACGACCCCTCCGCATTTATGATAATAGGATATATATATATATATAAGATTCGGGGCAAACTCCAACCACCCATCGGCTATTCCTCGACCATCTTCAAGAAAGATCTCAGCATTGAGTAAATACACGTTTTGCCGTCATGCAAAGAGGAGAATTACTTCGAAACGAAAGAGAATCTGGACATAGTTATGCGAAATTTACAAGGCGGAATTACTCTGTCGACACTTATATCCTAAGCTTCTTTCCATTCACCGTCTCACATTCGCGTTACGACCAACAAAGCTTCCCTTAATGCAAAGCCTCCAGACATTCGTGAAATAGAAAAAGCTCCGCGGCTATGACGCTCCTTGATAAAACTAATGGTCTATTCTTTAAACCTATTTTCCCGCGAAGCAATGCCAATTATTTTCTCGAATGAGTACCAATCCGCTCAATCGAAGTAACACAAAGGTAGCCTCTCGAGCAGTGGTGGTCCATCAAAAGTTATTTAAATAGTAAAATAATCCCTCTCATAGAGGCCATAAAACACCTACCATTCAAATTACACTTGCTCAAATGGAGACAACAGAGAGATCAAGACATGAAAACGAATGGTTTTAGAACCAATATGCAGAAACCATAATTATCGAAAATTTCTGGGAAATGGTTTGCTCAACAGTGTAATGATATATGTATAAGTATTTACATGTTTATGTTATAAGACCTTCATTGTGAAGAAATGGCTACATTAAGCCTCCTGGAGGAGTATAGGTACATTCAAGCCCCCCTCCCTTCATGAGGAGAAGCGTGGGAAAGGTAGCCGGCGAAAATGCTTACCATGTGTGATCTCCTCGCCGCTGTGGGCAGTTGGAGCTAACATATGTTTGAAGGCGACCACCTAAGGTCCTTAAACGACGCTCTAACGATCGCATGACCTACGAGACCCATAAACCCGTGGTTAGGAAAAAAAAACGGTGCGAGTCAGAAGGCACGCCAAGTAGCGGTTCGGTTACGAGCCTATAATTTGCGAGCTGACTTGGGCACCCCAGTGCCACCTCAGGAATTCTCGCTCTCCCCAGATGCTAACTCACCATTCGCTCCCCCCCCCCCTGTCTTTTGCATCTGTGGCCTGGTCACTTCCCCCTTTAGATGGGGCGGCAATCCGCCTATAAATAAGCCCCGCAAAGAAAGAGAAGAAGATTATCTGAAGTCGATACGCCAGAGTAGGATTAGGTCGTGAAGATCGATCCATCGGTCAGACAAGAAGATTATTAGAAGTCGATTCGCCAGAGGAAAGATTAGTTCGTAAAGATCGATCCTTCAGCCATACAAGACTATTTCCGTGAGAAACGATAGGTTCAGATTGAGAAAATCGATCCCCCCCTTTCAGGGCCGTATTAACCTAAATAGTCAAGTTTTATATCGGTGCCATACCGAAGAAGCCTTTTCCGTCTGCAAAGAAGCCCGACTGAAGAAAAGCAAAGCCGCTCACACTCGAGTGATTCTCACATCTCAAGCACCGTAAGAGTGAGAGGAGAAGAACCCTGCCCCAACGAGCTCCCGTTCTTTAATTACGATTGAAGAATCATCCCCCGGCACAGGCGACAAGCAATCCCTCCTCGAAAATTCAAGCAGCGACCACACCACTTCAAAGCGAGAGATAAGTCCTCCAGCCACATCCGGCAATCCCTGTTACCTACCCGTAAGTTAACAATAACATTTATATATCTATTGCGATAGTAGAAGTTTAGTACGTCCCACGTTTTAAAGGAGAGTAGAAACCATTATTCTTGAACCGAGGTCATATGTGTTTGTAGATGACAGTACATTAATTTAATGTTTTATGCTAAACAAATAGGGTCGTGATAAAAATACTAATTGGCAATGGTTTGTTTATTGGAAGCCTACTTGTTTATGTTTTGTCATTGAAAATCTGTGAGGCCAAATATAGAAATGTTTTTACTGTTGGTTTGTAATATTTAATTTAAAATACATGTTTATTTTTGGTAGATTCTGGTGTTTCCTCTTATCCTTATGTGTTTAAAAATAGCTCTTCCTTAAGGACTAAACCACAAAATTAGCACTCTTAGAACAAAGCCTACTTCATCATAGAAGTAACTCACGCCCCTTAAACCATACCGCTACTAAAAGGGGGTCAAAGCGTAGAGTGATCAAAGCCAAGGGTCATTCTACGACATATAATAAAAGTGGTGTCAGGTCTAGAGGTTTTATATTAGAAAGAACCCAGCAGTGTCTATTTAAGGAAGAGCTAACACATAAAAGGAACACCAGGAATAATAGAATATTTGACGAGTGGGAAATTGGTAAAGTTAGAGGTGGATACCATCTAAAGATAATTGTTAGGCCAAGTGGTAAGTTTCGGTGGTGGAATAGGTCAGGCTTGATTAAAAACAAGGTAGATGACTGACATAAGCGCGATGGCATTGTTTGACCTTTATCGGAAGCAAGGTCAAAGCCTCAGACTACAAGGAACCGAGCTGAGTTCGTTTATTCAGGAGAAAGAGAGAAACGAAAGAGAGTTTATTCAGGAGAAAGAGAGAAACGAAAGAGAAGAAAGAAGAGAAAAGATGAAAATGGAAGCAGAAAAGACGAAAATGGAAGCTGATGAAAGAAGAGAAAAGACGAAAATGGAAGCTGATGAAAGAGAGAAGATAAGGGCTCACGAAAGAGCCCTTAGTAAAGACCAGTTAGAGGTGCAGTCAGTGTCATCCAAAACAGGAGTGTCACCAGCGGCCAGCATGAAACTCCCGGAGTACAAGGACGAAGAAGATTTATGCTCATATCTCTCCCATTTTGAGAAAATATTTGAAGTCAATAATTGGGACCTAGAAGAAGATGAGGTCGCAAGACTGTTACCACTACTCAATCGTAGGATGAGAGAGATATTCGTATCTTTACCCTCAGAAGCGACTGTGGACTATTCCACTCTCAAAGCCGAACTTCTCTCAGCTACAAACCTTAACCCGGAAGAATATAGGATGAAGTTCAGGCAGTCTCGTATAAGACCTGGACAAACGTACAAACATTTTAGCTTTGAGCTTCGTCGAAGCCTACAGTTTTGGATGGAGTCAGAAGGGGTAGAGAACGAAGTCGCTGCGGTCGTCGACTTCATGCTTAGAGATCAGTTACTAAGTACCCTACCCCAGGAAATCCGTGCATTCGTTAAGGACCGAAAAGCTTCTACCTTCAACGAGTGTCTGGACGAGGCTGACCTCCACGCGGTAAATCATCGGTTATATCCTAGGGAGTACAAGAAAGAGAAGGCTCCCTCCCCAAAGAAAAATGGGCCGCCACCCAGGCCTTTACAGAAGAAGCCCTTTAAGTTCTCAGCCGCAAAAGGAACTTATAAACCAAATTTTGGAGGAGAAAAAAAATCAAAAAGAAGTTAGGATTCCACAAGGATCATACCCTAATACCGGCACGTATCCCAGGAAGCCCGTCACTTGTTATACCTGCGATATAATAGGTCACCTGAGTTTCCAGTGCCCGCAGAACTCCCGACTGAGGGAGACCTCGAGACAACAGGTGCAAAACCTGACTGCCGCTATCCCAGCAGGACAAGCTGATTCGTCCTACGTCCCCGCGCCAACATCCGAAGGGCCCCAGCAACAGGTTAACTTTCTATTCAACAAAAGTTCGCCAGGCGGCCTACAATTAGAAGAGGGCACTGTTAATGGGTGCCGAGTATCCACTTTAGTCAGAGACACCGGATGTACGTGCATAGTGGTATCCGACAAGTTGCTGCCCCCAGTAAACCCTGCCCATAAGAAATTCGCAATCGTCCACGACTTTTTAGGACGCGACAATCGATTCCCCGTCGTGAGATGTCATATACAATGCAGATATTTCACCGGTTGGACGGACGTGGTAGTAGCCCCGATTAAGTTCTGCGCAGTACTAATCGGACAAAACCCCCTAATTCCCCAGCAAGAAGTGGCCCAACAAGTAGTCACCCGGGCACAAGAAGCCCAGAGGTAAGAGCAACCTGCTAAGTTGACCCCGAGGATTACCCTCGAAGACAATTGGTTCAAATTGACTTCCTTCGCCAGTGCTCAGAAGGAATGCCCCACTCTTAAACCTCTATGGGAGAAAGCTATTAAAGGTGAAATTCTCCAAGTGAAAGGAAAGAAGCCTATCCAGTATATCGTAGAAGACTCACTTCTCTACCGTACTATCAGCGAGGAGGATAAGGAGAACAAGAAAGCACTGTGTGTACCTCAAGAATACACGCAAAGAATTTTGAATACCGCGCATGATGGAATATTAGCCGGACACTTTGGGCACAACAAAACGGCGCAGCAGATATTCCGACACTTTTATTGGCCCCAGGCCGCCAGGGAAATTGTGGCCTATTGCCGATCATGCGACGTGTGTCAGAAGGATCCCTCCAGAGGACGGGTACCTCCCGCTCCCTTACAAAAGGTGCCCGTTATTACCGAACCATTCTTTCGAGTGGCAATTGATTTGGTGGGACTAATTCACCCCCCTTCAAGTGGAGGACACTCCTACATCCTCACCCTAGTGGATTGTGCCACCCGGTTCCCAGATGCCGTGGCCCTACGGAAGATTGACACTATTTCCTGCGCGGAAGCATTAATTTCAATTTTTGCACGAGTAGGCCTGCCTAAAGAAATTCTATCTGATAGAGGGCGCCAATTCACCTCAGAATTGATGGAGTATTTTAACAAACTTCTGTTAGTCAAGCCAATTTTTACGAGTCCATTTCATCCAGCCGCTAACGGAATCTGCGAGAAATTAAACGGGACTCTCAAAAATATATTGAAGAAGTTGTGTCAAAACAACCCTACACAGTGGCACAGATACCTGCCTGCTGCCCTTTTTGCCTGCCGAGAAATACCTCATCGGACGTTGGGATTCTCGCCCTTTGAGCTATTATACGGGAGAAATGTGCGAGGTCCTATGAGTATTCTTAAGGAATTATTTTCCAACGCGAAGCTCGAGCAAGAAATCAAATCGTCTTACGCCTACGTGATGGATATGCGCGAGCGCCTAGAATACTGATCTGGATTAGCTCGAGAGAACGCCGAGAAAAATTTAGCCAAATACCGGGACTATTTCGATATGAAAGCAAAGGCTCGAAAATTAAAGGCAGGAGATGAAGTCTTATTATTACTCCCGACCGAAAATAATAAGTTATGGGCCCAGTGGAAGGGACCGTTTGAAGTAATCGAGGCACGGGGTCCAGTCGATTACTTGATAGATACCCCAACAGGGCGAAGAACCTATCACATAAACATGCTAAAAAAATATCACCGCCGCGCGTGCATAAAGAATATTACCCTTCTAGACGAAGAAGAACCGATGGATGCCGTTTACCCGGGTACGCCCCTGCAAGTCATACACACCGTGTGTGTGGAACAAGACGAGGAATACGAACTTCCCTCGCTCTCACCTACCCCGGAAGACCCTCGGGTGGATTTAAAGATAAATCCCCACTTAGAAATTCAACAAAAAGCGGAAATGTTGAACTTGCTCATGGAATTCCCAGAAGTCATTTCTGAAAACCCTGGATGTGCCATGGATTTTATCCATGAAATAAAACTAAAAACTAATTCAGTGGTTCGGAGCATACCATATCCTTTACCAATCCACCTACGAGAAGCCTTCAATAAGGAAGTCCGGAATTTACTAAAATTGGGAATTTTAGAGCCATCGGAGTCCGATTATTGCTCCCCCATAGTAATGGTTAAGAAACCTGATCAATCATTTCGGATGTGCGTGGACTTCCTAAAATTGAATTCAGTGACCGTTTTCGACGCCGAGCCCATCCCACTAATAGATCAAAATCTCCATTTATTTGAAGACGCTAAATTCATCACCGAATTGGATTTATGTAAAGCGTACTATCAAATACCTCTCGCTAAGGAGTCCAAAAAACTGACGGCTTTTGCGACCGAGAGAGGTCTGTTACAGTTTACCAGGCTACCCTTCGGACTACTTACAGCCGGTAGCAATTATAATAGGATGATGAGGCGAATTATCGCTGGACTAAGCGACGTGTCGTTTTACTTCGACAACGTGTACGTAGCTACCCGTACATGGGAGTCACACTTACACGCCCTACGCTCATTGCTGGAGAAATTGAAGGAGCAAGGTCTAACCGCCGGGCCGACCAAGTGTTATTTTGCCTACGAATCCATTGACTACCTGGGATTCAAAATAGGACAAAAACACTTGACTACCCAGCAAGAAAAAGTGGACGCCATAATCAAGATGCCCCGGCCGAAAACAAAGAAACAACTCCGATCGTTTATGGGAGCGGCCTCGTTCTATAGGCGTTTTGTACCACACTTCGCTTACATTGCGGCCCCACTGAATGATTTGTTAAGAAAGACAGCGTCAGACCCTGTCACGTGGAACCCCCATGCAATAACTCAGTTGGAGGTTCTAAAAGGAAAACTCGTAACTGCGCCCATTCTTCGCTTACCAAATCCCAACAAGATCTTCGGCCTTCGCACGGACGCTAGTCGGGACGGGTGAGGCGGAGTATTGCTTGAATACGAAGATGACGAAACAGCCTATCCCATAGCTTATGTCAGTAGGAAACTGTTGAGTAGAGAAAAAGCCTACGCTACTATCGAAATCGAAGCTTTGGCCATAATATGGTCCATAGGTAAATTCAAATATTATCTAATAGGGCGCGAGTTTAAGTTGGAATGCGACCATAAACCGTTGTCATACTTAGGTAAAAATAAGTGTAAGAATGGAAGACTCCTGAGATGGAGTTTACTCTTGATGGAGTACCAGTACTCCATTCACTATATAAAAGGGTCCAACAATTGTATGGCCGACTCGTTAAGTCGAAACCCTGTCGACGATTAAGGAGCAGCCCAACTATTGTATTATATCAAAGTTAAGTGTAAATCAGTAGAATTGTAAGTAAGTAGGGGCGAGTAACCCGAGTGGTAGGTAAGAAAATCCTAAGTTGGCACAGTAATATAGGAATTAATGTAAGGTCAGGTGAAATGTTATCGAGGCATTCTCGAGTGAACTAGAATTTATTGTATAATATAATGTTCCGTAAGTTACCCATGTATATTATTGTAAGCGTCGGATTGGACCCCCCCCCCTCCCGTTATTTTCTTAAGAATGGAGGTAGATGTGGAGAAATGGCTACATTAAGCCTACTGGAGGAGTATAGGTACATTCAAGCCCCCCTCCCTTCATGAGGAGAAGCGTGGGAAAGGTAGCCGGCGAAAATGCTTACCATGTGTGATCTCCTCGCCGCTGTGGGCAGTTGGAGCTAACATATGTTTGAAGGCGACCACCTAAGGTCCTTAAACGACGCTCTAACGATCGCATGACCTACGAGACCCATAAACCCGTGGTTAGGAAAAAAAAACGGTGCGAGTCAGAAGGCACGCCAAGTAGCGGTGCGGTTACAAGCCTATAATTTGCGAGCTGACTTGGGCACCCCAGTGCCACCTCAGGAATTCTCGCTCTCCCCAGATGCTAACTCACCATTCGCTCCCCCCCCCCTGTCTTTTGCATCTGTGGCCTGGTCACTTCCCCCTTTAGATGGGGCGGCAATCCGCCTATAAATAAGCCCCGCAAAGAAAGAGAAGAAGATTATCTGAAGTCGATACGCCAGAGTAGGATTAGGTCGTGAAGATCGATCCATCGGTCAGACAAGAAGATTATTAGAAGTCGATTCGCCAGAGGAAAGATTAGTTCGTAAAGATCGATCCTTCAGCCATACAAGACTATTTCCGTGAGAAACGATAGGTTCAGATTGAGAAAATCGATCCCCCCCTTTCAGGGCCGTATTAACCTAAATAGTCAAGTTTTATATCGGTGCCATACCGAAGAAGCCTTTTCCGTCTGCAAAGAAGCCCGACTGAAGAAAAGCAAAGCCGCTCACACTCGAGTGACTCTCACATCTCAAGCACCGTAAGAGTGAGAGGAGAAGAACCCTGCCCCAACGAGCTCCCGTTCTTTAATTACGATTGAAGAATCATCCCCCGGCACAGGCGACAAGCAATCCCTCCTCGAAAATTCAAGCAGCGACCACACCACTTCAAAGCGAGAGATAAGTCCTCCAGCCACATCCGGCAATCCCTGTTACCTACCCGTAAGTTAACAATAACATTTATATATCTATTGCGATAGTAGAAGTTTAGTACGTCCCACGTTTTAAAGGAGAGTAGAAACCATTATTCTTGAACCGAGGTGAATAACAGAAGCTCCCAAGTAGCATCGACTCAACAAAGTCACTCTCTGTTCCCCGCAGGATTTGTGCTCCAAAGATGTCCATCACATTTTCCTTTACCTCACTATCCTGCACAGGAGGCAATTGTTTCGAAAAGGGTCCTTCACCGTCCGAGTACACTGGGATTTTCGTTCCTTTATTTATAAGATATAGTACTGCATACTGGAGAGTTTAACTTTCCATTTACAAAAGAGAGAATACTAATCGGGAAGTCCATCTTCCTATTTAGGAACGAAAAATAATACAGAGCGGGAAGTTTGTATTCCCATTTACGAAAGAGAAATAATACAAAGCGGGAAGTTTGTCTTCCTATTTACGAAAGAGAAATACTACAAAGCGGGAAGTTTGTCTTCCCAATTATAAGGTTCAATGTGTGAACCGTTTAAAATTTTCCAACGAATGTTTACTTGGTTCGACCGCCAGAGCTATACTGTACTAGAACGCATCCTAACCCTTCATTATCCGCACCTGTTCTGATAACAAGCGTCTTCTTATGGTTGGGGAGCTGGAGGATAGGGGCGGAAGAAAATTTTCCCTTCAGCTGTTCGAAGTGGGTGAGAGCTAATGGGAACCAGACAAGATGTTCCGGAGACTTCGTTTCCAGCAATTACACAAATGGGCCGAGAGAGAAGCGAAATGAGGGATTACGTGGCATTAAAAAGAAGCATATCCCATGAAGCATCTCAGCTGCTTCTTATTGGACGGAGGGGACATTTCCACAATGGCACAAATTTTGTCGTCCTGGGGGGGCAAACGGTTGATCCCAATGTGAAAGCCAAGGAGGTCAATCGTACTATAAGCAAAGTGACACTTGCTCTGACCGATTGTGAGTCCGTGTTCGCGCAGGCAATGCAGCAGGGCCTGGAGGGCGATCACGTGATGGGCCCACTCGCGAGTTGCAAAGTAAATGCTATCGAAATCAAAAGCCACATTTGCCAACCCGTCTAATATTCTTCGTATCATGTGATTGTAATTATTACAGCCGTTCCTAAGCCGAACGGGAGACGACGGAACTGCAATTAACCTTTGTCTGTGGCAAAAGCCGTGTATCTCTTTATACCTTCTTTAAGGTGAATTTGATAATAAGCCTTACATAGGTCCGATTGGTTAATGTAATTGGTCTCTTTTAGGAGATGGAGGTTTTGTTTGATCAAGGGGATAAGCTTAGCATCAAACAAGGTATCTGAATTAAGTTTCGGAAAATCAACGCACAACCTATATAACCAGTTTGACTTCTTTACCAATACGGTGGGGGAAGAGTAATCAGATTGGAGGGGTTCTATTATCTTTAACATTAACACTTTAGTAATTTCTGCATTAAAGACCCTTCTTAAATGGATGGGCTAGAGGTACGACATAGAAAGAATAGGCTCCTGGGTAGTAAGAGTAATATCATGCTCAAAGTGAGCGGCAAGGCAGGGAATCTCGGAAATCACGTCTCTAAATTGAATCAGTAACTGCTGCAGCTGACTCTTCGACTCGGTTGTCAGCAGGGCGTTTACGTCTAAGTCAGATGACTCGGATTCGGTAGCGCTGGGCACGGTAGGCAAGGGGTACTCCTTGTTCTGTTCAATGCAACCCACTTGCACCACATTTAGCGGATTCAGGGGGTAGTCTGATTCCATAGCCGACTCCTCGTCACTGTACACGATATTATTGATGCACGCTCGGCGGTGGTACCTCTTGAGCAAGTTTACGTGATATAACTTGTCCCCAGATGGAGTTCGAAAGAGGTAGTCAACGGGGCCGCGAATTTCGATGACGGGGAAAGGGCCCTTCCATTAACATATGAGTTTATTATGGTCGGTGGGAAGTAATAATAAAACTTCCTCGGCGGGTTTGAATCTACGATCCTTAGATTTTTATTAAAATACGTTTGGTATTTATCTAAGTTTGCGTCCGCATTCTCAAAAGCGATTTCAGCACAATTTTTTAACCTCTGCCGAAGTTCTAAGTGGTAGGCCTAGGAAGATTGGATTTTCCGGTCCAATTGTTGGTTAGAAAACAACTTTTTTAAAATGCTCAGCGGGCCTCGGACGTTCAAAAAGAGCAAATCCTAATGTGCTATGCGGGATTTCCCGGTATGGGAACAAAGATACTGGCAGCTTTCTATGCCACTCTTGGGGGTCTGCGCACATCTTCTTCAGGATGGATTTCAGTGAAGCGTTGCAACTTTTACACATTCCATTTGCAGTGAAGTGATAGGGAGTAGTAAAAAGTGGTTTTACCATTTGGAGCTTGCCGACGTACTTCATTAATTCTGAGGTAAATTGACAACCTAGATCGGAGAACCTAGAAATGAGCGCCTCTGCGCAGGTGATACTATCTATCTTCTTTAAAGGGACTGCTTCAGGGAAACGGGTGGCGAAGTCAATGAAAGTAAGCACAAAGCTGTGCCCTTCACTGGACGGGGCCGAAATGGGTCCAATCAGGTCGATTGCCACACGGGCGTAGCGTTTCGATATGATGGGTCCCTTCAGCAGCGGAGCGGGTCTGACGCGTCCTTTTGCGGCTGTCCTTTGACAAATATCACACGAACGGCAATAATTAAGGATGTCATCTTCCGCACCAGGCCAATAAAAATACTTAAATATTCTTTGAGCCGTTTTGGTATGGCTGAAATGGCCAGAGAAAAGACTATCGTGAGACGTCTTTACTATGAAGGGGACTGGTGAACGGGGAAAGGATAATGCATCGGCCTGGGAACTATTGCTTTCCAAGCATGCGGGGAAAAGAAGGTCGTTATTTACGACGTAAGAAACGACTCTATTTCCGCAGGTGGACTCCTGAATCTTATTAGGAACTTTTGTCAAGAGGGGGCGGAATCGCAGTGCGTTTGAAGGGGGGCGGTTGCCTCTGCTGCCTTATTTGACTAGGAACGCGTGAGGATGGGTTGGACCACAGTTGTGGAAATAACCCGTGGTCACTGTCCGAACAGAACAGCACAGAACTTTATTGGGGCCGCTACTACTTTAGCCCAGCCGGTATAATACGAGCGTTCATGTACTACCCCAAACTTATCATGGTTCGGAACGATCGGAGGGAGCAGCTCGTCCGACAGCACAATACATGTACACCCTGTATCCCAAACAAGGGTGGAGACCCCGACAGCCGTTTACTGATCCGGTCTCAAACTTCAAGCTTCCTGGAAAGCTCTTCTTGAACAAGAAGTTCACCTGATGGCCAGCGGCAGGAGAAGTAGACGGGGAAGTAGGAGGTTCAACTTGTGACGTTAGAGTGGTGGCGCTGAGGAAACACAAATTTGGTACAATTGATTGAGAGAACTATGACAGAATTGAGAGTTCTGAAGGCAGTTGGTTATCAAATGCCCTTGAATACCACAGGAGAAACACACGATGGGCTAGCTGGTGAAGAAGAAGGAAAGGGGATTCGATGAGAATGGCTTGACGTCACGTGGTTCTGATGAAGAAAATTTGGGGGCTTCGAGGGGCCAGTTATTTCGACAAACTTGCTTAAGTCACGGGGCGTAGAGTTTTGTTTGCCACTTTTACCTTTTGGTGACGATGGAGCAGACTTTCTTCCTACTTTAGGATGCATTCCTTGAAGGTGGAACTCATCTGGTCCCTGACAAAAGATTGAATCTTCGAAGAAAGCAAAGCCATAAGCTGATCCTTCAGAATGAACTTGACAAACGCTTCATACTCGTGGGGAACTTTCAAGAGATCGAGCCAGAAGTTGAAAAGCCTCTGAAACGTATACCCAAACTGTCGAAAATTTGGCCGGGCTCTATACGGACCTGACGAAATCTAACGCGGTTGGAATCGGGACTCATGTTATACGCGGCTAAGAATTCCGACTTTAACGTCAAATAATCGATCATTGTCTCCGACGGAAGGGATATGAAAATATCTCGTAGCTTAGAACATAACAAAGGCAGTAGTTTAGCGACACCATCCCCTCCAATCTCGCAGTAATTTAGCTCGAAGATCTTTTCAAAATGTGTCAAATATGACCCGAAATCTTCTCCTTCCATGTAAAGGGGAAGCTTCACTGATGCAGTTTGAGGGACGTCATTCCGCGAGTTGATGGAGAGCGTTTCGGTCCTCACTCTATTCATTTTCAGTTCATTTTTTCGGATACGTTCTCTTTTATCTCGTTCTTATCTTTCCTTTTCTCGTTCTTCTCTTTCTTTTCTTTCCGCTCTCTCTCGTTCTTCTCGTTCCTTTTTTTCCGCTCTCCCTCTTTCTTTTCTGTCTCTTCTTTCCGCTCTTCGGGTCTCTCTTCTTTTTGTATATAGGACAGAAGGTCCTTTCCGGATAAACTAAGAGATTCATTCACCTTGTAATTTCAATTGGTCGAACGGAATTGACGACCCGTATTGACTTGGTATACACACGGCGTGATTATTAATTCTCGTTTGAGTACTCGGAAATGCACGAATTAACGCTGGAGCCTTTAACTTTGCTCACAACATCGAAAACAAAACTAGGCTGAGCCTTTCTTTGGTATGAAAGGTTAAAACTCCGCTGGGGGAAATAAATATGAAACACGGTACGCAAAAAATGCTGGTACACAACAAATGGGAAAAATGTACGTAATCACATTGAACAATCTGCGCTTTTTCTACATATGTACAATCTCAACCATAGCATTAACTGAAACAGTGCTAAACCAGTCATAAAATGCAGTAATTATATTTCGAGAAATATACTAGAATGTAGCTCCATTCACGCGTTCACAAATTTCAACCTTAGCACTGATTTGTTCATGTTAGACCTCATTATCACTACATACATATAGAGGAAAGCGCTCGGAATCGTTTTTCACTTTTCCTTTGTGGGTGTTTCAGCACAACTTTGACTCACGTGGATTTTGTGGTTAGATTCTATTTTTTAAAAATTGTTTAAATAACTATATTTTGATCTTAACACTGACCCCACGACTATTCTTTAATTCGTCATTAGTTTTTCAAAACCTAATATATTTTATTACTATCTAAGTCACCCGGGTATGCATTGTCGAAGATTTAGCAGTGGTTTTGTCTTAAAATATCTATAATTTTTCTATGAATTGTAGTGTATGGATTCTTAATAATACGACAAACGTCAGACTTTAATGACAGTTCCAAGACCATAAAATAAACTTAACTCTATGCAGATTCAAACAATATTTGCGTTGCAATTTGTGATTACTTGTCAATTTCAACCTTAAATCTAGTTATATGAAGTTATTTTAACATTTATTGGTTGATTTGTTTAGTTTCCTATAGAAAACAAATCAAACAGACACAAACCACCTCCCCCTAATTATCCTTTTTTTTAAATCACCATATAAAATACATAATAAATTTCATATTTAAATTGAGAAGCAGCAAAACTTTTAAAAATTATCAAACGATCTGGCCACTGGTTCCTTTGGGCTTTGCATCAATTTCCTTTTCAATCTTTAAGTGTTTTTCATTATACCTTTAAAGATCTCGTCTACAACTTGGGAGAATGAAATATTCCTTTAATATGCCCTTTAGCATCTCGAAATCTCCAAGACTCCTCAGGGATTAGGAGCATATAAACGCTCTATTCGCAATCCCTAATTATTAGGCTTTAATCCTAATTAAAGCCTACACTGAAATCATGGGAAGGATAAAAATAGCAAAGATGGCATTCAAAAATATTAGAAATAGATTAGCGAACAGGAAGTTAGCGATAAAAACGAGGAAAAGTTTATTAAAGACATACGTGCGGTCAACTTTTTTGTTTGGAGTGCAGAGTTGGACATTGTCACCAGCAATGGAGAAGAGACTGAAGGCGACGGAGATGTGGTGCTGGAGAAGAATGATGAAGATCCCGTCGGCAGCAAGAATAAAGAACGAAGCAGTTTTGCAAATAGTAGGAGAGAATAGAGAAATGATGAAGATGGTGAGAGGAAGCCAGTTGAGATTCTTCGGAGACCTACCATACATCAGTAACCCACACCCGTGTGCCTCCTCATTCTCTCCAGGCTTCCATACCGCTCGATAGTTTAATTGTTACATAAGGAGTCCATTAATTTGGCAAGGGCAACCTCAGTGCCACTTCTGTGTGAAAAATAAATCGTGACGTAAAAGAGCCTTTAATTTCGCATTATTAAGGTGTTTTCAAGATGGACGAAATTGGTAGTTTTCGGTGACTTAAAAAATAATTTGGAACAAGAAATAATGGTCCAAATTGGGAAACCGTAAAGGATGGCCCCATAAAACGAACTCTAAAATATGACCCCTAAATGGTGAATTATAAAAAATGTTCGCACATCTACAATGCTAAATTATGGCACAAATAGCAAAGTAAAAGATGGCCCAAAAAGACCTAACTCTACAAGATGGCCCAAAATGTCGAACACTAAATTATGGCTCCAATAACAGAATTTAAATGTTGGCAAAAATAGAAAATTCTGCAATATGACCCAAGAGGGTGAATGCTAAATGAGAAACCTAAGTAATTAAATCTAAAAAAATATCGCAAAATGTGTAGCACTAAAATTAGGGTTAATGTTTTGAACCTTAAAAATGGCCAAAGATTAGGAAAAATAACAGAGGGTCGAAAATGCAGAAAAATAAAAACATAATCTCAAATGTAGGAATAAAAGGATCGTCAAAAGAAAAAACCCTAAACGATGGTGCAAAATTTAAAATATTTTAAGATAGCTCAAAATCGAGAACTCAAAGAGATAGCACAAAATGAAATATCGAAATATGGACTGTCGTGGTATATGGCCGACTATGTATGTACGTTTGTTCCCTACGTGAATAACTCCTTTCCTTTATTGTCTAAAAGTGCTATACTTCTTTGTTTTACTTTTGATTCTTTAACCAGGGAGGATTCATAATATTATATATCTAATGCCATATGCAGCATTTCGAGGATTTAATTAAAAATCTAGGGCCAAAATATACTTTTAATTACATAAAAAAATGAAATATTAATACTTTAAATATACTAAGGCTATAATAAAAAATCTAAATAAAAATTAATACTACCAATGAGTACTACGCGATGGTTGACGCAAAAATTCACTCTAGTACCAAATGGTAACTAACTAACTTAAATTACTTGGAATCCTTTTACCTTTAAGTAAGAGGAAGTCTGGCGTGGGATGACTTTGAACGAGAATCTCGTTGATACGATGATTCGAGGCATGTGGCTGACTCGGACACACAACTGTCCGTCTGGCTGCATGAAGGATAAGTTAGTTGAGGTTATTCGGGAATAACAGCTGACGTCGGGCTACGTGGAGAACGTGTGGCGATTCTTCTTGACTTGACAATATAAAAGAGGGGATTGTGGATGTACGATTATTCTTATCCTTGGGTTACACTTGTGGGCTACTCGATGAGGAGACTTGAACAAGAGGTGAATCTTTTCTCGAGTGGAACTTCACATTGGTATTCCTTAATTGTGAGAGATATCTCTGGTTTTATTCTGAAAACTGAGATAGGGTGTTTTTCTGAACGAGATTGGTATGAGAGTGATTCTCTATACCGATGGTCTACTCTTCGATGTGACCAAATGAACAGCCACGGGAAGAAAAATCCCGCTCGGTTCAACTTCTTCTTGATTCCCTGTTTTACTCAGGGACTGCTCTTCTTCTCTCGATTCTCCTCTTATTTTCTCCAGATCGAACTCTATATACGTCCATTATCCCCTGAGAGGGAAGGGAGTGGGGCTGAGGGCCCACCTTTAAGCCTCTCTCCTAGAGCATCACTTTTTAACGTTGTGATTCTTCGCTCTTCTGTTTTTTTATTCTAAAGGCTATCCCACACTCATTTGTTTATATTAACGGACTACGAAATCTGCTAATGGTAATCCTTTTTTGTGAGCAATCTCGAGGTTTGTTGGGACAGTGGGACAAAGGGGAAGGGGGAGGGGTAAAGTATCGGACCATATGGAACGTAACTGTTGAGGCTGTGTAACCAAGTAGCGTCTGTTTGTCCTCGCGAAATTAATTTCCCCCCATAGACCAAATGTGGAAACCTAAAAGATGGCCCAAGTGGGAAACATTAAAATATAGGCCACAAACTGAATGCATAAAAAAGAGCCAAATTGGGCAGAAAACATTGCTAAAGTATATAACCCAGAACATTGCCAAAAATTTAGAAATTTATTGATAGGCCGAAAGATTGCACAAAAATCTCGAAATAAAGTTTTTCTCAAAACTGCGGAATCTTAAAAGATAGTTCAAAAAGGATAACCGCAGAAATATCCTCAAATTTGGAACATGACAAATATCCCCCGAATATGAAATCATAAAATATCGGCAGAAGTGAAGCAATCTAAAGAGCCTCTCCCCTTAAAATTTCTAACTCTTTGGATGATCCCAAATCTGAAACCAAATACACATGTTTCAAAATGTCGAAACCTAAAGGACAACCGCAAATATGGACCTTATACCTAGTATTGTTTTGATGTAAACGTTGATAGTTCTGGTGCAGCCAGTGACGACTGGCAATCCCATTTTAACGACACCTGATAACCCAATGTAGTCGAGGCCTACATAATTTAGATGCACGGGAGAGTCGAGTAATTGAATAATATATTGGCATACGCATAAAGCAATCGCTGCCACCCTCGCTGCACTTAAGTGCCAGCCCTACTGTCAATACCCAAGCTCTCTATTCACGCAAGCTGCAGCCACTTGACTTGACTAATCAAGAAAAATTCCTAACCGATCGGATATATAAAGATATTACATAATTCATGTTTTTTTGTATAACCAACAGCTTCTGTTTAATGCAAAAAGTAGCTTTTATTTTTAAAAAAACGGCTTCCTTATCACAAGTACAGGACTAGTATCGCAGCATCACAATACATTCTTCACCTGCACAAACACTGATAAAATATAACCTAAAATATTTCTTAAGTATAAACATTATGGTAAGATGATCCAGATTTAAGAGGTAATAATAGATTATCACCTGGAAAATAGGTGATTCCTCGAAGAGAGAAATCACCTGCCCATTAGCAGGAGGCATTCCCTCTTTGTAAATATTCCTTCAAAGGGTTTTTCTCTACTAATATCTCCAAATTAGCCCTATATTGACATGATATATTAAAAAGGTGGTTCTCTAAATAAATTATTTTCATTTAAAATTTACAATAAAACTCCCCAAAATACGAAAGCCTAAAAGACTGCTCCAATGATTTCAGTTTTCAACAGTCCTAATCTGTATGGAAAAAGGTGAATGGTCTCAGGAAGAGCTCGGAAACTTAAACGTCTGGCGTAGGATATTCAACAACGAAGATTATGTCAGTTCCCATAGAATCTTTATTTCTTCACCCACAAAGCTGCTTTCTTTGCATCGAGATAAGAATTTTTTTTATTATTAGAAAGAAAATAAACATCGGTGATTTTTCCCACATTTAGCAGTGATTTATTATATTTTGTGTGATCCAAACCGGTTTTTTGTAACGGAAACGGAAGGATGCTACAACAGAACGAAATATATTATTGCCACGAAACAGCAAAATCAAAACAGACTAAACCTTCTGCCTGTTAACACCTCAAAAAAGAGGATCTTACAAATAGAAATAAATTAGGCTTCTCAAACTCATTTTCCTAATCTTAGTTCGAACCAAACGGCGATTTATTTGTTTCTTTGTAACTATTGGGGATCTGTCTGTTTCTTTTTTACAATTAGGTTATTATTCTTAGTTCAAAACAGAGTAAAGTCTTTGTTTCTTTGTCACTATTAGTGGATCATTCTTAGTTCAAAACAAACACAGTGAAGTCTGTTTCTTTGTTACTATTGGGAAATCAGTCTTAGTTTGAAATAAGAAATGTAGTATTTGTGTCTTTGATACTTTTGTGAAACATTCCTAGTTTATAACAAAGCACTGAGGCCTGTTTTTTTTTGTTACTATTAGGAGAGCATTCTTAGTTCAAAACAAAGAACGAATTCTTTGTTTCTTTGTTACTATTGGGGAATCATTTAAATTCGATTAGAGAAAATATACGCACTACATATGGCAACATGGAGTGTGCTTTTAAGGGAGCGTGGTTGAGGGCAATCAACACCTGGATTTAAGCTTCACGGAGGGTGCACTACAGCACACAGCGCCTAACTCCTATGAATGAAAATGGTACAGATTAGGTGCATATTTAAAAGGGCATAAAAGGGTGAAATGGACGTTGTTTTGAAAGCGCTGATGTAAGCGAACCGAACCTCTGACCAATATGAGTTAAATTATTATTTTGCTAAAGAAATCTGTCACCAAGCAAGCTGATAGTAAAGAGTAATTTATTACGCTATTACATTACATCATAATAAATTCCGACAACCAATAACTAACAGTAATTTGTATTCTGCTTACCTAATAGCAAGAAGTTACCTGTGACCCACCAACCTGAGCCTAAGTTGTGATATACAAGCGTCAAATCGTTGAGATTAAGGAGTAAACTCGATCATAACTACTGTGTCTGACAGTAAGTTTTGATCTTGTTGTACAACTACCTGACAGCAAGGAGTATTCTGGCATCCATCTATCTGAGATTAAAGGTACTTTGTTACCCTACAATTAAAATATTTTATCCGATTACATGACAGTAAGTTACCTGCCACACACCTCTTGATAGCAAGGAGTAAACTATCACCCGACTACATGACAATAAGAAGTGATCTGTCACCAAATTACCTCTACTAAAATCGTGGCTATTGGGAAGATTCATTAGGCCTCAACCTTAACATTTGTGAGTTTAAAAAACGGTTATCAGAGAGGGAATTATACCCAAGAAAACTACCAATTTTTGTCGAGGTTAAAAAGCAGCTTTTTTTTGTTTACCTAATTATAATTGGTATCATGATAAAACTAATCTGATCGGTGGAAATTTTAATAGAACCTGGTAATAATACTGCAACCATTTTATGAAGAACCATAAAAATATCCCCGAGCCTGTTACCAAAAGCCTTACCCTACAACCGACCGTGAACCTCTTTAAGAGCGGAAGAAAGGGGGCAAATTGATATGCTGGTATCATTATTTCTTGGAAGAAGTCTAAAAGGCCCAAAAGACTCGGTATGAATATTCAAACAACCTTTTATTAAAGGCACCTGAATAACCTGCTAGATCTACCATAATATAAATTTTAGTGACCATAAAGTTTAAAAATATATACTTTCATATTCGAAAAAGATGTTTCAGAAAGTGTCCTCATTGGCTTTATTCCTTTGGCAAGGGTTAGAAGAAAGGTTAGAACTTTCCAATGAACGTAAATAGGTTCGGCTTTGGCCTTTGTCTTTGTGTCAAGCTTATCAAAATTTATCAATTTGCAACCTTCAGTGGGAAGGTATGTGATTGACTTCAAGTGTCCTTTTAGCTTTTTTTTTTTTTGAAAGACCTTTTTCGTTCTAGTGGAAACACTATGATACTTGAAATTAAAGAAAATTGGCAAGTAAAAATTTTGAGACCAATATATACTTAACCTAAAGGTATTATTTTTATTTTACCAGCAACAAGACTAAAACAATATAAAATTGATACTTTAGAACAATTTTTTCAGCATAAATTTATCTTAATTAAAAAGAGATTGTTTTTGCAAATTTTAATAAACCTTATTCAAAATTACCACAATGGAGTATCCTAAAAAAAATGTACAAATTATTTAAAACAATATAAGAGGTAGCCCTGCTAAGAGACTCAGATATATTTTTTGGTTTTTTATAGCCCACTGCCCAAGGCAATACAAGAAGGAAATTGTCACCAGTCTTGTCTTGCCTATAAAGTTATGCATTCAAAATTATTAATAGCTTTGACTGACTCAGCAGACATGGAAAGAGGAACTATACGCTTATCATTTGAGCCACATAAATGAATACTAAGGTGGTATTTTAGAATTAAGAAGATATCAAAAGTTCGATAACAGTAGAGTGACAAATTTGGAACTAATCCTCCAACTCGTCTTATAATTTCACTTAGGAGTGAGAAATTTGAATTACACTTAATCCGCATGATGTGTACAATCAAGCGACTGGGACTCCAAGGATATAAACAGGTGCTAACACTTTTGATCCCTAAGAAAACATCGCAGACAATGTACCCATGAAACAGGGAACAGTAAAGGAAGTGTCCACAGTATTCTAAAGAATACTAAAGGGAATTTTTACCGGCCATGGTTATTATAAGCCTTGAATGAAGAGCGGCCGGATCGCAGAATGCATTTTTGCCAAGGTTTGAGTATAGAACACAGAAGATGGTCAAAATTGGATCAAATAGTGTGAACATTTGATGAAGCTTTAATATTTTAATCAATCTTCATAATTATAAATACAGTTCAGAAGAAAATCCGCACATTTATCTGAACTCGCATGGAAATTTATAGGGGTTGCTGGTCGGTGTCTTTTTAGTTGGCCCATTCTCTTTAGATGGTACAGTTACCGGCCACAGATCTTTCGACAGGCTTTCCTGCATAAGAACAATAACTTTCAACAAATGGAGCACTTCCTTATATCACGATGTCAGAAACTAACTTGATGACACATCTGACCGAGATCACGAACTACGGGTAGTAGAAGACTTGGAAGCAAATCGACAAGAGATTGTCCCGAATAACAATGCATCATTGACAATCCTAGCAGAATAGGGGGTTGAGCCAGTCACCCTAGAGGAGTTAAAGAAGACGATAAAGAATACCAAACATAGAGCCCCTGGGAAATCAGGGCTAACCAGGAAAAACCTTATCAGTGCACCAGATACTTTCTTGGAGAAAATAGTATCCCTATTTAATGCCACAATAAGTGCCGGTTATTTTCCGGATGAAATGAAGAAGAGGAATATAATATTCCTACCTAAACCCGGCAAACCTCCCAATAGTCCAGATAATTTTAGACCCATAACCATATTGGAAACACTGGCTAAAATATTAGAAAGATTAATAAACGACAAGCTAAAGAAACATCTGGAGGAAAGATCTCTGATCCCAACCCCCCAACATTGGTTCAGAATAATAGAAGCACTGAAACAGCGTTAGTAATGTTAGTGGAAACCGTGGCCAAGGCAAAGATTGACAAACATTATACTGACCTAGTCCTTAGAGATGTGTCAAAAGCTTTTGACAAGGTATGGAGATTCGACTTAAAATTTAAGATATAAAGACTAGGTCTCCCCTCACCACAACAAAGTGCTTGCGCGACTTCATCACAGATAGATCAGCCTACATATCAATAAGAGGCTTTGATGGACCGTACTTCAAAGTCCTACAGGGGGTCACTCAAGGGGAATGTATAAGCCTGACACTTATACAGACCAGTTAACAAATACACCAGATATCTACAGTTCGTTGATGATATCACGATTATAGCGAGTAGCACGTACAGGCACCCCCAGACGATGACAAGAATAACAGCGGCTGAAAAAGTGAACATTAACGAATTTGAGCGGAAATGGAAGATTATAACAAATGCAGACAATTTTACTATCATCCCATTAGGAGAAGAAAAACTGGCATAATTATAGTAGACGACAACAGATATCGCTATGGGAATAAAGGAAAAGTACTCGCCTTAAAATCAACCAGCAAGGCTACGTCAAACACGTAAAGGAACGAATAGGATTAGCAAAAGTAAATTTAACCAAATCATATCAATTTAGAGACTTGAAGATGGAAAACAAAAAAATATAAACAAGGCAGTTTGCCGGTCTACGTTGCTCTACCTTGCTGTTACACTGGACAGAGTCCATAAAACAAACACACTTAAACTTCCTAGAATTCAAAATTCCACAGTATATATTATCTTAGACACGAGAAGAAGAGAATACAAAAGACAAAGTGACCTGCACCAATACATCTGTCTAATACTAATAAATGTGTCTTTGCACAGGAGAGGCTATAAATTATGGAAAAAATTAAATGATATATTAACCAGTGAAGAAAAAATAACTATGTACATCCCACACAACTACAGGGAAAACTATAGAGGTAAGTTTAGAAGCGGAAAACCTATCTCAAGAGAGGACCCGCCCCCAATATATAGTAGGTGAGATTGCAAAATGATTGCACATATTGAAATCAAAGAATCGGCCTTAGACATTAATAGAAGTAAATCGATAAAAGGGAAATAGAAGCACGAGAGCCTCCTTCATACGAAGAATATAACGTGAGGAATAAATAATATCTAGGAAAAATACAACGGAGATGGCTGGTCCCCAAGCAAATAACATTAACTCAGACTCATTCTTTTTCACCACTCTACCCTAAATTCTACTGTACACTTTTTTCTTCTAACTTTTTCCAGATATAAGACGTAAGTTAGCATTTATCTCCCATATTTACCAAATTTTTCCCCTCAGATTTCGAGCCTATAAATGATAATATAAATAAGAAATGTAAAACATTATCTAAAGAATTAAATAAAATAAAGTAATAATGTTACCTAGGATGACCTTTCCGGTATCAGAAATAATTTTTTATAGTTATATTCTTCACATATTTTGTGATGTGTCAAAATATCCCTCCATTGTATGCTCTTACCAGGTAAGAAATTATAAGACCGAGGTTATTTTTGCTAAAACTAGGATCAACCTTCTTCCAAGGAACTTAATTTCAATCTTATTTTCTGGCCGTTTGCTTGTATCAATGTCTTAAGGTATTTAATAGAATATCTTTCTACCTAGAAGAGTTTTTATACAATCATCTGTTCAGTCATTAGTAGTACCCGATTCGATAGGACATTAAATGTTTAAAATTAAATCCTTATTTGTTAAAAATACGGTAGAAAGTCCATCCAATGACTCGCGGCGTTTTGTGATAAGAGGATAATTAGTTATTGCATAGATGGTTTCTCATGGTTCAAATCACTTACAAGTTCCTTTGAATGGCTAAATGAGGCTTATGTCATTAGATGGGGCCACTTCGCGCCAAATCCGATTGCAGATTTGAAATACCCAGGGTGAATAACCTTATGTCCCATGGTCATATGGGTAATTCCATGGCTCTAAATGCATTTGAACTTTACTCCTTCTGAAATTTCAACTTTACTCCTCTTGAAAAAAAAGCGACGCCTAGACTTGGCGCTTCGCCGCAGATAAAAGACATGCAATTCTTTTCTATTTTAAGTAGAATTTAAAATTTTTCTGTGGTAAATAATCTTGCAATATTTAAAAAATTCTAAATGCAAATTGATTTTTATTAAGAAAACGTCAATTATTTAGAAACTTTGATAAATGGCCAAACAATATTACAGTAGATGAGACGCTTCTTTAAACAATGAAGCTCTGGTTTCTAAAACCAGAGGTGACCTCACTATGGTTACTACAACCTAATGGGTAAAGCATAAAAAAACAATACTCTTTCAAAGAACCACAAGTACTAACTACCTGAAACAATTAAAGCCTGTATGACACATAACCTATTTACAAAACAACATTAAACTGCTCTTTATTGAACTAGGAATGACTAAATGCCTTGGGTAGGTAGAGCTATGATGGTTAAATGTTATATAATACAAGATACCTAGTATCAATACAACTCACTATTATTTGACTAGGTTAATAGTTACGAATACCATACCAATTAAAAAAGCCAAATTGTCACCCACCCACCTAAACAAGAGTATTTGCTTCCTAAATTTAAACAAGTAGTAACATCAAATTTGAAGGCTTGCAGGTACTGTGAACAACACCATGCCCTAACTTATCAAATAACAACCAGTAAACCTATGCTTAAATAAAAAGCTTCTAATCAAAGGCCATTTTAAACCACCGCAACACTTGAATGTGTAATTTTTCACATATTTGAAGACTTATAATCCAGCACCAGCCAGGAGATTTTCTATTAAAGTCACCGGAGAAATTTTGTAAATCTACTTTAATATTAATTTTACACACCTAAACTTTATATTATATACTTTTGGGTTCGACAAAAGGCAGGTTTGGAAAAGCATCTTCATGGGACCATTTTTTAATCAAACGTTAGAATAAAAGTTGACTTCACACTGTCTTTAAATAGCGCCTTTATTTTGTATCGGATTTTACTAAAAGATAAAAGACAAATTTCGAAAATCTTTTGCAAAATACCTCAAAAGCTCAGTGACAAACTAATGATCAAGTTGTTGGTCATTAGAAAAGTAACTGTGCAAACTAGATTAGACCATCCTTCTGAGATTAAGGAGTAATCTTTCGCCCAAGGATCTAACAATAGGAGCGATCTCTTGCCTAACAGCAAAAATTGATCTCTCATCCAAAAGGACACTAAATAAGGAACCATTTATCCAACTGAGCTGAAAATAAAGTGTAATCTGTAACTCATCTTTTTTACAGTAAGGAATTATCTCACCCCACTACTTGACAGTAAATAATAATCGGTCCCCATCTACCTAACAATAAAGAAACCTTCGTTCATCCAACTACCTAAAATTAAGATGTAATCTATCATTCAGCTACCTGACAGTAGAAAGTTAATTTCTCACCCAACTGACAATAGGGGGGAATCTATCACCCAACTTCCTGATAATAACTAATCTGTTAATCAACTACTTGACTAAATAATGCACAAATATTTTCTTATCTCTCCATTTTTCACTTTCCCCTTGAAATCATGTTATCTTTTTATCATGTTCTCCTAGTGAAAGTCCTATAAAATACTAAACTAATGAATAAATTAATATCATTTATCGTGTCTCTTACAACTATGTAACTCGCCAATTTTACCTTTGAATTCATCATCAAATTTCACCTTAAGCATTGACATAATAATAAACAGTTATTGATTGTGGTCTCCTCATATTAAATGTGGCTCAAGTGATTTTGCGAGAGCTGAAAGCGACAACTAATCATTATGAATGAATGATTTCATTAACCTCCTCGAGAGATCTTCAATAAAAGCTGGTATCGTGTCAAAAGAGCGTAGAATCACTCCGTGTGTTCACTCAAATTTGCTTCATGAATCGACCTAAGGCTTGTCTTTTTACTGATACTGAAAGGCAGCCTCACTTTGAGATTCATCTCGGATGCAACAAGTATCTGTGGAAGAATCCCTCGCGAATTTCAATGATTATTAAATCAAGTTGTATCGACGTGGCTGTAATATTAAGAAGGGAATATAGGGTGTCTCAGTTACACAACTAAATATGTCTCGCATGAAAATTTGCTGATTTGTAAATGTTAGATCATTTCGAAAGTGTACAGTTGCCTTAATTAGTCAGTGATGTCAATTTACGCTGAATTTAGTTAAGCTTGACTGTATATTATTATTTAATTAAAGATAGAATGAATGAGGTATATATATGTAGGTATTCCATATACCATTAACCAATAAAATAAATTACATTTTGTGAAATCCTTAGGTTATTGCAGGATTTTATCGTTACTTTCGAAACTTTTTTACAATATTTCTTCAAAGTAACGCTGCAAATTTGAAGAAATTTCGCCTTTCATAGCTTAGTTACTTTTATTCATTTATTCAATATTTAATCATGGATATCACAAAAATATTGGCATTTTTCTTACATTTTCAGCGCTAGAATTCATTTTCCAATCTAACTTGTGAGGAAAAAAATATTTGCAACATAGCAAAGCAAAGCCTAGCGGCAGCAATTTAAACACATCCAAAGAATTATGAAAAAATATATAAATATTTTTATCGTAAACTTAATTGGATCCAAAACATTTTGAAAAATGTAACTGGAATAATTGTGGACACTGTTCATACAGGAGTGGACAGAAAGTTTTGTCCGATAAATATCATTTATGAATGTAGAGAAAATGATGATAGCTTATGGCTGCGTGAGATTACCAAGGCCTTCTTGAACATATAGACCTAAGTGAAAATTTGGTTACGCAACAGCGGGAGGCTGTGATCCATTACTTTTATGAATTACTTATTACCTTATTATTATTTATTCACTCAGTCCCATTCCAATTCGCAATCACTTGCTGGGAATGTGGAGTATGTAGCTGCAAACCAAACATCATGGAGGGTATTTATCACAATAATTGTTCACTATTTATCTCAATTCCTCAACATTATACTTAGATGCCTCAAAGTTCTTGCAAGCAGATGTAAGCTACAAGGCAAAATCATAGATACACAGGGGCCCAAAGTATCTAAAGTATGAAGGGGGGTGTCGCAATACCTAATTACTATACAAGTGATATAAATTAACATAATTTTCGTAACTAAATAATGTTTATCATTACGTCACTGTAGAGACTTTCCCCTTTTTTCATGTTTTATTAAATTAGATATTAGTGTATGCTTGTTAATGTATTCAATAATATATTTAACATCGACAAAATATAAAAATAATGATTCTCTATAGTGAAAAAGAGCATGTACAAGAGAAGAGAGTCTTAGCATAAATATTTTCTGATAATCCAGACATATCTTGAGAGTAGCTTTCACAATTAATCGCACTGAAGAAAATCTTTCTTGAAATTACATATTTTAGCTTCAAATGTAAGCTAAGTGTTTGTACGAATAGTAAAATCCGAAGGGAATTTCAAACTGCCTCTTTAAAGGTAGACATAGACAAGTCTTCTATAGTTGCTCCACCGTCTTCATGAGTGCCACCCATATGAATGTGCTACCATCCATTTCTCAAAAAAGAGAAATTTCAAGAGACCTTTTTGTACGAGTTGGCGCTTGAAACATTAACAGAAAACCAGAAATTGTGAGAACCTCTTGCGGCGTTTCACCTTTCTTTTTTTTTAGAGAGATAAATGTATGGTAGACCGGTCGCATTGGTGACATTCCTGAGGCAGTTTGAGAAACTCCAGGAGACTTTTCTCGCGGATCAGGGAATTATTACTATTACGCTTACCTATCAGCATCGAACGTTATATAATTCAATTATCATATATATATATATATATATATATATATATATATATATATATATATATATATATATATATATATATATATATATATATATATATATATATATATATATATATATATATATATATATATATATATATATATATATATATATATATATATAGGGTATTGTAGCAAAATCCGACACTTCACAAAAAGAAAACGAAAGAGGCAATAAAAACCAAAGTTGTATATACAGATACCCGACAGTTTAATTAGCAACAGGTAGAGTTACATACTACATTATTTTTTAGTGTAAGCGCCGCCAGTGGAGACGAAATGAGTCATACGCTTTGGGACCATGTCCTTGTCTATAGCGGCGAATGCTTCTACTATAGCAGCCTTCAGAGAGTCAACCGTGTTGTGGGCGTGCTTGTTGGTCTTTGCCTCGATCACGCCCCAGAAGAAATAGTCAAGGTGGTTGAAGTCGGGTGAGGGGGGCGGCCACAAGTCCGGCGACCAGTGGTAAGGACCATTGTTGAGCAGCCACGCCTATGTCGTCTTGGCCTTGTGTGCAGGAGCGGAGCCCTGCTGGAAGACGTAGGGGCGTCCGGCGGCGATCTCGTCCATCCAGGGCTTCACTACGCTCCTCAGCACCTCCTGGTCAATCTCGGCGGTGACTCTCAGGCCCTTTTGAAAAAAGAACGGAGGCATGACGTCCCCCTCGCTGGAGATGATGCCTAGGACCATGACGGAGGAGGGAAACTTCGTATGCTTCACGACAGGAACCTCCTCGATGTCGTTGCAGATCCATCTGTCGTTCTGCCTGTTGCTTGTCTGGTCCTGGTCGAAATTCTTTTCATCAGAAAAGAACCTCAGCATCCCGGCGGACCCGTGCTTGAGCTCCTTCAGCAAAGCCACCGCCTTGAACTTCCTCGACTCCTTGGAGGCATTCGCGATGAGCATTCTGTGAGATTTGCGGTAGGAGAGCAATTTTTGACAGCCCATGTCAGCGGCGATCTTGGTTTCAGCTCTGGCTTCCATCATTGTCGACTGTATCCTTGACGGTGGCGACGAACTCGTCGGTCCTAACGGCCGAAGAACGAATGTTGTGGGCCTTTCGTTTGGCAGTAAACTCGTCCTTGTTCTCACACTTTAGTTATTTGTCAAGTGTCGGATTTTGCGGCAACACTCTGTATATATATATATATATATATATATATATATATTGTATAAATTGGTTAGGCTACTGGAAACCTTTATCTCAGCAGGAAAATGAAGACCCACTAGTAGATGGAAAAGGACATTTATTTTGTTTCGTTTCGTTCCGATGTGTGGAACGAAACGTCTGACAGAAATAAATGTCCTTTTCCATCTACTCGTGGATCATCATTTTACACCTATCTCTCTCTCTCTCTCTCTCTCTCTCTCTATATATATATATATATATATATATATATATATATATATATATATATATATATATATATATATATATATATATATATATATATATGCGTGTGTGTGTGTCTTTCTTTGAATTTAAAGATCAATAACAACGAGGCTGTATCCCGGCGAATTTTTCTTAAAGAGAGATCTGTAAAGCGAGTGGTTAGGCAGAGGTAAGTGAAATTGTGTGGATAACATAGTTAAATATCCTCCTGAAGGCGCATGGGGGCGGCGGCAGGGAAGCAAACACCGGTTATTGGTGGCAGCACAGTTCATCCTCAGCAAGTCACCCATGATACACATGACATTCAAATCACGGATGCAAACTCTTATAATCAAGTTATATATTGTGTTGGAAGGGCGATTAATTGACTTTTAGCCCAACCACAACAGTTCACATCGGATAATTGATTTTGTGAGAAGAATCCAGTTTCAGGTTATGACGTTAACTACGTTAGAGGATGGAATCTCTCTAATGTATTATTATTTATACTAAATTGTTACGAAACATCAGTTATCGCATTAGACTAACAAAGGTTTGTGATTGAACCTCAAAACAAGGCCAGAAATATAATACTGAAAACAACAAACGAAACGAAGTTAAGAAATCAATTTTGATCATCAACTTTCCCATCCATCAGTTCTGGAACTAACGTTCATACCTTGCTAAAACAGATGTAGAGAAGGAATGCGCGAATGATATTTTGCTTTCCAACACCACTACTTTCATTTTCTTGAAAAAGGTTTGGAAAAAATTGTGAAAATGAATCTTAGTTTGTTCGAGAGTCAAACCATGTGATAAACAGTTTTGAGGTTCAACGCACGAAGTGGTAATTATAATTTTACTGCTGTAGCGAATTTCATGATTGAAAGCTTCGCAAGATTAAAGTTAGTAATTAATTATTTCGTTCTAGCGAGTTCATTGTCCCATTGCGTCTTATTACAGTTATGACTTCATGTTTTGTTGTAGCCAATTCATAATTTGTTTTAAAATTAGCAAATTCATTTCTTTGTACCCTTCAGACCTAAATTACTCTTTATAGTAGAATGACCTGTATTATATATATATATATATATATATATATATATATATATATATATATATATATATATATATATATATATATATATGTATATTATATTTAGACGGGGTGGTTGGTCAAGGTTAATTGAGTGACCTTCGCTCGTCTCCCAGCAGCGGCAGAGGAGGGGGATGGTAATTGTTGGGAACGGGGTTCCTAATCGAGTACGTGGAAGAATTTATCTACAGAATCGAGTGCATTTGGCCGTTCGTATAATAAAAAAGGCTGTGGGACTATGGGGCTATAGAAACGAGAGGACCAAAATAATTTTTAATAATTACATTCCCCACTCACATGTCCCGCTTTAATATAAGCGGGACATGGGAGTAGAGAATACATAATGCATGAGCCTCGAACTATTACTTTTTGAGCAAGCGCGGTACAAAAGGTCGTCCTTCAAATGTATGAGATGACTTTGTTTCCACATGGGGGTTCTTGTACCTTATTTCGGGCTTTGGTTCGGAGGGGACGGAGTGAATCACAATCTTTTGATTCTTCGCGACTTCCTCATTCATAGCGCTGTTAAACTCGGAGTCACAGGGGCTTCAAAGGGAGGAAACGTCTCTGTTTCCTTCTTCTTCTGAGATCTCATGAGGACGGGTTGAGCCAGAGGGGTGGATGAAACCAGGGAGCACTGCCCAGTCAGAATAGCGCAGAATTTTATTGAGGCTGATACTAGTTTAGCCCAGGCGGTAAAGTACACACACTCGAGGAAGCATTTCACGATGGGGAAACCGGTTTGCACGCCCCAGATAGTCATGTACTACAGCAAATTCGACATGGTTCGGAGCTACCGGGGGGAAGTAGCTTGTCCGACACCACTATATAAGTACACCCTGTATTTCGGTCAAGGGTGGAGACTCTACAGCCGTTTGCTGCTCCAGTCTCTCAAACCTTTAGCCTCCAGGGAAGCTATTTTCAAATAAAAAATTAACATGGTGGCCAGTGGCAGTAAAGGCAGACGAAGAGGACGACGGTTCAGTTTGCGACGGTGCTGCCACGGGGATAGCACTAATTTGGTGCACTTGGTTGTAAGAACTACTGCAAAACTGAGAGTTCTGAGGGCAGTTGGTGCTCACATGACCTTCATTACCGCACGAGAAGAACACAATAGGCCTTCTGTGGAACATGACGCTGAGGGATTTGATGAGAAATGTTTGACGTCCCGAGGTCCAGAAGAAAAGAAGTTTCTGGGCTTCGAGGGGGAAGTTACTTTCACAAACTTACTTTGGTCAAGTGGAGGAAATTTTTGTTTGAAACTTTTTGCATTAGATGACGACGGTTCAGTCTTTATTCCTTTCTTAGGGTAGCAGTTATTGCTCGCGCTCACTGCGAATACATCGGCCTCTTCGATGCACTCTTTGAAGGCGGAACACCTTCAGTTCTTCACAAACGGTCTAATTTCGGAAGAGAACGATACTAAAACCTGGTCCTTCAAGACGAAGTCGAGCCAAAAATTGAAGTGCCTGGTAGCGTATACCCAAACTGACGAAAAGTTTAATTAGGTTGAATACGGTGGTGGCGAAATTTATAGCGGTAAAACCCGAGGTTATATTATACGCAGCCAGAAGTTCCAATTAGAACGTCGAATAATCGATTATCGCCTCTCACGGGAGATCTGGGAACTTAGCAACGGCAGGAGTTTGGCGACGCCGTCTGCTTCGATATTCCAGTTGTTAACCTAGAATATTTTCTCGAAATGCGTTAAATAAGACCCAAAATCTTCACCTTCCTTGTAATCTTGGAGCTTCATAGACGCAGCTTGCGGGACGTCATTTAGCGGGTTGAGTATGAGCGTCTCGATTCTAGCTCTACTCATCTCCAATTCCTGTTGGCGGATTCTATCTCTTTCTTTTTTCTCTCGCTCTTCTATTTCTCTATCTCTTTCTGTCGCTCTTCTCTGTCTCTCTTTCTCTCTCTTGCTATTGCTCTTCTCTTTCTCTCCTTTCCGCTCTTCTGACTATCTCCACCTCTTTTCTGTAAGACAGAAATCGTTGCCAGTTAGTCCAAGGGATTCGCCTTGCGAGTAGAATCGGTCAAACAAAACATGTTTTCGCGTATTATCAAACTTAAAACCCTTCCACAAAATTAAAAGAAGAAAAAAACAAAACAAGAGAACTTAACTGGATTACCAACCCAATTTAACTTGATGCACACAGTAACTCGATTATTATTTCCTGTATAAGCACTAGTAAATAAATGCCTCACCGAACTTGATGCGAGGTCCTTTACCTCTGCCGAACTGACACAAAAAACAATTCTTACTGAGTCTTTCACGGTCTGAAAGGATAAAATTCTGAAAAATTACACACAATAACCATACACGAAAAATAGAAAATGGGTACACAAAGAAACTGTTTGCGACTAGCAAATGGGAGATTAAAATGTAAAAGATTATTTTTCCGTACCTTCTTAATATACCAAACGTTCAGCCTTATAAGCACTTTTAAAAAAGAAAGGAAAACCTTTAAAAGACCTTTTAAAGACTCTCTAAATACCCTTCTAAACCTGATACCAGTTTTCTAATATACGTATATACGAGTATATATTTACTTTATGTCGTAGAATGGCTAGTATATTTATATATATATATATATATATATATATATATATATATATATATATATATATATATATATATATATATATATATATATATATATATATATATATATATATATATATATATATATATATATATATATATATATATATATTTATATATATATATATATATTAATTATTTAGACGGAGTGGGTTGTCAAGGTCAGTTGAGTGACCTTCCAGCAGTGGCTGACGAGAGGGATGTTATGTAAGGGGAAACATGGAAAAATTTATCTACAGAATCGAGTGCAATTGGCTGTTATTATAATAAAGAAGTTTTCGGTGGGTACCAAAATAATCTTCAATAATTACAATAAGTATACGATATTTACAAATGGAAAAGATTGCAAACGGATAGGCTCAAACATTAGCCCACGAGCGGCTGCTGTTGAGGACCTCAAACAATTAAGTCGCTGGAGCCTATGTTGGGGGTTGAGGCTTTATGAGACGACGCGGGAGATGGGTGATTGAAAGAGTAAATCGTAATCGATGAAAGTGAATTCGAGGGAGTACTTAAACCCGAATTCAAGGATAGCCAATTGACTAGGGCTAAAGTCCTTCGGTTAGGTTTCATGCCTTCGATCTCGAGAAGGTGGAACGAAACTGAATGAAGAAAACGACGTGTCTCATACAGAAAAGCGGGCCTATACTGGTTTTACCCGGCTGTTTATAGCATTATATAGGGGCCTTCCGCACGCAAAAATGCCTCAGGCAAAATAGGGACATCTCCTTAATTAAACACTCCACCGGGGGCTAGGGATGAACTCCAGTGAGGTTTCTTGATATCGCACAGAGAGAGGGGCATCGTCTTCATGCGCCCTCGTGATTGGAATTCTTGCTCCTCCCTTATAAGCGGAAGCGGCTCGATTCTCTCAAGGTTGCCACGACTTTGCTCTGCGTTGCTCGACCTCATGCTTGACCTCATGAATTCTTGGCCTCATTGCGGTATTAACCTCTATTCCCGACACTCTTCAAACAAAAGAAAATAGAACGAGAGCCAACAATACACATTTTTAGAAATTAAAGATACAATCTTTGTACAATTATGTCAATTGGCTGCGCACAGTCAATATTGACAATGGTGTTCCTTGTTCTTCAGGACTGTTTCAACTCGTTTTGGGACGCAGGAGACCAAACTTGTCATGATATATTGACTGATGTTGCTCCAGTTTTGTTCAACTGGACTTAAATGTGGCAAATTATGCGCCAAGATCCCAAACGTTCGATGTTATATTCACTCAAAACATTCTTATTGCTTTCGCCTTGTGACAAGATGCGCCATCATGTTGACAAATGGTTATCATCCAAAAATTGTAAACAGTGTTTTAAAAGTTATTAATAATACTAGAAAAACGCTACTTTCAAGTCACTTTGGTGCAGAGCAAATATAGTTATACGTTTTTCTTTCCAAACAACCATTTCTATAATTGAAAAAGATTCAGTTATATATTTTGCATCCCGAGGCAAGTACTCTACCAATACGCCACTGCGTAGTCAATCCTGACTTGGTAATTTAATGCGCTATTTATATTCTCGCTTTTGGAAGGAAGTACTTCTCTTATACATCTTCGCACCCCTACAAAACTACTTGAAACATGAGAGATCGGAAGTTGCTCGTTCAACATGTTTTTATGTTCCATTTATAGTCTTATATTTGATATTATAGCTATGAACATTCAATATATTTTCACTTCACTTTAAAAACTTTCTATCGTATGTTCTTTAGTTTAGGAAGTAGATCCACGAATAAAATGACACTAAACGTAATATAGGTTCTACTTCGCGAATATATACCAATATCAATTGCAAAAATTGAAATTGATTAAGTTTGTAATATCTAAATTATTCATATATAACCATAGATATTGTGAAATTGACTCAAAAATAAACTCGGAATGTATATTTTCGAAGATTTCAGAGTAACAAAAATCCTTCCTCAGGGATTTTGACAGAATGATATCCGAAACGAGAATGGTTATGGATGGGGATAGAAGCCTCAAGTATTGGTCAGCTCCCTTTCCTACCTTGGAGAGAGTGGGGCAGGGAGGAAATTCCAGGTGAACTCTCTTCCAGGTTACTTCCGCCGCCTCCCTCTTACAGGCTTAAGCTCGGAGGAGGAAGGTCGGCGGGAGCCGAGTAGAGACGAGAGAAGAAGAATATTTTAAATTAGAAACAATCGTAAGAGATAAGAAGTTGATCTAAGTTGACTTTCTTCCTGATTACAGAGAAAATAAAGAATGGATTGGAAAACTTCCATTGTTCGGACCTACTGATTAACATGAAATCCGACCAAGAGTCCCTAATTACCTTTGCTGGCAATTTACTTTTTCGTCCATCCAGTAACTTATTGCAGTTTCTCCTCTAGATGTGACAGGAAAGTCTTGTAGCTCTGTTTTCATTATCTCTCTTTCTTGGTCATTTAATTCTATCTCAGGTTTATTGTTTTTTTGTAGCATTTATGCCTTACGTGTATATATGTTTGAGCTATAACCTAGCTGAGTATCGTCTTTTGTTCAGCGGCGTTTGTAGTGAGTGTTTCATCTGTTTGTATAGTGATTATGCATTTTTTTGTCGGATTACTGACATTTTGGGTTTTCTCCTTGAACACTTTACTGCACTTTGAATCACTTTACTTGTCACTTTCTCACATTTAATATCTTCATAATGCGGTCTTATTAGGTGAGATTGTCTTACTTTGGGGTGAGATGTCTATATTCGGTAGATCTTTTCGAATTCGGGTTTAATCACATCTTTGGGTTTATCTCCTTAAGAGTTTGGTCTTAATTTGTTGGACTTTTGTCACTTTTCCTGCAAAAAAGTGCTCATCATTCATTCCCAGTTTAGTTCTTCTCCTGGAGAATGGTGAGCTATTTACCTCTATGAATAGTTTTAGGTGTCCACATCAGTTGGTTGGGTAGACCCTCCTAGAAGAGTTGGTATCACCGCCTTTATACTTCCCACATACCAAGTCTTTAAATGTAGTTTGGTTTAAGGTCAGGCGCTCACCAGAGTAAATCCTCAGTATGTTCTTCATCTTCTGTATTTCCTTTGAAGCGTCATTTGCAAGTCCCTTTCCATAAAGCTACTAACAGGTACACTGTTTCTTTCCTGTTGTAAGAGTTTTTTCCTGATTGATGTACACTTTATTTTCTTCGTTTTGCTTTCTTGTCCTCGGTTTGTTTTCTGATTCAGGGGAAACTTTCTATGTTTTCTGTATTTGGTTTATCTTTCTTCTGTTGGTTAATTTGTCCAGTGACTTTGGCCACTGGGAGAGGAACGTCAAGAACAATACCCCCTTCATTTGTTTCATGAATTCCTTCCCTCTCTATGTCTCCTAAGTATAACTCCACGTGGAGTAATCTCTAAATCAAAAGAGAAAAATAAAGGAAGAAAAAATTGAATATCCGTGAATCGCTTCACAGGTGCAGTAAATTCAATTTGGCGCTAAAAGCTTTTACCTCACCGAGGATGCGCTAATCCTCGTAGTGGGGAAACTGATAGCCGAAAGTTTCCCGCCCAAATCGTAAAGGCCATTAAGACTTGGGTCAGGCGACAGACGCCGGAAGTGGTCAGTCAGTCGTCTGGGAGTGACAAGGAGGAGATACCCCCAAAATGGCCGTCATATAAATACCTTGGGTCTTCGAATATTGGCAGATTGAGTTTGAGAACCCATCGCCTTCGGTTCAGATCGTGTGTCTTTTTCCTAAAGTCCCTGGTATTCGCTTATACCATCGAGGTTAGATCTCACCAGGCAGATCCATCTCTTTTTCGAAGGCGTACTTCGTTCAGAGCAAGCCTTGAATCGTTTCTCCACAAAATATTGGCCGTGATTCCTCTCGTCTCATCTGGAATTTCCCCCACCCTCTCAAAGATCTCCAGTTCAACGTGTGAGACTCGTCAGAGTCTCGATTTTTGGAGGTTGTCCTTCTCTGGAGCAGAGGTATCATCGTCCGTCTTCAAGGAGGATCGTGAACTCGTCTTCTGGTCCCCCTTCCCCTTTATCCTCGTTACCATCAGGATATTCGGCTGAGAATCACGGCCATTTTCCGTTTCCAATTCCCCGCGCCGACTCGCTAAAGGATTCCCATGCCTCAAGGTCACCCCATTAAGGTAAAACGACCCTTGCTTGTATCTTCCGTTAATCGACCCACTTTCCGACATATGAATATTCTCTCTGTATAAATTATTTATAGTATCCAATTTAAATGCTGATAACAAGTAATTAACGTTGCTCGATTGCCAATTAATCTATATCTTGTCAGAATTGTCCTAATTTACATTACCTATATGTCAGATATGTATATATATGTCAACTAGTGACTTATCATAATTATATTTTTGGTTCTCACTCTTTAAATATATTCTAGAACTGCCACTTGGTAAACTCAATAAACTTTATCGGCCCCTGTTCTAAATCGCTCTCTTATACCTCGTAATCAACGGACGTACATTAGAGGATATATGTATATATAACTGTATATATACATATTCTCTTGGCTTTTATCTCTTTCCTTCCAACCAATAAATGAATATATGTATATATAGACGTATTATCTGGAGAGGTGACCTATTCCTCGACAATACTAATACTGTTCCTAATGGTAGCGTCATCTTCCAGGAAGATACTGCGCTGATTATCCTTCTGGAAGACTACTCTCTATTACCTGACTACAACTGCAATCATCAAGTCGTTTCTCTATTGGGTTTGCGGGTATATTGTAAACGTCTCGTTGTCTTTTGATAGCACTAATGGTATAGTTACTTGTAAGAAGTATTTTTCCATTTTGGGTGATCAATCTTAGTCACTGATATTAATAGTGTTTCCTAATGGTAGCGCCATCCTACAGAAAGATACTGTGCCAAGTCACATTGTTAAAGATATCAAAAACTTGCATTACTAGCACAGTAATGGTGTAGAACACTTGGATTGCCCCCCTTCCCCAAATCACTAGATATTAACATAATCGAAGATTTGGTTTGGAGCAGCAATTAAGTAATTGCTTTCCCACGCCTTTATCACGAAAAGAGCTGGAACATCTCTAGTAAACAAGTGAATAATTTTTCAAATGCTGAACTGGAAAATATTCAATAATGCAAATTCGCAATACTAGTATTTGCTACCTGTATATATTTAATAGATCTCAGAAAAAAAAAAACGAAATAATATCCTGTAAAAAGATAAAAGTAACTGAAATAATAAATGGGCTCAACACCAGCTTTAGGTCGCACGGAAGGACCATACAGTGAGACCATTGGGCGCTGAAATGCCCTAATGGCTCGCAAAAGCCTCGATCGACTTTTTACCCAAGTGCGGGTGAATTGGGCATAAATACGGGTTACCCCCAGTCGGGGAAAACTCACTGATTTTAATTTGAAAATCAACTTTTAAAATGTAAAAGTCATTTTTTTTTAAATCCAGCCTTTTTAATATGAAAGTCAACATTTTTAATTTAAAGTGTTTTTTATTAATATGAAAGGCAACATTTTTATTTGAAGTTAATTTTTTGGAATTTGAGGATAAAAAGGTGTAGATTTATGTATTTGTGAATTTCTACATATGTATTCGTTCAATAGTTCTTTCTTTTTTGCAGTGATGATGCGAGATCTAATAGCATCAGTTCATCCGAAAAGGGAGGCATTGATAATAATAATAATATAATAATAAGTCTTTTGTAATGCGCTCTTCAAGGCCAGAGGCCTTTCCAGAGCGCACGTTGTGCTGAGATGAGAATGGACATTCAATGGAAATTCAAGATGAGGGGGGGGGGAGGCAATACTGAAAAGATGCGTTTTCAGGGGACGCTTAAATGTGGTAAGAGAGGGAGAAGACCTGATTTCAGCAGGAAGAGCATTCCACAACTTAGGGGCACAGATTGAAAAGAATCAGGCCCCCACTGAGCAGAATGATGAACGAGTAATATTCAAAAGAGGTGCATGTGTGCCCGAAGAACATGGCGTGGTGAGAGGGCAGAAGAGAGGTAAGACGGGGCCTTGTTGTTTAGGGCCTTAAATGTGAAGAGAAGTATCTTGAAGTGAGTACGGGATCTGACAGGGAGCTAGTGCAGTTCATGCAGCAAGGGTTTTAGGGAGAGAAGCGAGGGCGACCCAGGAGAAGCCGGGCGGCATAGTTCTGTACAAGTTGAAGGGGGCGGAGAGAGGAGGATGGCAGATTCACAAGCAATGAGTTACAGTAGTCAAGTGAGGTGATGAAGGCATGAACAGCAATCTCAAGACTTTGGCGATCAAAGTGAAAAGGAATGCGAGATAAGTTACGAAGGAAACATAGGAAGGATTTGCTGACATTGCGGATATGAGGCTTAAAAGAGAGATGCTCATCAAAAACAACACCCAGATTCCTAACGCAGTCAGAGAAAATTATAGTATTACCGCCCAGAGTAAGCGAGGGAAAGAGAGATTTAGATTTTTTGACAAGAGCAGGGGTGCCGACGAGGAGGACCTCAGTTTTGGAGTGATTAAGCCTGAGGAAGTTGGTAGAGAGCCAGTCAGCAATGGAGGAGTAGGCAGCCAGGAGGTCAGTGATAGAGTAGGCAAGAGACGTGGAGGATGAGGAAACCAAAATCTGAGGGTCATCAGCATATAGGTGCAAGGATATACCGAGACTACGGAGAAGGGAACTAAGAGGGAGAAGGTAGATACGAAATAGTAGAGGACCAAGGACAGAGCCTTGTGGCATCCAAAGCGAATAGGGGTAGAGTCGGATGAAACCTTGTCAATCACAACAGATTGGGTACGAGACGAGAGGTAAGAGCGGAACCAGTCAAGCACGGTGCCTGATATGCGATACCTTAAGCGGATTTTCGAGCAGCATCTCCCAAGAAAGCAAATGGAGGATCTTCCTAGCGGATGGTGGAGCCTCTCTTGTTATCAAGGGGGTACAGATGGAAGAACAGGCAGAATATCGTGCAAGGTCCACTGTTACCAGACGGCTCAAACTCATCGTGATGAATAAGTTTCCTATTTCACGTCGGTAACGGTAAAGACCCCCAATGCAATGGTTCTCAACATTTTGGCTATCAAGGACCTACCTTCTTTTATTTTAAGGAATTTTCCCAATGACCCAAACAATCCGTTTACATTGACCTGCAGGAGACTCATTTTCCCAATTTCATTTCACATAAAAACATATAATTAAATATGCAATGAAATAAATTGCATTTTTTCATTCTTGCCTCGAGAAATGATTGATGCAGATAAGTTGAATATTTAACTTTATCAGTTTTATCTTAAATAATTATTTACTTTACACTACAGCAACCTGTAGTTTTGTGGCCTCCAAGTACTACAGGTTGAAAGCCCATGCATTACGATATGTTAAGAAGCAATGGATCACATTGATCCTGAATTTCTAAGAGCATGAACTTAATCACGATTACAATATATCAGTTTTATTGTGACTAATTCTTCTTTTTATTGAAAATAAAAGCAAACGTTGATAAAATTGAAATAAGAATACGTGATATTATACAGCAGATCACAATCTCCCCAAAGTTCCCAACAAATGGAACCGAAGCTGGTGGCTGATCAGTGAATTACACGCTGAGAATTTGGCGATGGAAGGCCGATGTATATCAATGATGTGTCTGAAAGAAAGCTACCACACCAGACTGCATAAGTAAGTAACTAATTCCCTGCAAAAATGGAAATATAAAATTTCTCTCGGCGACGTTGGCTTATTAAAGATATAGAAAAGAGGTTCATCGCCGTCCCATTTCATTTAGTATTCTTGACGAAAGGCCGCTGCATTTGAGATCCAATCAAAAACATATTTGGTAACACAATAGAAGGGTTACGTCAGCAAGGTAGGAAATATTACTTTTTCCTCCAATCTACATACTGTATCATAACCATGTACAAATGATTGATCCAACGCCCAAAATTTTGACCTTCACCCCCTTCCCCCCAAAACAGTTTCCAATAAAATGTTGGTAACGCTCAGCTGCCCCACTGAAATTAACTTGCACCAACTTTTTTATACCAAATTAAATAAAAAAGCCTCCCAACACTCATTCCACTCCACTAACTTTTATAGAGATAAAGCGTCGATACTGTAACATTTCCTCCGATTGAGGTTAGTCCAAGGGCAAAAAGTTTCATCAGGCCCTCATTAAACCCTCTCTTTGCCCCCATAATATAAGCTAAACCACCCAGCAGTGATTGTCTGTCAAATTTGTATCACTCCACACGCAATGATTTACGTCCAAACAAAATATGGCTATTTTTACGTGGTATTTTAACCCTTCTCACATCAGCACACAAACATCAACTGAATAAGTTAATTCTTTAAAGATTACTGCTTTGAGGAATAAATGATTAAGCAGAAAAAAATGATAAAGTTGAGGATTATTCAATTTAACAACTGAAAAACAAAAGAAAATTTAGTCAACGGAAGCATTCCACAATATTGAAAAAGAGGGAATTGTCAAGCAAACTAGGAAGGAAAAAGGAAGCAAATTAACGAAAACAGGAATCAAGAAGAGTTAAGATAAGCTAGAAAGGCACTAGGAATCTCAAATACTAGAGATTTAGTTTGAGTGGCTAGAAGCTGGGGAACGTTTAGAGGATCACACACTAGGACGCCGAGAAGAAACCTCTCGCGCCAGCACATTTTCAAAATACTATGAATATTTAAAACTATTTAAATCTAAAAGAAATAATAGCTTATTGAAATGGGGTCAATTTATGGATGGTATTCGTGAGGGTTACCAGTTTATGGTGGTCACTAAGTAAATAATGGGTCGCTTAGCTTATGAGAAAACCGGGCGAGTACCAGGTTAGAGTAGGAACAACTTGGGCACGAGCCTGGATTACCGTAAATGGGTGTCGGATGAAGGTTTATAAGGTCTCACCGTCGAGTTTGCTCTGCCTCCCAAATTTCTTACTGTTCAAAAGGTAACTTGGTTATAACTGGGTTAAAGGAAGAACTCGAAAGGAAAATGGTGTTTGGTAGGCTTTATTCTTTGCTTAAGTCTACCTTAATCGTGGCAAGCCAGATAGTCGAGTCTTACGCGGCTTTGGTGTAAGTTTCCCTCTAAATTCGATAGTTGGGGTTAAGGACGGCTGCATTTAAGGACAAGAATCGGACTCGTGATACCAATAAGATTAATTTGATTTCGGAATCAAGAGGGATGAATGTATCCTACTAATAAAGGTGATCTCACTCCTCTTGGGAATCCTCTGCCTGTCTTATTTATATGAACATCGATCAAGGGGAAGTGACTTAACTATCTTTAATCAGAGCGCGAGGTGGAGCCTCACAGCTTAAAATATGTTCGTTTGCTCCTTTGTTGAGACTGGTGGTCGGAGTCGAAGGATATGTGTGTTTTAATGTAGACCTTTCGACTCGGAACTGTCTCCACCCGTGTGTAGGTTTATGCATTTGTGTGTGAAACTCCAGCTATTCGATTGCCTTCTTATAATCTTGTTTTCTTAATACATTACAATTGTGACTTAACATTATATACAAGTATTTTGCTTTATTCTACATTAGTTCATTGCTAATACATGGCATATTATTTCAGTAGTTAATAATTGTGACCAATTTCAAGATTTCATAGTTCCAAAAGGGTACTCATTTGTCTGACCTTTTTGATAAAATAACGCTCTTTCTCAGGTCGTGCTTGGACTAAAGGTTGATTTGACGAACCGAATTGAACTTATTCCTTTTCCATAAAACAAATAATAATCACGTTAGATGGATCTTACAAGACGTCTACAGTCTTCCAAATCGATGGATTATGCATACTGTTCCTCCTGTCTCAGAAAGGCCACCTGGATTTATAGATCAGACAGTGCTAATCTATCTTCGAAATCCATAAGGCTGTGATCAATAATGTGAAACAAGCACACGCCATATCTTATTTTCTAACTTCACCCAATGGGTAAGTTGCTATTTGTACTTATTTTTCAGCTAGGGAGAGATAAGAGCTTTTTAAGCAGACGTTAAGGAAGCGCATATCAACATTCAAGCACCAGCGTCTACAGCAACTCCTGATGGCAAAAAAGCTTGGCGAGAAGACAATCATCATCCTGTTCCTGGGAATGAGATCACTCACTAACTCCATGAACGCTTCCATCATCGATGATCTCCTCCGTGAGCTGTTCTTGCATGACTTCCTGTCGCAGATGAATCAGGTCTTTGCCACCTTACCTTCAAGCCCATTTTGGAGTAATCATTAAAAACGGTGGATATGGTCCTTGATTTGTATTTTCTCGCGATAGTCTCTATAACCATTTATCAGCCCTATGGCGAAATTCTCTTTTTAATGCGGGTCTTAAAACACCCTCTAGCAAAAAATCAAGAAGTTCTTGTCATCGCCTTTCGAGCCACCAGATCACGCCCCAAGGCCCAATCCACTCGTCGCTCATTCAGCTTCTGTCAATCCTTTTTCCTTAATGAGGCTGTGGAACCCCCTGTTGGTACTACCTGCCTCTTTTAGGGGAAGGCGGTCGAGTGCGTTTCTCTCTGCTTCTTTCGGAGAATTTACTGGTACATACGAGTACCTCCGTCTTTCAGTAGCCGGCGTAGTAAGCGAAAACAATGAACGCCTTTTCCTACTGGTTGACCTCATCACCAAGAGTCGGTTTCCAATATAATCTGGGACAGCAATCAGCTTACTACCGGGGAATTTTGTTGAACAATACAGGGCAGCCCAATCAATCTCTTAAATTCCACGTTGCAAACGGCACCTCGATCCAACGTATAAAGAAAAACGACTCACACTTATAAGAGTTACGATGCTTTCTAGTGGACAATTATTGTGAAAAATGTTATAGACGCAATCCTCGGAGCCAATTTTCTAATCAATTCTGGCCTACTGATTGATATTGAGCAGCTTAGATTAGTTGGCGTTTAGACTGGATTTTATTTTAAGGGAAACCAGGTTGCACTCACGCATTCTTGAATTACCTATCTGTTGCGGTTACACGCCTGTACGCATAACTTCTCGTTGAATTTCCCTATTCTAATCCAACCACTGCAAAGCATTGTGTTTCTCACTAACCGGATAAAGGTGAATCTTGTTTGAGTAATTCTAGGGTACCAGGATTTCAGATTGGTGATGCTCTTGCCCCTGGCCCAAGTTACAACGAGGATCACACCCTGGTTTCACAGGCTTGCAAGTGTTTAACAAAAGGATCTTTATGTTGGTGCATTATCTGGTTGGTGTATCTAGCTAATAGAAATCGACTGGTTATATAAATAGTTAATTAAATTAAGAAAGGATGGTTCGAGGTATCAGAATTTAAGAGAATGAATCATGGCGTACCCAATCGCTCTCGTTAATTATCATCTTTTTGATCTTTGTCTTTTTCGTTTTCTTCTTTGTTATAAATTCAATACTCTTATGCATAATGTAAATCTTTTTGTTATTAAGCTATCCTCATTTATCTCGCCATTAGATCAAATTTAACTCCTTTTGTGAAAATAGGAACCTTGTGAATACTCAAAACAGACAAAGTTGCCCGCATTAGAAATAGCACCTAATTGGAAATAATAGCATTACGCCAATAAAAATTTCCATCCTTAGGACAATTCGGCCTATATTACTGTGTGTAATTTTATTACTATTTCAGTCATCCGATGAACTCACGGTTAGGTACGTCCTTTTCGTGATTCTAGAAAAAAAAGTGATATTTAACAATTGAGCGCTTGTAGTGATTTTGTAGTCATCACAAAAACGAAACAGCAACCAAGGTGCCAAATTTCACAAAACCCGTAAGATCATGGACACGCTCTCTCTTTCTCTCTCTCTCTCTCTCTCTCTCTCTCTCTCTCTCTCTTCTTATGTGTTTCAATCTTTCCATTTGTCTTTCTCTCTTTCCTCCTCCCTCTCTCTCTCTCTCTTTCTCTCTCTCTCTCTCTCTCTCCTGAAGAAAGTAGAGAGAGAGGTGACGCCCCCTTGTCACGGGAAGAGAGCTTGTGTGTTCCTTTGACTTTTCGAGCTATGTCGGCGGGGTTACCTCTCTTCTGGGTATCCCTGGTAGGGCTTCCCTTATTGATTTGGTTGGAAACGAGGTTCTAGACTAAGGGCGTCCTTTTCTTTTCTACTCTATCCTTCTCCTTTTTCACTTTTATCCTATCTTTTCCACTTATTATACAAAAAGAAAAAAAAAACAACTAAAAAAGCCATACCACTATCATGTCACTCTAACGTTTTTTTGCATCTTTCTACATATACGAGTCAGAAAAAAGGCTTTGGAACCTCTATAAACAACGCCAATCGACACTCACTGGTTGCGAGAGACTAGGAATAAAGGTCCTACGCGTTGGGGCACGATCAAGGGGATGAGGGTAGAGCCCCGTTAACCCCTTATCTGTTGCGTAATTATTGACCATTCCCATAGAATGTTGACGGGTACCTCTGTTAGCATCGGTCCGAGGTGACAGCCCTTTATTTCCAGCTTGGTTGCCAGGCCAATAAAAAGCCTTGGGTCGAGTCTCTCGGTGTGGCGGGATATCCATTGAACGCTACTCCGAGATCCTGGCCGTCATGAAGGGAACTAGTAGGAGTTTAGTACGGGGCGTGCTCCGTTGTTCACCTGGTGAGAAATCGATGGACCGTTCGGGGACCACAGTGCTGCTTAGTTGGGAGACACGGCACGCCGAGGTTTGACCACTCAGTCGGACGAACAGCAGCACACGGAGCGTGCTTTCAAAAGATCTGAAACCTCTCCGATGGATAGGCGGGAGCTACTCACGCGATGAGAACTCACCAACCCCCCTTTTTTTATCATTGATTGGTCACGAGTTTTCAGAGAGAGAGAGAAAGCGCTTAAAATGACAAGCAAAAAAGGACCCGTTCGTCTAAAACACAACTGTGCAACATGCCAGTAAGAAAAGTGGTGCGTTGACTTTCCGGAGGGCTGCTACTCAAAATGCAGCCCGGAAAGTATATGTACTACTTGTATACAGACGCGAGAGATGATGAAACTGAAAGACCCCTATAGACCTTTAGAGGAGAGAGCTCAAATTCTTGAAAGAAAGGTGGAGAAACTCGAAGCCCTTCACGCAGGTCACATTCGATGCCTAGAAGAGGCACCACCCACTGAGGTGTCGGAATCTCCTGGTGCCCTAGTTCTTACCCAAGCGGAGATTCCGGCATCATCTGAGGTTGAGCCAGCTGAGGCAAGAGAAAAAGAGAAAAAGAAGAAAGAAAAAAGAAAAAAAATAAGAAAAAGAATAAAGTTGAAACAAAAGAAGAAGAACCAAAAATAGAAAAAAACGGATACACAAGAAGAAAAAGGGCAATAAAAAAAGAAGGATAAAAACGTGGAGAGTAAAGAGGAAAAGGACAGGGCCTCTTCTACAAGGGAAGACTTGGTCTTCAGAGACCAAGTGTCCGAAGGTCACGCTCATTGGTGACTCGCAAACACGGGATCTGCTGCCGCTGCTAGCAGCTCGTCTTCGCACTAGCGTGAAGGTAAGATGCCTGCCAGGAAGGGATAACCACAACATCAGAGTAGAGGAAGAGAAAACTCAGATTTCTGAGAATTCAGTTGTCGCTTTGATGGTAAGTGGCAACGACCTTTACCTCATAGGGGGTAAGGCTGGCCTCAATGGTAAGACCATCCAAACGGTGATGGAGGCCATGGATCTGTTGAACAGTTTAAGTCAAGACTAGACAGGGTCTTGAAAAGTGGCCGTTTAAGCACGTAAAGCAATTAAGCGAAAATCTGCCCGCTCGACTGCTAGTCCAAAAGTACCCTCATTGAATGGACCGTAAGGTCTTCTAGGGTACTTTTTTTTCTTGTTACTCCTTGTTACTCATTCTGGCCCTCTCAATAGTAAGGTACCTCACAAGTCACGCTCGGCACTATGTCTTTTTCTTGTATGTATTAACGACTTAGACAAAGGCCTTTTACGCATATTATTGAAGTTTGCTCACGACACTCAAATTTTGAATACAATAGTGACTAACACCAAGATTAAAGAAATACAAAACAATCTCCACAAATTATAACACTGAGCGCTAATCTGACAAATGTCTTTTAACTCGGAAAAATGTAAAGTGATTGCTATCGGATAAAGGAACGGCAAAGCAAATTAATCCTCAAATGGTACTCAGCTCTTAAGCGTAAACGGAGAATACAGACTTTGGGGTAACAATATCGAGCGACCTAAAAGCCAATCACCAATGTTCAGAAATCCTAAAGAAAGCAAATAAAATAATTAGATTCATTGGTAGAGCATTTGAGTAAAACTGCAAAGATGCAATCCTTAATATCTATACATCCTTGGTCCGTTCACTTATGGAATACTAAATTCAAGCCTGGCGTTCGTACTACCATGTAGATATAGCGAAATATGAACGACTCCAATGTAAGCCTAGTAAAATGATACAAAGTTTAAAGAACAAAAGATAGGAAGAGCGACTTAGAGAACCAAATATATTTACGTTCACTCAGAATAGATTAAGAGGAGACATAATTCAGCTCTTTTAAAATATCAAACGCATAAAAAATATTAATTTCAACAAATATTTCACATTCGACCAGTCAGATTACACGAGAATAAACGGTTGCACAATTATAGGAAAACATAATAATTTCTTCTTTACAAGAATCGTCACTCTATGGAATGAGCTTCCTCGTAACATAATGGAATACAACACCATAGGAATCTTCGATCGTCGTATAGATAAACCCTTCGTTTCTAATCATAGATTGACAGCGTTCACTATCAATAACTTCCTTGTCTTCAGGTGATGTATTCACACAAGGTCACCTAGTATCGACTGAAAGGTCTGTTATGACCTAAATACCTATGTAACTCCATGTAACTCTCTCTCTCTCTTCCCTAGTCTTTGCTGTCACACCCCACTATTGTAATAAAGTCAATAGAGCACGCAACTCTCTTGGCCCTTGCTCCGTGTACTGGGCTCTGGCCAGGGCATGGGGAATGCTTTGTTTCAGCTTTAGCCAAGTTAACCCACAATGGTTGAGAGAAGTCGCCAAAGAGAGTCCTGAATAGGTTCGACTTTGGGTTTTATCGACTTTAAACTTCGGTTCTTCACTCAGAAAGGAAGGCCACAAAAATTAATGTTGTTCGCCCGTAACCCCATTAAGAAAAATAAATCACTCTCTATTTGTGGCGAATTGCGTTGTATTGTTTTGGTGTACGATGGTTGTTTATTATTTTTTGAGTGTGTTTTATTTGCTTACCTTTCTATGATACTTCCCCTTCCAACCCAAAGAAATGCTCATCAGCTAGGAAGTTGCATTTAAAATGACTTCGCTTTTGGTATACTCTAACCCGAAACACACAATGTCGCTTCGGTTGATAAAATTGATTATCTTACCAGCTCGTTTGTTCTGCCATTTATGTCCATTCACCCTATCTATTGAGAAACACATTTCCTCAATGTCAAAAATAGCTCGTTAGAAGCGATAGTAATTTTTCTGGGAAGCATAACTAAAAAAATAAAGACCATTTTTAATATTTTCCGTTCTATCATTATTGTTTTTTCTATTTTTATCATATTATTATTGCTTTTTTTCTACTTTCCATTAGCAGAATATTTTAAATTTACATCAAACCAAGCTTCCTAATCCTTTCCATTGACGCCAAAAAATATCCCATAATAACTTATAATAAAAGCTCAGCTTTAATTCATTGAGTTTAAATGAGAACCATTAAATTAAGTACATACTAGTGGCTTCCTGCTTTTCTCTTTCTTCTCTCTCTCTCTCTCTCTCTCGCATATATATATATACATATATATGGTGATATTGCGTTACAACTGAGGTCAAATTATTTATTTTTTAAGCTTTTGGACTGTCAGTCTAATGTCAGAGGCAATAATCGTTCAAGTGTGGGTAGGGTATGAATCAACCGCAGTTCCTCCTCCTCCCGTCCCGGTTGGAGCGGTCTTCTTGCAGGCATTGGGGCTGGGAGGACGCAGTCGACCACCGATCAACTGCACACTAGAATCTTCTAAGTAAAAGCTTGTCAAAGCTGGAGAGGAAGAGTTGGGGTCAGATCTTCGGCGGTTTTGCTGGTGGATCTTGAGACTCGCTAAATGTAAATACAGCCCTCTTCCTTCATTTTTTCGGAGGTTTGATGCCAGTATTATATAAATAATTGATTGCATGTCGATAACGAATAGCCTAATCATTAGGAACCATTAATGTGCAAGCAAACTTAGGCAAGGACGGTTGTGGGACCCATTTTCAACTATCGCTACGTTTTGAGGTTTCACTGCTGATTGCTGGTATTCTTATCCCTGAGGCAGCATTGATGAGATCTGTCCTCGAATTCCTTGTGGTAACAACAAGCTCTGTTGTATAAGTCAAAATTTAGCGACCAAATTCTTTGAAAAGAAGAGAAAACCTTCCTGGACTTTAGAGGGAATTTAATAGCAAAAATATTTTCCTCTGCGCAATTAAATAATCACATTATTAGAATGGACAGCAGCAACTAAGTATTTATTTGAAGAAGAGTTAGGAAAAAACTATATGTTAATCCAACACAGTAAGATAGAAGCAGCAATAATCAATGCAAAAGAAAGAATTGGTATTGAAGAATGGTGGTAATTGTAATTATAACTAACATTAATAATATACGTAAAGATATGTATACATTATCGGATGACATTGTAAAGAGCGAAATTACAATAATTGCCAAATGGATGTTATTTTCGACCACGAGAAAGGAAATTTGCACCAACTCACCAGCGGGCCTAAACAAACATGTTTTAGGGGAGTATGTGATATGCTGTAATGCTTAGCATTTATTGACAGGGCCATACCTAGTTTCATTGACAACCGTTTTATGCCGTGATTTGATATCTTCAGTAAGCAAAGACTCGGCTTAAGGCTACCTCAGTTTCGGCAAGCGAAATAGTTGAGTTTTTTGTGGTTCCTTTGGGCTGACTATCAGTGTTAAGTTCACTATTTCTTGTAAGTCTCCTTCTCATTAAGATTGTTGAGACTATGGACGTATGAATTGAGGATGAGGGACAGACTCGTGATGCTAATAATAATAACGCTACTAATATACAAATCAGAATGAGAAATCATGATAAGAATGAATGAATGAATGATGCGTATAGAAAGGACAGAGGGGGATCACTGTGTAACACAGGCGAACAGGCAGTCATAGAGGAAAAGGGCGCAGAAATAACTTGAGTAGGGATAAGAGTGGACGACGGTTGGAGGGCGGTCAGGAAGGAGAACGTGTCTAATTAGTCGGAAACGCTTTATCCATAATGCTTTTAACTTATGCGAAGAACAGTATGAGTTGCATGTGGTCATGGGCTGCGGACTCTCGCGGTCCCATCGCATACCGTTTTGTATGTAGTGCGGTGCATAAGGGGTCTCTGGCGAGTTTCCCGAGTCGTTTTGTGAGTCTGGTGTGAGCGTATGTGTTGAGGGGTACTAACTTGTTGTGGTCGTGTAGTGTGGACATTCTCGTGTACAAGGGAAAGCGGCAAGTGCGAGCTTCAGATCAGAGTTATGAATGCGCTGAACATTCTGCTGCCACATGTCACTTGTAACTATGAGTGGCAGTAAGGTGTACGCGAGAAGAGTTTGCACGAGAGTTTTGTATAGGTGTAACTGAAGTTATTTTTCCCGCAGTGTAAGACCTGTGCAGCCTTGTGTTTGTACGTTCGGCTCTTGCTTGTGGTATGTTTTGTTGTATATTGAACCTTAGGATCTTGTCAAAAGTGCCCCTAAGGATTTTGCATATTGTGTGTAGTCGAGCCTTGTTAGGTTTAGATGGTTCATGTCTGGTGTGTGTGAGAATATTTGTAGGTTATGCATGAAGTGATCTCTTGCGTCGAAGAGTGTTATCTGTGTCTTCTGAATATTCGTGGCAATGAGCCATTTATCCTCGTATTCTGTCTTAGCGTCTAGTATTATTTGTGCGTGGGGCGCGATCTCATCTGATCCACGGCCGCTGACGAGAATGGTCTCGTTTTCGGCGTAAGACACTGTGTATGTGTGGCACCAGTTTTTTGGGTGGGCGTGGGGTGTCGTTTGTGTACATGATGTAACGTGTGGGTGCCAGTACGCTTCCTTGGGGAACGCCTGAGCGTGGTGTGAAGGGTTGTGGGAGGGTATTGTTGTATTTTAGGTGGCATCTCCGTTCATTGAGATAGTGCGAGAGGAGCCTTCTGGTGCAAAGAGGTAACTCCGTATTGTTGGCGAGTTTCTAACGGAGTCCCTTGTGCCACACTTTATCAAAGGCCTTCTCCACGTCCTTGCTGATGAAGAGTGTCTTTTGATGTACCTGGCATTTTTTTCTGTATTCTGTCATGAACGATGGTCACAGCTGCCTGAGTGAACCGGCCCCTCCTGAACCCATATTGCTGGGGGGAGAACCAGTCTCTCTCTTCCAGGTAGTCCCGTTTGCGCGAGTTGATCATACATTCGAGTACTTTGCCCAGGTGTTCTAATAGAGCAATAGGCATATAATTGTTCGAATGTTTGGGGTCTTTGTTCGTTTTATGTAGAAGTATGTTGTAAGAGACTTTGAATATTTTGACGAAGTGGCTTGAGGCTAGTAAGGCGTTGAATATGTGTTTAAGTGTGGGGTATATGTTTGCGGGGAGTTTGTGTATTAATATGGCTGGTAGCCCGGTGGGGCCGGGTTCAGGTTTTTGTGTTGTTTTAATGGTGTGTTTTGTTTCCTGGACGGTGATGGGAGTGGTCAGTATATATGTGTAGTTAACCAGCTCCATTCGTATCAGGGGGGGCGGACCTTAGCTCGAGGTCGTGGGCCCGACACCACTCCTGGACTTCCTGGAAGTGCTCTTTCGCGTGTGGTTTAAGTCAGTTGGTTGTGTGTATGTACTGTGTTCCAGTGGGACCTAAATGCATCGACGATGACGTTGGTGTCTGTGAGTGTTTGGTTGTTTACTTGGATGGTGATGGGTTTGGGTGGATCAGTGCCTATCAAGCTTTTTACCTGCCGCCAGAAGAAGAAGGGGTTAGTGCAATGAGTGTCGTCCGCGATGCGGATGACTTCTTGCCAATGCCGGTTCCTGTCTAGCTGCACGCACTGTAGGATGCGGGTACGTAGGTGATTGATGTTGTGTTGTCGTGCCCCTCTAGTATAGTGATTATTGTACTGTGCAATGAGTCTCTGAGTGTGTATGGAATATGTGAAATTTTTTATGCATGTGTAGGTTTTGTGTGGTTATAGTGTTTAAGATTGAGCACCAGTGATCGTCTAACATGTCTGGATTAGTGTGGTCCAGGTCGAGGTTTTGTGGCGTGTTATCTGTTATGTGTCTCTTCAGCTCTTCCCAATTCGTTTATTTTGTAGTCGAAGAGAGGTGGTGTGGGTATGAGTATGGGAAATGTGGATATGATAAGGCATATTGATATGTGCTTAGAGAGTAAGTGGGGGTCAGTTAGACAATCTGAGCCTTCCAATTTTATATGTTTCTTGTAGCGCTTAGTTTCCCCCATAAAAATTGCCCGCGTGATGATTGGCCAATTTTTGTAATAGTTATGTTCGCGTAGAAATACTATGTATAATGTAGCAGTTTTTTAATAATTTCATCGGAACTGGAAGATGCCTGAAAACTATGATGGACTGAAATATGGTCCAGGGAATAGGCAGCTAATCATTAGCTGCCGTTTTATTACTACATGGAACCAGTCCCGGTACCATGTCATGATCATATAGGGAATCCTGCTTACCATCAACAGGAACCCTATACGAGTCCCAGCTCCATTTAAAAAAGACTACAGGAGAGCAGACTGGGCATGGTACGCGGGTCTTCTCGAGGCCTACCGTCCACCAAATCTGGACGAGGCAATTCTCGAGGAGATAGATGAGGCACTCGACAACCTCAACGAACAACTTATAAATGCAGATTGGGCTTGCATCCCCAAATCCAGTATAAAACCATCTCAACATACAGATGGACTGGGCACATGAAAGAACTCTATAGAGAATTGAGAGTAATGTACGAATTAAATATCAGAAACGCATCAATTAACTCGCTACAACGAAGTAGAGAGATCAAGGAAGAGCTCAACCAGTTTATCCTCGAACAACCTCAGAGACAATGGGACAATGCTATCGAGAGCCTCGATCGAGATACATCCCCAAAAGACTTTTGGAAGAAAGTCAGAAGTCTCAGAGGATCATCTGGAAAAAAGACGAAAATGGAAATCCCAAAAGAAGATGGATCCATTGAGACAGATGACAGAAAAATCGAGTTAATATTCCGGTGTTATCGGGAAAGAATCTTCAGTATACCCGAAGAAGAAAAAGAATATTTTGACATATGTAGAGTTCGAAAATAACATCATAGACGAGCTTAACACGGAAATACATAGAAAGCATCCTCATCACCAGGTGGACATACTGCGTGACGGAGACGCCGAGATCACCGAAGTAGAGATCCTTGGCGCACTCCGCTCATTCCGCCAAAAAGCCCCAGGCCAATCGGGGCTTGCGAAGTTAAACTTCGAAAAGGCATCAGTCAACATCATCGAAGGAATGAGACGTATTTTAAACGCATGTCTAAATACGGGGTACTTTCCAGATGCTTACAAGACGGCAAAGATGATCTTCTTGCCCAAGCATGGAAAGGACCCAACGTTGAGAGAGAGAGAGAGAGAGAGAGAGCTACCGCCCAATTTCACTTCTGGAATTTGGCGGAAAACTCTTTGAGAAGATCCTCAACGGGAGGCTGGTGTCTCACCTTGAAAAAAACTCCCTCTACAACCCTTGCCAATACGGGTTTAGAAAAAAAGGGAAGTACGGAAATGGCAGTCAATGTCATTACGGAAAAGCTTGCCCAAGCCAAACGGGACAGGAGTTACGTGTATATTGTTTGTTGGGATGTATCAAAGGCGTTTGATAAGGTGTGGCAGCGGGGCATGCAGTATAAGATCTTACGGCTGGGTCTAAGGGAAAACTTGGAAAGAACTCTCTGTGACTACGTCATGGAGAGAGCGGCGTATGTCAGTCTAGGGTGCACGGACAGACCAAAGTTTTCGCTCACTGCGGGCCTTCCGCGGATGTCCCAGCCCCTGCTTACTTCTTTTCACTCAATATTCAATACACCGATGATTTCAGCCAGATAATCATATCTCCATGGAGGAATGCACCGTGGCAAGCTCGCATGACAGCGATAGAAATCGCGAACTTGAACAACTACGAGGCTCAATGCAATGTACTCGGTATGAAAATAACCTCTACCGGGTACGCGAAGCACGTCGAACAAAGAATTTCTCGAGCCTCGGCCGTTGTCAGGACTCTATATTCGTTTATAAATCTACGTGAAAGCCACAAGAAGAAGATCTACAATGCCCTTGTAAGATCTACGTTGCTTTACCCCGCCTCCACCCTCTCTTGTGTCTCGAAAACACAAAAGAGGCAACTTCAAGTGGTGAAAAATAAATGCATGTACCCAATCACAGGTACACGCAGGCAAGAAAGAAGACGGCAAGAAGACCTGCACAGAGGGGCGGGGATAATTCCCATTAACAAAGTCATCGAAGAACGGACCCGGAAAATGCAGGATCTGGTTAATCGAGAACTGAGGGAAGAAATTACTCAAATGATTAACCAGAACAGAAGAGCAGAATGTCCCGCCAGATTTCCGAGCTCCGCCAACCGAGTGGCTGGCGGGGACGAGGTGCCGTTCTACGCACGATGAGATGTATAACCTAAGAACCTAAGAAAACAACCGAACTAAAGAAAAAAATCACAATTATGACTAAAACTCACTGAAGAAGACAACTATAAATCAAGAAAGAGGAAAACCCCGAATACGACAAGAACCCTACCGACTATGAAAAAACAAAAAAACTAAAGCACACACACATACAAAGAATACCAAAACATTAAGCATGCACTTAAAAGTATAAAAAAACATAAAAAAATAAGCAATGCATAACACACACAAAGCTAAACTAAAGAAATTAGGACAAATGGCTTGAACGCCATCAAAAAATAAAAAAAATCAACAGGAACAACTCAGAATACACGCTACAAACAAATAATGAAAGTGATAGGACTGATCACCAGGCTCTAGCATCTCTTTGCACCCTACCACACTTCTTTCTCTTTTCACCGCTTGTTTATTTTCTCTATCTATCCACACACCCTATCATCCTTCCCTAGATGCACCCACTTTAACGTAATCATAATCATCATAATCATAATAATTCCATTTCCGTTCATTCCTTGAAGATGAGCTTACATGGTCTAGGAATAAAAAATGCCATTCGCGGATGTTTTCTCTCGCCTTGAAGACCCCGTTAAAATAGTTGTAAGAAATATTAAGAAAATAGAAGTTAAAATTAATAAGGCTGCCACATTTGTAGACTTCAATAGAACCTGTATACAACATGGCCTTTTACTTAATTATATATATATATATATATATATATATATATATATATATATATATATATATATATATATATATATATATATATATATTTGGGTAAAAATCACGAGAGGTAACATGTGAATAATTATAAATATTTGGTTGTACCACGTAGGAAAAAAGAAAGATTGATTGGAGCTAGTACTGTCCTTATCTTATTAACATTTTCAAAATCACAATGGTTTATGAAATAGAGAGACACTATTTATAAAGGGCAATGTTTTCTCTATAAGGTCACATGGTGCGATTTGTTTTATTATCTCTAAATTTGATTTGAGGAAGAAACATAGGACTGGGTCTTAAGAAAACAAACCGGGTCTAATATTTATATTTCTCTTCTTTGTGCTGGAGATTAGGAATGATTCAAAGATATTTCTGCTAATAAAATCATTTATATGAATTATGGTATCTGCTTTTAACCAGTAAATCTGGTGACCCAACTTAAGCCTCGGACTGACAGAGCATTATTTCTATATCCCTTAGATACGGTATTTTGATTTTGCTTAATTCTTACAGAGATATCTTTAGAAGTTTGACCAACATAAAATAAATTACATTTCAAACAATGTATACTGTGATAGAACGAGTTCAGAGCTGCATTCATTTCAACTTCTATCACATTTTACTTAAAACCATGAGGCTACCCACGTGCATCTTCGATTCGAGGCTTGGAGTCTTATCAACAGCTACCGGACGCCAATGTTTAAACAAGGAGGTTATCGTACCCCCGTTCGCCCCCATACGCCGACCTCGCCAGATCGAGTTAGGCTTATGGACAGATAAGGCATTTTTCTCCGGCCCAGCTGTGCGTTCCCTCGAAGCTTCCACCCCATTCTCCCCCACGCCAAGGAGATGTCCTGGCTATTTATATGGAAACTTTACCACTAAGATCAGATTGGAGATCCAGATTTTCGTCGCGAAACATCACCACGACCCTCTCTCCCTTTGTGCGCCAAGGGACCTCGACCTCGAGATTCACCATCACTTGTCCAGAAGGAGGACAATATTCCTTGAGTGCCAAAGGTTCGAGCCTTTAGTGACGCCAAGTCCCCAAGGCATCCCCCCCCCTGTTGTTCAAGGAGAACAGCATTAGAACAGCCATTGTTCGTTTTGAACCCTTCGCCAAGAAACGGTTCTCATCCCCCCCCCTGTTGTTCAAGGAGAACAGCATTAGAACAGCCATTGTTCGTTTTGAGCCCTTCGCCAAGAAACGGTTCTCATCCCCCCCCCCCCCTGTTGTTCAAGGAGAACAGCATTAGAACAGCCATTGTTCGTTTTGAGCCCTTCGCCAAGAAACGGTTCTCATCCCCCCCCCCTGTTGTTCAAGGAGAACAGCATTAGAACAGCCATTGTTCGTTTTGAGCCCTTCGCCAAGAAACGGTTCTCATCCCCCCCTGTTGTTCAAGGAGAACAACATTAGAACAGCCATTGTTCGTTTTGAGCCCTTCGCCAAGAAACGGTTCTCACCCCCCCTGTTGTTCAAAGGAGAACAACATTAGAACAGCCATTTTTCTTGAGCCCGTAGACAAGAGACGGTTCTCATCCCCCCCTTTGTTCAGAAGAGAACAACCTAGAACAGCCATTGTTCGTCAAGCCGTTCGTCGAGTAACGGTTCTCCTTCCAGGACGCCACGTCAGGATCCTTTTATCCCCCCCCCCTTCGGCTGGAACTCGCCAGCGGACCGAATATTCCTTCAAGTACCTTCCACTGCACCCTAATGAAGTTACGTAAGCCAAGCGTCACCTTTTGAGTATTGATCCCTTATTTGTTAATTCTATCCTGTGCTTTAAATGGTTTATCGAACCATCCCATCTCTTTAACTCCATATTTGTTTTAGCTTTTTTTTTGATCCCTTAAATCCTTGGATTAGCCCGAGTCTCCACGACCCTTTCCATTCTGTTTGTCAATATTTTCCGTTTTTGTGTTTGCTGATAGTTATTATTAATAAAACTCTATTTTATTAATGATAGCAATATTATTATCCTTGAGCTCAGTTCCACTTCTTAAGCATTTTGAAGATACATAATATCGGCCGCCAGACAGTAAAAACGCACTCTAGAGATAATTAAGGAAGTTCCCTCAACGAATAGTGTTATATATAGTATCGTCGGGAGTCATTCTACGACATATATATATATACTATTTAAATTTGGTATCAGGTGTGTAAGGTTTAACGCTATATCTTTGCAAACACTGGTCTCAGTCGAGTAAAGCATAGTGTTATTCGTTATAATAATAGAATATAGTAGTTCCCTTTTGTTTTAACGATTGCTATCCCCTTTTTTTTTGAAACTTAAGAAGCTGGAGTAGCTCAAGGAGCGGTTATAATAATTTGTTTGTGTTTTTTCGTGATTTTAGTCAGTGGTTATTTAGAGTAAGAAACCAAGTACGAATAGGTCAGTGCCCATATTTAGGTAGGCTAATTCTATAGAGGCATAATTCTTGTTGCGAGGAATTTTAGTTGGTTGACTAGTGCGCCCCCAAGTGCAAAGATGACTCAGTTTGAAATCTTTAAAGCGCAAGGAGAGTCCTGTGGACTTTCCGGAAAAGAACTAATTGATTAAATTCAAGAAGAACAAGAAAGAGAAATACAACGAGAAGAAAGAGAAATAGAACTCCAACGAGAAGAAAGAGGGGAACGGATAAGACAAGCTGAGCTTCAGATTGAATTAGCTCGGATTAAAGCAGAAGTTCAAAGAAAAAAGGTAGAAAAAGAAAGAGAAAGAGAGGAACGGGAAAGAGTAATCCAACGGGGAAGAAAGAAGGACGGATTCGCGCCCCTTCCCAGGAAAGCTGACAAAGTTTCCGAGCCCCGTAAAACCCCAAAACTTCTTTCCCCAAAACCAACAACGGGACTCCAAACCTCCCGTTAAGACTTCTCCTCCATCTCTCTTCCCGAAGCGACCAACTATATGCTTCACCTGTGGTGTAGAAAACCACATGAGCTGGAATTGCCCCCAAAATTCTAGGCTTAAAAGCGGACCAGCCCACCAAGTTCACCGGATTAATGCGAACCCGGCTCCCCCGGTGGTGCAGACCCAAGCAGAAACTTCTCCCCCTCCGTCAGGCCACCAGGTAAATTTTGTTTTTGGTAAAAGTTCATCGGGAACTTTGAAATATGAGGAGGGCAGCGTGGACAGCTGTCGAGTATTGACTCTCGTCAGGGACACGGGATGTACATGCTTCATCGTGTCCGACGAACTCCTCCCAGTGGCCTCTAACCACGAAAAATTTGCGGTGGTACATGACCAACTTGGGCGGGCGAACAGATTCCCCGTCGCTAGATGTTACCTGCAGTGTCAATATTATAATGGCTGGGCTGAAGTCATTGTAGCACCAATAAAATTCTGTTCCGTACTTATAGGAAAGAGCCCCCAAGTAAGTTTCGACCCTGTGTTTCAGGCCGCCCTTCCTCAAGGCCGAGATAAGAAAGAAGCCCAGGAGCCCGTCCCCATCAGAACCCCGATACCGTCCGATTTCTCGGAGACCCCTAACCAGGACTTTAGGACGGAAAATGAGGAGTGTGAATCACTAACACCCTTAGGTGATAAGGCCCCAGACAAGGACACGGAGACTGTCCCTGGACCCCAAGAAAAAAAGAACCCCCAACGCGCCCATGGAGATACCTTCGTAGAACTGGACGAAGCATCGGCGCTTGAAGAGGATTGCCCCGCGGAGTCCCTTAAGGTAATCCAGACAGTGTGCATCCAACCTGATGCCGATTACCCTCCTCCTTCCCTACCAGGCAAGTCTTTGGAACCCTCTGACCTGGATAGTGACGCGCAGCTGACACCACGCCCGAAGAGTCAGCTACAAGAACTAATTAAATGGAATCACCATTTAACCACCCTATTAGCTCTTTTCGAGCAACTGCGTGAAAATGGCCTCACCATTGGCCCCAGCAAATGCCAGTTTGCCCACGAAACCATCAAATATTTGGGTTTCAAAATAGGACAAAGCAAGTCAGGTCCCCACGAGAACAAGATTAAGGCAATCGCCGACATGCCCCTCCCGATTACAAAGAAGCCATTAAGATCGATCCTAGGATCAGCTTCTCCCTATCAGCGATTTGTTCCGAATTTCGCTGCAATTTCGGCCCCCCTATGCCCCCTTCAGGAAAAGAATTTCTCCGATCGTTTACGTTGGAATGATGTCGCTGTTTCCCATTTTAATCAGCTCAAAAGTAAGTTCATTTCTGCCCCCATTTTTAAGTTGCCCAACCTGGAAAAATCCTTTGGGGTTAAGACCGACGTGATCAACGAGGGCATTGGAGGTGTACTCCTTCAATACGTGGATGACAGAACGAGTCATCCAGTTGCATATGCTAGTCGTCAATTATTACCACGCGGAGAGAGATATGCCACTAGAGAAAAGATAGCTCTATCAATTATCTGGGTCATAGACAAATTCAAGCTGTACTTGATATGTAAAGAATTTCGAATAGGAACCGATTACCGTCCGTTAGCCTATATTAGGAATTTGAGACACTCAAACGGCCGCATCATGCGCTGGAGTTTACTCTTGCAAGAGTATCAATTTAAAATAAATTATATCAAAGGTTCCGATAACCAGGTCGCTGACGCACTCAGTAGGAATGCGTTACCGAATAGCGTAGAATAATTGTATTCATAGGATTAGTATCTCCATGTAGGTATATACCGTCTTGTACCACTTAATTTAAGATTCTTTTGTAATATAATTAATTAATGTATATGTCTGAATTTTGTAACGCTCAATGTCTAATTTTTTTTTATGTATATATATTTGTTCTTATTAATTTACGTATAAATTATTTTGTCCCGTATGTACTAAGTTTATATCATTTCATTGTTCCATGCCTTTTTTTTTATTAAGTTGTATTAAAGGTTATTTTCCCCTGTAATCTAAAGATCAAAATAATCATGTATTGAGGTAATAATAGTTATGTGCAGGAAGATACGGTTGGTACAAGAAAACGAGTTCCCTACAACGGAGCTCTATCGTTGTCCCTTCTCTCTTTTTTTTTCGAAGTGACAACTTCCCCTGGAATGGAGGGGTGTGATAGAACGAGTTCAGAGCTGCATTCATTTCAACTTCTATCACATTTTACTTAAAACCATGAGGCTACCCACGTGCATCTTCGATTCGAGGCTTGGAGTCTTATCAACAGCTACCGGACGCCAATGTTTAAACAAGGAGGTTATCGTCCCCCCCGTTCGCCCCCATACGCCGACCTCGCCAGATCGAGTTAGGCTTATGGACAGATAAGGCATTTTTCTCCGGCCCAGCTGTGCGTTCCCTCGAAGCTTCCACCCCATTCTCCCCCACGCCAAGGAGATGTCCTGGCTATTTATATGGAAACTTTACCACTAAAATCAGATTGGAGATCCAGATTTTCGTCGCGAAACATCACCACGACCCTCTCTCCCTTTGTGCGCCAAGGGACCTCGACCTCGAGATTCACCATCACTTGTCCAGAAGGAGGACAATATTCCTTGAGTGCCAAAGGTTCGAGCCTTTAGTGACGCCAAGTCCCCAAGGCATCCCCCCCCCTGTTGTTCAAGGAGAACAGCATTAGAACAGCCATTGTTCGTTTTGAGCCCTTCGCCAAGAAACGGTTCTCATCCCCCCCCCCTGTTGTTCAAGGAGAACAGCATTAGAACAGCCATTGTTCGTTTTGAGCCCTTCGCCAAGAAACGGTTCTCATCCCCCCCCCCCTGTTGTTCAAGGAGAACAGCATTAGAACAGCCATTGTTCGTTTTGAGCCCTTCGCCAAGAAACGGTTCTCATCCCCCCCTGTTGTTCAAGGAGAACAACATTAGAACAGCCATTGTTCGTTTTGAGCCCTTCGCCAAGAAACGGTTCTCACCCCCCCTGTTGTTCAAAGGAGAACAACATTAGAACAGCCATTGTTCTTGAGCCCGTAGACAAGAGACGGTTCTCATCCCCCCCTTTGTTCAGAAGAGAACAACCTAGAACAGCCATTGTTCGTCAAGCCGTTCGTCGAGTAACGGTTCTCCTTCCAGGACGCCACGTCAGGATCCTTTTATCCCCCCCCCCCTTCGGCTGGAACTCGCCAGCGGACCGAATATTCCTTCAAGTACCTTCCACTGCACCCTAATGAAGTTACGTAAGCCAAGCGTCACCTTTTGAGTATTGATCCCTTATTTGTTAATTCTATCCTGTGCTTTAAATGGTTTATCGAACCATCCCATCTCTTTAACTCCATATTTGTTTTAGCTTTTTTTTTGATCCCTTAAATCCTTGGATTAGCCCGAGTCTCCACGACCCTTTCCATTCTGTTTGTCAATATTTTCCGTTTTTGTGTTTGCTGATAGTTATTATTAATAAAACTCTATTTTATTAATGATAGCAATATTATTATCCTTGAGCTCAGTTCCACTTCTTAAGCATTTTGAAGATACATAATATCGGCCGCCAGACAGTAAAAACGCACTCTAGAGATAATTAAGGAAGTTCCCTCAACGAATAGTGTTATATATAGTATCGTCGGGAGTGATTCTACGACATATATTATAAATTACATTATTATCGTTCCTTGAGCTGTTTTATTAACATTTTTAATGTATAATTGTATTTAAAAATTACATTTATATCAAGTTGTTTTGACAAGAAATTATTATAGCAAGGTAAAAGTAATATGTTATGCAAAGGTTCTGTTTTCCCTAACTTGTGGATATAGAAAGTTTTTTTAGCTTTATACTTGCAGTTTTCCCAAAAATATTTTGGGTAACACAGATTGAAGGCAATTTATTTAACTTTTTAAAATTCTTGGTCTATATAGTCAAGACTACATATTCTGAGTGTCCTAAGATTCCTGGAAGAAAACACGAATGTTTTAATGTTTTATGAATGATCTGAATAAAAATGGACATAGGATAATTTATTTGACGGTTTCTGAACATAGAACACTTAAACCTGTCTGGTTGTCTAGTTATTAGAAAATCTAGGAAAGCAATGCTATTATTTTCTTCTTTTTCTAAAGTAAATTTGATATATGAACCTAATGGATTAATAGATAAAAGAAAACCAACGAGGTCAAAATCTTGCTTTAGAATTCCAAGGACATCATCTCCATAACGGTAACAAACAATTTTAGTGGTCCAAACCTGTAGAATCAGCCTTGTTTCAAAATATTCCATATATATATTTTACAATGAGGGAGATAAGGGATTACCCATAGTCAAGCCAAACACTTGTTCGTAGAACTTGCCATTGAAACTAAAATTGCCTTTTTAATGAATAAATAAATGACTTGAATGATCGAGTTGGATGGTAAAGGCAAATCTTAAGATTTAAGATTAGCAGCTCTGAATTCCCATAAGGCATCAACGGGGCCTTTAGAAAATAATGAGTTAACATCAAAATTGACTAATCTCAGATCTGGTGTTACATTCATATTGGCTAACTAATTGCAAAGACCAACTGAATTTTTTATATGTGAGGGTGATATATATATATATATATATATATATATATATATATATATATATATATATATATATATAGATAGAGAGAGAGAGAGAGAGAGAGAGAGAGAGAGAGAGAGAGAGAGAGAGAGAGAGAGAGAGAGAGAGAGAGAGTGAGATACAGAGAGAGTAAACCTTGTTTGGATTGTAGTTTATTCTATGTAGGTCAAGCTTCTAAGAATATCTCTGTAAGAATTAAGCAACATCCAAATGCAGTATCTAAGGGATATACAAATAATGCTTTGGCCGTCCACAGGCTTAAGTGGGTGACCAGTTTACTGGTAAAAAGCAGATACCATAATGCATATAAATGATTTTATCAGCAGAAATATCTTGGAATCAATCCTAATCTCCAGCTTAACGGAGACAAATATAAATATTAGCACAGGTTTGTTTTCTTTAGATCCAGTCCTATGTTTCTTCCTCAAATTATACTTGACAGAGGTCCTAAAAAAAATATGACGATGTGACCTTATAGGGAAAACATTGCTTTGTATAAATACGGTGTCTCTCTATTTCATAAACCATTGTTAGATTGAAAATGTTATTAAGATTTCGAAAGTACTAGTTCCAATCAATCTTTCTTTTTCCCTAAGTTTAAGAGAAGATCTTGTTCGCGATTTTTGCCCAGATTTAACGACTAAGGGCCTCTTCAACATTTATTTAATAATTCGATCTGAATACCAAATTAATGCTAAGTGAATCTCATTTGATTATTTTTGCTCAGTTGAGGAAATATTTCCCAAACAAATGAACTGAATGAGTTCTTCTTAATTCAAGGAAATTATTTTGGTTCTTCAAACTATGGTATTATATATTTTTTTAAATCTGTTTTTTTAATAATCTTTTATAAAATATTGTTTTATCAGTTTCTATTCACAAATTCTTCTTCTTAATAATATTATCCCAATAATTAATATTCTTAGTAATTGTACTATTAGTAATAGTAAAGTGTTTGTCCTAAATCTTCTTCAGTTAAAGGAATTTGTATAACCTATATGTTAAAGGCTATAAGAAAGGGAATTTGTGGTTATCATACAAAATCAAGAGAAAGAGGTTTTCAAAAGAGTTCAAAGCATATCTCTCTCCCCTAATGTTTGCTTAATATCTTCCCCCACAAATAATCAAATATGTATTTTGAAATAAGTTCGGTGCTCACAGTATTTGATGTTGATTAAATATTTGTCTTAGTTTGTGATTAAGGAGGCATCGAAGAAATAAATTAGGTGATATTTCAATCGTCACTCTAAAACCAGTTTGAACTTTTTGCTTATTTATTCGCTAGTGTGTAGTCTACACCCCGCGTTTTCAATGAAATATTAACGCCAAAACAAATCTTCCTTTCCAATACGATATTTATACCCCGCCAAGTGACGTAACGTAAGGAGAAGGTAAATGTTTGCCTTCTCTCCTCAGGTGTCTTCACTGGCTTTATTTACTGTACTCGTCCGGAAAACGCGAATGAGAACAAGTTAGTCCTTTTTAGTCGCGTTTCATTCTAGTAGCGGGCGAGTCTACATCTCACTATGTCAATCGGCCGACGGTGGGTCAGTCGGTTGCCGTTTTGCTTTTTGTTGTTTACTTTCTTTCCCAGGTGCTGTTCACTCGCTCCATTTAATGGACTCATCCAGAAAACCCAGAAGAGATCAAGTTGGTCCTTTTTAGTCTCGTGCGAGTCTAATAGCGAGCGACTCTACATCTCACTATGTCTGTTGGTCGGTCCGGTTTTGCTTTTTGTTGTTTTTTAAATAAAATTGTAACTATTCGTTAGATTCCAATGAAATTCGAAAACTTTATGTTCTTTTGCATTCTCTTTCCGAATGATATAATTGCCAAAGTCCTCTCAAAGTTAGCCCAGGAATTGATTTTTTTGGCAATAACATCATAACAAATCGCCCATTCAACCAAATTAGAAACCCTTATGTTGTTTTACATTCTCTTTTGAATGATATAATTGTCAAAGTCCTCCCAAGGATAGCCCTGGAATTATTTTGTTTTGTAATAACGTCATAATTATTGGGCCGATTCTAACAAAATTTGAAACCTTCATATTTTTTTACATTCTCTTTTGAATAAAATGATTGCTAAAGTCTTCCCAATGTTAGCCCTGGAATTATTTTGTTTTGGCTATAAGCTAATTATTCGGCCGATTCTAAGGAAATTTGAAACCCGTATGTTGTTTTACATTATCTTTCGAATATTAGAATTGTGAAGGTCTTTCCAATGTTAGCCAAGAATTATTGAAAGTTTTAAGGTTGTAGAATAAGTGAGAGCACGCGACTATTTGGTCAGCAGACCTTGTTCAGAAGGGTCTCACCTTTCTTTGAGCTACAAGGAAAAATTTAGTGAGTAAAGAAATAAAAGTCATATGCCGATTTTTTTATCATTTTTCAAAAAGTCAAATACAAGGAGAGAGGTTTATGTACTGTTAGGTCAAAGTGTGTGAATAGTGCAAAGTCTTTTTGAAAGAAACGCACAATAAAATTGTTGAAACTGAATTCCAAGCAAAGGTGTCTGCTCATTCTTTACGACCGATGACAGAAAATGCCAGGGAAAAAGTTTCGAGGGAGAAAAAGAGATGAGCAGAGGGTAAGTGATGAAAAATAATGATATTGGTATGAGAAGAGCTTCAACTGGACACCTTTATCTCTTCAATCGTAACATACGAAAAATTTTCTTGAGGCTATATATTGCCTGGGATGGGGCATTTGTCCGTCGCTTACTCTCCCCGGTAAACTCGAAAGAGTTCATGAATTTAAGTTCATTTTCAAAATATAGTACGTTAGGTTAAAGGCATTTCTATCGTACAGTAGGTAGTTGTCGTAGGCCTCATGTTGCGTTTTCATGGCACTCGCAATAAAATGTATGTTCATACATTTGAATAGTTGTGTTTTTGAAAGAAAATGCGAATTTGAGTCTATGGTATCATCCCGATTTAAAAGAGTTAACTTCTCGATTACTTCCCCAAACACACTTCTACACCCTAAGGTTTGTAGTTCGAGTTCTTTCAGTCGATGCAAGCAATTCATGTTTCTAAGATTAGGATCGACCTGCTTTTTCTATACTTCACTCTATCGAGAATCTCAAGATCTCCCACGAGGTAAGGATTTCAACACTTCACGCCTTACTCCAATAGCATGCATTATATGGATATTGTCAGTTGTAAAATGATATCTTTACTCAGAGCACTAAATATGTATCTCCAAAATTTAGTTTGCTATCTTGCATTGTTCGACGCATTGCCAAATGTGTCCAGATCCTTGTCAGAGTTACTCATAGAACCTCTTCTTTCCGTGAATGTCATTGTTACATCTTGTTCGTGAATAATTCTCGTAATTGTTTCCCAATAAAAAAAAATGTCATCTCCTAATATTGACTCTAATTCCCAAACGTTAGGACACACATATAACTCTAGTAAATTTATTGCGAAGGCTGTTCATTTTACTCGCTATTTAACGCTGTCCAACTCTCTATCGTCCGGGAACTTTACAATTGTGGGGGAATTCCACGTGGAATTTCTTTTTTAGCCCGGAAGTGACGTCCATGCGTTAAAAAAATTCTAGAATTTGGTTAGGCTTAAATTGGTAAGCCTTTCCCCCCCCCCCTCCTCACATCCACAAGTGGTAGCTTCAAACCGCGTCCACCCCGGATCACCTTTTGGCCGGTTAGAATTGCCTAGGCGTGGAGGTTCGAGGCCATTCGAGAATAGCGCTGGTCAAACACCCCATGTTTTCCCCACCCCTGCGGGGGGAGCCTCGGATATATAGGGCTGGTCTTCCAGGTGGGAGATACAGAGTTCAGGAGTCCCGCTAGGATCCAAGAAGCATTCCCCCTAGTTCCAAGTCAGGTGCTTAACAACGAAACAAAGTGACGGATGAACTTTTCGTGTCGTTAGAATTAGACAGCCAGTGAGGTATTTCCATTTGACGATCGCCGCCGAGCGATTTTTCTGACTCGACTCATCAACTCCTGTAGAAGCCCTCCTCGTTCCCTCCTCGTCTTCGGGGGGCCGAAATACTCTCCCCTGGACCGGACGTTACCGCCCCCCCATCCCCTTGGAGAACCGTCATCACGTCAACTTCCCGCTCAGAAGCTCCGAGTGCCCTCGCCCTCATGTTTATTGCCTGCAGAAGACATCCGTGAAACCTTACCCTGACGTCTCACCCAGGATCCTCTGTACGCCAACCCATTTGAGTTAATTCTCCCCGTTGGAATAGTCTCCTTCTGTAACGCATTAATTTATAACTTCAGAGTCTGATGCATAACTCTGCAATTCCCCCTCATTTACCAATTTAATTTTGCCTATTGATTCTCTTATTTTGTGTAAATAAAATTATATTTTTGTGCATGCTTCTTTAAATAACCTTGAGGCTGTGCCATTGTCCAAATTTTACCTGACCTCGTTTTGCACTCTATTCTCGCTGCTCCGCGCGTCGAAACTCGTGGCGTTCCGCCCCTTTGTCGGTTCGCCTTCAAGTTATTATTCTCTCCTCCATAGATATAACATGGTATTGATACAATATAATGTCACACCACGACAACAATAATACTAGTTATTTCCTTATATAGATCAGTTTTCAAGATAGGTAAGGCGCAAACGCCATGAACAAATCTCCGGGGCAGTCCAATAGTAATATTAGCCAAACGCTTCTGAAACCACCCTTCAACTAAATAATAGTAGATTCGATGCAATCACTTGCTTAGCATGGAAGTAGAGCGTTCCCAGATGTATACGATGTAGTGTGAAGGTCGCTTTTCATTGCTATACTAAACGCATACAATCGCTTCGGGCATTGTAGTTTTCCTCACTATTCGCTATTAAGCAGAAAATCCTTTAATAGAATTACTAGTGTTTTACAAAAAGTATGCTCAGAGATCTTTGACTATCATCTGTTCCTTTTACACAAAAAAGAACATCCCATCCTGTCCGGAGTGCTTATTGTTATTCATTTTCTAAATCTCAATATTGGTTAATTTTCACTCTCAGCAAAACAACAGAGTGGAAGAAAATAAATGTTTTGAATGGATGCCACTGATTTTCAATATACATCGATTTCTCTACTTTCGTTTTGTTTTGAGTGGTCCCATTTTTTGTAGTTCGTTTTACATTATGTTTTCCATTTGGTATCTGCCAACTGTTAAATATTATTTAAAGTGTTTTAGTATTTTCAAAAATGTCTTTCACCAGATGTTGATATGTTGTTACCTCTTTCAATAGTTTGGCAATAACAATGCTAAGAATTGTTTTATATGTTTATTTGCCAAGATTCGATCAGTTCATCTTGTTCTACGAGTATACCCAAAATTCACGAAAAGGAGATAAAGATAATGATGTAAATATTTTGCCAATAAAATGTGTTAAGGCGACAAAAATTCTTTCCCAACGAGACGGAGAATTCTTTGGTGAAAACTTGTTTTATACTTTATCTCTTTTTATTACAAAACAAATTTTTCCAAGTTAAGTAAAAAAACAACGCTTAATAAATTTACAAACAAATAAAAATAACAGAACGGACCAATTGCCTGATTTTCTGTCTTATCCACCAAAAATGGATTAACGCCAAATTTAGACTAACGCAAACTTTCACCATGAAAATAAAGAAATGATAAAAATTTGTCGTTCTTACAGATGAATTCTTTCAGTAAAATTCCTTTAATATTAATTTCAATTTAAGTGCAACGATGGAAATATTTTGTATGATTTTTGGGTGGGATTCATTTCTAGCAATAATATGCCTTTACCAAATGTGAAACTAGATTTAGAGAAAACAGAAGAGGAAAAACTCTAATAAAGAAGACGAGGAAAGTGATTATGTTGTATTAAATAAGCTCTGGTAACCAGAAGTCATCTTCTACATAGAACACATTTAGTATCTTCCATTCGCTATCCAGTGCAGAACGATTATAAGAGGCCAGACATCTTACGATTGCTGTATGTTCGACACGACCCATGACAAAAACCAGGACAAAAACGGGAACTTGCCACACTTTTCCCCACGGAGATATCAAAAATCGAAGATAATTTACAGAACTACACATAGCCGACCCATGTCTGGCTAATCCTCCCCATGGCCCCCTCATCGGGGAAAGGGAGCGGGAATGAACTGAACTGCTATTCATCTAGTCTCACTCCAACTAATTCGGTCCACTTTGATAGACATAATTGAAGACGTAAAGGAAAGCAGGTTTGAGGATTAGCCTACTGTGCAACTCTACGGAAGGGACAACCCAGTTACGAAGCGATGCTGAAGGCTTTGGGGAAGAGTTTGCTCTACTCTCTAAGGGTAATTTCCAGCCAGGACCACAGTAGGACATGTAACCGTCTCTGTGTAAGTTGGAAGCAGCATCGATAACCAAATCCCCGACGAGGCGGTACCCCCGGCTGAGGGTAAAGGACTCTATCAGCCCCCATCATTAAGTCTGCCACTTTTCACCCGTTTGAGAAGCCTCCCCGCTTTCACGCACCATCATTCATCCATTCCATCCGGCAGTTCATATTCATGGAAACTTACTTGCAACGAGGAGGGGACGGCTCTTGAAACCCTACCAAAAAAAAGAATCGGACCCTACAGTAAGGGAAATACAGCGAGGAACATTAAGAAGCCACAAAAAGGAGACTGCAACCCAGCCGCAATGGATGACTGAGACGGAACGAAGAGGGTCCATCTTCGCATCCTCCCCAACCGGGAGAAACCCTTCCGGGAACAGATGCTGAAGACCATATATGCAGATATAGGAGTGGTCCTTCTACGACTTAAAGACCAATACAATGGTTAAGTGGCGCTTCGCGACACTGAAAAAGACCTCGATCTCTTTCTGAGTGAGGGTGCAGCCAAAAACTCGGCAAAATCGGACTTGCACCCTGGACGCCGCGTGACGTGCAAACAAAAATATCCGTAATATGCTGGCATCTTGACCCATTGGTAGGAAAACATACGGCCCAAGAAATAAAAGAGGAACTTGAAAAAGAGCAAGAATGGGCAAAGGTCGAGGACATGATGAAATTTAAGGACCAGAATAGAGAAGATCATAGTCACGGCTTCAAAGTGATTTTCAGATCTACGGAAATCTCAAAGAAAGCCGCTGAACAAGGACTCCTTGCATTCTACACAAAAATCTCTCCCGATCAAATCGAAAGAGAAACATTCGTGTCAGTGCAAGTGTGCTTCACAAGCTATGCGCTAGATAAGCACCCAACCAAGGAATGTACCTTCAAAGGAAATGCATGCTCTGAATGTTCAAGCCAAGATCACAGGTGAGATGAGTACAGAAGCACAGACCAAAACAGTCGATATCGAGGGTAGCATGAGGCCCGACTTAATTATGTGCATAATGCATGCACATTTTGTCAACATGGAGAACCCGGGATCATATACAACTGAACTGAATACCATGCTTGAAAAATACAAACAAAAGAAAATGTAGGTTCCGGAGAAACCACCCTTGAGCGAATGACCCCAAAGGACATTACTAACCAAGTAGAAGTATAAGAAGACAAAGGTGAAATGGAAACCAACTCTGAAGAAGAAAACAAAAACGAACTCCGAAAAACAAAAATCCAAAATGCCGCCCCAACACTTCAACATCCAAATTTACGAGTCCATGCTTACCCCATTCCAAAGCAATATAAGCAAAAGGAAATAGTCGATGGACTAGTCAAGGAAAAATTTAGATGGGAATATAAAGCAGACACAGACGAAACGGAAGTTCACAATGCACTGAAACAGGGCATGTTATACATAGCCCCAGAATCATGCAGCAACATCTCGTGCAGGGAATTTAAAAAGAAAAGAAATCGACGCACTCGATCCCCACGCGGACCAGAAAAAAAAACAAAGTCAGATAGAGACCACAAACAGATATAAACAACAATGGACACGTATCAACGTAGAATTAAAATATTCACCTTGAACGATAACGGCTGGAAGGAGAAACGCATAATCTACTCGAACATAATAAGAAAGGAAGACGCAGACTTAATAATCCTAATAGAACATGGTATGACCACAGAGACAGAAACAATGAAAACCCCAATTATAAATTCATAGCAACCAACTACTCACAGTCAAGATATGACGGGGTTGCAATAGGTATTGAAAAAGGAATACACTTCACAGAAATAAAAGACCTAGAAGAGTCATTTTTAGCAGTGAAAATAAAAATGACCACAGGTGATCTGGTCATAGCCGGTGCCTACAAACCCCTAAAACGCTCGTACTTAACGATACCCAATTTCATTAAGCTCTTCCGTAGAGAGGCCTAAACCTTTCTAGCTGGAGAACTTAATGCAAGGTGCAGAGAAGTAGAGTACACAACCTATACAAATGGAACGGGAGAAACCCTTCAACTCCTAATGCCCAGAGGCCTTCTAAACAGACAAGGACCAGACTTCCCTACTTATCTCACAGCCCGATCCTCGACTACGCCATATATTATTTTAACGAATCAAACTTCAATCTAAATCACCACACATAGCCAGGCCTTGCAACCTCCGCCAATCATTTAAGCATAATTACCACCATCTCAACTTCGCCGATCCAAATAAAAATAACACGCAAAAAAGCGACCAGCAAAACAAACTGGAATGGATACAGACAGTACTTAAAGACAATTGAAACTGGATCCCTTACCCCTAAGCTAAAGAGGAACCAGATGACCAACTAGAATTAATTACCAGAAAAATCAGAAAGGCAGACAGTATACACACCCCTACAATAGAGTACAGATCCATACCTGCACCTAGATGGACCCAAGAGGTCCAAGATGAATTAGAAGAATTTCAAAACATAATAAATGAAATCAGGGTATCGAGAAGTACGATGTAAAGGTACAGAAGTATTATCACAATCAGAAGGAGGATAGACACCCTCATCAAGGAAATTTCAGACAGTCTCTAGGATAATATAATAGGCAAAATGGAAATAGAAAAGGATGCAAGGAAATTCTGGAAACAATACAAGAAATTACGCAGATCATAGCCAAAAGAGGAAGTAAGCCTGAAAATACATAACCGGAAAGTATGACAAAATGGGGAGCTTCAAGAACACTTTCGAACACACTGGAAGAAAATCTTTTCTATCTCACCGGAAGAAAACCAAGAAATTGAACAAAACTACGGAGAAGAAATCATACATAGCTTGGAAAGACAAAGTGAACGTACTATACCGTTTAGAAACCTTGACGAACAAAGACACAATACCATGGGCGAAGGAAAGCATTTTACAATGGATAAATACCTAACAGCCTTAAAATCCTTTAAACAAAAGGCTCCAGGACAAAGTGGGATATCAAAAGCTCACCTAATCTATGCCCCAGAAAATATGCACGAATTGGTAGTGAAGATCTTCAATGCCTGCCTAAATATGGGATACTTCCCCTAAGCATTTAAAACGGCAAAGATGCTCTTCCTACAGAAGCCGGGCAAGCCCAAACATCAATTCGGAAGCTTCCGTCCTATTTCACTCCTGGAATTTCTAGGTAAAGTCATAGAAAAGCTCCTTAACGAAAGGTTGATCAACGATCTTAAGGAAAACAACCTATACAACCCACAACATCACTGGTTCTGGAGCAAGCGAGGGACACACACCGCGCTAGCAATCATAACGGAAAAGATTGCTACTGAAACAGCGCGAGGCAACAGAGTTGATATTGTGCTCCGTGATGTTGCTAAAGCCTTTGACATGGTGTAGTTGCCCGGCCTAAAAGCCAAAATTTGTGACCTTAACCTGGAAATAAACCTCCGCAAAACACTCTGCACCTATCCAGACGAGAGAAAAGCAGTATTGCAGATAAACGGCCAAACGGGCGACGCAATTTATCTGCAAACGGGTGTCCCACAGGAAGGTTGCCTCTCCTCAACACTGTACACAGTGTACACCAGGGATCTTCCGCATCCAACCGATGAATGTGCAATGTATATACAACTAGTGGACGATATCACTTAGATAGTGACCAGTGACAGGTAAAACCCCAAGGACATCGCCCTAAGAACAGGAATAGAAATTAAAACCCTAAATGATTTTCTAAAAAGGAATAAAATTCAGACAAACAAAGATAAGTTCAAACTAATACCCATGAACAGAAGGAAAAAAGCCAGTGTACCCGTAGATGGAGAGGCATATCCTTACTCAACAAAAGGATGTGTCCTCGGACTAAAACTAACAACGTCAGGCTATACATGCCATCTACCACAAAAAATCATCGACGCAAAATCTACCTTATCAGCACCATACAGATTCAGACATCTATCAACTGAAAATAAAAGAAAATTATACCAGGCCTTAGTACAACCTAAGCTCCTATACTCAATAGTACCATTGAACGCATTAAGTTACTCACAAATCAAGAAGATCCAAAGAGTCCAAAATCAAGCCACTAGATTCATAACAAACACAAGAAGACAAGATTACATACCAGCCGGAGAACTCCACCGCAGATCTACTATAGAACACATAAACACAGTCTTACAAAAAAGAGCAACAAAACTATGGGTAAAAATTAAAAATACAATACCCGAGCATATAATAGACCAAACCATCGTACAAGAAGACGAAATCCGTCGTACGCATTATAAACAACGCTTCAACGGAAGGCTGAGAAAGTCAATCCAATCTAGAGGTAATAAACTATAGTACATTAATGTAACTATCAGAAACAGGACAACTAAAAAAGGGGCAACCGATTATGACTACCAACTATACAACTCAAATGAGAATCCTGATGAGGAACTAAAAGTAATTACTGACCCTAAAAAATATATATATAATAATAATAATATTAAAATAAATCAATAAATAAATAAATAATAAAAAAAGAGAAAGAAGCACACAAAAAAATTATACAGACGCTAAATTGAGCAAAGGAAAACAAAATTATAAAAGAAAAACGAAAGCGTTATCCAGGCAACCTGGCACAAATCTTTAACATCTTCACCTATCATCCTACACACAGTAATACCCACACAACACATCACACTTTAATTTCTATCTAGCCTATCTCACTCTCTCTACACATTCTAACTTTATCCATCTTATTCTCTTATGCTTATGCTGTATGTTCAGATCCAGAATAATCTGTTAGGAATGTTTCTAATAATGTAAAATTGGAAGCTCTGACTGTTTACAACCTCGCACCATTAAAAGCGTGGATTTCAATTCAAGATGAGGACAGTTATCATTGTTTATCGAGTGGAACAGCGGAGACTATTGGTGTAGTAGCACATGCAATTTACTCGATAGATTTCGGATTTTCAACGCTTCAACTCTCACAAACAGAGCAGCCGTTAATAGCTGTTAGTAATACTAACATTAGATTAATATTTTTTGTGCAGGATCTTTTTGGGAGCATAATTTTTATTGCCCGACTGGGAATTATGAGCAGTCTGCAGTATATCAATGATTGAGGCAGATATTGATCGGCTCAAAACTTTCGATAAGGCGCAAATAATAATAAAATGAATAATAAGATCAAAATTATAATAATAAAGTTTATGAGAAAATATTAAAAAGGAATAATGAAAATTAATAATAATTTTAAAAGTTGACATAAGAAGCATAGAATTAAATGGAAGTAATATATCCATTGATTACATTGTAACACGATTTTGGTCTTGGGTAGCAACTGTTATTTTCTCTTTGCTTGTGTCTAGAATACATAAAATAACACTGTGATTTATTTCAAACTGCTTTTGTGTCCAGGATATGAAATATACGTAGTCACTCTGGAAGAAAGTGGCGAATTTTAACTTTTATTTGCTTAAACTAGAAACAAACAACATATATTCTTGACATACATAAGTGAAAAAATTAAAGTATTAGAAATGGGTAGTTTTCCGTGATTTACGCTTATAATATAAATTACTTTCACAAATCAGTCAGGAAAAATAGTCTCCGATCAGATTTTCATTATACGATCCTTGATAGCGACGTTTAAAGTCCAGTAGATTCTAGTAAAAGCGCTCGCCATGCTCCTTGGAGTGCGCTCCCATGTTCTCCTTAAATTTATTAAGATGAGAATCAGGAATATGGACTTTCAGGGACATCCTGCAACCCATTTTGCCGTAGCTTCTCACAAAGTTCTCAAAAAACTCTACATAGTTTTCGGCTTTGTGATTACCTAGAAAGCCCGACGCACTGGGATAAAGCTGTCCCACGCCGCTTTTTCCGTCCTAGTGAGCTTCTCGAGAAACTCCTTGCACTTCATGATCTTTTTGATTTTTGGACTGACGAAGATCCCGGCTGCCACCTTTGCCGCAGATAGCTTAGAAAGAAATCTTGAAGATACTTGAAAGCTGCAGATTCCTTATCTAGAGCTCTAATTAATTATTTCCTAAGGCCCAATTTTAAGTTTAAAGGAGGAAACAATAATTTTCGGGGGTCCAACAAAGTGTCCCATTTGACGTTTTTTATAACCATACAAAACTCCAGCAGATGGTATTGTGCCACGGTGTCACTCCTGTCCCAAAGGCAAAGATAACAAGAAAACCTGGCAAAGCCGCCTTGGAGACCCATCGATTAGCACACCATTTGGAAATCTTCAAATTTCAATGCAATTAGCAAGCTCTTGACACTGCTAGATTCCTCTGTGAGCTGGACTGAGGGAGCAAGAGAAAGAGATTGATATATGTTCCTGTTATGAACCAGCACTGCTTTGAGGCTCCCGGACAAGCTCTAAATAAAGAGGCGCCACTCGTTGAGTTTACAGGCGATTCCGATTGCTTTAAACAGACCGGTCACATTGTGACAAAAGCAAAGCTCATCTTGACATGCAAAAAAGCTCGAAAAACGCATGTGACGCTTTCTTGGACATGATACTTGCACACTGTCATATATCAAATCCCCCTACTTGAGTCTTTAAGTTAAAACCTTGTCATTGGACTTTGTGAGACTAAGATCTTTGACAAGGTCGTTGAGATCTTTTTGGTTTGGGTAATATGGTTTTCTGTCCTCAGTTGTACCTCTGTAATCTGGATCAATAAATTAATCCTCTTCTGAACTGATTTTTATTTCTAAACACTGCTGATCTTTTTGGGGAGGAATGAGTACGGAGAGCTTAGAACTGTGTGGCACTGGCGCAATAGATGACTGAAGGTCTAGATACCTAATAAGGGGCGCATTTTTGCCTGCTCGACATTGGGAATGGTCCTCCACGCAGAAGAAACAATTGTGTGAGTAGTCAGTTGGTTCCTTCCAAATTCGTGGGATTTCTAAATTCATAGCTCTCTTTCCTCCTCTGTATCATCCTGTAAAAAACAAAATGAAAACATAAATATAAATATACAAATACTTTTCACTTAGTGTTATTAGACATGTAAAAAAATAAAATTCTAGTATCCAAATAAACAAAACGCATTATATATATATATATATATATATATATATATATATATATATATATATATATATATATATATATATATATATATATTACCTTCCGGGGATCTTCTGCAGACCTCGCAGGTGAAATGAGGTGCCCAAGCTTTGTTTTGATCTCCGACTTGCATGCTGAAATATGCCTTGTAGGCCTTACACATTTTAGCATACCTCTTTACACATTACTTTTCCGCTCGTGTCTTAATAAATTCGCCGAAGACATATCAAAATGTGTCTGACGGATGCTTACAACCTCTTGATGCCATGTGTGAGGAATTCTTCTGTCAATGATGAGCGACGATGTCTGCAATGTGACGGCTACATTCAAACTGATTTGTTGAGTAGACATTCTTTGTATTTATACAGTCAACAAGGAGTAACAACAAGGAAAGAAGGTACCCAAGGAAACCTTACGGTCCATTCAAGGAGGGTACCTTTGGACTAGCCAGAATGCACTAGAAATTATTGAAACATATAAAATATCCTCGAAAGTTCTAGAAAGCTCTACAGTTTATTTTTTACACAATTAGTGCTGAATCTATATGGAATGTAACCTGTCTTTGTTGTCCAAGTAGCAAAAACAAAATATAAGGGAAATAATAGCTATTACTACTATATTACTGTTTATATAACATTTTAAATACAGTATATCATGTTTATACTGTATTTAAAAAGAAACTTAATTCATTAAGCTTTTTCCATATTTTTACTATTTGCAAAAAAATAATGTTATTTACCATAGATGGACTAATTTAAAAATTCAATGTCCTAGACACAAAATCCAAAGTTTGGGATTAAAATTGACATTTTATTCGCAGGGGACTCTTCCTTTCAATATGTCAGTCGTTCGATCCCCGTTTAGCTTTTTGTTCGTAATATAATTGTTCCTATTCGGTTGATTCTAACGAAATTTAAAATCCTTATGTTGTTTGACATTCTCTTTCGAATGATATAATTTCCAAAGTCCTCTCGAGTTTAGCCCAGGAATTATTTTGTTTTGCCAATTATATCATAACTATTCGGACGATTCGTACGAAATTTGAAAAGCTTATGTTGTTTTACATTCTTTCTCGAATGATACAATTGGCAAAGTCCTTCCTAGGTTAGCCAGGGAATTATTTTGTTTTGGCAATAACATCATATCTCTTCGGCCGATGCTAACGAAAATTTAACCTTTATTTTGTTTAACATTCTTTTCCGAATGATAGAATTGCCAAGTTATTCCCAAGGTTAGTCCAGGAATTATTGAAAGATTTGAAGGTCGTAATGTTATATGTCAGAATAAGTGAGAGCACGCGACTTTTTTGTCAGCAGACCTTGTTTTATTTAATAGAGCCACAAACAATCGGAAAATAACTCTTTTAACCCAAAGACTTTCAAACGTGAAATTGTTTTACACGGTGTTTCCCAAGAAAGATCACCCAATTAGAGGAAGTCAATGGAAACATGCTGCAGTAAACATCTGAGGGATTACGATTCTTCCAAACCTGACAACAGAGAAGGATTTATTTGCCTTAATTGTAGAGATTTGGCAAGTTAGAGAGAGTTGCATACCTACCCTGCGAGCAGTTCAAGTAATCTCTTCCTCAAACAACTCTAGCTGTATCTTTCACACATATTTACTTGCCGTAACTTCACCACTTCTCACAAACATTAATCTAGAGATGTCACCGCTCATATATATTCGTGGTTTCACTAAATAATAATAATAACAACAAGGAAAATAATAATAATTTTACCAAATTTGAATCTATTTTCAAATTTATATTACTTAGAAGAGTGCGCAACTCTCTTGGAATGTGTAGCAGTTTGTAAAAAATGATGGTCTAACGTGACAAAGAAGAAAATTCACAAATATAATTAATTCATCCTTTGAATCAATAAAAATTCTAAGTCACCTATTTAATACTAAATTATTCTATTAACTAATTATAACACGATTAAATTAATTACATAAATGACTCCTATAACATTAACGACTGATCCGAATTTAATCAAGCATAAAATGCTCGCTTTTAAATAGTTTCCTGACTATACAAAGCTATATCAAGATATTCTTGCCTTCTAGAAATTTTCCCGACAAATTACGTTTATTTACTAACTCTATTTCACGTCCCCGTCGTAACCTTAGCAACGCGCCATTTCGTATTCTTTGTCGTTTAGTGAGGGCGGTAATCCAATGCTGGACTAATAGTTATCTACCCGAGTATGTACATTATTTAAAAGAAAATGTAGTATTTCAGAAATTTATTTGAAATATAAAGTTTACTAATTAGCTAAAAAAGTAATTTTTAGTTAGCTTAACTGAGAATAAAAGGGTTGAATAAGTGGTTAATTGGGGCAAATCTTTTCGATTCTTTTAGTAATATTTTCAACGTCACAAATAAAAAATTCCCCTCTCGAAATTCTATATTTATCACTTAGAGCTCGAGGCGAGCACCTTCCCAAATGATAGTGGGGTAATCAATAACACAGATTCTTCGCCCCACAAAACAATGTGGCCTAAATCCCTAATCCGCGGCAAATTAGTCCAGAAAAATACCCTTCTATCAATTCTGTCCCTGTAATGTTTGTGTTCATATGATTTATCATCCAAAAAATGAGGTTTCCAATCGAAACAAAGAGAAGCCAAAATTCCTTTGTTCTTTGGTTCCATATTTTTAACCCCCCTCCCTCCACTCCATAGACGAGGAACTTTAAAGAATTTTTTCTTAACCCTTTTCCGTTCTTTTACCACTTGGAATATCATTAATATTCCTTTATTGTTATTTATATTTATGTAATTCCTTCAATTGCTTGAATAAACGAATAGTATTTTCCTCCAACCACAAAGAGCAACCATTTTTTAGGACAAAATCATGCCCCTCTTACAGACCTGTTGCGCACCCTTAGTTAAGAACCCCTGCTTTAGATTTAATTCGCTTAGTTTAATTTTCCTACTGTGTCGGAGAATCAACTTACAATAAGGCAAAAATGTTAATGTTTAAATTTATTTAGGTTTGCTTAGTCTCATTTCTTGCTGCGATATGGGTTTGTTTGACTACCAGTGCAGTATGCCAGGGAACACGTGTTTAGGTCTCTTAGACCCGTTTCACTGTTCGGAAATGGCTTAATTGGAATAATAAAACAGAATTTATTTAAGTTCCCTTACAAGCGTTGAAGATCTTGTTTTCTTGCTGCATTAATAGTTATTAGCAAATTCTTAAAGCTTTTTAGTCAAATTCCCCATAAGACCAATCATCTTATTCATCGAATAGCTCAGCAATCGACTTTCAAAATGGCTGGTGAGCTGTATTTCGCCACCATTTAGTTAAATCTTAAAATTTCACATATGTCATTCATTCGACTTTAAATATCGCCCTTGGAACATTAATCTCCATGGATTCTCCCTCACCAGCTTTGATGTTACAAGTCTTTTGATCACTGTCTCATACAAGATACACTGCCTACTCTAAGCACTGCCTTAAACAACAAAACAGGCAACATCCTTCTTCCTACCTCTATGATTTGTGGTTTATGGTTTTCAAACATCTTCACTCACAATAATGAGCACTATAGTCAAAATATTGTCTAATTATACATAGGTAACTCTATTTCTCTTATCTTATGAAATCTATTCATGGAGAAATCGAAACAGAATTCCTATCTACAATTTCTCCCGAGTCTACTTTGGTTCCGTTACCTAGGTGATGTATTTCACCTTGGCCACAGGAAAAAATATTTTCGGTACCTTCCTCAACTGACTCAACTCCTAACATCCAAGTACCTTCTTCACAGTAGATTGAGAAATTAACAATATACTCACGTTCAACTAAGTGAAAGGGAATAAAGATCCACGTAACCCAAACTTCCCCATTCAGCGAATTCTATAGGCTAAAAATCAGACATTTATTTCTTACAATTCTATGAATTGTTCACTTAATGATGGAATCTTAAGTCGCCTTTCCTCCGAGGTTACAGGATTTGTGATCCCATTCTATTTCAAGACGAATTAAATCACTTACCCATACTTCATTGCCCTCTGCTGTCTTTATTGATAATTGAAACCTGTCACCTGAAATTCCGGCATCTTTCTCCTTACCTACTAAACCCCCAAAAGTTCACAACCCAATACTCAGGAATAACCATCTCTACCATTATCTACAAAATCAAACAACATAAAATATTTGGGAAAACATTGCATTTCCTTCCCCTTTCATTACTAAACAATTTTTTGTGGTTTGATGGTGTATTGGGGTCGTTGAATTTGAAATTTGTAGCTCTTTTTTAAATTAAAGAAAAAGGAACTATTACCCTTATTAAACTCTATATAAGCTTAGAGGAGTCATTCTATGTGTATAATTGGGTCAGGTCACCCCCAGATGTCTATATACTGCTTATAAAGGTAAATTTGGTCTTGCGTTCATCATCTCTAATTGTTCTTTGTCTTAATGATTTTGGAAAGTTCTAGGTCTGAAATTTTACTTCGGTAATTCTCCATCCACTAAAAAAAATGGTTCAGTTATGTTTTGTGAATGTGGGCGTTTAACTCATCTATCACTTCACTTTCAAAGTTTAGGTTATAGATATCATTTCCTTCAGACGTTGCGGTAAAAGTAGATGTCCAGAAGAGTGAAATTCTCATTGAATTTGTCCTTCTCTAAAATTTCTTTATTCTCTCTCTTAATTTTTATAGTCGGTAAAGGAGGCGTTTCCATTATTCATTTAATAGTCTGCCAGACTGTGCCTTGGCTAATTTTTATGTCAAATCTGTGCTTAATGTTGGGCTACAATGCAGTTTCTTGCTGTGTTAGCTCACCTAAAAGGGGTGATGTGTGGCCCTCTGTTAGTTACTTTATCGAACAGTCCCTGTATCTTGATCTATAGCTTTCATGCTAGAGACCAGGGATGTGGTCAGATGGATTTATATTGAATGATGGTAATACTTGTTTGATTTGCTGCAATCAGGTGATGAATTTATTTTAGTAGTTTTGAAATGATTTATTCTAGAGAGGCATCATCTTATGGGTCGAGGTAATCGGCAGATCTGTGAATTTTGTAAGTGTCCGAGTGCGAAAGCTTGTAACGCTTTTGCTCTGGGATGGAAATCTAGAAGAAGTTAACTGAAACTTTAATAATAGTGTCTTGGTGATCACTGTGAGGAGAAGTAGAGGGGCTGATTCAATATAGTACCTAAGTCAAGTGGAATGCAGTACCTCTGAGCACTATATCCGATTTTGTAGCTCTAGGCTGTTTTAGATAAGTAGGAAATTCATGTATTATCTCGTCAATGTCTGTCTTTTTAGGAGCAACCTGCGGTTACTACCCGGTCTGTTGATCGATGTGTAGCCACCCTGAGCACATCTCGCATTTAGACTACCGGGTAAAAGAGCACTTTTAAGGTGACTGAAAATTTTTCAGAAATATTTAATGGATAAGTATGTAGCGGCTGCTTAGAGGTTGATCCCCAGTGACCACATACTGGTTTCCTTTTGGCGTGTGCACCTCACAGCGAGGTATTATTATAAGAGTTCGCCCATGACTAGTCTTCTTTTTACAGTTATCGCACAGCCGTCGTAAAGTTCTCGGCTGTGAATGTTATCAATTAACTCGTGCGGAAAGAGTTTTACCCTTCGTTGCTAAGTCTTGAACTCCTATGCAGAGAAGAGGAGAATGAAGTCAAAGGTGGTACTCTGATCTTCCAATCAATATTTTTGATGTGTCATACTGGTGCTCACCATTTCTCGAAGTTTTTCCTGTACTATTCGAGTGCATTATTTGCGATCAAGTTTGGATGAGGTAGGAGGCATTTGGTAGGGGTACATCTATTACCGGACTGTTCTCACTGATGTGTGTGTTGATTACTATAATAAAAAAATCAGCAATCAGTGTGGCCAAGCTGGAAATACTTACTTTTACATTCCGTTGATGAAATCTAGAAATACATTTGGGTAAGCCTGTCCTTTGGGAAAGGGTTTTTTTCAGCAGCATATAACCTAATGTTAAACTTCCTTGGGTGATACATTCACACGTGTTGACGTTTCCATAAGAAAGATCACGATCTTGGTCCAAGATGTGTATTGAAGACCTTTTTATGGCAAGGCGAGTGATCCACGCCTTCGGGTCTGAAAATCGCAATCTTCATTTGTTACTCTTGTGTTTGTGTAATCAATCATAATATCTTCCGAGGGCGGAGGTTTGGGGAACCATATTCCTATCAAGCCAGTTTTATGAGAATACGATTTATTTTGATGGCAAAAGTGTGATCGTATTTTTAAGGGGGGGTTTTAGGTCGTAATTTAATAGACTTGAAGAATTCGGTGTCTACGAGAGAGGGAAGAGCCTCACAGTCTACTTATTTAATTTTCATATCAAAAGGTTTGACCAGTACAATGCCACTTCACCATATATATTTAAAGACCTAGCCCCGGTGGGGCTTTGATCGGTCAGATAGGTCCATAGGGTTATATGGAGAGTCTCTTTCATTTTTCTTACATTCTCTTGGGGATAGGCAGAGGAAGGCTAAAGGAAAACCCATTTGTATGAGCATAAGTTAACTTTGAATTGTTATGGGCCATTTTGCAGTAAAATACAAAAAGTAGTAAAGAAAGGGAGAAGGTGCAGTTATAAGGAAATGGAAAATCGTGCAAAGTTAATATAAATTCCGAACTCACTTTACCTTAAGAAAAACTTTGGAAAGAAGCATTGGGTGCAGGTCCATCCTCTACAGTGTTTTTTTTCACTAGTTTTTTCTGAGTACAAAATATTTCTTCAAAGGAAGGGTCTGCTTTTGAAGACTATCCTGATGGTTTGAAACATTTTATATATCTTCTAAAGTTTCGTGACATTTTTCCTGATATCATCGAGGAAGGTAATCCATATTAATCCCCAAATGGCTTCATATGTGCGTTCAAAAGAAGGTGTTAGCAGGCGAGTAAGCATCATGGTCGAAGATGAGATGGGAGATAATCCGATGTCCTCGAGCAGTTTTGGTTTTGAAGGAATATGAGTAATAACAATTACGACATGAAGTGAAGAGATAAACAACAGCACGAGGCTATGGCTTGAACAAACTGACATGGAATCAGTTTGGGAGTTTTTTGTAGTTTCTCCTAAAATTATAAATTATAAAATCTAATTAATTATTACGGTGAACTTTCCTCGCGGAGATTTGATGGCAGTGAACTTACTTGTAATCCTTTGCTTGAACAAGGTGTGCTGACCAAAATTCGCGTGCTCTCACTTACTCTGATTTATGACCTTACGACATTCATAACTTTCAATAATTCCCAGACAAACATCGGGAGGACCTTGAAAATTATATAATTCGAAGGAAAATGTAAAGCAACATAAGAGCTTGAAATTTCCATAGAATCGGACGAATAGTTACAATGTTATTACATAGTAGGTCGTCGAGTTGCTCACACCTAAAAAATGCAGTGAACCATCGGAAGTTAACACCAATTAACGAACCCAAATGAAAATATGACAAAAACTCCGAGTAAGACTTCATACCGGATTGGGGCAACTAAGTAACCGGATTATAGATTAAACAAGCCGAAATTGACAATCAAACTCACCCCAAACAAGACTAAACTAAAACACAAACACCTACAGAAAAACTAAGCAATAGATAAACACGAATAAAACCTAAAGAAAACAAATGTAAACATACAAAAATACATCAATAAAATTTAATGATCTAAATAGCAATAACCTAATATTAAACACCACATTTTAACAGTAAAACAAATTCAGCTCTCGTAAAACTCTCGGCACAGCAAATGGTATTGCTTTTCTTACACCTCTCAGCCATGCATCTAAATTTGATCGACAGTTTCCACATATCACATGAGGGGCCCATGGTTTTTCTTGGTCACCCATACTCATTCCAAAGTACAGTTTATAAGCAATCTAGTACTTTGCATCTTTCATAATTTTATGTGATACATGTTTAGGTCAAAGATAGAAACCACACACAAAACAGAACGAATCTGGTGAATTTCTGCATTTTCTTGTAGCCATAATCAAGAAAGTCAATATTTATCATATAAATCTGAAAAAGAAAATAAATAAAGTAGCGACAAATGGAAGTGTGATTTACCTGTACCCCATACATTTCTTCATATTAGCATAATTTGTTATATCTTTCAAATGGTCGATGGTAGAGAAAAAGTAAGGACATTTGGAATTAGCGCAAAATTTAGTACTAAAAACACTCAAAAAAATAAAAGAAGCAAAAATTTGGTGAACATGTTTTACCCACTGTAATGAATGACGCATTCGTAAAGTGATCAACCGAATTAAAATTGAAAGGAGCGAACAGGAAACACAACTATGCGTCCCTTAAGCATCAAAATGGAAACAGAGGCCGAGCTGAATGAGTATTTCGCCAAAAGGACAAAAGTAGTATTTTTATCGTGACTATTTTCATTAGCGTTAAACATTAAATTAACGTACTCTCGTCTACAAGCAAATATGACTTAGGTTCACGAACAATGGTTTCTACTCCCTTTTAAAACGTGAGACGTACTAAATTTCTACTATCGCAATATGGATATAAATGTTCTTTCTAACTTACATGACAGGAGGTATTATGGATTGCCGGATGACGCTGGAGGACTTATCTCTCGCTTTGGAGTGTAGTGGCCAATGGTTGAGATTTCGTCGAAGAGGGATGGCTTGCCGCCTGTAGGGGGCTGATTCTTCAACGTAATTAAAGAACCGGAGCTCGTTGGGGCTGGGTTCTTCTCCTCTCACTCTTACGGCGCTTGAGATGTGAGAGTCACTCGAGTGTGAGGTGCTTTGCTTTTCTTCAGTTAGACTTCTTCACAGTCTGTAAAGGATTCTTCGGTATGGCACCGATATAAAGCTGGACTATTTATGTTAATACGGCCCTGAAAGGGGAGATCGATTTTCTCAATCTGATCCTATCGTTTCTCACGGAAATAGTCTTGTATGGTTGAAGGATCAATCTTCGTGAACTGAACCTTCTTCTCTCTTATCGAATTCTAATCTTCTTGTCTGGCTGAAGGATCGATATTCACGAACTAATCCTTCTACTTTCGGATCGACTTCTACTCTTCGTGTTGGGCTGACGGGTCGATCTCCACGACCTGATCCTCCTTCTGGCGTATCGACTTCTAATCTTCTCTCTTTTTTGCGGGGCTTATTTATAGGCGGATTACCGCCCCATCAAAAGGGGAAAGTGACCATGCCACAGAGACAGGGAGGACGGGGGGGGGGGGCGCGAATGGTGAGTTTGCATCTGGGGAGAGCGAGAATTGCAGAGGGTGGCACTGGTGTGCCCAAGTCAGCTCGCAACCGCACCGCTACTTAGCGTGCCTTTTGACTCGCACCGCTTTTTTTCCATATCCACGGGTTTATGGGTATCGTAGGTAATTGGATCGTTAGAGCGTCATTTAAGGGGCTTATGTGGTCGCCCTAAAACAGATGTTAGCTCAAATTGCCTAAAGCGGCGGGGAGATCAAACAGGGTAAGCAGTTATGGTTATTCGTCGGCTACCGTTCCCACGCTTCTCCTCATGGGGGAAGGGATGCTTTAATATACCTATACTCCTCCAGGATGCTTAATGTAGCCATTTCTCTACACTCATACTGTTAATACCCTATTTGGTCAGCATTTTGAGAGGTAGCTTAATGGGTACCAGGTATATATATCTGGAACGAGCATGTATAATTGAGCAGTTAAGGGAATAAAAGAATAAAACATCCAAGAATTATGCTATATATTTGAATTAGTGTTGTTATCTAATTAGATTAATCGATAATTTTTATTATTATTATATTGTCTTGAAAATTATCTAGTTACAGGCCATCATTGTTATAAAAATGTGAATTTTGTCATGAAAAGCTTTCATCCCTTTTTAAACTTTAATTAACGACGCCTCGTTTGCCTTTTCTCTTTTTTCCGCAGAACAAAGAAATTTCTCAGCTAATTTAAAAATACTTTAAAACCTCGGTAAAAGAATTCGTCCGACACAATATTCTGAGAACTAAACTAACTACTAACTAATATAGCACATGAAAATGCGGGATAAAGACAAAAAGATAATAATGAAAATAGTTAGAATTTGTAACCAATGCCTGCAATAGGATATACCATTTTTCACCTTAGTTTTAAAAGATTATTTGACTTGTGTGAAAGAATTAAAGGAATGAAGGAGGAAGGAGTGAAATTTATTGCGTGTACCTTTGGACAACCTGGGTTCATATTGCGCAGACCAATGGACATCCGAGATAAGCATTGCCTGTGCCATTGAACAGCGTAGGTACATATTGTTTGTACAATTCACATCCTAATTACTTAATAGGTGTAGTATTGTACAGTCTGGATAAATATTTCGTGTCCCATTGGAAATCCTGGCTACATATTACATGTACCATTAAACAGCCTGGACACATATTGCGTGGAGCATTGGAGAGTATGGGTTCATATTGCAAATGCCATTGGACAGCCTCTCTCTAACATGTCAAAAAGCGACCGCATGGAGTGTTAACAGATCAAAGGAAGAAAGAAAATAAAACGCATACAATGAAGAAGGGTGACTGATATTATGTACAAAACATAATAAGCTAAATCAATGAGTAATAGTAAAATATGTCCTAGAAAATGTTCAGAAGCACCTGAGAAGAAAGAGAAGTAAAGGAGAAGATTGGTATAGCCCTTCCACTACGACTGCATACTTTGAGTTAGCCCATTTTATTATGGGCACAAATTGTAGGAGAATCACCAGCTTTCTCACTTATTATGGAGGTGAACGTCAGACAAGCACTTAATTACAACAATTCTCAGAGTTTTTCGGTTCATTACCAACTAAAGGTTTGTGCTTTATGGAAGAGAAAATACTTTTCAACTGTGAGGGAATCACGCAATAGATTCGGCGTGAAGGTGCACAGTTTACTTTGAGTGGATGATAATTTTGCGCGGATGAAGCTAGTAGAAATATCCAAATGGAGTGACAGAGCTGGTTTAAAAATCCATTCATATATTATATCTGTTAAAACCTTTAATCTATGTCGACTTTTAAATATTTTTTTATATTTTTATGCGATAGTAATGTTGTAAAATTCATCTGTCATAGCTAAAGCTCGATCTTGGCGATTTTATTTCTCAAAAAAACCTCGTTCGTCTAAAAGAATTATAATTTAGACGCTGTGATAATAGATCATCCTACATAGGCTGGCAAATTAATTGCATGAAAGTTTATTATCTTTTCTCTGAATATTGGCGCATTCTTCTTGATAAAACGTAAAACATATTATGAAAGGCCAGGCCATTTGGCCGAAGCAGTTCACGTCTATCGTAGAAGTTAACCCAGAAGTGACAAAACGTGTTCCAATCTCCTGACAAAAAGCTTTCACGCAATTATTAATGTAAGACGCCCTTCAATAAATACTGCCTCGGCTTGGAATTTCGACGTTATAACTATAAAAATAACTGTATTATATGTTTTCTTAGTAAATTCTTGTAGCCCGCTAGAAGTGCCCCTGAACCGCTGCAGAGTGAACATTTTTAGAAGGGACCTTGCGTTTATGCATTTTGTAGATAGCGCGAAAAAAGCTGCTATGAATTTGGGAATTTTAGTGACCATCTAACATATTTTAATATAAAGTGAAGAGTCCAAGAAACTCGTGTAAAGATTCATATTAAAAAAAAAACAGCCCTAACCAGCAGTTTTTCCTCCCGACCCGAAAACCATTTAGATGATCTACGGCTGTATAAAATCTTCATCCTTTTTATTTACAGTTTATCACATTCTTCACAGAATTATCCTTATAAACCATTTGCGTAATATTAGCTCGCTGCTATTCCGCCTGAAATTCGAAAGGAAAAAGAAAAAAGTAACGTTGTATCCCTCAAAATTTCTCTTTTGTAGGCCTTTATTTTGAGTCAGAGCAAGCGGCGACGGTGCATTTGCGTACTGAAGCTAATCAAAGGATGAAATGAACCGTGAAATTCGACATATTGTGGAAATTCAGTCAGACTTCATTTTGCTCTTCCCTCAGGGATATGAACGGTAGGTCAGTTGCGTCCATTATGTGATATGGAGGTTCACCAAAAGGCATCCGGAAATTTATTCGGGTCAACGTGACGAATCTGCTTCAAAGGAGAGATTGCAAATTAATAGCTAGGCGCCTCTAGAAAAATGACGTGATATTTCATTGGAGAAACGAAATTTTCACCTCTATGACTAGAAAATTTTGAAGTGGAAACTTCATCGTCCTGGGTTCTTTTATTTTTTCTCCCCGAATAATTAATAAGAGAACGTTCACTTTTTCAGTTGTACCAATGAACATTTCACATTCTGATGGGTACAGGATGACGTGAAACTAAATGTCCTACTCCTTTGTGTGTTCTCTCTTCACGAATGGGTGCCAAAGCGTAGGTCTCCCGTTGGAGTTGGAATCCTACCTTAAGAAAAAGGAGGGATTATATTATCGAAGATTCCTCGCAATTTACTTCACAAACAGGGCTGGGCGTTGGTTACGTTATCAGTTATGTTTGTCTGTCTGTCAGTCTGATTGTGTATAATATATTTTAAACGGTTATTAACGGATTTGGATAAAATGTTTGAAAGAGTGGAATATAAGGTAATGAAAGGCTGATTAGAATTTTGGGTGGATCCCAATCTGGAGAAAGATTTTGTTTAATATTGCGAGGTTGTGTATTTTCTGAATTTTGGGGAAATATAAATAAAAATAAAGGGCTACTTAGATTAAATATTACCCCAAATTAACAACTTATGACGTTCTATCAACATACACAACTTGATTTGGCAAAAAATACAAGTGGTGCAAGTGTTGGAATTCATTCTGTCCTCACAAGCAAACAACAATCTTGGACCTGAGGAAGACACGCAGCCCCAATCATTACACAGGAACCTCTAAATTTGACTGTTGGGAGAACACATTTCAGATCATAAACTTTCCCAACTCTTCGACGAACATAAACAGCTCTAAGGGTTCCAAAGATCTGAGGAAAAATACAAATTTTACTTTTCATTTTTGGTATCCAATAAAAATGTGTACAAGCGTAATAAATTGGTGGAAACTAATGTGAAGAACTTAGATCAAAGTTGCTTTCATCAGAACCAACAACTTTAGCCCAATCCAAATCAGTTCAATCTATATGCTCTTTTGCCCAAGACAATCACTTCTTCTTGTTCACCTGAGACAGCCACGGTTTCTTTATAGCCTTACATCCTCTGAGCCTAGCTTCCAAAACCCTTCTCCTCAGTGTTGGTATTGATATCACTTTGTGTCTTGCTGACCGAAACTCAGCAGCTACATCAGAAGAGTTCTTTTCCTATCGGTCAGAGATGTCCTTTTTAGCAACCTATCTTCCCTCGGATATGTAAACCTTTTACCACCTTGAACATCACGGTTTTTAAAGGAATTTGTCTCACGTACCTTTTAATGATTGTTAGGACACCCTTTTCTCGAGCATTTCATTTTTTTGCAATTTTAACTTTTGATAATTCATCACTCGACAATGTAATGATTTGAGCCCTTTGAGCTTCTGAAATCTGGTTTTCGGAGACATTTTTAACAATAAATTACCACTTGTAAATTAATAATAACCAAATCACTATAAAACTGGGAATAAACGTTAGTATCACACTTTAAATGACAGAATGTTGCCCAAACCACTTATGCACAATATGCAAAAATGCATTAAAGCGTTAAGAAAAGCAAAGGGAAAACTTACCAGGGGTGGTCAATAAGTTTTGCAATTCAGATATAAGGAAATGAGATATGAGGAAAAGTGTTTTAGTATTTTTCAATATAACTACCCTCGACTTCAATGCACTTGCGCCACTTGTCCCTGAGGCTTCGAATTCCCGACAACCAGAAATCTCCCGACCGCTGTTCAATCCACTCCTGGACGTCGAGCTGGACATCTTCATCGTCCCCAAACCAGCGTCCACGCAGTGCAGCCTTGAGTAACGAATAAAAAGTAGTCGCTAGGGGATCCCAGTGATGGACCCCCGTTTCATCATCTGTCACTATGCGTGACTCGAATCCCGCCGAGTCTTGGTTGTACAGGAGCAGCAGCTACTCTGAACTTTGACGACGTTGAAGACATCATGGGGCGTGAGGTTTCGTGAGATTTCTAGGGACCCAAGGGGCAGAGACATTGGTCATGGCCAAATTGTCGGTGATAATGTTGATAACACTTCCATGTGATATTCCAAGTTCTCGCTCGATTTCTTCGACCTTACCCGTCGATTTTCGAGGCTTATCCTCTTCACAGGGGGCCACATTGTCCTCGTTGGTCACGTCTGACGGGCGTTCTGAACGGGGGTCATCTTCAAGGGACTCATGACCATGTAGGAACTCCCTATTCCAGTGAGCAATGGTTGCATAGGAAGGGGCGGTGTCGGTGTACACTGCAACTATGTGTTCATTGATCTCTTTTGCATTTTTTGCCTTCCTTGGTAAAAAATTTGATCACTGCGTGGTGCTCAACCTTCTCCATTGTTGAAAAATTTCTGACCGACGATCTGCGATCAGCTACTGCTTTTTAAATAGACGAGGCTGGAGCGTGTGGCTGCGGGTTCTGACTTATCATAACTTCTCCTAACACCCCCACAAACAGCCATCCCCTTCCTCTGTTTTGCCCTACCGATTCGCAAAACTTATTGACCGCTCCTCGTATAAAATACTAATTATTATAGATGGGATATACTTGAATGTTTATTGTATTTTTTCAATTATTATGTGAATGAGTTTCATTCGTATTCTCGAATTTTTTCATACCTCTCCCCTAATTTGGGCTAAAGCTAGGATTTGTGATCCTATTGTAGTTATCAAGTTAGAGACAGGTGTGGGGATTTAGTTAATGAAATTTAGACGGTATTCGCTAATTGAAGGAGATAATTCTTAAATATGTGATGTGTATATGAGTACATATTGGTTTTTTCTTGAGTGCAGGATTAAGCTGCGCTGGTAAGGTGTAGGCCTCTTGCAATCTCACTTTCTGGATACGTATGTCCTGGCACATCAGATCAGCGCCTTTACAAGTTGAATAAATGTGCATTTTTAAAGACACAATACTCATAGCCTTTGAGAATCCCCATGCACTTACAGAACCATATATTTTTATGGTTAAAACGTTCATTGCAATTGCTTACAACGCACAATAAATACTATTAAGGTACGATGTGAGGCAAAGATTAAAAAAATCACTCCTCTTGAACTCTATAACTTAAACGTTCCTTTTGAATATTCCCAATAATAAATTAAATAAATTTCGTAATTGGCCACGAATATTTTAGAAATAATGCGATAAAGAATGGAATTTTATCAAACCTTTCATTGGCTTTGAGTGATTCTCTACAATCTTTGCTCTTCTGTCTGTTGCAAGCGGTGAATTGGTGAGCATTGAGTGGCTTTTAAAATTAAACAACAATAAGTAAAAAATAAATCAAAACATAAAACAATGGCTTTAGGAGCCATAAATGCCTCTTTTTCTCATCAACTTAAATTTATCGACTTCAGAGGAGGTTTTATGATAAGATTTAATTTTATTTTTACGATATTCTGAGTAAGGCTTTTAATTTTCCTGGACCGATATTATTTTCTCATCCTAACACATTTTATTTCTAACTTTGTTTTATTTACTGTTTCCTCATAATTCTTACTACCATTAATTTGTGTTGTTTTCATTGTTTCTATTTTCATTGACGCTAAATATTTACCAATATTAAGTGTTGCCATCCTCATCAATGGAAATGAGCTACAATTCATCATGAGAAAATGTAAGACATATTACAGGGGAAATTATTTATATTAATTTTATTATTGACTTAACACCGAGAGTTAACCAACCAAAATTAGTATCTCCGCCTTTCCTTGATTTGACCTTATAATAACTTTAGGCAATTTATTTAGGATATATTACGAGTAGGATTTGTAAGAACGCCTCTTTTATAACGATAGGAATTGCCACTAAACACATTAGTGAATCACAGACCTGGCCAAAATTAATTGTCAGGGCTGAAAAAATAGAGTATACGAATGAAACTCATTCACATAATAATTAAAAACAATACAATAAACAGTCGAGTATATCCCATCTATAATAATTAGTATTTTATATGTTTTTCCTTTGCTTTTCCCCTTGCTTTAATGTGTTTTTGCATATTGTGCATAAGTGGTTGGGGCAACCTTTTGACATTCAATGTGTGATACTAACGTTTATTGCTATTTTTTAGGTGATTATCTTAAAGTTAACTTAGACGTGGTCATTTTTGGTTAAAAATGTTTCCGAATAAACAGATTCCTGAAGTTCAAAGAGCTAAAATTATTGCATTGTCCACAGAGGAATTATACATTGTGTAGCAAAATTTCACTTTTTTCTTGTCCTTGGGTTATGAGTGTTATTTCTCAATTGTTTGTAGCTCTATTCAATTTAAAAGTCAATTTTAATTCCAAAACTTTGCTTTTGTGTCTAGAACATTGAACTTTTAAGTTAACCCATTTATGGTAAATAAAATTATTTTGATGTAAATAGTAAAAATATCTAAAAAGATTTAAGGGTTATATTTTTTATAAGTTATGGTATAAACATGATATACTGTATTTAAAAAGTTATAGAAACAGTAATACAGTAGTAATAGCTATTATTTCTCTTATATTTTGTTTGTTGCGACCTAGACAGCAGTGGCAATTCTCTAACATTCCACATAGATTCAGCACTAATTTGGTGAAAAATAAACTGTAGAGGTTTCTAGAACTTTCGAGAATTTTTATATGTTTGAAGAATTTCTAGAACATTCTGACAACGTAGATGACTACATAAATACAAAAAATGTCTACTCAATAGATCAGTTTAACTATATCCGTCACAGCGCAGACATCGTCACTCGTCATTGATACAAGCATTCGTGACACATGGCATCAGGAGGTTGTAAGCATCCGAAAGACGCATTTTGCTATGTCTGCGGTTAATTTATTAGTATAAGAGCGAAAATGAACTCTGTAGAGAGATCTGATAGAATGTGTGAGACCTACAAGGCATATTTCGGCATGCCAGACAGATATCAAGACAATCCTTGTGCCTCTTCATTGAGAGCCTATCCAGGAGCCTCAAATCAATGCTGCTTCATAAGGGAAATATGTATCCATATCTTCCTCTTGCTCACTCGGTCCAGCTCAAGAAGGAATACAGCAGTGTCAAGATCTTGGTAGATTCGTTGAAAGATGAAGAGTACGGTTGTGAGGTTATCGGAGACTTCAAAATGGTGGCCTTCTTGATAAGTCTTCAAGGTGGCTTTACCAAGTTTCCTTGTTATCTTTGTCTTTAGGACCGCAGGCACACCGTGGCACACAACCATCAGCGAGATTGGCCACAACGGACCGAGTTTAGCGTAGGAGAAACAAAGTCAAATTGGAGCCTTTGTTGGACCCCCGAAAAGTACTGTTTCCTACTTAACGCCTAAAATTGGGCCTTATGAAACAATTCGACAAAGCACTAGATAAAGAGTGTGCAGATTTCAAGTATCTCCAAAATTTCTTTCCTAAGCTAACTGTGCCAAAGGTGAAAGCCAGGGTCTTCATCAGTCCACAAATAAAAAAGATCATGAAGCTCAAGAAGTTTCTAGAGAAGCTCATTAGGGCGGAAAGAGCAGCATCGGACAGCTTTATCGCAGTGGTTTTGGGCTTCCAAGTTAATCACAAAGCCGATAACTATGTAGAGCTTGTTAAGAACTTGGTGAGAAACTACGGCACAATGGGTTGCATTATGTTCCTGAAAGTTCATTTTCTTGACGCTTATCTTGATACATATAAGGAGAACATAGGAACGAAATCCAAGGAGAATGGCGAGCGCTTTAACTAGGATCTACTGGAATTTGAACGCCGCTATCAAGAATCGTATAATGAAAATCTGATGTGCGACTATATTTGGGGGCTAATTCGTGAAAGTAATTTACAGTATAAGCGTAAGTCATGGAAAACTACTCATTTCTAATAGTTTAATTGTCTCACTTATGTAATTCTAGAATACATTTATGCTATTTTTTTATCATGTCGTTTTATTTCTACTTTATGTAAATGAAAGTTTAAATTCGCTACTTACTTCCAGGTAAATTTCTTATAAATATCATAAGGCATAGAATTTTAAATGCGTGAAGTTCGAAAGTGCATTTTCCCTTTGGGATGTGAATTTGGTCCATTCAGTCTTTTTTTTAAATGGTCCTTTAGTTTTCGTTACGGATGGTTTGGGTTAGTTGGAATGAGATGAGAATTGGGAGATGGTTAAAATGTAGAGAGGCCAAAGTTTGCCAGGTAGTTCTGGTTTGGAGCTGTAGGGAGTAGAACGAAACGTTATGTGAAATAGGGTCCTGGTTCTGTAGGAGGGGTTTACTTGTTCTCTGGTGTCTGTTTTTGATGATCTTCCGTGAGTGTAGCTCTTGAATAGTGGTGATTCCTAATGTTTTTACCTGTTATAACGCCAGGTGTAAGCGTCGCTTTTTTAAAGAGGAGTAAATTTCAATTCTACCCAGTTAGAGCCATGAAAAGACCCATATAACCATGAGACATGGGGTTATTCACCCTGGGGATTTTAAATCTGCCATCTGAAAGTAATTCACAGTATAAGCGTGGTGCCATCTAGTAGCAGAAGCATTATTTAGCCATTCAAAGTCACTTGCAAGTGATTTAAACCATGGAAAACCATCAATGCAATAACCATTTATGATCTTATCACGAAACGCCACAGGCCATTGGAGGGACTTTCCCTCTTGTTTGGAGGTGTGAAGTTAGCCAGGCAGGGTAGCGAGCGTTGGAATCGGCGCTAAAAAGAGGTTTGAAAGTTGTGATAGTGGGGAAAGGTTTGGTTAGAAGGCTGCTGAGCAGTGCTGGGAAGAGGAGTGGGAGATATATATGTTTATGATGTTATAGGTGGTCTTGTTGATTTTGATGGCTATTGCTTGGAGTTTGTTTTGTGAAAATTTTGAAGGAGGGTTTTTGTTTGTCTAGTAGTGTTGGTAACTAGTATCTCTTTGTGTATTAGAATAAACATGCTGTGGTACTCTGGGTCTATGTTGTTTCTTCATGTTGTGTAGTTGCAGGAGGGTTCGTGGTAAGTGTGGGGCAAAGACGGATTTGTTGTATCAGGGCGATGTGTATGTTGTGTTTTTAGGGTTTGCTTTAGTTATTGTTGTTTGTTTTTATGTCATTTCTGTTGAATTAGAGGACGTTTGGGAGTGGGTGGGATGTGTGTTGGATCGGGTGTGATACCGGCTGTCCATTTGTTGAAGGTCCATTTGGCAGTGTGTAATTATTGAGTGATTCGCACCAGAGGTGTTGCCATTTTTTTCTTGAGGTGCAGAGAATGGAGGCTTGGGGGCGGCGTCTTTGTTGGTAACAGGTGGTACTTGTGTAAGTGAGGGGCCAAGGTTCTGTTCTATGTCTCAGGCTAGGATAAGTAATAATGGGTGAGGGTCAAAGTGGCACGCGCCTAATTGGAAAAAAAGTAAAACAGGATAGTATATGAGGATAGGAGAGAGATAGAGCCCCTTGCGCCGGACCATTGTCAGCCAATAGCCTGAAGATGCATCCCTTTCCAGGGATGGGGCATGCCTAGTTATCTCTCGGACAGGCAGGTTCGCCGTGGGCAGCCAACCAATGTTGAACATTGGATATGGGATAAAAGAGCGAGGTTTATGTTGGATTTGTGGTTAGATAAGGGATAAAAACTGAGATATATGATGGATTTTTTAACAGATATGTTATTATATGTTAGTAGGTAGTAGTAAGTTGATGGATGGTAGACCTTTTTTATCTGAATTAAACAATTCACGAGGAGAACGAGAAGGCGGCACTGAGTGTATAATATACGAGGTAGTGTGAGTTCAAAGATGCGTTTTGTCAACTTGACTGTTTAATATATTCTTAAATCTCCTGCTTAGAGATATACAAGGGAATGGGAGATGGGGGTGAGACAGGGATTTGGAATGCCAAGTGAAGAGTATTGTCTATACTGGGATATATTGATGGTCTGGTGATAAGGGTTTGTAGAACAGTTCTAATATTATTAGGAAAAGAATAAGGTGATTTCGGAGAGAGTGAATATGCTTTGGGCCGTGATATTAGAGTCTGTGGTGCGGCCTTTGAACAACTACAGTATATTTATTATCAGAGATGCATTATGGAAAATCATGGTATGGATGAAGCAAAATAACGCATCAAGAAGTGTAATGGTAGGAAAATGTCAACGGCGATCAGAACGTTAGTATATTGTAGTGATTTGAAAGCAGAATATTCCTGTAAATTGCATGTGAATATGGTGTTATCAATGGTAATATATGGACGTGATAATATAGTAATGAAGTAGAAAGATCTAGAAGCAAAGCAATTCAAATAAATGTTGTGAGAGGGATTTTGGTGTGAGAAGGTTCGAGTATATAAGAAATAAATAGTTAGAAGGTAAATTTCGTGAGATGGAAGGTTTAATTAAGAACATAAGAGCATAAGAAAAGAAGGAGACTGCAAAACACCATTCATGGCTACACTTGGCAGCTCCTGTTCCAGTCAACACACAAAAGATTTTTGACCAGAGAAAAGTCATCAACATTGTCACCCTTTACAGGAGTTCGTCAGATCTAATCTACAATATACATAAAATGCATCCAGAGGATTATGTCCATTCATGCAACCGCAAAATATAAACTCCCCACTCCTTAGAAAAATATATACATATGTACATAAAAAAGTCAGTCCCATCTAGCAGCTTCATCCATATATTTATCTAATCTATTCCTTAAAACTACCCAGAGAGGAGGCTTCCATCACATGTCTAGTGAGCCTATTCCATTCATGTACCACACGATTTGTAAACCAATTCCTCCCAATCTCCTTCCTAAACCTATACTTATCAAGCTTAAACCCATTGCTACGTGTCCTGTCATGTTCACTAAGTATAAGAACCTTACCCAGAGATGATGCTGGCATAAAAGGTTGTGCGAAGGGTTGGAAGACCACATAAAAGATGGATTTATTTTGTGAATGAAGGTGAGCATGGAAGGGGTGGTAGGTGAGGGCGCGTGCTGGGGGCCTCCTCCTCGGGGATAGACTATATATGGTAGAAATAAATAAACAAAAGAATATGATTTTTAAAGCAATTTTATGCTTAATAAATAAAAAAAATTTACACATTAAATCTAGTTTTACTTAAGCACCACCAACCGTGAAACATGAGGTACCTTCGTTGCTGAAGAGAGATAAAGTTCGGGAGAGTTGCGTGACTATTTGTTTACAATCCGCTAAGATACTCTTTTATTGTTTTCACTCGCGTATATCTTTGGTTCTCAGATATACGTTTGGTTCCATAGTATGCAGGTTTGCCTTGCTCTAGGAGACGATCATCTATTGCGAGTTTGAATTGGAAAAGTGGAATCTGCCTTTTCATCCCTGTATTGGCACAAATAACATTACGGCAATAAAGCAACCACGCCTGTACAACCATCATATCCAAGAAATGCCAAAGTATCTTGTGATATCACTTTTTTTACCTTACTGGTATCCTGTACAATGCCATAATTGAATCTACAAGATCAACGCCAACCATATATTTGTGGTAGATCTTTTTGGCTGACGGGCATTGAACATCAATATGTTGTTTTGATTTTAAATCCCACCTCTTCAAACTGGTTTGGGGCTCGACTGCACCACAAGAACTTTAAAATGTTACACCTATGTTGTCATACCACTTTACTGCTCTATGTTCTATATTGTTTATTGTTGCCCTTTGTATAGTTACTGATCCACTGCCCTGTTTTTTCATTTGAATATCTCTTGGCACTTTGCAACCAAGGAATCTATTTTGACGTACAGTTCCTAATCAAAATATTCTTTGTTTCCATAAGGTTACTTGTAGAGCAGGACCGTTGAATCAATTTTCAAAATATACTTTGTGTTATACTTCTCGTGGTATTGACGGTAGAAGGTCAAGTGCAATATTACCAGACGCGTTATGATCCGTTTGTCCGGGAACAGTAGTTATTGGACCAGTGTAAGCCCCCAAGTTATATACGAGTCCATCTACTCCAGAGAGCACAAATATTTTGTATCCCCATTTTTTATGGTTTTTGGGGTTATATGTTTGAATTCCGGAAGTGGTTTTGAAGGGTACGACTCGTTCATCAAGCGAAAGTTTTTCGGTTGGAAGAATACTGGTCACTTTATCATAAAAAGCATCTACAACGGGTTTTATTTTATAAAGTCTGTCTGAATAATCATCAGGACGTGTAGAGTTGTCATTACAATGAAGGTTACGTTTTATAAATTCGAATCTTTTTAGTGGCATGATGTCAGCTATTTATTTTATTCTTAGGAAAGAAATCCAGTACCAAATAGCCCCAGGAATTTTTATTAGCTTCATAGCATATAACAAACCTATAAACTGTTCGAATTCAGATTCGATTAGCCTAAATGGTTTTGCAATATTATTTGAAATTGCATATTTATTTGATTCTTACACTAATTTTTTAATTAGATTCCTATCCAGCAGGTCTCTGCAATTTTACACTGGTTGTTTTATAGTACATCCCCTAAGTAAATTTGACCTTTAAAGTTTGGTCCTACAGATGACACATCAGTGGCGTCCTCCGTTTTCCATATGTGTTTCCACGCCATTCTGACCGTTGAACAAACCAGTTCTTCTTCATTTTCACTGTTCTCCTCCTCATCTACTTCAGAACACTGCTGCCGTTCATCAAAGTGTTCTATCAAACTTTCAGCATCAAAATTCAAATTAGAAATAGGATGGAATGGGAGAGCCATCCAGTGTTACATAAAAAGTGTTACTGTCCATCGCTGAAAAAGATTAATGCTATTATGATGATTTATAATTATTATTTGGTGCAAAGTTATTCATTCAGAAGAGCCAGAAGCCTACTACAAAATGCAAAGCTTATGTAGAAATTGCCTTATAAAAATAAAGATTGTAAAGACCGCTAAATTATATATACAGGGACCTAGTAGGAGGATGTATAACTACACCAACACCATTACTATTGGCCATTTCATTCTATATATACAAACAACACCGAGACAGAATGCTAAAATAGGCTCAGTCACCAAAGATAATAGGCCCATTCACCAAAAGATAGGCCCACCTCACTATAAATAAGCCTATCATAGAAATATAGACCAATCGACCCGAAAAATGCAGGCCGAGAGATAAATAGGTATACCAAATAAAGGTGACTGGTAAACATCTAAATTATTTCCTAGATTCATATCGTTGTTGCTTTGCAGCAACGATCAAACAATAGGCCTGTCCAGTCAGATTTATGAATATAATCAATATATATATATATATTACTCTCATGCATTCCCTATAACGGCAAATAGCAAGGAAAAAATATATTAGCATAAGCTTACTTCAAAAAGAAACCACCAAAAATCCCAATAAAAATGGTAGATGTAATGTAATCAAGAGGTAAAGATATCAGACGTCTTTCTACGAATCTCTTCGCCACACTGAGTAATTTCCTCAGAGTCAATCTTATAAATAAAACCGTTTTCGGTTACTTAAGTCAAAATTCAGTATTCAAGATCAGTCAATCAGAATTAGCCATTCAGAGAATCAATCAGTGCCTTAGTAGCGTTACGAAACCCCGTTAACTCGCCTAAATCCTGCCGCCTTTACATAGCCTCGATACTTCGCGTAAAACAGAAGCCTACACACTGACTGCAAAGAACTCGAGAAGTTACCGCTTGCACCTTTGGTAGGCCAATTTAAGAATAAAGTTATTTTCTTCTGCCGCGTTCTTTCGAAGTCATTTTTTTCTTAACCCGATCACGAAGACAAGTTCGGTAAGCCCAGCCTAACACATAATTCCTCGTGAAAAATTATAAGGAGTATAAGGAGTCAAAATTAATTCACAGAGGCATAAAGTAGGCCCACTGCTTAAAGTCCTCATTTGCCGTCGTGTCAACTCTACCGGAACCCTCTCCCCGCACACTGCTCTAGACAGGTGATTTTGAGCAGTACAACAACAACGAGGACCCTTCATTATGCCATCCTTATAATTACCCCCCACAAATCGGTTACCTTTCCTCTACTAATAACAGAATCTCCCCCCCCCCTATATATCAAACTATATTTAGCGTTCTCTTTCGAACATTTATTTACCTTTTGGAAATTTCTACTATTGCGAATGAAAATGTATGGGGTGGAATTTAGCAAATATATGCATTTCCACGGGGAATGAAGGGGTAAGGCAACCAGAAAAGGAAACATGATAACCCAGAAAACAAACCAGTATGACAACCAACGAAAAGAAACGTGACAACCAAAAAGAAGGAAATTTTACAACCCTAAAAAGACACCTGATAACCCTAAACTAGAAACGCCAACCCAAAAGGGAGACCAGCGAACCAAAACAAGAAAACCTGACAGCCAAGGAAAAGAAACGTGACAACCAAAAAGAAGGAAATATTACAACCCTAAAAAGATGCCTGATAACCCTAAACTAGAAACGCCAACCCAAAAGGGAGACCAGCCAACCAAAACAAGAAAACCTGACAGCCAAATAAATGAAATATTACAACCGAAGAGGAAAACCTCTCAACTATAAAGGGAAACGACCGTCAAAAATGCAAACCAGACAACTAAAAAAAGGAAACGAAAATCAAAGATGGGTATTTTCTCACCGTCAAATTGTAACGACGCCCTAAAAAAATGACGCTAAGACATCAGAACGCCGAGTTGGAGAAAGAAAAACATTGTCCCAGACAAGTTCTGGAACGAGAGAAACAAAGGAAAATGCTCATTAAAAGACTATAGTATCTCCGTTTTTTCTTTAAAATTTAAGAAATGTGAGATGATTCTTTCTTTCCCTCTCCATTTTCTTCCCTTTATTGACTATTACCATCCGTGTGAATTTTCCTTTCACTCCGACCACCGTTAAGCCGCCTTCAGGAAGGCGATCCTTCGGGTAATGATCTTCCTCCACTTAAAACTGGATGAGCGGCATCCCCTCCCACCCCTAGGGCCCCAGGAGCAACTGGTGCTCTCCCTCGGGTCCTCTTTTAAATCTCCCACAATCTCTTCCTTTCCTGTATCAACTAAAAGCGGATAACATAAGGCGTTAGACGTTATAAAAAAGACTAATTTTTCTATGAGTTTTGTCCCCTAAACTTGAGACAGATTGGATCCCTCGGCTCAATTTATGGCTATTGCCAGGAAGAGAATCCATAGCGGGCGTTCTCTCTTTCAGCACTCATCGACCGGATTTTCTCAAGTTATCGCACTGTCCGGTGTCAATCCCGGCTTTCACCACGCATTTATCAAAATGCTAACTTGGAATTCTTAGATAATTTGAGTTCTTCCGTTTGTGTGGTTGCATTGCAATTTTGAAAGGTAAATGAAAACAGGGAGCATTTAATTTAGACTAAAATAAACCAGATAAAAATCACTATTTTTATAAGATCATTTTTTGTGTTTGGTTAACGCCCAGGATGCATTAATAACGAATAAATACATATAGCAGCCAAATGTTCATAATTTTTCTTATGTAATGGGGTTAGATTTAGATGATATGTGTGTCCTCCTTGTTCGTGTCACCTCAATTAATATCCTCGCTACTACAATAGCTCAATGTATCTTCAAAAATATTCATTGTGCTTCTCTTCACCCCTTTTCCAAACTTTATTTTCTGGCAAATATTCTTGCCTTCACTTTTACCTATGTATATAAAGGAATTGTCTGTGTTAAGATCTTCTTTTAAAGCTTTGAATGATAATGTGATTTATAACTATGATGACTGATTCCGAATTGGGCAAATAATCACACAGAATTGTAGAAAGAGGAAAATGAACACATAACATGTATAATTTTTAAAATACAATAAAAATATGAAAAATAGAAATTACAAGCATATTAAACCATTATGCCTGATAAAAGAGCATTGTAATAACTTCCAGCATCGCTACAATTCTTGTTTGCAAAAGTTTACACCTTTATCTTCAGTTCCGTGTCATGTCCATATGTGGACAAATTGGCTTTTACAAATATCGTTTAGTCTTTTCGTCTCAGAGATTAGGGATGCATATACTAACATACCAAGACTTGATAACGGCCTATTACACTAGACTTATTTTTCTTCCATTCATTTCCCAATTCTTAAAATAAGACGCAGAAACAAGTCATTACCATAAAAAAACAAGCTATTTCGTCTGTGTATGCTTAGATAAAACCTGAATCCACATCCACGCCATTTTAGGAGCAAGACAGGAGCAATAACTTGAAGAGAAATTCGGTCCTTGAGTTCTAAAATAGGGAACGGCCGCTCGAGATGCTCTTTTCGGCCATAGCGATAAATTGGACAGAGGAATCCAATCTGTAAAATTGTCAAAAACAAACCCTTAGCAGAATAAGGGTGCATCATGCATGGATCGTCTTGCTGAAGGCGTATTAGTGATAATGAGGTCGTCGGAATTAATGGAAGGCTATGAAAAAGAAGATGTGAATAGGCATGTAAGAAAATAAATGGAAAACGAAGGAAAGAGTAATGCCTGATTTCCTAAAATTTGTTGACACAACTTTTAGGCAATTTTTGGTTGTTTAATATTCCTTGTTTCTCAGTAATTTCTCTTATTCCCGACCTAATTTGGACTAATTTTCTTTTGTACTCCTTTATGTCTCCGTCTTGCTGATATTAGTGATTTTGCTATGAATAGCCCCTATAAGAGAGTGTTCTTTTAGGGGCTCTTGAAGGCGCTAATAGAGTCAAGTAAGTCTATATTGGACAGCAGTTCATTCCACGTCTTCGGGGCGCAGAGTGAGAAGGTACAGTCACCCATGTGCCACAGACAGCCAAATACATGGTTAATGCGACATGGTGGTACATCCGTAACCTAAAGCTCTCTGTGGTCGGGAGAGGTTCAGTTAAGAATATAACTAGGAAAAAGATACATGGAGATTTAGAACTAAATATGTAAGTAAAGGGATGAACCGAAAAGAATATGAGGAATTAATAAGGAGCTAGTGTGAACTAGATACACAGTTAATTGAATTAATCCTGGTGGAGAAGAACACGAGTTGTATAGAATTGATTAATTTGAATTAATCGAAGAAATGAGGATAGGCTTCAGGATAAAAGATTTGCAGGAGTAAAACTAGACTCAATGATAACTTGAATGGCATTATTTAAATATCTATAATCAAAAGTATTGAGCGAAAGCTGCCTATTGAATTCAAAGCCCAGGTTCACTGAAAATACTTTACTCCTCTCTAATAGTTTTGAGAGATTGAGCAATAATTTTCCAGCGAATAACATAAAACGGGGTAATATTAAACAAAAACCTCAGATTTATGCTGGTTGTGTTTAAGAAATTTATTTAAGAGCTTTTCTCCGATAATCTTGTAAAGGCAGAGGAGAATTCTAATAAGTACAACGAAAGAATTTTTGGAGTGTGAGAGATCGATTTTAGTGTCATCAGCATTAAAATGAAATTACTGACCGAGATGTTACATGCGGGTTCCTTGTACACGGGTCAAACCTTTCAAAACAGCGATGTTATTTCAGTATTTTTCCCTCTATTGACTTTTTAATTCTACATTATTATGTCGTTAAAGCTATAGAAGCACCTTTGGCCACAGTATTTGGGTAGCTATACTCAAGTTAAATTCGGTCGCTAATGTAATTTCAACGTGTTTGTATGTTTGATTTTTTTCTTCTACGTGAGTTTTGCTCTCTCTTGTTTTAGATAGATTTTAATCATGCCTTTGAGTTGTATTTAGATCTTATTTTTAATTTTCTTACATCTTCTTTGTCCTTCACTCGTTCTTACATCGACTTTCTCCTTTGTCTGTTTTTCTCTCGTCTTTTGTTTGTTTGTACTTCTTTTGACTTTGTCCTATAAACATTTAGACTGCCACACATTTAACCGTATACAGAAAATGCCGATGGTGTATCGGAGCTTCAGCATATTCCTTCGTGTGAAGGTGAGTGTAACATGGACAACTTTTCTGCCGCTGACTCCTGATTAAGTTCCTTCCCGGAGGCGAGACCATAATGGCGATATGTCTTAATTGCGGACATTCATCACTAATTATAAGAATTCAATCATGAATTAATGGCAACCTTAATTTCATGGCGAAAACTGAAAATTCAATCGCCACGTAGGAATGAATCAAAGTAATATGGCTAACTAATTGAGCAATGCAATAGTTACTACAGACAATATTACTAATTTTGTTTATAATATGGGCAATTTCAATACACCAAAAACACCTTCTCAATTAAATATCTTCGTTGATAATTATATTTTGATTATTAATAGAAGTTACTTTTACGCATCATTCATGGTGGTCTTCTTATATTTTGGTTCGGTGGGATTTGGAATACGAAAGTAAATTTATAACTGCAACTGAAAGATAGTCTCTGATTTAACACTTGTCTAAAGCACAGCAGAAAGTTATACATTTGGCAAAATCTTTCCGCTAATATGATACCACCGATAAGAAGTTCTATCAGTCCAACACTTTTGGAGCAATTTAAAAAATTCAATCAATTTTTGTGCCAGAGTTTTCAATTCTGAAAAACCATTCCTGGTCATTTCATTTTCCACTCGAAGACTTTAATGCTCAGGGTAAACAGAACGTAAGTGCGTGGTTGTTTAGGTTCTTCAGGCTCCGGAGAATATGGATCTAACCATCCGCCGATAGAACTGCTAGTTTTTCTTGAAATTCCTAGTGCATATAGACCTACGCTCTCTTTCTCCCATCTTCTCCTTGTCTTTGACCGAATCAACATTCATCGACTTAAATTCTACCCACTTTGGTTTATTCTCAAGAGTTGACAAAGAATATCAGCAGTTTCACGCTATTTGTTCAAATGCATTAACATGCTCCTACCTGATATTTCTGAGGCATTCAACAGTAGCAAATAACATGATTATAATCTGAATTTATGTGACGTCGATATCAAAGCCAATTCTCTTATACTTATCTCTCATTCATTCGATCGCTAAAAAGATCTTATTCATAAAACTGACTATAAAAAAGGTCACATTGGGATAGGAAAGAGTTGCTATCATCTTTCCTTTGGCAATCATCAATTCCTTCATTAAAAAAAATTTTTACTGTAAAATTATTTTGTTGTCATGTTCAGATGGTTAAGAATCCACTAAAAGTTTCAATTCCCTTTTGTAATTTGCATGAAATCAAAAGTGATTTCTACCCTTCGTTCTCCAATGTTTCTTACAATCCACCAACACAAAATCAAAATATTTTATTATATTAAATAAAATCATTCTAAACTTAATGATAATCAAGAACCGCTAGGGCGACACCTGCGTATTTGATTACATTGAGAGTAAATTTACTTCCAGTTTGAAAAGGAAATTGCTCCTAATCCTAAAACTATTCAATCAGTGTATCCTGCCTGCTATTGAAAGCATAAATATAATATTCTTCACCATCGTAGATGCAAAGAATTTTACCTAAACTAATACTCCATTGAATACAGTTATAAATCAGTGTTTTTGGATACAGAAAAATCTAACTAATGAGAATTCCTAGTTCTTATCTTCTAAGTTCTCACCATAATCTGATCCGTTTACACTTATTTTTTTTTTTTTTTATTCTATAGAGCCCATCTGGCTACTGCCCACTTGGGCATAAGTCACCTAAAAACAAGATAGCCTAGAACTAGGCTACTTTAAAATAAAAATATGAAAACTTAACAATGATATAAATTGGAAAAACTTAACAATCAGGAAGCAATCTCCGGCAGCGGGGGGGAGGTGCCCCTCACCCCGGTGCAGGAGAGTGCAACCTACAAACAAAACAATAACAAAAAAAAGAACCTTAAATATAGGGAAGAAGCCAGGCCTTCCCCCAAAAGTCAACAAGTCCACAAGTCAATGTGCAGGAATCTGTCCCGAGTACAAGGGACAGGCGATAGCGACCCCACCTGTCCCGGTACCGGGATGGGTGGGGTCGCTATCGCCTGTCCCTTGTGCGCGAAGATCACCCAGACTGGGACATTCGACAAGAATGTGCCGAACAGTCTGGGGGACGATGCAGTCGTTGCAATAGGGCGCAGGCGAGCGCTCAATCAAATAGCGATGCGTCACACGAGTGTGTGCGATTCGAAGACGACAGAAAGCAACCTGAAGCCGCCGGGGCATTAGAGGATAGGTCCATGGGAACAGTCGCGGCGCAATGGCACGCAACTTTAAGTTCCCTTTGACCGTCTCCCATCTTCTTCGCCAAGCAGTTAGAAGAGCTGCCCGTATTCCTGCCATGTAGTTGGTGTGAGGAAGAGCGAAACGCTGGTCCGGTCGCAGGGTCCTCGCAGACTCTTTTCGCCCTCATTGGTGCGCTCATTCCCCGCATTTCCTACATGTTCGGGAACCCAGCAGAAGATAATCTCGACATCTGCCCGGCTCGCTAAAACCGTGGCGTCACGGATTCCGCGAACCAGGGGATGCCAAGATTCCAATGCCCCGAGAGCACTCAGGGCGCTTTGAGAGACGCTATAGATCACAATCCGGTCTCCGAACCGGGCACGTCGCGTAATCTCCCGTACCGAGTAGTGTATGGCCACCAGCTCGGCCGTGAAGACAGACGCAGCGCCTAGTAGAGCCCCGCTGACTTCAAACAGAGGGGATAAGGCGTGGAAGCCAACCCCCTGTTGGGACTTGGAGCCATCCGTATACACTGGCACGGTTCCAGCGTGACACGATGTGTGCTCCAAAAAGGTCGAACGCAATACTCCCGGCGCAGTACAAGCTTTGGGAGCAGAGGCGTGGTGACAAATAGCCAAATGTGGTACCCTCCAGGGTGGCATCCTGGGCAGAACCAGGGATGCCACCGGCCCGAGAGCTATACCTAGCTCTCGAAGGAATTTTCTGGCCCTAAAACCATAGGGCTTAGGGTATGAGTAGCGTCTCTCGGCGACATATGCACCGTCGAGATCAGCTGTGGATGCAGTGAGAGCTGTTGGCGACTGAGGGAGGCGCCGATCTTGCGCGTACAGGTGAGTAATGCACTACACGTGGCGAAGATCGAGTGGCATCTCCCCAGCATCGACTAAAAGGCTCTCAATGGGGGAAGTGCAGGATGCACGGGTCGCAAGGTGAAGGCCGGTGTGGTAGATCGAGTACATCTTCCGCAATAAACGCTCGGCTGCGGATGCATGGAACTCGCATCCATAGTCAAGCTTTAAACGAACAAAGTATTGATAAAAAAGTCGGGCAGTAGCCCTATCAGCACCCTAAGCGCTGAGCGTCACGGAACGGAGAATATCCATGGCGTGGGTACAATAAACCCTAAGGCTGCGAATATGTGCCTGCCAAGTGAGTCGTCCGTTGATTACAAGACCAAGGAAACGGTGCAACTCAACCACATCCAGGCGCAACCCATTAAGAAACAAATCTGGGTCGGGGTGTAGCCGTGGATTGTGGCAGAAGTGCACCGCCTTAGTCTTGGCCAAGGCAAAGCCAAACCTGTGCGCTTCGGCATAGCGAGAGACGCGGTTCGATGCCTGTTGGAGTCGACGCTCCAGAGTTGGCATCTGAGCCGCGCCAAAAGAGATCGAAAGGTCGTCCACGTAGAGCGAAGCGAGAACATCTTCCGGCAGCACCGAGGTTATGCCATTGATGCTCAGGGCAAAGAGTGTGGCACTGATGAGACTTCCCTGCGGGACACCCTATTCCTGCCCCTTTGGGCCGGAGAGGGCTCCCATCTCCCCGTGTGCGGAATCGATGATCTCTCAAAAATTCAGATATAAATATTGGGAGGCGTCCCCTCGCCAGCCTCGTGTGGAGAGTTTCCATAATACCCTATCGCCATGCGGTATCATAGGCCTTCTCCATATCTAAAAACACCATGGCGTAGTGCTGTCTACGAAGGAAGGTTTCGCAGACGGAATTTTCTAGTCGGAGCAGAGCATCCGACGTGGAGTGGAACTTGCGGAAGCCGCACTGTGCGGAAGACAGATGTCCTCCGCTGTCCAGAGAAAAGGCTAATCTAACATTTACCAATTTCTCCATCAACTTGCACACGCAAGAGGGTGGAGAGATTGGGCGGAAACCGGCCGGAGTAGAGTGATCTCTCCCTGGTTTGCTAAAGGCGAGCACAGTAGCGATTCGCCCGGAGTCTGGGAAAAGACCTTCCACCCAGATCCTGTCAAACAAATCAAACAGAAACGCCATGCCTCACTCACCCAGGTGTCGAAGCATGGCGTACGGGACATCGTCCGGACCATGGGCGGTGTCCGCGCACGAAGCGAGAGCGGAACCCAACTCACTCACAGTAAACTTGTCGTTGAAGGGTTCTCCGCCTCTGGAGGTAAAGTCCAGCCGGCGGCCTTCCGCGACATCATGACGTGCATTGAATGCTGGCGAAGCAGCATCACGGCTAGAGAATGCGGAAAAAGCGGTCGCTAAGGATTCCGCCACGGAGGCAGGGTCCGAGATTGTGGTCCCATTCTCTGGGAGAACGAGAGTGGGGTCCTGCGAGAACTTGCCCCGCATCCTTTTGACTCGCTTCCACACCTCAGCTAAAGGGGTCTTCCCGTTAAGTAAAGACACGTATCCCCGCCAAGAAGAGCGGCGGGCGTGCTTCGAAATATGCCGGAACCTAGCCCTAGCACGACGAAATTCAGCGACAGTGAAATCGTTCGGGCGGCGCTTATAGCGCATGTAGGCATAACGCTTCTGTTTGAGGGCCGTCTCACACTCGGCCGACCACTATGGAAGTGGTCAGCGTGCAAAACGGCCAGACGTCCTAGGAATAGTAGTCAGGCTCACGGCGATGAGGTTGCCGGAGAAGAACTCAACGGCCTCATCTACCGACCTAAATTCCTCGACTGAGATAGAGAATTCAGTCATTTCCTGAAATGCAGGCCACCGCGCCCGCGCCAAGCACCACTGAGGTGGGCTCTCAGGCGGCAGTTGCCCTAAAAGGGATATTTGAATGGAAAAGTGATCACTACCATGGAGCTCATCGACCACCCCCCAATCAAAATCAGGCTGTGCATCCGAAGAGCACAAAGATAGGTCAAGGCAAGAAAATGAAGCGGTTCTCGGACAGTGATGCGTAAACTCATCCACGTTTAGGACACCCATCTCAAGCTCTTCGATCAGATCGGCAATGACTTGTCCCCTAGGATTTATGGAGTAATCTCCCCAGAGAGGATGCCTGCCGTTCAGATCTCCAAGCAAGAGATAGGGCCTCGGCAACCGTGCCACGACGCGGCGGAAGTCCCCGGCATCGAAGTCAGCTGACAGTGGAATGTACGCAGAAATGATAGTATACCTCCTATCCAGGTGCAGCTGCACAGCCACTGCCTAAAAGGAGGTATCTAAAGAGAAAGGAAGAACGGAGACATCACTCCGGGTGTAAACCGCGCATCCCCCAGCCCAACCATCCCGTGGTGGTGGGGTCGCAAGCCCCTTATACCCCGAGAGGGCAGGCAGGGGGCACGCGCCTAGCATGGCCTCCTGCAAAAAGATAGCTAACGTGGAACGGGACGAGACGAGCCTCCGCAGCTCCTTCCAGTTAGCCCGGAGTCCACGGCAATTCCATTAAAGGAATATGCCCTCCAGGCCTAGCTCGGAGGAGACGTGGAGGCCCTCCTCGAACATAAGACCCTCACGGGAAGGGCCGTACGCTTCCCTGGGGCAGAACCCCCGGCGCTGTTGGCCGGACAAAGCACTGAAGGAGCTGTCGCCTTCAACGACTTATTGGGGGAGGTTGGGCCCGCCATGCGAGTCTTTTTTATGCCTCCGCCTCGAAACCTTAGGCAGGCGATGCGGCTTCAGATGCAGGGGGCCCTCTTTTCGAGGAACCACCGTCTCCGAGCCACTCGCTTTACCTCGGGGCGTGGGTGAAGTAGCCGAAGCTCCTTTGTTGCTGTTTTCCTTTCGGGGAACAGCGTTAGGAACCTCGGAAGATGGCCTAGCGACACTCTTCCAGGGTGTTGCCTTCTGTGAATCTAACAACTCGGTGGAGGCGCGTGGCCGTTTCGCCTTACGGGAAACGGTCACGCTGAGGGAAGCCCTGGTTTTAGCCGGGGCTGGGTGTGAACCCTTTTTGCCGCTAGCTTTACCAGGGGAGCGTCCAGGTTGGGTAGAGCCCGCAGAAGGGCTCCGAATGGGCGCGGAAACAACCGTGCTCGTTGGCCTGGATGGGCCAGGAGCAGAGGGTGCCTTTCTAACTATTGAGGCATATGAGGTCCCAGGCAAAGCCGGGCGCGCCAGGACCAAGTCCTTAGCCTCGCGGAATGAGAGTCTATCCTGGGCCTGAACGGCCAGGATTTCTTTCTTAAGGAGATATGCACCAAATTGCTTCGAAGAAGCGGGGTGCGGCTCTCCGCAATTGACACACTTTGCCACGCACGATTTGGACTTATCGTGTGCGACCTTGGAGACATTTACACAGACTTCGGGTGACCCCGACTTTGTACGTCTACATGAGCGATTCAAATGGCCGAAGCGGTGACAGTAATAGCACTGCCACGGCAGTGGTACGAATACCTTCACGCGGTAGCAGTACCAACCGGCACGCACCGACTCAGGGAGCTTGTTACAGTCGAACGTGACGAAGAGTGTAGGGGTGGGTCTCGAGGCCCCTCCCTGTTTTCTCATCACACGTTCGACCTTGACCGCCCCATGGTCGGCCAGCTCTAGGGTGATGACCTCAATGGAGTAGTCAACGAGTTCCCTCGCATAAACTACTCCTTTCACAAAGTTCATGGTAGAGTACGGCGTCACACTCATTGGGGTGCCATGAAGTATCCGAAGAGCACTTATCTTGGCCGCCTCGGCGGGATTCGCCGCATTCGCCAGAAGGCTCCCGTCTGAGAAACGGGTCACCTTCGGCTCTCTACCAATTGCACAAGCTAATCCTCTCCTCTGATGGATCATTTTGTTCCTGGACAACATGGTGCCATCAGTGGAGCGAACAACGAGGAAGCGTTTGAAGCCAGCAACCTCGAAAACGATAGGTAACCTCTGAATCAAGGGCCCCGATGTCATCGAGGCTCCGCCCTGTGCACTTTTGGTCTTAGTCAGGGGCTCCACAACCGGGGAGGGCAGAGGGGCCGGATGTGCCGATCTTGGCTTGGTCGCTTGCCAAAGTGGCAGCAGACCCATCCATCCCCGTAGCCCCCGCGGATGGAGAGGATCCCCGAGTCTTTTTTGTCTTTTTAGTATTTTTTTTTTCTTTTTTGGAGAGGAGGGCGGGGAATGAACCCGCTTCTCACCTCCGCCGGAAGGAGACCCCAGGCCAGATGGACCGGCCTCAGCAAGGTCATTCTCCGAAATGGAGAAGGTCCTGGTAGTCGTGGGTGCACCGGTGGGAGGAGATCCCTTCCCTCCTTGTACTGCTTCGGAAACCACAGCCGTTTGAGGAGAACCCTGCATAGGAGTGGATTCGGGTTCAGTGCTTGGCCCCGAGCCCGGATTCCCCCCATGGAAGGCCCTACCGTCTAAGGCTGGGTTTCCTCAAGGAACATGTCTATCTCAGGGGGAGACCTCCATTTGCCCCCCCCCCCCCTCCCAAGACATCGAAGGTCCCGTTTGCAGTATCGTCACTAGTCTTGTGTGGGGAGGCATAGGCCTTGACCCCGGCAAGGTTAAATATTCTTGCTAGCAGGTCTTTTGAGGAAAGCGACCGAAGGGGCCTGGCTTCCCTCTCCCCCCTAAGGGAGTTTGCCCTACCTAGCCGCTTCGATGTTGAGCGGCTGGCTAAGGGCTGCCTGCTGGCTTTCTTGGCAGTCCCCTTGGAAAGAACAGAGGGTACTGCTACTGGTAAAAGGGAGGTGACCGAAAGCACCTCCAGAGAAGGAGGGTGAGGGGGAGTCCCCTTCACTCGTAGGCGTAGGAGAGGAGTAAGCCTCCTCTCCGGTTGAAGAGATATGGAGGGTCCCCTGTGCAAGCACAGGGAGGGGACCTCCATTTTTTTGCTGTAGCTGCCCGAGGGTGGCTCCGTCGCTGTTTCAGGGGAAGTTGGGGGTTGATTTTTTTGTTTTTTTTTCATACATGGGCATGGTAACCCTCTTTTTTATACGGGACACAATAGCTCATCACCTCTTGCAGTTGCCTACCCTGCAAGAGGTGCTTACAGGCCTGGCAGAGCAAGGCGCCGCTATTTCGGACCACCCCTCCCGCCTGGTGGCCTGGTAGTCCATCGGCATGGCGGCTCCACCTTAGACACAGCGTAAAAATGGATAGAATGTGAAGAGGAGAGGAAAAGGGATTTGAGGAAGGTATGGGTGGGGATGAAGCAGGTTTTTAAAAAAAATCCATCCCGAACCGGAGCTTAGGGGTTAGGGAACATTGTCCCCTCCCCATTCAGCCTAGATCCGGGATGGTTGGCTTGAGAAGAAGGTCAGCATCTACCCTGTGAAATTAGAGGCTGACCAGAGAAAGTTGTGGGAGAGGTTGTGTAAAAAGAGTCGAAACAAGTGTTTTGAAGGAAGGAAGAGAGGCTAAGCTGGGGCCGAACGGGGTGCTGAATCCCGTCAGCACGGCGGCCAAGATGGTAAATCACCGCGCTCCTTACGGGGTTTCAACTTAATAGTAATTCTTTTATAGCCATGTAGACATGGTTACGATTAAGAATGTTCCTACAACAATGCCCAAGAAAATACTACAACAATTTGAGTCATTCTCTAGTCTATTCTTTTCCTTAGAACACAAAAATGACATTAGTTTTTCACGAAATGACGCCGTTTTGTAAATAGCGAAATAACTTCAGAGTACATAAGTGCATAAAGAGTGAAAATTGATTGTTAATCATATTTTATTGGAGATTTTTTAACTAATTTACCAAATGATTTCTACATTTATTTAAAATTATATTAAAATATGCCAAGAAGACGATGTAAGTATCCTTAATGTCCTTTATGTATATGCGACTCATTACCATTAAAGAAAAAAAAGCGAAAATTTTATATTTTGGCTGCAAAATTGGCGATCAAGATAAAGAATGGGTGCCGCAGATGTTATACTATATGCTGTGATGCATCGTCTAAATAAAATTTTAAAAAATAAAAATTTATTATTAGTCGATCCCTATCTTTGCTCTTTCATCCGCCCATTAGCTCATTCATTCGAAATACCAATACCACAATCCACTGCCGAAATATTATTTTCTGAATCAGAAGATTTTGCAGATGAACAAGCATAGGTTAACATATATGAGCCATAAGAGAAAGATTCCTTTTCAAAATTACTGATTAAAATTGTGCTAAGTGATTTTGGCTCCGAAGATGGCAAAAGAGAAAGCCCTTTGCCACAGTTCGAAGGTTAGAGAAGAGCCCCTCCACCGGTCAGAGTGGTGCTAGCGTTGCGGCTTCTGGAAAAATATTTTTGGGAAAACTATTTTTGCTCTTGGGCAAAACGGAAATGTTCTTCCATCAAATCTAGCTGTTCACTCTGATTTACGGGAAACTCACTAAAATATAGCTTTGATTCTAGAAAGTTTTAATTATAAGGTAAACCAGTGGTTAAATGAGCAGCATTAGAAGTAGAAGCAATACTCTCAGTCAAGTTAAAATAAGTTTATGGGGTTTTTATGCAAGTAGAACAGTCGTGCTCGAGCGGAACATTACTCACACGCTCAAAGGACACTTCGAAAAGAATCAATAAATACCACACATAAAATTATTCGTAGTCTGTTAGTTAATAAAGAAAGAAATCACCTCCTCTTCCTATTAAGTTTTAACTCATGAAGCAATATGTCAAGGCCTTGAAGCATGATCAACCATCTTTCTCATATCAAAGGAAAATCTCAAATGCTCAGTGAAGAGAAAGGAAAGAAAGGGTTCTTTATCAACTCTTCATCTTATGGAGAACTATGGATTTGTAACTACTATGAAGGGGTTAGAATTGAAGGCTTGGAAAATGTTTAATGGCGTATGTAATGGAGTGCTCAGCACAGGGCTGACAACTACAAAACACATGTAGAAAAAAATATTAATTCATATTGGAATTTAGGCTGCAATATTTCCTTAAAATTTAATTTCCATCACCGCATCTGTGTTTTTCTCCAAAAAATGCAGCAGAATTTAAAAATTAACATGGTAAGGTGACTTCTGGTGGACACTTAAGAGAGATAGGCCAGATAAGAAGCAAAAAAGAACACATAAGTTCGCTGAAAAATTTGTGTAAAAGTTTTAAAATGTATTAAAATTTAGTTATTTTTTTTCTCGAAAAGGCTCATGTGTCTAATATGATTTGGGGAAATTTATTCAAATAAACATTTAAATTAAGTTTACTCATATATTTACAATATATATGATTATTTTTAATACTTTCTTTTTTACAAGTTAGTGCTAAACTTTAGAGCTAAATATATACATATACATCATGATGATTTTCTATATTTTATTAATATCTTATTCGTAATTTATGTAAAAAAAGGATTTATTTTGTGGAAAAGGAATGTCATTTTCGTCAACATACGAAAATAATCCTTGGACATTGTCGTGGTATAAGGGCCGAGTGGGGTGTAGGTAGGTTTCTTACGTACATTAATAACTCCTTTATTTCGTTTTCTCTAAAAGTGTTATATTACTTTACGTTATTTAATCTTTAACGATTTCTAGTGCCATGTGCAGCGTTTCGAGGATTGAGTTAAACACTTCTAACCAAAAATATATCTTTAATTACAACATAAAGAAGGAAATACTAAAAACAAATTTTAACTCTATAAATAAAAGACTCAACTTGAAAATTACTATTTTAAAAATGAATATTAAGTGGTGGTTGACACCAAGCTCACTTTAATAATGAGCGTTAATTGACACACAAAAATATATGGATTTCTTTACCTTTAAAAAAAGTAACACAAGTGAATCCGCTGCGGGATGACCTTGCCTTTCGATCTTTATGGAGACAGTGAAGTGGTTTGCGGTTCAACGCGTGGGTGTGGTCGCAGATGCCGAGCCGTTTATCTGACGGGAAGACTGACTTGGAGCAACAGGTGACTTCGGTGAGAGAGGTGAATGGCGTTAGGCACGTTGTCTTAGTCAGATGATTTAAGCAACTGGAACGTGCAGGTAGTTTTTTTCCAATCTTGAGATGTTTCGCATTGACGAGCGAGGAGCAAAAGCGAATCCTTCGACGAATGGGGGGTTGGGGGCTGGGGGAGTTTACTTTGGGTATTCCTCAATAATGAGGACTATCTGTGGTTTTTGTTGAAAACAGAGCTAGGGGGTTTCTCTGAAGAGAGATGTATGAGAGTGATTCTCGTTACAGGATGCTACTCTCCGGTATGAACACCAGGAACTGACTCAGAATGAACCTTCCTGTCCCATTCTTTTATTCCTGGGCCCTGCCCCCGGAATTCGTCGTGTAGATCTCTAACTCGATCTACCATATTAGGAGAAATAGTGACTGTTTAAACATTGTTATTACACCTTCTCTCCTCCCCTTCGTATTGTTTATGCACGCTGGGACAGAAAGCTGTTAATTCGAACTTTTCGGGGTTGAAGGTGGCGTCAGGTGGCCAGCGGGTCGAGGGCAGAGAGAGGTGGGGGTTAAAGAATCGGGTTACACCACCTAGCGTCGGGACGCTGCGGTCCGAACAGGGCCTCTGTTTTTAGGGTAGGATATCGATTTCCCCACAGACATCATTTTCTCCTCTCAGGAGAAAATCCTTGTAATCAAGTGAATCAAACTTTACAGCCACCATGCCGACTCTCAAATTCAGCGAAAATGAACCATGTCAATGAATTCAATCACCAGTTTTTGATTGCTTTTTTTCTCGTGTCTTAGAAAATTTGGCCATGCAATTTGTCAAAATACAAAAAACAGACGACGGAGAAAGTCGATGGATTTTTGACAGGATATTTTAGCCAGTCGCACCGCTAAACCACCTGGTTGGTTGATTATATACTTCAAAAAATGATTGATCAATCCGTTTGTAATCATGTTGGACGAAATTGCGAACCTAAATAATAATTAAGTGCAATCCTTACGTTATTGGTTTTCTGATACATTATATAATGACATTTATTTGAAAGGTTAGCCCAATTATTGAGGCTAATCTAATGAATAAGACGATATGATACTCTATTTCGTTCAAATTTGTTAGTTTTATCGAAAATATATTCATTTATACCACATCTTTTTACTTCCTTCAAATTAGCGGCTAAAAATACTTCTCTACGTCAGTTAAATACGTGACGCTATTTTAAATGAGTAATTCTTAGTTTGATTTCAGGATTTCAAGAAATTTCTCGCATCTTTTTGGAAATTTTACCACTAATGCACTTTGATACGCAGATTCTAAATATGTATTTCTTTGGGGGAAAATTATTAGTTTTAAAGTTAAGTTAGGTAAGGTTTGGTTAGGTTTGGTATGCATTCTCGGATCTTTCCGTAAAATTAACGACTAATGTATTCTCTTAGGGTGATTACATATGTGTATTTATTATTTTGGACAAATTATTAGTTTACAAAAAGATCGGAAAACTTGATTACAAACTTTGGTTCAAGAAAGGTTTATTCATTGAATATGCATCGTCCACCTCTTTATGGCGTGAATGTGTATGGCGTGGAAAATACTAAATTACACACCTATTTAAGAATACTTTGCACTGAATTTTGATGTTTAATTATTAAACTAATACATTAACTTAAAATCTGTCAAAGCTATTTTGAAAATATTTCATAAATAATACTTTTCAGATACGAAAAAATCCTAACCTGTCCTAACTTAAAAACTTATAATTTCTCCATAAGAAGAAAAATTTGGAATCAGCGTAGGACACTGCCTTAGTGGTGAAATTTAGAAAAAGATCAGACAAAGTACAATAAACATAACCTAACCTTTCCTCATTTAATTTTAAAACCAATTTATTCTTCCCACCAAATACATTTTGGAATCTACGTAAGATACTTCATTAGTGGTGAAATTTTTAAAAAAGAGCAAACATACACCAAGCCCAAAAGAGTCCCGATTTTTTTCCTATCGATGCTAATTATATTAGAATTAATATGATTACATACATTTTAGAGGTATGAATTTGAAATGATGTAGGCCATTTAAATACTGACTTTAATAAAGAGCAAAACCAACTCATCAGAAGGCCAGAGGTAGTCGCTTCGAGAGTGGTGTGATTACCAAAGGGGATTTGTCATCGAATTTTTGGTACTTCACTTGGGGCAGCCAAATGGGCTTGTTATTTCGGCTTGGCGGCTGCCTTGTTGCTTCTTCTGTGACTGCCTTGTGCTCACAAGACTATGACTCCAAAAGTAAAAAGCTCTTTTCTTGCTTGGTAGCGTGGGCGAAGGGTGATCGGAGATTTCCTCAAAGGTAAAAGGAATCTTTGAGCTGGATTTCAATATTCTTTATTCGACGGGAACTTTGGAATCGTCTCCAGGTGTCTTTTCTTGATAAAAGAATTGATCCTTAAACGAAGTCCATCCCCCGCATACTTGAATGCGGTATTTTAATATCAACTAATACTTAGAACATTAAATTTGTTTTCTCACTTTAAATTAACATATTGTATCAATTATTACAAAATTATAATGTCTTATAATTGCTATATAATAATACAAGGAATTAATAAAACAATTTCTTTAAAATCAGAACAAAGAATGATTTGCCTCATAGGGCTTGTATTGTTGCTAAATGTCACCACTTCTTATATTTCAGAGCCCCAAAACGTAGCCCTTGTTTGTCAATTAAACTCGATTTATAATAAATATATTAAAAAGATAAGATTGTAATTATTTCCTGTAGACATTTACTATAATAAATTTATATTTATTAACTCAAAATGACTATATTCCATTGTTTCGTTTATTTTCAATTTTCTTTTACAATCCTCCACTAAAGGAAAGAAAAATTTATTAATTTAGTTAGTGATAAAAATAAAGAAGTGATTAAGAAAATGGCAATAATTTGGAGAAATATAACTAAGATGTTTAATTTAGATTATAATAAAAAAAAAAGAATTAATTACGATTTGGGTGGGAATTGGGCTCTTTCTAAAGCACTTATTATTTCGGATTCCCGATTTATGGAATGCTATTTTGGTCAAAACTACTTGATTTTTGATGTATCTTTGATTGTATCATTCTATCTTGCAATGTAAGCACTACATAGCGACCTACATCATGAGCAATATTGTGCAATGAACATTTGTGAAAAATAACGATTATTATAAAGCAAAACTAAATATGCTTGGTAAGTGTCAAAGGGATAGGAAAGGGTGTTCCATTAAGACGGATTGAAGTTAGCAGTAAATAAAACAGTGTTATTGGTGAAAATCTTTTGATTTCACTATTCAATCATGTTATATGAAAAAAATAATATCGCCTAACTATCCACCAAGGCTTCGGCGGCACACCTCCACTCGATGGTCAAAATTTTTGATGACGTCTCTGCATAGTTGCTCCTCGATCTCACCAATATGCCTTATTATCTCATCCTTCAGCTGTTGAATTGTGAATTGTTAGTGGCTAGTTGGCATAGACCTTACTTTTGAGATAACCCCAAAGGAAGAAATCTAAAGGCGTCAAGTCACACGATCGTGGAGGCCAATTGACCTCGCTGTTTCGAGAGATGATGCGACCTGGGAACTTCTCATTCAATAAAGCAATTGTTGGATTGGCTGTGTGGCATGTGGCGCCGTGCTGTTGAAACCACAAATCTTCGACACCCATAGAATTTAATTCAGGCCATAAAAAGTTAGTTATCATGGCATGGTATCGCTCGCCTGTCACCGTAACAAAATTCCCGGCATCATTTTCGAAGAACTACGGCCGAATGATTCCGCTAGCAAAAAATGCGCACCAAACAGAGACCTTTTGTGGATGCAGTGGCTTTTCAATAATCTTCCTGGAATTTTCATCAGCCCAAATGCGACAATTCTGCTTATTAACGAATCCACCAAGATGAAAATGGGCTTCATCACTAAAGATGATTTTTTGCGAAAAATCATCATCGGCTTGTCTTTGCCCGTGCACCTAATTGACGAATGTACGGCACTTCAAATGGTTAGCTGTCTTCAGTTCTTGTGTCAATTGAATTTTGTAAGCGTGTAGAGACAAATCTTTTGTCAAAATTTGATGTAACGTTGTTGTGGAGAGGTTCAATTCCTGCGCGCGATGATGAATAGAGGTGTCTGGATCTTCTACCACATTCTCGCGCACTGCAGCAATGTTTTCAGCTGAACGGCGTAAACGAGCACGCAATGGCGTTTTCATATCTGCCACGGACCCCGTTTGTTTGAGTTTACGAACAATTTTCCCTATTACACTCTCGGTTGGTCGATTATGTTGACCAAAAAAATCGCGAAGTGCCCGAAATGCGTTTCTGTTTGAATGTCCATTTTCGTAATAGGCTTCGATAACTCTAACACGTTGTTCGATTGTTAATCTTTCCATGGTTGAAATTGGCAAAGACTGAAGTTGTTAAATCAGGAAGAAAAAGAAAAAAATCTTTAGACGCTTAAACTTAACTCACATTTAAAATCGGTCCAAGTTATTGGAGCACCCTTTATATCTATTATCATAATCTAGTGTTAATTCTAGAGTATTAATGACTAAAAAAGAAAGGTATAGAAAATAAAATATCTCTTATCTATTATACGATAAGTCAAACCACCATCTTCCCTTGAGGGCTGATATACCTCAATGTGGGTTAATGCAGCATACCAGAGATCTGGGTGTTAGAATTATGTATGTCCTAAGCATGACTCTAAACTATAAAAATAAAATAGTTAAGGACAAAACCAAAGTGTATGTATAGAGTCTGAAAATGCGACCAGAGACGCAATCTTAAATTATTTATTTACAAACTTCGTGGCTTATTTAATAGATTGAGACTGTAAATATTAATTTTATATATATATATATATATATATATATATATATATATATATATATATATATATATATATATATATATATATGGTACGCTTGGTGGAAAGCAATGAATGATACCGCCAGCTTCTTATAGCAACCTGGGAGACGCCTTGGTCACCCCCAGGGGAGTTCAAGTTTTAGTCACCCGTTTTTTACGGACCTAAAAAGATCCATTTGAAACTCTAATTAAATACTTTGATCTCTCATGGTTTTGAACAGGAAAAGGGGATTTATCAATAATTTCTCTGGGTATCTATGCTGAAAATTATAACAGATGGTTCGGTTATTGGAAAATAATGAATGATACTACTTGCTTCTTATAGCATCCTGGGAGACGACTCATATTAAGTTACTCTTTTGAATGGATCTTTATAGGTGCGCTAGAAACGGATGACTAAAACTTGATCTTCTCTGGTGGTGACTAGGACGTCCCCAGGGTTCTCTAAGGACTGTGCGGTATCAATCATTGCTTTCCATTAGCCCCAAATTAAGGCAGTATATAGTCATCAATTAAGATGTGAATGTTAGGATGTGGTGTTATCAATCCATAAATGTCACTAAGATTACCTCTACACAAAAAGTGGACCAAACATTCATAGTCAAATTATACCTAAACTATTCTTATAGTCGTCCAATTTTGATTCAAATTTAAAGTGGTGTTTCCTTTCTGTACACCATAGACATAATATAATTGCAAACTTGATTACTCAAATGTTCCAAAAAGACCTCTTGGATATCACAGACCCTTTGGTCTTTCAGCTGCTGTAATTTCACGCGATATTTCACCCTTTGAGATTTTTAATTAATTTTCGTATCTTTGAGACCTTTACGTTTGTTGAGCCTAAAATAAACACATAGCAAAGCTCATATGTGTAGGAAATACCAACATAGGCTTTTCACGAAATCCAATTTGAAATGTGAAATAATGAATATTTCGAAGGCAACAAACAGCCTAGTTTAAAAAGAAATAGAAACAATTTTGTAACGTAAATATTAGTGAACAAAGATGACGAAAGCATTCAGAAAAACACGGGACTGAAAGATCTATTGAAATATCACCACAAAGAACAACACAAGGGCATTCTTATAACATTGTACTAAAAATGCAAGAGTACAGTACCTGAAGTAAAAAAAAGTTTAAATATATACTTTTGGCCCTTCCTTTAAAGATGTAATATCTATTCTTTGTAGTTTTTCAGAATGATAAAACAATCATCTCTTGGTGTGGTTGCTCATGGAGATTATTGATTTCTGACTGAAAGAAATCATGAAACTTTAGACTTGTAACAAATAAGATCATAAAAGAAGGCAAGGGGCTGGTTTTGCCACGTTGACAAACATGAGTATTGCTGAGGTAAAATAAAAAATCCAAACCAGAAAATTGTATCATTTCCAGACAGATTTACACCTTATTATACAAGTGCCTTATTTTACCACAAAATAGCACAACTTTAGAAACGTTAAAACATTTTGTTACGCCTGGCTCTCTTAACATTTATTAATGATATTTAATCAACGATAATTTATTAAAAAAAAAATTAATACATTTTTAATACCGTTGATTAATGGTATTTTCTAAAACATTTTGATAACGACCCTTTTAATGAAATTTATTAATATTTGTATTTAAAACGTTTGTATTTAAGACATTTTGCTTATAATAAACAAATAAATGCATTTTTGACATGGCTCCGAGACAGAATTAGTGTCAGTATTTTTTTAAGAGGAAAACAAAGAAAGGTATTTCGGCTAAGGTCTTTGGAAGATAACATAGGTTCTTTCGTCTATGGATAGAGTCTTTCGTTGAAAGAAATGTTTTCGTCAAAATAGAATTTTTTCCCTTGAAGATTGAGGTAATTTGTCATAAGGAAGCGTTTTTCGTCAAACTTTGAGTTCTTTCGTAGAAGATTGAGATCTTTTGTCGAAAATGGGTTCTTACGTCGATAGACGGTTCCTTTCATCGGATAAAAATCCGTCGAAGAAAGAAATAATTCTTTAAGTCTTTCTCTTTCACCAAAGGGGGTTCTGTTCAGTAAAAGCCGCTTCTTTTGTTTTTGAACAGGTTCTTTCACCAATCGACCTTTTTATCCTCAAAACTAGTTCTTTTGTAGCAGGTTGAGTTCTTTGGTCGAATGTCGGATCTTCATTAAGGAATAGTTTCTTTCGTAGGGCAGAGAATGGTTCTCTGGCCTAATAATTGGTTATTTCTTCACAAATATTGTTCTATTGACCTCTTGTTTCCTCCGTGCCATCCCCAAGTTCCCTTGGGCAAGGATCTCGTCACTAATGGTAATTGACGCTGTTTTCCAGGGTTGGAAGATCGGGTCTGGGAGCCGACAGTGGGCAAAGCAGAAATCGTCACTGTTGGTCTCCCCTGTGACCATGGACGACACTGGTCTTTACACCTGCGTCACCTCTAACACCGATGGAGAAGGACAGTCTAACGCTATTAATTTAGAGGTTCATCATGAGTACATCCTTCACTAATCACATTTTTTTATACCTATATTTTCATCTATTTAGCCTGTATTCATTTGATTTATTTATTTTTATTTATTAAAATATAATGCTATGGATTTTTTATATGGCGTTCTGAAAGGTCAAAGGTATTTAGGGAGAGTCCCTCGATGGACAAAAGAAAGGATTGTAAGGAAAAGGAATCTTCAAAACCCGCTTGAAAGCACCAAGGAGGGGAAATTAGGATATTACATAGATATATTATTCCACATTCTCAAGAGTATGATTAGGGGTAAGTGGGAGAGTAGGTATCAGTAGGACAGCCTAACCCGAGCGCATAGATATAGAGGGATGGGGGGGTAGCAGAAGGTAGCGGTTTATAAGGACTTACATGTCATCAAAGGAAGTTTAAAAGGGATTTTATATCGAATGGGGAGTCAGTGTAGGTTAAAAAGAAGTGTTGTTGAACGAGAGAGGAATGTGTCGAAGAGGAAGAGCCATGATTGCAATGCTATGAACCAGTTGGAAAGAGAACAAGAGTAGAAGCGTATCATATACGGAAAAAGGGGTTGGAGTAGTCAAGGAAGGAGGTGACTAGGCCATGGATGTCAATTTCAAAGCTGTTGTGACAAGAGAGGGTCCGGATGTGGCTGAGATCGCGGAGAAACCAGAGACAAGATATCGATACGTTAACAAAATTAGACTTGAGAAATAAATAATGAAAGTGATTACCGGATTCTTTAACTACCTTATGTCTTTGTTCATTTCTACCTTGCTCCTCCTCTCCAGCTCTGGCAGTTAGGGTCAACGAAGCATTTTATTGCATTCATGATATTTTGCAGTTTTGTTTCTATCTGCTTTACCACTCACATTTATTCACCTGGTCTATAGCCAATTCTTCTTTGGATTAAATAACATTAGAGGGAGGCAAAAACTTTAAGTCAAGAAAATTAATTTAACACTTAGTGCGCCATGACACAAACTTTGCGGCAAGAAATCTGATTTAAAAATTAATAAGTTTGCGAGAGGTAATTTTCTTTAACACTGAGGGATGCGCGGCAGAATCCTTCCGGCCCCAAATTTGCTTTATACAGTGCGGCAAGGCACAATCTTTGCGCCAAGAAATTTTTATTAACAGTCATAGCGACATGGCCCAAATTTTGCCGCAAGAAAGTGGGCCTAACACTTAATGTGGCAAGGCACAACTTGGCTGCAGAATATTTGGTTTAACATTTACTCCGTACGGTACAATCTGTGCGCTAGGGAATTTGGCTTAACGCCTAGTGCAGCACGATATAATCTTTGCGGCCAGAAATTTGGTTTTAAACTTAGTGCGGCACGACACAAACTTTGCAGCAAGATATTTGGTTTAACACTTACTGCAGCACGACACAAAAGATTGATTTAACATTTATGATGGCATGGCACAAATTTGCCAAAAGAAATTTGGTTTAACACTTTGTGCGCCATAGCAAAACATTTGCAGCAATAATTTTCGTTTATCACTTAGTAATGCACGAAACAAATTTTGCGGGAAGATCCCTCACTTGCACCGGTACAAAACCTTTCGCAAAAAATTCTGATAAAAATGTTTATTAATGTAAACCCAATTATTTTCATCTAAGTCAAATTCAAATCGATTCAATGTATTATATTATTTCATATTTATGTAGGGCTCATAATATTAAAGTAAATTGCAGCGTGCGCATTGATAGTATGCAATAAGTAGTGGACTGAGTAGCAAACTTCACCCTCCATCGGAAAAACCTGGGGGGCGCTCCTAATCCAGGACGAGAAAGCGACTGTATCTATAGGTATTCCTGTGTCACCAGTTATGGGGGCGCGTTGGGGGCCTTACAGTCGAGTTTGATCTGACTCAAAAGTGTTCTTTTGAGTAATCCGCCTGTAGGCTGGTTCTAAGGTTAACCTGGTTGATGTTGGGAAGAAAGAGGGACTCGGAAGAAAAATTGCGGTTTGGTAGGCCTTAATCTTGCTTTAGGACTACCTCAGTTCGGGCATGTGAAAGTGTAGAGTTTTCTGTGGTTCGGTTGTCTGCTTTTGGCTTTGGCTGACGATCAGTGTTAAATCTAAGTGTTTCTTGTAAGTCTCCTTCTGCATCAGATGGTCTGGACTATAGACGGACGGATTAAGGACGAGTTACGGACAAATAATAATAACGCTAATAATATACTATTCAGAATGAGAATATTGAATAATAATGAAAATGTTTCTGCCGGCTTATTTATACTAACACCAATTAATGGAGCGTGGCTTCTCATTTCTTAATCTAAACACGAGGCGGAGCTTATCGGATCAAAGGTATGTGGTGGATGAATTCTAAACTAAGAATACTAGGCGAAGCTTGTCTGGTCAAAGGGTGTATGTTTATATAAAGACAGTATCTGATTTTGGCAACCTAGCCGTACTTATCAACCAACATTTATAGGAAGATTGATTTTGTCTTTCACGGGTTCATGTAAACTCTGGTGGCTCGTATCGGATACCGTTTTGTGTACACAGATGTTTCCACCGACTTTGTTATGTCTGTGGCCAGGCCTTCGGTTCGCATCTGTTTCCTAATGTATGTATGTTTGTACGTTCGCGTGGGAGCCCGAAAATTTGACTTGCCTTGGTACAAAAATACTCTGCTTTATAATGATATATATATATATTAATATATATATATATATATATATATGTATATATATATATATATATATATATATATATATATATATATATATATATATATATATTAATATATATATATATATATATATATATATATATATATATATATATATATATATATATATATTAAATTGAATTGCAAACTTTACATTATTTACAAATATTTGTTTTGTCTTACATTAATTAATTATTACAGGATGCTATATCATTTCAATGTTTGTTTTGTGTGCCCAATTTCAATATTTCATAGGGTCAACGGTGCTCATTTGTGAGGTTTCTTGTTGGCTCTCCTCCACCTTGCAATTGGGTGCTACAAATCCAATAGATAAATTAAACATTGAAAGCAAATTTAAGGTAAAAATAGACAATTGATAAAGTGCTTTTATAGCTTTTAAATTTGTATAATGGATAAAGTCACTTTTTAGAGTAGATAAAGATCGTCCCTCAAGCGTGGTCAATCTAGTGCAATGGTGGCGACTCATTCTCCTCCTAACCACATACTACCCTTTTATTGATAATATAAATGGCGAAGTTTTGTAAGATGAGACAGTCGGTGTTTGCTTAGTTCTCATTAAGAAAATTTCATCACAGCAGTTTTGGAGGGAGTATCTTCTCTCAAGATGCAGAATCCTCCTTCAACTTTCGTAGACATGACCGAATTCCAAAATAATTGAGTGTATCAGTCACGGTCATTATAAATTGAACATATTCTAACAATTCGGTCAATCAATTCGCGGTCGCAGTTACTAGTGCTAAGACTAATTTTTAATGTGATGAATGGAAAAAAAAGTCCATTTAGATGTAAGGGTAACAATTTTCCTGCCTGTTAAAGTGTTAACTAATGCAAATTTTTAATAGAGAAGATATTGAAAAACTGATGGTATAATTTAATTTCCTAAGGTAAAATTCCTTTGCACCTCAATTAAATTCGATCGGAATTTAAGGGGTGACTTGATACAGCCAAAATTTCTGTATTAATTTCTTTTCCTTCGATTTCTTTCGTTCATCTTTATCTTTTGGAGACGAAATAGTCGCCTATGAGCATATCTTTAAGTGATTATAGAAGATTTGATTATCCACAGAAGAAAACGAAAAAGCCGACGATGAATGAATGAAAGAACAAAGGGATATAAAAACAAATAAAAAGATTTTAAAGACCAAACGACAGCGAAACACATAAACTATATTGAATAATCTAGAAGAAAGCTTACTGAAAAGAACTTAGAGCACATAACACAAAAATTTGCAGAACTTGTAGAAAAAGGCCCCAAAACATCAGCTTTGGATTATACGTTTGGAACCTATGTACATCGTTCATAAAATGTATTAATGATACCAAATTACCAAACCTTTTTTGCATCATTTAAGGATTACATGTTTGAAAATAAATAAATAAATTATAAGGAATATAAGATTACAGGTAATGAAAGATTACCGAGAATGTGCTACATTGTCACCTAATACTTGAATGAAGTAGGACTTCTCATTTTCAGTAAAACTTCACTCGTCAAACTTAAGTCATTCCCATTCTGACGAAATTTGGTTTTGTTAAATTTGATACCTAATTTCAGCCTCGATTTCAATTTTTGGAAATCAAAGCCTATTTGAGTAAGCTATACAGTTAAGGGCTGGTTTCGAAACTCTGTTTGCTATAACTGAACTGTTGAAAAGTTTAACTGAATAGAGACTCCATATCATGACAAACCACACCCTTTGGTTTGAACTTCGCCCTAGTGGAACGTGGTGTCCACCACACTGTTAGATAGTAAAACCATGGGAGAGGGAGTCGATTTCGCGTACGAAGGGGAGGGAGCCCTCTCCGGCCCAAAGGAGCAGGAAGAGGATGTCCCGCAGGGAAGTGTCATCAGTGTCACACTCTTTGCCCTGAGCATCAACGGCATCACCTCGGTGCTGCCGGAAGATGTTTTCACTACGCTCTACGTGGACGACCTTTCGATCTCTTTTGGCGCGGCCCAGATGCCAACTCTGGAGCGTCGACTCCAACAGGCATTGAACCGCCTCTCTCGCTATGCCGAAGCGCAGAGGTTTCGGTTTTCTTTAGCCAAGACTAAGGTGGTGCACTTCTGCCGCCATCCACGGCTTCACCCCGACCCAGATTTGTTTCTTAATGGGGTGCGCCTGGATGTGGTTAAGTCGCACCGTTTCCTTGGTCTTGTATTCGACCGACGCCTCACCTGGGAGGCTCATATTTGCATCCTTAGGGTCACTTGTACCCGCGCCATGGACATCCTCCGTTCCGTGACGTTCAGCACTTGGGGCGCTGATAGGGGTACTGCCTTACTTTTTTATCGATCCTTTGTTTGTTCGAAGCTCGACTATGGATGCGAGTTTTATGCATCTGCAGCCGAGCGTTTATTCTGGAAGGTGGATTCGATCCACCACACCGGCCTTCGCCTTGCGACAGGTGCCTTCCGCACTTTCCCCTTCGAGAGCCTGTTGGTCGATGCTGGGGAGATGCCACTCGCTCTGTTATTTAAACTCTGAACAGATTCTATAAGACACTCGCTTTTTATATGATGTTATAACCATGTTTTATAGGGTAAGGACATGTTCTAAGCGGTTCTAACCATCTATAAATTTTAATCCATATTGTACAAGGGTACAACTATTTTATATAAGGTTCTACCCATTTTTTGGAGGTTAAACAAATCTTAACCCAGCTTCTATATGGATCTGCCCATGTTCTCTAAAGATTTTCAAGTTTCAATTCATCTTCTATAAAGTTCTAACGGTTCTACTCATTTTTTTTAATGCTCTAACCTTTGTTCTATTAGGTTTTAATCAGGCCATGTAGTAGAAGGTCCTAACCATGTTCCTTAAAGTTTTACCAATGTTCTCTAAGGTTCTACTCATGGTTCATAATGTTCTAACTATGTTCCTTACGTTTTTATATAAGGTTCTACCTCGGGAGATATATATGAAGTGCCATTCATTTTCTGCATCGAGAAAGAGATTGCCCAACCGGATCATGAAATAAATTCATATAATGATCCGAATGACAACTTTTGGTGAGCCCGAGCACTTATTTTCACCACATTAGTTCATTTTATCAGGGTGTTTTTTTCCTATCTCCTTGACCTTGATCTGTTCCCTTACTGGCAATCCCTCCGTAATTACCTTGCTTTTCCTTCCTCCCTTCCAAACTCCATGTAATCAATCTCTTTCGCAACGTTGCCGTCTTCAAGAGTACCCATATATTTGTGCTCAGATCCAGTCTGGAATAAATTACCTTAATAGAAGCGCCCCCAACAAAACTTCCGTCGTGAAAACGATTTGAATTCAACCGACCAGACTGGACGAGAAGGAATCCTTTCCCGCGTTAAATTTGGCGGCAACGAAGTGATCAAATGCGTCGTAGAGGTCGTCCTGAATAGGAACATATTGTAATTACAAACATCATTAAGGAGCGAATAAAAGTCGTCAAGATTAATTGCTGTTAAGAAGCGAGTGATGAGTTTATTGAATAAAATGGGAGTGAGTAAAAACCGAAAACGGAATTCAAGGGAATAGTGTAGGTATAGGAGTAGGAGGATTGACAAAATGTTTAGTGGTTTTATTGCACGCTTAGAGATTTTTACGGTAATTTTACGCCGATAGATAAGTGTTTTTAGTTTTTTATCATTTAAATGATGGTGTAGTAAAGGTATCTACAGAATAAATCAAATTTTCTCAGACCTAGAGAACCATCTATGAGTTTGGGATTTGAGAGCCATAATCTCTCTGGCTGTCAGGGAGATTTGCGTTGTTCTGTCTAAGAAACTACGTTTTCTAAACAGAATCGAACTATTGTAGTTGATTTTGGCTATAGAAGAAGGCTTATGTGATACCTCAAACAATTAGATTTAATAACCAACAAAAGACTTATTTGGTTTTCGAATAATTTCTTATCGTGTACAACCTAACGTTATATAGTGACTCCTCATAAGAAGCAGCATATGAGTAATAGAGATCTTTAGATGCTGGACACATCACAGGACGTTGAAATAATGTCTCAGTTGCAAATGATGTCAAGTTGTCCCACTAGAAAACATTTGAATTCAATGCAATTACTCTTACTTTGATTGAACAAACAAATATTAGAATACTCATGCGGTTGGCTTGGCCATACAGGTTGCCTATAGCTGCTCAGCCCTCGTTCCGGAGAAACAAACCATCATAAAGGATTTAAAACACATCATAAGGTAGCAAATTACTAACACTTGGAGATAGACCAAAGTTCCGTACTCCAGAATAATGGATGTTATGAGTGTCAGTTAAACTAAAATGTAAAAGAGGGTACTCAGTTTTTCTATCAATGGTTAGTAGCCAATTTCACACTACATAGCTGCATCAAGTCATCCAATCTAACAGTTTCAAAACCATTAAAATAGTCCGTCTAAGGATTGTGGCTGACACCTGCTCACAGGGGGACTGGTGAGACTTTAAGCTAAGCTTCAAGCTCTTGGTTAGAAAGAGAGGGATGGCAAGCAAACACCTCTACATATGTTTTGCCAGTTAAGAGTATCCCAATTTTCCTTAGGACTGCTTCATTTGGGAGGTGGGGGAATAAAACCAGTGTCTAGACGTGCATCAGATCATTTACATTCTCTAAACCATTTTCTTCACACGCTAAAGAAAGATATTCTACAGTTAAATCAAAATTTGGGTGCTAACCTTGACCTGAAGGTCTTGTAATGTTTTCTTGTGGATTTTGAATCATTTACTATATAGATTGAGAAACGAGTCTGCTAAGGTGACACACTCTCTACCAGTTTTCAGAAAATTGTGGTATTCATGGTGACCATCCGAAAAGCAAAGAACAGCATTAGAAATATCGAAAAACTATGCATATTTTTCAATCTTTAGCTTAAATAACAATGATCAATTTGTTCTGATCTGCAAATTTTACATGTTTAATACCCTATTTAGAAGATTTTTATAATTCTTGTTATTGCATTGAGCTATGATGCATAGAAGAGTTTATAAATCACATCGATTTATTTTATAAATTTGAAAAATTGGTAACCCAATCACTAAGGAATCACACCCAATTGGCGTATAATGTAGTCTGGCTGATTGTGGTGCGACATATATCGAGGGTTTGTAGGTAGTAGGCCTACTTTTGTCTTCCAATCGAATTTGGTCTGACACCCAAAGTTGCTCACGGGGAATACGCTTTTAGGCTGAGATCCAGAAGATGCCTCGGTAATCATAGGTTAAAGAAAAGGACTTTGAAAGGAAAGCGGTGTTGCGTTTCTTTTTTCTTTGCACTCTTTTCCATGTTTCTACACTCCTCACACGTTTACAGTTTCTACTAAGAGCCACCACATCACTATCACTGTCGTTTGAACTCATGTTTGCACTGTTATCCACTATTTTATCGTAAATAAACGGGTATCAAAGGAGGAAAAAGATTAAGTTTTGTGTCTTACACACAAGCGGGCGGAGACAGACTGAGGCCCTCACGCGCTCGCTGATTGGCTAGGCGGGCCGGTGTGTACATAGGGAAGCAGCTGATTAGCCACGGAGGACGTGCACAAAGGCCTTTTTACCTCTCTAACAAACGGGTTGCTCGGCCTCCACCTGCTAAAAACCACGCAACTCTTGGTCCTTTGTTTACGGTCGAAAAGGTCGAAACTTGCAGTAAACCCTATGCTAACATAGAGAAAACGTTAAGTGGCGCGGATGCCCTTTTGTCTCTGGGCGCATCGTTTCAGCACAACTAATGAAGTTCATGATGAAATGCATCTCAAGTATAACAAAGATGCTGCTGAATCATTTGGGATATGCCCAAATGATTTTTGACAGAAAATGAGGGAGAAAGAGAGAAAAAGCGAGCACGTGTGATCGAGTCACGAGAAATGGATTTAGAGCAAAAGAGCCAGGCTTCCAGATCGTCGGCAAACTTTTGAAGCGAAAACACGCCAAAAACCCCGTCCCGTTTATGGTATTAGGAACCTCACCGCCGATTCCCTCCATCGAGGCTGTGGGACCGAACCGATCTCTCTTCCTCCAGTAAATATTGGAACTTCCGGTGTAGTAATATATATTCTCTGTCGTAGAATGACTCCCGACGATACTATATATAACACTATTCGTTGAGGGAACTTCCTTAATTATCTCTAGAGTGCGTTTTACTGTCTTGGCGGCCGATATTATGTATCTTCAAAAATGCAAAAGAAGTGGAACTGAGCTCAAGGATAATAATATTGCTATCATTAATAAAATAGAGTTTTATTAATAATAACTATAAACAAAACACAAAAACGGAAAATATTGACAAACAGAATGGAAAGGGTCGTGGAGACTCGGGCTAATCCAAGGATTTAAGGGATCAAAAAAAGGTAAAGCAAATATGGAGTTAAAGAGATGGGATGGTTCGATAAACCATTTAAAGCACAGGATAGAATTGACAAATAAGGGATCAATACTCAAAAGGTGACGCTTGGCTTACGTAACTTCGTTAGGGTGCAGTCGAAGGTACTTGAAGGAATATTCGGTCCGCTGGCGAGTTCCAGCAGAAGGGGGGGGGGATGAAAGGATCCTGACGTGGCGTCTTGGGAATGAGACCCGTTCTCGACGAACGGCTTGCCGAACAATGGCTGTTCTATGTTGTTCTCTTCTGAACAAAGGGGGGGATGAGAACCGTCTCTTGTCTACGGGCTCAAGAACAATGGCTGTTCTAATGTTGTTCTCCTTTGAACAACAGGGGGGGTGAGAACCGTTTCTTGGCGAAAGGCTCAAAACGAACAATGGCTGTTCTAATACTGTTCTCCTCGAACAATAGGGGGAAGATGAGAACCGTTTCTTGGCGAAGGGCTCAAAACGAACAATGGCTGTTCTAATACTGTTCTCCTTGAACAATAGGGGGGGGATGAGAACCGTTTCTTGGCGAAGGGCTCAAAACGAACAATGGCTGTTCTAATGTTGTTCTCCTTGAACAACAGGGGGGGATGCCTTGGGGACTTGTCGTCACTAAAGGCTTGAACCTTTGGCACTCAAGGAATATTGTCCTCCTGGACAAGTGATGGTGAATCTCGAGGCCGAGGTCCCTTGGCGCACAAAGGGAGAGAGGGTCGTGGTGATGTTTCGCGACGAAAATCTGGATCTCCAATCTGATCTTAGTGGTAAAGAGTCCATATAAATAGCCAGTACATCTCCTTGGCGTGGGGGAGAATGGGGTGGAAGCTTCGAGGGAACGCACAGCTGGGCCGGAGAAAAGTGCCTTATCTGTTCATAAGCCTAACTCGATCTGGCGAGGTCGGCGTATGGGGGCGAACGGGGGGACGATAACCTCCTTGCTTAAACATTGACGTCCGGCAGCTGTTGATAAGACTCCAAGCCTCGAATCGAAGATGCACGTGGGCCTCCTCGAGGTTTTAACTAATATGGGATAGGAGTTGAATTTAACACAGATTCAACTCGTTCTATCACATTCTCCATCCCGAGAATAATCCAGGAAGTATTCTTTTAGCTTTCTGGTTGCGAGCTGTCCCGACGTTGCTTCTAAGTAAGTAACGCCTTGTCACACCGAGCTTACGACCTGGTTACGACCAACTGCGACCGAAAATCAAGCGATCAGTCTGCGACATAAAACCTAAAAAGAGGTAGTCGCAGTTGGTGGGCGAGTAGTCGTGTGACTGGTGAGCTACTAGTTGCCGACTAGTAGCGCACTAGTGGGCGTCCGGGTGGCGATCAGTATGGCTGCCACCTGGCATCGGACGCTGACAATCTACGAGTAATTGGCCACTGGTGACCCACCAGTCATCCACTAGTCAGCCACTAGTGGCCGAGTAGTCGGCCACTAGCACCTCACTAACTAGTGATTCTCCCACAACTCGCACTTCAAGAACAGCAAGATGTCATTAGAGTTACCCTTCCCCTATATCGCTTGAGGCAACTGTTAAAACGCACAAGGCAGAAGTATTGGATCCGCCACTGGATATATCGGTGTGTACAGTATGGCAACTACGCTAACCTGATGGAAGAGATGCAGATAGAAGGACGAGGTGATTTTGGAAACTATATGAGAATGGAATATGCAATGTTTCGCGAGATTTCAGTGCGGGTATCTCGAAGGTTGACGAAGATAACCACCAACTACAGACAACTCCTGCCTCCTGAACTCAAGCTTGCAGTCACTCTGCTTCCTGGCAACCCGCGATAGTTAGCACAGTTTCACTTACAGTTTTCGGGTGCCTCACAACACAATATCTGTATTCGTGCCCATTGTTCGTGAGCCAATCATCCAGGAGTATGGCCATGTAGTCGTGTCTCTGCCAACTACAGAGGGCAGATGGCACGAGGTCAGCGAGCGTTTTGGTGACCGCTGAAACTTTCCTCATGCAGTGGGGGCAAATGTGGGGAAGCACATCACCATCAAAGCGCCAAGCAATTTAGGATCTATCTATCACAACTACGAGGGTTTCTTCTCTATCATTATCTTGGGACTTGTGGATGCGGACTACAGGTTCATGCGGGTTGATGTCGGAGGCAACGGTTCGACCTCAGACTGTGCTGTCTTTAATCAGTCCAAGCTGAAAGAGTATTTGAAGTCAAACTCCCTTGGATTTCCGGCGCCCAACAAAATTCCTGGTGGCGATCGACCCACCCCGTACTTCATTGTTGGAGATGATGCCTTTCCCTTGAAAATGCAGCTCATAAAGCCATTCTCCACGCGACATCTATCAAATGAAGAAAGAATCTTCAACTACAGACTGTCTCGTACCCGCTGGATTGGGGAAAACGCTTTTGGAATACTCTCAAATAGATTTCATTGCCTGCTCACCACATTCCAACTTCACCCAACGCGACTGCAGTCTGCCGTGCTAGCATGTGTCTGCCTGCACAATCTCATGACAAGAAACAATCCAAGAGAACACAACGCCTTTGTGGAACGGGAGACAGAAAATCACAACCTTGTCCCTGGCGCATGAGGAACAACGCTCAACTGACCGGGGACGAGCCACAATTGACTCCTACTGAAGCATCTAGGGTGTGAAGGGAACTCCGAATGTACCTGAAGGAGTCCTTCAACGGCGTTGGTGCTGTACCGTGGCAAGGAGGCATGATTTGAAGCTTCAAGAACATCTACTTTGTCATAATTTCATAATAAAGATATTAAGTAAAGTAAAATATAATGCTCAAATTATAAAGACATAATTCATAGTATTAATATTGTAATTACTAAAGATATGAAAGTAATCTATATAGTACTACTTCTTATAGACAAATAACATCTATAGTAATAAGAAATAGAATTGAAAAGAGTATTGCATTCAATATCTATATATTTATTAAGAAACGCATACAAAATTATCATTATTAAATTATTGCTAAAATATTAAATTTATTAATCAAAATCATTAACAGGGAAGGACAGGTGTGCTATCATTGGACAAGGAAAAATTGTTTCCATGGGTCAGGTTTATTTTCTCAAAGATAATACGGTTGTTAAAGGCTAATAGTTTTTAAAAGCTACGGGGGCAATCTACGGCGGACCCCTTGGGGAATTGTTCTCGGCTCTCTTGCGCGGCTGTTGGTCGACGCGTGCGAAGAAATCACCCAATATGTCTGAAAAGCCGGTAAGGTTGTGGCTCGTCTGTGGAGACCATCCAGGGGAAACTTGCCAAACTTGTGACGGCCCAGGGATAGGCGTAGAGCTTCCTGATATACTTGTTGTTGTTGTTGTGGGGGTGGTGGTAGGGGTTGGTAACCGTATGTCTGGGCATGAGTGTGCGGTGGCACGTCAGCCTGTCGCCACCGCACAAGAGCTGCAAATATATTCGTTAACAAACCGTGCCATTGTGCTTCTTTCATCTTGCATGCCTCTATGCCCAGCTAATGGCCACGTCACAAGTTCCCTTCACCCTCTCAGTCAGGTGCACTAGAAACTCTGCAATCATGGCCTTCTTGGTAGGTGACCTCAATTGCAACCTCAATCGCGACCTCAATCTCCTGTGGCTGGGCCTCGGTTGACGGTCCAGCAGCCTGTGAGAAGACCAGGATGTAATGCACATTCAACAACACTTTTCAGATAACATCATAAAAATAATAATATGTAGGTACTACAATAACTTCCTATGTATGTACATACTCTGGCATATGCCCCATACCTGGGGGTTGGCCGACTCGAGACAGAGCCAGAATTGAAAATAGGGACTGTGAGGGAACCCAACGTGGACTCTCTTGAGCAGACGGAACTTCAAAGCGCTGCAAAAGGCCCGGTTAGGCCTAAATTGGTAAGCCTATCCCCCCCCCTCCCTTCCACAAGCGGTAGCCTCGAACCACACCCCCCACGATTCACCTTTACGCGGACTAGAATAGCCTTTGCAAGAAGATTCTAGGCCATTTGAGAGTAGAGCTGTTTCACACTACCCCCCCCCCCCTCGCGGGCAGAGCCTGAGACATATATATTGCTCGTTTCCCATGAAACTGACACAGAGTTGAGAAGTCTCGCCCAGACCCCAGAAGATTTCCCATGGTCCCAAGTCAAGTGCTAGCAACAAAGCAAAGTGACAGCTGGACTATTTTGTGTATTTGGAATTAGCCCCAGCGAGGAGGTAATTCCACTGAATGATCGCCCCCGAGTGATTTTTCCGACTTCTCTTATCAACTCCTGTCGAAGCCCTCCTCATTTCGGATAGCCGAAATACTCTTCCCTAGGCCGGAAGTTACCCCAACCCACCCCTTGTTTTTGAAGAACCGTCATCACTCCAACCTCCCGCTCAGAAGTTCCGAACGGCCTCACCTCACGTGCAGAAGACATCCGTAAGCCAACCCCTCTCCCCCCTTCAGTAACCCATTTGAGTTAATCCCCCCATTTGAATTTTTGCCTCCTGGAATACCTTAAGTTCTAACTTCATAGCCTAATTTGTAACTATAATTTCCCCTTTCGTTTACTGATGTGATTTTATCCGTTAATTCTCTGAGGTAATTTCACCCATCAATTCTCTCATTATTTTCGTGTAAATAAAATTATATTTTTTTTACATGCCTCTTTAAATAACCTTGAGCTTTGCCATTTTCCATAATTTACCTGACCTCGTTTCACTCTCTCGCTACTCAGCCCGTCTAAACTCGTGGTTTTCCGTCCCTTTTGTCGGTTCGCTTTCAAGTTATTGGTCCCTCTCTCATAGATATAATATGGTATTGATATAATGTAATGTCATACCACGACAGGGACCCAGGCTCACTCATGGCCTTGAAGTCAGTTATCATTCACACATTATTATAAAAAAGGTATTTCATCACACTTACCCCCAACTGACGACTCTCGGTGCGCACAGTGAGGTGTGAATCCAGGAAGCGGAAGCTGGTCCTCGTCCATTGCTGGCGGGTTGTGAATGGCTTCGTAGCCTGGATAGACTTCCTCTTCTTCAATTTGCCGTAGATTGTGCCCATGGACTTTAACCGAGTCCAGATCAAGGTGGCAGTAAAAAAACAAAAAAATTATAACATGATGTTTAAGACCGATGAAATATAAAAATCAATTTCCTCTCAATGAACTATTAAATGTTACGAGAAAGTATTACTTTGAGTGGCACTATATTGGAATGAGTATAAACTTTCAATGAAAAGTTTAATTACTTTGGTTATTTGGAACAACAAATTATATAAATTATAATTTGGCACGATATGAGAGAGTAAGAAAAAATGCTTTCAAATTTTAAACATATGTGAGTGACAACAAATTCCTTAGGATAAGGCCCATCTTCTTGGCCTTCTCATCCATGACCCGTGTCTTCAAACTCCTGTTCTTAAAGTCCTTTTGCACGTTTGGTCATAATACATTGGGTGAGCATCAAACCAGGCGACGAGATCATCCTTATCGTCTTGCGTCAAGTCGCCCAACTTGATTGCCTTAGTAGGCCTGTCACCGCTAAGGACAGGGTCTGTCCCGACATCATCACAGTTGCCGGAGGCCTCCGTGAACAAGTCATCCTGGGGCAACTGCTCAAGCAGGGGTGGAGTCGGGCTAGGTGAGGCAGGGACCTCGGCGGCAGGGTTCACGGTGGCAGGGTCCTCGGTGTCAGCATGGCCGGAATTGACGTGCCTCTTAACCTTGTCTATAAACAAAGAGTATTTACAAAATTATTGAAAGTTCCTGTGGATGGATGAAATATATATGCATTAAATCGTTTTTCATTTTTTCACAGGTGTAATGGGACGTACAATCAAAAATAAATGAAATACCTACATAAAAAGGTACGTTTCATAGTCACTAAAATACGGTAATTAACTTACTGAAATCAGCGGGAACAGGTAGAAGAGGTAGAAGCAGAAGTGAGCGGGAGGCGGAAGGCAGAGGTGGCGAGCGTGACGCTCCGGGTCGATTTGTACTAGTGGTAGAGCGGACGGCAGCCAATTGCCAGATGTCGTGACTGCAACAGCGACTTCCACTGGGACCAGTGGACGATTGGTCGCCCACTACTTGCCAGTCAATGGGCGACCATTCACCCACCAATGAGCGACCACTCGCCGAGTGGTGAGCAACCGATGGGCGACGGGTCGCCCAGTACTCAGTTTTGAAAGCTCCTGGTTGGCCGCCCACCACCTGCGACCACGTGCGTCTGATCGTCCAGTACCTACGACTTAACGCCCACTAGTCAGCAAACACATTTTTACTGGTTAATTGTCGCCACCTATCAGTCACCGGTTGTCATCCGATCGGCCACTGGTGTTTGACCGATCTTCGAATGTTATATGACCTCCAGAGGAATCACTGCCGTCCAAACTGGTCGCAGGTGGTTTTCGATGTAACATAGACAACCATCGGAGATCAGTCTTGCTCGGCCGACCAGCTACGACCTTATTAACGACTACCAGCGACTTCCAAAGACTACCTGCAACTGGCCGGTGCCTCCTTGGGAGCCGGTGGTCGGAAACAGGTCGTAGGCTTAGCATGACTGGTCCCTAAGCCCAGGCAATACATAAGGTATTCACGCGGCATTATAAGAGGTCTTTAGAATAATTCATCGACGAGCGCAATCCTTGAGCGACAACCCCCGGTGCTATTCGGTCTCGCAGCAGGAATCCATATTCGGAACAACGAAGACTACGTCGGGAATATTGCCCTATACCCCCCATCCTCTAAGAAATATTTTCCCTCGAGTACCCATACTCGTGGTCTTCTCCAGAAAATCGTAAGACTTACATTTTCTTTCATCGTGGAAGAGGCATGACGCTCTCAGCCGGAGCAACTAACCTCGTAAGCTCCTCTCGGTCACTCTCGGGTTATTATTGTAACAATTATTGAGCCTCGTACGGCTATGACTCACCTCGCAGTCACCTCCCGGTTTTACTCGGGTATTTAGTGTACTTATTGGGCTTAGTACGGCTAAGACGAGTCATACTTGTCATTTAAATTTCATTAATTTAGTAAACGGTATTAACTAAATTGCCTGTATATTATTCTGTAAATATCTATTGTTGTTTGTATAAGATTAAAGATTGATTTTGTTTTTCCTGTTTAAATCCTCTAACCACCAAAGCCTAATTAAATAGTAGCAATACCACCCACCAATTAATTCACTCTCGTCATTTAAAATCCCATCGCACTCGAAGAGGAAATCTCTTTATAATTTGAGGCTGTCTTCTTCCCTTTCCTGCATCTTTGGAGGGAAGTCAAAGGGTTTAAGCTTCGGGCCACCTGAATTCAATGTTAATAGCTCCTTTATACACTTGTGTGACACAGATAAAGGCAACTACTGTGACTTACACTTTTCATCAGTCGGTTTCCTTTACCATATCAGTTAAAATCGTTTCTGGGTCAGATGGCTGTATGTCGTTCAGCGGCTTGTAGACAGAGTTGTAGTTTTCATTGCGTAACTCTTTTTGATTGAGAGAATTGTTGAAGCCATTGTATTTAGAGCTAAACTAGTTACTGCGATGGCAAAAAGTCATTTACTAATGCCTTGTTTCCTGTCAGAACACCTGCCACAACACGTAGTGAAAGTACAGATTTCTTTAATGCGGCATTTATGTTCTCGTATCTCCATCGTATCTGTGTACCAGCACATCGCTGTATACCTATTTGGCCATCCTTTCTTGCGCAATCGCAGGCAAAGTTTCTTTCGAATTGGTCTGATGCAATTTGGGGGGTGTTTATCTTATTAGCATAGCCAGTCGGTGAGTTAACCTCAACCTATTTTGGCATCATAAGTTAGTATCACAATTAGAAACAATAAATTCGATCTTCATTAAAAGATTTCCTTGGAGCATATGTGTATAATGATTTTGTCACTTTTAACCTACAACATAGTCATAGGTAACTTTCTAACTTTTCGAACAGTAAGGTTTCCTTACCAGAAACAAAACCACAACGATATTTTTTGATACATAATTTTATATTCTTTACCGTGATAAAGATACAAAAATAAGAAAATTGAAATTTTTAGTATTTTGAAAGCGTACATTTGTGTTAATGTCTAACAAATATTAAATGAAAAGATGTACAAAATTTAACTTATTCAATTTCGAATTTAGAACAATATTTCTGGAAACCTAATATATTGTTCGTTCGTTAAAACTAAATACAATGAAAGGCAGGGTGTCTGTCTTACTCCTTCATTCATTCATCCACTAATGACCCCCCTTAAGGGGCGCGGCGATTTGCCATCCTGGCCGCCGTGCTGACATGACTCAGCACACCGTCCGACCCAAGCTTAGCCTCTTTTCCCTCCTTCAAAACACTTGTTTCCTTACTTTTCATACAACCTCTTCCACAACTTTCTCTGGTCAGCCTCTAATTTCACAGGGTAGATGCTGACCTTCTTCTCAGCCAAAAGTCCCGTAGCGGGGCTAAGGGGGGAGGGGACAACGTTCCCTAACCCCTGAGCTCCGGTTCGGGATTGGATTTTTTTAACAACCTGCTTCATCCCCACCCATACCTTCCTCACATCCCTTTTCCTTCTCACCTCACCATATATTCTTGATTTTACGCCGTGCCTAAGGTGGCGCCGCCATGCTGAAGGGCTGCCAGGTCAACAGGTGGGAAGGGTGGCCTTAAATGGCGACACCTGGCTTTGCCAGGCCCGGAAGCACCCCTTGCAGAGGGGGCCATTGCGAGGGGTGATGTGCTATTGCATCCTGTAAAAAAGGGGTTTCCATACCCAATGATGAGTATATCACAAAAATCCACTTAATTTCCTTTGTACCAACGACGGAGCCGCCCTCGGGCAGCTCCACCGAAAAAATGGAGGTCCCCGCTCCTCTATGCTTGCGCAGGGGACCCTCCATATTTCTCTAACCGGAGAGGAGGATTAATCCTCTCCTTCGCCTACGGGTGTAGGGGAATCCCCCACACCCCCTTCTCTAGAGGTGCTTTCGGGCACCTCCCTTTTTCCAGCGGCAGTCCTCTCCTTTCTTTCCAAGGGGACTGCCAAGAAAGCCAGCAGGCAGCTTATAACCAACCACCCCCCAGTGAAGCGGCTCGGTATGGCAAACCCCCTTAGGGGAGAGAGGGAAGCCAGGCCCCTTCGGTTGCTTCCCTCAATAGACCTGCTGGCCAGAATACTAAAGCTTGCCGGGGTCAAGGCTTGTGCCTCCCCACACATTACTGGTGACGCTGCCAAGGGGATTTGCGATATCCTGGGAGGGGATCGCCAACTGGAGGCCCCTCCTGTAATAGACATGGTCCTTCAGGCAACCCAGGCTCAGACGGTAGGTCCTTCCATGAGGGGGAATCCAGGCTCGGCGCCAAGCACCGAACCTGAATCCGCCCCTATGCAACGTCATCCTCAAACTGCTGGGGTCCCAGAGACATTATAAGGAGGGGAGGGATCTCCTCCAACCGGTGCCCCTGCGACCACCAGGACCTTCTCCATTTTAGACAAAGACCTGGCTGAGGCCAGACCATCTGGTCTGGGGGCTCCTACCAGCGGAGGTGAGAAGCGGGTTCATTCCCCGCACTCCTCTTAAAAAAAGAAAAAGAACAAAAAAAGACTAAGAAGACTCGGGGCTCCTCTCCATCCGCGGAGACTCCGGAGACGGATAGGTCTGCTGCCACTTTGACAAGCGACCAAGCCAAGATTGGCACATCCGGCACCTCTATCCCCCGTGTGCGGAGCCCGTGACTATGACTAAGACCAAAAGTGCGTAGGGTGGAGCCTTGAAAACATCGGGGCACCTCATTCAGAGGTTACCTGGTGTTTTCTAGCGCGCTGGCTTCAAACGCTTCCTCGTTATTTGCTCCACTGATGGCACCATGTTGGCCAAGAGGAAACATGATCCATCAGAGGAGAGCATTAGCTAGTGCAACCGGTAGAGAGCCGAAGGTGACCTGTTTCTCGGACGGGAGCCTTCTGGTGATTGCGGCGAAACCCGCCGAGGTGGCCAAGATAGGTGCTCATCGGACACTTCATGGCACCCCGGTGAGTGTGACGCCGCACTCTACCATGAACTTTGTGAAAGGACTAGTTTATGCCAGGGAACACGTTGACTATTCTATAGAGGACATCACCTTAAAGCTGGCCGACTATGGGGAGGTCAAGGTCGAACGTGCGAAGAGGAAACATGGAGTGGCTTCGAGACCCACCCCTAAACTCTTCGTAACGTTCGACTGTGACAAGCCCTCTGAGTCGGTGCGTGCCGGTGGGTACTGCTACCACATGAAGGCATTTGTGCCCCTGCCACGGCGGTGCTATTACTGTCACCGCTTCGGCCATACGAATCGTTTTTGTGGGCGTGCAAAGTCGGGGTCACCCGAAGTCTGTGTAAATTGCTCCAAGGCCACAAACGATAAGCCTAAATCGTGTGTGGCCAAGTGTGTCAATTGCGGAGAGCCGCACCCCGCTTCTTCAAAGCAATGTGGTGCATGTCTCCTGGAGAAAGAAATCCTCGCCGTTCAAGCCCAGGATCGTCTCTCATTCCGTGAGGCTAAGGACTTCGTCCTGGCGCGCCAGGTTCTGCCTGGGACGTCATATGCCTCAATAGTTAGAAAGGCACCCTCTGCTCCTGGCCCATCTAGGCCAACGAGCACGGTTGTTTCCGTGCCCATTCGGAGCCCTTCTGCGGGCTGTACTCAACCCGGGTGTTTCCCTGGTAAAGCTGGCGGCAAAAAGGGTTCATCCCCAGCCCCGGCTAAAACTAGGGCTCTCCCATTTTCTTCCAGCGTGACCGTTTCCCGTAAAGCGAAACGGCCACGCGCCTCCACCGAGTCGTTAGACTCACAGGAGGCAACACCCGTGAAGTTGGTCGCCAGGCCATCTTCCGAGGTTCCTAAAGCTGTACCTCGAAAGAAGGACAGCAACAATGGAGCTTCGGCAACTTCGCCCACGCCTAGTGGTGGGCCGAGTGGCTCGGAGACGGTGGTTCCTCGAAAAGAGGGCCCTTCGCCTCCGAAGCCGCAACGCCCACCTAAGGTCTCAAGGCGGAGGCAGGAAAAGACTCTGATAGCGAGCCCAACCTCCCCCAATATGTCTTTGAAGGCGACAGCGCCTTCAGCGCTTTGTCAGGCCAACAGCGCCCTGGGTTCTTCCTCCGGGAAGCGTACGGCCATTCCCGTGAGTGTTTTCTGTTCGAAGAGGACTCCCGCGTCTCCTCCGAGCTAGCCCTGGAGGGCATATTCCTTCACTGGAATTGCAGTGGATTTTGAACCAACTGAGAGGAGCTGAGGAGGCTCGTTTCGTTCCGTTCTCCGTTAGCTTTTTTTCTGCAGGAGACCATGCTAGGCGCGTTCTCCTGCCCGCCCTCCCGGGATATAAGGGGCTTGCAACCCCACCACCGCGGGATGGCAGGGCTGGGGATGCGCGGTTTACATCCCCGCATGATGCCTTCGCTCTCCCCTTCACTTTAGATACCTCCTTTTAGGCAGTAGCTGTGCAGCTGCACCTGGATAGGAGGTATACTATCATTTCTGCGTACATTCCACCGTCAGCTGACTTCGACGTGAGGGACTTCCGCCGCGTCGTGGCACAGTTGCCGAGGCCCTTTCTCTTGCTTGGAGATCTGAACGGTAGGTATCCCCTTTGCGGAGATTACTCAATAAATCCCAGGGGAAAAGTCCTTTCCGATCTGATCGAAGACCTTGAGATAGGTGTCCTAAATGTGGATGGGATTACGCATTACTGCGCGAGAACCGTTTCATTTTCTTGCCTTGATCTCTCTTTGTGCTCTTCAGATGCACAGCCTGATTTTGATTGAGGCGTGGTCGATGTTTTTCAAGGTAGTGATCACTTTCCCATACAAATATCATTTTCAGGGCAACTGCCACCTGAGAGCCCACCTCGGTGGTACTTGGCGCGGGCGCGGTGGCCTGCATTTCAGGAAATGACTGAATCCTCTATCTCAGTCGATGAGTTTAGGTTGGTAGATGAGGCCGTTAAGTTCTTCTCCGGCAACCTCATCGCCGAGGGCCTGACTACTATTCCTAGAACGTCTGGCCGTTTTGCACGCGTTATGTCTACATGCTCTATAAGCGCTGCCCGAATGATTTCACTGTCGGTAAATTTCGTCGGGCTAAGGCTAGGTTCCAATATATTTCGAAGCACGCCCAACGTTCTTCTTGGTGTCAATCCGAGTCTTCACTAAACAGGAAGACCCCTCTAGCAATCTTTGATCCCGCGCCGTGGCGGAATCATTCGCGACCGCTTTCTCCGTATTCTCTTGCCAGGATGCTGCTCCGCCAGCATTCAATGCACGTCGTGGTCTCGCGGAAGGCCGCTGGCTGGACTTTACTAACAGAGGCGGATAACTCTTCAACGAAAGGTTCACTCTCAGTGAGTTGCGTTCCACTCTTGCTTCGTGCGCGGACACCGCCCATGGTCTGGACGATGTTCCGTACGCCATGTTTCGACACCTGGGTGGGCGAGGCATGGCCTTTCTGTTAGATTTGTTGAACAGGATCTGAGTGGAGGGTCTCCTCTCAGATTCTTGGCGAATCGCTACTGTGCTCGCCATTCGGAAACCGGGGAAAGATCACTCTACTCCGGCCGGTTTCCGCCACACTCTCTAACTTCCTGCCTGTGCAAGTTGATGCAGAAATGGGTAAATGTTAGATTATCCTTTTTCGTAGACAGCGGAGGCCATCTGTCCTCTGCACACTGCGGCTTCCGCAAGTTCCACCCCACGTCGGATGCTCTGCTCCGACTGGAAAATGCCGTCTGCGAAACCTTCCTTCGTAGACAGCACTACGCCATGGTGTTTTAGATATAGAGAAGGCCTATGATACCGCATGGCGATAGGGTATCATGGAAACTCTCCACACGAGGTGGGCGAGGGGACGCCTCCCAATATTTATATCTGAATTTTTGCGAGATCATCGATTTTTCGTACGGGGGGATGGGAGCCCTCTCCGGCCCAAAGGAGCAGGAATAGGGTGTCCCGCAGGGAAGTGTCATCAGTGTCACACTCTTTGCCCTGAGCATCAATGGCATAACCTCGGTGCTGCCAGAAGATGTTCTCGCTACGCTCTACGTGGACGAGCTTTCGATCTCTTTTGGCGCGGCTCAGATGCCAACTCTGGAAAGTCGACTCCAACCGCGTCTCTCTCTATGCCGAAGCGCACAGGTTTGGCTTTGCCTTGGCCAAGACTAAGGCGGTGCACTTCTGCCACCATCCACGGCTACACCCCGACCCAGATTTGTTTCTTAATGGGGTGCACCTAGATGTGGTTGAATCGCATTGTTTCCTTTGTCTTGTATTCAACGGACGCCTCACTTGGGAGGCTCATATTCACAGCCTTAGGGTTTATTGTACCCGCGCCATGGATATTCTCCGTTCCGTGACTCTCAGCGCTTAGGCTGCTGATAGGGCTACTGCCCGACTTTTTTATCGATCCTTTGTTCGTTTAAAGCTCGACTATGGATGCGAGTTCCATGCATGTGCAGCCGAGCGTTTATTGCGGAAGATGTACTCGATCTACCACACCGGCCTTCGCCTTACGACCGGTAAATTCCGCACTTCCCCCATTGAGAGCCTGTTAGTCGATGCTGGGGAGATGCCACTCGATCTTCGCTACGTGTAGGCGCCTCCCTCAGTCACCAACAGCTCTCACTGCATCCGCAGCTGATCTCGACGGTGCATATGTCGCCGAGAGACGCTAGTCATACCCTAAGCCCTATGGTTTTAGGGCCAGAAAATTCCTTTAAGAGCTAGGTATAGCTCTAGGGCCAGTGGCATCCCTGGTTCTGCCCAGGACGCCACCCTGCAGGGTACCACATTTGGCTATTTGTCGCCACGCCTCTGCGCCCAAAGCTTGTACAACGCCGAGAATATTGCGTTCGACCTTTTTGGAGCACACCTCGTGTCACGCTGGAACCGTGCCAGTATATACGGATGGCTCCAAGTCCCAAGAGGGGGTCGGCTTCCACGCCGTATCCCCTCAGGTTGAAGTCAGCGGGGCTATGCCAGGCACTGCGCCTGTCTTCACGCCAGAGCTGGTGGCAATATAACACTCGCTATGGGAGATCACGCGACGTGCCCGGTTCGGAGACCGGATTGTGATCTATTGCGACTTACAAAGCGCCCTGAGTGCTCTCGGGGCATTGCAATCTCCGCATCCCCTGGTTTGCGATATCCGTGACGCCACGGTTTTCGCGAGCCGGGCAGATTATCTTCTGCTGGGTTCCTGTACATGTAGGAATTGCAGGGAATGAGCGCACCGATGAGGGCCAAAGAGTCTGCAAGGACTCTGCGGCCAGACAAGCGTTTCGCTTTTCCTCACACCGACTACATAGCAGGAATGCGAGCATCTCTTTGGTCTGCTTCGCAAAGAAGATGGAAGACGGTCGAAGGGAACTTAAAGTTGCGTGCCATTGCGCAGCGACTGTTCCCATGGACCTATCCTCATTTGCCGCAACGGCTTCAGGTCGCTTACTTTCGTCTCCAAATCGGAGACACTCGTGTGACGCATCGCTATTTAATGGAGCTCTCACCTGCGCCCTATTTTGACGACTGCGTCGTCCCAGACTGTTCGGCACATTCTTGTCGAATTGCCCAGTCTGGGTGATCTTCGCGCACGTTACCTGTCCCGGTACCGGGATGGACGGAGTCGCTACCTCGTCTCCCTTGTACTCGGGACGACTGCATGTACCTTAACTGGTGTACTGATAGACTTTGGGGGGGGAAGCCGGCCTTCTTCCTTTTATTTAACTAGGTTTTGTTGTTGTTTTTGTTGTTTTTTTCCTTTCTAGGTCGCACGCTCCTACGCCAGGTGGACGGAGACCTCCCCCTGACGCCGGAGCTTGCTTCCTGATTGTTATCTCCCTCTATTGTTGTTTTGTTTTCAGATGTTTATTCTAAAGTAGCCTAGAACTAGGAGACCCCAACTTTCCTTAACCTCATTTGGACCTCAGATGAAGCTCAATTCCATTTTGAAATATAAGTAAACTCGAAGACGAGTCTTCTGGGGGACCTCCAAACTAACTGAGGTAGCTAGCAAGCTCCTACACTTCCCTGAGTGCACGGTATGGACTGAAATCTCAGCCAGAGGCAACATCGGACCATTCTTCTTCCAGGAATCTGGCACGACAGTGACAGTCACCAAGGAGCTGTATGTTGAGGTTCTCAAAACCTACAAGCGGAAGATGCAGGCCATTTTCCTGTCGCTTATTGTAACGTTCTGGTTCCAGCAAGATGGAACAATCTCTCACACCTCAAACCTTTCCCTAGATTGGCTGAAAGATAACTTTGGTGGCCGTCTGATCAGTCGAAAGACTGATTTTGAGTGGGAACCTTACAGCTCAGGCCTCAGCCCCCAGAGTTCTTTCTATGGGGCTGCCTTAAACAGAGTGTACGCAGGGAGACCCAGGACCATCCCGGAACTCATGGAAGAAATCAAGGAGGAGATCAGAGGCATTAGTCGGTCGGTTTGTAAGGACGTCATGAACAACTTTGTGCTGTGCCTCAAGAAATCCAGATCTAAATGGAGGTGATTCCGAACACAAGCTCTAAAAAAAATAAGAAAGGTCCAAAGACTCTCACGTTTTGATATAATGTTTTTAAACACAATAACCTAGTTATCACCAAAGTTTCATTTACTCTTTGCAGAAAATTAAGAAATGAAGCTCATCGAAATTTGTTGCACATTGTGTGGAGTGACCCTGTAGTATAACATATATATACATATATGTATATATATATATATATATATATATATATATATATATATATATATATATATATATATATATATATATATAGAGAGAGAGAGAGAGAGAGAGAGAGAGAGAGAGAGAGAGAGAGAGAGAGAGGGAGAGAGTGAGATATATTATATATAAATAATACATATATATATATATATATATATATATATATATATATATATATATATATATATATATATATATATATATAATGAGTAGCCCAAAAGTTAGTTCACATATTAAAAACTAATTAAGTTATAAAAGTAGCTGATATATAAAATAAAGGAGGAGATCTTGGATTTTTATTATTTAAATATAATATCCTTCAAATGTTCTCTATTATTGTTAAAACAAAGGTGGATTCTTTGCACCATATTTTCCATGACATTTTCCAAAACATCAGGAGTGATTTTGTCGATTTCTTCAATGAAGTTTTGTTTCAATTCTTGGATATTATTAAGTTTATTTAGTTATACCTTTTCTTTAAGGTATCCGCAAAGGAAAAAATCTGGAGGGGTAAAATCAGGTGATCGTGGTGGCTAAGAAACGTCCCCTAAACGTGAAATTAACCGACCAGGGAAAGCTGCTCTTAGTGTTGCCATGGTTTCTCTCGCTGTGTGTGGTGTCGACCCATCTCGTCGAAACCACATATTGTGCATATCCAAATCTTCCAGTTCTGGCAATAAATAATCTTGTATCATTTCTCTGTAAGTGTCCCCTGTTACTCTCACTGTTTTTCCGTCAGCATCCTCGAAGAAGTAGGGACCAATGATTCTCGAACTGGTTATGCTGCACCAGACCCTATCTTTCTGTGCATGAAGAGGCTGCTCATGAATTATTCTGGGGTTTTCTGCCCCCTAAAATCTGGATTTTAGGTTATTAGCGTATCCAGTAATGTGAAAATGGCTTCATCGGACATGATTAGGTGCGAGGTAAAAGTCGGATCATTTGTTTGTCCCAAAAGTGCGCGTACAAAGTTTATGCTTTTTTGATGCTCTGCAATATTTAATTTTTGAGTTATTTGAATTTTGTATGGATGAAGTTTCAATTCTTTTGTTAGGATGCGTTGCAATAATGTTCGAGAAATTCCTAGTTGACGTTTGTGGCTGTTGTTGAACACTAGTTAACACACGCTGAATGACACCTGCATTTCGCACAGATCTCGATCTACCAGACCGTTCTTTATCACCTGTAGACCCGGATTCTCTGAACCTTGATACCATTGTAAGAATGCAATGCCTCGAGGGACTGTTTCGTTAATTAAATGCTGTTCTAAAGTCCCTCTCCACAGCAACAATTGATCCATTATGTTTTAAATAATTGTGACAATTCTTGCTCGCTGTTCTGTGCTGTTTCTTGCCATTCTGGGTTAATAATTAGTCGGGTATTATTGTGTATTATAATCTTTATATATGTATTATAGATACACAATAAAAATGTGAAGTAACTTTTGTACGACAATAAAACCACAATATATCACCCACTTTTATAACTTACTTAGTTTTTGTGTTATTAATTTTTTAAAATGTGAAGTAACTTTTGGGCCACCCGTTATATATATATATATATATATATATATATATATATATATATATATATATATATATATATATATATACAGTCAACAGCAGACTGAAGCAGGGAGAAACATAAGTAGAAATATTTACAAAGACTCATACTCGTATATGAGAGATGGCGACATTAGGATTATAAGGGCGTTAACATTTTCCTTTGTGGGCTTTGTTGCATTTATTGTTTACCCACGCGATACTTTGCGATCTTTTCACACACACACAGACATATATATATATATATATATATATATATATATATATATATATATATATATATATATATATATATATATAGCGAAATTACATATTCAAGCAATACACTTTAAGTAAAACTTATGTGTAATTTTGACAGAATTGGCGAAAGAGGAGACATGATGTAAGAATCGTCCAAATAGAATAAATGTTCCAATTCGTCGTGTTGGTTTTAATATTCATACTTCGCTTGCGGTTGTCGGGTGATTGGCCTATCAGCATATATACGAGTATTTATTTATATATATATATATATATATATATATATATATATATATATATATATATATATATATATATAAAGGTAGAAACATTGAGAGAAAGAAAGATTACGAGAGAGATTGAGAAAGATTAATGACGTACAAACGAAACGAAGAAAATAAAATTAGTACCTGCCTTTAAAGAGGCCTATTTCCAGATATGTGGAGGAAATTCATGACTAAAGAAAATTAACCCCTAAAGAATATATTTTGTTGGAGACTCACTTGCACAAGACCTCAAAACCTTATGGGTTAATGCTACTACAGAGCGCAACCTTAGGCTTAGTCACTAAACCATGATGTAATAATAATTCCATTGCGAGATTAATATTAGGATGTGTTCCAAATAATATGGGTAATTTAAGCCCTCAATGGAATCTACTCAATGCGAGACACTTAATACTGCCATCCTTGCCAATCCCTTTTGGCCAAATTGCCCGCCATGACTGTACGAGGAATGTAAATTATCATAACTCAGCCGTGTTTACGCGTGGTGAAATTGTATTCAGGCCATTTTCCTAATGAGCAAGGCTCGTATAATTCTGCCTTATTGCTTTTCAATAGCGAAAAAGAAAATTTAATAATAAAGAGCGAGCCATTTTTTAGGTGGTTCGCTGACTGGATAAAGTCATTTGCGGTATGTATTGGTTTATGGCTGCCTTTTTTAATATTTAAACTTAATTTGAAGCAAAGTATGAGCATTAAATAAGCAAACTATTAAACTTGGGTCATCAATCTCTCTCTCTTTCTCTCTCTCTCAAAACTGCTGAATGCATATTTAGTTGAATAAAATGAAAGTTATGAGTAGAAAAGAAATTTCGTAGAAAAAAATAACGTTTCCAAAAAATTATTCGAACGGCAGCGGAAGCATTTTTATTGAATAATATTGATTAAATTGTCAACGATTTGGATTTGCGTTATCTTTTTAGTGCAATTAACAGACAATTTTTCCCCTAAACTGCGAAAAATGGATCCGAACAAATTTAACTTAGATTTGTCACTAAAGTAGACATAGCTCCATTGGTCATCCGTCCATGTATCATGGTCACACACGAAGGCAAAAGGAGTTTTCTTGTTCTTTGGAATGATCAATGGCTTAACCTCTGTTATGGCAGCGTAGGTTATTTCCTATTTTAAAGAACGTTGAAATCTCACTATCTAAGAATTCCGAGTTGGCGGCCCGCAACTCTCGGAGAAACATTGAAGTAAATACCGTACGTTTCATTTCATAACTATGGCCAGAATAAAAAAATGAATGTAGGAACCAGCATTGGTAGGCTTCCGATGGACGGAAATTTTAAATCCACACAGATTCCTGTGAATTTGTAGATCTAAGAACGAGAGAACACCATTTTGCTCAAGTTCTTGGGTAAATTTAAATGAGGGAACAAAAGAATTTAGTTCAGTAAGAAAACCATTGATATCATTAGAAGTAAGACACAAACAAATGATATCCTCTATTCATTTGAACCAATTAATGGGAAAATCGATGAAAGTTGCGACTACTAAAGTAGTTATAAAAAACTCCATATATATTTAAATTAGAGAGGAAATGAGATAAACAATTTCCCATAGATAAATCAAACTTTTGAAGATAAAATTTGTCATTAAAAGAAAACTTCCAATCTTTGGTGCACATGAAGATGAGGTCAATAAAAATATTAACAGACCAAGGAATATCAGCATTATGTAATCTATCAATAAGTAAGGGCAAATGATCGTCAACCAGTACTTTAATAAAAAGATAGCATACATCGAAACTAATAATAGAGAAATTATTTGATTAAGGAATGGAGTTAAGTTTATCAATAGGGTATGTGCTGAAATGAATAGCAGTTAGGGGTTATTATCGCATTTAAGGCGTTGCAATCCACAACGGCTCTGAATTCCCCTGGTGTGTATTTTGGAACGATTTGGAGTGCGGAGGCCCAATGTGAAGAGGAAGGCTGACAAATGCCAGCATCCATCATGAATTGGAATTCATCACGCATTGCTGAAAGTCTATCTGGGTTCAAAATAACTAAAGAATGTTTTTTCGTGACTACAAAGAAATCTCTGCACCGAATGTTTGCTGAACGTGGAGTCCGAAAAGCAGCTCTCACCTTATCATGATGTTGAATAATTGGAACCTGCCGATCAACTTGCGATTTCTGCAGAAAATGGCCCAAGACCACCGAGATCGGCGACTGCAGTTTCGAGAGTGGGATTTTTCAAGAGCGAACTGTGATTAAGAATAACTTAATTAATCCCAAAGACACGTGTTATTGGTGCTCACAAAACCCTCACTATTTTGACAACAGTAAGTAACAGGGAGGTAAACCTATGATGGTGTATTTTGATCCGTGCAAAGGCAGACTCATCGTTCCCTTCATGTTTGACAACAATGTCATGGGAGAAAGGTATGTGAAGGTTTCTGATACTGAGGCGTTTTCAAGCATCCTAAACTCCGTGGGAGAATATACAACGTAGTTTCGGCGAGACCAAGCCCCCTAATCTTTATACTGTTGAGGTCAGGTCATATCTGAAAAACATCTACCTGGATGATGGATAAAACGGCGTGGGCATTTCGAATGGCTTTCGCGTATGCCCAATCTCTCACCTTGAAAATCTTTACCTGTTTGTTCATTTGAAGACCTTTGCGTATGCGAAGAAAAAATCACTCCCTGACATCTTTTAATGCGTCATCAATTAATAGATTACCCCTCTCAATATTTGTACAGGTCTCAATGGTCAACAAATAATAAAACAATTTATTTTTCCATATGGTACGTGGACATTGGGAACCCTGTACTATCCATCTACCACCTCCATCCCACAAAAAAACAGGAAATGAAAGTTTTTTCAATCCTTTGAAAACAGGAGTCCGTGAGTCTATAAAGAGTCCAACAAACTGAATGACATCATCATCAAATAGAGGGATAGCTAACTATTGTTCTCTTTTGAATTCCTCATAAAATTAAAATTTTAGATATTTTGTGAGTTAAAAAAAAGATGATTGGAATCAAGAGAAAAGTGTTTCCTAATCAATACAAAAGTACTCCGCATTTATTTGGTATATTTAAAATAAGGCGAAAGCAATGAGCGGGCATTTGCATATAAAGGTAAAAACTGAAAGAGGTTTGTCATAACTGCTGAAATGGAAGCGAAAATGTGGGAAATGGACATAATACGAGTAACTTATAGTATAAGAGTTTAGAAAAATAGTGATTGCATGTAATATCGATACATGCAGTAAAAAACTGACCAATTCCAATCCTCCGAGTACTGATTGCACTGAAATGAAGCTTCCAGATTCAAATCTACCCCTTCGACGTTTCCCGGTCTCTGTGAATTTTAATTTATTTCCTTCCATCGACAAAAGGTAATGAATGAAGACTTTTCTTTCTTTAACCACATTCTTCTTATGAACTATATAAGATGTTGGCTTGAATTATAATGTGAGAGAGAAATCTCCGCCGGAGTTAGTGCAATCTAGCAAATTGTAATCAATCCCTGATGTAATTAATCCCATATATTAAGTTGCAATAAATCATAGATTATTAATTTCCGCAAATCTTTTTGAGGATTATCTAATGTACAAAGCAGAGCTACTTGACTTACACGAGATTAGCTTTACTAATTAAAAGCTTAAAGTTGAGTAGCTCTGCCGTCTTAAGGCAAAAAGCATTAACTGCAAAAATGCGATTTTTGAGATTTTGGTACCGTTGGATTCGTCTCGACGAGACGCATCTAACTAGAAGGTTGCCAGTTATGCTATTTAATTCATTAAAATTTTAAGAGAGCTCAAAAAGCATTATCTCCACCTAAAATAAAAGGATTTTTCAGGCAGAAAGCATTAATCCTTTCTTTTCAGGCAGAAAGCATTAAGTACAAAATTTTAGCTAGATAATGCGTTTTGCCTGCAAATGTCAATGTGAATTCCCATAGCAAGTTGCAGACAAAATGCATTAAGTAGATTATACAATATGATTCGCATTGAGAACTCAGCCTGAGCTACAATTCTGTCATGTTTCTGCAGGTTCTGATCTGTTTGAACAAAGCAAAACATGATTAATTTCAGGTACCTATATCTCGATCATAATTTGAAAGAGGGATCTCATTTCACTTCTGTCCTTCTAATTGAAAGGTCTGAATAAATTGTTTCGTAATGTTTACCAGTGCAAAGCCATTTTTAGGGAATTGAGGAAAAGGTGAGTAACTTCTTTTAACTGATGATATTATGTTTAAATTCTATAGCTAATGTTAATGTTGAATGTCAACCTAACTTTTTTGTTTGTTTTTAAATATACAGGGTGGGCCAAAAAAAGAGGCCATTATTAAAAGACTGACTAAAACTTTATTTTTCTATACCTATTTTAAAACTAAACATTATCTACGGTTTAGTTTTAAAAATATAAAAATAAATTTTAAGTAAATTTTTTAATAATACCCCTTTTTTTGGCCCACCCAGTATTTTTCAAGAATGAAAGAAATAAAAATTGTACAGCTGTTTAACAAAAGACAGTGCTTTTCCGAGAAATCATTTCCTTTGTTTGAGCACAACATGATTCTTTGTACAATTTCTCTTAAATTAGTGAGGTTAATATACTAAAATTTATGTGAAATAGAGTTTTGGATGTCTTTCTGTGCATGTAAAAGTTATATATAGATCAAGTTTTTGGTTCATAACTTTTTAACCATTGGTCATACGGACTTGGAAATAGTTTTAAGCACCCCGCAGCCCCAAATTACATAAGATGATATATATATTTTTTTCCCAATACGCCCCCATTTAGGCTCTGCAGAGTGTGACACACACACACACACACAGATAAGATCAGATTATATCATAGTATATACATATATAATATATATAGCTCAATTTTCTATATCGTTTTCTATATAATTAATAATCTAATAAATTTTTTATCCTTTACAGTGGAGTTATTCCAAATGATGATGATGCTGAATCAAATAGGAGTATAGATGAAAATGAACATCAAGAAGTTTCTCAGAACATTCAAATTCCCCTTGAACAAAATCATCAAGAACCCTCTCAGAATAATCAACTTCTTCTCCTGAAACAAAGCCCTCAAGAACCCTCTCAGAATATTCAACTTCTTCCCCCTGAACAAAATAGTCAAGAAACTGCAGCAGCTGATGAAAGAAAAAAATCAAAGAGATTACGAACAGCTAAAGCTCAATTAGAAGCTCAAAGAGAAAAACATCCATTGCTTCCTCCCTGCAAAGATTCGTGTAAGCAACAGTGTACTAAATCCACTTCTCCTGAATTGCGGAATACCATACATAGTGAGTTTTTGAAAATGGACAAATCTGTTCAAAAGCAGTGGCTTTTAGGAAGAATAAAGAAAAACCCCACGACTGAGCGCAGACGCTCCAATTCCTCATGCTTTACAAAGTCATGCACCTTCGTATACACTTTCTTAAATGAGTCAGGGTCAGAATTCAAAGTGTGTCAGACAATGTTTTTACACATAATAGGCTTTTCAAGTAATCGCATTATTTTGGATGTGTTTAAAAAAGCTTCTACTAGTTTAGGTGGATCTAATTCTTTAAGTGATTTTGAGTTTTTTAAAATGAGGGAAAAACATGAACCTAGCAACAAGAAAAATGAAGAAATCATTATTGATCACATAGAAAAGATGAATCCCCAAATTTTGCATTATAGGAGGGAGCACGCTCCAAATAGAAGATATTTATCCCCTGAATTAACAGTGAAGGATTTATATAAAACCTTTAGTGAAGAGAACCCTGATTTTTGCTCCTACGCTACATACTCAAGAGTGTTTAACAAACTAAATATTGGATTTGGAACTGACTCTACTGATCTTTGCGACTCCTGTTTATATTTTAAAAATTATTCAGGTATATTTGATGAATCACTGAAAGCAAAATGGACTATGCATAATGAACTTGCAAAAGATGCACGAAGAGCATATGATTACGATTGCTCTCAAAAATGGGATTCTACAACCCAAGTTTTTGCTGTTGATATGAAAAAGATACTTCTTTTACCTATTATGAAAGGTTTAAAAACTTGTGTATTTACTCCACGCCTGATAATTTTTAATGAGACATTTGCATGTATCGGCCAAAAAAGAAAAATCAACTTATAATCATTATGCAGTCCTCTGGACAGAATCAATTGCTGGCCGAAACAAGGAACATGTGGCCAATGCTTATTTAGACTTAATAAGAACAGAAAGAGATGCTGCTAATTTCATTTTGGGGGCTGACAATTGCGCCGCCCAAAATAAGAATTGGGCACTTTACAGCGCAATGATAATCCTTGTTAACACCAGTGAACAAGTCAATAGCATCACCTTTAAGTATCTAGTGCCTGGGCACACCTTCATGGCCGCCGATGGCATCCACGGCAACATAGAAAAAAATATTAGGAAAAAGGATAATATCTATGACTATCAAGATTTGAAATCAGTTATTGATGCATCCGTTAAAAATTTGAAAGTATTAGATATTAATTTTAGTGCCTGTTTTAACGATATTCCGGATATTTCGGTCAAGAGAAAAACTCGGCTTCGTGAAGGGATAAAAGAAACAAACCTTCCATTGTTAGCAGAGATTGTGGAAGCAAAATTTGAAAAGGGTAGCCGTATCTTAAAATATAAAACCAACCACAAGAGAGACTTTAAAGTTTCAGACTTTGTTCATGCTAGTTTAAATTTGACAAAAAAATTATTGGAAAAACCTATGTCAGATTGCCCAAGAGGCTTATCTTCAAAAAAGAAAGAAAATATTTTAGACAAGCTTGTAAGTTTAATGTCTGAAAACAGGAAAAAATTTGGATCAATTTACCAGAAAGCAAGAACAGCCCAGATCTTCTTGGAAGCGTATAAACCCCAATTTTTTTTCTTTTGATTGCTGACATTACGTATGCAGCAATGAGGTTTCAATAATTGCAAGATTTTGTTTGTTGGAAAAAAAATTAAATTGATATTCTTACGTATAGGTAGGTAACTCTATTCATATACCTAGGTATACTTTTGAACTATTTTTGCTCTATTATCCAGTTATAAGATTTGCCATAATTTTCATTATTTTTGCAAATATTTCTTTTTCATTATCGTGTTGTCTTTTGTTTGCTGCAATTAGGTATGTAGGAAAAGTAAAGTTTTACCAAAGATTTTTTTTATTTTTAGGTTTCCTGCATTAACTAAGGAAAAAATATTTTCAATTACCTACCTAGTTATGTTGTCTACAATGTTTTCTTTCTGTTCTCTGTAATAATATTGCTTTACAATGTATCTTTTTTATTTTCCTTTCCAAACTTTTCTGGTAAAAGTCAAAATGATAAAATATGTATTTACCAATAGAGTCTAATGATATAATAGGTACCTATCAATTATTTAGATATAGGTATACCTATACCATTTTTCCACAAAAATCATTTTATTATAAGATGACCCAATTATTATAAATGTTTTCAGGTAAAAAGCATTAAGTCAAAATTTACTGGACAAATTTGAATATATTGAAGTTATTAACTGATTAAACCAAATTATATTGCAAGATTCATATAGATGAATGCTTACAATTACCAAAAAAAAAAAAAAAAGATACGATTAATGTTATCAGATCCTTATTTGAGGCCGAAATCCGTTTTTTGCGTTTTCCCAAAATTGACAATTTTGCAGTTAATGCTTTTTGCCTTAAGACGGCAGAGCTTTTAAGTTCACCAAATTTCGCATTAATTATCTTTGAGGAATATTGAACACGACTATATTTCCCTCACATCTCACTATCCCATGAATATTTCCCTTAAAGTAATAATCGAAAACTAACGAAGGCAAATTTTCAATTTTACTAAAGCAAATTCCTAGAAAAAGGAGTCAAATAAATAGAAAGATAAATTATTGAAAATTCTTTGGAAGACGAGATAAAAAAAGACTAAAAATGACAAGGTGAGGGAGATATGCCTAATAACTAATATATATATATATATATATATATATATATATATATATATATATATATATATATATATATATATATTATATTCATCATAGCAAATTTTGTTCAAAGCGATGGCTACTTTCGCATATTTCGATTTGTCGTATATTTGCGTTTACGTCTGGGTTGATGCCATAGATAAGTTCTCTGAAATTGATTAGAACTCGGATTTTGAATTTAAAGGAGGGAAGAGGAGAAGATTCCTTTAGCAAACAGTTTATTTATCTGACCCGTTTTGATACCATCATATCATCTTCAGAGATAAAGCAAAACTACAAATAAAAAGAGTGAAACATTGGTTTATATATATCAATGAATGACCACACATATATACAAACAAAGAGATAGGCAAGTGCGAACGTACTGACAAACTTGTGGGCATGTTAGGACAAGGTCAAAAGAGGTAGGCTTAGGAACAAAGGTCAAATTCTCGGTCACGTCCAAAGAGAGGATAGACCTTCATAGTGGTACATCAAGTATCTCTCCTAGTTTGGCTCATAATTATACTGCAATGCAGTATTCCGTTCGAATTAAATTGAATGCTAGGTTTGGGCTGTTTTTCTTGCATGTGGAGGGCTTCTATGTAAAGTAGTTGTCGACGATCTGGTGCAAAGTCAATAATCTTGGTACATATATATATATATATATATATATATATATATATATATATATATATATATATATATATATATATATATATATATATATATATATATATATATAGAGAGAGAGATAGAGAGAGAGAGAGAGAGAGAGAGAGAGAGAAAAGTTTAAAATTTAGTGAGAAAATTATGTGTGTAAGACAGACTGTTTGCTTCTCTTATGATAGAATTTGGAGGAATATAAAAAAGCAAAAAAGGAATTTGTTCTTTAATTGAATTTTCCTCACCGAAATAAACATTTTGTTTTTTGCAACGGATGAATTTCCTGAAATAAAGTGAAGCAAATGAATAGAGGAGAACTTTAGCAGATTTCATTTCAGATATGCGAGAGTTTGAGTGAACTGGCTGCGAACGAGAAACGATAATGAAGTTTTTACAAAATAAGGCTGATGGCGAAAACTAGATGACAAAAGCTTATCAGTAGTGGAAACTAAATAAATAGTTGACAATTAGGGATATGAGGGAAAATAATCATTTTAACCCAAAGAAAAAAGAAAAATTATAAAAGAGAAATTAAATATTAAAGTTGCATAGAATAACTTAATATTTTGTTATTTATGAATGAAAAAATGAGACAACAAACAAAATCCCTCAACACAATCATCTGTTGCAAATATAAATATTATAATCGGCTCTCAAAATCACTACTTACCTGGGTAAAATTAAAGAAGTTGAGCGGTGGCTGAGTAAACGCACCCACTATTTTTCCTTTATTAAAAGGTCTACCCAAAGAATTCTTCCTGCTTTCCTCAAGTCTGTGGTGTTGCAGCTCGCGTAGATGAAGAGCTATTTTGGAGGTGGATGCGAAGGCTTTCACTTACGGCGGGGCGATAGTGATAGCCAAGGGATAGAGTTGTGTGAATGGCAATAATCCGCTTCTCCCGTGAGAGAAAGAATTAATAAGCAATGAGTGAGATTGCCTAGAATAATCATCATGCGATAGACAGTGCTAGGTCATCACTCGGTGCCTTCTTTGTTTGCAACAAGAAAGATTTGTCGATATTTTGGTAATATAAATTGAAAAGCTAAATATTTTGTACTTAAATTGTACCTGTAAATCCTACTCTGATTCAATATCAAAGACTACCTACAACTAAAGATTAACTTTGATGGTAATAATAATTCATTTAGTATTAGTATTACATTTCTTCTTAAGAGAGAAAAACGGTTATAGCTTCAAGAGAAACTTTAATTTTGTAAAGATATTTATTCGGTCATTAATTTTTATTTTCAATCTTAGACACTTCTAGCTTCATAATACTATCAGCAAATATTTCCTTCACACCTCATTTGAACGTGTTGTAAATAAAGACACCTTTTTACTCAGTAATTATTTTACCAGCGAGTAAATGGGTCATTAACCTTGTATAGGCAATTTTCAAACTTTTATTAATGCACAACCCACATCTTGACTGTTCGGGAGAAAACTAAATTAAAATATTGCTCAGAGGGAAAATATTAAATAAATTAATTTCATGCTCACATCAAAGGTACAATTTAATATAATGACATAAAATTTCATTAAATAAAATCATCCTTAGATTTAGCAAGTAATTTGAACGTTCATTCAAGCGCAATTAAAATAACCTAAATTTGAAGCGCAATAAAGAGATTTCTTACAAACTTTTAGACCTATTTCTCTACAGTCAAAGAGGCGAGAAGAACTCAAGCTGAAATAAAGATAGCAGCAGATATGTATATCTGCTGCTAGGTCTTCCATATCCAATTCATACGACCGCTCATGAGTTAGTTCCTTATGGCTCTATACCTAACATAAAGAGTGAACTCACTATCTTCAATTGTTGCCTTCATTCTTATTCCTTAACTGTCCCGATCATTGCCACAATCCTTATCTGTCACCTCTTTCTTGCGGTAAGGACACAAGGAGTAACAATTTATCTTGCCTCGAATTAAAGCTCTCTTTCTCATACACTAGACTAAAAACTTTTCCCAGAAATATATTTCCTCGTTAAGCTCTTGCCTCCACCAAATCTCCAAGGAGTTTCCATTGCAACTTTTATTCTTCCGTGGAAAATAAATGGTCTTGGAGTGAAGGCGAGGTTGCAATGAATTTTTTAAACCTATTCTGAAGTAAAGTAAATTTGTAGCAAATTGTGACCATGTAAGGCTGCCAAGAAGAACAAATTATAAAGGAAAGGCAATTGAGATGCAACTAACACACTGGAATAGTCCTTTCAGGTGGGAAATGTGTGAGGAGCTTCTTTGTAGAGACCAAACGCAGTTTCTTGTTATTAATAAGCAAATAAACCCTATTTTTCATACATTCATTTAATGCGTAGAGCTCAGACAGCGCTACTGGTAGGATTTACTAGGAGCCATAGATGTCAAATTGTGAAAATGGTTCTGAAAGGGGAGAATATCTTTGTATTACCAACATTGTTCGCTTTGAGCCATTTCCAAAGATGTTCACCTAATCAACGTCAAACGGCTTATTTAGATTCTTACTGATCATAATATTTTTTCTCTATGCAGTTATTATTTTCTTGGTCATAAAAACGTAACTTTCAGAAAATTAGAAGAAATACCAAAAGTCTAGATGATGAAGAAAAAATAGAAAACCTCTTATTGAGGGGATAAAAATGTATAATTAACTTTTGAAACCAGAGGTCTTTATGTCTGACTCCGCGCACTTTGCAAAGAACAGGAATGAAAAAATATAACTGGCCTACCGAAGAAAACAGAAACAGTATTATTCAGAGAAATAGATAAAATTCTATTGCTTGGAAATACTAAGAAGAAAGTGGAATAATCCGTATTAATGATGGTTTTAGTATCAGCTTTTAAACTGCAGCTTTCTATTTTTAATGCATAGGCGGTGTATTATTGCATCCATCAAACATCCGCACAAGTGGCATAAACGCAGGAATGAATCCTCAAGTTTTAGACATCACTCTATCTTACAGAAATACAGAATAACGGACTAGCAAAGAGGAGGTATTCCACTTTGTCATGGTATAAGGCCGAGTACGTATGTACGTTTGCTCCGTACATGAATAACTCCGTTCTACTTTTCTTTGAAAGTGCTTTATTTTTACTTTTGATTCTTTAATCAGAGAGGATTCGTAATATTATATATCTATTGACATTTGCAGCGTTTCGAAGATCTAATTAAAAACCTATGGCAAAAATATACTTTAAATTACATAAAAAAATGAAATATTAAAACTTTAAATATACTAATGATATATATAATAAGAGAATCTGAATAAAAAATTAATACTATCAATGAGTACTACGCCATGGTTGACGCATAATTTACTTTAGCGCGGAATGGTAACTAGTGCGAAGGCGGGCTGCTAGCAGGGACTGCAGGCCCCGTGCTTGAGAATCACCAATAAGGGTGACTCTTGCACATTTGTCAGCAGGCGACTTATTCTTTCCTCTCGGAAGCGACTTGCCGCTTTCCTCTTGTATCTCTACATTTTTCTTTTTTTTCTTCTTCATCTTATTTTTCTTGTCTTCATGTGTTTTCTCTTCTTCCGTTTCTCTTTTCTCTTCTTCTCTTTCCACTTTCCCTTGCGCACCAGTAACGCTCGAATCCTCTATCTGGGGTGAGCAGCATTAAGGTCCTTTTTCTTCTTTTTTTTTTCTTCTTCTCATTGGCTCCGCATGGCAGAATTGGGGCTGCCAATGAAGTTTCACCTCCTTAGGCTGGAGTCACATCGGCGGAACCACCCAAGTCAGTGGGACTTTCGTCTCGAGCTTTAGCTGACTGGGCCTCTAGTTTAGAGGCTAGCTCTAGGATTTTTTCCAGTTTAAACTCTTGATCTCTTGAATTAAGGGTTGAATTTCTTTATTCCCCAAATTATGGCTAGCACTTCTTGTTCTATAGTTACATAGGTTATGGGAACAGAGGTATCATCGTCTTCATCTTGTACCAGGACACAACCGATTCCTTCACTACCGGCAACGATGCGGATTCCAAACTTCTTTTAGGGATTGGGTAGTCGAAGGATGGGGGCTGAACTTAATTTTTCCTTCACTCGAGCGGACAATTGTGAATCTATTAGCGGGCCAAGGTTGGAGTTTAAATCTAACTCCGTACTGGGGCGTCGTGGTGAAAAGATAATGAGGATTGAGGGCATTCGTTATCCGACTCTACATACACCGTGTTTGCCACCTGAAGAATTTCACAGGGGTATAAAGTACTCCTGGTTCCTTCTTCATCCAGCGTCACATTATTATTAATACACGCTCGGCGGTGATACTTCTTGAGCATGTTTATGTGATACAGTTTATGGCCTGAGGCAGTTTCAATCACGTAATCAACGGGGCCACGAGCTTTTATAACCGAGAAAGGACCCTTCCATTGGGAGAGTAACTTATTTGTCTCTGTAGGCAGTAGTAACAATACTTCGTCGCCAGGCTTTAATTTTCGAGGTTTTGCTTTTAAGTCTAAATAACTTCGGTAATTTTCTAGGTTGCACTCCGCGTTTGAGTGGGCTAACTCTGCACATTTCTACAAGCATTCACGCAGCTCGATCACTTATGCATAGGAGGATTTAACTTCTTCACCTAATTGGGGATTAGTGAAAAGCTCCTTAAGGATGCTCATAAGTCCTTGGAGGTTACGTCCGGACAACAATTCGAGGGGAGCATAACCCAGAATTCGGTGAGGGATCTCTCGGCACGTGAAGAGGGCGACTGGTAGGTACCGATGCCATTCTTGAGGCTGGGACTGAGAGAGCTTTCTTAACAATGCCTTTAGGTTACCACTTAATTTTTCACACATCCCGTTTGCGGAGGGGTGAAAAGGGGTCGTGAAAAGGGGTTTGATGAGAAGTAACTTGCCCACGTATTCTATCAGTTCCGACGGGAAATGACGGCCTCGATCTAAAAGGATTTCTTTAGGGATGCTGACTCAAACAACAATGGAGATGAGGGCTTCTGCACAGGAAATACTGTCAATTTTCCTGAGAGCAAATGCGTCGGGGAAACGAGCGGCGCAGTCCACCAAAGTAAGAATATAAGAGTGTCCTTCACTAGACGAGGGGTGGATGGGCCCCACCAAGTCTATAGCCACTCTGAAGAAGGGTTCAGAAATGACGGAGGATTTCTGTAGGGGAGCCGGCGGTACCCGGCCTTTAGCGGTGGCCTTCTGGCGCAGTTCGCATGACTGGCAGTATACGGCGATCTCTTTAGTGGCGCCGTGCCAAAAGAAGTATTTAAAAATACATAGAGAGGTTTTGTTGTGACTGAAGTTTCCAGCCAATAAGCCATCATGTGCGAATTTTAATACCTGTTGGGAGTAATACCGTGGAATGCAGATTTTACCCGACAAGAAGGTTACTTCAGCACTCGTCAGGAATAGTAGTGAATTCTCCACCACGTATCTTATTCGTTTGTTCCCGCGAATAGATTTTATTTCATTTTTCGCTGCTTTCTTCCACAGAGGTTGGAGAATCAGACAATCCTTCTGGGCGGTAGCGAAGGCTTGGTAATTAAGTTCTACGTATTCCGGGTTCTCAAGAAGAGATAAAGGGGTCGGGGCCGCGGATCTCTTAGTTGCTTGAATCCGTATGTCTACAGGCTGAGCCACTGGATTTGGGGAGAGCTGCGTGCTCTGGCCTATTAAGACAGAACAGAATTTAATAGGCGCTGCCACTAACTTGGTCCAGCCAGTGAAATACTGACACTGGATGTGGCATCTGACTACGGGAAACTTGTTTGATCTACCCAGGAAATGTACGACCACGAACCACCTCTGGTGCTGAAGGCTGACTGGGGGAAGCAATTTATCTGGTACGACAATGCAGGTGCACCTCCTATCGCGTGCCGATGTTGAGACTCAGCAACCATTTTTGGATCCAGTCTCGAACTTTATTCCTCCGAGAGAACTCTAAATTAAACAAAAAGTTCACCTGTTGTTGAGGGGAATTCGACGTGGACGAAGGAGACGCTGAAGCAGGAAGTTTTACTTGGGGTAGAGATGCGGTGATGTTGTGCACTTGTTTACTCTAGGACGACCTAAGCCTTCAATTTTGGGGGCCATGGAAGCTAAAGTGACCTGGGGTGCAACAATTAAAACACGTAACGGGATTTCTGGGGTATGACGTCCGCGAGGGGTTTAGATAAATTAGGGGCTTAATTTCTCTCTGATCCTTAGCTGAAAAGAATTTGGGTTTGGGGGGTTCGAAGTTCTTGACAAATTCACGGGGGTTCTTGTGCTGGGCTTTGTGGGAATACCCAGCTTTTTTTAGAGAGAAAGGCTGGTTCTTTTTAAACTTTCGCAGATATAGTTTGTGGTTGGAAGCATGCAGATCCGCTTCCTCCACGCAATCATTGAACATAGCGGCTCCCCTGTCCTTTACGAATGCTAGTATCTCTTGGAGCAGGGTACACAATAAGTGGTCCTTAAAAATGAATTCGACGAGAGAGTCGAACTCATTCCCCACTTGTGCTGAATCTAGCCAGAATTGGAGATGTCTTAGCAGGATAAAGCCATAATGACGGTATGTTTGACCTGGCTGAACTCTAGCATGTCTAAACTTCATCCTATACTCCTCGAGATTTAGATTGAGTCCGGCCAGTAGCTTGGACTTAATGGTGAAACAATCCACATAAGCCCCGGATGGTAACGAGATGAATATATCACGGAAAAGGGTATTAAGCAGAGGCAGTAATCTGGCGATTCCCTCTGTTTCTATGTCCCAATGATTCACCTAAAATATTTTCTCGAAGTGTGTCAGGTACGAACACAGGCCTTCCTTATCTTTGTATGCTGGAAGTTTCATTGTAGGTACTTGCGTAGCTCCAGGCCGGGATTTAACGGCATTGACTTCCACCTGATCCTTGCTCAATGCCCTCTCATGTGCACGTATTCGTTCTCTCTCTTCTGCTTCCATCTGTATTATTCTTTCTTCTGTTTCTATTTCCATCTGTACTTTTCTTTCTTCTGTTTCTCTTCCCCTTCGTATTCTTCCATCTTCTCTTTCCGCTTGTCTCTCTTTTTTTCCTGGGTGTAGGCAATTAGTTCTTTGCCTGCTAGTCCAAGAGTTTGGCCAGTTGGGGAAATCTTTCGAAAGACGACATTTTACCTATGTCCGTCCAAAACTCACCGATATACGATAATGGTACATATGCAACCACGAAACAAGTAGGGCTTGGCCCAACCCAACGTTATCACCCACATTTTCTGTTAATTGGAATACCACAAAAAAATAATTAACACCATTAACGGGCTAACCAAAATCAATTAACAAAAATTTATACACCGACTTTATCCTCTTATTATGTTTAATTTTCCTCGAACGCTTAGGCACAAATTTGTTACTAATCAAGGGGATACAACAAAATCAACTATTATTGAGTTGTTATAAATATCCAAAAACCTGTGACCAGTTTTAAGGCCGTGAGATACGGCCGAGTACGTATGTACGTTTGCTCTGTACATGAATAACTCCGTTCTACTTTTCTTTGAAAGTGCTTTATTTTTACTTTTGATTCTTTAATCAGAGAGGATTCGTAATATTATATATCTATTGCCATTTGCAGCGTTTCAAGGATCTAATTAAACAACTAGGGCAAAAATATACATTAAATTACATAAAAAAATGAAATATTCAAACTTTAAATATACTAATGATATATATAATAAGAGGATCTGAATAAAAATTAACACTACCAATGAGTACTACGCTATGGTTAACACAAAATTCACTTTAGCACGGAATGGTAACTAACGAACATGAATGAGTTTTGGGGGATTCCTTTTACCTTTAACTAAGAGGGAGTCCGAAGTTGGATGACCTTGAACGACAACCTCCTAGATGAGATGATTCGAGACCTGTTTGACTGGAGCTTTTCTCACGGAAGTGAGACTGACTCGGAAAACAGCTGATCGTCTCTCTGGGAGAATGAGACGCTTATTGAGGCTATTCGGGAAGAACAGCTGATGCTTATCCCGAGATAGCTAGGGAGCGCGTGGCGATGCTTCTTGACTTGAAGATATAAACGAGGGGATTATGGATATACGGGTTATTCCAATCCCTGTGTTACACTTACGGGCTCCACGATGATGAGACTTGGCCAAGAGGTAAATCTTTGCTCGAGTGGAACTTCACATTGTTACTCCTTAATGGTGAGGGAAATCTCTGTTTTTATTCATAAAACTGAGATAGGGGGTTTCTCTGAACTAGATTGGTATGAGAGTGGTTCTCGATACCACTGGTCTACTTTTCTGAGTGACCAAAGGAACAGCATCAGGAAGGAAAATTCAGCTCGGCTCCACTGTCTTATTGATTCCCGGTTTTACTCCGGGACTGCTCTTCTTCTCCTGATTGCTACTCCAATTCTCCTTTTCATTTCTCCAGATCGAACTATATATACGTCGATTATCACCTAGGGGGAAGGGAAAGGAAGAAAAGGGCCCACCTTCAAGCCCCTCTCATAGGGCATAAATTTTCAACGTTGTGACTCTTCGCCCTTCTGGTTTACGTCAGATAAGGTGAAATTTCGTCTATTTGGCGAAAATAGACATTAACTATTAGAGGGTACAGTGAGCTTGTTCATAGATTTTAATTATAAAGGCTATCCCACCCTTCTATGTTTATATTAACGGACTACGAAATCTGCTGATTGTAATCCTTCTTTGCGAGTGACCTCGAGGATCTTTGGGACATCGTGGCAAAGGGGAGCAGTTGGTTAAAATATCGGAGCATATGGAACGTAACTGTTGACGCTGTGTAAACAAACTAGCGTCTGTTCGTCCTCGTAATATTTATTTCCCCACATACTCCGCGTCTACCCCAAGAAGTTAGAGGATTTCAGATAAAACTCATCTAGCCTAAATATATATTTTGAAATAGCACTTTTCATGTCTATTCTTAAACATATTAAGATACGAACTTTACACCACTTCAGGCGATGAATGGATCATTATGTCGGTAATTTTATATGTATAAAGATTTACCACAATTAGTGTGTCGAATCACCTATTTCTCGCCTACTACTTTACCTGCCACACAAGTCTTTCTACTAGAGTAGGAATAGATACCATAACAGAGAGTTAAAAAGCGCATATAACATCGAAATACTTTGCTACATGTGATGCGCATAGTTAAAAGAATGCCACTCTCGTTTGCACCAAAACAACAGAGGATTTGAAATTTTCAGTCATTTCCTGTGTAAATCCATTTGGCAAAAGGAATTGATTTAGATTGAACTGAATTTACTATTTCTTCTAAATTTATTAAACTGTTATTACTTTTTGAAAAATAAAGTCCATTTGCTGATAAAAGAGTAATGGTTTGCCTCTTCAACACTGCATTGGGAATGTCTGAGTGAAGCTCTTCATTCAGAGTAGGCATACGGCTATCTCAAATTGACTTGTTTGACGTGAATGAGGAGTAACCCTCTGTTGTGTTCGAGGCAGTATTGAAGAGGCAACCTATGACTCTTTTAACCGCGAAGGGACTTTATGATTCCACAATTAACATTATTTTAACAAATTTGGAGGAAATAATAAATAACAAAGAGCTATGGAAATTTCGACTAAAGAAACAGGCAAAAAGTAAAGATCGGAATATATAAAGCGTTAGATAAATAGGAATGTAAGACGCCTTTATGAATGAAGTATGTCGTTAGATGTGAATTAGGTTGAGGATTCAAACCGTAGCCTTGCCTGATATTAAACTGCTTGATTGAGTGTGGAAAGGAAGTTCATTTAATATTCAGTTTAAAAGATGCATATTCAAGTAGTCTTCAGATCTCCGGACAAATCAGCCTTCAATTCTTTGGAAACACCCAAAATTAATTAAAGGAAGTTTAACTTAGTTTTTAAAGGGAAGCATTCAAGGAACTTTATCCTTGAGTACTAGAAGAAGTGACATAATTTAAGGGTAAGAGGAAATTATTGGCATAAAGTGAACTGAAAAGAAATGACATGATGTTAACTGAAAAGAAATGACATGATGTAAACTGAAAAGAATTTAAAATAAAGTTAAACTGGAAAAAATTAAAATAAAGTTAAACTGGAAAGAATTCACATAATGTTGACTGAAAAGAATTCGCATAAAGTTAACTAAAAATAATTTACATAAAGTTAACTGATAAATCTTGCATAAAGTTAAACTGAAAAGTATTCACATAATGTAAACTGAATAGAATTTTTATAAAGTTAACTTAAAGGAATTGGCATAAAGTTAACTGAAAATAATTTGCACAATGTTAACTTAAAAGAATAGACATAAGGTAAACTAAAAAGAATTGACATGAAGTTAGTCGAATAAAACTGACATGAAGTTAACTGAAAAGAATTGACATAAAGTTAACTGATAAGAATTGATATATTGTTAACTAAAGGAAATTGACACATTGCTAACTGAAAAAAATGACAAAATTAACTAAAAAGAATTAAATTAATGATAAGTAAAGAATTCACCTGATTTTAGCTGAAAAGATTTGCCATAAAGTTAACTGAAACGGGGTGACATAATGTTAACTGAACAAAATTATATGACGTTAGCTGAAAAGGTATAAAAGATAATATAATACAATTCCTGAAACTGCACACACACCCAAACAACATTTTCACATCAATTTTAAATCTCACAATTTTGAAGTCGATGAAGCCATCACCCCTAAATACTCTTCCCCTTCAACCCTTTAATGCTTTATTAAATAGAGATCGCTCATCAGAACATTATCCCACCATACGACGAAGGGGTTGGTATGTAGTGTAGTATCCTTCTAAAGACTAGGATCTAGACATTCTCCTAGAAAGAATCGATAGCGAACTCTACAAGTGGAGATATTCGTCGGAACGCAACGAAAACAATGTAAAGTACGATCTCTTCCAAGGAGAGCTGCAAATTACGCAATCCCTCAAATGTGTCCTGAAGACACATAAGTTCCAAAAGATTGCTAATGGAAATAGAAGATCAGAAGAAAAAGCCATGGAGGGTAAATTAGAAGAAAGAAACAAGAAATCACATTAAATCACAGAAACCAAACCAGATATAAAGAAACTTCAAGCAAAAAAGGTTATTTAACGCAAATAACTCAGGGGACAAGCCAGTTCTCCTGGTACCTCAGCAATTCTATGCAATCCTTATAGTTTCTTTCCTTTTCGCCGCTATCTTTCTTACTTATACCTATCTCAACCCTTAATCATTACAAACTACGCTATCTCACAAATATGCATGTTCACACCTCCCGTACAAAATATCATCAACTTATTATTCTTTCATCCTTTTCTCGTTCAAGCGTTACTCGCATAATCAATCCACTTTTTACAGTATCTATCAGACTTTCAGATAGCAGGTATTATCGTATATTCTCTTTATCATACAATATATCTTTTTCACATTTGTCCCTATTATTTTCACGATTCTCTATCAGACATCTCTTTCAGGTGATACATTTTCACTTTCACTTACTCAATCTTTCCTTTACCACCATACCCTAGATTCGCTCCCAAGGTTGTAACTTCATGCAAGGAAAGGAATGAAAAACAAAAATTGAATGAAAAATTAAAACTTTAAGAAAACAGGAAGGAACCGCATTGATCCAAGAGTCTTCAAAATTAGGAGAAAACGAATTGAATTTTGTTGGTAGTTGTCTAATTACATGAATGATAATAGAAAACTGGTCAAAGTATCAACCATTCTAACTGACTTAAATTTGTGTGAACGCAGGAATTTTTATTATTTCATTCAGAATATAAAATGAATTTCTTTTTCAACTTTACCAGGTCACTAAACAGAAGGATTGATGACAATGTAAATTAAGGGGACACCAGGTTCATTTTTTCAACCTTTAACTACGTTAGATTATCATATATGAAATTAAAGCTCATTAAAAGCCCTTTTATCCCCCAAAATCATAATAACCTACGGCGCCGTTTTTTTGAGAAATAGAGGGTTCTTTCAGAACCTCCCCCTTGAAACCTGATATCATATAAATGGCTATGTAATTACTAAAAGTTAAGTATTCGAATCAAATTCACGAGCAAACGGTGCAGATATGATGCAGGTATCATTTGAAATCAGTTTTCTTTAGTTCCATTAATATTTGTGTTAATGGTGGACTAAAACATATATTTATCGGACAAGGTCAACTATAGGATTTGTTCTCAGTTGGAAAAAGAGGGGGGGATAAGGAATAGTAGTGGTGTTCTGAATGCCTTGGAATTAAGATAAATCTCTACTCGAATGATGTTAAAAATATAAACGAGTTCTCCGGCACCGTCCTTTTTTAGCAAATATTTAAAATCGCATGGAATAGTTTTGCGTTTTGTTCACAAATCAACTTTAAATATCTAAAGAGAATTTCCACGTATGTAAAAAATTTTGCATTATATTAATTTCCCCATGTTCTATTCATGTTTCTAAAACAAAATATATACTATAAAAAGTGCCTAAAATTTGCAATAAAATGATATAAAAATCAATGGCCTTGTTTTTTTCGCAAATCAACTTTAAATACCTAAGAACAATTTTCCACGAATGTATATAATTTGGCATTATCATAATTTTCTCATGTTCTAGTCATGTTACTAAAAAATAATTATACCATAAAAAGTGCCTAAACTTGCAATAAAATGATATAAAACACCAAAAATGCGAATTTTGAACGAAAGAATTTGAAAGGTGACTAATGAAAAAATGTGCTATCTCCTTAAACGCTCTCAAGTTGCGTTCAGATTCACCGTTGGCATTATTCGTTTTCCTCATACTTATGAAATAATGGCTTTAAATCAATTCTCTCCAAGGGCCTAACTTCAAAGACCCGATCGTTTTTGTCAAGAGCCTCAAATCCATACTGATGTCGGTAAATGGAATTTTATTTGCGATGAACACTTTAATGAATTGTGTTTTCTATAGCTAGTGTGATTTACTCGTTAAATAGAAATTGGAAATGTAGTGTTAAAATATAAGAATGTTTCTAGAAGATCTGAGATATTTGACAAGCGATGATTTGTTATCCCAAAACTAGCCCTTTAGTTACAAAGAAGGAAAATTGAGATGAAATTTGAAATTAAGAATTAAGATTATTGCAAATCTTATACACAGAAACTATGATCAATAGGGACAGCCCTAGTCTTGTAAACTGCCATAGATAATAACATGGTTCAAATTGTATGGCTGCTTTTCTAACAAGTAAAGTAAATATTATTCGAAGTTGGTTCGGATATCAAAGTGGCTTATCTAAATTATCAATGCGTAAGTTAAATTAATCTTTAAATAGGCCATAACAAAATTTCTCTCCTTTATTCCTTATCGCTAAAATAATTCGATTTTTTGGACTTAATTAACACTCATAAAGAGCTCCGTAGAGAAAACCCAGATCAAAGGAAAATTTCAGGTATATATATAGTCGCAGGGTAGGGAACTTCAGATGCCAGCTGCAACATGAATGCTACTCTAATGTGATTTTTCTAAGTGCTGCGAAAATGATAAAATAATACAATTTCTTGCCGTCTTTGGTAAAATTTGTAGCTAATCTTGAGAAAATGATTCTTATAAATGGGTGAGACAAAATAATATAAGCAGATTGTTAAATGAAATTGGCACAACTATTTGCTTCAATGGGCTGACAAATGACTGGTACGTCTCTTTGAGAGTGGTTTGTGGTATTGTGAACCATTGTTGAAGCAAAGGCTGCTCCAGATTCTTCAGAGACACTGGCAGAGTATAGCAGTTCTCCAACTCTAGGTCCAATAAAAACCACAAATATTCGATAATGTTAATAAGTCCCATTGATTGTGGGAGGGAATCCATGTGTTTTTCTCTACTAGCATGCTATGTGGTAGATGTTTTTTAACAATTCTAACTCTGTGGGCCGATGCACTTTCGTCTTATACGACCCTTTCACTACTGGGAAACATTGTTTATACTGTATCATTGACTCGGTCACTCAAAACTGAAAAATATGCCTGGTACTAAGCCTACTATTTACCAGTGCAGCATGAACAGAGAATTGCATTCTATGGTTACTCTATGATCAATTAATTAATTAATGAAAGTGATGAATTATGTGGTAGGTTAATAAAGGTGTGAAAATGTTTTTTAGTTTGCCCTGGTGTTAGGGCATCACTAGCATGCTTCTTATTAGTTTTATTTCTTAACGTATTCTTCCTCCTTCAGTAATGGTGCTGACTGTCGTTGACAGCCAGGTTATCCATGTTATATATATATATATATATATATATATATATTTGTTTAGTTTAATATATTCCACCGTCGCAGCATTCAAGCCTTTCAATGTTTTTTATTATGCTAAATATCCCTAGTGAAATTTTATTAAGTTTTTCATTTATTATTTTCAATTTGAGTAATAGTTTGGGCACTTCGCCTCTTTTCGTTTATTTTATTCTGTCTTCCACTTCTTGTTTTAGTTGGTTAATTTTGATGACTTGTGCTTGTTAAATTTAAATTTGAATTGGGCACTTCGCCTCTTCTTGTTAATATGAATTAATTTTATTTAATTTGGATTCGAGTTAAATTTGGGCACTTCGCCTCTTTTTATTTAAAATTTTTAATTTTTAATATGGGCAATTTGTCTCTCTTAAAATTAGTTAATTTAGATTTAATGAGTTTGGGCACTTCGCCTTTTTTTCTTTTAATTTTTTAATTTTACTCTATGACATTTTCGCTTTCATTGCTTTATAGTGGAGGTCCGGCAGTCAAGATTAAACTCCTTTTTGGTTGCCTTTATAAATAAACACGTCATGAGAAAGTAAAAATCACCGTATGTTTTGTCAGTCTACATGACATGCCCTCATTGTTGCACTGTACACTTATAATTACAGAATACAAAAAATTTCAGTGTCAAGAAAAAGACATAGATCCTATGTGCATTTTACTATGAAGTTGAGTGTGCTCAATTCTAATTTGATAACAAGAATTTCCGATCACGTAAATCTTCTTGTAAATTGCCACTTCAATTATAATTATGCAATTGATACCGAATTCCACGAGACGATGAATGTATTTCGCTCCCAAAGTCAGATTAAATGTGTTCATTGTGATTAGTTTATGAATATATAATGAATCAGAAAGTTTGTTAGCATTGTATAATGTACTAACCTACATTTACTTCTTCGTTTGTAAGACGTCTCAGGTGTGTAACGGTTGAGGCTCCAGCAGAAGTCAGCCAGCATAGCAGGATTCCATTTTCCCTTATACGTTTTCCATTCACGTTATATTTTGATGGAAGCTTTTCCAATCTTCATTACCCGCATTTCCTGCTTTATCTGGGAAGAAGGACAGATGAGAATGAAGAAAGTCTATCTTCAGTGACATATTGCATCCGAGCTCTTGGTAGCACTTGATTAGGCTCTCCACTATACGCTCTCGCTGGACCCCTTGGTGCTTTCCCAGATGTCATTTGCTGACATCTTTAAATGCATGCCAGGCCGCTAGCTCAGGTCCATCCATTGTCGCCTCAAAGTCCTCTTCAGCTATATGTTGACGAATCTGAGAGCCTACGAATTTGCCTTGTTTAAACTTGGCATCAAATATTTTAGGAAGGATTGCTTTGAGGTACTGGAAACATGGCTTGTTATGTTGCAGTGCTTTGGTAAATTGTTTCATTAGCCCTAGTTTTATATGCCGTGGTGGCAAAATAATTTTTCTCCTTCTTAACTAGTGGCTCATGAATTACATTATGGCATCCAGGCGTTATAGTTGCCGAGCTGACCATTTTGAGTATACATAATATTCTGATCTTGCCCTACTGCCTACTTGCAAAGAAAGCACAGAAACATGGTGTATTTAGTTTGTAGCCCATTAATTAGGGCTACTACATTCACGTCGGCACAAATTATACCCTCATGCTCCTTGTAAATTATGCGGTCTAGAATCAAAGCAAGGTTCTCTTACGTCTCTCTTAAAATGACTGAGTGAGCAAGTGGAATTGAAGGCATGGTACTCCCAATCTGCAAAAGAATCGCTTTTATGCTGTAAAGTGATGCATCTAGGAATAACCTCCACTCATTTGGTTCATAGGTTAGCTCAAGGGCATTGGATAGGCCTCTGATTTCAAATCAATAAGTCATGTTATTTCCAAAGTGAAGAATTGCTGTAGATCTGAAAAACGCTTCCTAAATACTGTAATTCGAGCATGTTCATCCATCAGGTTCCATTGTTGCAGACGTGAGGCTAGGAGTTCACTTTGTCTCTTAGTAAGTGGTAGATTATGAACTAGATTATTGAGTTCCGGTTGGTTGATGAGGTGTCGTTTCTTGTAAGATTTAAGCTGTGCCACATATGATGTATCTTGAGATTCTGAATCATCTTAGTTGCTCATCGCTCAGTAGTTCACAGGGCGGTGGTAGTACAGGAATAGCACTCTAATGCCGACCTGGGTGAATTGCAGACTGAAGATCTGGATACATGAGAGGTTTCTTGCCTTTTCTGTTGCGACCTTCAGTGAAACTAAATAAAATCAGACTAAAATTGGATATTATTGGCTGTGCTCACTTTTGGAATTAGTGGAAGTACGACATAGTATATATTTTGATCTTTTTAATTGATACATTTCTTGAAAATATATTAAAAACCAGGAAAGAAACACAATGAATACCCACCTTTAATATCTATTAAGCAGAAGTAGCAATCGTTTGAATGGTCCTTTGGCTCCCTCCAGACCGTTGGTACGCCAAACATGAGGCCAGGCCCTTTGCCTTTCACCCAGACAAAAAGGGGACTTGTACACCTGACACAAGATATGTGAAGTGCCCAGCGTTTTTCTAGGTCACCCACTTTACGTCCAAAGTACAGCTCATAAGGTTTTGCACATGGTAAGTCAACTATTTCTTGTATTTTCCTAATGTAACTGATCCACATATATAACAGAAACTGTCTGGAGAAATTTTTCATTCTGAAGGCATTTTATCTCTGTCTCCTGTAAATAAAAAACATGGTAGTATGTAAAAATTAATATAAATAGTAACAGCAACAAATATTAAATAAAAAAGTAAAAATAGGAAGCATTTATAGTGTTACATAATTATCAAGCATTACCACGGATTTGTACCCATACAACCCCCAAAATATTGACTATACTTCGAAAAACCCCATTAAAATTAGATCAAAATCTATTTAGAACTCTTAGAGTTGTCAGTTTCGGCACCGCCATTTGATGGAGCGCTCGCCTGCGCCTTATTGTGACGACTGCGTCATCTCCCAGACTGCTCGACACATTCTTGTTGAATGTCCTAGTCTGGAGCAGGGTTGCTACCAGTTGACCCTTGTACTCGAGACTGGTTCATGCACACCGAATTTCAGACTGTACGACCAACTCCACTTTATTTGACTGTTTGTTGTGGGTTGCATTCTCCTGAGCGAGGGGGAGGCGGGCCTACCCCAGACGCTTAAGCGCGCTTCCTTGTTATTACCTGTTTGATTTGTTTTCTTTTTGTATTTAGCCTATGATCGTTTTATCCTTGTTATTTGTTTTTCAATATACCTTAGTCGTAGGCTGTAGTGAGTACCCGCGACTTATGCCCAAGTAGACAGTCGCCAGATGGGCTCCTAAAATTAAAAAACAAAACAAAGTAGGTCTCCTGTCTAATATTTTCATCAACTTCTATCTATCGTCTCTGGTCCAATACCTCAAAATTCATTTATCAGAATATCCACATAATCTTATTAATTCATCAAGTGATCATTTGATTTTAATCATAGTTTTGATCATTACCTACAAGATGTAAATGCGTGAAATTTATAGGCAAAAATTAAGCTTCAATTTCTCAGTATGGTTGGTACTTCGTAGACACTATTTGGAATGGTCTTTGGTATTTCTACTCGTCAGAAGGAATTTCACGATGTCATGAATGTGCATATTTGCCTCTCTTATTTCACTGTTAAAGAATGTCAACACAAGATTGCAGTCGAATAGAAATCTATGACACACTCGGATGTTGGTTTCATCTTAAAGGGTTAATATCCATCTTAAATTGAAAAAAACTGTGATTTCTTTCTTAAATGCGTCCGTAACCATTTTAATAATAAACGAGCTTCTTTGGGTAGATAAGACATTTTTTGGTGGAGGTGGAGATAAATTTGGCAGAAGAAATCCTACTAAAACAAATTGGAATAATTCACGTTCTCCAATCAGAGTGAGAATGGTTGTAACCCCGTAATCTATTTTGCTATTTTATTAGCCATTTATAAATACTTAGAAGAATAGAGAGGTTGTCGCAATAGAATAAAAGGAAAATAAATCTGCCTTCTACGAGTTATGAGTTAGTGGACAATTAGCTTATATAAAACTCCAATGGATCGTTAAATTACAAGCTATTTTTTTAACGAAAATATAATTGAAGCGTTTCTTCAAGTTTCCTGAAATCTTGCTAGAAATTAGACAGTCGGACGTCTCTTCTTGTTGCGATATTAATCCATTCCCTTTATCTTTAGGGAAATCTATCGTTGTTTAACTGTGCCTAAAAAAGATATGTTGAAGAAATAATAAAATCTTTATCTATTTGTCACAGTATTGAAAATTTACTCAGCCGTGCAAAGTGGATTCAAATATCATTTTAAACTGCAGAACTAAATATATATATATATATATATATATATATATATATATATATATATATATATATATATATATATATATATATATATATATATATATATATATATATATATATATATATATATATATATATATATATATATATATATATATATATATATATATATATATATATATATATATATATATATATATATATATAATAAAGATACAAAAGAGGCTCAGATACTTGTAATTTATTTTTAACTTCTGTTTAACGCAGTTTGTCATTTTACCCCTCATTGCTTTTACACTTCATTATTAGTTTTCTTTTAATTTAATACTTTCCTAATATCGTTCAGAATAATAGTGCTTTTTCTAATGTGTTACATTTTTCATAATTTTAACTTAAATTTTTACTCTCACGTTATTAAACTTTTAATAAGATTAATCTTTAATCTTGCTTATTTTCTCTTCTGAAAATTCATTTTAAATTGCATCACTTCAGCATTAGATTGATTTTATTGGTCCCCCTCTCTAGCGGAAAACATTTTCACTATTTCTCTACTTTTAGAAATTATATTTGAGGTTCTACTATTTATAATATGTTTAACATTTAAACTTTGCTAATATTTATTTTTTTAGAATTTTACCTTTAATTACTCTTCCTAATTTTTTAAAAACTGAATTTGGCGATGCTAGGCCCGAACCTATGTTACTTTCCTCAAATTAACTCACATATACTTGAGCGTCCTGTGTCCTTACTTTGGTTATATATATATATATATATATATATATATATATATATATATATATATATATATATATATATATATATATATATATATATATATATATATATATATATATATATATATATATATATATATATATATATATATATATATATATATATATATATATATATATATATATATATATATATTAGTGTAGTTGGGTAGCAGTCTTTCCTGAATGCAAATTTTGTTGAAGACAATTGTATATTTTGCCTTAATTAATTTCCTATGGCAACTTTCTCTTCTTCTATCTATCTTTTTTATTCCATCTTGTAGAAGGGGGATCACTTGTTTAGTATTCATCTCTTTTTAAATGAATGTGTTTGGTAAAAAACAAACTAAATTGCTGAGCTTTCGATCTAATTCGATCATCTTTCGAGCATTTAGATATGTTCTTGCCTTCTTTACTAATGTAATGAGTGGAGTGAGGATCTGACAGAGTGAAAGAAAACGATTTTTAAGGGGTATTTATCCCGCCTAGGTTGAATGTAACGTGAGAGGAAACGGGCCAGTCCGGTGAGTGGAATTTTAAAATAATTTTAATGTTCGATTCCAGCTTGTGGCTTGAATGTTGATAGCCGGCTTATAAGATGTTAAGCCTCGCTTTATTGACCTCTTTTTTTTAAAATAACGGTGTTATGAACGAGCATATCTCTCGTTAGGTTAATATTATGGGCACTCTACATACGACCTTTAGGCCCTTGGGTTTGTAGATGCATAGGTAAACGTGTCAAAAGTGTAGTGGTCGCCATGTTAATATATTTTGAGTTATGTATTATAAAGCTTACAGTCTTTATCGTGGCAAATGAATTCGTAAACTATGTTGGTTTGACTTGAGATTCGAGGAGTTTTGGCAGGTGTTGTTTTTCAGCAGGAGATTGCTGGCTTTTGTTCTTTTATAATAAATAAAGAGTTGGATTTCATCCGTTTGATTTTTAACCTTGATGTTACGGTTAATAATCTCCTTGATGTTTTTTTCATCAATTTTATAGGCCGTGGACATCTGGTTTCTGTAATACACTATGATGTTGTTGACTTCTCCCTGATTACTTTCAAATTCATCCACATGTTTGCGATGGTTATTTAAAATGATTGGAGTTGTTTGTCAATCATGCTGTTTGTGAAACCATTATTCATTGGTATTTACTTTTCTCGTGCTATCTCTTGGTGGAAAAGTTCACACGTCGAGCACCATTTAGGAGCTCGGCAGATGTATGAGCCGATTACGTTTATTTTATACCTTGCAGGGCATTCACTCGCCGCATTGAGCCATCTTCCCATGTCCGTACTTTTTCTATGTACTTTCATGATGTAGCTGTCATTGATGTTTTGTACCTCAACGACCGAAGAAAGGGAATTCATTGTCCGTGCTGAATTCATAAGGGAATTTTAACACGGAGTTCTCCTCAAAATGCTGGTTAATGTTTATCAGATGTTTTTTTCGTTTTGGACGTTTTTGTAGATGTCATCTACGTATCGGCCATATGTGTGTAGCTTATTTTCCATGATGTCCAATAATCTCTCCTCAAGTTTACCCATGTAATAGTTATCGAAAGTCGGCCCTAAGGGTGACCCCATAGCCAATCCATCCACTTGCGTGTATAGATTACCGTCCGGTGTCTTGCACGGTGCCTCTGATGTGCATGAACGTAACATGCTCCTTAAGATGTTTGGGTCAAGATTTGAAGGAGACATTGTAGGATGGTGGTACACGTTTTTATATTCATGTCGATGGTCTGAGCCGATGGGCACGTTCGTAAACAGTCTTTCTACGTCAAGGGATGTTATTAATCATGCAGGTCTTGTAGAGTGGAGTATATCGATGAATTCATCCGTGGATTTTATGCTGTATTTCGAAAGGATATACGGTTTTAATAATGTATTTAGGGTTTTAGCTAAATAGTACGTAGGAGTCGTCACTTGAGAGATGATACACCTCAATGGGTTTGCGATTTATGGATTTTTACATTGCCATACAGATAACCTAGTGTGTAATCACTGATTATTTTTTGGAAGTGAAGTCCCCCGATGAATGCATCGGCTTTAGTTATTTTTCCATTTATTTCCTTTTTCATGCGTTTAAATTTAGTGGTGTCACTTAGGTTGGTATTCAATTTGTTGTTATATTCTTCTTTGTTTAGAATGACGTATATGTTGGATTTGTTAGCTTTTCTTATGACTATTTGTTTGTTGTTTTTTAGACAGCTGATGGCCTTACTTACCTCTGGTGTTATAAGTTTGCTGCCAGTAAAGCATCTTCGTTTGGAGGCTTCTGCGGGTAGTTGGTCTTTTAGGTTGGAGTTAATTTCAATGATGGCTTGATTTTGTAGCTTTAACATGGATTGGAACAGGGTTCTAGGTTAACTTTTTTTAAAATTAAATCGAATTTGGCTTGTAGGTGGCAGTTCAAATCGAGGTTAAAGGCTTCTATTTCACTAATGGAAAGCATATGGGGGAGAGATTGATGAATGATGTTGTTTTTTCTTGCAGTGCTATACGTCCTTTATACAGTTTATTAAGCTTTGTGGTCTTTATGCTTTTTTCAGAGATTTCCGTTTGTGAAGCGCTGTTGGAGAGAGCTTTTGTGATAGAGTCTTGTGTTGTATGTGGAACTTCGAGCTCTTCAATTTGTGATAACGTTTCCTCAACATCACGTTCAAGTTTGGGGGTGGTTTTCTTTAAAAGTTCTATTTGCCTTTCTATAAGATGACAGCGAAAAGTTATAGTTATAGATTCATTTTTCGTTGCTTGGATCAGAAAGGCAACACTTAAATACGCTAAAGATACACATAAACAAGCCGGCAAAGGAGGTAAAGGCAAGGGTAAATTTTCCTACGAAACGCCTTTGGATTTCTACTTTACCTTCTCCTGGAGGAAGCACTGAAGGAGAAGGAAGAATAATTTTACTTGGGTACCCAATCAACAGTATGTGCGCTAACCACCATCCCCCCTCGTCGTTGTGGAGCTGCACTAACGATTTTGACTGCCTTTCATCGCCTCGTTCCCACTATGCACTTCTGTGGGGCAGGCATAATTGGAGGCATTGGGGAAACCAGGTTTGAGGATTAGCCCAGTGTAGAACCCGGTGTCAGAAGCACCTGAACAAGGTGCCAAACTGCTACCTCCTGGGGAAACACCGGGGGCCCAGCCAAAGCCATAGAGGGAAATACCCCCGTCTCTATGTAACCCGGATGCAGTTCTGATACCGAAACCCGCAAGGAGCGGCACCCACAGTTAGTGCTGGTTGATTCCACACTAACCAACAAAAAGTCCGCCATACAATCACACCTCGTGAGGTGCCTCCCCAGGTTCATCCCCTCATCATCATCATCATATTAAGGCAAATCACAATTGCGAAGGCGCGGACACCCCAGGGCGGGGCGGGGAGGGGGGGTGGACCAACAAAAAAAAGGACACTACTGTAAACCCAACTTAAGATTAAAGAGAAAGAAAGAAGCAGTTAGATTGGAAAACTAACAAAGAGGAATACGGAGATGAAGACTCGGAGTTCCATGGCCGTAACCATGTAACTCACCAATACAACTAAGATTTCTCTTCGGACGCTGCCAGGTCCAGAGAGACCTGAAAGAGGAAAATTCTTCGCATTGGTTAATGGGAGGTCAAACATCTCCATAATAAGATTAATAGAGCTCTCACCTGGCTACAGCGCAATTTGCGAGAAAGAAAGCGACGTCGAGATGCTAACAAAAAAAGCCTCCAACCAAACATTCCAGCACAAATCCTTACCCACCAAAGCATTATTTTCAGAAGGCTGAATCCATGGATGGGACACCACGGTGAAGAGAAAATAGAGAGTAACCACAGCTGGGCCAAATTCTCAGAGGTTGTGAAATTCAAAAACCGAAGAGAAAATAACGATTATAGCCGTGTATTCAAAGTTATATTTACTGAAACAGCAATGGCAAAGGAGGCAAAGAAAGCAGGGCTCCAGCTGTTTAACGAAAGAATAAACAGCTACCAAATCGAGAGGGACGATTTCATTCCAGTCCAAATGTCCTTCAGCTGCTTTAAAATGGAAAGCCACACCACCAGATAGTGCAATAAAAAACAGGAGACATGCATTCGATGCGGCGAGCTGGGACATAACTAGAAGACGTGCAAGAGCCCTCAGGAAACACATGCCAATTGCAAGATGGAAGACAGGGCCATGGCCATGGTGAAGGTATGCCCATTACAGAAAGAAATTATAAGACAAAAAGCCAACGAAAAGAAAGAGGAAGAAATGACAAGAAAAAACACCACATAGGCCCTGATCGCGAAGGCAGCCATTAACGAATACGAAGCAAAGAAAGTATTCCTTAATATTAACAGCAAAATGCCAATCAAGATAATGCCCTACATAATGTACGCGCACGCGCGGAACCTTTTGAAGTCAGGGACGTTCGAAGATGAACTAAACGCCATGCTAGAGAACAATGGGATAAGCCCCATGGTCTTCCCAAAAAACTCAGCATCTGAGGCCATCGTTCAAATGAAGTACACCCTGACGGTACCCCTTACGGCCCAAGAGAAAGACGCACGAAAAAGGACGGAAGAGAAGACAGACTCGACACAACCAACAAGAAGACAGGACCCACGCATAAATAGCCCAGAAAAAAAAGAGAAATAGAAAAACAAAAAAGGAACCTGACGGAGACGACCACGGAGATAGAATCCGACAGCTCGGAGGGTGAGAGGAGAACGCTTAAAATCAACGAATATCAAAGAAGAACCTAATGAAAAAAATAGACGGGAACCATATCTGTAGGGGAATTCCACGTGAAATTTCTTTTCCAGCACGGAAGTGACGTCCATGCGCTGGAGAAGGTTTTAGAATTTGGTAAGGCTTAAATTGGTATGCCTCCCCCCCCCAACAACAAGTGGTAGCCTCGAACCGCCTCCACCTCGGACCACCTTTTGGCGGGTTAGAATCGCCTCGACGGGAAGATTCGAGGCCATTCGAGAGTTGCGCTGTTTCCCCCACCCCTGCAGGGGGAGCCTACGATATATAGGGCTCGTCTTCCATGTGGGAGACAGAGTTGAGGAGTCTCGCTCGGACCCAAGAAGATTCCCCTAGTTCCAAGTCAGGTGCTAACAACGAAGCAAAGTGAGGGCTGAACTTTTGTGTCTTGGAATTAACCCAGCCAGTGTGGTAATTCCATTTGACGATCGCTACCGAGCGATTTTTCCGAATCCACTCATCAACTCGTGTCGAAGCCCTCCTTGTTCCCTCTTCGTTTTCGGGTGACCGAAATACTCTTCCCTGGACGGGACGTTACCGCCCCTCACCCTTTTGGAGAACCGTCATCACGTCAACTTTCCGCTCAGAAGCTCCGAGTGCCCTCGCCCTCACGTTTATTGCCTGCAGAAGACATCCGCGAAACCTTACCCTGACGTCTCACCTGGAATCCTCCGTAAGCCAACCCCTATCCCCCTTTAGCAACCCAGTTGAGTTAATCCTCCCCATTTGAATAGTCTCCTTCTGTAACGCATTAATTTCTAACTTCAGAGTCTGACGCATAACTCTGCAATTCCCCCCTCATTTACCAATTTAATTTTCTCTTTTGATTCTCTTATTTTATGTAAATAAAATTGTATTTTTGTAATGCCTCTTTAAATAACCTTGAGCTTTGCCACTGCCCAAATTTTATCTGACCTTGTTTTGCACTCTTCTCTCGCTGTTCCACGCGTCGAAACTCGTGGCCTTCCGTCCCTTGTCGGTTCGCCCTTAAGTTATTGGTCCCTCCCCCATAGATATAATATGGTATTAATATAATGTAATGTCATACCACGACAATATCAATTTCAAATCTACGTTAGCGAAAATACCACGTTCCTAAGAAACATAACATCAAAAAGTCTCCTCGAAGGAATCAGATCCGGCAGGTACAAATGAGAGTTTGATGCCGACGTAGACGCAAAAAAGTTGAAAGATGCAGTAATAATTTGTGATATTGAACTCAACGAGAAATACTGGGAAACTCGGACCCAGCAAGATTACAAAACATACAGTGTGAAAGGATAAGAAAGGACAAGAAATAAACCCTAACAGACAGGACAACCGACATACACTAACATTCAAAGGACAAACAACAGACTAAATATAATGACACTGAACGTTAACGGATGGACAGGAAAAATCAATGTTTAAAGTAATATATTTAAGGAGACAGACCAAGACATCATTCTTATCAGTGAACATGGATTCGACTCGAGAACACAGAAAATGAAAATACCAAACTACACGACATTAACTAAAAACTGCTTCCAGGAAAGGTATGACGGGTGGCGATCGCAAGAAAGAGAGATCTCAAGTTCAAAAATCTACCTGAGCTTGATGAATTCTTTATAGCGATAGCAATCCCAACTCTCGTCGGAGATCTTGTGGTAGCGGCAGGGTACCAGCCCCCTAGAAGAAAATACTTGCCACTACACAACTTCCCCTTAATATGTGGGCACCAAAGAAAAGTCTTTTTCGGAAGAGACCTAAACGCTAACTTGGGAGGAACTTGTTTACAAAAAAGACTAAAGAAAGAGTCAGGAATCTGAAACTCTTATTGGACCGGGACAAACTAGATATAATCGCACCTGACTTCCCAATATTAGTAACTTTGCTCACAGCGTCGAGGCCGGACATAAACTTGACCAGCTGCAACTTCCCATTCAACCATCATAGCACTCCGGGACCGCCCGTCCCGAGTTATCACATACCTCTACTTACAACTATTTCCCCTGAGCCCATTCAGATCCAGGTACAGACAAGGAAGTCCTTTGCCCGAGCCAACTGGGAGATGTACGAGGAATGCTGAGAGAATACCAGCCAGTAGATCTGAAGGAGGCAATAATTGAAGAAATAGATGAAGAGCTTGAGCTATTGACAAACTCGAGCATCAGGGAAGAGAGGGAGAGCGCCCCAACAACATCATAGAGAACGCTCCCCCAGCTAAGATGGACAAACGAGATAAGAAATATAGCAAGGCAACATAGGGAACTCTATGATCGGTTGAGACGCACGGGAACGTGCAGGGAATTAGTGGCTGGGATGTGCTGCCTCGAAGCTGAGCTAACTCGAATAATTAGGAAAAGGCAGACGGAGATATGGGAACAGCTAATTGACGAAATTGAGGACGAAGACAATCCCAATAAATTCTGGAGACATAAGCGAAAAAACACGAATAAAGGAGGATGATTATTCATCGAGGAACCAATAGAACTCGAAGAACAGTTTAGGGCGCATTGGAGAGAAGTCTTCTCAATTACACCAAAAGAAAACGAAGACTTCGACTTAGAGTTTGAGGGTGAGATCATTGACGAGCTGAATGATTTCATTGAGCGGACCTACCCATACCCGCACGTCTCCGAAGAAAGGGAGATGATGAGTCACGGAAGGGCAATAACAATGTAGGAACTCACTGATGCCATCAAAACCTTCAAACAAAATGCTCCAGGTTGGTCGGGAATAAAAAAAGCGAATATAACCAATGGTCTACCGCAAGTGTATCAGGGTATGGTGAGCGTAATGAACGCGGCCATAAACACCGGCTACTTCCCCGATGGGTTTAAACTTAAAAAGGTTATATTTATCCCAAAGGGAAGCAGACCTCCTGACCAGTTCCTAAACTATAGGCTAATTTCCCTCCTCGAATTCATAGGCTACAGAGCCAGCTAGGCGATAATGATGCGCTTAACTACCAACAGCACGGATTCCGCAAAGGAAGAGGAAACGACACAGCCTTCGCACTCTTCTCAGAAAAGCTAGAAAAATCCGGGGCACAGGGAAAGTACGCAGACGTAGTCCTCAGAGAAGTACAGAAGGCCTTTGACAATGTTTGGCTAAGGGGTCTGTAATTTAAGATCGTAAACTTTTGGCTGAACCCAGTCATTGAAAAGATTCTCTGAGATTATGTGATGGAAAAAAGAGAGCAGATAGAAATCGAGGGCACCAAGAGACTGGAATTTAGCCTCGAGGCTGGTGTGTCGCAAAGTAGCTGCCTCAGCCCTCTACTGTATAGCACCTTCACGCTTGTCCTTCCATCACCAATTAAGGATGACTCGATGTATCTGCAATCCGCAGATGACATCATGCAGATTGTACTGAGCGCTTACAATGACCACCTAGTGCAAGCTGCAGAGACGGCGGCGGAGATCGAAAAAATACACTCGCACAAGCGTAAATGGAAGATAAAGACGAACATCCAAAAGTTCGTCATTATTCCCATGAACTGCACAATACACGACGACAATTATGTTGGCGATTGAAACCACTACTACTCTCTGGAGGGAACAGTGCTCGGGCTCAAACTTACCGGTCGGGGATATAAGCATCAAGTTGTAAACCGGATCAACTTAGCACTGGTGGAATTGGTGAAACTGTTCCGTTTCCGCAAACTGAGCAGGAGTAACTTAAGGAAACTCTACCTTTGCTACGTTAGACCTCAGCTTATATACCCAGCGATAATCACCCAAACCTCAGGGATCAAGACGATGAAATCTATGCAGAATAAAGCCTCCTTGATTATTAACCACACAAGAAGACGGGAATCATACCACAGAGAACACTACACAGAAGAGCTGGACTGAACCAATAAACACATTAGTACAATTACAAGTAAAGAAGACATGGAACAAAGTAGAAACTGAAATACTGCCAAATCTGGACCTGGACTTAGACAATGACATGAAAAGACTAAAAAGGAAAATCACACGACGGACTAACTTCCCAAGTGGCAGATGAACTGCTGCTGAGGAATTGACAGAAAGGTTTAAATAGACTATTCTTTTATGTATTGTTTGACCCAAAGTTAATATAGAAACCCTGCAATTATGACAAAAGACTTAAAAATTCCCACTTATGTCCTAAATCCTTAATCTGTCTTAAATTACTAAATCCTTAATCTGTCTTAAATTACTTAAATCACTTATATTGAAAAATGTTTTTTAATAGGTACTTAAAATGTATTAATTCAGCTACAACTGGAATATAAAGCTTGAACGCCTCAAAAATATATAATTATTTAAAATATGTTTATATAAAGTAAATAAAACGGATACGCAATTGTATATTTTTAATTAAAAATGAATAAATTGTGTATGTATGAATTTGTATGAAAATATGAAAGCTAGAAAAAATATGGAAAAATTTGTATGAAAGTTTAAAGTTAGAACAAATATATATGTAAAAATTTTGTATGAAGGCAGAAAAGTTTAGAAAAATATGTAAAGGTTTGTATGAAAGTTAAAGTTAGATCAAATATATATGTTAAATTTTGTATGAAAGTTTAAAGTTAGAACAAATATCTATGTCAAAATTTGTATGAAAGTTATATATATATATATATATATATATATATATATATATATATATATATATATATATATATATATATATATATAAATATATATATATATGGTGTATACATAAAGTTTTAAAAAAAGAAAAAAAGACAAATATAAATAAACCAAAGTATATATATTTTTAAAAAAAGAGTTTATCAAAAAGCAAGAATTGTTAAAAGCATAAAGATTCAAAAGAGTGAGAAGAAAATAGCAAATGCAAGAGATGCCCCAATCACCAGGGCAAAATACCAACGGTGTGTTTCCACCAAACTATCTCTACCACTATCTATCTACTACTAAAAACTTTGAAGATCATCATTCTTCCACTCTGTCAGATCCTCACTCCACTCATTACATCGGTAAAAGAGGCAAGAACATATCAAAACGCTCTGAAGATGATCGAATAAGATCGAAACTCAGCAATTTAGTTTCTTTTTTTACCAAACACATTTATTTAAAAGAGAAATCAATACTGGAAAAGTGATCCACCATCTACAAAATGGAATAAAAAAGATAGATAGAAGAAAATAAAGTTGCCAAAGGAAATTAATTAAGGCAAAATACACACACACAATATATATATATATATATATATATATATATATATATATATATATATATATATATATATAATTGCGTAAGAGGCCATTTTGGATGCATGTATATATTGTTGAAGTTTACAGCAATGGTATCGTTATTAACTTTAACTTGTATTTTATTGATACTTCTAACAAGCCTTCTGACCGAGTCTGTGAAGCGAGAAATATTATCCCCAAAGGAGATATTCTATTCCGAGCCTTTTTCGACCGGGGCAAGGAAAGAGCAGATTTACGGAAGCTACACTATATATCTAGTTTTAGCAAATGCCAGGAGCAAGAAGAGCCTCGAATTCTAGGAAGCCTGGATACCTGACGCCAGCTGCGCAAACAGATATGACTCCCTGCGCTAGACATCTATAATATCATCCGTATTTGTCTTTTCTAATTATATTTTAACTCTAGTAGTAATCTTCAAGTCTCGTCAAGCTGACACTATTGATCAACGTCAAGGAAACAAAAAACTACATTAAAACAATTGATAAATATACTCCCTTCCTCTCAGCCATAATGTTTTAACACCTTCTAAAAACATATTTCCTACAATATGTGAACTTTATATACCATGCCTCACTTGCCTTTGGCCACACAACCTAAAAACATCAAACACCATACTACTTCCAAAACGTAAGAATAATCTTGAGTAGGCGAACAGGTACATGTCTATTTCTCTTTTAGAGTTCGTAGGTAAAATACTTAAACGTATAGCCAACACCCGTCTCCGAGATTCCTTAAGGAAAGTGACTGCTTCTCTCCCTGCGAACATTCATTAGGCGAGGCCGGTCCACTCAATCGGGGGTGACAATCACTCAAGGCATAATACAAAATACACGATAAGGGACTCGGTTGTAAACTAGCCAACCATACAGAGCTTCTATAATTTCTAGAAGGCTTTTCTTCAACTATTTTGCATGCAGGTGATATCCCAACACTACCACCATTCACACCTGGCACTGACGTATTGTAGGGTAGCGTATTGATACCTACACTTTATATTATGTACACAAAGGTCTCACATGGCCTCTAGAAAACCTCAGGCAGATATACATACTCCCTTTTGCTGACGAAAAGATCATTCTTCGTTTATGTCCTCTAAAATTGCTTGGCCTAAAATATTATGTATTTATTGCTCGAGATTTGTATTGGATGTTGATTAATTTAAAATAATATCCCAGTACGAGCGATACAGATTATTTCACTTTGTTCAATGTGAAAATTAAATGGCAGGTTAAAATTTGCCAGACATATGTCTGTGATAGATGTTGGAAAGTTCGGTCCTAATCTTTGAAAACTTCCGTGTGTTTACATGGTTTGTAGTTGGCTTCCGGTTCTATCCGTTCTTCTGTAACCTGATTCTATGCTATAAGCGTTTAAATCTCCCATAAATATAACGAAATCTGATATTCAATATGTTTATGAATTTAGATATTTGTAATCTGTTTGTTTTTGGTGGTGAATATCCGGTTGCCATTATTACATTGGTTAATTCCTTATTTCGATTACAAGGTAAGCTTCTGATCGTCTTTGTTTGGTTTGTAGTTTATATCCATTGGTCGAATTCTTCCTCTAAGAGGTAAGTGATAATTATATTGTAGTTCCATATTTTTACTTTTCTCTTATTTAGATTTTCTGTGTCCTGATATGGATATTATGTCTGGGTCTATTATTCTAAATATGTTTCGGGAGATCGTCTGATTTTCCTTTCCTTCCATTTGTGTTGATTTAAAGTATTCTTAGTTTCCTGTTTTCTGTGATTAATTCATTTCTTATGATCGTTCTGTTCTTGGTATTCGATAGTGTTTTTTGCGTTTGTTAACTTTCATTCCTTTTTTTTTAGTCTCATTCCTCTAGTGTTCTAGGCAGATTGGGCCAGGGTTATTTTATTCTGTGAATTTTCTTTTTTATTTGAGTTCTTCTTGATTTGTGTCTGTGTCGCTCCTAAGTTATTCGATTTCGAATAATTTGTGCTGTGTTCGGGTTCTTTTTTCTCCTGTTGCATGTCATCTACGTGTGCTTGTTTTTGTTTTATTTAATTTTAATCTGTTGAGATACTGCCTCCATTGTTTTTTCAGAGACCGTTTTCTTTCAGCATAATGTTAGGGTTGGTTGCGTAAGATTCTTGGTTGGCTATGTTCTTTACACGTGAGTGCAGAATGTATGTAAAAAAAATTTACAATTAGAGATTCAGCTTAAGTTGCTTGGGTCTGAGGTGAGAGGAGCATAGGTTGTTGTTTTCTTTTTCTTCGCCTTTTCAGTTTTTCTTTCAGTTTTTTTTAATTATCCCCCTTCTTTTCGGGCATGTCAGTCATTCCGTCAATTTTCTTTAAATAAAATGAAATAAAAGAATAGCGCGAAAAAATAAACAGATCGTCTTACCCCTATCTCCACTCTACTCTGGAACTCCTTGATGTGGCCAAGCATGACAGGGGCGGCAAAGGTTCGGTACTCCATTCTTAGTACTCCGAGCTGATAGGTAGGGGTAGAAAAATGGTTTATGATTGAATAGCAAGAAGTAATGTAGGAAGCAAAAGAGGTGACATAAGTAGTCAGTAGACCTACAGATTAACGTGGAATCCGAAACCACGTCTGTAATTTTCCTATCTCTTTCTATTACAAATTTTTGTTCCTGCCACTTGTTCAATTGTAGGCCAGATGAGTGTAAGCTGATAGATGGAGGGAAAGTTTTATGATTGAAATTAAAGGAAGTAAAAGGTCTGCAGATGTTGCTAGTTTTCCCAGAGGTCACAATAATCTCTTGCATTTTTCTTAGGTAATTAAGATAGAATTTGCATGAATGAGTATAAGCTTAAAGGGTAAGTTTGGATTCTATGATGAGTCTTTTCGCATTGTGTTAAAGTGAGTATTTGTTCTGGCGTTCAAACTGTTTTTAACATTTGGAAATTGCTACTGCCTGTTATGATCTCTTGTGAACTTACTTTTCTTTCGTAACTTTTTTATTTTTAACTTATTTTAATTTATCTCTAAATATAATGGGTTTTTTCCTTCAGAAGATCTACTTTGGCGGTTTCAGGCATATTATGCTGGTTGAATTATCTCCTTCTGAGTCAAATTTGGGTTTACATTTATTTTCTCTCATCGTCTTATTCATTTTATGTGAATATTTATGCCGCTCCTCTTTCCATTATTGATGAACAACTTGGAAATAATCGATGAGCTCTCCAGCCTTCTATGAGCTCTAACTGGTTGCAGTTTATTTATCTTTGTGTAATCCCAAACTGACAAAACGAGTTTGGAAGAAAGTGGAATTAGATCTTTGATTCCTTACTGTAATAAGCGAAATATTTCTATAAGTGTTGCTGTGAAGGAAAATTGCGATACTAAAGGAGCAAGTACAGCCAGTAAGGCGTAGGTCTCGAGGTGGTACAGACGTTCTGGACCTCCTTCAACCTGGTATCTTGGACAGATTCGGATGCTGGCTGATCGCTGAGAAAAGATCGTAGAGAATGATGGACTTTATTTTGAAGAATAAATGTTAGTGTTGCTCCATAAAATTTTGTTCTTTTCTTTCCACTTCATAAGTGAGTCAGTAGTTTCTTGCCAACCAAATATATAAAAACATGAGCAAAATTTACTAGGAATACATAGATACGAGATGAATGATTTGGAGGTGAAAGTTTAATTAATTAGTTTAAAGGGAGAGAGTTATTATCAAAGATATTGTCAACATTAAAATATTAAGAGTTATTTAAAAACATGAAAGTTATTTTAGCTGATATAAAATCATCAGCCCAAACAGGAAGGCGATATTTTCATTTTAACCGGATAATTTCTATACTTTCCAATTCATCATCAAAGATTTCGGGACAAATAAAACGAAAAACTCTCAAAAAAGAGAATTAAAACTTCTTTTTTATTTTCTAAGAAGTTTGAATAAAAATATATATAAGAGGGGCGTGAGTGCGCTCACGGTAAACAGATAGCTTGAAACCTTGGGGATAGGGTGAATCCAAGTGTCTAAGAAGGTAATTTACCGGAATCTTTTATTTGGTGAATGAATTTTTTAGAAGGAACAAGATCATTTAGGGCATACAAGAAATCGTTTATATCACAACCATTCGACTAAATAACAATAATATCATTCACAAAGTGGTACCAAATGTTATGTTTGGGAAGGATGGATGGAATAAGGTTAGTTTGAGAAAGATTTAGTTGAATCTGCATTAATTAATTATCTATTCCCAAGAAGTAAATTTAAATTTAAATTAGCTAAATTCAATATTTACAAAATTTTTCAACAGTATAAATTTAATTTGTTTAAATAATTATTAACCTCCCATTTTTTCGCATTTTATGTTCGTTAGTAAATTATCCGAGTTTAAACTGTGCTCTTACGTATTTTAAAAAACGTGGCCGCAGTTAGCATACCCCAAATTTTTAAAGGACCCTCTTAATATATCTCAAGGGGATCACAAAAAATATATACAATCCATTCTTAATCAATTCCTTGGCCAAGTTAAAAAAAGTCACAACTTTTTTACCCCTTGAGAGCGATCGTCTCTAATATTAATTGCTATACAGAACAACTCGCAAAATGGCTTTCGAATAGCATAGAGCATTTTGTCGGTATCGTCATCAATAAATATATAAATAACTTGATTGATTTAATTGCAAAGATCAAAGGACTTAATCTATTGAATTAAAGGTTAGAAACTTTGATGTGACTTCATTATTTACTATTGAAGTTCTCTCTATGAGATCCTTTCTTAGCCTCGTTCTGAGTACCATATTCATGAAATGTTTGAGTCTCGTTTTATACCCCATAATTTACTCGCCGCCACAAATTGATGGAGATACGTAGACGATGTCTTTGCTGTAACTGATAATGACTTTGATATAGAACATGTCCTGGAAAATCTAAATTCGAAATTTGAATCAAAATATTTTAGTTTAAATGGAAAAGGAAGTATCACTCCCGTTTCTTCCTATAATTGTAATGCGCTCCAAAGATCAACCATCATTTGAGATATTTAGAAAACTCAAGAAAACAGATTCCTTTATCCATGAGTTGTAAGTACCATACATTTCCTTACCCTTTATGGAATACCAAACTAATATTTTTAGGAAGGAATTGTCTAATATTTTGAAATTTCTATCCGCATTTAAATTTAACGCCTATTTTCGTAAACGCCTTAAAATTAGTTCTTTTTGGACTGTAAAGGAACCCATTCCTGACATTTTGCATTTCAGAATAGTATATAAATATACTTGCCCTAAATGTTCTTTGGGAACGTACATTGGATATACGGAACGTCTTCTCAAGGTTCGCATTGATGCTCACCGTGGGGTCAGTTACAGAACATGAATGGATCTCTCAGTAAAAGAAAACTCTGTTGTCCGATCTCATTCCTATTCGTGTAAAATACCTATTACTTACGAGTATAATCAATTTAACATATTATCCTCATCAAAATCTAAATCTGACCTTCTCATAATTGGGCCCATTTACTTAAATATAATCAGCCTCAGTTAAATAAGGACTCTAATTCCACACCGTTATATATTGCCTGATTAATTTCGTTTAACTTTTTTTTCTAACTAGTCACCATGAATTAATTACCACTTAAACAACCAACTAGCTAACATTTTGGGGGGGACCAACCAACTACATAGATCAGAGAACCAACGAATACTAAATCACATCTTTCTTGTTAGTATAATTTTTAAATTCATTCATTCAGCTCACAGCTTTCTCCTAATCAGGTAACAAATTTTAGTGTATTTATTGAGGTTTTCCTTTTCTTTTAATTGTAACTTTATAAATTTTGTTGGAATTTATTTATTTTTTTATCATAATATACAGAATTTTGTCCTTTATATTGCATTTTAATAATATTTTCTTTTTGTTTTACATCCTAGTACATTTTTAGCCTCAAGCCATTAATTACGAAGGGCGGTCAATAAGTTTTGCAATTCGCATATAAGGAAACGAGATATGAGGAAAAGTGTTTTATTATTTTTCAATATAACTACCCTCGACTTCAATGCACTTGCGCCACTTGTCCCTGAGACTTCGAATTCCTGACGACCAGAAATCTCCCGACTGCTGTTGAATCCACTCCTGGACGGCGAGCTGGACATCTTCGTCCCCAAACCGGCGTCCACGCAGTGCAGCCTTGAGCTGGCGGAATAAAAAGTAGTCGCTGGGGGCCAGATCTGGACTTTAGGGGGGATGGTTGAGCTCCTTGAATCGGCACTCGTGCAGGGCAGCTTGTGAAACTCTGGCCTAGTGGACTTTGACTACGTTGAAGTCGATCATGGAGCGTGAGGTTTCTAGGGACCCAACGGACAGAGACCTTGGTCATGACTAAATTGTCATGGATGATGTTGATAACACTTCCATGTGATATTCCAAGTTCTCGCTTGATTTCTTTGAACTTTACCCGTCAATTTTCAAGGATCATCCTCTCCACACGGGCCACATTGTCCTCGTTGGTCACGTCTGATGTGCGTCCTGGACGGGGTTCATCTCAAGGCACTCATAACCATGGCGGAACTCCCTATTCCAGCGAGCAATGGTTGCATAGGAAGGGGCGGTGTCGGTGAACACTGCAACCATGCGTTCATGGTTGCATATATATAAATATATATATATATATATATATATATATATATATATATATATATATATATATATATATTGTGGAGAAATAGCTACATTAAGCCTCCTGGAGGAGTATAGGTACATTCAAGCCCCCCTCCCTTCATGAGGAGAAGCGTGGGAAAGGTAGCCGGCGAAAATGCTTACCATGTGTGATCGCCTCGCCGCAGTGGGCAGTTGGAGCTAACATATGTTTGAAGGTGACCACCTAAGGTCCTTAAACGACGCTCTAACGATCGTATGACCTACGAGACCCATAAACCCGTGGTTAGGAAAAAAAAACGGTGCGAGTCAGAAGGCACGCCAAGTAGCGGTGCGGTTACGAGCCTATAATTTGCGAGCTGACTTGGGCACCCCAGTGCTACCTCAGGAATTCTCGCTCTCCCCAGATGCTAACTCACCATTCGCTCCCTCCCCCTTTTGCATCTGTGGCCTGGTCACTTCCCCCTTTAGATGGGGCGGCAATCTGCCTATAAATAAGCCCCGCAAAGAAAGAGAAGAGGATTATCTGAAGTCGATACGCCAGAGTAGGATTAGGTCGTGAAGATCGATCTATCGGCTAGACAAGAAGATTTTTAGAAGTCGATTCGCCAGAAGAAAGATTAATTCGTAAAGATCGATCCTTCAGCCATACAAGACTATTTCCGTGAGAAACGATAGGATCAGATTGAGAAAATCGACCCCCCCCCCCTTTCAGGGCCGTATTAACCTAATTAGTCAAGTTTTATATCGGTGCCATACCGAAGAAGCCTTTTCCGTCTGCAAAGAAGTCCGACTAAAGAAAAGTAAAGCCGCTCACACTCGAGTGATTCTCACATCCCAAGCAACGTAAGAGTGAGAGGAGAAGAACCCTGCCCCAACGAGCTCCCGTTCTTTAATTACGTTTAAGAAGCATTCCCTCTTCGAAAATTCAAGCAGCGACGAAGCAACACTTCAAAGCGAGAGATAAGTCCTCCAGCGACATCCGGCAATCCCTAATACCTACCTGTAAGTTAACAATAACATTTATATCTCTATTGCAATAGTAGAAGTTTAGTACGTCCCACGTTTTAAAGGAGAGTAGAAACCATTATTCTTGAACCTAGGTCATATGTGTTTGTAGATGACAGTACATTAATTTAATGTTTTATGCTAAACAAATAGGGTCGTGATAAAAATACTAATTGGCAATTGGTTTGTTTATTGAAAGCCTACTTGTTTATGGTTTTGTCATTTAAAATTCTTTGAGGCCAAATATAGAAATGCTTTTACTGTTGGTTTGTAATATTTAATTTAAAATACATGTTTATTTTTGGTAGATTCTGGTGTTTCCTCTTATCCTTATGTGTTTAAAAATAGCTCTTCCTTAAGGACTAAACCACTAAAATAGCACTCTTAGAACAAAGCCTACTTCATCATAGAAGTAACTCACGCCCCTTAAAGCATACCGCTACTAAAAGGGTGTCAAAGCGTAGAGTGATCAAAGCCAAGGGTCATTCCACGACATATTATAAAAGTGGTGTCAGGTCTAGAGGTTTTATATTAGAAAGAACCCAGCAGTGTTTATTTAAGGAAGAGCTAACACATAAAAGGAACACCAGGAATAATAGGATATTTGACGAGTGGGAAATTGGTAAAGTTAGAGGTGGATACCATCTAAAGGTAATTGTTAGGCCAAGTGGTAAGTTTCGGTGGTGGAGTAGGTCAGGCTTGAGTAAAAACAAGGTAGATGACTAACATAAGCGCGATGGCATTGTTTGACCTTTATCGGAAGCAAGGTCAAAGCCTCGGACTGGAAGGAACCGATCTGAGTTCGTTTATTCAGGAGAAAGAGAGAAACGAAAGAGAAGAAAGAAGAGAAAAGATGAAAATGGAAGCAGAAAAGACGAAAATGGAAGCTGATGAAAGAGAGAAGATAAGGGCCCACGAAAGAGCTTTTAGTAAAGACCAGTTAGAGGTGCAGTCAGTGTCATCTAAAACAGGAGTGTCACCAGCGGCCAGCATGAAACTCCCGGAGTACAAGGACGAAGAAGATTTATGCTCATATCTCTCCCATTTTGAGAAAATATTTGAAGTCAATAATTGGGACCTAGAAGAAGATGGGGTCGCCAGACTGTTACCGCTACTCAATCGTAGGATGAGAGAGATATTCGTATCTTTACCCTCAGAAGCGACTGTGGACTATTCCACTCTCAAAGCCGAACTTCTCTCAGCAACAAACCTTAACCCGGAAGAATATAGGATGAAGTTCAGGCAGTCTCGTATAAGACCTGGACAAACGTACAAACATTTTGGCTTTGAGCTTCGTCGAAGCCTACAGTTTTGGATGGAGTCAGAAGGGGTAGAGAACGAAGTCGCTGCGGTCGTTGACTTCATGCTTAGAGATCAGTTACTAAGTACACTACCCAAGGAAATCCGTGCATTCGTTAAGGACCGAAAAGCTTCTACCTTCAACGAGTGCCTGGACGAGGCTGACCTCCACGCGGTAAATCATCGGTTATATCCTAGGGAGTACAAGAAAGAGAAGGCTCCCTCCCCAAAGAAAAATGGGCCGCCACCCAGGCATTTACAGAAGAAGCCCTTTAAGTTCGCAGCAGCAAAAGGAACTTATAAACCAAATTTTGGAGGAGAAAAAAATCAAAAAGAAGTTAGGATTCCACAAGGATCATACCCTAATACCGGCACGTATCCCAGGAAGCCCGTCACTTGTTATACCTGCGGGATAATAGGTCACCTGAGTTTCCAGTGCCCACAGAACTCCCGACTGAGGGAGACCTCGAGACAACAGGTGCAAAACCTGACTGCCGCTATCCCAGCAGGACAAGCTGATTCGTCCTACGTCCCCGCGCCAACATCCGAAGGGCCCCAGCAACAGGTAAACTTTCTATTCAACAAAAGTTCGCCAGGCGGCCTACAATTTGAAGAGGGCACTGTTAATGGGTGCCGAGTATCCACTTTAGTCAGAGACACCGGATGCACGTGCATAGTGGTATCCGACAAGTTGCTGCCCCCAGTAAACCCTGCCCATAAGAAATTCGCAATCGTCCACGACTTTTTAGGACGCGACAATCGATTCCCCGTCGTGAGATGTCATATACAATGCAGATATTTTACCGGTTGGACGGACGTGGTAGTAGCCCCGATTAAGTTCTGCGCAGTACTAATCGGACAAAACCCCCTAATTCCCCAGCAAGAAGTGGCCCAACAAGTAGTCAACCGGGCACAAGAAGCCCAGAGGAAAGAGCAACCTGCTAAGTTGACCCCGAGGATTACCCTCGAAGACAATGGGTTCAAATTGACTTCCTTCGCCAGTGCTCAGAAGGAATGCCCCACTCTTAAACCTCTATGGGAGAAAGCTATTAAAGGTGAAATTCTCCAAGTGAAAGGAAAGAAGCCGATCCAGTATATCGTAGAAGACTCACTTCTCTACCGTACTATCAGCGAGGAGGATAAGGAGAACAAGAAAGCACTGTGTGTACCTCAAGAATACACGCAAAGAATTTTGAATACCGCGCATGATGGAATATTAGCCGGACACTTTGGGCACAACAAAACGGCGCAGCAGATATTCCGACACTTTTATTGGCCCCAGGCCGCCAGGGAAATTGTGGCCTATTGCCGATCATGCGACGTGTGTCAGAAGGATCCCTCCAGAGGACGGGTACCTCCCGCTCCCTTACAAAAGGTGCCCGTTATTACCGAACCTTTCTTTCGAGTGGCAATTGATTTGGTGGGACCAATTCACCCCCCTTCAAGTGGAGGACACTCCTACATCCTCACCCTAGTGAATTGTGCCACCCGGTTCCCAGATGCCGTGGCCCTACGGAAGATTGACACTATTTCCTGCGCGGAAGCATTAATTTCAATTTTTGCACGAGTAGGCCTGCCTAAAGAAATTCTATCTGATAGAGGGCGCCAATTCACCTCAGAATTGATGGAGTATTTTAACAAACTTCTGTTAGTCAAGCCAATTTTTACGAGTCCATTTCATCCAGCCGCTAACGGAATCTGCGAGAAATTAAACGGGACTCTCAAAAATATATTGAAAAAGTTGTGTCAAAACAACCCTACACAGTGGCACAGATACCTGCCTGCAGCCCTTTTCGCCTGCCGAGAAATACCTCATCGGACGTTGGGATTCTCGCCCTTTGAGCTATTATACGGGAGAAATGTGCGAGGTCCTATGAGTATTCTTAAGGAATTATTTTCCAACGCGAAGCTCGAGCAAGAAATCAAATCATCTTACGCCTACGTGATGGATATGCGCGAGCGCCTAGAATACTGCTCTGGCTTAGCTCGAGAGAACGCCGAGAAAAATTTAGCCAAATACCGGGACTATTTCGATATGAAAGCAAAGGCTCGAAAATTAAAGGCAGGAGATGAAGTCTTATTATTACTCCCGACCGAAAATAACAAGTTATGGGCCCAGTGGAAGGGACCGTTTGAAGTAATCGAGGCACGGGGTCCAGTCGATTACTTGATAGATACCCCAACAGGGCGAAGAACCTATCATATAAACATGCTAAAAAAATATCACCGCCGCGCGTGCATAAAGAATATTACCCTTCTAGACGAAGAAGAACCGATGGATGCCGTTTACCCGGGTACGCCCCTGCAAGTCATACACAGCGTAGAGTGATCAAAGCCAAGGGTCATTCCACGACATATATATATATGTTTGTTTAAGTCGTCTCGCCTCAGCTTATTTTGTCTGTCTATTCTGTTCATTCTCTTTTGTGCCTGTGACGAAGTTAAGAGGAAAGTGCTTCTAGGCTATCTTGTGCTTTATTTTCCCGTTGTTCTTTTAAAGTATTATACCATAATTATATCTTTCTTTTCTACTTCCATTTTCAATTAGAGAATCCAGATAGATTAATTGATGATAGTTGTAGGTCAAGAGAAGTTAAGATGAACGCCATTAATGTGAACAGGGAAATAATTAAAGAGCTTATATTGGAGTTAAATACTAATAATGCATCTGGCCCAGACTACATTCATTCAGGTTAGTCAAAGAAGGTGTAGCTAGTATTTCAGTAGCTCTTGAGAAGAAATATACTAGATTACTAGAGTTTGGAGAAATACCTACTGATTAGAAATTAGTGAATGTTTTGCCAATTTTTAAAAAGGGAAATAAAGAGGACCCAAATAACTTTATACCGGTAAACTTAACTTCTATAGTTTGTAAAATTCTTGAGAAGATAGTTAAGAAGGAAATATCTGACCATCTTTAGAGTAGTAGGTTAATAAATGATGATCAGCATGGGTTTATAAGAGGTAGATCGTGTTTAACAAATTTATTTGGATTTTGGGGATTATGTAACTAAACAATTAGATAATGGAGAGAATGTTGATGTAATTTACTTAGAATTTAGCAAAGCTTTTGATAAGGTTCAACATAGGAGACTAGTTCACAAATTAAAAATGCATGGAATATGTGGTTAAGTTTTGAATTGGATAGCTAAATGGCTGAAGACAGGAAACAGAGAGTTGTGGTGAATGGGATGAGGTCACACTGGAGGAACATTATCGGTGGCGTACCTCAGGTATCCATTCTAAGTCCTTTATTATTCATAGTTTATATAACGGATCTTGTGGAGGCTGTAAATAGCAAAGTGTCAATTTTTGCTAACGACACTAAATTGGCAGCTGTAGTCCAAGAAGTGTTGGATAGCTCTAAAGTCCAAAGTGACTTAAATAAGTTATAAGCTTGGGCTCAAAAATGGCAGATGACTTTTAAACTTAGAAAATTCAAAGTTGTTAACATGAGCAGTGATAATAGGGAATTTAGCTATGAAATGGATGGGCATTGGCTAAATTCAGTTGAGGATGAGGAGGACTTAGGCGTAATAGTAGATAGGTCACTGAATCTTTCAAAGCAGTGTATTAAGTCCAAAAATAAAGCAAATAGGGTGCTAAGATACATTAAGAGAATGTTAGCTACAAGAGTAAAGAGGTTATCCTTAGACTCTACAACTCGTATGTCAGTTCAGATTTAGAGTACTGTATAAAACATAGTCACAAAAATTTTAGACATGATATCGACCTCCTAGATTCAGTGCAAAGGAGGCAACAAAAATAATACCTTTCCTGAAGCACCTTGAATATGAAGATGGACTGAGGGTATTAATATGTTCTCATTTGAAAGATGATGTGCGAGGGGAGATATCATTAAGCTATTCAAAATCTGGTATGGGATGGATAAGTTGGATTTCATCAGGTTATTTGAGTTGGAAGGTAATAATAGGACTAGGGGCCACCACTCAAAAATGAAAAAAACAGAGGTGCAGGTTGGATGTTAGAAAATATTTTTCACCAATAGAGTGGTAGATTACTGGAATAGCTTGCCATCTGAGACAGTAGACAGTTCAAACTTGAGTGTTTTCAAACGCAGATTAGATGATTAGATAGGGAGGGAGGGTTATTCTGGACTCATTACTGTAGATGCATTTTTGTATTGTATATTATGATTAATTTAGATTTTGACGAATCTTGATGATGATGCTTTTTGTTTTTGACATATTCCTGTGGATGGTTCTAATTGTATATTGTAGATGTATGATGTCACAATCCTATGGATTGTTTAAATTGTATATTGTAGATGCATGATCTAACACAAACCAATGGATGCAATTTGAGGGTGGGTTTTGACAGATGTAGATGACCTGTCATATGCCCTTGTGGCTTTTGTCATCCATGGAATTATGTTATGTTATATTGACCTAAAGGTTTCAAATTTCGTTATAATCGACCGAATAATTATAGTGTCATTGCCAAGGAATTTGACTATTATATCATTCGAAAGACAATGTAAAACAACAAGGGTTTTAAATTTCGTTATAATCAACCTTAGAGTTATGATGTTATTGTTAAAAGAAAATAATTTGCGGACTAACATTGATGGGACCTTGACAATAATATAATTAGAAAGAGAATGTAAAACAAAAGAAGGGTTTCCAAGTTCGTGAGAATTGGCCAAATAGTTATGATGTTATTGCCAAAACAATATAATTGCCTGGCTAAACCTGGGACGACTTTGGCAATTATTCTATTCGAGAGAGAATAAAAAACAAAATAAGACTTTTAAATTTCCTTAGAATCGGCTGAGTAGTTATGATGTTATTGCCCAAACAAAATAATTCCCTGGCTAAACTTGGAAAGAATTTGGTAATTATATCATTCAGAAGAGATTGTAAAACAACATAAGTGTTTAAAATTTCGTTAGAACCGGGCAAATAGTTAAAATATTATTACAAATATAATAAAAGAAAAACGGGGACCGACCGACCGACACTGTGTATCTTGAGTCGCCCGCGGCTAAAAAAGTAATGTGTATTAGAAGAAAGGAATCGTCCAAAGCAACAAGAACTTAAGTATAAATGCAGACTTAACCAGAAAAAAATATAATTTTCTTATACATAATTGAACAAAATATTATTAAGTTTGTAGGATCTTGTTCTGAATGAGTTGAACACATCTTTGGCGACAGGAACTCAATAATTTTCGCATTGTTCGGGGGGGGGGATTTTATTCCATTCTTCCTTCAAGCATTGTCAGATCGATTGTCACCGAATATATTCATTTGGTTTTCTATCTGAATTTAATCAAGGTTCTGTGCAGGCCAATTCATTATGTCAATACTTTCACATCGAAAAACTGCTCGATCATTTGTTCCGTTTGGTACGGAGTATTTTCCTGTATAAATACTTACTCACTTACTCGCGATGTTCATTAAGAGAGAATTCCGTGTTCTTGAATCCAGTATTTGTATACCAAAGCATTTACATTATCACATTAACCGACTAACGAACAGACTCTTTGCATGAAAGCGCCTCACACCATAACGCCCTCTCCCCACAATATTTCACCTGTACAACTCTTTAAATACTACTTTCTACACGATCCGAATAATTTAATTTTTATTTCGTCACTGAAAACACTTTCAGACTTGTCATCAGTCCACCGAACATGATCAGTAGCAAAAGTCCACATAGCAGCTGTATTCTTTTAATTTATTAGTGATTTAAAACCATTAGAGAGGGCTAGAAATGCCACCTTTCTGTGGCGATGTGAGACAGTTAGGGGAACACGGTTAGATTCATGTTATCGGAACTTGATGTAAAATACAGAAGGCTCTCTTAAATCAGTCCTTAATCGAACCCCGTTGCATTAGGCATTATTTCGTAATAGTTCTTTTTTCCCTAAAAACATGTTTTTGTCGACCGGCACGACCAAATATCCTCATGAAGTTTTATTATCGATAAAATCACAAGTTTTGACCTATTACAAAGCCTTGAAATATCTGAAAGTATCATTCCTTCATCTTTCGAGGCCAGCCGCTTTCTAAATAAATTGACGACCTCACCTCGTCTCAACAACTTCATATATTATAATATCATCGCTTAAAGTCACAATTCACGCGTAACAGTGACACTATTCATTCGTTAACCATTTTTTTTAGGTGTAAACTGAAAGATATATGTGATTGTTCTTTAGTTTTGGATGCAGCCTCTATTTAAATACACATTACTTACCTCATAATCTCTTACAACCGCTGTTCGATGAATTGAAACTTGGACAATATTAGAGGAATATTCAAAGAATATTCTGTGATATTTTCATGAAAATTATTGAGGAATTATCAGAAAAATGCGGATTTGGGTAATGTATTCACTTGTATGGACGTTACTACAGTAGATTTGCCGGGTGGGAAAAGGCATCATCTTTACAGTCAAAATGATCTTTTCAGCTAAGTTCTTTCTTTTTCCAAATTCATACTGAAATATGCGAGATAGAAATGCACCTCAAATAGCAATAATGTGGCTCTTCGAAACTGCAGCAATAGTTTTCCTCTTCGACACATTAACAATGGCTTACACTCTTCGACACTACATTAATGGTTTGCCTCTTCTACACTGCAGCAATGGTTTATCTCTTCAATGCGGCAGCTATGGTTTACTTCTTCGACATTTCAGCATCCGTCATGCTTGGCGAAGAGGAAAACCATTGCTACCAGGTCTAAGAGACCAACCATTGCTATTCCCTGCTACTCCCTTTCGCTCTCTTTTCTTTCTTTTCACCTAAATGAAACTGTAATAATTACAAACACTTTTTTTATTTCTTTCATCATTACCTCTCATACACTGCTGACTTCAACGCGTCATTTGCTCTCCTCTACATAATCTAATTGCCCGAAAAACTTCCGTTGGTATCGCTTTTTTGGTAGATAACAAAAGATTGGGATCAGTAAAATCGGTGGTGAAAATACAAAATCAAGAAATCGCTTTAAAAATTACGAGTTTTTTAACCGAAGAAAGAACAAAATCATTCTTTATTAGGCAATTTTGATTAATAAACAACCAAATCAACCGTTAAATAAATAGATCAGGAATATAGTTGTTGTTTTTTCAATCCTTCTTTAATAGCAAGGAGAATTTTCAAAACCTTAAATTTTGGAAGGAATTTTTGAAAACTTATTTTCCTAGGTTGAGAGTAACCACCCCAATCTTTTATTAAACCTTCACCAATTTCAAGAACAAGCGAGGCAATAAGAAGACGTGACTCATCCAAAAACCTAAAAATGAGTCAAAAAAGCCCATAATTTGAAGGGTGGATTATTGTCAGCTTATGTCAGGGTTTTACTTTCAATATTTAACAGATTTCGTTTAAAATGGTCACGAGATTTAGTGGAAGACGAGAACTATCTTAAATATAAAATTTCACCATTATCTTTTACAAAATTTGAAAGAAATTGTTTCGAAGAGAATGCGATACGGTCATAATGATCACTTTTCACATAGTCTTTTTCCTCGTTTTTTAATTGCATACAACAAAAATTTAGATTTTAACAAAATATTTTTTCGAATGAAATAAAAATCTTTGCTCCCCAAATGTTTATCGGAGCGTTCGTAAATGGCTGTGTATTGTTGATGGTGCCAAAATTAAATACAGAAAAGAATAAAGTAATGGTGTTGAACGTGAGTTGTGTGTGATAGCAGACTCGGTGGCGTTACACTTGAACGACTGTGAAGTTCTAAGTGCATATCTATGGTGAACGCCACCATAACAATTTTGAGTGCTAAGAAAATCTAAGGATCGATCAGACAGTTAGTAAATGCGAGAAAGATGACACTTCAATAGTGATGGGTTGCTATGTGCGGTAGCATCCCGTGCAGTACGGATTCATCCATTGGCAAAACATCCCTAGCTCGCTCCCTAACAAACCTCCTCAATGCGCACCCATATCCTACAATCCCTCCTAAGTCAGTCATTTGTATCTCTAACACGTCTTGCAACAGATCTGTCACTCACCCTCATACGAGTATATTCTCTTCACAAGTCTCTTTACATTTTTTCTTCTCATATTCTTAAGCTACAACAGGACACTTTTAATCACACTTTCATTCAGACATTTATTCACAACATAAACCTCTCTGTGGGGAAATCAATATAGCGAGGATAAAACAGACGCTAGTTCAGTTACTCAGCGATAACCGATACGTGGCATATGGGCCGATACGTTAACCCTCTCCCTCCCATTTTGCCCAGCTGGCACAACAATCCTCGATATTACTGGCAAGGAAATCTTAGAATCGGCAGATTTCATAGCCTGTTAGTATAAACAAGGGAGGGTGGTATAGCCTTTAGAATAAAAATCTATGAAGAGGCTCACCGTCCCCTCCTATTGTTTAGGTCTAGTTTCGCCAAATAGACGAAATTTCATTCTATCCGACGGAAACCAGAAGAGACCATTAGGGTACGGGTTACCATGCTGAAAATTGATGTCTTAGGAGAGAGGCCTAAACATGGGCATTCATCTCTCCTTTCCTCCCCCAGGAGATAAGTAAAGTATATATACTTTGATCTGGAGAAAAGAAGGGAATCCAGTTAGCGATCGAGAGAAGACGAGTACCGGCGTCAGTCCGGCCATTAAAAGGAAGAAGAAAAAATGGAACTGAGCGGGAGTTTTCATCCCGAGGCTGTTCCTTTTTGTCACATTGAAGAGTAGACCATCGGTATAGAGAATCACTCTCATACCTCTCTTGTCAGAAAAACACGCTATTTCAGTTTTCGAATAAAATCAGAGATATCCCTCACCATTGAGGAATACCAAAGTGAAGTCCCACTCGTAAAAGGATTTAACTCTTGGTCAACGCTCATCATCGAGAAGCCCCACAAGTGTAACCCAAGGATTTGAATAATCATACATCCACTCTCCCTTTGCTTATATCGTCAAGTCAAGATACATCGCCAAGCGCGCTTCTCACTCACCTCGAAGTCAGCTGTTTCCTCCAGTCAGCCTCTCGTCGGCGACACACTCGCCTCGCCTCAACTCCTTCCTCCACTCAACGAGATTCTCGGTCAAGGACCCGTCTGACGTCACTTACTTTTAAAGTTAAAAGGATTCCCATTTAATTATGTTCTTTAATTAACATTCAGTACTAAAGTGATGAATTTTTGCGTCAACCATCGCGTAGTATTCATTGGTAGTAGTAATTTTTATTTAGCCCCCTTATTATATCCTTAGTAGATTTAAAGTTTTTAATATTAAATTTTTTATGTAATTAAAAGTCGTTTTTTTTCTCTAGTTGTTTAATTAAATCCTCGAAACGCTGCAAATGACAATAGATATATAAATTTACGAATCTTCCCTGGTTACAAAATGAAATCAAAAGATAAATAGTAATATAGCAGTCTTAGAGAAAAAAAGGAACGGTGTTATTTATGTACGGAACAAACGTTCATACAGACTCGGCCGTATACCACGATACTTTCCTACCCAGTCGTTCATTATTCTACCTTTTGAACACTAGCCATCCTTCTCAAGATTCTCAAGATGTCTATTTTCAGTGTTACTAATCAAGATCTCTCCTTCTTTTACAATATAATATTACATTTCTATACACTCTCGTTAGCGCCAACATAATCTTATGCGCTTCCTGGTCTATTGCGCACTCAAACTCTTACCATACACGCTCTATCATCTGCTTTCCTACCATTTAAAACATTGTGGTTGCAATCTGCTTCATCTGTACCACTCTCCTTTACAATGCATCCCCGATACTTAAAACCTCGCACTTATTCAAGCGTGACACAAGGGACTCGGATATCACACCCTACCCCCATTATCACTCCAAGTACTATTAAATGCTTTAGTTGATACTCTATTCTCATTTAGATCCTTCGTCTTTGAACCTTTGAACAGATTTTATTCAATTTGATGTAAAAGCACATCAACCTTTGCATAACTCTCTCTCAACTTTTAAAAATACCACATCAACCTTTAATTAAACCTTCTTTAGCTTGAGGTCTGGCCACCTCACCCTTTAATAAACCTGCATCAAGGCAAATTGACCCTTAAACAAACTTGCTTCGACCTGAGGTCAAGCCACATCAATATTTGAACAAACCAACTTTAATTCGAGGTCAAAAGCCACTTCGCTCGTTCGCCAAACTTAATTCAACACTAGCAGAGGTCATCGGCGGGGTCCCGCATAGAATGTCCTGTCGCAAATAAATAAAGATGATTTTATTGTTGGAAATTCTTCGATTATGGCACCAAAATGGTAATAAAGTTTTATTTGAGTAATTAAGCACTTTATTGTACAGAACAAGCGAACAGATGAGAATCTAGGGAGATTTTCCCTCCATATAAACTAAATAGATAGACAAAAATACGATTGCCAACCGTTAACAATCAAAAGAAGAAGACAATTACAGTCAGTAATTAACAAGGTGGTAAAATACACTGCTAATATATAGCAACGCTTATTACGAAAATAACATGAATTTATATTATATTCTATATGTGGGAAGATCTATTTTTACTTGCTTATTATTATTATTATTATTTGTAGGGTGGGACAGATTAAGGAGAGTTGCGCACTCTCCGTATCATATGATATAATATCATATAATATACTTACGATGAGTAAATGTTTCACCGCGCACGCCCGGGTGTTGCCGCGCCCATTTCAATGACCGTTAGTTATGAGCGAACGAGGAGGTTGGGGCCACAGGAACCGATCAAGCGTCACCTTCAGGAGATACCGCATCAGGTTTCGGACAAACCATCACAGCAATCTCAATCAATCTTCGTGAAAGGGTGAAAATGGCGTCAATATGAGAGAGAGAGCGATCCGATGAGACGTTAATAGGACTTATTTGAAATAAATACGATCGATTCTCGTCTCGAAATTCGTTCGAACGTAAAAAATCCACCATTGAGGCTTGGGTGCGGTTTTACACCCTTTTCCTAAACTCAATGCAGGTATTACCCAAGGTTCTTTGCACGTTTGTGTATCTGTCCTCAGTGCGGATATTGAGTGTTCCTGTGTTCTCGATGTCGAACTCCGTCAGACCTCTCGTTATCCTTCTCTGCTCCTTTTTAAATATTGAACTTGCTGTTTTTGAAGCACTTCTCAATTCATTCAGCTAAGATGATGAGCTAGATTTTAAGAAATTTCCATTAATGAATTTAATAAAATGGCATGATGCAAAAAGCTATTAATTATGAATGGTAGAATTTGCGGGTATAACGGGACAATGCAAATTTACAAAACATAAAATAATAATGCAGAGAACATTCAAACATTCAAAATCAGATGCAAGTTTATTTCAAAAGGAAAATTGAGTAGAGTATGAAACTACTTTGAATCCATTGATAAAACTATAAATTCCAAGAAAATGTAGTCAGTTGGTGATCTTGAGAGAAATTTAATTATAAATATCGTAGCAACATGGTTTCTTAGAGCATTAGGGTATAGTACTACTAAATGATTCTTACCTACCTACGGCTCAGTTAACATCCCCTTAAAAATTATTAGTTACGAGGGATTCAGGATAAACAGCGAGCCAGCTGGTTAATTATCTCCTAACAAACTGGTGTTTCTTCCATTCAAATCAGCCACAGACTAACCTAAGTCGTATTCACGTGACACCGATGCAGAGACCGAAAAATGCCATTCACTTCACTGCATAAGAAAAACGGATGAACGAATTATTTTAGGAGAGGCAATACGAAACAACGTTCCCTTCGATATTATAGAATGAAGACTTTCGAAAATTCTTAGATCCACTGCATCATTCAGTTGCTACGACCTCGACAAATATCAGATCATTAACCGTCGTTTTTACTCACGTCTGGTAAATTCTAGTTTTGAACACCAGATGAGATTCTTACGGCACATTCAACAACTAATTCTAATGCAGTTTAGCAATGTCGGAGGTTACGATTTAATCTTTGACGCCACATTCCTCTAGGTCCTAGCTTCGACCAATCAACCCCTAGCCAAATATTTCGTCTATCCACACAATTTTACAAGTCACCACATGGGAATAAGATAGTATTCGTTCTCTCATTAACAAAAAACGGTCCTAACATCTAACTGATCTCTCTCAAACTTCACGCAAGGAAGCCTTTATTTGTCTATCTTCAGCCTATGTCAAGTTACTTTTTTATCGCTCTCATATCTGTCTATCGCTTGCTCTCGCAGTCTTATATATTCTCTATGCAGAAAACCTACGCGTTTTCTTAAACCGTTGCTTAGACTCGTTAATCTTTAATTATCGTGACTTCCTCTTCCGCGTCTCCTTTGTATTTTGACCGAAGGAAAAAATAGATTTGTGTTCATTTTTACTCTAGAGTATTTAAATCTTATATGTGCTTATGCACCCTCACTTAGATTTACACATAATAATAAGCTTAAACTAAATGGAATTGACTTTAAATTAGAAATAGTAATTTAAACGTCATATGATTTATTCACTGTATACGGTCAGTAACCAAATCTATCAATGTTTACAGGGGAGTCAACTCTCACTCATACTTCACCCGATACCTAGTTCGCTTTTGTTCGCTTTCAATACCGAAGCTAAGGGCTTAGCATCGTTTTAACTGCGGTTAAAACCATTAAATCAGGTTTATCTCCCTATGCATATCATCGATTAGCTGATTTCATTGTTAACTAAAAATGTTGAGAAGAGTGAATAACGATTAAATGCTTTGTTAAATGAGCAGCGATAAAAGCTCAAATTTAGCTCATATCTGAGAGGCCAAATTAAATAACTGAATTATTGGTGAAACTCTGATGAGTATTTATATCGGAGTTATTTGGAAAATAACTTATGATAGTGTGAAAGATTTTGCAACCTTTACTCACTTTCTTGAAAAATGTGCATAATTCAATTCTTACATGAAATTCTTCGCTCCATTATTACATTATTTTGTTCCTAACTCATCTTAAGATTAAAAGTATATAATTTTTAGGATATTTTTCCCCTTCGTATGAATAAATGATTAATGGAAAGGGAATTCGTGTAATTGAACGTAGCTATATTCAATGACGAATGAAAAAGGCTTCATAGAAATCACAAAATCAGCGGTAGTAGAAAAGATCATGGTTGAAGAAGATGGAGAGAAAAATTCATTAATCGAATCTTCTGCGCTTGAAAGAATCCAATCAAAACTTCCAAGAACAATCACTTACAGAATGCTAAACCAGTGATAATAAATACAAATCTCTTTCGTCCTGAGCGATTTCACTTGTTCAAGAGTTCTCTCGATTTAATGTCTTACACCACACATTCTGGTATTACACCATATCAAAAAGAGTCCAAGAGAAATTGAATTATTCTCTCAAATTGAAATTTACTCGCCTAAGTGCACCTCACCTCATGTCACCGATAGCGCCTCTCCTCATCTTAGGCTGTTAGATGGATTTTTGAGAGCCGCGTTTTAGTCCGGAACTTTGAAGGATTTTGAGAGGTTTATTCATCGAATGGAATGTCACGAACAAGTTTTATTATGAAGAACATTTCAAAATGTTAATTTAAACTTGAAAATGCTTCTAAAAGACCGTCTCACAGCCCTGCAACGATATTAGGATCAAAATACCAATTCTTCTCTGCCTGATATCTGCAAGATTGCGGTCTGTGACGCCTCGCTATATAAATACTCTATGTACCTCCTACACATTTTCACTCTCCCTTCGTCCCCACTTTATTTTTCTGTTTAGTTTAGCGAGCTTTCATCTAATGATGAAAAAACGTGATTAAATGTTTATACTATATTGTATTATTTGTATTAATAACGAGTGTGTGCCCCGCCTAGTAATTTAAAGTCTACCCTTTTCCTATTTCTCTTTTTTTCTTTTTGAGAATTCATGCATTACTGAGTAACCAAAAAACGTGATAAAATTTGGAGTTTTTCTTATTCTTTGCTTTCAATAATTATACAGCTTTCAATATTTGTATATTCAACAATCTGTCCATTCGACATTTTGTCCGTCGAGATTTTGTCCGACGACATTTTCTCCTTCGATCCATAGTCCACACAGCATCCAAATTTACAAACTTATCCACACAGAAACTTTGTTGATGTTCTCGTTGATTTCCAATTCTTAGTTTTAAGTCAATAAATAAAATTATAAAATAAAAAAAATTGCTTCCTTAATCTTGTGTCTAAAGTTCGGAAAAATCCATTAGGATGCTTTAATCCAAATCTCAATGTTTATACGTCTCGACGAGTTATCCAACTTCTCTCCACATTATGAATAGGTGAATCGTGTTCAGTTCCTTGTGTTTGAAGTAAACTAGAAGTACTGAAAATATGGTATCACTCTCAGTAATATAAATCAACGCTTAGCTGACCAATTATAAGCTAAGTATGTGAGAAATTTATTTCAAATCCCAATTTATTTTCTTAGATTATTTTTTAGACTTGGCGATTCTAAATGTCTGGATTTTTCTCCCTAAAATTAAGATTTAGTCTAACTGACTAAAGTTTTCTCACATTCTCCAAGTTTTTATTTCAATCAAATTAACTCTTATACAAAAGCTAGGAAAATAGAAGCAACATTACCGCCAGGGGACCATGTTGGTTGCAGAACCGAAGAATATTTCGAAGATATTTCCCTTCCCCCTCCATCATAGCATCCGTTAATCTCTTGGTTGGTGTCTCATGATAAGTTCTTCTTTCATTCCTGCCTAACAGTTGCAACTCGGGAAGAATCGACTACCATTCGGGATTCTCATCCCTCGTTCTTAATTATTTCTCCCTCTGATGATCTTTAATTGACTCGTTTAATGATGCTACAAGAAGCGTATCTGGATCTCTCCATTGTGTTGGCTACTGTGGAAAGAAAAGGATTTTTGCATCGGTTAGAGATCAAGTGAATTTGGACGGTTCTGCTTCTGTAGGAGATTAAAATAATAATAGTAATAAAGACGAAATGTAGAAAAATTACAAAGGGGAATATGTACCAAATGACAACCAACTTGTATACGTGACGAGACCACAGCCCGTTTAATAAAATGACAAACACTAAGACAAGATATATGTAACCGCTGGTAGAGGAACCAAATGCCCGTTAACCGCGTGGTGGCAAGACCTGAATTATCTCTTGTGGTGGAAATATATATCCTCAAGGCAAGCCGCTTCCAAAAGTGTACGGAGGAAGGATGCGACTACTGTAAAGGATGATATATATCCCGAGTCTTCTGTTTCACTGTACCATTTAAATTCCCACAAGGCTCTTATCATGAATCCCATAACAAGAATGGTGATGTTATTCAAAATGTATTCAATTTATTCAATTATGGCTTTAAAATAGTTTTCTTTGACAAAAAGGAAGCTATTTTTCATATTATGACAAAGTGATCTGAGATTATTTCAAATACAAAGAATGATCACTATATGAGGCAGATAAGTGTTGAGTTGGTGAAAAAAGAAGAATAAAGATGTTTTCTGTTAGTTTGGTTCGTTCTTCGACCTTTTTGATAAATTTTATATGTTTTGAAGATATCAGTTATCTAAAACATCATGAATCCAGTGCCCTGGGGAATATGAGATGCTAAGCAACGTTAAACAAGGCATCTCATATAAACAGTCATTTTTATACTCTAATTTATTCAATGACAGGAGATAACAAAGTTCCTATTTACAGTGTGTTTCTAACAAATTAATATCATTTGAGATGTAAATATCCCAGAGAGTACATAGTCTAGGCAAATGAAGTGAATAGGCTTAATCTTAAGTAATATAAGATTTTTCCTCAAAATATAAATGAAAAAATCACAGTTATGTGATTTCCACGAACGATTTTAAATATTTCAATATGCCCGTGTGCCGTGAGACACGGCGTGCCAAACACGCTGGAGGTCGTTCAATTCCTTTTGCTTTGAACATACAGCCTTCCTCTTTTAACTTTTCGTGCCATGTCAAAAACTACATTGCTGCTGTTGCAGCATGATGTATAGTTCTGGTCCCCTGCATTCGAACATACTCTAACACACTAAACCCCTTTTCTCTTCCACTGAATGGCATTTCTGTACAAGAAAAAAAATAAGAAACATTAGACTTATTATGACGTGTTTCCACATATGTGGTTAAAATTTGAGGGCAATTGACTGAGAATGGGCAAAGTTATTAGGCTGCGAAATGATATCAAATTTTTGAAACACCCTGTCTGTATTGCACCGGGGAAGAGGATTTTATGCCGATCATAAGCAACCATACTCTAGCTTTTATGTGGGATTGCGTGCTCGCCCCGTCCATCGAAATAAGATACTCCTTAATTATTGTGTACGCTGGTTTTAGACAGTTGCTGCTATACGACTCAAAGCACCTCATGTTTTGTCATAGCTCTCGTATTATCAATTCCCCCAACTTTACCAACCTGCTTTCGAATCTTTCGAAAAACCATGAGTGGAGATTTCCCTATCTGATCTCAACTAATTAAATATATTAATAAATAATCCAGGAATTTGACCTTAATCTCATCAATACCCTTTTAACGACATAATTTTATTCCCCTCCACCTCTCCCTGAGCATATTAATGATAGAGTGGGGAGGCTCCCGATCAGTCATTCCTGCGCTTCCCCTTTTGGGGCGAAGCGATGGATGAAATCAAAGGCGATGCACATCGGTCAAATGGCTTAGCACCAACTTGTGACTCGTGGCAAGAGCAAGGGAAAGCTAATATGGAGAAGAAACAAATTATGCTGGTCACTAGTAGGAAATGTTAGGTACATCTTCAGAAGCAACATGACTATAGGATTAAGATGCCTTATGTTTAAACACAGAAACCTAACAGTTCTAACTTAAGGAAGTGAGAAAAACACACAAAAACGTAAAAAACCGAGAGGAACAAAGTCTATACAATTTAGCAATAACGCAGATGAAAGATACATTAATAGAAATAAAATATGTCATGTGATAGTGGACAAGACGTAGTGCTAGAAGAAATAATCAAAGATGAACGAAAGTAATTTTAAACTGAAAAAGTATATACATAAAGAGAACCGGAAGACGAGCTTGTAGAACGTGGAAAAAATGAAATTCACGTTCTATGGTAGATCTTTGTGCACCAGTGTAATGAAACGGGCAGATAATTATGTAGATAGATTCAGCAAAGTACCTTCCTCTGTCTCTGAACCCACCTGGGAGCTGATGGTAGAGAGATGGGTGCTCACACTGGCCTTAACATCCATTATGACTTTCTCTAATTGAACCAATTTCTTTTTGTTTCTTGCCAAAGAATCATTGGGAAATACCATCGTTGGTTAAATCTCGAACATTAGAAATAATAATAACATAGTTTAGTATTACACTGCATAAAGAAATTATAAAAATCAAGAAAGAGAATTAATTTTCTCTCTGAAACGCGTAACCCCTAAGTTTGTCCTCGAAGTCAATTTCATCGGCCAAAAACCAGAGTACACTCCACTAAACTCCCATCTCCCACTCCATGACGACACCGGAGGGAGAGAGAATCTTCATGATCTTCACAAACACCATCATGGCATTAAAGGTAGATTTACCCTTGGGTTCTATCAACATGTTCCACTCCATCAAAATCCTATAAAGTGCTAAATCTTCAGGCTGGATTCCCATTTCTGATTCCATCCCGATCCTGAAGGGAGATAGAAACTTCGAGTTATGTTCCCATTTCCCCTTCTATCTTCTCCATCAAAACCTTAAAAAAGATAAAATCTTCGGGTTGTATTCCTTTCTCTCAAGCATTCATGGCCCTGAAGTTGTTGGAGTATTCGTGATCTATTCTCTTCCCCCACTCCATTTTGCACATGAAGGTAGATATAATCTTCATGCTGTATTCCTATCTAACATTCCCTTATCCTTCTAAATTGAGATTAAAAGAGGGCTGTGTTTCCATAAATCCCCTAAAGAGAGATATCTTCAGGCTGTATTCTCATCTCCCACTCCCTCATTTTCCTAAATGGAGATAGATTATTTTGTTGTGTTCCTAGTTGCACTCCTTCATGCTCCTGAATCGAGATAGAATCTTCGTATGCATTTGCATCTCCCACTTTATCACGTCCCTGGAGGGAGTTAGAAGCTTCGCGTTGTATTCCCGAGGTTAAACACTATACCATGCGTCTGTGGGAGCCATGAACCAAGACGCATAGCCAGTTTTATCTATCCTTTTTCTTCTGATTTTCAATTCCTTCCTCACTCTGGCACTAGTTATGTTAGTTCCTGACTTCTTGCAGCCACGGTTGCCTTTTCCATTAAGGAGCAAGGATGAGATAAGAAAAGTAAATATCCCATATGAGATTCATCTCCAAATGAAGGAATCCCTGAGTAAATCCACTAATGTTGCTATTAACGTGAAACCCATTTTTCTCGACGAAGCGTTATTGCATTATTGACTGGTTTATCTCGCCCCCGTCAATTTAGATAACATATATGACAAAATCTAAATTAAGTAGAGGAAATTTAGATTCCTGGTGCTTTTATTTATTCTTAAAGTATCTTCCATAATGTGGATTCCTAGAGACTTAGAGAGGTTTATACATAAGAAAAAGGGACACTTCGGTTAAGTTTCAGCCAAGAGGATTGGAAAATATGAGCTAGGAAAATTGACAGTGGGAAAACTGGATGTGAGGAGATTGGCAGTGAGAAAAACTCACAGTGACAAAATTGGCATTTGGAAAATTTTTCAGTGAGACAAATTGCCAGTTAGTATGTAGTGTGCAATGACTGCACACACACACAAATAAAGAAAGAAAGAGAGAGAGAGAGAGAAGGACAAATATACATTTTGCCAGGTCGAAGTGTCAAAGATAAAATGGTAGGAGCAATAAAAGAAGGTTGTTTCGAGACAGTTTGTGAACCAGCGAAATCTGATTAGAATATCTGGATAGAGACCCGACTACCATTAAAGCTATTGTCACTTCCTCTTCTTCTATAAGATTTCGGCCTAGCGCCAGGCTTGAAATGACGTCAATTGAAGAAATTAGACCTGTGATAGTGAAATCTATGATTATTGTGAGTGAAATGAGAATATAAGGAATGCATATAAAATTTTATATATAAAATGTAGCTGTATGAATATCATATAGCCATATAAGACTGGTACATTAATTCATAAATATATTATTAGTCCTTAATATTCAGAATTAAATAGTAAAATATTGACTTTCAGTATTGTTATGAATATATACATTATCAAGCTTTATTTCCTACATTTTTGACAGGCCTGCATGCTATTTTTGAGATTATGATGTAGGGGTAGTGCTACTATAACGAAATACATCGTTATAGCAATTCATCCAATAACTACATATAATCCATCAATAGTTGTGCTAATTATTCCTGAAATTTTTTTATTCAATAATATCTTCATGTAAACGATGGCGTGCTTTTAGTATATATGTATGTGGATTCTCATGAAATTATTGCAATAAATTAACCTCTGGTGTTTGTCTATGTCTTCCTTTATTTAACTTCGTTATATAGCCTATGTAGTGATTAATGATCCAAATGCTTTGGTATTCAGTCGTTATAAGAGCTTAAATTGTACTACTAATACTATAATTGTAGACATCATTTGTAACTCAGAACTCACCTTTAATTAATCTCACAAAAGCTGATTGCTCCATGGTTGATAGAAATGCTCACCTTCTATGATAAAATCTGCAATCAGCTTATCAACAACGTATTGTTTCTCCTTCTTAGTATTCCCCGCAAAATACTCCGGTAATTTCTTTACATTAACACCGCTGAATGAAGGACTATCGTCTAAATACCTACTGAACATTTTTTTAAATTTTATCTGTGAGCTGTCACGTAGTTATCCGTTTTTTGCACCAAAGCAGGATGCTTTCTCTGTTGATAAATGTACATGGTCAGATAATTGAAGGATATTTGTTTCACGTTGTCATAATTCACGTTAAATTCAATCAGCATATAGTATAAATAAAGCTGTTGCAAAAGGAAGCAGGAAGGTTCGGGCATGGTACACCTACGCTACTTAACATTATCGTTAGCTACTACCAATTTTGCCATTTTTTTAAATAAGAAATAGTAAAAATTGTCAATTCAATTAAGAATCATATAATTAGCTTTAATAAATTCTTATCTTCAAATGAATGCGTAGAGTAGCATTGCTTGCCGCAGAGATTTCGCCACTGCATGATGTCCATACACACTTCGCTTTTTTCCGTCGGAAGATTTCACTTTAAATAATTTACCACCTAGTAAAAGATGACTATAATTACATGATCCGTTAACTTCCTCGTATTATTATTGTCTAATCACTCCATTTTACACTCTTTCGAAGAAACTGAAGTTGCCATGCAGAAGTTGAAATAACGCTGAACGCTCTCATCATATGTACAACCAAAATACATTAACTGAGTTTGATCTGATGCAAGCAATCTTCCCTCCTGGCTCTCGCAGTTAACCGTTTGTGTCACAGGTTGCGACAAGCTAAAACATAGATTATACGTTCTTAACAGCTATATAAACCTATTATCAGTGAAGTGATTTAAAAAAGTATTTAAATACATTGTATTTAAATACTTTAAAAAGTATTTAGATACATTGTATTTAACTACTCTAAAAAGTATTTAAATACATTGTAATTAAATACTTTAAAAAGTATTTAAATACTGTTTTTAAATACAGAATTTCAAATGTTTCTAGAAATACAATTTTAAATACATAAATGTATTTAAATACATAAATGTTTAATAAAAAAGAAAAAGATCGCTGACCTAAAGACGAATAAGTCCCCTGGACCGGACTGGTTTCTATCCAAGGTATCGAAGGAAGTGTGCGATGAAGTATCACGACATATGTACGCTATCTTTAACATGTCAATCCGGAACGGAAGCGTTCCTAGAGACTGGCGTGAGGCGGAGGTGACTCCGATATTCAAGAAAGGAGACGCCAGCCATCCGTCAAACTACCGACCTATCAATCTGACTTCGATAGTCGGTAAACTCATGGAAAGCATGATAGTGGACAAGATAACGTCTTATTTAGAGTCAAACCTGATACTGAAGAGTTCCCAGCACGGCTTCCGAAGGCAACGGTCATGCCTGACGAACCTTGTGGAATTCTTCCACTTCCTGTTCAGTGAGCATGATCGAGATAAAGCGGTGGATGTTGTGTACCTTGACTTCCAAAAGGCCTTTGATAAGGTACCACACCACCTGCTTCTCCGGAAAGTGCGTGCACAGGGCATAGACGGCAACGTAGCAGGTTGGATAGAGAGCTGGCTAAGTGACAGACGGCAACGAGTAGTGGTGAATGGACAGGCCTCTGAATGGGCGCCCGTATCTAGCGGTGTCCCTTAAGGTTCCGTCCTGGGACCACTACTGTTTATTATCTATGTCAACGACATGGACGGAGACATGGTTGCCAAAATCTCCAAATTTGCCGACGACACCAAGCTTGGTATCAATGAGGCAAAGGAGGGAAATACTGCCCGCCTCCAAGAGGACCTTCAAAGGATTGGGGAGTGGTCGGACACGTGGCAAATGCCTTTCAACGTGGATAAATGCAAACTAATGCATATCGGCCACCGAAACCCCAAATCTCAGTACATCCTTAAGGGCACTACTCTTGAATCGAGTGACACTGAGAAGGACTTGGATGTTACTATCACTAGCAACCTCAAGTTTTTGAAACAGTGCATCGGGGCAGAGAAGAAAGCCCAAAGGATGTTATGCTACATAAAGCGCCAGTTTGGATACCGTAACAAGGAGATAGTACTTTGTCTGTACAACTCCCTCGTTCGGCCTCACCTGGAGTATGCCGTACAATTTTAGGGTCCTTCGTTTCGAAAGGACATTGCAAGGTTAGAACGCGTACAAGCTAGGGCAACCAAACTGATTCCCTCTATCCGACATAAAAGTTATGAGGATAGACTAAGGGAATTAGATCTGTTCTCGCTGGAAACCCGTAGACTGCGTGGTCAGCTCATCGAAGTCTTCAAAATATTTCGAGGGTTCGACAATGTTGACTACCGGGATATTTTCACACTGAGTGAGAACAGAACGCGCAATCACGGCTTCCAACTTGAACTGAAGCGTTACAACCGCAATCTGTGTGGAAATTTTTCACTTACAGTATCTGCGGTAAGTGGAACGCACTTCCAGTGGAAGTTGTCAACAGGGAATCTGTTGACCACTTCAAGTCAAGACTAGAAAAAGTCTTGAAAAGTGGCCGTTTAGGGACGCAAAACAATTGAGCAGTAATGTGCCTGCTCGATTGCTAGTCCAAAGGTACCCTCTTTGAATGGACCGTAAGGTCTCCTAGGGTACTTCCTTTCCTTGTTACTCCTTGTAACTCTCTTACTTTCTCTTTCACTCTAAGTCTTAATCTCACTTACTATCTCTCTTTTACTTTCTGTGTTTTTCTCTATTAAAACTCTCTGTCTTACTTTCTCTTTCATGCTGTCTACTTTACTCTCTCTCTATCTGTTACACTCTACAACACACTAGCTCTCTTAATCTCTCTTCCATACGCTCTCTCTTTCGTATGCTCTCGCTCTCTCTATCACATACTATCTCTCCCTCATATCCTCTCTCTATCCTTATATCTACTAATCGCTCACTCTCTCTCTATTAGTCTTTCTTCCTCTCTCTCTAAATCTCTCCCCTTACTCTCTCTCACTCTCTTTTACCTTCCTTCTTAATTACACAATATCTTTTAATCTTTCTGTTAACTCGTTCTATCTTACTTTCTTACTCGCTATCTCTCTCTCTCTTTCTCTCTTTCTCCATCGCTCTTACACTCTCTATTAGTCACTGTCTTTTACTTTCTCTCTTAGTCTCACTCTTACTCTCTATCTTCCTATCTCACTCTCTGATACTCTCTCTGAATTTCTCTCTCCTACTCTCTTTTTTTCTCTCACTCTTACTCTCTCTATCTCTCTTTTTCTCCCTTTCTTCTATCTAATCCTTCTCCTATCTTACCAAATCTTTGTCACTGATAATATTCTCCTCCTCTTCCTGATTTGATCGTTCCTTTTCTCAGACTCTCCAAGTGTTTCCTCCGTCAGCCTAGAGGTCACAAGGAGTCAGAAGGAATAGTAGTACCTCAAAGAACATTGCTGACTATAGCGATTAAGTACTATTTTGGGAAAGTCCTAACCTGTAGCAAGAGAAGTAACAAGGGAGTAACAAGATAAGAAAGTACCCAAGGAGACCTTACGGTCCATTCCAAGAGGATACCTCCGGACTATCAATCGAGCAGGCACATGACTGCTCAATTGTTTTGCGTCCCTAAACGGCCACTTTTCAAGACTTTGTCTAGTCTTGACTTGAACTAGTCAACAGATTCACTGTCGACAACTTCCACTGGAAGTGCGTTCCACTTACTACAGATACTGTAAGTGAAAAAATTTCCACACAGATTGCGGTTGTAAAGCTTCAGTTCAAGTTGAACACTCTCCCCTCTCACCTCTCCCACCAGCTTTTGTAGGTACAGAAAGCGGAAATGAAACTTGATTGTGATGCGAAAAAGAAAACAAACAAGAAATTTTAATAGAATAGCTTAAACCTATTTAACTTACTTTTATAATCTTTTTAACTCTACCTTCTATACATATTCATGCATTAAATCATCCAGTCTAGATTTGAACTGCTTGACAGAAAAACTATTCACCACCTCACCCGGAAAATTGTTCCATGTAGCGCAGATCTTATACGAGATGTCCACACCCAGAATGCCGTGAAAAAATTCAAGGAGATTTGTGAGATACGATCAATTCCTGCGAAACCCGTGTTGGGAATCCAGGGTAAAGCTGTTTGTTTCTTGGTGGTTTACTCTGTTTTCTGCTATTATACTCTCTAACATTTTACCCACAACGGAGGTCAAACTTATAGGCCGATAGTTACCTGGGTTTTCGAACTATCTCTTCTTAAATTTGGGAGTCATGTTAGCTGTCCTCCAATCCTCTGGTGCCTCTCCCGTTTCTCTGTCTGGTCTGAACCCTCCCAGGAGACCTCCGCCTGCACCCTGTGGTTGGTGAATTCCATATTCCCCAACCGCTTCTTTTTCTAGGTGCACATACGAACAATACTCAATTTCAGATCAATAAATTTCATTTTTTACTATAAAAAAATTTATTAAATTTATATATATATATATATATATATATATATATATATATATATATATATATATATATATATATATATAAATCATGGACATGCCGTGAGTAAATTCAAGGTAGGCAGAAACTGTGAAGCTGCTGTAATTAATTTTAACAATTCCTACTTTTCGCCGACAATTTATTTTATAAACGGGCTCTTCATAAAATGAATTGCCGCAATAAAAATTGCTGCTGACATCTTCTTAGGACTAAAAAATATACACTAAAGCACAATTCTAAAGGTACAAAAAAAACATTGATAGTTTTATCTGTGAAGAGGAAAAGATAAAGCTTAAGAATTTCTAAAATTAGAGTTTAGATTTATAGTAAAACCAGGCAATGGTTTTGATATTAAGATTAAAATTTAAAATCTAAAAAAAATCAGCCATGGTTAAATTTTTATAAATATTCTGAACTTAGCTAATTATAACAATTTTAAAAAGAAACTCTAAATTAAATCTCCCCCCCCCCTTTCAAAATATCACGTTGCTAAGATATAGTTATAGAAGAAGATATATAAAATTAAATTTTCTGAACTTCACCATTTGTAATTCTTTGGGTTTAAAAATATTCACAAAATTTCGATTCTTATATTTATTTCCAAACTTCACCATTTTGTTTTTTTGATATTATATAAGAATTATTACAAATAACTTTGATAATAAAACATAAGTCATAACCAAACTAAGATGAAATTATTATTCAAATACTTTAAAAAATCCCATTCTTAAATTATAGAGTTAGTGAAGACAGTTGTTTTTATTTTAAATTTAAATTCGTTAGTAACTGCAAAAAAATACTTAAATTCCTAAGTAGTATTACGAGTTTATTATTTATATTAAACTATATAAAAAAAATATTAAACGATATACTAAGCACTATTAACTTTCAAATGTAACCTTTTTATTTAGATAAGTAGGAGGGCAACCGACGACAAATCACTATCGGCTTTGGAGTGACATGATCAATAAACCATAAGAGCTTCATTCAACCAATAAATGCACAACTAAGGAAGTTAATTTTATCTTGAAGGAAGCAAGGGCTGCAAATGCGATAAGCTCTTTAGATTTGTGATAGGAAGATTTTTTTTTACTGATTCTTCATAAAGAAGAAATCTATTTAGTACTTTGTATTTGTTTATTTGCGGTATACTAAATGTACACATTATCCATTTGTTGTTTCTCATATGTTTTGTTTCGAGGAACGCCAGCCAGTTTTCTGATTTACTCTCAACCTTAACTTTAATAGTGGGATGGAAGATGTTGTGATTTAGAAAGAAGCTATCGAAGTTTTTAAGATAAATATAGGGACAGCAAGTAACTACATCATCAACATATCTAAACCAAACCATAGAAAATGATGTAAATTGATGTATTATTTTTTTTTAGTAATTTTTCATGACTAAATTGAAAAGAATCAGTGAAAGGGCTTTGCCCATGCTAAACCCATACAATTCGCCTTAATAGCTAGCTCTAAGGGTGAAAACAGAAAGGTACAGGGTTAATAATACTTGTATACTGGAAGGGCAAATTAGCATTTATTTTAGGGGCGTGGGCCAAAAGGACATTAAGAGATCCATCCACTGGAACTTTGGTGAATAAGCTATTAACATCGAAACTCACCATTTTGTTGTTGGTCAAATCTAAGTTCTTGACCTTTTCAACGAAATATCCTGAATTGATTAAATGAAATATGGATATTTGCCAACGAAACTTGATATTAATCTCGATAACCGCTTGGAAAGATAGCGAGAATGGCACACAACCACTGTTAATATAGGTTATAAGGGTTGTTTCAATTAATTAGGGAGTTTGGTTAATAGAGGTGATTTTTCATCCCATTCCTGGGTAGCCACTAAGGGTTCTTGGATACCGATTCGATTCTTCGGTGTGTGAGCCTCTGATTCTAGGTGGTAGAGTTATCTTCTTTCTTGACTGCAGGATGGGTATAGGTGATCAGTGATTCTTTAAGCGCAGAGAAATCTTCTGAGCTGAATTCATCATTCTTTATTCGGCGACAACTTGGAAAATTTTCAGATGTTACTATCTACATCATGAGTCACTTTCCAGTTACCATTTTATATCAATGGACCGAACACCACATGGTAAAAATAATTATAATTTGAATTAATTTTTTGTGCATTAAATATGAGTTTCAAATAATATTAAATATGTACATTGTAATTAAATTTATTTTTCTCATTACTTTACATTTTAGAATCTGAAATCATTTTAACAAACAAAGAAACAAACAATTTATTGGCACTTACTAGGAGCCATAAGAGCTTATACATGGTAGACCCTATTAAGAAGAAAGCTAAATTAGGGGGAAGCCCTCTAGTAATTGCAAGCTATTTTAACTTTATTTTATTTTAAGTATTGATCAAATTTTGTCTTCCTAATTTCTGTGTTTAGAGCGCTAACTCCTTCTTATGGTAGATTGTTCCAGACATGAACGATGCGGCTGCTGAGGACAAATTTTCCCATTGATGTTTGGAATTTCCACTTCTTCATCTTCTTGTCGTGCCCTCGCATCGCTGACACGCCTGTCAAATTACAAAGATTTTCTGCAGTATCGGGTATATTTATCAATAATATATATGTTTCTATTTTTCACCCCTTTTCCTTCTATGTTCGAGGAAAAGAGATTGAGTTTTTTAAGCCTATCATTATAGGTAAGATGTTTAATTCTCCTTATCATTTTCGTATAGCGACGCTAAACTTGTTCTATTATAATTACATATCTAGTTAATCGTGGAGACCAAAGGGAAGCAGCATAATCTAATATACGAGGGGCGGTCAATAAGTTTTGCGAATCGGAAGGGCAAAACAGAGGAAGGGGGATAGCTGTTTGTGGGGGTGTTAGGACAAGTTATGACAAGTCAGGCCCTGCAGCCGCACGCTCCTGCCTCGTCTAATTAAGAAGCAGTAGCTGATCTCAGATCGTCAGTCATAAATTTTTCAACAATGGAGAAGGTTGAGCACCGCGCAGTGATCAAATTTTTGACCAAGGAAGGCAAGAAAGCAAAAGAGATCCATGAACACATGGTTGCAGTGTACTCCGACACCGTCCCTTACTATACAACGATTGCTCACTGGAATAGAGAATTCCGCCATGGTCGTAAGTGCCTTGAAGATGAGCCACACACAGGACGCCCGTCAGACGTGACCAACGAGGACAATGTGGCCCGTGTGGAGAGGATGATCCTCAAAAATCAATGGGTGAAGGTCGAAGAAATCGAACAAGAACTTGGAATATCACATGGAAGTGTTATCAACATCATCCACGACAATTTGGCCATGATCAAGGTCTCTGCCCTTTGGATTCCTAGAAACCTCACGCCACATGATCGGCTTTAACATCGTTAAAGTCCACAAGGCCTAGAGTTGCACAAGCTGCCCTGCGCGAGTGCGGATTCAAGGAGCTCAACCATCCCCCCTACATTCCAGATCTGGCCCCTAGCGACTACTTTTTATTCCACCAGCTCAAGGCTGCACTGCGTGGACGCCGGTTTGTGGACGATGAAGATGTCCAGCTCGGCGTCCAGTAGTGGATTGAACAGCAGTCGGGAGATTTCTGGTTGTCTGGAATTCTAAGCCTCAGGAACAAGTAGCGCAAGTGCATTGAAGTCTAGGTTAGTTATATTAAAAAATAATAAAACACTTTTCCTCATATCTCGTCTCCTCATATCCCAATTGCAAAACTTATTGACTGCCTATCGTAATTCTGACTAATGACGTGTATAGTTTTAACATCGTCCCTGAATTACGCGTTAAGACGGAGTGCCTGATAAATGCTGCAACTCTTGTTGCTTTATTTCTAATTGCAACGCATTGACTGGATAAATTTAATATATTATCTATTTTAACTCCTAGATCGACCTGTTCTTTTAATCCTATAATCTCGGTGTCTTGGAGATAATATTTAAATTTAAGATTATTTTTTCTGAAGTGCAAAACCACGCATCTGGAAGCATTAAACTTGATGTCAGATTCGTTGCACAATTTATTTAACATATTTAGGCAGTTTTCTAAACAGCTTGATTCTTCCTTATCCTTTATTATCTGCCCAAGTTTAGTATCATCCGCGAATAAATTTACAGTGCAATTCATTCCAGAACCTACGGTGTTTACGAAAATTATTAAGAGTAGAGTTCCAAAACGGAACCTTGAGGAACTCCACTAGTTATCGGCAGCCAAACATCTAATAAGGTCGTTTCTTTTAGTATTTCTTTAATAAAATAGGTTCCTTATTAGAGAGTCTAATACTCTTAGATATGAATAAAGGTTTTTGGAATTTAATTTAATTAAAGTTATATTAATGTAAACAGAAATAAAACAGAGCCAAATTATTAATTATTTTTCTATATGATTAAAAATATATAGAAGATAAGATGTGAAATTTCACTAATTAATATGGTTACATCTGGGAAACATCCATTCTAAGTTGCCAAATGTCACCACATTTTTTATTTAGTGCTCAAGGTACAAATTCCTTTATCAAATCATACATTTATTTGATTTAAATTGAATATATAGTCTATTGCATTGTGATTATTACCTACACTCGTATACACATATTTTTGTAATTATTCAACCCAAACTATTATATTCAGGTCTTTTTGTTTTTTTACAAACGGTACTTAAGTTCCAGGAGTTAACGGAAAATATAATTTAGTTAGCAACAAAATAGGGAACTGCCTACGAAAATGATAATAACTTGGACAAGTATTACCTAGGCCGTTTATTCTTTTACGTGAGGGAAAATATCGATTATAATGTTGACAGTATTTATATATATTAAATCTGCTAATTACTTTTCGGGCCGAACGTTCATATTCAGGAGAGCGATGGTCTTTATTTCATAGATCATTGCTCCTAACACCAAGCACGAGCTTTCCTCATTTTTTAAATGCGTTTAGCAGTATTTATAGGCGCTCTTTATTGCTTTTTTAGTTTTCCAGGTTTAATAATCTTACTCACAACGCTTGCACAAATTGCACCAGCATAGAGAATAACAAAAACTTCCTGAAATATAACCACTCTCCTTATAGACTCTTCCAAAAGAGATGGACTACGACTTTGGAGAAAAGTGCTCGTTTTACACCAATATTATCCATTCGGACTCCAGTAAGTCAAATATTGCAAAGAGCGCATGACCACATATAGGAGTAAATCTTTCAATGAATGTCTATGGAAAATTCTCAAAAGAGAGACCGAATTAATCAAAATTTTCAAGAGAATCAATTCTTTTTTGCCCAATTTATACGATTATTCTTAGACACACAGTCATCTAGAAATTATTAATTAAGTTGGTCTTCGCTCTGAGAATTTCTCGGAGGAAATAATTGAAAGATTTCTTTGGGGGTGGGGGCAGGGTAGTTGTTTTTCATGTCTCGTGATCACTAAGGAGATCTTCGATTTTTTGTGATTACTGTTAAATATTTAAAATGATCATTTTGTTAGTTTTGTGCGATTTAATTATAATAATGTTTTTGTTTTTTTGAAGACTCGTAATTGCATTTTTTCATTAGTTCACTCTATGTTAGTATTAACAACACTACTTGTTATGGTTAGGGGCACTAAATTATCAATATCATAATGTTAGTCATATTAATGTGAAAATGATAAAGTGTAGGCGAAAATGATTTATTTTAGCGATATTAAGATGATGACAATTTTTTTTTTTAAATATCTGGGAACTGGAAGCTTTAGACCAAGCACTAGATACAAACTACTTATTAAGTTTCCCTTCTAGCCCTGAGCCTTCACTTTGAAAGGAAGAGCCTATGAAGTACTTCGGCACAACGGTTGATTGTAGGCCCCTTAAGGTATCGCGTTGATAATGTGTAACCGAAAATAATTCATTTTATCGAAATTAAGATGATGATAAATTTAAAAAGAAATATCTAGGGAATGGAAGCTTTAGAGCAAGCAATAAATGCAAACTACATATTAAGTTTCCCTTCTAGCCTTGAACCTTCAATTTGAAAGGAAGAAGTCCGGTAGTACTTGGGAGCAACGGTTGATTGTAGGCCGCTTAAGGTATCGCGTTGAAATAAAAATATTGTCCCTTAGCAAAACAAGTAGTGATGTTAATATTAACATAATGAATGAATTTCAAAGTGCAGTATTATTTGGTTTATTAACTAATAGTTCTTATGACAATCAATTAGATATTCTTGAAAGAATTAAATGTATTTAAAACCCACAGACAAAGAAGCTAAAACATTATTATAACTATATCGGACAAAACCAAGCTAGTACTCATTTTAGATATTGACCAGTATTCGCAAATAATCCAAGATTTTCTTAATGATCACGAAACATGAACAACTTAAAACTGACTGCATAAAAAATAAGACCAAATCTTTTAATGATTCTCCACGGAAAATCCCCAAAAGTAAGATCGACTTAATCAAAATACTCATGAGGATTAATCCTTATTTGCCCTATTTATACGGTCTTCCTAAAACACGCAAATAGGGAATGCGCTAAGACTTATAATATCATCGGTTGGATACTATTCTTGCCATCTATTGAAGTAGTTAGCGATTCTTTTCAAGTTTAGTTGGGAAGATATCCAAATCTCATTTGGTCCAGTCGGGAAATTTCATTGAAAAGGTAATGTAACGGAAAAGGGGACGCCAAAAAGAATTCCTCCTTTCTTTTGTTTCTTGATTTCCTTCCCTCCATATGTCTTCTAACTATAACTCCACGTGGAGTAAAGAGCTCTGTATCCAAGGAGAAAAATAAAAGAAGAAAGAATTTGAATATCAGTTAAGCTGATCGCGAAAAGCTTCCACCTTTTGGATGAAATGCTACTCTCCGTAGTCGGGAAAAAGATAGCCTAAAGTTCCCTCATACATCGTTGAAGACGATAAAGACCGGTGTCGGGGGACAAAAAGCTAATCCTTCTCGGCGCCGGAAGCTTCCTTTCAGACGTTTGTGTCTTTCAGCGATTGAGCATCAAAAAAATGGCCGTCATATAAATACCCTGGGTTATTCAAATATCGGCAGATTCATTTTGAGATCTCGTCGCCTTCGGTTTAGATCGTGTATCTGTTTCCCGGAGTCCCTGGTATTTGCGTATACCATCGAGGTTGGATCTCACCAGGCAGATCCATCTGTTTTGTGAAGGCTTACTCTGTTCAGAGCAAACCCTCGAATCGTTTTGTCCCCATAGGACTGGCCAGGATTTTTCTTGTCTCATCAGAACCCTCCTTTAAGGATCTCCAGTTTGCCGTGTGATATTTCGCGCCGAGCCGTGTCAGAGTGTCGATTTTTGGAGGTTGCAATTCTCTGGAGTAGAGGGGCCTTCGTCCGTCTTCAAGGAGGATAGTGAACTCGTCTTCTGGTCCTCCTTCCCTAAATCCTGGCCACCACTAGGATATTCGGCCGTGAATCACGACCATTTTCCGTCTTCATTCCTCCACGCTGACTCGCTAAAAGAGTCCTCTCACCCGAGGACTTCCTTTAAGGTAAAACGATTGCATTTCCCGTTAATCGACCCGATTTCCGACATTTAAATATTCCTTCTGTATAAGTGATTCATAGTATCCCATTTAAAAGCTAATTAGCAAGTAATTAACGTTACCCGATTGTCAATTTTCTATAGTCTGTCAGTATTATCCTTATTTACATTTCTTATATTTCCCGTATGTATATATATGTTAACTATTGACTTATTAAAAATTAGATTTTTGGTTTTCACTCTTTAAATACGAGGGGCGGTCAATAAGTTTTGCAATTCGGATATAAGGAATAGAGATATAAGGAAAAGTGTTTTATTATTTTTCAATATAACTACCCTCAACTTTAATGCACTTGCACCACTTGTTCCTGAGGCTTTGAATTCCAGACAACCAGAAATCTCCCGACTGCTGTTCAATCCACTCCTGGACGCCGAGCTGGACATCTTCATCGTTCCCAAACCGGCGTCCACGCAGTGCAGCCTTGAGCTGGAAGAATAAAAAGTAGTCGCTAGGGGCCAGATCTGGACTGTATGGTGGATGGCTGAGCTCCTCGAATCCGCACTCGTGCAGTGCAGCTTGTGCAACTCTGGCCTTGTGGACTTTGACGACGTTGAAGTCGATTATGGGGCGTGAAGTTTCTAGGGACCCAAAGGACAGAGACCTTGGCCATGGCCAAATTGTCGTGGATGATGTTGTTAACACTTCATGTGATATTCCAAGTTCTCGCTCGATTTCTTCGACCTTCACCCGTCGATTTTTGAGGATCATCCTCTCCACACGGGCCACATTGCCCTCGTTGGTCACCTCTGACGGGAGTCCTGGATGGGGATCATCTTCAATGGACTCATGACCATTGCGGAACTCCCTATTCCAGCGAGCAATGGTTGCATAGGAAGGGGCGGTGTCGGTGTACACTGCAACCATGTGTTCATGGATCTCTTTTGCATTCTTGCCTTCCTTGGTCAAAAATTTGATCACTGCGCGGTGCTCAACCTTCTCCATTGTTAAAAAATTTATGACTGACGATCTGCGATCAGCTACTGCTTCTTACATAGACGGGGCAGGAGCGTGCGGATGCAGGTCCTGACTTTTCATAACTTGTCCTAACACCCTCACAAACAGCCATTCCCCTTCCTCTGTTTTGCTCGACTGATTCGCAAAACTTATTGACCGCCCCTCGTATATCCTTGAACTGCAACTTGGTAAACTCATTAAACGCGATCGGCCCTTAAATAAAATTGCACCTTTATACCTCGTAATCAACGGATTACTTTTACGAAGTGAACGTACTTGTTTGTAGCGAAGGACGCGTACGTACATTAGAAGATATATAAGTATGTAACTGTATATATACATATTCTCGTGGCTTTTATCTTTTTCCTCTCAACCAATAGATACATATATGTATATATAGACGTATTGTCTGGGGATTGACCTATTCCTCGACAGTTAAGAAGTAACGCTCTGTATGTTATCGAGAATTAAACTTAAAGCCCGTCGTGAAAAAAAGGATAGGGATCTTCAAAGAACCCTTCCTCTCCTCTTTATTTTCACCACTATTAAGTCTCCTTTTGATTTGTTTAACAGTTCTTGAAATGGCCTTATCAACTTAGAATTGACCAACAGTAAAAGGTGAGTTTCGATGTTAATAGTCCCAGTTGAATAAGCTCTTAATATCCTTTCGGTCCAACTACTTGAAATAGATATTAGTTTGCCGCTCTCGTGTGCGAAAATTATTACCTTTTACTTTTATGTATAACCTATAATGTTCGCACCTGCAGTGATCGATTTTTATTATCGATTCTACGGCCTTAACATGGGCATTTTTTTCTACCGATTCTCTACAATTTATTCATGGAAAATTTCGAAAAAGCACTAGTATATAAAATTACCCCCTTTTTTTTGGTTTGCTTGAGATAATTTTATAATGTATTGTCTTGCAGGCCGTATAATAATCTTTAAAACTTTGAGAGATTCCTACAAAATCTCAACAACTTGCATCTCATTATTAAATTTAAGGTCGAAAGGAAATCATAAAACTCGCTGTCGTTCCCCGATAGAAAATTGATAATCAACGGCTCGATAATACATTTTGTATACTGCAAACCCACAAATTCAAATTCTTATATACAATTATATTCATTTCATGATAAATCGGTTAAGAAATCCTTCTTCTAATTACAAAGTTTAAGAGCTTATTGCATTTGCGGCCCTTGCCTCCTTCAACACGAAGTTATCTTCTTTAGTTGTACGTTTATTTGTTTAATGTACCCCTTATGGTTTATTATATTATGTCAATCGAGTGCCAAACGGAATTATTTTTGCTCTAATAACACCTATAACTTATCCATTAAAAGATTTATTACATTACCTTTTGTCCCTCAACTTTCCAAATATTAGAACTTCTCCACAAATGCCAATATTAAAAAGGGCTTTAAATATAACCAGACTATAAAAAAGTATTTTTAAAGTACAAACCATCTAATCAACAGTCTGGAGTGCAGTAATTGTAATAAATCTTATTTGGGGGAAACTGCGAACTTTAGTAAAAACATAGAATCTATGCTTTTATTGAAGTTCCCAGATGTTTCACCATGCGGCCGGAATAAGGGAGTACCACACTGATGACCCTAGAAAATGATCAGGCGAACCGCACGCAATGGTAACTTTGGCAAGTGGCCACCGGTTGAGGTGCCGATGCCATAAATGCATATTGGAGTTATATAAGAAGAGAAAGTTAGCTTCTAGTTTGTCCAACCGCACAACTAATTGTAATCAAAGCATTGATTTTAATATTGCCAAACTAGTCTCTCTAAGTCTGGTCATTATTATTACAAAACACGTATAAATGAGTCAATATTGATTAAACAAATTCCAATTTAGAATATGTCTGAGGGTGATTTTACATTTAACAAGGTTATTAAAAATTCTCTCTGCAAAAATATGCTTCAATTATCGTCACAAATTTACTTGTTACTTAATATATACTTTCCTTTTTTCTCCGATTCCCTCCCTGTGATCCTTCACCTATCCCTTCCTATATATAAAACATGGGTATCAAGTCTTGCCATTGTAGAGCTGAAGATGGAGTAGATTCCGAAACTGATTCCCTAAAGTGTTTATATATATATATATATATATATATATATATATATATATATATATATATATATGTATATATATATATATATATATATATATATATATATATATACATATAGGTGTATTCATAGGATTAGTATCTCCATGTAGGTATATACCGTCTTGTACGACTTAAATTAAGATTCTCTTGTAATATAATTAATTAATGTATATGTCTGAATTTTGTAACGCTCAATGTCTAATTTTTTTGTATGTATATATATTTGTACCCATTAATTTACGAATAAATTATTTTGTCCCGTATGTACTAATTTTATATCATTTCATTGTTCCATGCCCCTTTTTTTCTTTGATTAAGTTGTATTAAAGGTTATTTTCCCCTGTAATCTAAAGATCAAAATAATAATATGTATTAAGGTAATACTAGTTAGCTGCAGGAAGGTACGGTTGGTACAAGAAAACGAGTTCCCCACAACGGAGCTCTATCGTTGTCCCTCCTCTCTTTTTTTTTCGAAGTGACAACTTCCCCCGGAATGGAGGGGTGTGATAGAACGAGTTGAGGCTGCGTTAATTTCAACTTCTATCACATATTATTTAAAACCACGATGTTGCCCACGTGCATCTTCGATTCGAAGCTTGGCGCCTTATCGCAGACACCGGATGTCAATGTTTAAACAAGGAGGTTATCGTCCCCCCCCCCCGTTCGCCCCATACGCCGACCTCGCCAAATTGAGTTAGGCTTATGGGCAGATAGGCATTGTTCTCCGGCTTGGCTGTGCGTTCCCTCGAAGCTCCCACTCCATTGTCCCCCACGCCAAGGAGATGTCCTGGCTATTTATATGGAAACTTTACCACTAAGATCAGATTAGAGATCCAGATTTTCGTCGCGAAACATCACCACGACCCTCTCTCCCTTTGTGCGCCAAAGGACCTCGACCTCGAGATTCACCATCACTTGTCCAGAAGGAGGACAATATCCCTTGAGTGCCAAAGGTTCGAGCCTTTCGTGACACCAAGTCCCCCAGGCTTTCCCCTCGTGTTCAGAGGAGAACAACTTAGAACAGCCATTGTTCTTTTGAGGCCTTCGCCAAGAAACGGTTCTCACCCTCCCCCCTTGTTGTTCAGAGGAGAACAACATTAGAACAGCCATTGTTCTTGAGCCCGTAGACAAGAGACGGTTCTCCCTCCCCCCTGTTGTTCAGAGGAGAACAACATTAGAACAGCCATTGTTCTTGAGCCCGTAGACAAGAGACGGTTCTCACCCCCCCCCCCTGTTGTTCAGAGGAGAACAACATTAGAACAGCCATTGTTCTTGAGCTCGTAGACAAGAGACGGTTCTCACCCCCCCCCTTTGTTCAGAAGAGAACAACGTAGAACAGCCATTGTTCTTCAAGCCGTTCGTCGAGAAACGGTTCTCATTCCCAAGACGCCACGTCAGGATCCTTTTATTCCCCCCACCCTTCGGTTGGAACTCACCAGCGGACCGAAAATTCCTTGAAGCCACCTTCCACTGCACCACTAGTGTAAAATTACGTAAGCCAAACGTCAACCTTTGAATACTTAACCCTTTTGTCCATTCTATCCTGTGCTTTAAATGGTTTATTGAACCATTCCATCTCTTTAACTCTATATTTGTTTTACCTTTTTAAATCCTTTAAATCCTCGGATTAGCCCGAGGTCCCACGACCCTTTCCATTCTCTGTTTATGTCAATATTTTCCGTCTTGTGTTTGTTGATAGTTATTATTAATAAAACTCTATTTTATTAATGATAGCAATATTATTATCCTTGAGCTCAGTTCCACTTCTTAAGCATATCGAAGATACATAATATCGGCCGCCAGACATTAACGCACTCTAAAGATTATTAAGGAAGTTCCCTCAACGAATAGTGATATATGGTATATATATATACATATATGTGTGTGTGTACTATTAAAGTCTACAGCTGTGGCAGCGTTATTAATTTTAACTTTTAACTTAAGAAGACTAACCTCGTTTACAAATAGTCGTGCAAAGTAGGTGACTGCGAACACCGCAATTCAAAGTCCATTGACGTAACCATACACAGGCCTGTCAAGGCGGCTGACAGCTCACCTTCAAGATTGCGTGATTAAAAAACACGCCCACTCTCATTGCACTACCCTAACCCGTGAAAAGCTGAATAAGGACACCTCCATCATCTTGAGACTCAAAAACCGCAGAAAATTGTGGATGGCCGAAGCCATCATTAGTCAAATGAAGAAAGCGGCAATTAAAGTGCAACTTCAGCTGGAAACCATACTCCCGACATGTCAGCGTCTCCGAGTTAACCGCTCTTAAAAGAAGCAGGTTTTCAAACTTTCAATTTCCTTTGCCTCCTTTGCCAGAAAACTATATCGGAGCGTCAAATAGCCAGGGAAATGGTGTGGAAGGAGAAATGGATAAAAATTGTCAGCCTCCTTTCCTCTCTACTCCGGAAGGAGGGGGGAAGGGAACCAAGCCCCCAGGCAGTAAAAAGATGGTTTAAAAAAATCCAAAAGTAAGAGAAAATAAGTAGCCCCTTCTGGGTAAGCTACGTCGCTCACAAGAAACAGGAGGAATCTCCAATCAACCCTGGGAGCGGATATATTTCTTCGAATAGAACTTCCTCGGTGATAATGGATAGTATTCCTTCGTAAACAAATGAGTTAAGCAAGCTAAGCACTGCCTCAGGGCTACTGATCACAAAGATACAAAGATAGGCCCACCAGAATCTCAGAACTATTAACAAAATGCTAAAGATATAAGAGCTTGACCATACAAGACATTTTGCTATTTAACTGCTTTCTTTCATACAACTAGTATTCAATTATAACCTGAAAATTTGTTTAAGCTTCAGAGCATAATAATAGTTACGTCATGTGTCTTAGATATTTTTTTGTTTTTTTTCTAGATTCTGGCAACGTGGCAGGGTTGCCAGATGTAATCGGATGACCGCAAAGTCAAATTTGCTTCCTTTTTCCTGTACAATTAAGCTATTTTTTCAGAATTCAAACACGGCGTTGAAATATCTAAATTAAAATAATAAAACTCTAATTTCTGTATATTATTGCTAAGAAATCCAAAACATCTTTAAAACTATTCATTCCAAAGCACCAAAAAGCTGAACTATTATTAAAATCAAAAGAGGAAAGAAAAAGATCGAACAAAAGGATGCATTTCTTCAATTGCAGTCAGGCTTATCAGGGTCTAACCCCAATTCGATTGAAAGTGAACGGTAGCGTATGGCGTATACAAGTATAGGCAAGCATAAATGTGAAATAAAATTGATTCTCCTGTCATATTAATTGTTGGGGTGTAATTTCTTTTTCTTTTCTTCTTAAATATGGGAAGCATTGCTTCCCTTGCTTCCATTGACTGCACGCCACTGACATATATAGGAAATGAATAACTCACAAAGTAGCATGTGAAGTTCGCAATGAATGCAATGTCCTGCAGGTAAAATTAAAAGGTGTTCCCTAGTACTTTCAAACTTTATTCTGTTTATTCTCAAGGATATTTCCAAGTGAAAATAATATAATAATGGTATATATAAGACAGTAAAAAGTAAAGGATCGCCTCTAAAACAAGAAATCACCAATGAGGAAGTAGGAGCAAGAGAAGTAAATTCACCTTAAGATTTAATTAGCTATAACAGGTAGCAAGGACAATCCAAGAGACAGAAAGAGTCAAGAACAGATTAACCGAAAAGGAGATAGTCAAAAGAGGTAGATTAGAGGAGACATGAAAAGCAAGCAGATACGTTTGGGGGGCGGGTGATGGGGCAAGGAGAGAGGGAGTCAAATATAATAATGTTAATACAAATCCAATGGGATAATTAAATTCATTAATCGGGTAACCATAACAATGAATTTTGCACACATAACTGAGAACGTAAGTCAAAACTAATTTCTTTACGAATAGGTTTTTTGATAACAGCATCAATTTAAAAAAGGTCAGGGCAAATGTTAAAGTTATCGAATTAACTTATACATGAGGATTCAACAATGTTTCTTTTAATTCCGTCATTTGAGCGAAAAATAAATTTTGCTGAATTCCGAATAATTAAGTAGTTATTTTCGACATATGAACAAAAAACGCACTATTGTTTACAGCTCTCTTAACATTGTATTTATGCTGATTAATACGGACAGATAATTGCTTCCCTGTCTCTCCAAATTATTTACTTGGACAAACACAACATTCAGCTGAATAGACTCCACCAATATTATTCCAATTATTGTGAACCAGTATATTCTGACTAGTCAAATCATATTTGAAAGCAACAGAAATGTTAAAAGGTTTTAAAATACGGGGAAGGTCGATGAAACAATCAGAGAAGGGTAAAACCAAAATGTTTTTAGCATTAAAAGAGATAACAGGAACTGTATTATAGAACGTATTTTTAGCAGATGAAAGACAGTTTAGAAGAAAGGCGTAAGGATAACATAGTTTCTGGACAATTTCAAACATAGTGGAGAATGCTAACTAAATTCATCTATTCAGGACTAACAACTCGTAAAGCTTATAAAAACATAGGGGAAAAAACGGAACGTTTGACTTTGGGACTATGTGCAGAGTAAAAATGAATATAAATGTTTGAATTAGAAGGTTATGCGAGAGATGGAGTATTTAAAACCAGTCCTGGTTCTATGAATTAAAAGATCGAAAAAGAGAAGAGTTCTATTATTTTCAACCTCATGGGTAAATTTAATGGAAGAAATGAGTGAATTAAGTTTCGTAGGAAAGCTATTAACATCTTTAGAATTAGGCAATGACATCATCAATATACCTGTAACAAACAATATGAAAGTCAAGGATAGTAGGGAAAAGTCTTGTTACAAGGAACTTTATATATAAGTTAGAAAGAACATGGCTAATCCAAACTTTTGGAGAAAATATTTACCTTCGAACTAAACCTTACATTTTTGGTTACAAGGTTGAATGAGATTCATAAAATTAGTAGTAGGTACAGGAAGGTCAATATTTTGCAATTCATCATTAAGGAAATTAAAAATATCATCAACTGGAACCTTGGTAAATAATGAGCAGACATCGGAACTAGCAGGGCTAAAAGTGTTACAATACTGAATGGCATTGAGTGTCGAAATAAGTTCGTAGCTATTGGTACCATTTGAATGAGAAATGGTCCCAACTAGAGATGTAAGAATAGAAGTAAGCCATTTAGAGAGAGCATATAAAACAGAACAAACAGAAAACCAAGCATGCTATTGTTAAAAACATATTTATTTATCTGGAGAATTCTAAAAAACCCTTATTCATCGATTCTACAATATATATGTTCTTCATAGAGACTGGTGCATTTATAATTCTCTTTTCTTAGAACATTCTTTAAAAATAATGGCTACCCTGACTCATTAATGGAAAAAAAAACATCGAAAAGTTCCTTACTTCTATCTATCATGAAAATCCAACAGAAAATATTGTAGATAAATTATCTACTTGCTTCAATCTCCCATAGTTTGGTTGAAAAACGAACGACGGTGATAAAGAGATTAAGAAGATTTAATAAATTCTATCTTTATCTCGACCCCAAATTCTTATTAAAAAGGGACCCAATATCGGGTCCTATTTCAGCTATAAGGACCAAATTCCATTCCCCTGACTCTCCGCTGTAATTTATAATTAGTGTTGTGAATCTTTCGATTCATCTTATATTGGCTTGACGATGAGGTCGTTCCATTGCCGCATCGAGCAGCATCGGGGAAGGTTGACCCGCACGAGGCTGGTTCTAACAATCCAGAACCTTCGCCATTACGAGATCACATCAAAATATGCAAATCTCAAATTAGTCGGGATAACTATAAAATACTTAGTCATAGCCCACAACCCAACGAACTACTAATATTTGAATCACTTTTCATCATAAAACTTAAACCTAATTTAAATATAAATAAAAGAGCATCCAATCTTTACATTATATCATAAATTAATGAAATTTATCTTCTTGTATTAAGTAACATATCATAAATTGCACTATTCAATTATAGTATTTTATCAAACTAGAAATTTAAATACTTTATTTTCTTGATTTTAGTGCAGATGATGAGACTAAGTCCTCGAAACGTTCAAATCCAGATGAATAAATAGGTTTTTAATAATATCGTGCTTGGTTTTCACCGTAATATTGAAACTCTGGTTTGGAAGAAGCTCATCAGTTCATGATATATATATATATATATATATATATATATATATATATATATATATATATATATATATATATATATGTATATATATATATATATATATATATATATATATATATATATATATATATATATATATATATATTATATATACGTTTGAATTTGGCCAGTATATTTTCATTATAGTATGTTTTATTAAAAGCGACCTCTAGTTTCGAATTAATAATTCTTCTTTCAATCTTCTCGATTTGTCTTATATTCGCTTTCTCTTCATGGATAAGCGTACCGAAGTTCATCGGGGACTGATGTTTGTTATTTTGCTAAAGGTAGAAGTAAATTAATATAATTTAGCACTTTGTTTAATTTAACTGACGCCTTTTGATACATTGAGTATCATCTTCAAAGTTATAATGGAGAATTATTACAAAGTATTCAGTTTATATATGTTACAAAATGTATTAACAAGATTACGAACGAAGCTATATAGCTTTAAGGAAGAGCGGTTGACGCCTGTTATGAGCATAGTCTAAAATTTTGGTGCTTTCTTCTATCATTTTTCGGTTGGGGCATGTTCCGTGTACTTCCTGTGTATGTGTTTTAGGTGCACCGTTGTTCAGACGGTATGACATTCTTCTTCAGAGAGTGGTTTCGGTCTTGCCGATATACGAGTTAGGTAGGAGCTCACAGTCTCCTAGTTTACATGTGTACTCTTATATCAGATGTGTCATCTCTTATACGGTAATGACCTCGCCACATGCCAACTTTGTGCCTTCTGAGAACCTTTTCTTTTCCACGACGTGCAGCAACAGATACAACGACAGCATATCTCGCTTACTTGGAACCGGGCACAAGCCGGGAAATCAACATGCTTCCCGAGAAGCCAACATTCGGGGCTCCGACGAGTACTGATTGCCAAAACCTGAAAATACGAAGAAAAGAAGATTAAAAGTGGGGTGACCTCTAAATATCATTGTATTGGGATGAAATTTCGCTCACAAGGAGAGGAATGCAACACAAAAAAGCAGTGCTGTGAATAAAGGATTAGTGCACTTTGAAATTTCACCTCCATTTTTTTTTTTTACCACGCCAAATTGTGTATGTGTGTGTGAATTTTGGCAGTAAATATTATTCGTCATCATAGCAGGTTTTGTTGCAAGCGATAGCTATGTTTGTATTAATAAGTTTCTTTTCGCCCATTTTTCGTATATTTGCCGTTTCTTTATGATTAATTCCATAAATATATTGACCAAAGTTCGTCAGAAACTAATTGTTTTTATCTTAAGAAAGGAAGCAGATAAATGAAGCGCTTTACCCAATATTCTTTATTATTTGACTAAAGCATTTGGATGCATCTCGTAACATCTTCGGTGAAAAATTAAAGATATGTCATAAAGAATAGGTTAATATATTATAGCCAGTGTTTACGAACCTAATAAAAACAGAAAAGTGGTGGCTCGGTTTGGTGAAGTAGGCGAGCTCTACTTCTCACGGTGATTTGCGCCTTGGGAAGAATAAATTAAACACCTCCCGTTGGTCTGTTCCGTCCTCTTGTAATCAGCTTTATTCCGAAAGAATTAAAATGCATGTTTACATTTGGTTGCGTTTCTTGTATATGTATCTTCGAGAGAGAGAAATGGGGGCGATTTGTGGGATAATATAAATTGTTGCATTTTCTCCCATCATTTTTCGCTTCAGACAACCTTCATGCTTTTCTCTTTTGTGTGTTTTAGGCTCGCCATTTTTGAGGTTGTATGTTACTCATGAGGAAAGTTTTGTTTCAGTCCTTCTTATATATGAGTGTGGCAAGAGCTCACATCTCCTAAGTTACATGCAGCTCTGCTTATATATCAGATATGTCTGTTGCTGGGTTTCTGGAGTAGATATTAGGTTGTTTTTCTTAATAAAACTTGAGGTTCATCTAGTTTCATAGTATACAGTTAAAGCGACCTTTTGTTCGGCATGTGTTGGATGTACTCCTTGGTTAATAATTTACTTTATTATTCCTCCGTCTCTTTAAAATGCTTTGCCCAAAGTGTTTGTTCCTTTAGAAAAGTTTTATAAAGTTTTCCTTGTCTATATTTCGGGTGTTATGAGGCTTTGTTCAGTACAATCAGTCCATTTTCATCCTTTACTTCTTTGTTACTGAATCCATTGTTAAAGATTACCTTGATGGCTCTCTCAAAAAGCGTAATTCGTACATTAATCGTCCTTTCAAACACTGTATCACATAGAAAGAAACACAGAATGAGCTTGAGAGAGACAGTTACTCTTCCTTCAGCGACTTTGGCGGAAAAATGTTTCATTAACTCTTGCTCTAATACAAATCACATTTCTTTAATAATGTTAAAATTTGTCAATTACAGAGGACAATCCATGTGTTCCACTTCACTCTCGTGTTTTCTAGGCCACTTTTTAACATTTTTAGGTTTGTGAATCGATGGATTATCATCTTGGAAGACTGTGTCTCTATTGGAGAACAATGTCTGTATTGTGGAATGTACGTTATCATTAAAACTAGCAAATCTTCTGAGTGTTACTTCTATCATTTGGCACTATATGATGACTAAGAAAATTCAATCATGTAGCTGTCCACTTCGAGGGGAGGGAAGCTTCTTTGGGTTGTATTCAAAGCTAAATACATCCTGATGTTGCAGAAGGAGTGAATGGTGATCGTTATACTAAAGAGCTTTGTCTCATTTTTCGAGTATTTATTAGGAGTGCACCCACCATCTTTTTCCTTTTTAATATTAGTGTCGAAAAGGAAAGGTTTGCCAATTCAGCACTCCCCATCTTCGACAGATGCCTGGAGCTCACGACAAACTGTTTTTGGTGGACAATGGGTTGGCATGGTGGTGTTTTTCTTTTTGGAGAAACAATTCCTTGTAATAGTTTCGGATCTCTGTCATTTAATTTCGCGTTCTGCCCAGAAATATCCCTAACAGTGTTGAATTTTACTTAATTTGGTATACGAACCTTCTTACAGACACATTTAATCTCAAATCATGGAAAGACTCAGAGGTCTTAGTAAGAGATCCGAAAGAGAGTCTTACCTGAGTTTAAAGGCAATAGGAAGTAGATTTTTCCAAGCATATAAACACAATTTCTTCAGAAAGGAATTGGTTATTTTTCAGTATATCGGCCATGATGTTTACCTCCATGAATTTTAATCCGATCAAGAACCTGTATATGATCTCCAAAGCACGGGTTAACTATAACAAACCATTAGTGTATAGGTGTGTGCAACCAGTTTATAGGTGTGTCACCTAATTATCGAGTTACGGTTGATGATCCGATTTATTTGGTAGAGAAGGTAAGGCGGCCTTTCAGTCGTGTTTGGTCTGACTTCAAATTGTTGTTTTTCTGGTAATCTGCTTTGAGGCAGGGTTCGAAGAGTAAACTGATTGTTGTTTGCCAAAAGAAGGACCCGGAAGGATATAATGGGGGTTTTATAGGCGTTTAGTCTTTGCTTAGGCTACCTCAGATCAGGTAGGTGGAATTGTTGAGTTTTCCGTGGGTCTTTTGTGTGCTCACGTCTATGGCTGACTATCCGTGTTAATATTCAGTGTTTCTTGTAAGTCTCCTTTTGCATCAGATTGTTGAGACTATGGACGGACGGATTAAGGACGACATACTGTCTGGTTCTAGGCCAATGCCAATGATAATAGTGATAATCAAATGGATCCAATAATAATAATGATGCTACTAATAATAATGGTATTGTACGTTTCTGACAGCTTATTTATACTAACACCAATTTAGGGGGCGTAGCTTCGCTTCTCTAATCTGAACGCGGAGGAGAGCTTATCGGATCAAATGCTATGTGCGTGTGTTTTCTAATAAGATTGCCGGGCGGAGCTTGTTTGGTCAGTGGCTGTGTGTGCATCAAGGTTGTAGATGACTTTGTGAACCTAACCGTGCTTTATCAAACAACATTTATAGCAAGATTTATTTTGTCTTTTCACGGGATCGTGTAAAATCTGGCGGGTTAGATCAGATTCCGTTTTATCTGTACTCAGCTATTTCTACCGTCTTTGTTATCTCTGTGGCCAGTCCTTCAGCTCGCATCTGCTTCTTAATGTGTGTATGTTTTTACGTTTGCGTGGGAGCACAACGATTTCACCTGCCTTATTTCCAGAATATTCTGCCTTGCACTGATACATAGATTATGAAATTGCAATTTACATTTTTTAAAGTATTTGTTTTCTCTTACATAAGATTTATATGACACTCACTTGTGTGGCTTCATTTTTTATCCTAATTCACCTTGCACTGGGCGCTACAAGTGTTAATAAGTCAAGACGGATAAGCATTGCTCAGGGTTTGCCGATGAAGTTGTTATGTAGGCAAACCAAATCCCAGAACGCATTCATTTTTATTTTTTTTCCGCTAGAGAGGAGATACAAACTATGAAAACCTTTATATATAATTTTTATTATCCCAACAACATGAGACTGGTAGAATAAAATAAACGAACTTACGAAATTTTTAATCTTCACAGTTTGATTAGTAAAATAGAAATCGAAGGTATGAAATATAAGCTCTACATAGTTTGATTGGTAAGCCAAGAAACCGTTTTGAGATATAGTTGGGTATATTTCCTATAATTCCTGTCTTTTATTTATTCTTTTCTACTACGACGGTTCTCAATGGAGGAGTTTTAAGGATTAGAGTACAAAGATTTCCAGTGTTTTATTTTTCACCCCAGGGATATTTGTTGGCATAGAAACTCTTCTGCATCACTATCAACAGAAAAAAATTCTAAATTATTCAAAATTTCCTTAGGAAACGTTCTCATGAGGCCACGGGTTCATCAAGCGATAAAACCTTTTCATGTTCTGTAAGACCTCTAAGTAACCTGGTGTGGGAAGTAATACAAACAGAAATCCAGGAAACATGTGTCCCCTTGGATCAGGATTTGGAGGCGTTTACAAACATCTCCAAATTTATTATCAGTAGTAAAATTGTTCTAAACATAACCAGGTTCACTCTGGGAATCATATTTCTACCTCTTTGTAGTAGCAATAGTGTATAGGTCGTAGGCTGAGATAAGCCTCTTGGAGAGTCGTGTGATTACCAAAGGTAATGTGACACCAAATATTTGGTAACACTCTTGGGGCAGCCAAATGTGTTTCTGAATTCGGCGTGGCGGTTGCCTGATTGCCTCCTCTGTGAATGCCTTGTATTTACAAGGATACGACTACAAAGTAGAAAGCTCTCACATTGCTGAGCAGTCTGGGTTAATGGTGATCGGAGATTACCTCAAAGGTAACAGGAATTTTGGAGCTGGATTCAAAATTCTTTATTCAGCTGGAATTTGGAATCGTCTTCAGAGGTTTTTTTATGATAGAAGAATTCATTCTTAAACATATTTCATCTCCCTCTTTACATCAACAGCTCGAATATATGAATGCGGTCTTTTAAGAACCACTTATAATAAATTTATATATTTAATCGGTTCCCATAACATAAAATTGGTTTTCTCAACTTACGTTAAAATATTTAATCAATTCTTACATTAATATCAGGTCTTAAAATTGTTATATAATAATACAAGGAGTTAATACACTTTCATTAAAACCAAGACGAAAAAATGACTTATTTCATAGGCCTTGTATTGTTGCCAAATTTCACCGCTTCTCCTATTTCAATGCTTCAATACATATCCATTTTTTGTGTGAATTAAACTAAATTTATAATAAATATATTAAAAAGATAAGATTGTAATTAGTTCCTGTAGTCTTTTACACTATTTTTATATTTATTAAGTCAAAATGGCTATATTCCACTCCTACATTTCTTTTTAGAAATTCGTTTAAAGTTTCTTCATATACCGGTAATGGAAACAATTATTATTTAGTTAATTGTAAAAATAAGCAAGTGATTGAGAGAATGACAAGTATTTGGATAAATATAACTAGGCTATTTAATTTTGATTATAATGCAAAAGAGAAGTATTTACAATTTAGGAACAGTGCTCTTTCTAGAGCACTTACTATTTTCGGATTCCCTAATCATGGAATGCTATTTTGGTTAAAGCTGCCCCATTTTAAAAGACTTTATGAAACTCCAAAGTTGTCATTTTTTAAGGTACCTTTGATTTTCTCATTCTAGCTTGCAATATAAGCACTACATAACACCATAAGTGTACTTAGTGGTAGGAAGAAAGATTCTGTCTTTGAAATGTGGTAATTAAGTTAGTAATTTACATTATGTTGTCATCCTTAGTTTAATGTTCCTACATACTATATTGAGATTGTTAATAATCATTATTTTATAGAAATACCTAATAAATATGTACAGTGAGTTGATTTTTTTAAAGACCTTAGAATATAATAATAATAAGTATTTATAATGTGCCTTTCACGGCTGTTAGCCCTCACAGAGCACAGGTTGTGGGGCGAGTGTAGAGAAAGTTTACAGGGGAGAGAAGGTAATTCTGAAGAGATGAGTCTTCAGACGTTTAAAAGTAGCAAGGCAGGGAGGGGATCGGACTTCGGCAGGAAGAGCATTACAGAGTCTAGGAGCACAAACTGAGAAGGAACGGTCACCCATCGAGCAGAGTACAGAACGAGAGAGCTTGAAAAATGAGTAACTGAAAGAAATACTCAATGTTAGTTTGAGAAATGAAAGAAAGATAAAGATAGGTTACATATCCTTTAGAAGTACATTACTGTTAACAAATATGTAGAGCCAGTAAATAGCTATACGGAACGCGTTAATTTATCATTCAAGCCCAAATTATGATAAATGGTGTGTCATTCACGTAGAGCTGAGCCTGAAGAAATTCGAAAAGTCCTTCTATTTAGTTTAAGGAGGGGTAACAGCTACTTCTGCAAGTACTTATCATAAATTGCATAAAATGATAAAAGATACTTAAAAACTAAACCCCAAAAGGTTATGGATCTGGTTGCAGCTACCTTTCTCCAGTAAAGCTCAATAAGTATTGAAAATGGCCGCAACTACTTTTATCATTTAACCTCACGAGGTAAAACCCGTGGCCATAGATACTTATCATAGAAAACATCAAGAGAAGCTGACATTGGCCGCTGCTAACTTTACCAGTAAACCTCCAGATCTGCTGAGAGTGGCAAAATCTCTCTTACCAGTTAAACTCTAAGGGTGTTTACAGCTGCTATAGCTTCTAAAGAGGTGCTGAAAGTTGCCGTAAACTTTCAAAAGGTGATGACAGTGGCGACAGATATATTTATCAATAAAATGAAAAAAAATCCAGACAATAGACACTGCTATATTTACAATTTAAACGAAAAAGGTGCAGCACATGGAAACAGATACCTTTGCTAGTATACCACATAAGGTGCTGAGATGGGACAAGGCTAACTTTACCAGTAAATCTACAAATATTTTGAGAGTGACTGAAGCTACCTTTACCAGTAAATATTATAAGGTTTAGACAGTGGAAACAGCTACCTTTTCTAGTAAGCCTCAAAATGTACTGGTAGGAAAACGGCTACCTCAATCAGTAAAAGTTAAATCGTGTTCACAATGTCTGCAGCTACCTGGATCAGTAAACCTAAATACGATTTTACAGTGGCTATATATAACTTTTCCAAGTAAAGTTCAAAAGGTGTTGATAACATAGAACTGCGTTTGATAAATACTTTTATGTTCCTCAGGATTTCTTTGTGGTTCCTTAATGAATTAAACCTCTTGAGATCAAAATTGATTGTATTTTTGTTCAATCAGGTCAGATTTTCTCAGTACACCATACCCCATTTTCATTGAGATTACCTCATTTTTCCTGAAATATTTTTTCTAAAAACCTTTCTCTATCTAATAATGCATTATTATTGTTATATCATAGAAACAGGAATAAACGTATATAAACTATAATCCTTTTAATAAAACAAAAAATTAAAGAATGCGACATAATAAAGAAAATAATTCTAATTTCCAAGAAAAGACGCCCATGCCGATTTTCGTTTGTGCCTCTCATATGGTGCATCACGCTTCAAACACCAACAGTGGTCAGCAAGCATGTTTACGTTTCATTTATCTCGGTACCTAGATTCCATTGTTTTAATGTCCTGGTGGAATCTTTCCTCCTGTTCTTCCCTGTAATCTCCGCAGTTGTCGGGAAAATATTCCAGATGGGACTATAAAAAGTGTATATTTATAGATATTCGAGCTCCCAAATGTTTGCCACTTGTTAGGAGCTGATTGACCAGGGCAACATAGTCTTGGCTTATTTTATTGCCCAGAAAATTTGATAACTAGAGCTTTGAAAGTTTTCCAGGCATCTTTTTCTATGTCCGTCATTGATGCTTCAAACTGCTGATCTCTCATCAAGTTCCTGTTCTGAGGTCCATCAAAAATTCCCGCATGGATCTTAGCGTCACTGATTTGTGGAAACTTTTGAAGAAGAAATTTAAAAGCTTGGCCTTTTTTATTGACGGTTTTGACATAATTTTTTATTATGCCAAGCTTTATATGCAGTGAAGGAAGCACATTGTTTGAACCAATTCTAAATGCTTCTCGTGAAGGCCAAACCTTCTTCTCATAGTGCATACCAGCTGCACGAATGTTCCATAAACATAGAAAACAGGGATGCTTCGTGTAGCCTGTTTGCATTCCAAGTATGAGAGACACTACCTGAAAAGAAATTCAGCAGCTTATGTAAATTCAAAAGGGTAATATTTCTACAAACAAATTCAAAGTAATATTTCTTAAAACAATAAGAATATGTACTGAAAAATCTTGTATGCCGATGCATTAAATCATTGTATTAGAACTAATTGAATATATGTACATCTTATTTTTAGTTTATTAAGTTATGTTGTATACCTTCTCAATTAGAATAAGTTACCCATTAACCCCAAATGATGCACTAACCTATAGGGACACACTTCAATAAAATAATATAACTAAAAATTGACTCATGATTTACAGATTTGCATTCTTGTAAAAAGTAAGTTGACCAAAAGGTGTATACAATTATTAACAATTAAAAATGAAAATGTCAATATCAAAGACCTTAGAAATGACAAGTGTAAAACGATCTTACTTTTAAGTCACAACATATCCTCCAATTGTGGGTAGAGTAATTTATTGCATCCAGCAATTTTTGTATAATCCAACTTTCAGTAAGTTGGATTGAATGGTCTATAGGAACGGAAGCTATCTTGTTACCAATATTAAGTAACATAGCTTTTAAAGTTTTACTGGAGGAATCTATGAAAACTATCCATTCTAGTGCGTTGTATGGAATTCCAAGGGCCACAACAAGTCCTTTAACATTGGCGCAGTATACAAAAGAGCTGGAAGAATGCTGTAAAAAATAGCTTCGAAACCCTTGTTCTCTATTTCTGTACCAAAAGAATGTTGCTTTTTTAGCGAGAACATTACTTTTCACGAAGTCGAGAGCCAAGAAGTTGTGCATTCTCCTTTGAAAGACCCAAATCCCTGGTCAGGTCATGTCTTAGAATTGCTTATAGTCTGGTCCAATAATTATTCTAGTCCTTGATCTGGACACACCGCTATTGTTTAAGTCGATGGTATTGACCCTATGACTCAATCTACGATCATATATATATACATATATATATATATATATATATATATATATATATATATATATATATATATATATATATATATATATATATATATATATATATATATATATATATATATATATATATATATATATATATATATATATATATATATATATATATATATATATATTTATATATATATGAGGAATTAAACCACATTCTCTGAAGACAATTTAATTCAGAACAGTTTCGATGTATCTCACACCCTTTTTCAACTGACACTGGGCAGAAAATATAAGAGAAATGCATATAAGCATAACACAAGATCCTCTCTTTTTTCCCCCAATCCCCTACTTGTGGCTATTTGGGGGGGGAGTGTAGGCCTAAACATAGGCTTTAATTCCTACTGAACGTGCGAAAGCTGGTTAGAGGCGGGTTGTGCCGTAGCCAGGATTTTCACTATAAAAGTACCACTTGTTACTGGGGGGAGGTTTGCGATTGTTGAATTCTAAATTAGCCGAAGGGATTCTTAATTAAAGTCGTGCCCAGGGTACGTAAAAAAGGAGGAGCCACAAATAAACACATGTACAAAAAATAAACTTTACTTTACACAAATATAATAATTAGCAATAGTTAAAAGGGCAAAATTAAGGATTAAATATTAAACACTGACGTTAAGCGTCTAGATTTATAATGACTCAATGGGAGTATCAATCACTGTTAATTAAATAGGTAATTTAAGAATAGAGGGACACTGGGCTTACAGATTACCATTAATTGTGATGGACTGGAGAGACGACTACTCAGGTCCAGATGGGTTGGTTCGGGTGGCCTCTCTCCGAGCGTACTCTCGGAGAGAGGGGGGATAAGACGACGAGTTCGGGGCTGCTGGTTGTAGTTCCGGTTAGTTCACTCCTAACTGGATGTGACACTAACAAATAGTAACTTCCAGTAACTATTTGGATGTTCCTTTTCTTACTCTAGTTACGTTGAGCAACAGAGCGTACTCTTCTAGTCACAGACTCTGCGGGGCGAGATTTACTTCTAGAAACACTTTGAGACAGCGACCAAGTTGACTAGACGGCGCGTTGGTAGTCGATACGTTACAGCAACGACTCTCGTTCAACGTGAGGATTACGCGAGTAGGTTTGTGACACTGCTGTAGAGGGATGAACAGCGATGTTATTTATACCGCGGATTGTGGGAAATCGAGAGATAGATTCCATTCACGACAACTCTTATCCTGATCCCCTAGACCTACTTCAATATATGCATGATACAAAGATTTAATTACAGGAGAGATTGTACATTGCTGCTCGGAAAGTCACTTTTGCAGCAAACATAGCAAAATCTGTCGTAGGTATTCTTATATTTTCTGTTCATTTTTAACTTAACTACTATTATTATCATTATTATTATTATCATTATTATTATTATTATTATTATTATTATTATTATTATTATTATTATTTTTATTATTATTATTATAATGCTAAGAAATTTCTAATCTGCAAAAATATAAACTTACCAGGTAATGTCTTCGCCAATCTCCCCTACGAGGGGAGCTTGGCCTTCGCTACTAATATTAAAACTTAAAATCTAAAAAAAAACAGCCAAGGTTAAATTTTTATAAATTTTCTAAACTTAGCCATTTGTAATTCTTTGGGTTTTAAAAAATTCACAAAATTTCGATACTTATATTTATTTCTAAACTTCACCATTTTGTTTTTGATATTATAAAAGAATTATTAGAAATAACTTTGATAAAAAAAATAATTTATTACCAAACTAAGATGAAATTATTATTTAAATACTCAAAAAAATCCCCTTCTTAAATTATAGAGTTGGTGATGATGATGATGATGATTAACATACTTACTTAAAATGTCCTCAAAATTTACTGCGAATACAGTAGTGAAAAAACTATTGAAATTTGATGTAATATAGGACGTGTGTAAACTATAAAATTATTATCACCCCCTGTATAACTGGACCTGATAGAGAAAAAGGGATGCCAGATTCGGAATTAGGAGGTCAATTTTATTAAGAAACAGTACAGAAAACCTAAGGTACATTTTTGACGCGGACCAGTGAATAGAATGCTGCTACTTTTAACATAACTCAAAACCTACTGAGATGGTACACTAACACCTTTGATAATGTACCTCAAAAGTTACTGACAATACTTGTAGATACCTTAACCAGCGAACAATAAAAATGTCGACAGTGGCCAGTGTTACCTTAACCAGTAAAGGGAAAAGATGAAGACATTAACTACAGCTACATTTACTAGCAAACGTTAAATGATACTGACAGTGGCCACGCTTGCCTTTAACAGTAATCCTCAAACGCTTTTGGAAGTGGCTACAGTGACATTTAGCAGTATGGCTAAAAAATATTGAAGTTGGCCCTAGCTACATCTTTCATTAAAACTCAATAATTCTGACAGTGACAACAGGTACCTTTAGCAGTAAACGCTATATATTGTAGTCGTTGACAGAGTTACCTTTGCCAGTAATCTTCAAAAGCTGATAAGAGCTTCTATAGTAACCTTTACAACTAAGCAAATATCCTGATAGAAGTCACAGTTACCTTTAACAGTAAATTTCAAAATGTGCTTATATTGGCCACAACTACCTTTACCAGTAATGTCTGAAAGGTGAAACAGTTACCGCAGCCATCTTTATCAGTCAACCTCAAAAAATTATGATAATTGCCTCGATTTCATTGAATAATACGCCTCAAATGTTACAGACAGTAGCCAAAGTTACCTTCACCAGTAAACATCAAAAGGTGTTGTAAGTAGCCACAACAACCTTTAATCATAAAGCATAGAAGGAGTTAGGGTAGCCATTAATCATCAAAAGGGGTTGAAAGTAGTCATAGCTAGCTCTACCAGTAAACATGAAATTATGATGACAGTGGCCGTAGATAACTTTACCATTAAAATGAATAGGTGCAGGCAGGGACACATCTCTCGTTACCAGGAAACCTCAAAGGGGGCAGAAAATGGCCAGAAATTCCCTAACTGTAAAACTCAAAAGGTTTTAACAGTGGTCACAGATACTCGTACCTCTACCATCTGCCATTAAATATGCTTAAAAATACTAGCCAGGGCTATCTTTACCAGTAAACCTGAAAAAGTTGCTGACAGTGGACACGGCTACCTTTACCATTAAACCGTAAAATGTGTTGACATTGGTTACATCTACCTATACTTATAAACCTCAAAAGGAGATTACAGTGGACGCAACTTCTTTCAACAGTAAAAATTAAGATGTGCTGAGAATTGTCACAGCTAATTCTAACAGTTATGCTCAGATGGTTTTGAGAGTCGACACAGGTACTTTAACAGGTAAACATGAAAAAAGTGTGGAAATGGGTAACAGCTACTTATAAGATAAGCCTCAAAAAGTTGATGACTGTTGCCGCACCTACCAATCATCAGAACACCTCAAAAGTGATTGATAGTAGGCGCACTTCTTTACCAGTTAACCACAAAATGGGATAACTCTAGCAACAGCTGCCTATGCTAGTAAACTCAACAAGGTGCTAAAAATTACCACAGCTACCATTACGAATAAGCCTCAAAAGATGTTGAGAGTGGCCACAGATTCTCTTATTCTTAAAACTCAAAAGTTTCCTAGAGTAGCCCCTGCTACCTTTACCTGTGAAACTCAAAAGATACTGAAACGGGCCAGAACTACTTATACCAGTAATCCTCGTAAGGGGCCCCTTACGAGGGTGTTTGGGAGGGGTGCATGTGCTCCCCTACCGAACCACCTCCTCCTCTGTCAGCCATTTCACTCTGACACACACCTACATTTCACTTTTGTATATTCTCTTCATGTCTATTCTCACCCATCCTTCCATAATACGCATGTCAATTCATAGCACTCCGAAGCACACTCGTTGAACTGTTTCACAACATAGGCATCTCTTACCCACACCGACCTCACTCTTGCAATTCTATCATTGCTTTCACTCAAGATCTTCCCTTTTTCTTCCATAGCATAGGAGCCCATCTGGCGACTGCTTACTTGGTCATAATTCGCCGTACTCACTACAGCCCATGACTAGGCTATATTAAAAAACAAATAACAAGGATAAAAAGATCATAAACTAAAAACAAAAACTAGCAAAGCGAAAAGGTAACAAAAAGAAAGCGTACTCCAGCGTCGGGGATAGTCACACTTCTTCCCGGCGCAGGAGGATGTGACCCACAACAAAGTCAAATAAAGTGGAGGAGGCCAACATTCTCCAAAAGGTCGTATATTCCGCAAGTCGGTGTGTACGAACCAGTCCCGAGTACAAGAGACACGCGTTAACGACCCCGCTTGCCCCGGTACCGGGACAGGTAAAATGCTCAAAGATCCTCCAGAATTGGACATTCAACAAGAATGTGCCGAACAGTCTGGGGGACAACGCAGTCTCCCCAGGATTGCGCAGGCAAGCGCTCCATCAAATGGCGGTGCGTCCCGCGACTGCGTCCAATTCGAAGATGACAGAAAGCAGTATGAAGCCGTTGCGGCGCAAGGGACGTAACTTTAAGTTCCCCTCAACCACCTCCCATCTTCTTTGCCAAGCCGCCTGGAGGGCAGCCCGTATTCCTGCCATATAATTGGTGTGAGGAAGCATCCATGCAGCAACTTTGCCAAGAGTATACTCTAATGCAACTTCGTGTCACATTCTACACTCAAACCATACCATTCACTAACCTTCAAATTGTGCAAGAGGCCCTCCTACTATGTGAAATCTTGTTGTTACCATCGGCTTTATCGATGTATCCTAGATACTTAAAACCTCACTCTTACACAGGGTGAACACAACGGACTTTAATATCTCGCCCTTCTTCCCCCGGCGGGCTATTATGTTTATAAAATAATCAGGGTGTTTTGTTTTTGCGGAATCGGTCTTAGTTTTGCATGGAGGAGGGGCAAGTTTCCCGAAACTAAGAGTCTACTACAGTGGTTCCTGCCCGGATTGCGCATGGCACTATTAAGGATCTCATTTTTTCCTGTTGCCTACATAACTATTATTTTTATTAGGAAATATACAGATTAATTTTATTTTACCAAAACAATTTGGGGGTTATAGGTGTAACCCGGTTATTTCCCTTGTAAGGGTTGCTTATTCCTAGCTATAAAATCAAAATAGACAGATTGATGATAACAGTTTACTAATATTCCTTGACTATTTTATTTTGTCTTTCCTCCGGGTTTCAAACGAAGGTTTTATCCATGATCAATTTAACATTCACCGATTATTTTCTCCTTGGAGACCAAAAAAAAGGAACTTAAAAGCAGATCGAAGAAAATTGCCCTATTTGCCTTTTTACTCGCGTGCAAGTCTATCGCGAGCGAGTCTACATCTCATTATGTTGGGTGGTCGGTTGTCGAGTCACCGTTCTGCCTTTATTGTTTTTTTAATAACCTCATAACTATTCGGCCGATTCTAACGAAATTTGAACCCTTATGTTGTTTTATAGAGTATCTTTCGAATGATTCAATTGCCAAAGTCCTCCCAAGGTTAGCCCGGAAACTATTTTTTATTTTGTTGGCAATAACATAATAACTATTGGGCAGATTCTAGTGATATTGGAAATCCTTATGTTGTTTTACATTCTTATTCGAATGCTATAATTGCCAAACTCCTTACAAGATTACCCTGGGAATTATTTTGTTTTGGTAATAACATCATAACTATTCGGCCAATACTCGGCTAGACTATACTAGGCTATAATATAGTATACTTTGCTAGGCAAGCCTAGAATAGGCTATACTATGCAAGGAAATACTATGCTAAGCTATGTTAAGATATAATGTCCAATGGTATGATATACTATAGTAATTTAGGCTATAAAATGCTATAACAGGATAGCATATAGTATCTTAGGCAAGACAATACTAAGCTATGCTTGACTAGGGTATAATAGGATAGTATAGCCTATACTTGTCTAGGATAGTTAGGCTAGGTCATATTATGCTAGGATAGGCTAAGCTCTGCTAAGCTATACTAGGCTAGACAGGGCAATAGTATGCTATGATATGCTAAGCTATACTAGGCTAGACTGGGCCATACTATGCTATGCTAGGGTAGGCTAAATTATAATAGACTATGGAGGGCTATGCTCTGTTATGCTAGGCTATGTTAGGCTCTACTAGGTAATACTATGTTAGGCTACGATAGGCTAGCTAACCAAGGCTATAATAGGTTAAGCTATGCAAGGTTAGTTTAGTACAAGGTATGGTATGCTATACTAAACTAGGATATACTAGGCTAGGCTTTAATATGATACACTTGGCTATATTATGTTAGGTTTGGTTATGTTAATATACGCTATACCAAGCTAGTCTATAATATGCTAGGCTAGACTAGGTTATCGTATGCAAGAATATATTGGCTAGACTATTCCACCCTATTCTAGCTTGGCTATACTTAGGCTAAGCTAAGCGACGCTAGGCTAGGCCTTGGCATGCAATGCTAAGCCATACCTGGTTAGGCTTGGCTAGGCTATAATAAGCTAGGCTACACAAGGCAATGCTACGTTAAGCAAGGATATTCTAGGCTAGGCTAAGCTAGGTTAGACTCATGTCTACTAAGCTAGGCTAGGCTATACTAAGCTAAGGTAGGATAAAGTAGGCTATACTATGCTAGGTTATACGATGCTAGCTAGATTATACTAATCTAGGCTAGGTTAGGCCCGGCACAGCTAGGCTATTCTATTTAGACTAGACTTGGCTATACTTGGTATAAACAGGATGGGTTATAATATATTATGCTTGGCTATGATATGCTATACTAGGCAAGTTCAGGCTAGGCTAGGCTAGGCTATGCTATGCTAGACAATACTACGCTATGATAAGCTAGGCTATTCTCTATTATGCTATGCTAAAGTATGTAGCTAACTATGCTATTTTAGGCTAGTCTAGACTATGCTATGCTATATATTCTGTGCTATGTTATGCTTCCATTGCTATAATATACTAAGCTATGTTATACTATGTTATGTTATAATATGCTGTGCGATATTATGCAATGATATGCTATGCTATATTATGATATGCAATTATATTCTATAATATACTGTGCTCTAATCTTCTATGGTATATTATGCTATACTATGGAATACTGTGCTATTAGTTTGAGTTAATCTTTTCAACGTTCAAATTACATAAATGAGGGGTGCTCAAAATTTGCAGCGCTATTTATGAATTCTACTTATTTTAATATAATTTTAGTTCTACTTGGTTAGCTACTTAAAAGTTTTCACTTATTTTTTCTTGTTGGGGAATTAAATGACTATTATTATATTAATAATTATATCTATTTCACTTTTTTCTTATTTAACCTTTTGAAACATATTCATTAGTGTGCTGAAGATTACGTGGCTTTCAGACCAATGTAATTTTACCTAAAATTGCTTTCAAAATTAGAACAAGATTGGCGACATTCTCACATTTGAAAACCTAAATTGAAAATAGCAGATTTGATGCAATCTCAATTCCAAACTCTGGTTGACGCTCTGAAATGTGAGTGTGAGAAACTACCCAGCAGCCAATCTTGCAAAGGATATTTACCCTTAATTAAATGCTTGAAAGTTGGAAACGAGGGAACAGTGCTTTTCTAGCCTTCGTTGTAAATTCAAGTCATAATCTTAAACTGATCCAAAGGAACTGGGAACAAGCCAAAAACATATCCCATGGGAGAGGAGAGCTACAAGCCTAAGACACTTTCATTACAAAACTAGACAAACTGTTGATATCCTCAGGCGCAAGTGTATGATTGTCTTTTGCTGTGAATTTGGTTGTCCTGGTTGCAAAAACGAAACTCAAATTAATTTAAATCCTCTATGGAGATGAAAATCTCTGAAGGAGATTGCTTTCATTAAAGGTCAGAGAGAAATGATTACTTCTTTTGGACACATCAGGTTTGCTTTTGAGATTAACTTGAGTAAAATAGACAAGTCTTTAAGTAAGAGCCACAAGAAGGTGAAGGAAGAAGAGTTGCTTATTATAAGTAGACCAATATTTCAATGCCATCAAGTCAAATAATTTTCTCTCCTGAAGTAAATGAAGAACAAATAGCTGATGCTCAAGATGGAAAGGAATAAATTTATGAAGTGACATCAAAAATACCAACCACATCTTCAAATTCCATTAAAAAGCAGCCGAAATTATTTTGGGGGCAATAACATCTAACTATTCAGCTGATTCTAACGAAATTTGAAAATCTTATATTGTTTTACATTCTCTTTAAAATAATATAATTGTCAAAGTCATCTCAAGGTTAGCCCAGGGATTATTTTGTTCTGGCAATAACATCATAACTATTCGGCCGATTCTAACGAAATTTGAACCCCTTAAGGTGTTTACATTCTCTCACTTTGCAAACTGAATATAAACACGTAGTCCTCTAATCAGCTTAATTATACACAATTTATTTACTTTGTTCTCCTTTCTTTGCCTAAGCAGCCATTTCGCACTAAATAGAAATTACAAATCCTTTGATAAATGATTTACTAAAGAAATAAAATGCAGTCACAATAACAGATGATACCATTTTAAACTCCTAAGAAATCAATAATACATTGTAATGACAATAATTGCATAAAATTACATAAAATTACAAGTAGAAATTCAGATTAAAGTCTAGTGTTGATAGAAGTTCACTATAATTCCTCTTTAAAGATTTAATATGAGACAAAAATATAGCGTAGCTCGGGAGGGTGAGGGGCAATAAATCATAATATGTGTCACAGGAATTCTGTTTGCATCGTTCCTGTGCGACATATTTGCATGTATACGTTACGGGTAACCAAAGGCTTTTGGTTGGTTGAAGAATTGGACAATCTATGTGAATAGTAAAATTCTCCCCCGGGTTCTTTTTCACCTTTGACTAGATTGTGCACCAAGAAAACAAAATATGCACCCTAAAAAATACAAAGAAAATATCCGCTTGTGAGAGAGTGTGTGTGAAATTTAGAACTATTATGTATTTATATTTACATATGTGTGTATGTATTCATAGTTATGCGACATATATTTCTACATTTTACAAACTCGCTCTCACTTGGAGATTTTGGTAAGATTTTATCTATATGTCTTTACCCTTTTGTACCTGCGTTTAATCCCCCTTTTCTGATAGTTAATTTCTATTTTTCACGCCCACTCTGTTTTGTACTTTTTCCTGCACTTTTCTTGTACTTTTCTAATTACATGACAAATCCATTTAGGTATCTATTATTTCTTCCCTCTTTCTCCGAGCCTATAGAACCCAATCTTCCTTCAGGATAAAAGTAACCACCTTATCTGCAATTTCATTCAACAAACATATCCAATTCACTTCATAAATAGATGCCATTCGAAAGCACGCAAAAACTATGCCCCCTCCACGCCATGAAGGGACAATTTTAAAAAATGTATTCAGTTTCTCATATGTTCCAGGCTTGGCTCATCTAAAATCATATGCAAACGGAAATAACACAAATATTACATTTAAATACTCTAATACCCTCCTAAAATCCTTGACTAGGCTGCTCCCAATCAGTCTCGATGGTGGAGTTTACAGTATACCATGCTACAATTGCAAATTATCATATATCGGAGAGTCAGGCCACTTTAATAAGAGGATGAAAGACCATTTAGCTGATATCAGAAGGTGTACGAACTCTTCAAGTCTCTTTATGCACATGCAAAAGAACGACATAGAATTATATTGAGAGGAGAATTGCGGAATCCGTGCAGGATTAAAGGCCTATAATCAGGCATCACATAGAGATCAAGTTTGGAATTATTTTTTTATTATATTTTCTTTATTGCGTATAATCTTGGTGTAACAAAATCTCCGTTAGGATTTAGATACGATCGTCAGAGCTTCATATCTTTTCCGTCAGTTCCTTGGATGCGCCAAGCGGTGAGATGCATTGACAGCAACAAGATGTCCTCATTTGAGGGTTTCGATCAATAAGGAGAGATCCTTGGGCTTTCAGGCAAGTATCTAGTTGCATACGTTCAGAAGGAAGAAATAAATGAAAGGGCAAAGAGAAGCTGAAGTGAGAAGAGAAAAAGAACAGAGAGAAGCCGAAGAGAGAAGAGAAAAAGAACTAAGAGAAGCTGAAAAAGAACGAAAAGAAGCTGAAGAAAGAGAAAGAATTCGTCACCATAAGCGTGAGCTTAACGGGAATCATTTGGAGACCCTTTTTGTTAGCTCGAGAAATGAATCCCCCTAACCTCCTTCGGTAAAGTTCCAGGGTTTAAGGACGGTGAGGATGTCAGCGCCTTCTTAACTCACTTTGAGAAAATTTTCGAAGTGAACCACTGGGATATTGAAGCCGATGGAGTCGGTCGACCCCTTCCTCTCCTTAATACTAACCTCCGAAAAATCTTCATTTCACTCCCGGCAGAGGCTACTTTCGACTACTCCTCCCTCAATACTGTCAATTTGGATTCACCCTCCAGAGAACTTTCCAGTTCTGGTTGGACTCAGCCCAAGTCCACCACGACTACGATTCCCTAATTGATTTCGTTCTACGGGATTAGTTGATGGTTGCACTACCCTCTGAAATCCGATCATTCCTTAAGGACAAACGCGTGTCTTCTTTCAAGGAATGTATAGAAGAAGCGGATGTGCACACATCGAGCCACCATCTTTAGCCGAAAGAGCCTAAGAAGTATAATCCCCCATCCCCCAAATGTAAAAGTAACCTCTCCAAATTCCCCCTGAAGAATTCACCCAAGTTTGCGAAGGTACCTGGTTCCTTTAAACCAAAGTACGATTCCTTGCCATAATCAAGGGACATTAAGGCCCTCATAAATAATCCCCCAGCGTCGGATTACCCTCGTAAACCCATAATTTGTTTTTCCTGAGAAGTTCCCAGCCATGTGAGGGCCCACTGCCTCCAAAACTCCCAATTTCGTTCTGCTCGTATTCATTAAATCCACCAAATAAGTGTATCTCTCTCATCCGCCAGCTCGCCCTGAAACGCCAGCAACGTCCCGAACAAGCAGTCCTCCGGGACAGCAAATTAATTTCATTATCAACAAAAACTCCCCAGGTGGGCTTGAGTTTGAAAATGGAAGTGTTAATGGTTGCCGAGTGTCAACCCTCGTAAGAGACACCAATGCACTTGCTTCGTCGTCTCTCAAAAGTTGTTCCCTCCATTGGGCCCCGACCACGATAAATTCGTACTAGTCCTTGACTACTTGGGACATGCAAATCGGTTCTCCATTGAGTGCTGCTGTCTCGATTGTGAATACTTCACTAGTTAAGCCCAAATGATAGCAGCCCCATTAAATTCTTCGCGGTGTTGATCGTCCAGATCCCGCAGCTCTCCCCTAACTCCGTCGCTCAGCCCGTCATCACGCGGGCCCAAGCGCTAAAGTACACTGTTTCCCCGTGTCTTTAGACCTCCTTATGCCCTAGAGTTTGCAGCCCTTCAAAACGAGACTTTTGCAAGTGTTCAAAAGGAATGCCCCACTCTGCAATCCTTGTGGGAAAAAGCGAGAAGTGATGAACGTGGATCTGCCCGTGGTCAAAGGAAAATCGCCTACCTCATTAGCGACGGACTTCTTTATCGCTCCAGTTCGGCTGAGGATAAAACCCTCACTCGCTCGTTGTGGATCCCTGGGTCCCATGTTCCCCAAGACCTCCGACTATCAGATGATGGATTAATGAGTGGTCATTACAGTAACAGTAAAACAGCTCAGAGAATCTTCCCGTTATTTCTTTGGCCCGGTGCTGCCAAAGAATTGGCTGAATTTTGAAAGTCGTGTGACATTTGCCAGAAGACAAAAGCAAAAAGACGAATACCACCTGCCCCCTTCAAAAGACACCAATTGTCCCAATTCACCCCCCGTCTAGCGAAGGACACTCGTACGTCCTCACTCTTTTTCACTTTGCAACAAGATTCCCCGACACAGTCCCCCTTAAGAAAATTGACAGCGTGATTTGTGTGGAGACCTTTATTTCTATCTTTTCCCCGCGTCGGCATCCTGAAGGAGATCTTGTGCGACAGAGGTAGACAGTTTACTTCTGAGCTAATAGAACATGTTGGCAAGCTCCTTACTATCAAACACTTGTTCTCCTTCCCTTTTCACCCCGCCGCTAACGGCGTCTGTGAAAAGTTGAATGGCACTCTGAAGACCATTTTGAAAAAGTTATGCCATGCTCAGCCCCAAGAATAGCATCGATACCTGCTGGTTGTCATGTTTGCCTCCAGAGAAATCCCCCTACAAAACTATGGATTTGCCCCATTCGAGCACTTTTATGGCCGAAATGTACGCGGACTAATAAGCATTTTGAATGAACTTTTTCTAACCTCCGCCTGGATGAGGAGATTAAGTCTTCGTATTCTTACGTGCTAGAGCCTCAGAACCGCTTGGAAGCATGCGCCGATATAGCGTACAAAATATCGAATCTCTATTCAGAAAAATATAGGACCTATTTTGACGTTAGGCCCAAAGAAAGGCGATTCAAGCCCGGTGAAGAGGTGCTGCTCCTCCTACCCACGGGGAAAAGCAAGCTCTTGTCCCAGTGCATATGCACTTTCTCAATCAGAGAAGCCCGCGGTCCCGTAGATTACATAATAGAGACCGCCTCAGGGAACAAATTGTTTTATGTAAATATGCTTAAGCTCTATCACCGCGGCACATGCATTAATAATATAATTGCCCTTGACGAAGGGGCAATTATTAACTCCACCCAGGAAGTTGATTTAAATCCCCAGTTGGAACCCCCTCAGAAAATGCAATTGGCTCTTTCGTTAACTGAATTCCTTGATGTAATTTCTGAGACGCCTGGTTGCTCTTTGTATTTTGATATAGCCTTAAACACCCAGGAGCCCATTAGATCTAAGCCCTACCCTGTACCCGTTCACTTTCGCCCTACTTTTAACGCCGAAGTGGAAAACCTGCTAAAGTTAGGAATAATTGAACCTTCCACGTCAAATTATTGCTCTCCCATTGTTATGGTCAGAATGCTGGATCCGTCTTTTCACAAGTGCGTAGACTTTGGAAAACTGAACACCGTAACAGTTATCGACGCTGAGCCTATCCCTTTGATAGACCAAAGCCTACATATATTTGTAGAGGCCAAGTTTATTTCAGAGATAGACTTTTGTAAAGCCTACTATCAAATCCCTCTTAAGGATAGTGCCCAGAAAAGGCATTATTCAGTTTAATCCCTACAATCGCTCCTCAATAGGCTTTGTGAAACAGCCTCACTATAAGCTCTAGCAAGTGCCATTTCGCTTATAGCACTATTAAGTACCCCAGTTTCCACATTAGTGAAAATCAAATGATGCTTCAAAAAGAAATGTTAAAGGCTATGCCTGGCATGCCCCTCCCACGTATTAAAACGCAATTACGTTCTTTTCTCGGTTAGACATCCTTTTACCGACATTTTGTCCCGAATTTCGCCGCTTTAGCCTCCCTCCTTAGCCCCCTACTAAAGAAACGTTCCCTGGACTCCATCGCATGGAACCTAAAGCGACAGCCACTTCCATCATTTAAAGGAAAGGCTGTCATCAATTCCCATACTGAGACTCCCGAACACGAACAAAGCTTTTGGGATACGAACGGATGCTTGTAATGAGGGCATCGGTTACGTTTTGCTCCAGTATGAAGAAGACGGCAACAGTTACTCTATTATGTAGGCTAGCCGGAAGCTCTCGTCACGCGAAAGGAACTGGGCGGTCATAGAACTTAAAGCCATAGCGATCGTATGGAGTGTACAGAAATTTCGAACATATTTGTTAGGTAAGGAGTTCGTGATTGAAATAGATCATCGCCCATGGAACATAAACCGTGTATGTTTATGTTCCTTGGTTCTCATATAAATTTGTGTTTTCTTTTTGTACATATTTGTCTTTTGTGTGTGTTTGTTTTGTTTTTTGTTTTTTATTGTATTATTTCTTTAATTTTTATTGATAGAGGGTTCTACTACCCTTTTATGAATAAATCCTTTTGATTTTTTTTTTAACTCGTATTTATTTACTTTGTGTTTATTTTTTTGCTCTGGTCAACGACCATACCCTTTTAATTATACCCTGCGTCAGGGATTAAATGGAAGTAATTCATTCCTTTAGGGACAGCTGTGTCGACTTAAATTTAAATGTGCATCCTTATTGTGCACTTGTAGACTCGGGTCAAAGTTTTTCCATACGCCACTCCTTCCATGTTTGAGGATGCCCTTTTCCTTTCTCTTCAAATTCGAAAAACGTCATCTAAGGTAAGGGAGGCGTGTGAACGAATGCCCTCGAAGGAGCACCATGAGAAGAAGACCCTTGGAAATACCCCTATATTCTTTCAAGACCACGTGAACTAACGTGTGAATTTTAGAAAGTCGAGGAAGAATCCCTCACCCACTTAATCACCCGTCCCAGCTGTGTTTGCTTTCAGACGTTAATCTCTCCCCCCCTCCTCCTGCGATAATGCGGTGCGTAGCCACATTACCTCTACCCCCATATCGCGAGGCAAGTTTTATTGTTTCGAACGACGCGTTATCATGAAATTGTATTTGCTTAGACTGGCGGCAATCATCCGCTAGGGACGGCAGTACCTTAAGGCGTCTGTCGGAACAACTACCCGGCTATTTAACCCTAAGCTTACCATTTCGTGAGGAGATTGAAGGCCTGTCATCCACTCCGACCAGACTGCCGTCTGTTTCCCGTGAATTCCTGTCACCCGGTGTCGGATGTCGTTAAAGACCTCCTCAACATATATCCTTTCGTTAAGCTTTGGCCCCTGTTCAGTGGAAAGCTATTGAACCCCATTCTTTTCGCAGAGTTGTGCGGCCATCTCATCTTCACCACTCCTTCAAGATTCCCGTTCTTTCGAGACTGAGACTCACTGCCGATCTGCAGAATCGTCTCGAGTTGAGATTACGTCTCTCTGGAGCAGAGAAATCTCATTCTTCATCACGAAGTAATTCAACCCCATCTTCGAGTTCTTCTTAAAGACCTGCACCGTTGTTTTCCACCTCCCCTCCAATTCACCCGCGATTGAAGGTAAAGCGATCTTGTATGGTCATCCCCAGATTACCTCGTTAATCTTCACTTAATTTAATTTATATATATATATATATATATATATATATATATATTTCCCCATTTTATTATATATATTAAAATTATATTTTAGGGGTATTGTCTTTATATATCTATTGAACTGCAACTTGGCAAGCCATTAATCTAAACCCAGTCAACCGTGAAAATCGCACTCTTTATTAATCACTCAGAAGTATCTCAAGCGGCTTTTGGTCAGCTGTATGTTCGTGCTGGTGTACGACTCTGAGCGCTGAACTAGTCTACACAGACATACCTCGACGCATACTTTCCCGTAAGCATTTTGTAAATAGACTAACTAGTAAGTCAACAAGACCTTCAACCACGGCTTTTGTTCGGTGGATTGTAATCTCTACCTCACTCCGCACTCTACTCTTTTCCATGCTCTTAAGTACATGTAAAATTTCGTGCTTAGCCCGCTTGGATTTCCTTCTCATTAATTGAGATCCTATCATCTGAGTTTGTCTTTTGTGTGTTTCTCATATAATTCCTCAATTCTTTAAAATTTCTTTTGCCTATTTATGATTTTGTATCCCTGTCTATTTTTCAGCGTTGCCTTCATATTGCAAATTTTTAATATTTATTATTTTTTTGCTTTCAATTCATTTTTCTCAATAGATTTATGGTAAATGTCAGTAAGATTATTGAGTTCTGTTTATTCGGTTCTTGCTCTAATTGTACCCCCCCCCCTCACCTCCTTGTACAAAAGTGTTTTAGATAAGGTTGCTCGATTGGTATTTGCCTAAATTTCCTTTGTAACAAAAATTATGTTTTATTATTGTTGACGATTTTGAACGAAGATTCAGTCAATTTTGAGTATTTCGTTCATTAGAGTTATTTGTGGTGTAATTTTCAGGGTATTTATTTTAGCTTGGGGGTCAAGTTTCAGTGAATTTGTTCTCTTCGTCATGAGTTTGGTCCTATCTGACATATGTACGTAGAAGGTATATGTAGGTTTGTATGTTAATTTCATTTGTAGTGGATTAAGTTAAAAACGCAACAAATCCTGTTCTAATTTGTAAAATAAGTAAACTTGGTCCAAAAAATATCTAACCACTTTTTGAAAAAAGGTCGCAATACCAAAAATAAACCCAGAAATTTGATGGGTAAGAAGAGCTGTAGGGGTGCAAAAATGTATCAGACAAAAATTCCTTCCAAACTCGATAATATATATGGCCGATAAAATTACCAACCAAAAACGGACTAAGGTCAGTCGTATGGCTAGAGTATTGGCATTCAAATCAAGAGGTACCGCGTTCGAAACTCAACAGTCCCAAAACTTTTATAAAGATCTGTTGAGAAAGAAAACGGACAATAAAGGTTTGAAGGACAAACTCAACAAGAAGCACCAAAAAATCATCAACTCAGGATAAATGGAAGAAATTGAAGATACATCAAGATAGAAAATGAAGAAAGAAAACTCACCAAGCTAAGGAGAATACGGAATTCAAAGGAAAAATGGAAAGAAAACGTTTAAAGTGCCAACTTAAAAAAAAAAGGAAATTCAGAAGAATAAAAAAATGGATTCGAGGAAGACAACCTGCATCGAGAAAATCAAAAATGAAAAAGCAAGATGAAAAAGAATAATATTGATAAATAAATAATAGGGGATAAGAAAGAAAGGTCCCCTTTCCCTAAATGGTGACCCTAAACGGCCGAAACAATCTTCTGATCTTCGTTACAACTGCACCGGCCCTCCTACTAGAGATTTAAGAAAAAGTACTGCTGGGAACTTCGGAGACCCGGGAAAGGAGAAGCATTATTCATTGATAAGAGACAAAACTTCGTTCGCTCTCCTCAATCCCTCTAAATTAGCTCCACTCATTCCGTAGACTCGGAGGCCGCAGGAGAGAGCTACTACTCCTCGATTAAGAAATCCAAGACTAGTCTGTCACCAATCATCAAATTCGCTCCGCTTTCTAGAAAGGGACCTGCGTAGGGGTGCGGAAATGTATCAGAGAAAAATTCCTTCCAAACTCCATAATATAAATGGCCGATAAGATTACCAACCAAAAACGGACTAAGGCCAGTCGTATGGCTAGAGTATTGGCATTCAAATCAAGAGGTACCGCGTTCGAAACTCAACAGTCCAAAAACTTTTATGAAGATCTGTTAAGAAAGAAAACGGAAGAAAACGTTTGAAGGACCAACTCAACAAGAAGCACCAAAAAATCCTCAACTCAAGATAAATGGAAGAAATTGAAGATGCATCAAGAAAGAAAAGAAAACGAATATTAAGGACCAACCCAGCCAAGAAGAATACGGGAGTCAAGGAAAATGGAAAGAAAACGTTTGAAGTGCCAACTGAAAAAAAGAAGAAATTCATACAACCTGCATCGAGGAAACCAAGGGAAAAACAAGAATAATATTGATAAATAAATAAATGGGGATAAAAAGGATATGCCCCTCCCCATAGATCCCCCTTTTCTAGCCTTCCCCCTTCCTCACAGTAGCATAATTTCACACACAACCCTCCCAGCTATCCGACGGAAAATTAAGACAAAAATTGTTTTATAGCATCATATCTATTAATAGGACTCAACATAACATTGTCCCCACATATTTCATTCAGGTAGGTTTAACCTTCTCCAATCCGCATACAGCACTGCATTACCTTACAGGGTTACGAAGCATATTTCGAAAACGTATGGCAAGAGCGCATAATTGCACAGATCCCAAAGAAAAAGAATTTTCGTGTCAATCAAGTAAACAAGCCACAAACTTAGTCATTAAAAAGTAAAATCACTCAGAGGTGAAATACGAGTGTGTAAGCTACAATACAGAAATTCTCAGCTGAACAAACATTTGAAAATTAAAAGAAATTCTTAATATAAAAAAGTCGATGCTATGCCGGAAGTTCCTTCCAGCTTTCGCAAATTAGTCGTTGATTGACCTCATTGCCAAGATTTTTGAAGACTCGTTATTCCTATCACGTTAATTACGTTATGTACAAATTTACACACGTCTCATTCCACATTGAATTAGTTAGATAGATAGTTAGTCAGCGCCAATCTGTCCATGATACTGGGAAAACCCCTGACCGGATAATCAAATTTATATAAGGTCAGTATCACAATCGCTGGTCGGCCCAAGCGCTCCATGAGCCGGTTTTCTTTTGGGGAGAGGTGCCAGAAAGTAGTATGTTTTGACACCTAACAGAGTTCAGGTGGAAGCCTTCGTCACCTCGGGGCTGAGGAATCTGTTCCGCGTCAGAGGTACGTGGATATAGATACCCATCGGCAGGATTCCTTGGAACAGAGAGTGTGTTGTACTGTGAACAGTGCGTCCACCAATCGGTAGCCAGATCTCTCCGTGCGCTGACGTTTGTGTCCGTTCATGCCGGGATTCGGAATCGAACCCGGTACCATGACAGTTGGAGGCCAACGCCGTATGCACTCGGCTAACATGAGCTCCACACATTGAATTTTCCAATTAGGTATAATTAACTGCTACATAAGCTTGTCAGATAAGAGGTCTGGGGGCTTATTTTGGGATGATATGAAGGTTTCTCTGCTAACAAAGAGATTGTTCATTTATATATTTATTTTGGCTTTCACCAATGAGCAGAAAGACGTAACCCCCCAAAATATAAGATAGATATCAAAAGTTTTAAATGAATTTTACAAAGGAATTTGGCAATGAAAATGTGCATGGTTGTTCAGAGACCGATAAATAAAAAATTAAATGTGAATTAAATAAACAAGAATTCTAAGCAACTTCAGCAGCATTATAAATTCTCTGAATCTCAGCTCTAAGAGCAACATAATTATCCCAAAGCAACTAGCTTCGATTGCGTCTCCACAGGAATGCTCCACAGGAATGCTCAAAACCATCATACACCGGAATATTATCCACACTGATAAAACAGGCCAAAATAAATTCGTACTTTATTACAGACCAAAGAAAACTCACGCCCTTGTCAAAAAAATAGCTTTCTTCTCGCCACGGGCCAGTTGAAGGAGTGAAATCTCTTGTGCAAAAAAACATGGAACGTTGGTGAATGTGAGCATCGCACTTCCTCGTACATTGGAATGACTTCTACAACCCTGTCTCGGCGACTAACAGAGCATGATATGGGCACTGTGAAACTTGTATAGGATTGTGAAATGAATTCTTTACTTCTGCTGTAGTCAGTTTACATGTCAAAGAAGAGTCGAATACCCCCGAGCCAAGTCTGTCAGCTTTACCAGCAATGAATCACTAGGGTGGATGGAAGGCGTCTTCCTGGGACATGAGAAAGATCTCCAAATGTGTGATCATTTCTACCCCTTATGGCAATAAACCTTTGTACAGCATGCTGAGCGTTTGAGGTCTGGCAAAACAGCATCCACTACAGCTTCCATTTGCAGCTTAAGTACCCGCAGATGAAACAAGATGTGGTGCGGGTTTTCCACCCTAAAATGATTAACTTCGATGTCTTAATAACAGAGGTAGTACATAGCAACAATTTATTCCACTATCATTCTCAAGCTGTTGTGAATTTTGCCTTTAAGGCCATGTTTTGAAACTCAGATGCGACAAAGTCTGTTTTTACTGTTGTCAACAACCTAGTATGGCTCAGTGTGGGGAGTTCTCCTGTCTTTATGACCAGTGTGAGCCTGAGCATGTAAGTTTTTTTACTCCATGAGCCTTTCTCAGAAGTAAAGTTGAGAAGATATCTTCCACCTGACAATTCTTTGATGATGATGGTAAATTAGTGATGATATGATTTTTTTACTATCAGCATAACCTTAGTTGTATCTTGATCGGCTGTTATGAGATGCAGTCAATTTCACCCTTCTTACAAAGTTCCTAATAATTCTGATGCATGGGTCTCATATCTTTTTCTTTGGCTCTCTTGACTTTATTCTGATCAACTATAAGTCTCTTGTCCTCTTCAGTGATCAAGCCAGCATCCATAAATGTAGCAGTGGTAATAGCAGCTGTAGCATGCAAGCCAAGATCATATCTCATGCTATGCAAAGCAACATTATGTGTTTCTAATGTGATGTATTTTGGCATTTTAATAGAAGTTTTAGATGTGCTGGTTATTTTTAATATCAATTTATAACTTCTATCCTGTCCATCTTTACCATCACCTATTTGTCCTTTATTTTTATCAGCAGAGAAATTATTTCACTTGATGTCTTTGGAACATTGCCCTGCTTACTTGTCTGATGATTTTTATAGACTCTGTTTCTTTTGCCTTCTTGACATTTATGCTTTTTGACTTGTCTGTTTAGCTCAGGTTGATCTGGCAAGTCAATCTGATTTGGTCCAATAGAACCAAACTTTTTCTCTGAACTTTAATGAAAGCAAATTCCTTGACGGGGCTCTTCATTTCCCTAGACTATGTACCATTAATGTGAGTTTCGTTTTTGTAACCTGCTCAGCCAAATTCCCAGGGAAGAACAATTTTACACTTGCAACTGAGGATGTCAAAAAGGTTGTCAAATTTGGCAATGGAAGCCTCTTTGACATGTAGCTGTCCTTTCCTAAGAGATACGTTCTTGGCCTGGCGCTAATTCTTTGGGATTTTGTTTAAGATTGTGACTCGTGAATTTACAACGGGGGCTACAAAAGAAGTGTTCGCTCGTTCCCACTTTTCAAGCACTTAAAGGTAAATGTCCTTTGCAAGACTGGCTGCTGGGTAGTTTCTCTTATCCTTACTACTTTGTTCTTTGAGCAATAGTCCATATTTATGAACATCGTGCAGAGTTGGGAGTTCACCGGGCAAAAACTCTCTACCATTTCCAATTAAGTTGCTCATATGTGTGAATGGACACAGTCTTGTCCAAAATATTAAAGCCATTGAGGTTGGTACCCGCTTTTTAGGATGGTTCCACTGATGGCCATGTAATCTTCTGTACACTGATAAATATGTTTCAACCTGTTAAATAAGAAAATAAAATAGTAAATTAGATTTAATTATTACTATAATAATTGTCATTTAATTCCCCAAAACAGTCATAAGATTCAAGCAGTTTATTACCAAGCAGAACAAAATTATATTTAATTAATAAAAATATATTTAGAATTTAGAATTCGTGCTGCAACCTTTTAGCACCCAACATTTATGGAATTTGAAAGTTGAAAAGATTGACACACCCTATTCCTCCATGCAGCTTCTTAGCCTCTTTTACCGTGGCTTTCACTCGAATGAGTGGTATTCCTCCTGATCGACAGGGCCTTTAAATTTCTCGGTTGGTCATTACTTTCCAGTCTATGAATTCGTCGTATGGAATTGAGTTGTGGCCTGTCGATTTTATCGGACCTCGATAAAAGAAGACGACCGCGGTCGCTCAACATTGTGACAGGGCTCAGAAGCGGACAAAACGACTCATATCATGAGAACTGAGCGTAGAAATGCTGCCGTTCTTTGTCATATAACTGATGCTCTATTGACAGCCCTTGTCGCGTTCCTTTGCCTTGTTTCAGCCTTTTTTTTCCTTTTCTTTATTTCCATTTTCCTTTTCTCTTAGTTTGTTTCCTCTTATAATATCCCATTTTATCTTCCTCTATCTGTTCACTCTGCTCTCTTTTTTTTATTTTCATTGGGTGGCTATTGACTGGTCTTTAGAAGTTTTAGTAATATATGACCACATTCATTGCGGAGGCACGTCACTGAGTTACATCCACCAGGTGACGTCACTGTTTGTTCAAAATGTGCCAAAATACTACGAAATACCATGTGTTAGTGTTTGCTTGTTTGTAGTTTGTATTTAGGGAACAGTTTGGTGGATTCTATCTTGGATTTGAGTGCCTTTTATTTAGGTACGAACAGGTAGCTGAGAGATAATAATAATACTATTTGGTCACTCTATAAGCAATGTGGCATTTTTTTTCATGTTTACCTTTATTATATACAAAGATAGAATTTAAACAACTCTTTCAAGTTATTTATATTAAAATAACAATTTTATTTATTAATTGAATAAGTAATATAATTTCCACCAGTTTCTACGAATAGTCTTCCTCTATCTAGTAACTTTTCAATATCTTTTTGTAAAAACGTTTGACTTTGATTTTAAATGTTCCTTAAGGTTTTTTTCGATCTGTTCTGTTATTAACATTTTCATTCTCTTCAGATGATTCAATAACCATTAAATTAAAAAGACTAATCTTTTGGGACTAAGTTGGCTGAGTACGGAAGATAGTTCATTAGTTCCCAATTGAAATTGTTAAGCTTTTTATGGTATACTTATGATGTGAGGCCACACGTTTTATTGATCAAGGATCACTTATCTTCCTTTGATTAATGCTGGCCTTTATACTTCAAGTGCTGCATCTAAGCGATCCAATTGAGCAGAGTAAACCTCTTTGGTTGGTAATAGTTTGAATTGTGTTAATAAGCTCAAAATGGATTATGTCATCCATATCCCACCAAACAAACAAAAGAATCTTTCTTGGATCAGACCCCGATTTCTGCTGGAGTATTGATTTTTGCCCCAGGACTAACCTAGAAAATAAAAATAAACATGAAAAGAATGCCGCATTACTTTTGGGATGACCTAATAATTCAGGTACGATTAATTAGGTTGATTTTCGCCAAGTTTTTCGTAGCTTTGACTTCCCCTAACTTTTAATCTCTTTACTGATTTAACGTATGAGTAGTTGCCTTTATTTGGAGCAAATACGGGGTGTTGTATGCGTACAAATGTCCCCCGATTTCCAGCGCCGCAAATATCTCCTTATTAATCGTTTAGGAATCCCTTTATAGATCCTCTTCAATCTTCACTTGTCTAAACTTAAAATGCCCCAATTAGTTTTCCTCTGTAAATTTATAGTTCAAAATTTCTAGAGCAAATTTTCCCATTATTCAGATAATTTTGGCAACTTGAAAAAAATCCTTTTTCAATTAATTTTAGCAAATAAAGAATTGCATCTGTGCTATTTTAATTCCCAAGCACAGCATGCTGCTATCAACAAAAATTATTAGGTGAATCTTCCAGCAAAACCTCCCTTTATCAACTTATTGACAAATTTCAGTAACAAACAAAGGTCTTTTCTTCGTAATGTTTCTTTTTTAACCCTAATCGCTTAAAATCTGTTCCGTTCTACGGCGTCAGTATTCGAAAGAATATATTAATGACCTCTATCCTAATTGTAATGTAAGTTCAGTATAGCACACTTTTTCCTTTCGCTTCAATAATAAACTATTCCGACATTAAAATATTGCCCTTGAAAAAATATATTGTGTACAATAAAAAGCTCTAAACCTATTATACTTTCAAGTGGAAGAAAGCGCTACAAGGCTTTCCGTAAACGGCCTGGCATGAGGAAACTTTTAGAGTTATGAAATGTAATATTTCCTTTGTGAGAACCATTTTCTCCTTAGAAATACCTCCGATATGTATTTATATGAAGTTACTACACTTAGAAGTAGAGCATGCACGCACAATCTTACACAAAAGAAGTATCTGAAAGCTGTTTTTTTTAAGAAGACTATATATTTTTTTATTTTGAGACAACTACAAATAATAAAATTCATAATAATAATGGCATGGGTGAAGAAGAGTGCACACAAGTCTCAGAGACCTAATCCCTTTTCATAACAAAGGTAAGGATGAGGTGATCACGGAATTCTTGTAGACCTACTCCCGTTCTAAAAAAGGCAAGTATCCTTGCAGAGAATTTCTAAGATTTTGGACCTCCACTTTTTAGATCTGTCCTCAGAACTGGCCAGAGATTATGTGGAACTCTTGTGTACGGTTTTCTATCTGTTTGTTTGATTCTGTACAGGATAGATTTTAAGCTAATGAAGAGTTCATAAGATGGGTGTTATGCAATCAAAATTTGATAAGATGGGCTTAGGCAAGGAATAGTAGATATGATGTGTCTTAGACAACGAAGAGTTGAGAAGATGGCTCTAGGCCAATAAAGAGTTGATAATAACAGTTTTTGTTCAATGAAGAGCTGATAAGATGGGTCTTATGCAAATGAAAAGTTGAGAAGATGGATCATGGGCCAACGAAGAGTTTATAAGATGGGTTTAGCCTAATAAAGCGTTGATGTGTCTTAGACAAGGAAGAGTTGAAAAGATGTCTTTAGGCCAATAACGAGTTTATAATATGGGTCTTTGTCTAATGAAGAATAGATAAGATGGGTTTTATCCAAATGAAGAGTTGAGAAGATGGATCTTAGGCCACTGAAGGGTTAATAAGATGGATTTAGACCAACAAAGAGTTGATAATATGGGTATTAGGCCAATGAGGAGTTCAGAAGATGGGTTTTAGGCGAATGAAGAGTTGATAAGATGAGTTTAGTCCAATAAAGAGATAATAAGATGTGTCTTATAAAACGAAGAATTGGGATGATGACTTTACGCCGATTTTAGAGTTAATCATATGTGTCTTTATCCAATGAACAGTTGATAAGATGGGTTTTAGGCGAATGAAGAGTTGATAAAATGGGTTTAGTCCAATAAAGAGATGATAGGATGTATCTTAGAAAACGAAGAGTTGAGATGATGACTTCATACCGTTAAAGAGTAAATAATTTGTGTCTTTGTACAATGAACAGTTGATAAGATGGGTCTTATACTAATAAATACTTGAGAAGATGTATCTTAGGCCACTGAAAGGTTAATATCAGGGTTTAATGGCAATGAAGAATGTATAAGATAGGTTTAGCTTAATAAAGAGTTGATAAGTTGTGTCTCAGCCAACGAAGAGTTAAGAAAATGGCTTTACACCAAGAAAGAATTGATAATTCCCTGTGTAAAACAATTTCACTTTTGTCTTGCCCTTGGGTTAAAAGTGTTATATCCCAATTGTTTGTGGCTCAATTAAATAAAAAAGGTCAATTTTAATCCCAAAGCTTTGTGCTTTTGTGGCTAGGAGATTTATTTTTTATAGTTAACATTATTTTGATGTAAATATAGGGTCTCTCAATAATGTCGCTCGATTTTTAAATGTAAATAAAACAAGTTGTGTGTGATATATGCACCAATTAATTTGAAATTTGAAAATGCATTTTATGGCATTAAGTGTGGAATATGACGTCGTTCAAATGTCCGCCGCGGCTTCGCTTGGTGGAACGTATTCGGGAGGCCCAATTTTCAAAGACTTTGTCGCATAAATCTGGCTGAATTTGCTGAATGGTGTTCGTTATGTTGACTTTGAGGACATCAACTGTTTGCAGATTATTCGCATAGACCTACGATTTGAAGAAAGCTCCAAAGAAAGTAGTCTAATGGCGTTAAATTGCATGATCTCGGTGGCCAGTTGACGTCGCCGCCGCGCGAGATGATTCTGCCCTGAAATCGCTGGTGCAAAATGTCTATCGTGGCGTGCGCAGTGTGGCGCGTAGCGCCGTCCTGTTTGAACCACATGTCGTCAGTATCCATATCAGGCATAATTCTTGTGGCCTCAACTGGATTCAGTTGAGGCCACAAGCATTTGCTTATCATCGACCTGTAGGTCTCGCCGTTAACGGTTATGCCAATCCCATCTTCGTTCTCAAAAAAATACGGACCGATGATTCCGTTAGACGAAAGTCCGCACCAAATAGTGACTCTGTTGAGATGCAATTGGTGCTGGTGTATCTCATTTGGATTGTTTTCGTCCCAAATCGAACAATTTTGCTTGTTCACAAATCAATTCATCCAAAAATGGGGCTCGTCGCTAAAGATGATTTTTTCGGGGAAATTTGGGGCAACTTCCAACTGCTCTAGAACCCAATCAGCAAACATACGGCGTTGTTTATAGTCGTTTACCTTAAGTTTATGGGTAAGTTGGATTTTGTATGGGTGCAGACCCAAGTCCCTACGCATAATTCGCCAAACTGAAGTCACAGAAAAACCAAGTTCTTGTGAACGACGAGAAATTGACTGCCTCGTATTTTCTCGTACACTCTCATTTACGGCAGCGATGTTTTCAGCAGACCTTGCGTTTCAGTGACGTACGGGTATTGGCTGATTGTTGATCGACCCTTTTGCTTCGAATTTGGCCACCAAGCGTCGAACAGTGGACTCGGCAGGACGATTGTGGCGAGGATAGAAATCACGTAATGCACGGAACGTTTGTCGAACGGAACAGTGATTTTGATAATAATATTTAATAATTTGACACACTGTTCAACTCTATACGTTCCATCGTGATTTGCCAAGTACTACTGAACAGTTCACAATGAGGTTGCCAGATGTCGCTTCAACAACATGGCCACTATCGCCTGACAAAGGATAAGTTTTTTTTCAGTAATGGTATAAACATGATATACTGTATTTAAAAAGTTATAGAAACAGTAATATAGTAGTAATAGCCGTTATTTTCCTTATATTTTTTTTTGTAACCTAGAGAACAATGGCCTGTTATCATGTATCCAGACGTTCAGTGATCTATTGCGCCAGTGCCACACAGTTCTGAGCTCCCCGTAACCACTCTTCCAAAAAGAGAGCAGCAGTTTTTAGAAAGGAAAAACAGTTCAGAAAAAGATGAAGTCATTGATCCAGATTACAAAGGTGCAACTGAGGAGAGAAACCCATACTACCCCAACCAGAAAGATCTCAACAGCCTTGTAAGAGATCTTGGTTTCTGTCGTGGTATTGCAAGGACCGAGTGGTGGTGTACGTACGTATAGGTTTGTTACGTACTTCAAAACTCCTTGATTAAGTTTTCTCTAAGAGTGCTATATTTAATTTTATTATTATTACGTTATTTTAATTTTTGAGGGTTTCTAGTGTCATGCACAGCGTTTCGAGGATTGAATTGAATACTTCTACGAAAATAGAACTTTAATTGCAACATTAACAAAATAATGAAATCTAACAAACTAACTACACAGTTTGAATTAAGCGAGTTTAAGTGAGACTTAGTCAATTACACAATTGAATATACAGTAATGGTTGACCCAAAGCTCAATCTAATATTAAACGCTAATTGACCTTCAAAAAAAATAATGGAATTGATATACCTTTTAAAAAAAACACACGATAATCTAGTTTGAGACAGAGCTTGGCCTCAATTATTATGTAGCCTCAAGAATGTTGTTTTAGGGCAGGCACGAGGACGTCTTCCTTGCCACGCCAGATGTATTCGGTGCGTGCGACCGATGGCGTTAAGCACGTTACCTTAGTGAGATGATTTCACCAACGGAACAGGGAAAGTATGCTTCTTCCAATCTTCGGGTTATTCTAGGAATAATTCGCACTGACGATCGATGAGTAAACGAGTGGATACTTTGACGAAGGGGAGTGCTTGAGAGAGTTTACTTTGGGGCATTCCTCAATGGCGAGGACTTTCTCTGGGCTTTGTTGTACACTAGGATAGGGGGTTTCCCTGACTCTAGCTAGTTGAACATGTTTCTGAATACAAGTTAACTTAAATTTTCGGTGTGACCACTAGAAACTGGCTCAGCATGAGCTTCTTCTGTGTTCCTTTCGTAGGATTGCCGGGTACTTCGCCGAACTTCGTGACTCGATTCCAAACTCGATCTTCCTCCTTCTTCTGCCGTTATTCGCCTATATACTTGGCCAGCACACTGGGGGTAGGGGAAGGAAGGAGATGAGGACGGCGGAGTTAAGTCTCCTCCTCTAACGTTTTTTTCAGAGCGTCTTTCACCTATCTCTAAAGGGACCTTTTAGCACTTGGTTGACGCTCCTCTAATTTCGCCTATGAAGAGAAATTAAATACCACCTCTTAAGGCAAATATTGCTAGTTTAACCAATGTTAGGCGGGCGGGACCCGAAATGTAATGATTAGTGCATTGTGTGGTTGAGCAAGGGCCTTTCTGGTGATCCTCGAAGCGAGGGGAGAGAGGCGGGTAAGAAATAGGGTTACGCCGCCAAAAAATACCAGGACGTTGCGGTTGCCGAGTAGGGCCTCAGCTTTAAGGGTGGGATATAGACTTTCCTACAGTGTCACAAAGTTCAATTCCTAATCTCCCCCTAGTAGCGAATGCATTATGAATATCCACTAAGGTTGGGGGCATTTTAGGTGTGATAATAGTTACAAGTTTTAAAAGTTAAATACCAATAATAAACACGCAAGATTTTGTCTTGCTTTGGTCTGAAAAAAATTCAGGATTGTTTGAGTTCTAAATGACAATGGCGTTGGCGGAGTGTTTTCTAGCAATTCGTGGTTTTTGCTAGTTTTGTCTGGTTATTTTTTATCACTCTAAAGCAAATAACCTTTTTACTCTCTCCCTTATCTAATTAAAAGTTCTGTAATTTATCCTAAATTTTTGCATTTTAATACTAGGATAGAACGAAACACTTTTTCGCTATTTGATGAATTTGCGACTACGGAACAATGGCTGTTCTAATGTTGTTCTCTTCTTGAACAACAAGGGGGAAGGGTGAGAACCGTTTCTTGGTGAACGGATTCAAAAGAACAATGGCTGTTCTACGATGTTCTCTTCCTGAACAACGAAGGGGAAGCCTTAAGGACTTGGCGTCACGAAAGGCTCGAACCTTTGGCACTCAAGGGATATTGTCCTCCTTCTGGACAAGTGATGGTGAATCTCGAGGTCGAGGTCCCTTGGTGCACAAAGGGAGAGAGGGTCGTGGTGATGTTTCGCGACGAAAATCTGGATCTCCAATTTGATCTTAGTGGTAAAGTTTCTATCTAAATAGTCGAGACACTCCCTTGGCGTGGGAAGACAATGGAGTGGGAGCTTCGGGGGAATGCACAGCCGAGGCTGGGAACAATGCCTTATCTGCCCATAAGCCTAACTCAATCTGGTGAGGTCGGCGTATGGGGGCGAACGGGGGGACGATAACCTCCTTGTTTACACATTGACATCCGGTGGCTGCGATAAAGCGCCAAGCTTCGAAGCGAAGATGCACGTGGGAGCATCGTGGTTTTAAATAATATGTGATAGGGGTTGAAACTAACGCTGCTCAACCCGTTCTATCACACCCCTCCATTCCGGGGGAAGTTGTCACTTCGAAAAAAAGAGAGAAGGGACAACGATAGAGCTCCTTTGTGAGGAACTCGTTTTCTTGTACCAACCGTACCTTCCTGCCCCTAACTCGCATTACCTCAATACATATGATTATTTTGATCTTTTGAATATAAGGAAAAATAACCTTTAATACAAACTTAAAAAAAAGGCATGGAACAATGAAATGATATAAATATAATACATATGGAAAAAAATAACTTATACGTAAATTAATGGGTACAAATATATATACTTACAAAAAAAAAATAGACATTGAGCGTTACAAAATTCAGACATATACATTAACTAATTATATTACAAGAGAATCTTAATTTAAGTCGTGCAAGACGGTATATACCTACATGGAGATACTAATCCTATGAATACACTTACTCTACGCTATTCGGTAACGCATTCCTACTGAGTGCGTCAGCGACCTGGTTATCGGAACCTTTTATATAGTTTATTTTAAATTGATACTCTTGCAAGAGTAAACTCCAGCGCATAATGCGGCCGTTGGAGTGTCACACCTTCCTAATATAGGCTAACGGACGGTGGTCGGTTCCTATCTGAAATTCTTTGCCTATCAAGTACATCTTGAATTTGTCTATGACCCAGATAATTGATAGAGCTTCTTTTTCTATAGTGGCATATCTCTTTTCGCGTGGTAATAATTGACGACTAGCATATGCAACTGGATGACTCGTGCCGTCATCCTCGTATTGAAGGAGTACACCTCCAATGCCCTCGTTGCTCACGTCGGTCTTAATCCCAAAGGATTTTTCTGGGTTGGGCAACTTTAAAATGGGGGCAGAAATGAGCTTACTCTTGAGCTGATTAAAATGGGAAATAGCGACATCATTCCAACGTAGACGATCGGGTGAATTCTTTTTTAAAAGGGAGCTGAGGGGCGCCGAAATTGCAGCGAAATTCGGAACGAATCGCCGATAGTACGAAGCTGATCCTAGGAACGATCTTAATTGCTTCTTTGTAATTGGGAGGGGCATGTCGGCGATTGCCTCAATTTTATCCTCTTGGGGACCCAACTGGCTTTGTCCTATTTTAAAACCCAAATATTTGATGGTTTCGTGGGCAAAATGGCATTTGCTGGGGTTAATGGTGAGGCCATTTTCGCGCAGTCGCTCGAAAAGAGCTAATAGGGTGGTTAAATGGTGACTCCATTTAAATAGTTCTTGTAGCTGACTCTTTTGATGTGGTGTCAGCTGCGCGTCACTATCCAGGTCAGAGGGTTCCAATGACTCGCCTGGTAGGGAATAAGGAGGGTAATCGGCATCAGGTTGGGTGCACACTATCTGTATTACCTTAAGGGACTCCGCGGGGTAATCTTCTTCAAGCGCCGATGCTTCGTCCAGTTCTATGAAGGTATCTCCATGGGCGCGTTGGGGTTTTTTTTTTCTTGGGGTCCACGGACAGTCTTCGTGTCCTTTTCTTGGGCCTTATCGCCTAAGGGTGTTAGTAATTCACACTCCTTTTGTGCCGTCCTAAAGTCCTGGTTAAGGATCTCCGAGAATTCGGACGGTATCGGGGTTCTGAGGGGGCGGACTCCTGGGCTTCCTTCTTATCTCGGCCTCGAGGAAGGGCGGCCTGAGACACAGGGTCGGAAATTACTTGGGGGCTCTGTCCTATAAGCACGGAACAGAATTGTATGGATGCTGAAATGACTTCAGCCCAGCCATCATAATATTGACTCTGCAGGTAACATCTAACGACGGGAAATTGGTTTGCCCGCCCAAACTTTTCGTGGTTAGGGTCCACTGGGGGGAGGATTTCGTCGGACACGATGAAACACGTACATCCTGTGTCCCTGACGAGAGTCGATACTCGACAGCCGTTCACGCTGCCCTCCTCAAATTTCAAAGTTCCCGATGAACTTTTATCAAAAACAAAATTTACCTGGTGGCCTGACGGAGGGGGAGAAGTTTCTGCTTGGGTCTGCACCGCCGAGGGAGCCGGGGTTGCATTAATCTGGTGAACTTGGTGGGCTGGTCCGCTTTTAAGCCTAGAATTTTGGGGGAAATTCCAGCTCATGTGGTTTTCTACACCACAGGTGAAGCATATGATTGGTCGCTTCGGGAAGAGAGATGGAGGAGAAATCTTAACGGGAGGTTTGGAGTCCCGTTGTTGGTTTTGGGGAAAGAAATTTTGGGGTTTTACGGGGCTCGGAAACTTCGACGGCCTTCCTGTGAAGGGGCGTGAATCCTTCCTTCTTTACTTGTAGGGGGATTGGTGAGAAGTTCGATTCTCCTTTGGGTATAGATTATGACTTGCGGCATAGACATCCGCTTCTTCGGTACATTCATTAAAGGTCTGCCCCTGACGATCCTTGACGAACGCGCGGATCTCCGTCGGGAGAGACGCAAAAAATTTATCTCGCAACACGAAGTCTGTTAAAGACTCGTAGTTCGGATCAACCTTTGAGGATTCTAACCAAAATTTAAAATTCCTCTGAAGAATGTATCCGAATTGACGGAACGTCTGTCCGGGTTTAATACGACCTCCTCGAAACTCTTGGCGGTAGAAATCAAGAGTCATATTATGAGCGGCCAATAACTCAGCTTTTAAGGTGCTGTAGTTAATTGTACACTCAGATGGTAAAGATATAAAAATTTCGCGCAATTTACAATTTAACAGGGGAAGTAATCTGACGACACCTTCAGCCTCCAGATCCATGTTATTGATTTCGAGGATCTTTTCGAAGTGAGCTAAAAATGCTCCGAAATCCTCTCCATCCTTGAAATTGGGGAGCTTTAGTGAGAGATTGGGGGGGGGGGGGCTTCGGAACGGGAACTGGCGGACTGTATCTCTGCTTCAACACGAGCTAATTCAATCTGATGGTGAAGCTCAGCTTGTCTAACCGTTCCTCTCTTTCTCTTTCTCGTTCTTCTCTTTCTCTTTCTTCTCGTGGGATTACTCTTTCCTCTCGTTGGATTTCTCTCTCTCGTTCTTCTCGTTGTATTTCTCTTCCTCTTTCTTTTTCTTTTTCTTCACGCTCTTTTCTTTGCTCCTCTTGAACGTACTCAATTAGTTCTTTCCGGAAAGTCCCAAGGACTCTCCTTGCGATTTAAAGATTTCGAACTGAGTCATCTTTGCACTTGGGGGCGCACTAGTCAACCAACTAAAATTCCTTGCAACAAGAATTATGCCTTCTAGAGAAATTAGCCTACCTAAAAATGGGCACTAACCTATTCGTACTTGGTTTCTCAATCTAAATAACCACTGGCTAAAATCACAAAAAAAAACACAAACAAATTATTATAACAGTTCTTTGAGCTACTCCAGCTTCTTAAGTTTCAAAAAGGGTATAGCAATAGTTAAAACAAAAGGGAACTACTATACTCTATTATTGTAGCGAATAACACTATGCTTTACTCGACTGAGACCAGTGTTTGCAAAGATATAGCGTTAAACCTCACACCTAACACCAAATTTAAATAGTGTATATATATATATATATATATATATATATATATATATATATATATATATATATATATATATATATGTCGTAGAATGTACTCTCGACGATATACCATATATAACTATTCGTTGAGGGAACTTCGTTAATTATCTTTAGAGTGCGTTAATGTCTGCCAGCCGATATTATGTATCTTCGATATGCTTAAGAAGTGGAACTGATTTAAGGATAATAATATTGCTATCATTAATAAAATAGAGTTTTATTAATAATAACTATCAACAAACACAAGACGGAAAATATTGACATAAACAGAGAATGGAAAGGGTCGTGGGGGCTCGGGCTAATCCGAGGATTAAAGGATCTAAAAAGGTAAAACCAAATATAGAGTTAAAGAGATGGGATGGTTCGCTAAACGATTTAAAGCACAGGATAGAATTGACACAAGGGTTAATTACTCAAAGGTCACGTTTGGCTTACGTAACTTTATACTAGTGGTGCAGTGGAAGGCGACGTGAAGGAATTTTCGGTCCGCTGGCGAGTTCCAGCCAAAGGGAAGGGAATAAGATGATCCTGACGTGGCGTCTTGGGAAAGAGAACCGTTTCTCGACGAACGGCTTGAAGAACAATGGCTGTTCTACGTTGTTCTCTTCCGAACAACAGGGGGGGTGAGAACCGTCTCTTGTCTACGGGCTCAAGAACAATGGCTGTTCTAATGTTGTTCTCTTCTTGAACAACAAGGGGGAAGGGTGAGAACCGTTTCTTGGTGAATGAATTCAAAAGAACAATGGCTGTTCTACGTTGTTCTCTTCCTGAACAACGAGGGGGAAGCCTTAAGGACTTGGCGTCACGAAAGGCTCGAACCTTTGGCACTCAAGGGATATTGTCCTCCTTCTGGACAAGTGATGGTGAATCTCGAGGTCGAGGTCCCTTGGCGCACAAAGGGAGAGAGGGTCGTGGTGATGTTTCGCGACGAAAATCTGAATCTCCAATCTGATCTTAGTGGTAAAGTTTCCATCTAAATAGTCGAGACACTCCCTTGGCGTGGGGGGACAATGGAGTGGGAGCTTCGAGGGAATACACAGCCGAGGCTGGGAACAATGCCTTATCTGCCCATAAGCCTAACTCAATCTGGTGAGGTCGGCGTATGGGGGCGAACGGGGGGACGATAACCTCCTTGTTTACACATTGACATCCGGTGGCTGCGATAAAGCGCCAAGCTTCGAAGCCAAGATGCACGTGGGAACATATCGTGGTTTTAAATAATATGTGATAGGGGTTGAAACTAACGCTGCTCAACCCGTTCTATCACAATGATGATGAGCCAATTGCCACTTAGAAACGTAAAACTTCAATCATATAATCGGTTTAAAGCCGGGATTAAATTTAATTCCTCCATTGGAGATGAATTCAGAAGTCTATCCTCTAAAAAGTCAATTCAAAGGAACATCCACCTTCCCATTATCTCTTATGATTAATATCTACCTCCTTTGAATGAGGTCTCAGGAGTCTTAATTGTCTCGAATGGTCATACGGCCATTCATTCCCACCATTATTACTACCTGTGAATTGGGAGGTGTAATAGAGATCTATGTTCACTGAATTGGACCATTGAAGTTCTTCCTTGCAAACGAAAATGTCTCTCTAGGAATTCAAGACCAGAAGGGATGTTTTAAAAACTTAAATGGTTTTTATAGTGCGTATTTTAATGGTAAAATCTTTGGATAGTGGTAAAAAGGATGAGATGCAAGATGTTGGAGAGTAAAGGTCTGGAATGTATAGGTGTATTTACTTTCTCTCGTTCAAAATAAAAAAATAAGCGATTTATATAACGTAAATGCAAGTATATTTAGGTTTTAATATTTAGCTGCTCATTACCATCTGGTAGTGTAATGTAGTGGGTCCCTTATATCACCTAACTCGATTATTCAAAGTACTCTATCTGAACGGGTGAATGTGAGGAAGAGTCTTCAATTCGATATCTATAATTTGCTCTTTAACTTCATTGAGAATCCGTATTTAGAATGAGGATATCTTCGCCTATTCCTTACCTCTGTTTAATTTTCCGGTTCTCTTTGGAACCGGAAATTTGTTACGTATTTTTCAACATGGAATTTAATAAGATAAAACTTCATATAGAAATTATCTAAGTAGTATGTATGGATTTATACGAGACATAATTTCAACATAAAGCCGAGATGACTTGAAGTAATGGCTAGTGGATTTTATTTTTTACTTTCTCAACATCGCACACCTGAAGTTCGTATAAGCACTAAGGCACCCATGACTCTCTTCTAAGGGCTGAGATCAAGTAACCTTACACTGATTAATATAATTTTTTTTAAATAATAGTAAATATCAACAGTTATTTATAGCGAAACAATTTGTCTTTTTCATTAAAAAAAAACAGGTAAAAATATGACTTTTGTCACTCGAAGTTTTTAGTCGCGGGCGAATCTATATCACACTATGTGGGTCGGTCCCCGTTTTGCTTTTTTGGTTTTTGTAATAACATTGTAACTATTTTGCCAATTCTAACGAAATTTAAAAGCTTTATGTTGTTTTACATTTTCTTTGAATGACATATATGCTAAAGTCCTCCCAAGGATAGCCCAGGAATTATTTTGTTTTGGCAATAACATCATAACTATTGGGTCGATTCTAACGAAGTCTGCTACCCTTATGTTGTTTTACATTTTCTTTCGAATGATATAATTGTCATAGTCCTTCCAAGTTTAGTATGGGAATTAAATTATTTTGGCTATAACATCATAACTATTCGGCCGATTCTAACAAAATTTGCAACTCATATGTTGTTTTACATTCTCCTTCGAATGATAGAATTGCCGAAGTCCTCCCAAGGTTAGTCCGGGAATTAATGAAAGATTTGTAGGTTGTAAGAACATAAATTAGAATAAGGAGGCCACGCGACTTTTTGGTCAGCAGAGCTTATTCTTGATTCTTTTACTTACTGTTACTCCATTCACTCTCATTTTTTTATTTTTCCTTTTGATTTCCCTTTATTAAATTTAAGAATATTTTTATTCATTATATTAATTCAAAGAATTCGTTTAATTTTGTCATCGATTTTTCCACTAAATTTAAGATTTAATCTACTTATTTATTGATTAAATGTGTTCGCTGACTGGCAGAATTTTAGGAGTTTTGCTATGGAGAATTTACAAAACAAATTTTGCCGACTCGACGATAATTCTTGAGGCAAATAATCGTGGATTAAAAATGACAAGTTTAGTGTTTTGGTTGATTTTCAGGTGGTTTTGAAGGGGAGAATGAAGAAATACGATACCAAGAAACTATTTTAGGAAAGAAAAAATAATTAATAACTGTTCATTTCAAAAGCGTAATATGAAAGTAAACAGAAACATCAATAAGAAACACTTGAAAGAAACAATAATACCAGGACCTTTTATCATTGTTTTCATAGTAACAAACACATTTAGGAGGACGGGATTGGCAAAAAATCTATAAGGTGTAAACACCTACACACTTCTTCCTCTACACGCAGGCTGTTAGGAATGCACAGCTTATTGCACAGTCTTACATGTATCTCTGTGTGAGCGTGCATGAACGCATCTAATTTAGAAGAGAATAGTTTGGATTTCCTTCCGTATTGAGTTCTCCCCCCCCCCCTCTCTCTAGCCCAATCTAGGCTATTGAAGACACAGCGAGTGGTTTATGGTGGAGTATTTATGGTTGGTGAGGGTGTTGTGAGCTAAGCACCGTCGTGGACCTTCCCCACCTCCTCAGCGATTGGCACATTGGACACGTTGGTTTATGGCTTTACTATTGGTAGAGGGTATTTGGGCTCGGACACCTTCCCTCGACTCCTTCCCCCTAATCTTAACCCAACTCCCCCTTTCCCATTCCTTGAAAACCCCTTTGTAGGAGGGACAAACAGCCACTATTCATCAGAAGCTGGAGGAAGAAACAACTCGCTGAAATCCCTATCTACCTAAACTCCTGGTCTCGGGGTAGAACCGTTGCAAAGCTTCTTTTCGAATAAGTTCTTTATACTTTCCGAATCAATTGGACACTAATGTCTCTCACTTAAGCGCTACCATCTTGCCTAGCCCTACCCTGCTTTTGGGGTAATAATTCTAACAACATTGAAAATTATAGTGTTTATTTCCATTAGTTATTCTAAGGAAAATTCCGATTGATTTGGAGAGGTTGATCTTCCCAGAGATACCCTCGTTGGCTTACCTTTTGCTCAACTGAGCTTCCCGTTTTCTTTTCAAACGCAAAAGGGCTGAAAATCCTGATATTTTCATTTTGGATGAAATTGAATCCCACATCAAAGTCTTGGTCAGAAATATGGCGTTGTTTAAACGTTGAATCACCTTGATCTTTAATAAGATTAGCTCTGATTTAGAAGAGGTAGAAGTCATTGCCCCCGATGTATTCCAAACTCCGATAGATAAAGTCAAGTCTCACTTTGCTTCCGTGAATGATTTAGATAGTCAGATTCTTTAGGCTTGCCCATCTCTCTTCGCAGAGGGAGTGGACGAATCAATGGTAGACAGAGAGCTTTCTGCTCAGGTCGAAACGATCTTGATCTTAAATCTAAATTAAATGAGTTATCGCTGAATGGGAAATCACCCCACTCCCCTTCGGCTTCCTCGGAGTCTAACGTTAAATTTTCGGATCTCAAAGATATTTTGAGCAACTTGGGCAAACCCATAGTACGAGAACTCCCCCTACCTGTATTACCATGTATGGCTTTTCACGGTACGACGGATAAACTTAATTATCATTCCTTTATATCACAATTTAAAAACCTTGTAGGTTCGATGAGTAACCTTTCTTCTGTCACCAAACTTGCGTATTTAAAGGGTTATCTTAAAGATTACTCGTACTCTATAGTCAAGCATCTGGAAAGTATGGGCCAATTATGGGGTTGCTTTGAAATTACTTGAAAGGAAATTCCTCGACAAAAACGCGGTTAGCGATTCTTATTTATCTAAGATCCTAAACTCCGAGATTTTTCCCGACTCGTCTCCACAAACTATCACTCTTCTTCAGTGAAATCCGGGCCATCTTAACGAATTCAAAAGATTTGATATTGATTTTTTTAAGGAAGACAGGGCTGGAAATTTCGTGATCTCCCACGTAATATATAGTAAAATACCCTCAAACTTTAAAAAGGAGCTAAGGTTGACTACCAAGACTGACTATCCAGAGGCCTCGAAAAATTTAGGTGCTTTTCGGGCCCCGGGCAAGGAGAATTGCCTGCAAGGAAGTGCTAAATATAACTCTTCTTGACCTCCTGCTTTCAAAACTGTTTATAACTCTCAGCACCCCTGCTCTAAGCCTCTACTATCTGTCAGAACTTTTAAAACTAATATTTCGACCCCTCTCGGTGGAGAGGCGTCACTTTCAAAGAGCAAGTCTAAACCCAATCGTAACTTCAAAACTCAAACTTCGAATTCAACCGTCCCGTCAAACTTAAACTCAAACTCCCTCTTTTCTAAGTGCAAGTTGTGCTCTGGAACTCATAACATGGTTAATTTCTACGTATACGAAACTCCTGATAGTAGGATTAAACTTTGCTTAGAACTAAGTATGTGTTCTCGTCGTTCCTCCACCAGACATTCCCCAGAATCGTGTCCAGCGATCAAACGCTTCCTCTCGTACTCGTGTAAGTTCTGCCAGGAGAAAACGCACATGTCTGCTCTTTGCCATATCCCCGTCAAACGCGATGTAAATTTTTGACTAAATCTTGGGCAGATTATGACTCTAAAGTTGGATGTGGAAGTAGCCAAAGGTTCCTTTAGTTCAAGACTCCATTCAAATTTCCTACTTCCTACTCTGACCAGGTATCTTGGATTGGGGAGTACATTCTTTCGTGTGCGTTACCTACTTGATATAGCGATCCAAAGGTCGTACATTTTTTAATCCGTCACTTCCCAAGTGGGTGCCAATCTAGAGGAATTACCCTCGTATTCGTGTACGATCAAACCATTCGTCGGGTCAAAAATCACACGCATATGGGAATTGGAGGCGGTCTATCGCTTCGGATCTCTCCAAATGTCGATCAAATTCTAGGTCGATTCCAACTTATACTCGGATTTTACGGTAAATGGAGTCGAAGGGGCAATCCTAGTCCTGAAGGAAAAATACATCTCACTGGCAGACGAGGCCTTCTCCCAACCGTTTGTTCAAAGGGATAGAATAACGGGAATAGGGTCTCTGCTGGTGGTTGACGCCATATGATCAAGCCAAGACTGTAGAGCATCGGCCGCGACCCACGGCCGCTGGTTGCGTCGAATACATTGAAATTTATAATGCCTGATAATTTCAAAAGCTCATCATTCATGATCAAGTCTGAAACCTGATCATCTCAAAACTAATCCAACATCCCAAATTTCAAACCCATGATCAATTCTAATACTTGATCGTCTAAAAACTTCATCATTCATGATCAAGTCAGACACTTGACCATTTCAAAACCTCAAACTCGTGATCAAGTCTGACACTTCATCACCTTAAACTTCATTCAAAACTTCAAACTCATGATCAAGTATGACACTAGATCACTTCAAAACTTATCAAAAATCATTCAAACTTCATCAAACCCATGATCAAGCCTAATACTTGATCACTTTAAAACTTCATTTATGATCAAGCTGACACTTGATCATCTCAAAACCTATCAAACATCATTTCAAACTTCATCAAATTCTTGATCAAACTTGATCATTTCAAAACTTCATCAAACCCATGATCGAGCCTAATACTTGATCATTTAAGAACTTCCTTCATGATCAAGTCTGACATTTGATCATCTCGAAATTGATCAAACTTCATTCAAAACTTCAAACACATGATCAGTTATAATACTTGATCGTTTCAAAACTTCAAATTCGTTATCAACTCTGACACTTTATCACCTCAAATTACATTCAAAACTTCAAATGCTATCTAATGTTCCCCCTTCAAATACCTCCCCTTGAGTACCTCCTCCAAATGTCTCATCACAAATACTCTGTTCTGTATTCTGAGTTTACTCTAAGTAAATTTCAGGATTCCATGCTTAAGCTTCACAACCTTATTTAGTTGTTAAGCTTCTTTGGCCGAGAGGTTGTTATGATTGCAGCGCCTATTGCACAGTCTTGCACGTGTGTCTGTGTGAGCGTACAAGAACGCATGTAAGTCAACTGAGAGTAGTTTGGATTTCCTCCCGTAGTGGGTTCTCCTCCCCCACTCTCTCTCTCGCGCGCATTCAAGTCTATTGAAGACACAGCGAGTAGTTTATGGTTTATGAGTATTTATGGTTGGTGAGGGTGTTGTGGGCTTAGGACCGTCCTGGACCTTCCCCACCTCATCGGCGATCGGCACAGTGGACACGCTGGTTTATGGCTTTACTATGGGTAAAAAGGTGTTTGAGCTCGGACACCTTCACTCGACTCCTTCCCCCTAATCATACCCTCACTCCCCCTTTTCCCATTCCTTGAAAACCCCCTTGCAGGAGGGACAAACGGTCACTATTCCTCACAAGCTGAAGGAAGAAACAACTCGCTGAAATCCCTATCTACCCAAAATCCTGGTCTCTTGGCAGAACCGTTGCGACTTTGGAAGAAGAAACAACCGCCTAAATCTATCAATTAATAAATTTGTGTAAGTAGTCTCCTCTTTGCTCTTCTCGGCTGTGTGGCATCATCCTTTTTTACTTCGTATAACTTTAACACTTTCTTTCCGGATTTCTTCCAAATCTTTTTAATAAAGACCTCAACCATCGCTCATGGGAACCAGATGGTCTCTCATCCTGGATAAAACGCCAGGACAACTTATGTTTTTCAGCAGGTAATTAAATTCCCCAACGCCCTTATATTCTATTTAGGTCCATTTTTTACATCATCTAAATTATTATCATTTTAATTTGAGCCATCTTTTCGTTTGGTTTTGTTGTTGCCATGAATTATTTGACTGCCATCGAACCTAGCTCTTTTGTAATCTCGCAATTTTCTGGTAATTTTACTGACAAATAAAAACTTAAAACTCATTTAAATTCAAGTTTCAAAGTATTTTCCTGCAAAATAACAAACGTTTGTGTTTTACTTCGTGTTTGGCTTTGTTAGAATTATTACCCAGAAAACAGGTCAGGGCTAAGCAAGATTGTTGCGCTTAAGTGAGAGACATTAGTGTCCAATTGATTTGGAGAGTATAGTGATCTCTCCAGAGAACTTATTCGAGCCGATATTTAGTTCCGAATAGCCTCGTTAGTTAGAGTTTAGTTTAAGGGTAGTTTGGAAGTTTGAGGATAGTTTGAGAGAAGTTTGATGGTTCTGAAAAGGATAGAAGAGAGAGTTTGATGCGAATTCGAGGGAACTCGCAGAAACAATGCGAGAAAGGGGCTATAAAAACTTACCTTGGCCGGAGAACCCGGGCAAGGAGCTTACTTGTGAGTAGGAGTCGTTCGCGGTGCCTCACACTTCAGAAAGTTTCCGTCCGGCCGAGTCCCAGCGTTAGAAGAAAGTTTTGAGTGTAGACGGTTGTTTCTTCTTCCAAGCTCGCAACGGTTCTGCCAAGAGACCAGGAGTTTGGGTAGATAGGGATTTCAGCGAGTTGTTTCTTCCTTTAGCTTGTGATGAATAGTGGATGTTTGTCCCTCCTGCACGGGGGTTTTCAAGGAATGAGGAAGGAGGGAGTTTGGGGGGTATGATTAGGGGGAAGGAGTCGAGGGAAGGTGTCCGAGCCCAAACACCTTTTACCCATAGTAAAGCCATAAACCAGCGTGTCCACTGTGCCGATCTCCGAGGAGGTGGGGAAGGTCCAGGACGGTCTTAAGCCCACATCATCCTCACTAGCTATAAATACTCATAAACCATAAACTACTCGCTGTGTCTTCAATAGACTAGAATGCGCGCGCGAGAGAGAGAGAGAGAGAGAGTGGGGAAGGAGAACCCATTACGGGAGGAAATCCAAACTATTCTCAGTTGACTTACATGCGTTCTTGTACGCTCACACAGACACACGTGCAAGACTGTGCAATAGGCTCTGCAATCATAACAACCTCCCGACCAGAGAAGCTTAACAACTACATAAGGTTGTGAAGCTTAAGCAAGGACTCCTGAAATTTAGTTAGGATAAACTCAGAAGACACTAAGTAGTCAATCAGGTCTTCCTATATGTAGACCCCATAAAGGACATACACAAGGCAGGTTCAGGAGAATTGCGGGCCCTCAGTTATTAGTGCTAGAAGATATTTATCTAGAATGTCTACCGCTAACACTTTTAACTTCCCATAACTTCACCACTTTAAGGACTTCTGGTATACATAACCTCAGTGACGATGTGATTCGTCTGAGCGTAAACAGTTCTCATTGTAGATCTCGGTCAGTTCCCTCCAGAACCCAGAATTCTGCCGTACAAGATGCTATTAGTCCTAGAATGAGTTCTAGACACTGAATATCTCCTCTGCTACCCGTAAATTACCTTCAGTTTACTTCCATTTTAACTTTCCCCAACCTTGCATTTAGAACCTGTCGCCTTCCTCTCTCGTCTGGTGAGAGTCGCTTGTGACTCACGACGACTCTGTTCTCTCCTCAGATGAAAGCGACTCGATTTGAAGCACAAAATTGTAATTCAAATCTCCGATTAAAGAAACATCTCTTTTAAGGAACTTCTAGCCATTAATACTAATAATTAGCATTGGGCAATATGCTAAAGAGTTTTTAAGTAGTTAAAGACAGGGGGGAGGAGGGAAAAACACCCTGCACATTTTGGCGGAAAAAGGAAAATCCAATGCAAACTTTTTGAAAAGTACGGAGCAAAGGAATTCAATTTACGAGACATGGAAATACGTGAGAACCAATTCACTTGAAAATGATGAGAATATTGACTGCCACCAGAATTCAGAAGTTCTTGGTTTCAAAGAGAAAATCAATAATAATGTTTTTATTATAAGGTCACTTAAGGCGACTAAGACGGTTTACCAATGCCTATAAATTAATCAATTGCCGAGAATCAATTTTCATTAAAAAGATAGATGAAATCAAAGAAAAATGGAATTATCTAGTTTTAGCAAGAAGTGTCACCATCTTTGAAGGACATAAATACATATTTTATAGTGAAATGTCTTAACAGGAGCAAATAATTGATAACAAACCGTTTTGGATGATATTAAGTCGCTGAGTCAAATTTGTATTAGCCGATGTCCACCAACACAGCAATTGCGATCCGAGCAAATGACCACAAAGTTTTAAATGCCATTTTAAGACACTCAAAAATGTAATACGGCCAAATTTGTAACACAGAAAAAGATACCCTTTGAACAGGGATTTTACACTATTTCTCCCTTTTCTCTTTATTTTTACAGGTTCCCGACCTCTTTTTTACTTTCCCTCTTTTTGACTTTCTGCATCAAATAATGATCTATACAATTACAGTTAATTGTTCAAAACTAAGAAACTCTCTTATGAATTTATTTGTGATTTCTTATATGTATCAAAGTTGCAGCTATGTTTCGAATCTTCTTTTCCCTCATGTGTTTTCTTAATTCAATTTAGTGTTTTTTTGAGACTCCGAATTATCTTAGATAAACCAAGATCCTCATATGCCTTCCTCCCACTGAAAGGGTGTCGTGCCATGCTGAACGAGAAAGAAGTTCACCTTTAGCTCCTCGAGATGACTTCGCAAGCATTTTCATCTACGCAAACTTCATTACATAACGAACTGCGGGTTCTTAAGCTACAAAAATTCCACAGTTCGTTTTATCTTTTCGAAGTAAATTAAATAATAGTTTGTTCTTCTTCCATCACAGTTGCCATAGGATAAGTTGGTTAATAAGTTATTTAATTCATTTCTACACCTTTCCTTTACTCCAAACTTTACCGGCTGGAGGGATGATTGTTTATCTCTCGTAATCTCTTCCATCCTTATCTTCACTCCCTCCTTATAAATTTCTATTAATAATAAATCGTTCTAAATGGAAGAAGGCAGGAAAAAGTAATTGATTTATCATCCATAATCTCCATAGCGCGTGATTATTATTATTACCACGTATCGGAAAACAGCGAGTTCAGCGGATCCCATACAATTGACCTTAAATTCCAGGTAATCCTCAAAAGAAAAGGATTGCGACCCTTCAGACACTAAATCTGCCAGCTATAGACTCTAAATTTGTAAGGCCCTGATGGCACCGTTGGCACTAAACTGTATGTCAATAGGACCTGTTTCATTTTGCTTTGATTCACATCCAAAACAAGAGGCCATTGAGACCTAAAGAGCGATTTGAAGGACGTCTAATGTATATTTTTTCCCTTAAAAGGTTGCAAGGAAAGATAATGGATCTTTTGCTTTATTTCAAAAAATAATTAATTTAACGACAAAAATTAAATGAGCGAAATAATTTAATAACACATAAAATTTAGATTATGTATTTTGACGATAATTGCTAATGAAAATCAACTTGAAAATTTTATCCGAAGATATTTGCTTCACTTTAGGCACTGTGATTACACTATAATTATATGAAATTGATAATTATGAAGTTTACCATATGTTAAACTTTTGAATGCTCAGAGGGAATTAAATGTCGTTAAATTGTATGAAGTTAATGAAACGAGAGTCTAAATTAGGCCTTGATGCAGATTATCTCGACGATTAGAAATGAAGTAATTAGCAGGTTAGAGTTACCATGGTTACTGACGAGAGGTGGAAAGGCGCCTCATAGCCAGGCTAGTCTTTTTCTCTCTTGAACTTATCTGAAAAGCCTGGAGGGGGTTATTCCCTAAATTGGAGCGGTCTGGCATGTACCCCCATTTAGAGAAGAATTTCATTTCCACACAACTAAGATTTCAGCGGAAAAAAAAGTGAAATATGAGAGGATGTGGTTTGGGAGGCGGGGAGAGGGTTCGTTTGGCTCTCTCGCTCACTAAAGAGGCTATAAGAAGTTCGATAGGGAATGACCATTTACGTGAGTGCAAGTCGTTAGTCAAAAATTCGACGATCAATGTCCCCCACCCCATGGCAATGATACTGTGCAGAGAAAATACAGGAATAATTAAACAGGATCATATAAATTCGCTATTCACTCAGGGTGCAAGTATGTGCTCGTCTGAAATAAAAAGGCATATTTTATAAAATATGGAAATAGATAAAGAATGGTGAATAAAAAGACATGGGATTTTATCCTTTGACCTCCAAAAAGGTAATCCTCTGGGGCTCCATTTTCGTGAATTCCTTTTTCCAAGATGTCCTTTCTTCTACAAATGTGTCCTGCTTAATTGCGCTTAAGAGCCGTTATTGTTTGGACAATATTTTTCATTTTTTTGTGTTTTCATATATGTGGGGTTCTTTCTTTTTTTTCCGCGCCCAATTTCTCACATGAATCGATCAATGTTTCTCTTACTTAATCTTAGTTTCTGCGTTTTGGGAGAACCAGTATTAGTTTTTTTTCCATGAGATAAAAATGCTAAGATGCATTGATTAGATATTTGTTTACGTTTGAGCAAAGAGGCGGGTTGCTTCTGACGACAGAACAAAGATTTCTTAGACATCAAAATTTTACCGATTTTTGTTCCATAAGCTGCCTTAATTTCACTCTATGCTCGACTCTTTCTAACAGTTACATATGAATTCCATCCACACCTTCTTCTGCAAGAAGGGGCGTTATTTTCGTCCTGTACAAGAATATAGATCGTTATTTCTATCTATGAAAAACTATTGATTATTATATTGATCATCGCATTACCGATTATCAGTCCGTCTCCGAGAGTGGCTTGTGATTATTTCGTTGCTCTTATAATTCTACTGCATTGGAGGCTAATTATCCTATGGTCTGTAAAATGCTTAGGTGATTTACATATTTCCCATTAATTCGTATTCCATTTCCTTCCACCTCTAAATTCGGAAAGATCTCGTCAACAACGGTTCTAGGGTGTACTTTGTAGAAAGGATCTTCCTTTCTCTCTCAACGCTTCCCAGTACAGCGAAGTTGAGCCACATCGGGTGTGGTAAATCCTCGGATTTACTGCCAATTCGGGTTGGCTTTACGTTGGCTGCCTTATACTCGAGATTCTTTTGGTTCAGGCCCCCGTCGAAATGTAAGATACCACTTATAAAAAAAAGTCATTTTACCTTCATTTTAATATGTCAGTCGATTCAGCTCACCAGAGAGTTAGGGCAAAGCTTGGAACGCATGGGGTCAGAAGTATCCTTTTGCGCTAACACGAGGATTGGCTTACCAACCGTAAAAAAGAGTGGTGATATATGAAGAATCGTCTGTCTAGACCAAAGTCACTAGCACTGTACCTCAGCTGTCAGTCTTATTTTTTGTATTATTTGGTATCTTCTTAAACGTATTAGATTTAAGACTATGAAGACATTAGGCGGTCTTCGATCAGAAAACCTGCCAGAAGAAGGAGATTTCGTTCAATTAAATTCGAGCGACTGAAATTTTCAAAAACAATGCCTGAAAATAACTAAAATAAGACATAGAACACTCGCTTTATTGCGAAAAAATTTAATTGCAGGAGTAAAAAAATAGTTGTTCCATTTTTCAAATCAATTGTGCGCCCACAGCTGGAATATGCAGCTCAGTCAGTCTCTAAAATTCTGAATGGGCGTGACAATTTTATACTTTGACTCACTTTCTATAAGCATCATGCGAACAGGTAGGGAGGGATGAATGGTAACAGAATCGTTATCAGGCGAAAATCTTGTGAAAATTCTTCCTTATAAAATCTTGTCATCCTGGACTCCATTCTAGCTAATGTAGTTCAAAGTATCTCAATCAACTTGTCTAAAAATAATTTGGACGAACAGATAACACTGTGTAACACGATTTTTGTCTTTGGGTAGCAACTGTTATTTTTTATTTGCTTGTGTCTAGAATACATGAAAAAAACACTGTTATTTATTTCAAACTTTGCTTTAGTGTCCAGGATAATTATATTTATATGAAATTTATCTATTCCCTCTGGAAGGGGATGGCTAATTTAAACTTTCATTTGGATAAAGTAGAAACAAAACGACATGATACAAGAATAGCATTTATTTATTCTATAATTACATAAGTGATACAATGAAAATATTAGTAATGAGTAGTTTTCCGTTATTTACGCTTATACTGTAAAGTACTTTCACGAATCAGCCTCCAAATATAGTCCCCCATCAGATGTTCGATATAAACACCTTGATAGTGGCGTTCAAAGTCTAGTAGATCATGATGAAAGCGCTCGCCATGCTCCTCGGAGTACGTTCCGATGTTCTCCTTAAATTATTCAAGATGAAAGTCAAGAATATAGACTTTTCGGGACATCTTGCCACCCATCTTGCCGTAGTTTCTCACCAAGTTCTAATCAAGCTCTACATAGTTGTCGGTTTTTTAAATACCTAGAGAACCCAGAACCACAGGGATAAAGTTGTCCCTTGATGCCTTTTCCGTCCTAATGAGCTTCTCGGAAAACTCTTTGTACTCCATGATCTTTTTTTATTTGTGTACCAACGAAGACCCCGGCTTCCACCTTTGCCGAAGATAGGTTAGGAAGGAAATCTTGGAGATACTTAAAACTTGCAAGGTGCTTATATGGAGCTCTGTCAAATTGTTTTATAAGGCCTAATTTTGAGTGCAGAGTAGGAAACATTATTTTTGTGGGGTCCCACAAAGGCTCCCATTTGAAGTTGTTTCTCCCTATACTAAACTTGGTCCGTTTTGGCCAATCCCACTGATGTTAGTGTGCCACGGTGTCCCTGCTATCCCAAAGTCAAAGATAATAAGGAAACTTGGTAAAGTCGCCTTGGTGACCAATCAAGAAAGCCACCATTTTGAAGTCTCCGATAACCTCCCAACCGTACTCTTTATATTTCCAAGCATCTAGCAAGATCTTGACACTGATGTATTCCTCTTTGAGCTGGACCGAGTGAACAAGGGGAAGAGATGGATACCTGTTTCCGTTATGAAGCAGCACTGCTCTGAGGCTCCTGGCGGAGCTGTGAATGAAGAGGTACTACTCAATTGCCTCAAAGAGACCGGTCATATTGTGACAAAAGCAAAGCTCATCTTGACGTATAAAAAAAGCTTGAAATACACTAGTGGTGCTTTTTCTGACCTAATATTTGCACACTGTCATCTAACATCTCTGTGAGAGAATAATCACGTGATGGGAGAAATAACGTCGTTATCATTGCCTCCACGTGATGGGCCTTGTGAAGCTTACAAACAATTTTCGAAGCTCAAAAGCGTGAGAAAGTATTGGAGCGGGTTCATCGAATGTAGCCCTTATCAAGGCGAGTATTTAAACAAGAAGAGAAGTATCCTCCCCCCCCCCTCTTCCAGCCACGCTGGGAGCGGCTGAGAAAATCGCCACCCGGGTCGCGTTCGCGATGACTCAAACCATGGGAGATAGTCCCTCCACCCTTCTATGGGGTAGGCTCCCTCACTTCTGGTTTCCATATCTCCCGCGTGAGGAGGAATGAATAGATTGGTACGAGAGAAGCTCACGAGTCCAGATGACCTTACTCCTCTTCGATTCGGGTCATCATGCGCCGAAGGCAAGGAAACGTTGGGTGACAAAACCAAGCTTTCCTTCTTGGATAAAACAAATATTCACCCCCTAGAGTTAGTTAAGAACTCTTCTCCCCGTAAGAATACCCGTCCGACTCTGCTCATCGGCGCCATCTCCAAACAAGAACCAAGTCTTATCCCAAAAGGCTTCAGTGAAGATTCATCTTAGCGTAATACCCTCTTGATTACGCATATCTGACCAAACAAACCGTTGATGTCTCGGAGAAAGTCACCCTCCGTTTTCTTCAAAGTAATTTACACCGGAAGAATTCCCAACCTCCCTTCTCGAAGACTCTGCTTCCCTTACCCCCTATCATCTCAAACGAATATTTCAAAACAAGTAAGTTGACCTTGGACCCCATCAAAGTGACCCAACCATCATCTCGCCGCTTCGCCGGAAACGACGATCGTCTTCCCCAACCCCTCCATTTGTGTACAAGGTATCGTAACGAATATTTCAGCTTCCCCAAATTTATAATTGCCGTCTACCATTCCCCATTATCACTTGCGTAACTATTTATCTTATATGTCTGTGTATTGTTGTAACATATTAATTTTAATTATTAATATTCATTAAAGTCTATTTTTGCCTACCCATTTGCTTTCTGACCCTCGAGCTCATCCTAGCCGTATAACAATAGCCTGTAACTAATTAAGATTTTGAACTCTCAGCCAATACCAAGTTATAAAGTAGCATCTATTGGACTAGCTCTCCCTTACGAGGATCTGAACTTGTAATCGGACCTTGGCATAGCCAAACCTATTAAAAGGAAATCCCCGTGCACTCTAAAATCAAATATAATAGATGTATGTATGATATATAGAGCTATACCACGACAATATCTTACTGGTTTAGTCTCGAAGTTAAACATCAGCATTGAACTCTGTGAGACTAAGATCTCTGATCAAGTCGTTGAGATCTTTTTTGGTTGAAGTAGTATGGGTTTCTATCCTCAGTTGCACCTCTGTAACCTGGATCAATGACTTCATCCTCTTCTGAACTGTTTTTACTTTCTAAAAACTGCTGCTCTCTTTTGGAGAAATGAGTACGGGAAGCTTAGGATTGTGTGACACTAGCGCACTATTTTTGCCTGCTCGACGTTTAGAAGGGTTCACCATACAAAAGAAAAAATTCATAGCTCTCTTTTCTCTTCTGTACCATCCTGTAACAAAACAAAATGAAAACATAAGTATAAATATACAAATACTTTTCAATTAGTGTTATTAGAAATGCTAAAAAAAAAGTAAAAATCCACAATAAAAAAGACATTATATATATATATATATATATATATATATATATATATATATATATATATATATATATATATATATTGTTAGAACAACTCCTAAAAATAACGCCATATCAATACGTTTTCATCCTAAATCATTTTAATTCCCATTCATTCAGTGGGAAACACCATTTCCACGTCATTTGAAATGCCTTCATAGCGGGAAAAATCCCGCGTTGAGGCTGCCTGTGAGAGTCTCTCACAAACCCAGCTCACTTGAATTCAAATTGTCCTTCCGACAACATCAAACTGTCGTAGTTTCTGCTATGATACACCGGCCTGGTCTAATTTACTCTAGACCTAGCCGGTTTTTTCAAATATTTCACATTTAAGATTTTTTATATTATAAGAATTATTTACCTTCGCTCCGTAAGTAAAAGGTTTGCCATTAAGTTCGTAAGTACGAGTGATATTTTATTATTGGTAGTTTATTCATTTAATTACTGAGATCGGTTTAAAATTATAATCGTTTTCGGTATGATGAGAATAAATTTCTTCTCAAATGCTTCCGTGATCCTCGTTCAAATTTCATCCTTCATTTATTAGTGTTAATTTCATTTATTGCTTGTATTGATTTCATTTATTGTTAAACTATAGATATTTATTGCCCGTCAACTTTTGCACTGTAAATAAAGGAAGTGCATTAGTAAAAATCTTGACCCCTGACTAGTATGACGAAATAATATGACTTGTAGGCCTCTATCCGACATAAAAGTTATGAGGATAGACTAAGGGAATTAGATCTGTTCTCGCTGGAAACCCGTAGACTGCGTGGTCAGCTCATCGAAGTTTTCAAAATACTTCGAGGGTTCGACAATGTTGACTACCGGGATTTTTTCACACTGAGTGAGAACAGAACGCGCAATCACGGCTTCAAACTTGAACTGAAGCGTTACAACCGCAATCTGTGTGGAAATTTTTTCACCTACAGTATCTGCGGTATGTGGAACGCACTTCCAGTGGAAGTTGTCAACAGTGAATCTGTTGACCAGTTCAAGTCAAGACTAGACAAGGTCTTGAAAAGTGGCCGTTTAGGGACGCAAAACAATTGAGCAGCCTTGTGCCCGCTCGATTGCTAGTCCAAAGGTACCCTCTTTGAATGGACCGTAAGGTCTCCTAGGGTACCTTCTTTCCTTGTTGTTACTCCTTCTTGTTACACATTTTAGCAGATCTTTCTACAGAGTACTTTTTCGCTCGTCTTAATAAATTCGCCGCAAACATAGCAAAATGCGTCTGTTGGATGCTAAAAACCACTTGATGCCATTTGTAACGAATGCTTCTAGCAATGACGAGTGACGATGTTTGCGCTGTGACGGCTAGAGTTAAACTGATCGGTTGAGTAGACATTCTCTGTATTTTAACAGTCATTACGTTGCCTTTAAGTCCTAGAAATTCTTCAAACATATAAAAATTCTCGAAAGTTCTAGAAAGGTCGAGTGTTTATTTTTCGCAAAATTAGTGCTTAATCTATGTGGAATGTAAGAGAACTGCCATTGCTGTCTAGGTCGCAAAAAACAAAATATAAAGGAAATAATAGCTATTACTACAGTATTACTCTTTCTCTAACTTTTTAAATACAGTATATCATGTTTATACCATAAATAAAAAACACATAACCCTTGAAACTTTTGTTATATTCTTACTATTTTCTTCAAAATAGTGTTATTTACCATAAATGGGCTAATTTAAAAATTAAATGGTCTAGGAACAAAAGCAAAGTTTGGGGATTAAAATTGACCTTTTTTATTAAATATATATAAAAAGGGAAATAACACATTTAACCCAAGAAAAACAAAGGTGAATATTTTGTTACAGTGTAATTAATAATTGAATTACGGGAATAAATCCATGCTATCAACCTGCTAGGTTTACTTTTATCTAAATTAAAGCTCATTCAAAGTCCTTCTTACCTTACCTTCTCCACTTCTCCACCTAAAAGCCATTTAGCGAACGTAAGGTTCTTTGCTGGTCATGATCCCATAAATGAGTGTAGGTCGGTGGAGAACAACTTGCAAATTATTTCTAGCTTATATAAGAATTTTGAAAGTTCCTCCAACACAACCATGATATTTTCCTTTCTATCAGCACATACTCTTAGGAGAGTAATAAAACAGCTAAAATTAACACAAACTCACATATACTTATGTATTTTAAAAGTCAAACAGTTTCTTACGTGCTTCAACTCCACTTAACTGGTGTAGATTTGCTTGTGATTAACGGAAGAAGAGTCCAAGATCTATGTGTAACTCTGTGAACGACACTATTTTCCAATTCCAGGACGAGAACAACAAATAAAATTATAAAACCCAGCACTTAACAAAGGTGAAATAGATAATTAGTTAAACTTTTTAGGAATGAGAAATACATTTAACTTTACTAGATATTTGCGAGAAGCAGAACGCTGAGAGTCGTGCTAAATTTATTTTTTCCATTTGCTTCCTTCTTACAACAAACAAATGGATTCAATGCAACTGAGAATTTGGATGCTTCAGATATCTATCGAAATACGAGCATAAATGAGCAAGGAAATGTATGTTTACATTGAAATAGACTAACATCCCTTTGGAAATTTTCTAAAAAAAAATTGTAATAGCAATATTCCTAATTCAAACAGATTATTATTCCTTTTTGCTTATGGAAATTAAGCTTAAATTTGCAAAACTTGAAGGAGAGTTTATTTGCGCTGCTATTTTAATAGTGGATATTTATGATACGGATCTCGAGGGAATTTACTGTTTGCACAAAATAGTATTATTGTTTGTTTTATATATATTTTTTAGCCATAGTTGTTTCTAGGCATATAATCACATTTTAACAATTTGTTACACTTTTCTCTCGTCTGATTGCCCATTTCCTTTATTTCTTTGTTATCCACTCGTTTATGTTTATTTGTTGGTTTTTTTCACCTTTTGCAACCCCTGTTAGATGTGCTATACATAATTATTTATTTTAGGAACTTATATTCCCTTGCTCTGTTGCTATTACTTCTTTTAGTGGGTCAACGGCATTCGATCTTTTTTAACATCAGTACTAGACATCCATCAATTTTTCTTACTGCTAGTTTTGCTTTCCTCCATTTTGTCTTTGTAGCAGAATAACTTCAAAGGGGGATCATGTGCCCTTCTGTACCCACGTGGTCATGAGATCACCGCATTAATTTTGAAAAAACGGCTAAACCAGGGTGAGGGTGCAGCCTACGCCGTTATCACATCCTGATTTCATCGTCTCCCATGGCCGCCTTTCAGCCAACATTCCTGCCTTCCGTCATGAGATCAAAGTTCGTCGAACATTCTACGCAAACGCTATCCAAATTCCCCCCCCCCTCACGAAGGAGTCACCGCCTTTGCTCCAAATTGCACGTATGTGTGGAAGCGGTCACCAGTAAGCAGTACTAAGATACTTCCCACCTACTAACCCAAACAAGTTGAAGGACGCTCGCCTCTCACCGTCTTCCGAGACATCGGCGAGTCCGATTCGAGAACCAAGGCTAAATCGACATCCGTGAACTCTGCCATAGTCAATCGGCGAATATCAGACGAGGATTCCCATCCCCGAAGGCCATCTACGAATGCTCCCTCATCTGAAGCGAAAGGTAACTCGACTTTCCCTTTCGCAGTCATCTTATCCAAACTGGCCCCTTTCATGCAACAAGCACTTAAGCTATTGTAACCGTTGCCGCCTGCAGATTGATCTAGAATCTGTCTTAAATTTCTCAAGGGGGGTTTAAAACCCCTCTTTAAATCACCTACTTGAATCGGACCTCTGTAATCCTCTAATTAACCTACCTGTATCTCGCGTAGACATTTAACTCCGTCTCTGCGACCATTTCCTTTAAACCCAATATTTGTGTATATTTAAATATTATTTTGTGCTAGTAAAGATATATTTCCGTCATTGTCTTTTTTTGCAAGCCCAACGCGTACTAGCTACCTTTGAGCAACTTGCACTCTGAAATATTTGTTTTAAAAGGGACCCCAAAAACTTTATAATAAATCATCCCCACCGGAGTCATAACAATTCACCCATTCACTAACGGTCTTCACCCAACTTCTGCTAAAGGCCTATAAGTACCTACGTATATACATATATATAGTGAGTCTGGCCATTCCACGAAAGTCTTTTCTTTTTCATTTTTACTTTCGATATCACCTTTTTTTTCCGATGGAAAGGAAAATGGTCCACTTTCAATCTTGGAATGTGTCCTTTGACTGGATAATGGAACATACATGAAGATACGTAATACATTCACTGAAAAGTCCTTACGTAGCAGGCTTAGGTTATCGCTGGAAGGGGAGGTGCAGGCTGAAGGTTGGTCTTGAATTTGGTATCAACAAGCAAAAGATGGAACACATTTTGTGTTTTCATTACCACGCTTTTATTTGCATTTAATGATTATTTTATTTCCGGATGAACAACATAGCCCATAGTCCCATTCACCTCATTATACAAATGATATCGAGTGATCCAAATAGGAACTCCTGCCAGAACATAACCATCTTATATACCCTCTCCTCTCTAACCTGCAAGTTATCGCGAACACAAATTCGTTTTTACCTCAAAAAGTTAAAAGATCCTGAAATAATTTTATTAGAAGGAAAATGAAAACTTCTTTCACACAGGGAAACATTAGGAAGATTCTCGATCCAAAAGTAATAAGCATGTGGTTTACCGATTTTGATGTCCATAAAACAATTTAATCACATTCCTCAAAACTTCAAATAATAATCTATAAAGCCTGCGAGGAAGAGACTCTAGGAATAGCACAACCAATATTAATTAAGACAATAAAGCCAGAATGAAACATCAAAGCAGAGGAATTACGCAATAATTTAAATAATTCTATTCTATTAACCGTCTAATTTTTTAAGTATTCGTCCATGAGGCTTTAACTAGTAAATTAAAGGACTCGAATTGCTCTTTACACCAACCATAATATCACCGCCTTATTGCCTCATGACTCTACCATGGCCAGTTTCAAGCACGCCTTTGAAAAGTGGATGATTAGGAAAGTGAGGGTGCAACTTTTAACACACTCTGTCACTCTTTGTTGAGTGTAACTTAGCATGGAAAAGAGAGTTGGAGATTTAAAAGAAGTGCAAAAGACGCCCCAAGAGATAGCACTAGTTTTTCTTGAGGCACTAATGTAGGGGAGACGCGCATCACCTTATACTCTTCACTCCACAAGAGGTTGAGGGTGGGTAGTGAGGTGCTGTACTTCAACCATAAAACCAGTTCCTGTGGCAACCCTCTTTCACTGCTTTTCTTTACATCCTAACTCTAAATCAAGGGGACGGGAACATAAGTAATATATAAAAAATATACTAGAACTTTCTGAACTTTAATGATTATTTTCATGTACGGAACGACACATAGCCCTTAGTACTCTCGAAAATATCAACTCTGTTCATTTATTGGCCTTATCACGAAACTTTGGGGGTGAATCAGTAAAGGGGAGAAAGATAACGTTAATAAGTTTTCCGACTTCCCTGGCAGTTGCTTCACCCAATTAGATGAAAACTTGAAGTTAGGAAAACTTATAAAAATACAAGAAATTTCTAACAACTTTAAAGGAAACTTTTTTACTTCTTTCAAATGACTTAATTCTTTATCTTGTTTTCTTCAATGCTTTTAATCGATTGAATTAATCCCTTCAAACGTTTTAATATTAAAAGAAAATCGCCAGTTCCTTTTTCATTGCCTCCCTAATGGATTTTTCGTTTGTATTTCTATATTCATTTTTTTATAGTCAACATTTAGGGGCCAAAGAACAAGCCTCCTGGTTTGCAGCTCTTGCTGTGTCTGCTAGAAAGTAGGCATCTAGTCCCTGGTTGCTATACCATAGGTAATAAATCCTCTTTCTTCATAGACTGGGGTTTATAAACAATTTTTAAAATGAATTCTTTGTGGGTTATGCCCCTTTCACATATTTCCATTTGTTTAAAATTTACAGTATTTCAAAGAAGGATTTTCGAAAAAATTCCCGCTTGAATACATTTAATGATTTGTAGCTTATCATTTTAAACGTCTTCGCCTAGTTTTCCTCTTGTTACCAGTTTTATCGTGCCTATTCCTCTCTAGTTAAAATACCTTCGTTAGATTATAACCTTTTTGTTAATTTATGACGAATTGAAAATTTAAACGAAGCAGATAGAGAGTGAGTGAGAGAGAGAGAGAGAGAGAGAGAGAGAGAGAGAGAGAGAGAGAGAGAAAGAGAGAGAGAGAGAGAGAGAGAGATATATAGAAAGAAATAAAAGCGCACATTCAAGTGAAAACTCACAATAAAAGAGATTCACTCAAACACACATCTATTAATACAGCAAAATCCATGTGCATGCACCTAGGCCTACACTTGAATCATACATGTACACAACGCATACACACATTTAAATGTAGAGAATAAAAGTTTTGTTCAATTCAGTGGAAAAAATTCTTTTCGCTTTATTCTTTAACGTTGATTTCTCTTTGGCCGATGTTCTTTCTTTTAACGTAATTAATTTATCCCAATTTTTTGCCATATATTTTTTAGCCAATGATTTAATCGCTCAGTTTTCCTAAGAGGCGATGGTCGGTGGGCAAGATGATCCCATCCATTCAAAGGAAGTCCCGTAACAAGAAAACGTTGATTGCCTTCAATGTCCATACGAGGGACCACACAAGGATTTTTCTAGGCCTGTTTTGCGGCCACCTTATTTGTTTAGGGTTTTTTAGTCGCGTGCGAGTCTAGTCACGAGTGACTCTATATCTCACTATGTCGGTCGGGTGGTCCCCATTTGGGCTTTTTTTGTTTAGGTAATAACATTGTAACTATTCCGCTGATTCTAACGAAATTTGAAACCATTATGTTGTTTTACATTCTCTTTTGAAGGATATACGTAATTGCCAAGGTATTACCAAGGTTAGCCCGGTAGTTATTTTCATTTATCAATAACATCATAACTATGGACTGATTCTAAAGAAATTTGAATCCCTTATAAAATTTTACATTCGCTTTCGAATGATATAATTGACAAAGTCCTCTCAAGGTTAGCCGAGAAATCTTGGGGCAATAACATCATAACTATTGCGCCGATTCTAACAAAATTTGAAGCCTTATGTTGTTTTACATTCTCTCTCGAATGATATAATTGCCGAGGTACTCCCAAGTTTAGCGCAGGAATAATTTTGTTTTGGCAATAACATCAAAACTATTCTACCGATTCTAACGAAATTTGAAACCATTATATTGTTTTCCGTGCCCATTCGAATGATATGAATAATTGCCAAGGTCCTACCAAAGTTAGTCCGGGAGTTATTCACATTTGGCAATAAAATCATAACTATTTGACCGATTCTAACGAAATTGGAAACCCTTATGTTATTTTGCATTCTCTTTTCGAATGATATAATTGACAAAGTCCTCTAAAGGTTAGCTAAGGAAATCTTTGGCAATAACATCATAACTATTCCGCCAATTGTAACGAAATTTAAAACCTTATATTCTTGTACATTCTCTTTCGAATGATATAGTTTCCAAGGTACTCCCAAGATTAGCGTAGGAGTTGTTTTGTTTGGGAAATAACATCATGAATATTCGACCGATTCTAACAAAATTTGAAACCCTTATGTTGTTTTAAATCCTTTTCTGAATGATATAATTGCCAAAGTCCTCCCAATGTTAGCCGGGGAATAATTTGACAATAACTTTTTAACTGTTCCATCGATTCTAACGAAATTTTAAACCCTTATGTTGTTTTACATTTACTTTTTAATAATATAATTGTCATGGGACCCACAGCGATAGTCTTGGAATTATTGAAAGTTTTAGGTGGTTGTAAGGTCATAAATCAGAATAAGTGCGAGCACGCAACGTTTTGTTCTTAAGCAAAATCTGATTAATCTTTAGTGGTATTCGCTAGTTCGACATAGTCTTAATTCTTCTTTGTCTGTATAAGAGCACGGAACCTAGGAGAGATTGGAGGGGCAGTGTAAAAGTAAGATCCTAAATCGTAAGGTTTTTAGTTTAAAATATAATTCTAATTTTATTTGTTTATTAATATATTCTTATAAAATATAATTTATGGAAGACAGTTTCTAATCGTTTTGAGAACTTAGCTAAGGATTTGCAACAATTCAAAAGAAAACATCTTGGATTTGTTTGCTTCTGCAAGATCAAACAAGATCCTCATAAGGAAATCAATCCACAAACTTCCATAAACTATACCATTTTTGGAGGGATGGAATTATAATATATTCGAGTAGTATGCGAGGGCTTCCGAAAAATAGGGAATGACTTTGGGGACACCTGGTACATCATTAACCAGTAGGAAGAGCCCAGAAAGAAGTATGTATCTCCTGCTCGTTGTTCTCACAATCTCTCAGTTCAGAACTGCTCGTACTGCACACTTCTCTCGACCTTCTGTCTGCGTTTGCTCTTTGTGCATTTCACAATAAACACTCACCCCCGTGGACCTCTCTTTTAGTCGATAGATGCTGCTTTCTTCTCTAATTATTACCTCATCTGAGCAAGAAGATCTCAGCAAAAAGTTCGGCGTGTTGCAGCATACACTAGCAGCAGTAAATCACTTCTTTTATCCTTCTGATTCCCGCCTCTTAACTTTTATATGGTTCTCTTTCAGAATAGACTCCAAACCTTGTTGGTCTCAATGGCCAGTATCTTCTCCAAGTGTTTGCCTTGCTTTGAGCCAGCAATTTCTCACCTTGACCTTTGCACTCTACTTCAAAGTTTGTTCCTTGATAACTTCATTTTAGAACAAAGATAAAGGAGAAGAAGATGAATAAAGAAAGGTTCAGAAGTAAAGATTGAGTGAGGCTTGAGGCGGGCGATTTATTTGTGCGAATTAAAATCAAATAAAACACATCCTTGACTGAGTTATCTTTGGGTACGTTTATATTCCGTATTCATCTATGAAATATTTAGGAGAGATTTGTGCCATTCAGGTTCAAGCGCCACACGTCATTTCATTTAAAAGTCTGACTATACTCTTTTCACCGTTCGGAATTACATCGCTCCCTGTGTTATTACTTACAAGATTCAAGTTCTTTTATTCTGCTTTGTTCTCCTCCTCCCTATACCGGTCTCCTCCCCTAAATTTTAAGAGAAATAAGGATTACTGAGGAGACCAGAGATCGACTCTTTGAGAGCGCACTGTGGACTCGAGTTTGTGGAAAAAGATGGATTTTCCTCTGCTTCCAAACGACAGTAAATTCTCGGGAAAATAAGGCGGGGACGAGGCATTTATGTGACGATCTGATCCAGACAGGAGTCTTCTGCTAATCTGTCTGTTCCTAAATCATCCATCAACCCTCGGAGAGTGAAAAGCTTGATTTTTGGTAAAGATGAAAGAAAAGATAAACAGAAACTTGAGATAATCGGAAGAGAGAAGGCAAAGAGCTCTACCGAGGTAAAACCCGAACAAATGTAGTTAATTACAGGCAGATGCAAAGAAATATAAAATTGTCAGAATCAGAAGTAATTAGATATGTTAGTATGTAGATTGGTAGTTGGGTAGATTATCAGATCGGTTGATGGCGGGAGGTAGATTAGGTAGGTTTGTGGGTGAGTAGTTCAGATATGCAAGTTAAGTAGGCGAGAAAGTAAATGTTTGCTATGTAGGAAATTATTTAATTAGGTAATATAAAAAAGGAAGTTGGTTAGCTGTGTAAGAAGAGTAAGTAGACATAAAGATAGTTTAATTCAGTAGGTAGATAGGTTCAGCTATTAGGTAAGTAGATAAGGAGGTAGGACTCGTTTTGTAGTTATGAATGTAGGTTTGGTAATTACCCAGGGAGGGATAAATAAGGTTATATTAAGTAGATAAATAAGACGATTTGGCAGGTAGATATGGTAGGTAGTTAGTTCTACCGGTATGTATGTTTGTTAGCTAGTAATGTAGGTACTCATTATGGTAGATAGCTATGAATATAGGAACGTTTGGGTGGTTGGTAAGTATGAGGCTGGATGAGTAGACAGGTAGATTGGGTTTGGTAGGTCAGTAGGTTGGTTGCTTAGTTAGTTAAAATTAAAGGTAGATAGGTTAAGTATGTAAAGACGTATATTAGATAGGCAAGTGGATTAGGGACGTATACAGGTTAGTCATGTAGGTATGTTAAGGAGGACGGTCCCCCAATCATGAGAACCCCCAGCCTCTGTTACTTTTGAGAAAGGTCATTGATTGTTTACTTTTGTAAAATTGCATCGCAAATACATCAAACACTTTAAATTAATTAATGGAATCGGAGGAAAGATATTAAATATTAGTAATAACAATACTAGAAAAAATTTTGCTCTCCAAAATGGCCATTATATGTCCATTTTGACTCCTGCTGGGATAAACTTAGCAATTTACTTACCTATGACTACACCCATTTAGATTTTGTTTTTTTAATTTCCTTATTGTCACTCGTAATCCAATTGCGTATTTCAGGATTTTAAAATTCAATCAATCAAATCGGTCGATAGATCAATCAACGTCGCAGGTATCAATCCTAATATAATTTATCAAACATCCAATTAATTGTTTGACCAAGCAACCATGGCTAAATTTCGTAAATTCCTCCATTTTTAGCCATCCTTGGATCAAGGAATCAATCGAAAATTGAATCAATCCATCACGCAATGGTCTTTCATCTAATTAATGATTGCAATTTTTTCGATCCTGCACCACACAAGCGACCATAGTAACAATTATGGTAAAAGTTCAGAATGGGATGGAAATTAAGGTCAAAAGAAAACATTGATTGAGACTTACTGGTCCTCAGGAGCGCTTCCTCCTGATTACTCTGCAAAGTTGGTTTCAATCAGGACTAAATTTGTATTTAGTAGTTTTAATATCACAATGATCAGTTTGCTAAACTCCACTATTCTAGTCGAATTAGAGTGGAAATGAGCAAAACTAAAGGAAACTATTAAGGGCGAGGGAAAATGTCGCCTGATTGCGTCCTCGTTGGGCGAGAAAAAGGAAGAGATCTGGTTCGAATACTGACGTCACTCAAGCGGGCGCGGCCTCCAGACAAGGAAGGAAGGAGCTAGAAACAGCATGGTGAGCTCGGTCAAGAGTTTGATAGAAATTATCGTTGACGCTCTCTGCGTGAGTTAGTTTTTTTTAACTCTTGTTGAACTCGAAATCTACAACAAAATCTCTTGTTTATTTGCTCGAAACAATCGAATTGTTCGACCCCGAAATAGACACGAGAGATTACTTTAATAAAATCGAAAACTAATGACGGCATTTCAGCCAGTTTTGAAAAATTTGATAATAAATGCAATGGCGCACTTAGGTGGAGTAAAATATGCGCGAAAAACACATATACAAACTTTGTAAATCATGATGATAGTCAGGGCGATCGCAAATCTCCTAAATCTGACCTAGTTTTCTTGGCATTACACACGAGAAAAATAATGGCCGATGGAGGTTAATGATTGGCATTCTTTTCTAGAATACAGGCTAGGAAAAGATGGTCACATACAAGTCACAAACACATCCTCTTTCTCCCACTTCTCAGCCTCTTGAATTTCGACCCATCAGTAATTAAATTTGTCTCCAATATTTCAATTGTGCGATTTAGTTCTTTATTAAGGCGATTGGAGCAACAGATGCTACCCAAATTCAAATATTCTCTTTTTTCCCATTATCCTTTTATCAAATGCTTTCCTCTTTATTAATTACGACTACAAACTAAGTAAGAGCGTGTTTCTATACAATCTCCACAATCCTGTTTGGATCTTTTCTAATTTCCATTCCTCCTTGTTCGAAGCGACGCTGGCCATTGTGAAGATCTCTCTAGAACTCTAATTCCCCATCACGCGTTCGGCTCCCAATCTTCCTTGTGATCCAGTGAGAGAGTTAAGCAATAATAAAATACAAGGGACCAAAAGCTTCCTTATTCCTATACAAATAAAGGTAAAGAGTGGGATGCATGGAATTCAGACCCCAAAGTAAAACTCAGTAACTCTTAAAGTATTTACGTTTAAAAAATTAACTTATTTAACATTTTAAACAAAATAAAAAGTCTATCGCAAAGGAATATAAAAATTAGTGCTACGATGATAGAAGGCTGATTAAATATTTTTTATATGTATAAATAAATATTAACATATAAGTTTCTGTCTCTGACAAAGTAGAATCCTCCCTGCGTTCTACATTCTTTAATCGAGTCATTCTACACAAAAAGCGAAAGGAGCAAATTACCACAAAGTTTCAAATGACATTTTAAGACACTGAATGTAATACAAGCAAATTTGTAACACAAACAAATATACCCTTTGGACGGGTATTCTACAGTATTTAAATTTTTCTCTACATTTTTAGAGGTTTCCTGTTCTCTTTTTCTACTTTGTCTCTCTTTGAATTTCTGCAACAAATTTGGCTTCTATACACTTACGGTTTATTCTTCAGCTATAGGCAAACTCTCATCCCCATTGTTAATATTTATCTCCTTTATTTTACCCTTGATTCGTCAGCGTTTTTTTACACAGCAGCAATAAACGACAAACAACTGATGACTCGAGGGCTTTCGAATGTCTTCATATCCGAGAACTGTTACCAACTGAGAGGATCAAAGGATTTAATATTATACACAAACACGTTTCTACTCCTTTATAAAAGTTTTTAAATTAAAGTTTGCCTGGAAAGGTCCTTTCACTCCTATGCGCCCACTCTCTTTCATCTTTTCCCCCACACACCAACACAACAAACAGATGTTCATTCTTTTTGTCAGGTTTCATCTGAGGCATTCGGCAGGCAACTCCTCAGTTTTTCCAAAAAATTAGTTACGTCAAACGAATTGGAAATATTTTGGGGAATTGTGAATTCTTTATTGAATTCATTTGTGAATTCTTTTGTGTATCAAAGTTGCAGCCATGTTTCGAATCTTGTTTTCTCTTTTAGTTTTTCGTGTTGTTTTTTTTATTCAATTTTTAGTTTATTTTTTTTATATTTTCTCGGATAAATCAAGGTCTTCATATGAGCCCCTGTCTCCAGAGTGGGAGGCATGCCATGCCGAATGCGATGAAGTGCAGAAGAGTTGTGTGCCTTATGTAGGTCCTCACATTTGGCTCCTCGAAAGAACTTCGCATGCAGTTTCATCTCCACAAGTTTCATTTTATAACAAGCTACAGGTTTTTTAACCTGCCGAAACTCCACAGTTGGTTTTCCTCATTTGTAAGGAAACAAAAACTATAATTTGTCCTTTCATCACAGCCATCATAAGCTGTGTTTGGTGAACCACTTATCCAACTCACTTCTGCATACAACCTTAATTGCTCAAACATTTTACGGGATGGAGGAAGGGCTGTTTCTCTCGTGTAATCTCTTCCCTCCTTATCCTCGTTCACTCTCTATAGATTTCTAATAAAAATAAATCGCTCTTAATGGAAGAAGACGACTCTTGTGGCACTAAATATGCCCCGTGCTGGACACCTAAATTTGGTAGGCCCGATGCCACCGTTGGTACTAAACTGTATGTCAATAGGACCTGTTTCATTTCACTTTGATTCACCTCCGAAAAAGAGGACATTGAGACCTCGAAGGGAATTAAATTATATTTTTGATAATTCATCTTCAACTAACCTTGAACGATACTCTCGGCCTATTCAAGTAAACCTCGCCAACCATTTATGTACCCTGTCTGATTTTCAAGGATTTGAAACCCAACACCTCACGTTTGACCTCCTAGTCGGTCGTTAATCCCTGAGAACAGTCCTTCAACGGTTCACGTTGTGATAGGTGATTAAGTCAGCCCCCTACATAATATGGGATTATTGTATGGTATAAAGTGGTGTACCCCTCAAATTCATATGATCCTTTTTAATCATCCACATATTTTTACTCTATAGAATCATCACTATGGGAGAGATTCTCAAATAGAGTAAATTGATTAGCGTTACTAGGCTCAGATCAAAAGGGGGACTTGACACTACTAATAATGGAAGGGGTCTCAGTCTTACGGTTCGGTGTCTTCGAGGAAGGTCCTACTTAAGATGAGGCGAGTGGGGGACGACTTGATGAGGCAAGTGGGGCACGGTCCAAATGTGGCAGGTGGGGCACGATCCGAACCAACCTTCCGATGAAAATAGCCAATCTTCAAAGATGGTGTTGACAGAAATGTGGGATTACTCGTAATAGTACTTGAATAGGAAACTTGTTTTCCTCAAAGGTAATTGATGGGGATTTTCTTCGGTTCGATTAAACGATGGGAGACTGTTGCACAAATTCAAAGGCTTGCCGTTTACAGAAGCTACCAAATGACTAGGGTAGAATCACGGCGGAGAAAGTCTTGTTTGTCGGATAACGTCCACGAGACTCGACGATGGGGACGGCCTTGACGTGCGTGCTGGACTCCTCAACTACGGTAAAACCCGAGTGTTTGTATGCCCTATTCTGAGGGAAGGGGGGAATTTGGAGAAATGTATCACAAGCTCCAGACATCTTATTCCGGAGGTGGAGTGGATTCATCATTTAACAGCAAGGTGCGAGACACAGCGGCTCTTTCTCGACTCGTCACCGGGGGCGAGGGACTTGGGACTAGTTCGCAGGATTGGGGAATATTTCCTCAATGCGCGAATGTTCCCGAACAGGAAGTGACATTCCACATTGCGGGATACAATCGCACGTGGCCTTCAATAAATTGGTGCGGGAGTCAGAGGTTGTTCTTTTACAGAATTCACTTTTCGCTCATAAATACTCCTAGCATATAATGAAAAGGTAAATTGTTGTAAAGAACAGAAATAAGATATGATAGATGAAAGAAAAGACCAGTGATTTTATTTCACCTCCAAAAAAGTATTCTTCTGAGTCTTCAGTTTTGGGATTTTTTTTTTCTATCTTGTTCTATTTTCTAGAGCAATGTGTACTGCTAGATTTTACTCAAGACCTGTTATTCTTTTGCCATTATCTGCCTCCCATTTTTTGTGTTCTTATGCATTTTCTGTATTTGCTTTCTCGGCCAATTTCTAACGTGAATCCATCAATGTTTCTATTACTTAATCTTAGTTTCTGCGTTTTGGGTGATTCAGTATTTACTTTTCTTTCATAAGCTAAAAATGCTAAGATGCATTGATTAAATATTTGTTTACTTCTGAGCAAAGAAATGGGTTCCTTCTGACGATAGAACAGAGATTTCCTATACATTCTAATTTTACCGATTTATTTCTCTGTGCTCCAATTAGAACTTAGAAACTGCCCTAACCTCCCGTATTGTTCGATCCGTTCTAAAATTTGCATGTTAATTACAACTTTCTCTTCTTCTTGAAGACCAGTGATCGTTGTTTTCGTGTTCTACAAGAATATTGATAATTATTTCTAATTTTGCAAAACTATTGATCATTAATTTGATCCTCACATTACCCATTTAGCGTCCATCTCCGAGAGTGGCTGGTGATTATTTTGTTACCATTATAGTTCTTCTTTATTTGAGGCTCGTCATTCTATGGCCTCAGCAAAGCAAAGGTAAGTTATATATTTGCCATTAATTTTTATTCTCTTTCTTTCCCCCTCCAAAGTCCGGACAATCTCTTTCAACAAATGTCCCATTGTGTAGTTTGTAGAAAGCATTTTCTTTTGTCTTTCAACGCTTCTCATAACAACGAAGTTGAGCCAGATCGATAGAATAAAAGAATTGAAATTGCTCTCACGTGAAGATCTGAGCACTTGCGTCCAATTGATAGTAATCTTTAAAATTCTGAATTGTTGCGATAATCTAAACTTTGATTCGCTTTTGAATGCGCTGGAAATCTCAGGCGAACAAACCGTAATAGTTGGATATCAAAGTGTTATCAGGCGTAAATCGTGGGGAACTTAGATACTTATAAAATCGTGTGAACCTGGACTCTCTTACACATAAGGTAGTTTAAACTACGTCAATCAACATGTAGAAAAATAAATTGAAGGAACAACTATTTAATTATTTAATCACTGGAATAAAGCCATAATATCAAAGTGGTGTTTTTTATTTAATTTGAAGCTCATTTAAAGACTACCTAATGGTGGGGAAAGTGGGGACACTTTCCCCACCATTAGCCATAGATCGGACATAAAGGTGTTTACTGATCTTGATCTTATAAATGGGTGCAGAAAGGTGGAGAGCCCCTTGTAAATTATTTCTTGTATTAAAATATAAATTTTGGAAGTTTCTCCAACGCAACCATAATATTTTGCTTTCTATCACCACATATTCTTTGAGAGATAAATAAAATAGGTAAAATTAACACAAACTCATACATTACTTATGTATTTTAAAACTCAAACACTTCCTTACCCGTCACAACTTCCCTCGACTCGTGTAGTTTCCCTTTTGATTAACGCAAGAAGAGTCCAAGATTTCTGTTTTAGTGTCTGAAAGAATATTTCTTCCAATTCCAATCCAACAACAAAAATAAAATTATAAAACTCAACCCTTAATATTGGTTAAATATATAATTGCAAACCTTTTAGGAATGAGAAGTACTTTGAACTTTAACAGACATTTCGCGAGAAGAAGAACGCTAAACTCGGGGTAACCTTCATTTTTCATTTTGCTTCCTTTTTACAACAAAAAATGGATTCAACGAGTTTGAGAACTTGGTTTCTCCACATGTCTATGCATATAATAGCATAAATGAGCATGAAAATGTGGGTTTAGATGAGGATATAATAACATCCTTTTTCGAAAGTTCTATAAAAAGTTTGTAATAGCGAAATTCCTAATTCAAATAGATTATTTTTCCTGTTTATTGATCGAAATTGAGGTCACATGTGCAAAAATTCTTCAGTGTGGATTTTTATTATTCGGGTCTCGATGGAACTTTTAGGGTTCGGACATGGAATTATTATTTTTTTCATATATATATATATATATATATATATATATATATATATATATATATATATATATATATATATATATATAATATTGAGGATAAATCCCAGAGCCACGAGAAACGGATGCAGCATCTTTTAATTGTTGCCAAGTCATATTTAAAAGATTTTAACTTATAGTACATTTTACTGATATTTTATAATTGGTCACTCTTTAAAATAATGTCTTGTTGGCCCTTTCAAGTTTTCTTCATATGTATTAACTTTGTAAACTTATTCTAGCCTAAAGATGAAAACTTGTAGTTTTCGAAACGTAGTGAAAAATTAAAAGATGCTGCATCCGTTTCTCGTGGCTCTAGGATTTATCCTCAATATTAAATGCAGGCTTCAAGGCCGAGCTCCATATGGCTATATATATATATATATATATATATATATATATATATATATATATATATATATATATATATATATATATATATATATATAAATATATATATATATATATTTAGTTATGCTTATTTCTAGGCATATCGCAGCATTTTTACAAGTTTTGATACATTTTTCTCTCATGATATATGGTCTATCATAGAATAGGTTCAAGTTAACTTTTTCTGCGTTTCTTGGCTGAGGTCGACGACGGCTATGTGCATGGAATATTTATAATATAAGCAGAGTGCAAATTAACTGAAGGTAGGTTGGCCAAATAGTCGACTATCTCGGAGGTATCGAGACAATAGAAAAGCGGATACAAAAATAAATTTACTAATATGCAAATTAATATTTTTTTACAAGATTAAAAGTGGTTTTAAAACAAGCTAAAAGGGGAGAAGACTTGGGGGGGCGGTCGCCGTACAAACAAACGAACAATATTGACCGAGGGTGTTCGAATGACCTTGAGCGTATACGAAGCTGACGATGGAGGCTTACACTGGGTAGGGGGGCGGGTAGTAGTAGAGAGAGCAATTGCATAGGAGAGATGCGTGTTGCTGTTACCTCGGAGATTTTGTCCGATGGAGTAATCTTTGCCCTGACGCAAAGTTCAAATAATAGTCTCTTGACAATGATTATTACAGGATGAACTTAGATCTTGCTTTCGAGTTAGAACGCGAATCGAGTTTGGTCGTGTTGCGTTCGAGGAGCGGATAGAACGAGTACTAGGTAGACTCAGGCAAATTAATCGAGAATACCCGGAGCTTGAGTGGTTCTGCGAGAATTGTGCAGAGTCCAACAGGACGTGAATAGCGGGTAAGGACGTGGAAGGGGGCCGGCAAAGGATACTGACGAGCCGAGCAGGCGGCGGATACTGCCTTCCAACTCTGGCGCCGTATGATTTATAATGGGGTCGAATGGGGTATCCCCCCCCCCTCCATCCGAAGAGGAGAGTTTCAGGGTAGTACGGATAAGTAGACGAGAGTAGTCTTGCCCTATTAGCATGATCGCTAGAAGGTTCCTAATTCAGCGAGGCGAAACTTTGTACGACTCCAGATGGGAGCTTTTGGGCTCTCAAACTTGTCGCGGCTTTCTACGATGGCGGGCTTTCAGGCCACGGCCACGTCTCGTGATTTCGCACGTCCATTAGCTCAGACAAAAATGGTTGACCAGGTTTCTGTTGTCTCTGCTCCATTGAAGGCGCGGTAGTGAGCAATCTTTCTCTCTTTCTCTCTCTCTCTCTCTCTCTCTCTCTCTCTCTCTCTCTCTCTCTCTCTCTCTCTCTCATCATTGACATGGTCGGTTTCCTTTATTTCTTTGTTCTTCTCTTATGTTTATTTACTTTTTTATTTAGCATTTTATAACCAGTGTTTAATTCACTATACATATATTAACTTGTTCTATTTCTATTACTACTTCTTGAGGCGCAACGACATTCGATCTTTTGTGCTTCTTTGATTTCAAAATTCTGACTTCCTCTTCCGTTTGTGCGTTTAAGAGGTACGAATTTGCTGATTCAGCAATATTCGTGATCCTCCAATTTGTCTTACCTTTACACTTTTTCTTTACCTTCCTTTTTCCTTTTCTTTTTTATTTATACTTTCGCTATCGATTTTTTTTTACTGATAGACCGTCTTTTTCTCCAATAACATACACTACCTCTAAACTCCTGAAATTCCTTCCTTAATTGCGCCATGGTTTTATTTCAATCGTGGAATGGGTTCTTTGACTGGATAATGAAACATACATGAAGATAGGCATGACACTCACTGTCAAGTCCTTACTCAGCAGGCTCAGGTCCTTGCTGGTGGAGGAAGTGCAGGCTGAAGGATGGTAGTGTATTTACCACCAACCTGCAAATGATAGAGTACATTTTAGGTTCGCATTACCAGCTTTTGATATGCGTATAATGTTTATGGTATTTCAGGATTAACAACATAGCTCTCATTTCCATTTGCATCATGACACACACGAAATCGTCTGATCCAAATGGGAGCCCCTGCCAGAACTTAACCATCGTATACATCCTCCCTCGTCTAACCTGCAAGATATCCAAAACTCAAATTAGTGTTTCACTCATCATCTTTTACACAAGGAAACGTTAGGGAGGATTACCGATACTAAAGTAATAGTCGTGTGGTTTACCGATTTTGATGTCCATAAGACAATTGTACATTACCAACATCGGATATACCACAAATAACCGTAAAGAAGTGCTAAACTATCTCGTTTTACTCCTACTAAAATTCAAGAACAGAAAGAACTCCACTACATGAAACTAACTGACTTTCCCCAAAACTTCAAAGTAATTTAGATAGAAGCCGAAGAAGAAACACTAAGAACTTCGCAAGCAACATTAATTAAGACAATAAAGCCAGAATTAAACATTAATTGATCCTAATTTTTTAAGCATACTTCCTCTAAGCTTTGGCCATCAAATAGGAGGACCCAAATTGCTCTAAAAACCAACAACAATGGCACCGCTTCATACCTCATAAGTCTGCCATGACCAGTCTAAATAGAAATGAAGAAGTGTTTTTTACCAAAGATAAGATCAACAATTTTGCCAATCAACTAAAATGAAAGCTGATCAACCACTTAAATAAAATCTGATCAAGAATTTCTACAATTATTACTTTGGTATTGATGTCATTTTTCAGGCACAAAAAGAAGAGTGATTTAATAAAATGTACAAAGTTTTAACAAACTTAATGATTTTTTTTAAGCTCCGGAAAGACAGACATAGTCCCTCAGTATCTCAAGAATATTAACTCCGTTCATTTATTTTTGTTATCACTAAACTTTGGGTGTGACTCATTTAAGGGCAGAAAGATAACGTTAATAAGATTTCCAAATTCACTAGCAGCTGCTTCACCAAATTATAGGAAAACATGACGCAAAGAAAAACTTTTAAAAATACAAGAAATTCATAACAATTAAACTTTAATTGGCACTTTTTTTACTTCCTATAACTTAGTTTTTATATATTTCTTAAATACTTTTTTTTATAGATCGAACCAGGCAATGGCTTTGCTACTAAAATGAAAATTTAAAATTATAAAAAAGCAGCCATGGTTAAATTTTTATAAATTTTCTGAACTTCGCCAATTATAATCATTTTAAAAAGGATCTATAAACTAAATTTCCCCCCTTTCAAAATATCACGTTGCTAAAATATAAAGTTATAGAATAGAAGATATATAAAATTAAATTTACTCAACTTGACCATTTATAATTCTTTAGTTTTTAAAAAATCACAAAATTTCGATACCTATATTTATTTCTGAACTTCTCCATTTTGTTTTTTGATATTATCATCATCACTAACTCTGTAATTCAAGACAGGATTTTTTTAAGTATTTGAATAATAATTTCATCTTAGTTTAGTTATAATTTAGGTTGTTTTATCAAAGTTATTTCTAATCATTATTTTATAATATCAAAAAACAAAATGATGAAGTTCAGAAATTTTATATAAATATCGAAATTTTGTGAATTTTTAAAATCCAAAGAATTACAAATGGTGAAGTTCAGAAAATTATTTTTATATATCTTCTTCTATAACTATATTTTAGCAATGTAATATTTTGAGAGGGGGAAAATTTAGTTTAGAGTTCCTTTTTAAAATGATTATAATTGGCGAAGTTCAGAAAATTTATAAAAAATTAACCATGGCTGCTTTTTTTTAGATTTCAAATTTTAATCGTTTGAAGCTTTGGCCATGTCTGCTAGAAACTAGGTATCTAGTAGCTGCTTGCTATAAAAAGGTAATAATTCTTCTTTCTTCATAGAGTGTGTATTTATATACAATTTTAAAATAAACTCCTTGTGGGTTATGCCCCTTTCACATATTTCCATTTGCTTAAAAATTTACATTTTAAAAAAAATGTACGCGTAAATACCCTCAAAGATTTTTACCTTTTATCAAAAAAAGGATTCATAAAATAATTAATTTTAACATTTAATTTTCTTGCGCTTTCTTTCCCCTTATTGCCAGTTTGACCGTGTCTATTCCCTTCTATTTAAAATACCTTTCGTTAGATTATAACTCTTTTGTCAATCCATGACTAATCAAAAATACTAACGAAGCAGATAGAGAGCGGGAGAGAGAGAGAGAGAGAGAGAGAGAGAGAGAAAGGAAGAGAGAGAGAGAGAAAGAGAGAGAGAAATACAAAGCCACATTCAATTGAAAACTCTCAAACAAAAAGACGCTCACTCAAACACACAAACCTTTTAACACAGCAAAATTCATGGGCATACGTATACCCGCGTCTCTACTCAAATCATACTTGTATACAAGGCATACACACAATTAGGTGTAGAGATTAAAAGTTTTGACCAATTAGGTGCAAAAAAAGTGGCTTATTCTTTCACGTTGATTTATATTTGGCGAATGTTCTTCCTTTGAAGGTAATTAATTGATACCAATTTTTCCCATTTATTTTTGATGCAATGCTTTTAATCGCTCCACTTTCCTAAGGAGTGATGGTCTGTGGGCGCGACCATTCTACTACACCCAAAGGACAGTCCCATGATAAAGATAAGTTCATTATCCTTCAATGTCCCTACAAGGGACAATCAATGTATTTTATCGAGGACCTGTTTTGGAGACACGTAAATTTTTATTGGGGTTTTTCTAAGCAAAATCCCTTTAATATTTAGTGGTATTCGAATGATACTTGCTATTGCGAGATAGGCTGATGCTTCTTTGTCTATAAAAGATAACGTAACCTTGGTTAGATTATAAAGCTGGTGCAAAATTAAGATTATAAATCGTAAGGTTTTTAGTTTAAAATATAATTCAACTTTCATATCTAATAAAATTTTATTGTTTGCGAATACAAGTTATGGAATACAGTTTCTAATCGTTTTGAGAACGTGGGTAAGGAGATGCAAGTATCCTTGAAAAAGCAGATCTTGAATCTGTGATTTTTTTTATAGCTCCAGATCAGTCAAAAACAAATAAAAAAACACACGATTAGTTATATTTGTATGTAAGATAACGACTACTTTAAGATAACGGAAAATTTGCGCCCTAAAAGCGATGCATGTAAATAGCAGATGTGGAGATTTTATTATTCTGAGGCTGGACCGTTGAAAAATTGTCTAACCTCTAAATTGTTGTGGGGAGAATCGCCCCTTGAATACTAGATTGGCTAACCAGAGATCTTTTGCATAATAGTAATTTTTTTTACACTTTTACCCTGTTACATCGTGGACCGGCGACCTCACATAAATTTTCTTGCCTTCGCCAACGGTGTCAATTTGAGAAGCACCAGTGGAGAAAGATGGTGCGTCAGCAGTTGCCTCTGCTACAGACCTTGACCCGTCAGGTGGGAGGTACAATTCAGAGCCTCTTTCTTGTCTAATCCATTGAGTCAGCTTAGTCAAACGAGATCCTAATGTCTGCCAAACGCACCCAAACTGCCGAACGTTTCCTACCAATTTAACCGTTCCTTAGCAGTTGAATTGTTGTTGGCAACGTCGAGGCGTAGGATAAATAAGACCTTAGCCATCTTCGCTTAGGTCCTTGCATCCACTCTCCATGCTGCTATTGTTCTAAAGTCTTGTCTATTCTTCCGCATTTCTTTATTTACGGTTTATTAATTGATGGTATCTAACTAAAACTCTTTACTTAGTATTTCTTCAGCAAAATCAAAGAGCTGCAAGAATTAAATATGCCCATGAATCATCAGATCAACGAACATTATTGAACAATAATAATATAGAAGTTTGTTATATATATGTATGTATTTTAAATGAAAAAATTAAAGGAGATATTCAAGTGATAAAAGAAGAAGACCAAAGTAGGCATCTTCGCCCTAAAATCTTTGAAACGAGTTTGGAAAAAGCAAACACGATTTGAAGGGCCATAACTAGAACAATTACAAGGGGATAATACAGCTAACAAAATAGAGCGAGAGGGCACTCAACTGTTGTGAAAATATTGGCATAATACAACCCAATTCTCCAAGAAAAAGGTTCACTACAGACAATCAAACGTCATTAGTTAGCAAAGAATAAATTAAAACCTCTGACCCGAAAACAACATCAAATATAGACAAAACCGAATACCTTTAATCACAGTTGCATTTAAGGCAATTGCTGATACAAATTACTAGCCCAATACCACTAGCCATAACCCATAACGGAAGCAAAATTATCTCGGGGACTTGCTTTAGCAACCCTTCTAGTAACCTTACTTCAGTAATCAGTAATACCATGCAACCAATCTTAATTCACGATGATAACAGAGTATTTTCCAGTACAGATTAAAGGTTAATTTCATAACTAAACCTCTTCCATGGATTAATAATTTTTCTCTTTATTCTCTAACATTACGGCCAAATTAACCACTTGGAACTAACTGAATAAAACTACTTTACTTTTATCACCGTCTGGATAGACCTAATTTCCATTGCCTACACTCAAAATCTCAAAAATATAATGCAGAGAGTCAACTGCCTTTTTATCGGGTTGAAAATGTTATATTAAAATCTGTCGTGGAATGGCCTGACTCCATATATATATATATATATATATATATATATATATATATATATATATATATATATATATATATGCATTTTGAGGGTTTGGGTCAAAGTTGGCTTAAGATTCGACCTAGCTGGTTCGTGAATGAGACATAGTTAAGAATTCAGTGGGGATGGTTTACTTTTAATTGCGGAGTCCTTTCAAAACAGGTAGCTGGTACTCGTTTAGGGTTGCAAGATAAAGACGACAACAAAAATATACTTTTACTAATAAATAAAATAGAGTTGAAATATATACAAATACAGGATTTAAAGGGAATGATCGTACATACTAAATTAAATGTTAGCACGCGACTCAGGAGAGATCAATATGGGATTAGTGGTTGGGTTCAGGTCGGTGATTAAAAAGGGGATTTTAATCAGTAGCTCATACACAAAGGATTGGACGATTTGGGTAGACGAGTTTATAGAATCATCTGTGAGCGTCAATGATTGCAACTGCTTACGTGTTGGTTGAAGGGAAGAGCCAGTCGGGATACGATGACTGCGATGAGGAAGCTGGGTTACCTCACTGGGTGGGTGTAAGAGCACACGTAGTTTGGCCTTCGAGATGGAATTCCTCGTCAGATACTCGCCAATTGACTATGGCAGAGTTCATGGATGTCGATTTAGCCTTCGTCCTCGAATAGAAATCGCCGGTGTCTCCGATCAAGACGGGTGAGTGTCTCCTTTGCTCGTACGCGGTCCAAAAGTGCTACACGCTAAACCGAGTCAGAGGATTATACAAACGCTCCACTGGTGGCTGGGATTGCCTGGCGGGAGCCTCCACGACTCGCGGGATCTTGGGGGAAGGGAGCGACTCATTCGAGGGAACCGAGATAAAGTTGGCGTAGAATGTTCGAAGAGCTTCGATCTATGCCGGAGGGCCGGAGGCTGGCTGATAGGCTATACGAGACGAGGAAAAGGTGTCCCTAATTAAATGCAGTTGGGGTGCAATATGCAATAAACCGGCGTGGACCGCATCCTCACCGTAGATCAGCATTGCTTCCAACGCTCCATGCGGTGATCTCGAGACTACGTGGGTACAAAAGTGCACGAGGTCACCCTTTGACCTTATTCTTCTACAAAATTAATGTCACGAATAAAAACATAAATTAGCCACGGGACATCACAATTTTGGAGCCTTTGACCATCCCTAGTTCCCACTCACCAAACTGGTGGCAAATTATCACAAAATCGTTTACATCATCATTCCCTCTTAACCTACAGCTCTGAAGCAACCTTTTTAAAATCTACAGTTCAAAGCCTACACCACTAAACCTACACCTAAAACCTCCAACTCTAAACGTACACGTCAAAACCTACACTTATATAGTCTAAACTATAAACTTGGATATCGAAAACCTACGTTCAAATCCCACCTCTAAATTAAACAAACAAACATTATTGATGGCGTTGTACAAGTTGTTATAGCTATCGCATAACACGTTCGAATAATAATTCTCTATTTTTTTACCAATTTAGCTAAAATTTTGCATCGATACTAAAACCTGTTATTGGCACCTTTAAATTGTTCATATTTTATCTATTATATTGATAAAAAAAAATGAAGTTATGATTAAAAAGTGTCTAAGATCGGGGAGACACCAAGTAGTTTACATTTCCCATTATTATTCAGAAACCTTCATTAAATTCAGGAACTTAAACAATTAATGTATGAAATCGAAGGTGATTTTTAAAGAAATAATAGACTAATCTAAGACGACAGGGAATGATTTTAAGTATAAAAGCACTGTAAGAAGATGTCAAAAAAATAAATTGACCCATCAGCAGGTGCAGGGTGGAGCCTCTATCCAATAATTCTGAAATACAAATGCGAGGGGGTTTTCAATGGATTCACGGAAAAACACGAATTGAACAAAACCCAGACTCAATTTCAAATCTTCTCCCATCACAACAAACTCTTATGTTATGTATGAATTTATTTAAATTTTGCAATTAACAGTAAAGAAATAGCGGTTTAAATAGAGGGGACATTTGAGCAATTTGATGTTGGGTAAAATTTGACCAAAAACAAAGATGAAATTCTTGATGAGGTTGAGGGAAAGTTTATGGGGACAATATACCTAAGTACAAATGATTCTACTCTTCTTTTACAACAACTTCAACAGGAAATTGATATATGTTCTTTTTCTTGCTGAAATAAGATTTAAATATTCTTCATATTTTATATTAATTCGCATTTTCCTCGAACACTTTGAATCTCCCTGGGAAAAATAAAAACTTGAGGTAAAAGAGAATGAAGAATTTCGAGAGTTCTATAAAAAGAAAAGAAAATAATCCTAAAATGTTTCAAATTTGCCTATGGTTTATATGATGACCAATCACGTAAACACGGAATACAATATCCTTTGACGGACTAAAAACACCCACGAAATTCCGAATAAAAGAAAAACCCTGAAAATTTACCAGGAAAATCGAATCACTAATTTTTAAGACGAGATTCATTTACTTCGCCTTTACCCAAACCTTTCATTAACATATTTTAACGTTATCAAAAAGTTTGCTAATATACCGAGAACAGCTTTTGTTTCGAAGCAAAGTTCTTCCCCTCTCGCCTCATCTTACCTCAAAAGATATAGCCTTTTGTCTTTGCTTCTGCCTCCTTTGTCAATCGAAGCGTCGTTTTCTCTTATCTCTTTCGCAGATTGGATTTCGTATGCGGACTTTCGATCATTCATTTGGCTCACGTTTATCTAAATGATTTACTTTACCTTTAGGAAGTGGGTCGAATTTTTTTGGTACAAACAAAGGTTTTCGTTTTCAGATAAAAGTGATTTATTCTAAATCTAGAATTCCGTTTGAAAGCGATTTTATATCACAGCAAAACAGGAAAGAGGTTTTTAAACTTTTTCTCCTCACAGGAAATGTCCATGTCTGTGCCTCATGTTAACATACATTTCTTTTCTCATTATGATGTTATTCTCCTTCCAACACTTATTCTCTCTTAAAATATATGCCATGGCTTCTCCTAAATAGTACCTTACTTAAAATATACCTAGGATAATCTGTGGTGGATTGTAATATGCACTTATAAATATATTATCATTAATATTTTTTCATATTTTTCAAAGAAGCATAGGGTTTAAAAATCGGTTTTTACTTGCAGAATTCCTATTTGTGTTGTATGTCTCCTTTGACATGTGGGAGAGGTTTTTTAAGGTGATTCTTCATTTTTCCTCTCCAATTTTCTCATACTTTAAATAAAAAATATTACAAATTTTAGGAACTGCCAAAACACCTCGCTATTTATCACAAGGTTTTTAAGATACTTACTTTACTTGTAACCGCTTGTTATTCTCTCAATAGACACCTCTTTAAAGGGTAGGATAGAGAGGACTCTGAGGTAGATAAAACCAAGTATTTTAATCAGCAGCGACAAGATTTCTTCAGGCAGTGCCTTGAGCCAGATAAAAAGGCTCAGTGAATATAAGGTTACATTTAAGAGGCAGTTCAGATTTGAAGGCAAAGAAATTGTTTAACTCTTAGGTGCGGCCTCAGATGCAATGCCCAAGTCATTCTTGCTTCGCCAGCCTTCGAAAATACATCATAGAACTGCAAATTGTTAAATCCAAAACTACGAAACTCATCTCCTAGATTAGACATAGATACCATCAGAAGCGGCTGAAAGAGCTCGGTCTTTTCTTGCTAGAGCCTGCACAGTCAACTTATAATCGACCCGTGCAGTTGTTGGATTCTCTATTCTTAACATGGTCCTCAAGGTCAATAGCTTTCTATATAAATCAAAATCTAACCAATTAAATTTTAAGTGTCGTAATTATTTAAATGCCATGGGTGCCTTTAAGTTTTTTTCTATATATTCTGATGTATGAGGACAACTCGAGAATATACAAGACACGATACGAGTTACTTGCAGAAGACGTTAAGTACTCTAGTCTCGAGAAATTCAAAGGTAAACTGCCCAAATGATTTATAGTGTGCAATAAAATTCATTAATATAGGTTATTATTATTCCCAAGTATAACTATACTGTCAGAATTAATGAATATTTTTTACCTTATCGCAATCAGGTGGCTTTAATGCTTTTCTGGTAAATCAGAGGCAGGTGAGGAGGGCCTCATTTGTACGATACTTCTACTTACGCTGTATTTTATGGCATTTCCTAAATAGTATCTCCTTAGTATAGAGGACAGGGTCGTTTAAACTACTCCTACTCAACCTAATTCCTTGTATCTCTTGCAAACATTTTTTTCTTTCATATGCGACGTTTCACTCCTGATAAGCTGTCAATCATGTCAATCATGGTTCCATTAGGGTTCAATCATGGATCCAACTGATAAGATTCGTTGAAATTCAATACTCTCAAATGTATATTTATAATCAAATATATATTTTCTTCTTACTGACTCAATAATTATAATTAAAACCACATCTTAAGAAGTGAAGAAATTATATGCATCTTACAGTGACCAACCAAAGATAGGTATATATTATACACTGTACTATGAGTATTCATAGCGGGTTAAATTTACCACGTGAGGGAATGGTGTTTACACTGCACCACCAAGTTAAGCGGAGGAGCTCTCTCTAGCAGCCAACGGCTGGCCGGGCGGAGAAGACCCTTGACTGATCCAACGGCCAAGTGTAGGGGAGTAAGCCTTCTAAATGTGGATGGAGTCACGAAGGCGGAGCAGTACGCTAGGCTCACTGACTCCGGCAGCTCTTGCAGCCAGCCTGGTGGCCAACGTACTGCTCTGCATTCCGTTGATGACGCCGGCGAGGCCAAGAGGAGGATCTTGACGTTAGGACAACCCAGGATCTCCATATACTTCGCCCAGGCGCATACACTTCCTTGGCGCAATCTCCATTGTCTTCTGGGACAGAAGGACGCCAACAGACATGAGTATTTATTATGGAGCTGAGTTACTTAACTTCAAAATGGCATATAATAGAGGTCACTGACAATCCTTAACCAAGAAGGCAAACTTACAGCTGGCTCATTCATACCTCAATTAATAACGCTGCACAATTGTTGTCTTTATATGCACACAATATAATAAGTAAAATTCCCCGATACTTTCTTTCAGTAGTTCAAAAAGGCATTTATAAATTTCCAAGTATAGTTAATTACCTAAAAATAGCAACTCTCCCTCGCCTTCAGAAGAGCTGATTTCGTCTACTAAAACCAAAGCTCTGCATTTAAGAATGCAAACAATAGGGAATCCGATGCTACCATAACATTGGTCGAGCACCTTATAACATCGGATATGCCTGAGGGTTGTGCCTAATCAAACCCCCGGACGACGGTTTCCAATAAGCCCATCGAACAGCCTCAAAAGAACTATATTAATTGGTCTGTGAAATAGAGTCACTTCACATAAATGAAGAGCGTCTGTCATTTATAGCTAACGCAGAGTGAAGGTGCTCCCCCCCACTGCTATAGCAACCAAAGGTGAGACTCATCTGACTCCATTGAGGTTCATCTTATTAAAAAAGCAAATCTCTTACCTGCTATTGAATGCTTTGAACCTGCGCGGCTGTCTCTTAAAATCTCGAATTTAACAAAGAAATTTCTTTATGCTCTCTCTTCTTTTGACCATAGTACCACGCGTGTATGGGGTATAGGCGCGATGAATGTTCTACCTATGAGTCATGAAACATACACTCGCATTGCATATCAGAAAAGATTAGTGGAGAAGGTTCGTTGAAAAGAGATGAGGTATATTTAGCCATCAAACTTTCAAAAACAGATATGAACAGAGAAACGCATGCATACTGTAAGCATGGACAGGCTCATACACTCCAAAATATCCTTTGATAAAGAATTAATAGATGAAATTTTACTGTTGAAAGAGCAAATATTTTAAAGAGGTTATTGATTGCTTACTCCGCCATTAATTAGCGCCCCACGTAATCTTTCCTCTTTGGATTATTCAGGCGATGCACTTCCACAAATAGTCATATTCCCAAATTACAGCACTTTTTTACAAATACCTTTTTGGAGACTGCCGTCGTTTTTCATGTTTCTGTTAAATAAAAAAAATCACTTAGTGTTCATAATTATGGTCACTGGACCACTATTGTTCTTGGTCATATTCAATGGTCATATTCAGTGGCCTTTTGGTCTGTGTTCACAATGGTGGTCATGGTCAGTTGTCACAATCACCTCGAAAGACTTCTTTGCATCACCTGTTGATTACTCAATTTTGTTGGCAAACAACATTCATCGTTTATTATGGTCTTGCCACGGTGCTATTTAAGGTCACAGTCCTTTTCAGAGCGCCTCACTAGTGAGTAAGCAAAGTCCTTGGAGAAGGGGTAGGTGTTCAAGGCTCTATTAGTGGTAACAAGGGAGGGGGGAGGTGGAGCGTATCTAATCGAGTAGTTCATTCCACATCCTCGGAACAAAATATAGAGCCAGTATGATCATTTATGCGACAGAGACGATTGTAAGGAACAAAATTTAAGACGACAGAACATTAATATCGATGGTTTAGGGGACTGGGTTAAGTTTCTACTGTGACCCAAATACTATGAAGTTCTCCCAGAAACTCCTCAGTTTTGTCATGAATGCTTTAGAAAAAGTTCTATCAGAGCCATTGAGTAGTGATGTGGTAAAAAAGAAATTTCTACGAGCTCCAACAAACGGGTTTGGTTCGATTAAATATAGATTTACTTGTTATTAACATAGAATCTAATGATAGACCATACGACGCATTAGTGTGCCAAGGTGAAGAAAATAGATACCCGAAATGAACGGAAAGCGAGACACTTCTCTGCCGACCTAGGCAGATCAGTCAAGATATAAACAGGCTGAGTTTCAGATTATAGGTACCAACGGAACCAATCAAGGGTATTTCCAGAGTCATAAAAGTTCCCGAAAGATGATGAAGAAGAAGAGGGAGCTCAACAGTATCGAATGCAGACGACAAAGGTAGTCACTTTCTTACATTAAGGCAAACCTATACATTGATGCGTCCAGCCTTGAAGCCATAAGAGTAGATTTCATCAATGTTATAGTAAAACATATGATCTAGATTACAAACCAATCCAGTATATCCAGTACTTTAAAAAGGAATAGTAGTTGAGAAATTGGGTGGTAGGTGGCCGGGCCATTTGGGCGGGGGCAAAGTTTCTTAACTCTACACATCCATTTACACTGCATCTAACCATTCATTGTTAACTGCATCCATTGTGAGAGACGCCGCCCCTCGGCTTACCCACACAAATTGTACCAGCGTACACGGACCAGCCTTTTCTGCACCCAACGAGAATCTTCGGCCGAGCTTCCGGTTAGCCACTCACTCTCTCTTTACTCATAGGGAAATTTCCTGCCAAACGAGACGTTCTCACCCACCTCCAGTAGGTATCCATGATAATAGTCCCCTTTTAAACGTTCCTCACTGTATTTCAAGTTTACACTATCCACTGCACTCATTGATTCAATATCGAGGAACTCCACATTGAGGCACACTTTCCTCCATTGCGTGGCAAGTCACCCTCGCTTTTCCACTAACTTCCCCTAACTTAAAGACTATTTAATTCACTTCCGGCATTCACCAATTTTACCATACTGTGCAAAGCATACTATTCTATTTGCAAATCATTACAGTGTTTTTCAATGAAATGAAGTACATCGTTTATTGTTGACTATATATTGTATATTTAATTAATACAGTTAAATTAGTTATTTTTTGAATGAAGCACAAAATCCGATCTCTTTCGTTTCAAGTTTCCAGATTGAAAAGTAAACATTCAACATTTTCCACTTCATTCTAGGCCTGAGGTGAATCAAAGAAAAATCCAGTAGATCCTACTGGCATACAGTTTAGTGCTAGTGGTGCCTAAAAATTTAGTGTCACGAACTGAGTGTATTTGGTGTCCAAAGTCGACCGTTGCGTAAACCATCAATCGTTAACACTATCCACCATCCAGTGAAACATCATTATCCATCCATTGTACCTCGTATCCAACCACACATCGTTTACTACGTCCAACCATCCATCTTTTACTACATCTATTAATTCATTGTAGACAACATCTATCTTTTCCTATAAAATATAAATAAACACATTGTATACTGCTTCAGTCCAGTCATCTTTCATCGCACCTAACAACGCTCAATGCCACACTGAATCAAACCCTCCATAATTGAAGGGATTCATTGTACACTACGTCCAACCATCTATAGCTTAATACCTCCAAGTATATTTTAAACGCTGCTTTCAACCTTTTAATCTCTCAGTACAACCAGCATTGATCAATCCATCGTTAACTATACTCAGCCCTCTATTTTACATTGCTGTCAACCCTTCATCCCTTACTTCATCCATTTGCCAATTTTACACCACTGCCCCCAGCACTTCATTATTTATTGCATTAGTCCAACGATTGTGCATTGCATCCAACCAACTATCGTTTACTGCACCCGTCTTTTTATTGTATAGAGCATCCAAACATTTATCCACTACTACATGAATCCATCTAATATAGAATGCACGCATCGATGCAGCGTTTACTTCATCCATCCATTGTACCGTGTATTCATCCATTTGTTGTTTACTATAACGATTCACCCATTGTATACTACAACCAACCATTCATCCATGTTAATTGCTTCCAACCTTTTATTGTTTACTCCCCCGCCCCCTCCCGTGTAAAGGGTATGCATAACCTTTGGCTCGGAGTTTATGTTTTAGGAAACGGAAAATAAATAAACACTTATTCATAATGAATAATAAAACATGAGAAAATTAATTAAACTAAATTTAATAAATGGTATGTCCACCATTTACGCCACGTACTGCTTCCTAAAGAATAGTTTCAGTATGTTAAGGAAGAATATAGTGCGAATATCGTGGAGGAGAACACATTCTTGTACCATTTGTTTTTCAAATCGATCTCTAGCAATCGCCCCCAAGTATTCAGTTGGACTCAATTTTCAGCAGGCGTAGGGCAGTCGTGTAGGTTACGTTAAATTGTTCTGAGAGTTCCCTAGAAGTGGTAGTATATTTTGCAGTAACATAAGCTTTTAACTATTCGGAATCGAGTTTTTTGCGACGACCTCACTTTGGTTCGTCTTTTAGACTGAAATCTCCACTTCGGAAACGGGAAAAGCACCTCCTGCAACTTCGTTCAATTACTGCATCATTTCCTTAAGTGCTCGAAATGGATTCGGCCGCTGTTTTTGTTTGAACCCTTTATGAAAATCATGAAGTAAAACATGTCTAACGTGATCTTTGGATGAAAGGACATAAGAGTGAATACGAAAAAGATTAACTCCTTTCCGAGTTTGAAACTTGTTACTCTTTAGAAAGCCATCTGTAATTTCTTCCCTGAATGCTAACAGATCAGGGATTTCTTTCTTTGGCATCACAATCTCCATTGCTTGCTTTGTATATTCCAACTAACTCTTACATACGGCCATATCCACGTAGTAAAAATAGATCGAATAGATATTCTATACAAGGCAAGCAACTGATCAAATAAATCAACTCGTCCCATATTTGTGTTATATACCTATACCTACAATATCAGACCTTGTAAATCCAATATACTCTTTGGATTTCTCATCCTACCTATCCACCTCCCTAACTTTACTAACATCCCTAAACTCTATTCATCTGAATCATCAAACACCTAAATAGTACCAGCAGTGGAGCATGATGGTTTTTGGTCAGATTCCTCTTCATTGTCCAAATCTCGCTCTTCAGCATTATCCAATATTGGTATAATTTGGTCATATTGCATTCGTCGAGGTGTATCTGACAAAGAAAAGAAAGAACATAATCTAGAGTATATATATATGTGGAGAAAGAAGAGGTAACAAACAAATTGTAAATTTGAAATATTGAGAAGATAGAACAATTAAAAACGTCAACTTAAAAAAATCAGAGGATGGATTCGAACATGAAGTGAATTTCACAAATAGAGAAGACAATCTTACTTACCAAAACAGCAAATCTTGTTAGTAATAATGCTACCTTTTCCTCCTGAGGTGGGGCGCTTTGCTCCGCCATTGCCATCATAAAGGAGTTGGTTATGAAATTCACTGTATTCATTGGATTACTATAGACGCGCGGATAACATCACGTTGGTGCCATAATGAACACTCCACCACAGGGAGAAAATTAAGCTTCCAAAATTAGATAGATAGATAGCTAAATAGACAGTAAAAGAATTAGATGAAATCCTCTTATTAAGAGAAGATACTTTAGTTTTTATTTACTATACCGTTCACAAATCTCAAAGTTAGATTAAAAAAAAATCTTCTTTTAAAATTTCTCAAACTCGATAAAAGTTTCAGAAAATAAAAATTTTACTAAATCATATTTTTTCAATTTCTTTTAAAACTATCATAAACTTGGAAACCTATTTCCGAGCAAGGAATTTTCATTAAATTTATGTTATTTAAGGAGAAATTAAACAAATTCAATATCTAATCAGTAATGGCAAATTTTATTTAGATTATTTTTTTAAGATTTAAATTTGATATCATAATTTCCATTTTCCTCCTCTACTATTAAAATAAGATTAAAGTATTGGATTAAATTTGCGATTTTCTATGGATCCAAAAAGTTTCCTTCTAATTGTCTTCACAAATGAATGAAATTAGATTAATCGTCGAAGTTTCAAGGTTTTATTGTTACTAAAACTTTGTCATATATCCTTAAAATACCATAGAACACGTCACAACATCCATAACATAGCATTAATAAGATAATATAGTCATCATTATTATAAGGCGTTGTCTGGCTCTCCGTATTTTCAACTATTCAAATTAATAAGACCAAAATTCTGGTCGTTTTTTTCCGCATTTGAGTCTGAAAGTGAAACTACTTGCTCTTATTAATAAAATTTCTTTCCTTCATTATTTAAATCGTCAAAATATTTTAGAGAAAGTGAACCTACTTGATTTACGCTGTTTATTTTTTTTAAATAAATTAACTATAGTGATTTTTAAAAATTAATTGCGCTATTTCAAGCAATACTGTAGAAACATTTTTTAGCTACTTTGTTTCAAAAGTGCCAGCCAAATTTCACAAAATTGTGATTTAGCTCAGGTAAGTTAGCTATATATATTTATTTAATTTTTAATCATGAATATTACAAAAATATTCGCATTAACATTTGGCTATGTATTTATAGCTATAATTAATATCAAACTTAACGTGTTAAAAAAAAATTACTACTTGGCAATACTGCAGGGCAAAGCTTAGCACTAATCAGGCCAGCATATCCAAGGATTTTTAAAACTTATACATATAAAAAATTATATCGTAGTTAACTTGCTTTTGGTCGGAACATTTTGAAACACGTAACATGAATATTTGGGATAACTGTACACTTAAAATAATCTACAGAAGATATTTAAGTGTCATTTTTCTGTATCATCTCTTCTTAAAGACAGCTGCCGTCATATTTGACGGCACGGGTGAAAACGAATAACGTTAAGCCCAATTCTCAGAGGAATACAGCGCAAAGCGAACCTGCCCTCAGTCGTTGTAGATTCAGGAACAGTGTCGGTTCGTATTTAGATTCTGCGGAACGGCAGCCCCCCTTCCCTATTTCCACTCAATATTATCGATAGCATTCAATATAATCAGTCACTTTTCTTTAATTCTTTCTTTATAATTATACATTATATAATCCTTAAGCTTAGCGTCAGAAGCCATCCCCTAGTTTAGGAAAAAAATACATAAAATCCTTGTATAGAACTGTGCGCCCCACAGCTACAGCGACGCGGTTCTTGGCTGTTGTGCGCATGCTTACATGTCCGAGATAGGACGCTGCACGAGGGGAAGAGAGGGCACAGTGGTTCACGCAGTTCCCAATTGGTGTACTGGTGGAAGGTAGTGTTTCTCTTTTACTCAGCGTGTGTTATGCTTAAAAACGTGTTTATATTCGTGAATGTAATAAATTGTAGAATTTGATTCATATTTTATTCGCTTATTTTATTAATTAATTGTACTGCTGAAATTTATGTATGCAAAGAATCAAGATGATATTCTTAGTGAAATTACGAAACTAATAGAAATCATCTTGACAATTCCCATGACTTCATCAGAGGCAGAGCGCTGGTTTTCAACATTAAAAAGAATAAATAATTTTCTAAGGAGGACTTTGAATTCTAAAAGACTAAATGCACTTTCAGAGCTTTCAATGGAGGAAAAGATTCATCAGTAGCTTTTCAGAAATCAAGAAGAAAATAATTGATTTTCGCACAAATTAAAATAAGAAAGGATTTTGTTTTTTTTTTAAATGAATGGATCAAGCTTGAACTGTAATAATTTAATCTAGTAGTAAATAAAAAAGGTCTGCTGACCCAAGGGTTACGCGATCTCACTTATTCTGATTTATGATATTACGACCTGAAAAATGTTCAATAATTCCCGGACTAACATTGGGAAGTCCTCAGCAATACCATAATTTCAAAGAGAATGTAAAACAACATAATGGTTTCAAATTTCGTTAGAATCGGACGAATAGTTATAATGTTATTGACCCCCCAAAATAATTCCCTAGCTAACATTAGGAGGACTTTGAAACATATATCACTCGAAAGAGAAGGTAAAGCAACCAAATATTGGTGGTGTAGGTGGATAGGCGGAGGTAGTGGTGTAGTTTGTGGTGGTAGTGTAATTAGTGTAGGTGATGGTGGTGTATGTGATAGTGGTGGAGGTGGCATAGGTTGTAGTTAGGACGGTGTAGGTGGTGTCGGTGGTCTTGGTATAGGTGACATAAGTGATGCAAGTGATTGTGGTTTAGGTGGTGTAAGGGGTGGTCTTGTATTTGGTGCTGGTGGTGTAGGTGGTAGTGGTGTAGGTTCTGATGCAGGTGGTGATTTTTTAGGTTGTGTTGATGTAGGTGGTCGTGGTGTAGATTGTGATGGTGTAGGTGAGGGTTTAGCTAGTGATGTAGGTTGCGGTGGTATAGGTATCGGTGGTGTGGGTGGTGGTATAGGTGTTAGGTGGTCGTTGTGTAGGTGGTGAAGGTGTAGGTTGTGATGTAGGTGGTGGCGGTATAACATGGGCGGTATAGGTGTTGGTAGTCTAGGTAGTATAGGTGCTGCAGGCGGTAGTGGTGAATGTGATGGCAGTGTAGGTGTGGGTCTAGTAGCTTGTAAGGGTTGTGAAGTAGGTGTAGGTGTTATAGGGGTGGTGATGTAGGTGGTGGTGTAGGTGGTCGCGGTATAGGTGTAGGTGGTGGTGTAGGACTTGATATAGGTAGTGCAAGCAGTAGTGCTGCAAGTGGTGGTGTATGTTTTGGTGGTGTACGTAGTGTAGGTGGAGAGGTGGTAGTCTCTAGTTGGCAGTTGTGTAGGTTGTGTAGGTGAGGGGGTGTATGTAGGCGGCTTAGGCGGTGGTGGTGTTCTAGTTGGTGGTGATTTATATGGTGGTGGTGTAGGTTGTCGTGGTGTATGTGACGGTGGTAAAGATTAAAATGGTGTAGGTTTTGTTGGTGTAGATGATGGTGTAGTAGGTGGTGTAGATGGTGATGATATAGGTGTTGGTGGTGTAGGGGGTGCTGAATTAGGTGGTAGTGATGTAAGTGGTGCTAGTGTAGGTGGTGTAGGGGGTACTGAAGAAGGTGGTAGTGATGTCAGTGGTGCTAGTGTAGGTGGTGTTGGTGGTGTAGGTTGTGGTGGTTTAGGTGTTCTGAGATGGTGGTGTAGGTGGTAGTAGTATATATGGTGCAGGTGAGAGTAGTGTATATGGTGGTGTACGTGGTGGTTGTATTGTAGTAAATTATGTAGGTGGTTGATGTTTACGCGTCAATGTAAGTGGAGATGGTGTAAGTGGTGGTGGTGTAGGTGATGGTGGTGTAGGCGGTGGTGGTGTAGGTTGTATAGGTGGTGATGGTTAGGTGGATAGGCGGTGGTAGTGGTGTATTTTGGGGGGTGGTGGTTTGGTAAGTGGTGTAGTATGTGGTGGTAGTGTAAGTGGTGTAGGTGATGGTGGTGTAAGTGGTGTAGTCTGTGGTGGTAGTGTAAGTGATGTAGTTTGTGGTGGTGTATGGGTTAGTGTAAATGGCGTAGGTTGTGCGGGTGCTCGTGGTATTGGTGGAGGCGGTGTAGGCAGTGATGTAGCTGGTAGTAGTGTAGCATGTGTAGGTCATGGTGCTGTCGATGGTTTCGGTATAAGTGGCATAGATGATGCAAGGAATTGTAATTTAGGTCGTATAAGTGGTGGGGGTGTAATGATGTAGGTATTTTATTTGGTGCCTGTGGTGTAGGTGGTAGAGGTGTGGGTGGTGGTGGTGTATGCGGTGGCGGTGCAGGTGGTATAGGTGGTTGTGGTGTAGGTCGTGTTGATGTAAGTCGTGTAGATGGTAACAATGTAGGTGAAGGTTTAGTAGGTTTTTGAAGGTGATGATGTAGATTGCAGTGGTATAACATTGGTGTAGGTAGTGTTAATATAGGTGGTAGTGATTTCGGGGGTAGTGTAGGTGGTGACGGTGTAGGTGGTGGCGGTATATGTGTTGCTGATGTAGGTGGTCGTGTAGGTGATGTGTAGGTTGTTGTGTAGGTATTGTAGGTGGTGCAGGTGGTAGTGGTGTAAGTGGTGGTTGTTGTGGTGTAGTTGTTTGTGGTGTAGATGAGGGTCTAGTAGATGCTAAGGGTAGTGATGTAGGTCGTCGTGGTATAGGGATGGTGATGTAGGTGGTGGCGGTAGCGGTAGCCTCTTCAAATAGATGTAAGCTCTGGTCTATGAAAGGGATAGGTTCAGCGTCGAAAACCGTTACGGCGTTCAGTTTCCTAAAGTCTACGCACGTGTGAAAAGACTGGTCTAGCTTACTAACCATAACAATAGGTGAGCAATAATCTGGCGTGGAAGGTTCAATGATTTCTAATTCTAGCAGGTTTTCTACTTCGGAGTTAAAAGCAGAACGCAAGTGAAGACTTCTGGTTAGTTAGGGTTATATTATACTCAAAATGGATAGAGCAGTCAAGCTTCTCGGAAATAACATCGGGGAATTCAGTCAACAAAAGAGCCAATTGCGTTTTCTGAGAAGTTTCCAGCGGGGATCTAAGTCGAGTTTCAGGGCAGAGCTTTCACGGAAACCGGGGAGCGAATGGAGAGGGTAGTTGTTGTCAGAATCGACAACATACGGTTTGAATTAGGTTAAGAATCTCAGAGGGATAAGAGGCTTGCATTACTGCTTCTTTATCAAGGGCAATTATATTATTAATGCAGGCGCGGTGGTGATAGCGCTTAAGCATCTTGACATGAAACAGTTTGTTACTTAAGGGGGTCTGTATTAAGTACTCCAGGGCCCCGCGCGCTTCTTGGATTAGGAAGGAGCCTGTCCATTGGGACAAGAGTTTATTTGTCACCGTGGGTAGGAGGAGCAGCACCTCGTTCCCTGGCTTGAATCGCCTTTCTTTTGACTGAACGTCAAAATAGGTCCTATACTTTTCCAAGTTTAGGTCCATATTTTTGTATGCTATATCAGCGCATTCTTCCAGGCGGTTCCTAAGGCTTACCAAGTAAGAATACGATGATTTGATCTCCTCATCCAGGCGGGGATTGGAAAAAAGTTCATTTAATATGCTCATCCGTCCTCGGAGGTTTCGGCCATACAAAAGTTCGAAGGGAGCAAATCCTAAAGTTCTGTGGGGCATTTCTCGGAAGGCAAACAAGGAAACCGGCAGGTACCTATGCCATTCTCGGGGCTGGGCATGGCATAACTTATTCAAAATGGTCTTCAAGGTACCATTTAACTTTTCGCAGACACCATTAGAGGTGGGGTGAAAAGGGGTGGTGAATAGTGAGTGGGCCATAAGGAGCTTTCCGATGTATTCCATCAGTTCATGAGTGAACTGTCTACCTCTGTCCGACAAGATCTCCTTCTGGATGCCGACGCGGGAAATCAGGGTCTCCACACAGGTCACACTATTTATCTTTTAAAGGGGGACTGCGTCGGGAAATCTCGTTACAAAATCGACAAGCGTGATTACGTATGAGGGTCCTTCGCTAGACAAGGGGTGAATTTGGCCAATCAAGTATATGGCCACTCTAAAGATAGGATCCAAGACCTTTGGATTCTCCTGGAGGTGGGCAGGTGGTATTCGCCCTTTTGTTGTAGTCTTTCAATAAATGTCACACGATCTGTAAAACTCGGCAATATCTTTGGCAGCAACGGACCAAAAGAAATAACAGAAAATTCTCTGGGCGGTTTTATTGTGGCTAAAATGACCAGCCAGTTAACCATCGTGATCAAGTCGGGGAACTTGGGGAACATGCGAACGGGGGATACATCAAGAGAAAGTTGTGTTTTTATCCTGAGCTGAACTGGAGCGAAAAAGGAATCCGTCACTAGTGAGGTAGGCGACTTTCCTTTGACCGCGGGCAGATCCTCGTTCGTCATTTCTCGCTTTCTCCCACAAGGGCTGGAGGGTGGGGCACTCCTTCTGAGCGCTTGAAAATGTCTCGTTCTGAAGAGCTTCAAATTCTGGGGCATAAGGGGGTTATAATGGCACGTGGGTTGCAGAGCCCTTTAGCCCCTGGGCTCACGTTATAACGGGATGTGCAACGGGGCTAGGGGAGAGCTGTGTACTCTGGCCGACTAACACGAAGAAAATAAATTAATGGTGGCTGCTATCACTTTGGCCCAACCAGTAAAGTATTAACATTCGAGATAGCAGCAGACCACGGAGAACCGATTTCGACGCCTCAAGTAGTCATGGACTACTGCGAATTCATCGTGGTCGGGGCTCACTGAAGGGAGCAGTTTTTTTTTAAACAACGATACAAGTGCAGCCGGTGTCTCTTACGAGGGTTGCAACCATTAATAGTTCATTTTCGAACTCAAGCCCACCGGGTAGCTTTTGTTGAAAAATAAATTGACTTGCTGTCCCAGGGCACTGCTTGTTGGGAAAGTTGCTAACGTTTCCTGGCGAGCGGGCGGATGAAAGAGAGGCACTTATCTGATGGACTTGGTGAATAGAAGCTGAACGGAATTGGGAGTTTTGGGGACAGTTGATCGTCACATGACCCGGAACGCCGCAGGAAAAACACACAACGGGAATTCGAGGGTAAGCCGACGCTAGGTGACTAATGATGAGGGGCTTAATATCCTTCGATTCCGGTGGGAGATGGTTCTTGGGTTTGGAGGGACCAGGTACCTTCACAAACTTGGGCGAGTTGTTCGGGGGGAACTTGGAGGTTACCTTTTATTTGGGGGATCCGATTTTGGGGTCTTTCGGGTATAGGTGGTGGCTTGGCGCGTAGATTTCCGCCTCTTTGATACATTCTTTGACGGAAGACACGCGTCTACCCTTTACGAATGCTCGGATTTAGGAAGGTAGAGATGCCATCAAAAGAACTCATAAAGCGAAATTAAATAGGAACTCATAGTCGTGGTTGACTTGGGCTTAGTCCAACCAGAATTGCAAAGTCCTCTGGAGGGTGAATCCAAATTGGCAGTAGGTCTAGCCGAGAAGTATCCTTGCCTGGCGGAACTTTGCCTAATAGAAATCAAGATTCATATTAATAGCCGATAATAGTTCCGACTTGAGGGTGGAGTAGTTAAGGGTGGATTCGGCGTGGAGCGAAATTAAAATTTCCCGAAGGTGGGTATTGAGAAGGAGAAGTAGTCGAGCGAATCCATCTGCTTCAATGTCCCAGTCATTAACTTCGAAAATTTTCTCAAAGTGAGTTAAGTAGGCGCTGAAATCATCGCCTTCCTTAAACACTGGCAACTTTACTGATGGGGTTTCTGAGGACTCATTTCTAGAGCTAACGGAAAGGGTTTCCAATTGGTTTCTGTTTATCTCACGCTCATACTGCCGAATTCTTTCTCTTTCCTCCGTCTCTTTCTGCTCTCTTTCTCTTCTTTCTTCTTCTTCTCTCTGCTCTCTTTCTCTTTTCTCTTCAGCTTCTCTTTCCTCTGTTTTTTTCTGTCATTCCATTTATTTCTTCCTCTTGAATATAGGCAAATAGATCCTCGCCCGACAACACAAAGATCGCCCCTACTGTCATAAACGTTCAAATGACATCTTGCTCGTGTAAATGTGCGTCTGGTCACTCGGCGCGTCCAAGGAACTCACAGCAAAGATTATGGAGCTCTTACGATCGTACCAAACATCCTAACGGAGATTTACTCACACAATGATTTTACACAATCAATAAATAAAATTAAATAATTTATAATTCAAAAATTGATCTCTATATGACCAGTAATCATAGGGCCTTTTAATCCTTCATGGGGATTAGTAGGGTGTTTCAGGAGAGATCGTCTCAAAAAAAAAAAACCACACAGACACCGAAAATAAATTGGAAAAAATGGGCACCACAAAAAGATGATCAATCAAAGAAAAAAATTATGAATTTGTTCCACTATCTTTGGATATCCTGGAACGAACTTGACAAATTGGTTATTAAATAACTTTACTGGGGGTGGATTACTTGAAAAAAAAAGGTTCCTTCAATAAAAAATAACACAACTTTACCTGACACCAGATTTTAATATAATGATATATATATATATATATATATATATATATATATATATATATATATAATTGCAGTAGGAAGGATACGACCATCAGGGACATTCTTATTTATTCCCAGCAAAGTTTCGGATTACCCAATCCATCATCAGGCTAAAGGGATAAACACAATTTGTGAGGCGAACAAATGTTAACATAAACTAATACAAATCAAAAGCAAAATAATTTAGATATTGAACCTATAAAATTAAAAGTATTAATAATTGCAAGTACATATACAGATAAGGAGAGGAACAAATTCATACCTGCTATCAGCGAGTCAGGGGAATGACTAAGATATTTACCCCAAATCGGACATGATTATGGGTAGTTTGTTGTCAGTAGAATATTAACTGGTCTGAAGCTGGTTGGTTGTGGCTATTACCGATAATGGGTGGCAGGTCAAGTCTGTATTTAACGTGGGGGAATGTGATTTTATGAAGAAAGATTCCAGAATTCTGAGCTGGGTCATGTTAGGATTAGAGCCCAGAATCTCAAAATTATTGATGTTTGCATCAACCTTACACTTTATAATGTGATATCTGATTGGCAAGACTTCTTTACTAGCGAGAGACTTTCCTGTTCAGCAACTAATGCCGAGGTGTGCGCAAACCCAAAGCTTCACGAAGTGCGATCTGGTGGTGAGATCTTAACGACGAGGTACGACTCGAACAGGGGTTGCGAGTCTTCGCGGGGTAACAGACACAACAGTCTGAACGGAGGGACTGGTAGACTCTCAATTTTCGCGAGGAATGGCGGACGCAGGGTTAAATAACCAGGTGGCTGGTCCGTTAGATAGGACCAGGGCATGGCCGTCCCCAGAGGATTCTCGACGTTAGTCTCTGCAAACTTATTTCGAGAAAACAAGTTAGATTGGACATCGAGGTTTGCCTCAGGATGTGGGGTAGGGTTAGTACGGCCGCGCTGGCGAGGGATCAGACATGCCTGTAAGGCATGGGGCGGGAATTCTGCGTTATCACGGTGGATGCATAGCGAGGTGCATCTCGAATAAGCAAATACAGCTCTGTCGAGTGACTTAGCGCGGGACTGCTACCTTTTCGATGACTCTAAAGTTCCCACGCCAAGGAGCACGTGATTTGGAGTGTAAGAGGTGAACGGGGTATTCCGGGATCTTTCTCTCACGCTGGTCCTTCGATGGCATCCCTTCACGCAGTATAACTTTGCAATTTAATAGATTTTGGTAAATTTTGGTTTAGGGACATTTCCTTATCAGTGAGTAGCACACGCTTCCTCGTGATTTCAAGCTGAAATCGTATGAAAAATAGTAATTGAATAACCAGAACAGTAAATATAGTTATGCATGATATCAAGACCCATCAATGATTAATTTTGAATTAATAAATAATCTTCTTTGGTTTTGCCAAAAGAAAAACGCAAATTAAAAGGGTTTTTTTACCCCAAAATGGCTTTAATCCAAGGGCATTTGTTGCTAATGGCATTGCATGTGAAAAAACTGTATGAAACATCATTAAAACTTTTAAAGAGACACGTTCAGTAATTGTAAAAAAGGCACTTGGTCGTCAACGCATTTCCTATGATCGCCAAGAGAGAGTTTTATTGCGAAATTCTTTGAACAATCGAAGTGCCACTAGACAACAGCTTTCTAATGAATATAAATCACATGGTGTTAGCGCCTCAGCTCGAACAGTTGGACGGCGACTTCTTGTAAAGGGCCTTGCTTCACGGAGTGCTGCCCAAAAACAGTTTTTGTCCAAGTAAAACGTCAAGGACAGACTTGCCTTTTGCAAGAAATATAATAATTGGTCACGTGAGCAATGGGATACAGTTATGTTTCTGATGAGAAACTATTCCGCTTGTTTGACATATCTTGAAAAAGGCTTGTCAGCAGGAGAAAGGTTGTACGATGTAAAAAGGCTTGCATCGTTCCAACGGTCAAACATCCTGAAATTATTCATGTGTGGGGATGCTTTTCTTCAAGAGGCATCGGTTTTCTATCAATTTTGCCAAAAAACACTTTTTTGAATTCAACATGGTATCAAAATGGCTTTAAAGACCATTTTCTTCCAACCATTGAAGGTCAGTTTGGCGAAGATAATTGCATTTTCTAACAAAATGGGGCAACATGCCACACTGCTAAGAGAATTAAAGAGTATATTGGAGGTAAATGGATCGAAATTTGGAGTCCTGGCCGGGTAATTCTCCAGATCTTGATTCTTTGTTGTCCATCTTCAATTTACGGGTTGATAGAGAAAAATCAACAAATGTTGAAGAGTTGAAAGTACTCATTCACCAAGAATGGACGTCTTTAAACATAGAAACGATCAAATCATTGGTTTCCAGCATGCCCAGCCGAATCCAGGAGGTTTTAAATAATAGGGTTCACCATTGCAAATATTGAGCTGAAAATAAATTCCTGTGTAATACACAATAAATTATCTATATAGTTCCACTATTCTATTATTACTCCTTAATACATTTGTATGCACTTAACCAAATCAAAACTTTGCTGTACACATGCATAATATTGGTGAAAAATAATAATTAGCTGTTTTGCCAAAATCATTGGCCGCGACTGTAGGCGCATACTCATATTCAAATACTCAATTCCTCCTAGCAAAGGCATCAAACGAAAGATTATTTATTTGAATAAGAATTTTAATGCATATCTGAAAATAAAATTATAGTTCATAATTTATAATTCAAAGAAGGTCTCCAAATAAGAGAAATGGCAAAAAACAATTATATTACTTGTAAATTTCCATGCTATATATCATCATATTTATTCAAGTCTTCACACAAATATTCATACAGATAAACGACGACTCGGCAGTGCAGTAGTTTACTCTTTTTTTAAATTTCCAGAGGGCGAGTTGGCATTTCCGCTGATGAATCAGGAATCTGCTGTATGGAGTTAGCAGACTTGTCACCAATGAAAAAGTAGCTTTAAATGTACGTAAAGATAATCCAATAGTCAAGGCAGTACAAAGAAATGCGCGTAAGTTTAGGATAGGTGTTTGGAGCTGCATTCCGTTGAACCATTCCAGAAACTTGCCTATGGCAGTCCTGTCCTGAAGCATGTTTATAACAACCTACACTTCATATCGAAGTAGAAATAAGACAATAGCCGCTCCTGATATTTTTACCAAATCAGTAAGTGGTTTCAAATGGTCAAAATCAAGAAACATCACAGAGTATGAGAGCAAAGTATAAATATTTCGTTAAATTGCTTTTGGACTCCGAAAAGCGCCTCTCTAACTCGTTGGTGAGTGAATTCAGTATTTCAAAATATACAGAGATGAGTGGTTGTTCTTCGCCTTGTTATGTTTACGCAGTCACAATGAAGGAGTTCAGAATGCGCAGATGTTTTCGAACTCGTTTGTCAGTTGTGGGGCTGTTTCTTTTCCCTGAACATGTGCACAACATTTAGGCTGACATGCTCCTAGAACCTCTGAAAACTTCTTCTTAGTTTCCATGTTGCGTATTATATGAGTTATTTCACTAATAATTAGGTAACCATTGGCGACTGATTACTCCCAATATTGAAGCATCTTATCTGCTGGCATTAATGAACCAAGTTTTTCACTCATGACAGTACCTGAGAATACAAACGTCGCTTTGGATAAGAGACTTTTCAACTCTATAGGAGTCACCGACATGTCAGGGGGACCACCCTCAAAGAAAATATGCAGTGTTGAGATGACAATGTTGTAGTTTTCCACAAAAGTGTTAGTGGTCTCCAAATGCCTACCCAGCGATGTTCCATTAGACGAGCCAAATGCGGAGCACCCGACTTGCTCTTCATGGTGCGAACTTTAAGGCTTTGCCAAGAAGTCATTCAACTGCTGACACGCTTTAAAAGGTTTTGCACTATGTCCACTTTTTGACAAATGTGAACAGCAACAAGGTGAAGTTCATGGTTAAAACAGTGTATCTATGGGATATTTCTCTGAACATCAGAGATTCGACGTTGTACTCCTGAGTTTTTGCCTGACATGACAGATGCACCATCATAACACTGTGCCAATAACAGCTTAAGATCGAAATCTTTCAACGCTCGCAGAACGTGATCGGTGATGCAGTCTGCATCAAGTCTATGCAATTCATAGAGCCCAAAAAGAGTTTCAGTTGGTGGTGCATTCATTCTGAAAAACCCGATCACAACAGAAAGAAGCTCACCTCCAACCAAATCCCTGGTCTCATCAGATTTAGTGGTGAACAACCCCGTATTTGTTTATTTGATCTCTTGTACACTTTTCTCCATCATCCCAATCACATCATTTTGAAAATGTGAAGATGTGTATTTTGCATTTTCGGGAATTTTGCATCAATATTCATGGTATATTCAATCATTTTTATAAATAACCCTAATGGATTTCACCAATCGCTTCCTCACTCCCTCTAAATGGCAACTCATTTGTTGTGAGGACTTTTATGAATTCAAACAGTCTGGAGATATAGGATCTGTTAATTTTTAGTTGGGTATCGCAGAGAATTTCAAGTGAACCACCTTCTTTCTTAAACTTTTTATGTTCTACTCATACAGACATAGCAATCATATGGGACTTTGATGGAGTATGTTGGAAAACCCTTTTTTCCCTCTGTTGCATTTTCCTAGGTTTTGAAACATTCCCTGGTGTACGTTTTTTCTCAATCGTTACCAGAAAGATAGTTATGGAAAAGAAAGCAGAAGCACGAGCCATTCTCCAAAAAATATTCAAGCCAAGAAAAGTCAGAATATCATTTATTTAGGAACGAGCGAATTTATTTCCTAATCTAGTCTTTGGTATGTTCAGTACACGAGGTTGATCCGGATTATGATCCCCAAGATCGGAGCGAGGCTGATGGTAAAAGACGCCAGCAGAATCAGGGGTATACGAAAGCTTGTTTGAAGAGCTATGGGGTTGATAATGTTGCAGGGAAAGGTTACTTGTTTATGTAGTGGCATAGGCTACCGGTTTGTGGGTGCATGGTCGGTAATTATAAGGCCATGTATTGAAGAGACCTCCTTGCTATTGCACTCGACGGATGACTAGGAGTTTAGGCAGTGGGCCTACTTTACGCTTCTGTCGAATTGGTTCTGACTCCTCATAATTTCTCATGGTGGTTATGCGTTAGGCTGGGCTTATTATTTACGCTAAGAATGAGTCTGATGTGGGCAGGACTTAAGTGAGTAAATGGGATTCCAGACGCTACTCTATCTCTCTCTCTTCTCATATATATATATATATATATATATATATATCGTCTCCAAGGAGCGTGACCTTGAAATATCCATGGGGCGGACCCATTCATCTAGTTTGGTAATTATTTATACCCCTTGGGCGGAGTTTCCGACAGCTGTATGTACCTGTTTTGCCTGCATACTTCCCATAGATTTAGCTTTATTATAGTGAATCGTTTCTTGCAGGTCTCTGTGAAATTCCTCTGTTCAGAACCTATATATGGTCAGCTACTTATAAATGTTCTCAACACGCGCATGTTTGTTTGTGTGCGATCCTCGTAATCGTGTGCGACCCATTCATCTAGTTTGGTAATTATTTATACCCCTTGGGCGGAGTTTCCGACAGCTGTATGTACCTGTTTTGCCTGCATACTTCCCATAGATTTAGCTTTATTATAGTGAATCGTTTCTTGCAGGTCTCTGTGAAATTCCTCTGTTCATAGCCTATATTTGGTCAGCTACTTATAAATGTTCCCAACACGCGCATGTTTGTTTGTGTGTGATCCTCGTATTTGTCCAGGTGGTCACCTTTGATATCTTTGTATATTCGTGGGTTTCCGAGGGAATCTAGCGACCACTTGCCTCAGATCTATTTGTACATTTTAACATATACTCGTATATAGATTCATTTCCTAATTCTCTTTGGTTCCCTATTTATTAGACCTGGCATATTATTTCTTTAATTTACACACAGCAATTTTTGGATTTTATAAATCCACCCAGCTTACATTTGTGGAGTTCCTCGTGGGGCCTATTAAATCTACCAATTTGGTGCCAGAGGCCTACCTATTTTATAGAATGAGCCCTACAAAACAAGCATGCTATTGAGAAGGGTGAGAATCCTTTGCAGTCACTAGCGCTGCGACAACATCATCAGATGAAACGGCGGCTCTTGTCGTCCTTATCTCAAAAGAATCCATTTTATCTGTAAGAGACGCAAGGTGTCAAACACGCTAAGGAAATTTCTGTAATATTATTTTATAAATAAAATATTCAACGTATGAAACTATGTTTATTGACTCGTTCGCTTCACTCGCTAAGGCAAGAAATAGTTAAACAACAAGGTTGTTGCATTTTCTATCTAAAGTTGTACTTACTCCTATATAAAAAAGAATATTTTAAGAAATTCTTAATATTAACCTCAATATACACTTCGTAAAGAAGAAAATACAATATTAAAGACAAGATACAACACAGTGAGTATATTGAATAATAAACATAATTAAATATATAAGAAAACTCACAAAGTAGTGCGTGAGTAGAGCAATAAATGCAAAAATTCCCACAGGAAAATGAAAGACGGATTCAAAGTACTTTCGAACTTTTTTAGTTTATTATCAAGGAATAACGAAAAATTTTACAAAGGTGGTATATATATGTGAAACAGATGAGCCCATGTACAATGAAAGGACTCAAAATATTAGGTTGAGGAATAAGTTCTTGCGTTTTTCTTAATGTTGTGTTGATTTAATTTTTTTTGACGTGATTTGTGCACATATTAAGAAACAATAATAAATAATAACAGCGTAGACTATTAGGATTTTGCTTAGGCTACGTCTTGAAGTTGAATAATAAGTCATTGTGGTTTATTTAAAAGTTGTGTTAATTTATTCTTTGTTCTATACCCTCAAAATGGAATGTCAAGTTGAAAGAAAGCGCATTTTCGACACTTGTTGTTATTCCTTTTTAATCGAGACGGGAACAATGCAAACGCAGCCAAAGTTCGTCGCGATATTTGTCATGTGCATGGAGAAAATACTTTATCAGAAAGGACAGCTCAATGGTGGTTTTCACGTTTCAAAAACGGTCATTTCAATCTTAATGACGAAGAACCTTATGGTCGCCTCATTAAGTTGGATGAAGATCGATTGAACGACCTTCTTCATGAAAATCCTCGTCAATCGACTAGAGAATTGGCTGTACAATTGGCGTGTGATCAGAAATCTGTAGTGAATCACCTTCATTCGATGGGGAAAATTAAAAAACTCGGTGCATGGGTTCCGCACACTTTGAGCGAAAGCAGCAAACTTCAACGCTCCACGATTGCGGCAGGTTTGCTTGCTCGTCACAAGGCTACTCGTGGATATAAGGACAGATTTCTTTACCGCATCATCACTGGCGACGAAAAGTGGTGTGTTTCTGACAACATGAACCATCGAAGACACTGGCTTAGCCCTAATAGAAAAACACTTCCGCGATTAAAGCAAGTAATTCATCCACGAAAGACGATGCTGTGTGTGTGGGGGGATTGTGAAGGCATACTTCTTTATGAGCTCCTTGCGAAAAACGATATTGTCAATGCAAAACTCTACGTTCGACAAATGTATCGACTCGCCGAAGCTATTCGTGAAAAGCAACCTCATTGACGTTATGGAGTCCTTGTGCAACACGACAAAAACGCCATCCAAACGCTTAATTTTAGAAATCCTGCCGCATCCCATATATTTGCCAGACGTGGCTCCATCGGATTTCCATCTGTTCCGATCGCTCTCCAACAATTTTATCGGCGTTTCGTTCAATACTAATGGAATTAAGAACCGGGTTAGACGAATTCTTCGAGTCAAAATCCAGAGATTTTTATTGCAGAGGCATCGAAAAACTAGTTGAACGTTGGAAAGAGGTCGTACATAACAACAGAGAATACATTATTGATTAAATTGCATATTGTTATTAATTAAAAATGAAGTTTTTCTAAAATTGTTAATGGTAATGAATAAATTTGATAAAATCGCAAGAACTTATTCCTCAACTCAATAGAAAAATAATATCAAAGACGGATGTGAAGTATAAAACAAAATAGATAAGGTCTACTTCCTGAAAATTCCAACCTGTGCGCAAAGCATGTAGACATTTATGTGACTAAATTAAGTACATACATACCCAATTGTGAATACATAAAAGTAAACAAGAGAGACATAACTAAATTAATAAATCAAAGGGCAAGATTTAAAATGGACAATTTCATTATAAATAAACCTTTTAATAACAGGGTCTAGTTAAAAGAGACCGAGGGATATATTAAAATTAGGCAAGAAATTAATGAATGAGCATTCAAACAAGTATGAAATCTCCATTGCCTTCAAGGAAGTCAACACTCGCCGCCATGCTTTTAGCTCCTTCATCCCTGCCCTATGGTCCAACGTGATCAAAGATTCCATTTTCCACATTCTCAGAAAACGGTCGGCGAAATTGGAACGTAGGTTGGGTCTTAAATTACAACGCCTCGTCTCCAACAGCTATTGGACTAAGAACAGCCGACCTGAAACGGTTGTGAACCTCTCCTCTCAAGAGTTTACTGTTACCACAACTTCTGCCCTAAGATTTGGCCTGAACTCCTCTAGTCCATCCAAACCTTACAGTGTTTCAATTGCTAAAGATTTTTCTAATTTAGAAAAATCAAGTGATATTCCTAGCGAACATGTTTCCATTGCTAAAGGTTGCGTTTACCATTGTTTAGCCACTCCGACCCATTATAATTACCCCTAGCGTTTCCGTCGTGCTTTAGCTGCCATTAGAAATAATGCTTCATTACATATTACCAAAGCAGATAAATCTGGTGCTGTCGTTATTATGGATAAAGTGTCTTATATTGCTAAAATGAATCTATTATTAAATGACCATTCTACCTATGTCTCCTTAGATAAAGACCTACGATTCAGGTTAATAGTGATTTCGATACAAAAGTGCGTTCCCATCTTAAACATTTTTCCGATTTAATTGCTAAATTTAAATCTAGTAATGCCTCTCTGCCATATTTATATGGTCCTATAAAGACTCATAAGCCTAATAACCCTATGCGCTCTATTATTACTTCTGTTGGCTCAGTTTCACATTCCTTATCTAAATAACCTCCTCCTTCCCTAATAGCCCTTGTTGGTACCATTTCTAATTTTCGTATTAAAAACTGTTACGACCTTATTGATAAACTAAACTCCATCCCTTACTCTAATAACTTCTTCCTTGTTAGTTTTGATTTTTGTTCTCTTTTTACTAAAGTACCCGTCAATGACCTTTTCCCCTTCCTTAGTGATAAATTTCGTAACTTTGATATTCCCTTGCCAGTTAATATTTTCATTGAACTCATCTCAATGTTTACACTAAAAACTGTAAGTTTTCTTTTAATGGTAAAATTACCTTCAAAAGTTTTCTTTGGCTATGGAAAATTGCCTATTCCCTGTTCTTCCTAACATATATAGGGAATTTTTTTAAACTACCTTACTCCCCACCATTATCGATTTTCCCCTTGTTTGGTTCCGATATATAGATGATATTATTTGTTTGTGGCCTTATTCTAAGGATGTTAATAGTTTTCTTACTGAACCTAATTCTCTGGTTCCTTCTATTAAATTTCCCCCTGAACTCGAACAAAATAGTGTCCTCTCGTTCTCAGATTAACTTATTCCTAGGACTCCATCTGGATTTAAATTTTCCATCTATCGTAAGACTACCAACGCCTTTTCTTATATTCATTTTTACTCAAGTCAAAATGATAAAGTCAAACAGTTTGTATTTATTTCCATGTTTCTCTGGGGGGCTACGGATCACTAGCCCGGAATTCTTGGAACGTGAGATTTCTAAGATCTTTGAAATTGGTACCAATCTTTTCTACCCTCATAAATTTCTTGAAAGATGCATAGATTTGTCAAAAAAGTCCTTTTATAGAACGGAAATCCCTTCCGCATACAATTTTAAGAACTCCCTTGTTTTACTGTTTTCTGAGTCTTTTTCTTTGCTTCCCCGCCTTTTGAATAAGTTGAATATTTCTGTTATATTCAAATATCAGTCTACCATGTATAAAATGTTGATTCATAATGTCGAAGGTTAGTGAGTGGGTAATCCCAGTCCCACTTCCTGGGCATATATTATAATCCCACACCAAGGTGAAGTGGAGGTGAAGTGTAGCCAATACACGTTTCATAGCCACTTCCAGTGAATAAGAATAACTCCGGTGCGTTCCTTTTGATCTAAATCAAGATTATGATCCCCTGAGTGTGTTCTCACTCAGTAAAAGCCAGTCATGGGTGGACTTATGTAATATTGAGAATTAAGCCGAGTGGATTGCTTATTAATTGCCAATGGATCGTCCAAAATAGTTAAACACACAGACACAAAAATAATCTTCAATATACATGAATGAGAAATATGAAATAGCATATATAGGTATAAATAGGATTAGTCTTTGCACTGAACATGTAAGTCTATATATAATGTCCTGGGGATTACACTTGAATTTTACGTACTAGGATGCTTTCGTCTTAATTGCACCTGACAGAATGAATTGAATAATATTATGGAATTAGGCACTGAATTAATCACTTGAAATAATCTAGGTTATGAGCTCGGGATGGAAATTCTAGTTAACGGTTGAACTGGTGAAGTTAGGGGAGGGGATAATTCACTTCTAACGTTCCCTCGGAGTTCGTAAGTATATGGAATGTGTCGGTAAATGTCTTCCTTTTCTGACGATGTTCACACTTAACCCGGTCATTCGAGGTTAACAAATGTGTGGGTAATCCTAGACCGACGTCCTGATGTAATGATCCTAGGCTGGATCGCGAAGGCGTGTCAAACTGAGACTCAAATCGGAATTCTTCTTCTTGAAGTGTTCGTTCCGATTATTGGCCCCTGGAGTGGGTAGCCAAAATGATTACCTAGCTGCATCTAAGGCAATCCACAGAGGGAGGTCCTGTGTAACCTCTTACTCTGAAGGGGAAGGGGGCGTCTGCGAGAAGTTTGACACCTACAAGTACCGTGACGGCAACAACCAACTCCCCGAAATTCCTTTCTTGCAACGGGCGAACTGTTTCCTTTGTGGGACTAGCTCCACACACAACGCAGGTCCAAGATCTTCTACCTGACTTCAGGGAGATTTTTTCCCTTTTATTTCCCTAATGAGCTAAAATTGAGAGAGAGCACCGAATTCTCATAAAATTCTTATCGCTGTGCGAAAGATGTTTTTGCTGCCAGACATGCGACATATTTACACATCGCTGCGATCCGAGCTTTCCTCGTCTCGTACTGCGGGTTTATGACGGCGCGAGAAAGGGTGAAGGAAACTCGAAGTGAAAAGGCGAATTTATAATAAGGGGGGAGGGCAGGCAGCTGTGTCGGTGTATTTATGTATACACAAATGCATGGAGTATTTAGACTTCTACACATAAAAATAACAATAGTTTATGGGGTGGGTTATTCTGTTGATTGTTCAGTTTGCCCTAAGCAATACTTTGAACAAACCGGTATATCATTAAGTGTATGCTTGACGTAACATAAATACAATATTAAGAGGGATGGTATCAGTAGTGCTTTCTTTGTCCATTTATTGGAAAAGTCACCCTATCAATTGGAATTCGGCTAATTTATTCACAAATCTAATAACTTTATTCAAAAAATTATTGTTGAATGCTCATTCATTAATTGCTTGCCTAATTTTAATATATCCCCTGGTCTCTTTAAACTAGGTCCTGTTATTAAAAGGCTTATTTATAACGAAATTGTCCATTTTAAATCTTAGCCCTTTGATTTATTAATTTAGTTATGTCTCTCTTGTCTATTTTTATGTATTCACAATTTGGTATGTATGTACTTAGTTTAGTCACATAAATGTCTACATGCTTTGCGCACAGGTTGGAATTTTCAGGAAGTAGACCTTATCTATTTTGTTTTATACTTCACATCCGTCTTTGATATTATTTTTCTATTGGGTTGAGGAATAAGTTCTTGCTCTTCTGTTTCACATATATATACCACCTTTGTAAAATCTTTCGTTATTCCTTGATAATGAACTGAACAAGTTCGAAAGTATTTGGAATCCGCCTTTCATTTTGCTGTGTAATTTTTTTGCAATAATTAAATATGAATAAATATGCACATTTCAAGCAATATTAGGGAAATGCAACAGCTTTCATAGCTGTTATGGTTAAATGGGTCTTCTTTTCTTTTTTTAAATGCATGGTTTTTCTGGGGAAAATGAGGCCACACATTTAATAAATACCAAAATGCATAAAGATTTGCTGGGAGAGTGGGGCAAAAATTATGATGGCCTGATATTCAGGATATTGGTTGAAAAATCCTAAATTTCAAACTATTAAAACAAAATTTTAATAAACAAAAAAAAATAATAATAAATAATACTTTGGGGGAACAGGGTTCAGGCATTTTAACATAATTTTTACTTCTTTCCACTTCTTCCTGTACCTGTCTTCACTCCAAAATATGTGCCATAACCTCATTATGGCCTCAGGATTATTTAGTTTACTGGTGGAAAAGAACAACCTATGACCTCCTCACGTTATTTGGAGACCACGTGCGAGTGTATCCCACCATGGAAAACGTCACTTCCTGTTCGGAAACATTCGAGAAGTTTCGACTCCTGGGCCTATTGGGGAATTATTCCCCAATCCTGCGAATTTTTCCAGAGCCCCCCCCCCTCCCTCCTCCCTGGCGACGAGGAGAGAACGAGCCGCTTTTTTTTGCGCTGTGTCGCTAAAAGCTGAATTTTCGTCCGCCTCACGGATTAAGATGTCTGGAGTTTCCTCGCCCCGTGCTCCGAATCCCGCTTTCCCCTTTCCGGATCACTCGTACAAATCCCTAGATTCACTTTTATAACTAACACCTGATTTTGAGGGGGGGAGTGTTTCTTACCAATATTCGGTACGAATTAGAATTATTTATATTTAAATAAAATAAAACATTGATATTATATTGTTTTAATAGGCGGAAAAGAACTAAAAATGACGGATTAAAAAGTAAGTAGAGGGTATTTTTTGTTTATAAATAGATGTTTGGTGCTATTATGGTAAAAAGATTACTTTTCGGCGGATTTTGACAAGGAAATGGATTATATGCATAATATTATCGTTAAATTATGTTTCCCTTTCCTTTTTAGAAATTTGGAAAAAAATTAGCCTGAAATAAAATCCTCTCCTTTCAATTATATCTAAGACTTCGTTGAATCGACGATATTTTGGACCAGTCTGTTGGACTGATCTTCTTAAATTCGTTCACATTAGTGAGTAAATGGCCATGAATAGTGATCTTTTATTCTGCCCTATTTGTTTTTATTGGGTTGAAATCTCCTACCCTCCTGAGCAATTTCAATATAACCTAACCTAATATGTTGATTTTATACTTTTCAAGCTATTTTTGGTACTCTTGACTTTATGTTTTGGATCGTTGCCCTGCTGAAATTTCCATCAGCCGTTCATCTCACGGGCCTTGGGTGACGAGGTGAGAGTCTTGCTTAAGATGTCACGCTACATAGATCAATCCATTCATCTCTAGATTACATAAATTCATCACATTCCCATGTCATTATATTGCCGCCACCCTGGATTACGGTTAAGAGGCCACTGTTTTCTATGTTCGCCTCGTTCCTATTCCTCCAAACTTGACGATGAAAATTAAGGCTAAACAACTCTATCAACTAGTTTAAAAAAATAGTAACTCTAGCAACCAGCTCACATTAGTGTTATTAACAGAGGCGAGACCTTCTTTTGGCTTTTGACTAATTTCAGTAACTGCAACTTCCGAGCCATACAAGATCACGTCTTATGCTGGCGGAGCGCATTACTGAGGCGTAGCATTCATCCCCGGTGATTCTAGATCTTGTAATAACCCCTTACTAATAATGCTAAGCCGTTTTATACACCCTTTTTCACATTTCTGTTGACATTAGGACGAAATCTTTTAATGAGCATCGGATAGATGGCAGTTCTCTCTTTAGCCATGTTTCTTCTAATTGCCTAATATCAAGGGAACAGTGCATCCATGAAGATTTGGCCATTTGCCATAACAATGGCATAGGGAAAAGCTTAAAATCTCATATCATGTAGTGTCCAAAATTAGTATACCTCTATCATTTTTCATAACGTTCTAAAGGTTTCATTATAGAAATGGCTACAATATTTGGAAACAAAAAATACTAACGAAAAATAAATAGGAAAAGATGATTTGATAAGTCATAGGCAAGTATAAATAAGTATTGTTCTTATTGTTGATAAAAACAACAGTTATAAGGACAGCCAGGTACATTAAAAATATCTGTCGAAATTAGTGGAAAAAATTTTTAGACGATTTTTGAAATGAAATAATAGCAGTTTTTATGTTTTATGACAGCTAGTTCTTCAAATATGTGACTCAGTATGAGGAAATGAAGAAAATTAACGAATAAAGTTCCCATACATATATTGGAATATGAAGATGGAAATCTGCTATGGGATCCACGAACAGGACAAACGGGAGAGGATGTTGAGAGCAAATTACATGCTGCAGAACCACTTATTGGATGATCGACCGTTTGTTTTGGGTAACGCAAAACCTTTCAAGAAGATTTGGATAACAAAAATGGCGAATAATACAATAGTTTAATTTAAAATTAATTTAAAAATACGGAATTATAATGATCATTAATTCCGTCGCACCACATTCTCAAAAAAGGTGGGAAATATTTATTGCATTTTCCGTCAAATATAAATATCTATTGCATTTCAGACCCACACTATCACGCATGATAGTATATTCACTCTTTGGAAATATTTGGATAATGGTAGATAATAGATGGTGAAAGGGAGGGGGGGTAAGGTTGCCCTTGTTTGAAGGGCATCGAAAGCATTCTTTATTTTTTGATACTTACTTTTTTCCTTTTTTGTATTATTTATGTTGTCACGTGTTTTTCTCTGTGTGTATTCTTCTTAGTGTTTTTCTGTTTATTTTTTCTCCTTGTCTCATTTATTTTGTGTTCGTATATTGATTTTGATAAGCTTTCAAGCCTTTAGTAGTGTACAATTTTTGTGTTTCACCTCGTGTATTCTCTCGTTGTTTGTTGATCATGATTTTACTATTGTTTTGTAGGTTGTTGTGTCATACTCTGTGTTCTTGATGTTTTAGTGTAGATTAGTAGTATATTTTCCTCGGAACAGACTTTGGTGCTTTGGAATCGCTGGCTTCGATAGACCTTCCCGTGCAGTCTGGCAGAGATGCTAATCCTGCCTCCAGTTCTTCTTAATTCTAGGATGATATCATTGGCCATTGTAGATCAGACTTTTTTGGCTAGTTTCTGGGTTGCGACGTTTATTGGCTCCAGTTTCTGCCTGCGGTGCAGGTCTCCCTGCCGAAGTTGCTCTCTTCGTCTGTTTTTGTTTATGCAGAGGGATGCAGAGTTCTGCACTCGTTGGAGCCTCCTCATAGCGGTTTTGCTGGCCGCTTGAGTCACTACTGCAGGGTAGATGAGCTTAGCCCGGATAAACGACGGGTATAATTTCCTGATATTCGCCGAGCTAAGATCACTGAACCTATATTGCTTAGAGATTTCTCTCTGTGCCATATTCTGCCTCACCATGTAGTGACTCGAGTATCCGTGGTCGGAGATTTTTAGGCCCAGGATGGTGCCTTCGGCGGAGTAGCCATATCTCCTCCCATCAATTACAATTATCTACCTCAACTTACGGCACAGTGGGAGGATTTTAAATTTCTCCCTGTTTATCCGGATTTTTCACTTTCTCTCGAATTCGTTGATGTTCGAGATCTCTGCGATAGTTTTGATAGCCTGATCCCTTGCTTTTCTAACCCTACTGGGGACGATATGTGTGACGTCATCTGTGTATTGCAGATACATCGTGTCCCTGTGTATTGGAGTAAGGAGGTCGATGGTAAAGATTAGGTAAAGAAGGGGACTCAGGCAGCTTCCCTGGGGAACGCCCGCTTTGAGTTCGAATTCTGGACATTTGTGTTCTTCGATCATTATACGCGCCCTTCTGTCCATGATGAAGTCACAAAGAATCCTTTCCAGGACTGGGTTTAGCTGGAGACTTAGGATCTTGTATTGCAGTCAACTCAGCCAAACCTTGTCGAAGGCCTTCTGCACGTCCCTCATCACGATGTCTACATAATGACCCTTCGCTCGCCATTGCACGATCTTTTCTGTTAGGAGTGCCAAGGCCGTTTCAGTGCCACTTTTTGGTCTAAACTCATGTTGTTGTGGGTTGTGCGCTCCCAACTCGTCTAGTTGATTTTGAAGCCTGTTGGCTGTAATCTTCTCAAAGATCTTGCGGGGTATTTCTAGGAGAGAGATTGGGTGGTAGTTAGCCACTTGGTCTGGGGGCTTATTCCCTTTGGGCATAAAGATGATTTTTGCCACCTTATACCCGTTCGGGAAGTAGCCTGTATTCAGGGATGCATTCATGATGTTTATAATTCCCTGGATAATTTGCCTAGAGGCATTCACTAGGTTGTTCTTAGTGAGCCCAGAACAACCTGGTGCCCTCTGTTTGAATTACTGTATGGTGTTAATGGTCTCTTTAACAGTGATAGGGCGCCCGTGGTCAACCATCTCTCTCTCTAGACACTTTCGGTTGTGGGTGGGTCCTATGTTTTATCGCTCCGAGGTCATCGAGCAGTCGGTCTTCGAAGTCCTGGTCGAAATCGTCGTTTTCCTCAGGTGAGATCGCAAAGACCTCTTTCCAGTGGTCCCTGAATCTCCTTTCCAGGAAATCCAGATCCTCTATGAAGATGTCGCCTTTTTTTATTTTCATCCCAGGCCTGGGAGGCAATCCCCTAAGTCTTCGGATGCTATTCCAAAAACTTAAAGGATTTCTCTCCCTGTCTAGTCTGCCTATGATATCGTCCCAGCTTTCCTTCTGTTTCTCTAGGATTATGTCCTTTCGGTCCTCGCGTAGCTGTCTCATTCGGGCTTTCCTTTCATGGGTCGCGCCTGTTTACCGACTTTTTCGTGGATTTCCCTGTGTTCCTTAGCGATATCCCTCATTTCGTCCATCCACCTAGGTTGTGGGAGCATTTTGTACGAGATTCTGGGGACGCATCTTTCGTCAGCTTGAATAAGGAGAGTGGTGATATTATCAATCTCCTCATCAATTTCCTCAAGATTTGCGTCCTCCGGGTCAGCTGGTTTATAGGTGCTGAACATCTCTCTGTACTGCTCCCAGTTAGCTTACGCGTAACTTTTCATATGTGGGACAGGCTTGAGCATTGGCGCAAGCTAAATGGTGGTGATGATTGGGACATGATCGCTCGGGACCACTGGACCAGGGGCGTTGGTGATGTTCAAGGGGAATTCCGGGCTTACCAACATAATGTTCGGTTTTGTCGCCGAACAATGTGTTAGATAAGTTGCGAAGTCAGATCCTACTCTCCAGACTCTATTTCTTTCGAATAGTAGTTCCAGGTTTCGTCATCTTTGGTCGACGCGCCTGTAGCCAGGTGAACGGCAGCGGGCGTTTAGGTTCCCGCCTAGCAGCGCTAGCCTTTTGTTTCCGAAGAGGGTGAAGAAGTTGTTGATCTGTAGGTACTGTTGCCTGGGCGGCTGGTAGGCTGCCATCACAGTTAGGCCACCAACCAGGGTCGGGATCTCGACAGCCACGAATGATTCATCTAAGTCCGGTAATGTTCTGAATTTTATGTTTTTTCTGATTGCGATGGCTGCGCCATCGAATCGTTCTTAAGTGTGGTTCTTTTCTATTACAGTGTAATTGTGTATTTTTATGGTGTCTGTGGTTGTGTTGATGCCGTGTTCCGATGTGAGGATGATGTCCGGGTCCACTGTACGGACGATGTTACCGTAAGCAATGGTCTTTCCCTTCCATCCATCCACATTCAGTGTGAGTATTTTTAAGGCGTTGTTCGTGTTTTCCATGTTCTTGTTTTTGTGTTTTTTTTCTCTTTGGAGTGTCTTATGTGTTATTGTTCTTCCCGTTGCGTATCTTCTTGAACTCTGCATCACTTAGGGTAATGCAGGAGTCTTTATGAAGCTTCATCGTGCCCTCATGCAACGCTTGCTCTATATCAGATTCTCGTTCTTTGGCTGAGTAGGTCCACTTGATTTTCCCTTGTTGGATCTTCTAAAATATCTCCCTGGGGGAGAGCTTCTCGTGGTGTGGGATCTGCTCGTTTGGGATTATTCTCAGGTCAATCTCCTCTCCATCGTACTTTTAAGTACGTTTCAAGGTCTTCGACCTGCTCCTCGAGCTTACACGGCTCTTGTTTGCCCTGTTTTCTGCCTCTTCAGGGTTAGAATCTGAGGACGATTGGCTTGCAAGGTTGCCCTTCGCTTCCGTGATTCTTCTTGCCGCTTTCTTTTCTTTCCTCTCACGCCGTCTCTGGGCTTCCAGTCGTAGGCCTAGCCTAGATGTGCTAGCCTTTCCGTTTGTGGTATTTTTCTTTACCATGGCTTCAGGTGATTTTTCCTCCGCGGGAAATGGAGTTGCAGGAGCCTCTGCTGCGCCTTTTGTTTTAAATTGGAGTTGTAACACATCTCCCGATGGTGGATCGTTCGGAAACCACATCTCTGCCATGCCATTCTTTTTTAGCATGAGATATATGGTTTTTGCGAACGATCCCGGGTTAGTCAGATTGTTTACATGCGCGAACAGTATGCACGTAAGAATCTTAGCTGAGTTCTCGTTCTCAAGTTTGAGATACGTCTTCGTCTGTTGACTTTTCATTTCTTTGCTTGGGGCTGCTTTGATTGCCTGTGCGTATGATGTGTTGTTTCTCCTTGAATCTTCTGTCTTCTGGTTTTTTCTCAATTAGATCCTTCCTTTGGGTGCATGACATAGCCATCGCCCCGTGATTCAGGCCGCAGTTTGGGCATTTTTCTGCTGTTGCCGTGCACTCCCTCCATCCGTGGCCTTTACCACTGCAACTGGAGCAGGTGATGTTCTGCTCCTTGCAATCTTTGGTCGTGTGCTGCTCCAGTTTGTAACAGGGAAAGCAAATTTGGATGGGAGTGAATTCCTCCCTCTCGATTTGGTTAGCGCTGATCTTCGCGTTAAACAGCAGGAGACCCCTTTCTTTAGCGTTCTGGGCCATCTGCGTGTCGCTAAATATCATCTTAAAAACGGGTTGGTGTTCCGTGTTGTCCCGTTTGTTACGGAACTTCACTACTTCCACCACGTTGGCCCATGACTGGTTATGATTCACCAAAGATCATCTATTATAAAGCCAAATAGTGTACTACGTCACGCGGCGCATGCGCAATACAGCTTCCAAAAACGTGTAGCAGATTCAAGCATGTTTGCTCTCACTTCGTAAAAATATTATCAACCAATCCATCTTTGCGTACCAATTTTTCTGATTGAATCCATTTCATTTTGGCGATTGCTCGAAATATATATTTTCAACAACATTTCATTTTCACGCCAAACATCTTCACAGGCAATTGGGATTTGTCTCACTTTTTTCAAAAGCCATTCGGTATGACGTCAGGCCGTGCGTGTAGCCCTGAATCCAAGGAACCTTGGCAATTAATTCCAGCATATTTACGAGTGGTTCGAGTTAATAATATGCAACAGTATCCAGTGTATCTTGTACCACAATACACGATATTCACTCTAAATTTCTTTGGGAGATAGTTTTTTATTAGGAAGGCAATATTTCTTAATATTATTCATAAATATATATGATAATAATGTGCATTTTGCTAATATGTTTGAATTACGTAGTATTTTACTAATTGCATGTAATTCATAAAATGGTATGTTTTTTAAACATACCATGGTGCCAATGACCCTAAGTCGGTAGATTGGGGCACGCAGTCAAGGTGATCGGGCTGTCGGCGCAACGGAATCCTTCTTGGTGAGAAAGAAGTGTCTGATAGTTTGTTATATGGTGCAATCATACGTTGAATGATGATTCTTTCAGGGGGTGTGATCCTAAGTGGTCACAGCAATTCGATGTAATGCTTCGTGTGGCCCAGAGTGGCGACAGCACCTGGAGTGTTTGCTTTCTCGTCTTTGATTAAGACCCGGTACGACGCAGGTGGCGGAGAGTAAAAAGAGCTGTATGACTTTTATCTTTATTCAAAACACAAGATTTGTTCACATTGTCTCTCTTATCTTAGGTTTACAAGGGTTTATAATAAAGGATGTAGAGCTAATCTCAGAAAGGGTTTACCAATTAGATACTACTTAGGAGGAACTATTGACTAATTAAATGAATGTCTTCTAACCCTATATCTCGCGGGAAGAGTTTTCACTGGTTTTTAAGTGGGTCTAATAATACTAACCTAAGAATGACCAGTCACTTCCAAGCACTGCCCGTTTATTTGCTCCCTTTACGCCAGTGGGCGGAGATGCCCCTCTCTTAACCTATCTTTAAAGTGGGTGGCACTTGAAACAAATAACGTTAAGCAGAAAATGAATTTGATCGTATAACAAATTTCTAAGCTTTTTTTCAGAAAAAAAAAGGCAAAAATGACACATAACAAATAGTATGTTTTATAAAATTGGAGTTAAACCAATATTTCCTATCATTCAGTTTTAATTTATAACTAATGCATTTTCACTATCCTTCTAAATAAGTAATATGACTAAAACTAAGGAACTTACAGAAGCACAGAGAGCACCAATCCAACTTCTCCATCGCCCATGGTTATGACAAGTATAAATTGCTAGAAAAATAAAATGTTGAAGATTTTTAGTCAAACGATTATAAAACTAGCACGGAACCAGGAGCTTTGTATCGAGGAAGAGAAGTGGCAGAAAATATCTTGCAACACCTAGTGAAGACAGATCTTTGAATTGGGTTTGAATACAGAATCGAAGAAAAGCAATTTCTGAATTGCTCGGGAGTGCAATGTAGCTTCAAATTCAAAAGAATCACTCAGAACAGTTAAAAAGAGATATCTGACGTAAATTTAAAGATGATTATTTAAAAATTTAACTACTCTGGAACAATTTTGCAGTTGTTGGGCTACCTGTGTGAGACGAAGAGTTAGAGAGGCATTTCACCCTGCTTGTGTGGTACCAACTCTGAAGCATAGAGGTGGTTCTATTATGGTATGGGGCTACATGCCTTCATCATGGGCAGGGGAGATGTTTTATTCCACGAAATTATGATCTCTACAACTTATACCACCATGTTTTCACAGGTTTTAGATTCATCTATCCTAAAATTGCATCCAACAACCTCAAGAAATGAAGTTATATTTCAGCCAAACAATGCCCTATGCCATACATCCAATCACACCAGGAATTGGTTTGGAGAAACTGGGGATCACCTTTATGTATTTGGCCCCCACCGAAATACCACATTACAAATAATGAACTTTATGAACAAATACAAGCTGAGTGGGCAAATATAGTGGCAATAATTTTAAAAATTTGGTGAAATCCATGCCACAAAGAATTATGGCTGTAATTAAACAAAAGGGGGTCCAACTAAGTATTAAAATAATTAAAAAAATATATATATTCAATTAATTTACCACGAAAGTCTAATTACATTATTTCAATGATTCTATCGGGTTCTTTAGAAGTTTGGCCAAGGGGTTATAACAGTATATAGCGATACCACTTAAGCCAAAATATAATGGGTAGTAAACATGCATACTCTGATTCGATTATTATAACGAAAGAGGTGAGTAATACCCAAAAGGTATGTAGTATTAGAGGATGTAGTATTATGTAAATAGGAAAAAAGATTTACCAGGGTGAAATGATTAAAACCATGAGTACTGGTTTAGTGGTGTCACTAATTTCGTTTACTTCGACAAACCAAAAACAGAAATCTTGTCCTTATTCTTTATTATGTATTTTAATAAAGCTTGACGTCCCACCTGCTTACTTCTTGCCCATTAATTCTATAAATGGGCTGTTTCCTAACCAAGTGTCAACACCTCTTCGAATTACAGCGAAGTTAAGGGACATCGGGTGTGGTAAGTGGCTGGATGGAGTACTGACTCAGGTCAAATTCAAAATGTCTGCCCTTTGTTTGGACCCCACATTGTACTTTCTGTTCCCACAGGGAAATACAAATCATCAAAAGGGGAGCAAATCGCGAATAAGCCCACATTAAATTATTTATTAATCTTAAAACCGATGAAAAGAACGCAATGTCGATTCCAAGAAAACCGAGTTAATTCGTTGCTTGTTTGATCACCGCCTCTAGAGTTATACTTAAGCAAAGATTACCCCTAGATTACCGCATGATTCTCCTTCTATCGGATTACCGAAATGAGAAGCAGATAAAGTGCCATTGAATCAACCCTTCCTTCTCTCTCTTCCCTCATTCTCCTCTCGTCGTCTTCTTTAATTAATAATTCTCGTCGTTCTGAAAAACAAAAATTCGATTGAACAGAAAACAAAACCAATGAAGTAATGGTATCACACAAAAAACAGTTTACCACACGCAGCACTGGAATCACATTTGCAACCAGCTTGCAACACGTATTACTGATATAAAAAATTACAACCAGCTTAGCGCACGCAGTACTGGGATCACATTTACAAACAAACCAACATCTTACTCACAATTGGACGTCAGCTGAAAAAAAGGTGACCACACGTACAGTTGTGTAACCATTTGCAGAACAACGTCACACACCATACAAACCAATGGTCTAGGCCACACTGCAATAAACCTGCTTGTCTTTTTACCTCTGATTACCCTTTATACTGACTGCTGTCCAAAAATATTGACCGCATTGTCTCACAACACGATATGCACAAGCTTTTGCGACTAATTAGTTTCAATTTAGCTCCATTTGCAATTGCCGTTCTCTAATGGCAAAGAAATCATTAATATAACGAACAAAATCATACTTTATTGAAGTCGATTACATTTCTTTAAAAAAATTCCAAATGTACTACATTTTATTCATTTCTTTATTAAATTACATTGAATTCTTAAACTCAAAATTGGTCTACGGAAATATTCAATATACAAACCCAAATTAATTGCCAATTAATAAAAAACGACCAACTATCCCTTTCAAATGTCCTATTTGGTGTACACTACACTTAAACATCCTTCTTTTGTTAACTAATATCCATAAGTGAAATAAAGTACATCTTTTGATTCAGACATAACAATAAACTACTATTAATTTTATTAGGAATAATTCATATTTATCGATACATATTTAAATCAATAAGTCGATTTAAGACGACTAACATTCCGAGATGACAAAAGAGCGCTTCCCTCTAACTACGCTTCCCATTCGTCTGGTGAATTTTATCGTGTGCTGGCTTAAAAGCTTGTTTATTCGGAAGATTTTTTTTGTCTTCCGAGTAGCCAAGTGGCCTAGGAGATGATTTAATTGAAATCAAAGCGGACGCTTGATGCCACAGTGAGAATGTACGAACACACAGGAGACATTAGACGGGAAAACACAGCCTCTAGTCTTTTCACAAAGAGTAACAACTTTAATCACCCGATATACTTCCCACAGGCCAAACTAATCTACCCGTGTAAGGACTTCTGCAAAAGAAAGGTCATTGAATCCACTCTTATAGATGAAATCCTCAACTTTAACCTATCGGATGGGTAATCTAAATGCAGCCCCTAAGTCAAAGATCTAATCTTAAAAGATATCCTTAATGAATTTAAATTTTGCTTACTGATAATAGGAATGATCCCCGTACCGTCTTCCGCCTGCTCTCCCTTCTCACTTCCCCAGCCCAGGTCTCACCACCCATTAGCCCTGCTACTCTCTCGAATTTCTTCGCAGATAAGGTCACTAACCTCCATGCCTCTCTCCCTCAGCCTTCTGTCCCGGCTCCTACCATTCTCCCTGACTTCCCGCCTCAGCGTTGGAGCTTACAGCCTTGCTCTCGCGTTCTAAGAAATTGGGCTGCCCAAAAGACATTTTTCCGCCTAAACTGCTATGTAAAATTCTGCCTGCTATCCTCCCAACGCTTTCTTACCTGTTCAACACTTCACTGCCACTGGTCTTGTTCCCTCTTCCTTCAAACGTGCCCACATCCGTCTGATTCTTAAAAAGCCTCAACTGAACCCCACTGACCCTTCCAATTATTACCCGATTTTGCAACTTCCTTTCCTCTCTAAGGTTCTGGAGAGAGTGGTTGCTTCACGCATCAACAGTCACATGGTGGCCTGTAATATTGATGAAACCTATCAATCTGGTTTCAAGTCAGGTCACTCCACAGAAACCGCCCTTCTCAATGTGTCCGATTGCTTACGAAGAGCCGCAGACTAGGGTATTGCCTCCATCCTAGTTCTACTCGATTCTCCTCTGCCTTCGATATTATTGACCATACCATCCTACTTGATCGTCTCCACTCTTTCCTCGGCATATCAGGCACTGTGCTTGACTGGTTCCGCTCTTACCTCTCGTCTCGTACCCAATCCGTTGTGATTGACGACGTTTTATCCGACTCTACCCCCATTCGCTTTGGAGTGCCACAAGGCTCTGTCCTTGGTCCTCTACTATTTCGTATCTACCTTCTCCCTCTTAGTTCCCCTCTCCGTATTCTCGGTCTAATCTTCCACCTTTATGCTGATGACACTCAAATTTTCGTTTCCTTATCCCCCACGTCTCTTGCCTACTCCATCACTGACCTCCTGGCTGCCTACTTCTCCATTTCTGACTGGCTCTCTACCAACTTCCTCAGGCTTAATTACTCCAAAACGGAGGTCCTCCTCGTCGGCACCCCTGCTCTTGTCAAAAAATCTAAATCTCTCTTTCCCTCGCTTACTCTGGGCGGTAATACTATTATTTTCTCTGACTGCGTTAGAAATCTGGGTGTTGTTTTTGATGAGCATCCCTCCTTTAAGCCTCATATCCGCAATGTCAGCAAATCCTCTCTATGTTTCCTTCGTAACTTCTTTCGCATTTGCTCTCACTTTGATCGCCAAAGTCTTGAGACTGCTGTTTATGCCTTCATCACCTCACGCCTTGACTACTGTAACTCTCTGCTTGTGAATCTGCCATCCTCCTCTGTCCGCCCCCTTCAACTTGTACAGAACTATGCCGCCCAGCTTCTCCTCAGTCGCCCTCGCTTCTCTCCCTCGAAACCCTTGCTGCATGAACTGCACTGGCTCCCTATCAGATCCCGTACTCACTCAAGATACTTCTCTTCACATTTAAGGCCTAAAACAACAAGGCCCCGTCTTACCTCTCTTCTGCCCTCTAGCCACGCCATGTCCCTCGGGCCCTTCGGTCATCACATGCACCCCTTTTTCAATATTCCTCGTTCATCCCTCTGCTCAATGGCAAACTGCTCCTTCTCAATCTGCGCCCCTAAGTTGTGGAATGGTCTTCCTGCTTAAATCAGGTCTTCTCCCTCTCTTACCACATTTAAGCGTCTCCTGAAAACGCATCTTTTCAGAATTGCCTTCTCCCCCCTCTTGAATTTCCATTCTCATCTCAGCACAACGTGCGCTTTAGGAAGGCCTCAGGTCTTGAAGAGCGCATTACAAAAGACTTACTATTATTATTATTATTATTATTATTAATTCACACCTCCTGATTAGGAACTCCAATTGGATCTCTGTGAACTATATATATATATATATATATATATATATATATATATATATATATAAATATATGAGGAATTAAACCACATTCTCCAAAGACAATTTAATTCAGAACAGTTTCGGTGTATCTCACACCCTTTTTCAACTGACACTGGGTAGAACATATAAGAGAAGTGCCTATAAACATAACACAAGATCCCCTCTTTTTTTCCCTCTTTTTTCTGGGGGGGGGGGGGTTAGGCCTAAACAAAATAGGTAAAAGGCAGCCCTTATATGTTCTACCCAGTATCAGTTGAAAAAGGGTGTGAGATACACCGAAACTGTTCTGAATTAAATTGTCTTCGGAAAATGTGGTTTAATTCCTCATCTTTTCTTGCGATATTGCATTAATTTTCATCATATATATATATATATATATATATATATATATATATATATATATATATATATATATATTTATTGTACGCTTGGTGTGACTGCATATATTCTTAGTGTTCAACTGAGGCTGGCATGACAAACTCCATGCTGAAACTGGCCTCGAGATAATAAATACTACGCTCCTCCACAGTGGTTTTGTTTACATATATATATACATATATATACAAATATATATTTATATATATATATATATATATATATATATATATATATATATGCCTGTTTTATTAAAGACCAGGTCCAACTGAGCTTTGACTAACGTTTTTCTTTGCTTCTCTAGTTTTTTCTTATTATACCTTTTTCGCCTTGCGAAAGGTTATGAATAAGGGTTCCGATATTCCTGATTTACCGCAGCTGAGCTTTCAGTCTCGATTGACCATCTTATTAGCGAAATTTAGACAGCTCAAAACCGTACATTTATAGACTAAGGTTAATCCTGTATTTAAAGATAATACTAAAAGTGTCAAAGAATGTGGTTATCAGAAAAGAATTAGGAAACATATGACATCTGGGGAATGAGATTTTTATTAATATTAACCATTTAATCCGTAAAGCGTATTAAAGTTCATTAGGTAGCCTTCTGTTTGCCATTAAGCCTCGGTCTCTCTTCTTGGATTAAGATTGCTTCCAGGATGTGAAGGCGGGTGCAATCAGTTCTCCTTTTGATTACGTTATTCTTTTCTAAAATATTTCGTGATAGATGAGTTCCATGTTGCATTAAGTAGTGGTTTTTGATGGCAACATTGTGCAAATGCATGGTAAGTCGACGAGATAAGGATGTGGTTGCCATTCCAAAGACAACCAATGCTTGCGTCATTGGTAATGAGATGATTACTAATTTTCTTGGTTTTGTAACCTTTCTTCCGGATTCGGGCATTTTGTATTTTGGTGTATAATATTTTTGATTGTTCTTTCGTCTGTTGTATATGAATTACTCATTTGGTTTATAGAGAAGACTTTTATTGGGAGATTATTATTATCTTCTTTTTTATTCTCATGTAAATTTTTCAAAAATGTTTTGTCTCTTTGTTTACCATAGTGTTGGAGAAATCATTGTTAATTCCGACTTGCTTTATTAGGGGAATTTCGTTATACATAGAATAATGCCCATGAAGAACTGCATTTGTATGCGTGTCTGATGTCTGCGCATACAAATGCAGTTCACCAAAAATGACATTCACTCAAACACACATTTAATACAGCAAAATTCATAGGCATAGAGCCAGGTCTACACTTGGATCATACATGTAAACAACGCATAAACACAATTAAATTTAGGAAATAAAGGTTTTGTCCAATTTAGTGCAAAAAATTGTCTTTTCGCTTAATTCTTTAACGTTGATTTCTCTTTGGCCGATGTTCTTCCTTTGAACGTAATTAATTTATCCCAATTTTTCTCCATATATTTTTTAAGCAATGTTTTTAATCGCTGTGTTTTTTTAAGAGGCGATGGTCAGTGGGCAAGACGATCTCAATCCACTCAAAGGACAATCCCGTAACAAGAAAACGTTTATTTCCTTCAATTTCCATACAGGGAACCATTAAAAGATTTTTTATAGGGCCTGTTTTGTGGCGGCCACCTTATTGTTATTAGGTTTTTAGTCACGTGCGAGTCGAGTCACGGGCGACTCTACATCTCACAGTGTCGGTCGTTCCCCGTTTTGCTTTTTTTGTTTTTGTAAAAACATTGTAACAATTGGGCCGCTTCTAAAGAAATCTGAAACTCTTATGTTGTTTTACATTCTCTTTCGAATGATATTATTGCCAAAGTCCTTCCAAGGTTAGCCCGGGGATTATATTGTTTTGGCAATAACATCATACCTATTCGGCCGATTCTAACGAAATTTGAAACCTATATGTTATTTTAAATTTTCTTTCGAATGATAGAATTGCCGAGGTCCTCCGAAGGTTAGTCCGGGAATTATTTAAAGTTTTGAATTGCCACTCATGTCATAGTGGTCTTCCGTATAGACTACTGCAAGTTCCTTTAATACTAAGGCTCGTGTTCTTCCGAGCCGAAGACCATTCGATATACCATCTACGTTGAGAACATTCTTCTTATTTATAACACTGTATCACCTTCCTACCGGCCCTCCTCACTATTTATACATACCCCGCTCCCTGTCAACACTAGGCTCTGGTTCTCCATCCCCCTTATCATTGTTTGTGTATTCGTTGTGATGTTTGAGTTATCGTGTATTCCAAATCATTGTTTCTAGTATGGGAAATGAACTGCCTAAAAGGACCAGGTCATCCCATCCCTTGGTGTCGTCAAACGTGCTTTGAAGACCCAACTCTTCTCTCAACCTTTACCTTAGTTGATAGTGGCTTTGTATTAGACCATGACTTTGAAGAGGCCATAAAAAGCCTTATTATAATTATCATCTACACATATTGATTATAAATGTAAGTGGTAACGAAAAACATTAATTAGATAGCTGCCTCCATCCTATAAACAGTTATTGACTTCTGAAAAATAGCTACAAATATTTATTATCAATCTGATTTTACCTATAACTAATCATTAGAACTCTGATATAATTCCATTCTTCCTGCAACCAATCTTTGGAAGTGTGATATTAATCCGATTATTCCCAGATTTAATCATTAGAAGTCATATAAATTCAATGTTCCTGCAACCGGAAATTGGAATTGTTCCTACAAATAATAAAGAATTAGAAATTGAAATTGTTATAAGAAATCTGAATTTTACCTCTTAGAGGAAATTATTAATTTCAAACTTTTTTCTACAAATGATTATTTGAAATCTGAGTTGTTCTTACCACTAATTATTTGAAATCTATATTGTATTTATAATTTTTTTTTTTAATTTAAGTTATAACTACAAAATTATAAATAAAACTGAGCTGTTTGTTCCTAAAAGAATTATTAGAAATCTAAGTTGTTCCAATGCATAATTATTAGATATTTGAGACTTCTTTCAAACACTTTTGAGAAATCTGAGGTTTTTTTATATAGGCATTTATTGGGAGCCAAAGTTTTCCTGTGAGCATTTTTGACAATTCTGAGTTGTTTTTACATTTATTAACAATCTTAAATTTCCCACAAACTATAACTGCAGACAAGTGTTAAAATATCTGAGTTGTATCTGCAAACAAATATCTACCGGCATTCACAAAATAATAAAATGCAAAGATTTTAATTTGGTATTATTGTTGTTTTCTGATTTGTGCTAGAATATTAAGCATTTTTAAAATTTTATCTTTATATCTTATTATTTTTTAAAAAAACTAAAGGAATCAAACAAAGATAAATACATTAAGCCTTTTTTTATAAATATGTGAGTTAGAGTTAAATACTAAAATGGAAAAATTAGACAAATAAAAAGGAAGTTGTAATCTCTCGCTGGTACTCGAAATCTCGTTCACTGAAGTGAAATCTCTGTATGCTAACATTTACATAGCAAAATTTCTCTCTGCTTTCGCCAAAGTGGGTGGAGCTATGAGCGATTGCGTCATAAACACAAGATTGATATTAATTCCGTTTGACGCAATATGTGACAATTGCTCGGCAGTTTTAACTATTTATTTTCTTCGTGAATTATTATTATCAAACGTTCGACCTACCTCGAAATGAAAAGGTCATCATAGACCAACAAAACTAACCTCAGCACATTCAACGAGGGATTTCGCTTTGGTTGGTTAGATGTTCAAATTATTGGACCCAACAGCATTGTGCTCCAATCTGTCAAGCCTACTGTGATAGATTTTCTTTGATTACAGCCTTCTTTACCTCATCTACCACCTTCATCTTACTCTTCCTTGATCTCTCATGAATCATTTTGTGAGCAATCCCATCAGCTCTTCTTTATGCATATCTTGAGAGGTGGGGAAACCTTTGCTTTGTTTGGGTGATTTTCTTTCTGGCCCTTTCTCCCTTTGTTCATGCTTACTTTCTTTCCCTATGGCGCTCTTTTTAAAAGGTAGCGCAAATTCTCTGTCTTCTAATGAACTACAGTTCAGCTTCATTAGTAGATCCTTTCAAAAGTCACAAACCTGCCTTCCAGCGTCTTGTAAATCCTTTCGAAGCTTGGAGGGATATTGGAGGATTATCCTCCTCTCTCTTGACGACCAAAAATTCAAAGGAACGAGATTTAAATTGATGGAAAAATATAAATAATTCAATTTTAAATTCTGTTTCTTCTCTTTTAAATTTGCTGCTACCAGGAGGAGATGTTTTGTAGCACTAAATTGTGTTTATCGTAAATGTATTAGTAGTAATCTCTAGTATTTGATTTATTAGTTAGCAAATATAATCAGATGGCCAATTGAACTTTTCAGAACTTAGTTTTACCTTTGAACACAAAATGTGGCCGTTTCTGTATTTGATTCTCTGTTTAAGTATGTTTTGTCAAAATGTTGAAAGTTTGAAATTCCAACCAATCTTCGAAATTTAATATCATAATGAATATCAGAAATTTCTTCCGCAATGCAAGATTATCAAGTTATGAACCGTCAATGAGAATAAACAATACCTAATTGACGAATTTTTTTAATTCTTTTGCAATAACTACTAAATATATTATATTATTAAAAAAATAGAAGACACAAAATTTCGATAAAAACACATGAGCTTTGTATTAACCGATTAATAATTCAAATTAGACAGATTGTTAACCTGCGTTAAAGTACAGTACTGATCAAATTATTATGGATTTTTTGAAAATTCGTATTTTTTTTCTGGAAAAATGTTAAAGTTATTTTATTGACGAATAATCCATTTATATTCAAACATATGGAAAGAATATCCTTTCTAACATTGACTAATACTTGTTTTGAACTCCTTTAGCCGCTTTAAGTGCTTCAACACGCTCTGACATGCCAGTGATTAAAGTTTTGCATAATTGCTTAATTCTGTCAGAGTGAAACCGAACGTAGATAAGACGTTCTATGAGCTTGCTTTGATTTGGTTGTTATGGTAACTTCATGTATTTCATTATTTAGAATATACCATAAGCTCTCAATAAGGTTCATGTCTGAGGAATTTTCAGGCCATGATAGCAGTTCAATGCACACCATTTTGTGCACACATGTCTTCAATGATCGCGCCGTGTGACAAGGAGCCCAGTCTTGCTGAAATATGCATGATCTGTCACCGAACCATTCCCTCATTTGAGGTACCAAATGGGTTTCAGTACTTCAATATACTTAAACTGATTCATTTAACCTTCAACAATCTTCAAGTGATTTGTCCCATGTACAGAAATTGCTTTCTACACCATGAATCTTTTAGTCTTTTTAAGACACTCTGGCATAAACTCCTCACTTAACGGCCTTCTTACTGTCTGCACATGGTCATCAAGTACTGCAATAGTTGACTAGTCCGAAAACACAACCAGCAACAATATAAAACATTAAAGCAGTACTGAAATGACCTGTGATGCTAGTGGCATCAGTTAAACACTCAGACAGATTATGACTTGGAATTATTTCATTCATCATGAACGCGTAACTCTTAAGGTAAATCAGAACGTACCTACTAGATTAGGTACAGTATGTTCTCTTATGTTTATTAAAGAAAATAACTGGTAAATATACCACTCTTAACTGTTTTCACTGCTTAGAAGTTCAATCTATATGACCTTTTGCCCAGACTTGATGTGAATCTATCATGGTTTTGGTAATCCTAGGTTTGTTTCTTGGACGGTAGCCTCGTATTTCACTGTCTAGTAACCTTCTCTTTACTTTTATTCAAGAAAGAATAATGCTATCTGCTAACGGTTTACTTTCATTCTTCCTACAAGATGTGCCTTTGTCCTTAATAACCATTTGTTTTATTTTCCTGTCTGTTCTTGGTGTTGCTTTTACCTTGTGACGACATTTCCTAGCCCTTTCTGAATCCAAATTGAGACCGTTTTCAATATTTTCTTTATATTTCTTACTGTTTGAGAGAACACTCCCAATTTCTTAATTTCTTTGCAATATCTTTCTGTTTTAGTGCACTATCACTTAATAAAAGTTTGATCTGTCCAATTTTCCGAGGACTCAAGACACTGACTTTACCCATAGCTGTTCACTTTCTTTTTGTCTATTACAGTGCAAGAAAAAACGGTTAATATTATCCACAAGCAAGACAAATACATACTAGGTCAATTACTGGGTCAGTAACAACAAATGAGATTAGCTCGCACACACTCACCCTACGAAGACTGAGTTGGAACTGAGGCACGAGACTAACATTTGTGGCAGCGGCGAAAACAAATTGGTGTTGTCTTCTTTTATTCGAACAAGTTTGCCATAAAATGAAGCAAAACACTAATATTCAGTCGTTAAAAATGCACAATAGTTATTTCAAACTAATATGATAAAATAACCTCACTATTGACTCATTAAATATTTTTAGGTTACCTTTTACCAGAAAAATTAACGAAATTTCAAGAAATCCATAATATTTTGATGACTACTGTATGTAAATTTGCATTTCTAGTAATGTTGTAAAAAATTTCTTCTCATATAAGACGCTTTGGTTGCTGGATTATCTTTAATTATGGTAGTTTTCAGTGTCAATTTCACTCTCGAGATCAACAAAACGTGTTCCAATTTCCATTTTGCAATAATTTATTTAATATTTTCTTTTTTGTTCTCATCTTTCTTTTCCTTACTGCACCTTTTGGGAGTCATGGTCACTAATTTGATAAATATTTTAAGGATAACTCAGAAAATCAAGCTTTATAAAAGGTTTAGACGCAATGAAAAGAGGGAAATGGCACCCGAACGATCGCATCAGGCGGACTACTTGATTACTTTTCGGGACGAATACCGCGTAAAGAGGTTAATGATGGTTCAGTTTTAACGACTGAGGGAAGGTCGAATATAGAGGTCCAAATATATGCATTTATATATATAGTAACTAATGTTATTATCTCTACTTGTACAGGGTCATGAGTATATATAAACCAATTAAATTTCTCCAACTCAGTTTGAATAAAACTTTATGGCCAATAAATCAGTGCTTTTAAGAGTTAGTTAAATACGTACCTAGAAAACACGATAAAAGAAAGAGCCCCCCTCCCCTTAGATCAGCAGCGAAATCAGACACTCAATATGAGACTGTAAAAGACGTTACCAAACCCTAAAAAACAAAGAAACCCAAGTAAATCGTGAAAGATACATCAAGGATTGGTTTAGTGAGCATTAAAAAAACAAGGAAATATTATGAAAATTATCTAGTACAAAATTGCAAACATGATAAGTTTAAGAGTTTCTATGGTTACGTGAGCCATAAAGAGTCCATTAGGGAGTTCACGACTGGGACTAAAGTACTTATCGCTGACAACCTCGAGCAGATTTTTAAGATATTAAATAGTAAGTGTTTTTAATGGTGAGGACTTCTCACAGCTAATAACAATAAGGGAAAGAATCGATTTTGGGCACCATCAACCTTTCACCGACACGTGAATAAAGAAGGGCGAAATTATTACATATAAGAGAAGAAACAATAGAAGATATCCCCGGCCTAACTGTGGTTTCCAATTGATATAAACGAATTAGTAAAATCGGTGTATAATTAAGGAGTATTCCTAGTATAGTTCAAAAGAGTTAATAATGTCACGCCAATCTTGGAAAGAATAGAAAAATCTGATCATAGTAAATTTCGCGCTAGTAGTTTAACCTAAGCTTGGACAGAAAACGCAGATTTCGGAGCGAACGATAAAGATTGACAATTACCTTAGAATGTCTTTCATGAAATGATATCCATCTTCGATGACAATAAAAATATATATATATAATTTACTTAGACTTGAAAAATTCTTTGATACCGTTCCATATGAGAGACTAATGTACTTAGAGCGCACGGAATAATAGGAAAAATTCCTAGGTAAATAGAAAACTGACTCTTAAATTGTTTACGGCGTTGATTATTAATGGGGCAAGTTTGGACTGAGCCCTATTCATTAGCTGGCTACCTCAGGTATCAGAACCGGTTTTTCTGTAGTTCATTATAAATATTAATAAACTTGATAAGGGATTGCTTATTAGGAAACCACTGGTTTTACAGGCGAAGTTCCGTAACTAAAGCGAGACGTGAAAAAATTGTTGAGTGGGTGGATAAATTAACTAGAATCCATTGGCTTAGAAAGGAACTTAGGGGTTTTAATTTGAAAGGACCTCAAAGTGCCAAAGAATACTTCGAAGTTACCAAGAAAGGAGACTGAATGAAGTAATACATTACCCTGAGCTTAACTTTGGAGTCGAGAGATAGAATTTTGCCTCTATATAAATCGCTAGACTGACCTCATTTCGAGTATTTATTGCACTTTAGGTCTCTGTACTTCAACAAATACGTAATGCTGTTAGAAAGAGTGTAAGGTTCAGAAAGCAACAAAAGTAATTCTTGAGCTTTGAAATATGTAAACAGTACGAAGTAAGAATTCACTCCTTAAACCTATTATCTCTAACAAGTAGGCGATTATGTGTACAACTGATCGAATCATTTAAAAACTTAGAAGCATTTGGAGCGGTTGATTATACAAACACGCTCACAATTATTATTATTTGTTTACACATCAGGTTGGACTACTTCTTGTTGCCTCAAGTCAGGGGATTGTAGCTGGCGTGTATGAAGAGCTGTTTAGAGGTTGTTGTAAAAGCTGGCCCTTGGCGAGGAGCGAGGGTGGCAGCGAGAGCGTGTGTGTATTGAAAATTCATGCGCCTCTTTAGAGGGCCACAAAATATGGTAATTAGGCCCCAATACCGTAAGAATGCCAGGTGTTGCCATAAAAGAGTTGCCAGCAGTCACTTTTTGCACAAAATCCTCTAATTAAATTATAGATTACTGCTCGAGAAAATGTTTTCAAATTAGTAAATAAGCACTTAAACATGGCCATAAATCAAAATTACTTTAGTTATAAAATCGCACAAATATGGCTTAGCCTATTTAACCGTAAGTGGAAATTACGTCAGTAAATATATTTAAAAATAGACTTGCCGAGTATTTTTGGATTAGAAATTTTCCTGCTAGGAGGCACAGATGAAAACTTCTAATGAAAGATCAGTGAGGGTTTAAAAAAATAAGAATAAAAAATAAAATAACACCAATGCCTAGCCCTCTATAAAGCATATGTACGAATGCGTTTTATGTATTCTTTTATGACTTTCCTGTCACGATATTCAATTCAGCACTAGAAGGCGAGGCCAAGCTGAAGAAGAAATCTGTCTTATCTTCCCCAATGTATGATTAAGCGATTTTACGAACTATAACAGAACTCTCTATGACTCAGATGTACACATGTCGATAAATGTACACTGTAGTTATTTAAATGACTAATTGATACGCAAGTAGATAAGTGTGTATGATACTTCCAGAAATAAAATGAGTTAACATCATCTCTCTGCCTATGTAATTAGCAAGAAGCTTTCAACTTCTTGTTTCTCGGCTGGCTTTGAATGAATTCAAAGGTCTATGCACATCTGGTCTTAATTTTGTAGTTCGTGATTCTACAAACCTTTTTATAATAACCTTTTTATGTAGAGAGCTTCTTTCGTCATAGAAATGTTAGTCGAGAGAAATCTCGGGCTTGATGCATACTATATTATCATTAGCTACATAAATACCCGAATTAATACGTTGCCCACACAAAGTTCATTTGTTATCTATTGTTTTCATTATTGTTATTAAATAATAATAATAATAACATACGAGCGGGATCCGTGGAAATTCCACGGAATATGAATTTAATGATAAATTTATTTTAAAAATATAAATCGTATATAAGCTAACTACATAATGGACACTTAGTTCTTATGCCCATTCCATTCTTGCCCACAGTTGTGTTATTATTCCTCTGCATACTACGTTGTTTGTCATAGTTTAGTTACGTCTCTTTGCTTGCTTGTCAGATTCCAACACTTTATCTTTCACATTTGTCTGTGTACCTACTCTTGAAATGCTGGTTCAGGAAGAAACAGATTTACTCTATGAAATGTTTGACCTTGGCTCTTGTTGGGAATCATTGCATACGACAGTCTTACAGGAAACTTGGTTCTTTCTAATTTAAAAGAAACGTTTGGGTCACTTGGAGCCAACTTCAGCTTTAGGATCAAAGTATCAATCAAAGGACCAGTGATGTGAGAAGCTTCAATGAAATGTTGCTGCAATCTTACTATTTCTAACCTTATGCCGTTTCATATATCGTTCTCTATTGAAATGTTGCGAAGAATCATGATTATTGAACATAGGTTTAGTTGAAGTTTGTGAGGTGGCATCCCGGAGGGTGCTAGTGAATTTATAAATTCCATGGGATATCTGTCAGCTTTCACAGGGTCATCAGCAATCACTTTGTCAGCACTGTAATAAGTCTTGTAGTTACCAGGGAGTTGCTGCAAAACCTCTTCATTGATTAAAAAACAATCTATATTCCTAGGATACAAAATTACTCGAATTCACTTCTCATGTTCTGTAGTATTATTGAAAATTTCACCCTTTAAAGAGTCTCCAACACAACAAATGTGAGGGACTTCAATATCCTATTCAGTCATACTCGATCCTTCAATTTGTGGTGTTGTCCCATTGCCGAGTTGCAGTAACCAGGTCGCAAACTCTAGCTGATCAGGTTTTGCTCTCATGTTATTGTGCAAGCTGAAGCATCGAAAGAAATGCCACAGACGAGAGTTCTTTAGGCGAATTTCCAAATTAGCCCCAGGGGTACTCCTCGGTAATATTGGCACCACTTGTCGAAAGTCACCTCCTAAAAACAAAATCTTTCCTCCAAACAATTCGTCTACACTTGTCAATAGCATGAATGGCATAGTTAGGAACCATAGAGGCCTCATACAGTATTATGATATGATCGCTCTTTATGAAATTTGCATGATTACTCGAACCAGACACATTGAGGTCGCTAGTTTCCGTTAGTGGACCAGAAAATTTGAACAAATTGTTTACAGTTCTGCCTCTCAACAGCAGTGTAGACGCTATGCCCGCCCAAGCACCACAACATACTTGATAGTTATTCCTCCGTAGGTAAAATCCACTGTGTTAACCAGGTATGTCTTAACACATCCTCCAGGAGCATAAACATAGAATCAGGTATGTGCAGGATTCAATCGCTCTTTGCTCATCAGTTAAAGAATCAATGTCAGTGTGATAGAACGGGTTGAGGCCGCTTAATTTCAACCACTATCACATGTTATTTAAAAACACGATGCTACCCACGTGCATCTTCGCTTTGAAGCCGGGCGCATTATCGCCGCCACCTGAGTCAATGTTTAAAAAAGGAGGTTTATCTTCCCCCTTTCGCCCCATGCACCGACCTCACCAGATTGAGTTAGGCTTATGGGCAAGTAAGGCATTGTTCTCAGGCGCGGCTGTGCATTCCCTGGAAGCCTCCACTCCATTGTCCCCTACGCCAAGGGGATGTCTCGCCTATTTATATGGAAACTTTACCACTAAGATCAGATTCGAGATCCAGATTTTCTTCGCGAAACATCACTACAATCCACTCTCACCTTTGTGCGCCAAGGGTCCTCGACCTCGAGATCCACCATCACTTGTCCAGAAGAAGGACAATATCCCTTGAGTGCCAAGGTTCGAGCCTTCGTGACGCCAAGTCCACAAGGCTTCCCCTGTTGTTCAGAAAAAGAACAACGTTAGAGCAGCCATTGTTCTTTCGAGCCCGTAGACAATAAACGGTTCTCACCCCCCCCCCCTCCTGTTGTTCAGAAGAGAACAACGTAGAACAGCCATTGAACTTCCAGCCCGTTCGCCAAGAAACGGTTCTCACCCTTCCCCCTTGTTGTTCAGAAGAGAACAACATTAGAACAGCCATTGTTCTTGAGCCCGTAGACAAGAGACGGTTCTCACCCCCTGTTGTTCAGAAGAGAACAACGTAGAACAGCCATTGTTCTTCAAGCCCGTTTGTCGAGAAACGGTTTTCATTCCCAAGATGCCACGTCAGGATCATTTAATTCCACCCCCCCCCCCTTCTGCTGGAACTCGCCAGCGGACCGAAAATTCCTTCACGTCGCCTTCCTCTGCACAACAAGTGTAATTACGTAAGCCGAACGTTACCTTTGAGTATTTAACCCTTTTGTCAATCCTATCCTGTGCTTTAAATGGTTTAGCGAACCATCCCATCCCTTTAATTTATATTTGTTTTACCTTTTTAAATCTCTCTTAATCCTCGGATTAGCTAGATTTCCCACGACCCTTACCATTCTCTGTTTATGTCAATATTTTCCGTTTTGTGTGTTGTTGATAGTTCTTATTAATAAAACTCTATTTTATTAATGATAGCCATATTATTATCCTTGAGCTCAGTTCCACTTTTTAAGCATATTGAAGATTAATAACCTCGGTCGACTAGACATCCACGCACTCTAAAGATAATTAAATAAGTTCCCTCAACGAATAGTCATATATGGTATATCGTCGAGAGTCCATTCTACGACAGTCAAGATGGTCGATAACTGATGGAGGATCTGGTTGAAGCTTATTATTGGGCTGAGGTAGCCCTAGTCTTGCGCACTTGGTTCCTTTTTCAATCATTATTGTGTTGATGTATTGGAGTGACAGATGTTCAGCTTGCTCTTCCTCCATCTCTTGATGCAGATAGTCCTCAATCATTGCCGCCCTATGATTGTTGTACAGTTCCATTTAATTTGCAGGTACACTATAAATACATATAGCAGCGAACATCGCACGACGTTGTGCTTACATATGGTGAGTAGCAGCTTCCAACAGAGCTGAGTTAAATGCTCATCATTACCGATAAGACCAAGTCTTAAACACGCATCTTTGACAAATGATATATTTCTTCCTCCAGAGTTCGTAGTTCTTCAAAGCTTTTAGCACCAGGCACGTGAAGTAGCAATATTCTAAGATGGAATTTCTCAACATCTTTTGGGCTAACATTGTACATCCTGCTAATTATGTTAGTGTTCCTTCTTCTTTGTCTCCATTTTCAGTTAACCTGATTAAACACAAAGTGCTCAGGAATTTTTGGATATAGGAAGTTGCGAGCATTTTCATGTTCTTCGTTGAGTTTAAACCAAGAAGTAAGGGTAGTATCATTTTGTCTCTGCTTTCCTACCGTATCCTGGGCATTACCTCTTTGAAAGTAAATCATCTACTGGTTCTCCAGATGTATTGCCAGCCTGTACCCTGTATGTGATGTTCCATGTAGCTTAAATTCAGAGAGATGCCACATTGTTTCATGCGAGGTAACATAAAGGCACCCAAGATAGTTTCTTATTTCTTCATAATTACAATAGCTCTGATTGTTATTAACTGGTGTATTATATATAAATAACCTCAACTGATGCACAGTTATGCCTCTTATAAACATATTGGAATATTATTTGACCACTTTATATAGGAACTAAATTCAACATTAATATGTGCACGATACTTTTTAATCAAAAGAGCATTGAATGGTACCCCATTCCTGTTTTCTACTGTATGTCGTCCAATTTGCGCCTCCTGTACTCTCGATATCCATTTTGATTTAGTAATGTTTCATCTCTAGAATATTTTTCGGTAGTTTTGGAAGAAAATTCCATCATGTATGCACTGAGACGAAGGGTTTTGAGGACCACACGGTCCATGGATCATGAAGCATAGGGTCATATTCAAGTGAAAGGATTTCAGCTGACACAATCCTATCAATGTCTTCAAAATTTCTGAACTTATCTTTGTTCCTTAAGATGACAAGCATGTGAAAATGAGGAAGTCCTCGCTTTTGCAACTCAAAGACATGCACATGGGCAACTGGTAGGCCAAAAATGTGTCTCTCTTTAACATCTTTCATTATTTTTGACAGTTGAGCTTTGAATTATTTTCTGCTGCTTCATTTCGATTTAGATTATTTTGAATATCAGGGCATTTAGGGTTGCATGTATAGATTATGAACAGATCTGGTTTGACCTACTGTGCTACAATCTTCATAGCAGCCTGGAAATACTAATACATGTTTTTTGAGCTTCCAGTGAAGGACAATGGCAAAATAACTGACACTGCAGGCTCTCTGTTTTCATCTGCTTCTCTGTTTAGGGAATCCATTAGGCCGTTATACTCATCTACTCGAAGTTGCGCTTGAATATTCCTTAAAAACTGGAGTCTGTATCCTTCTGCTTTTAAACAAGTATCTACCAGATAATGCTGAAATAATTTGCATGCCTTGTGTATCACACTAAATCCTCCTCTGTAAGCTACGCGGTATCTGTAATACTCTTGCATGGTGAGTCTGTTACGGACTAGAGTCCTGCGCTCCTCTGCATGCTGCATGTCGCAATGCCACCCAATTTCACTATGAGAAAACAGTAGATGATGAAATCTAAGTGTAGGGTACCTTCTCTCTGTGAAAAGGTCGTGCGGCATCACTCCCCCATCACAAAAACAGCAGCTATTTCATTGTTAGTAGGTAAATTATAACGTCTCAGATCTTATCCCTTTATAAATCTCAACTCACAGTGCTGTATTGGACGATTTTCTGTTCTGCCTCTTTGCTGCACTTCTTGTTCGATGACATGCATTGTCTTGTATACATTGATGTATGGACTACACTCATGCAACACCTCACCTATCTCATTCATTATTTGCGGTGATTAGAATTGTGTATCTTCATGCGAAATGCAGCTCCTTCCTGGTGCTCGAGATCAAAGAGGTTCCTCAGTTTCTCAGGGTATACTTGCAACTGGGGCAACTGAACTTTTCCAATATTAGAACAGTTAAAGGTCTCATTGGATAATTTCAAAGCTCCACAATGGTCACATAGAATATTCATATTTTCGATAAAAAATTCTTCGACTTTGCCATTATTAACAATTGCTAGTCCATTCCTCCTAAGAAGATCGTTTCTCATCCTAATTTCTCTGAAATTGTGAAGTTCTTCAGCATTCATATCCTGTAATTTACGTCTATGTGCCTCTCTCCGCCGTTCAAGATGATGTGTTCTGTCAATCTCAACTATTTGATATCTTCTTTCTTGTAGCCTTAATCTGTCTCGTTCTAAATAATCTTGGCGTTCTCTTCTTGCATATTATTTCTTCTTTCTTGTTGCTGTAGCCTAGCTTGCTCCAAGGAAATATTTCTCTCTGATTCATTCAATTCTACCTGTCCTTTTGGATTCGTCTTCTTTCTCGTCCTATCATTTCTTATCGCTGCTCTTCGCTTATTCTTTCTCTATATTTGCGCATCCTTTCTCCCAAGGCTTCTAGTCTTCTTTGTTGTGAGTCGATCATGTAATTTATTATATACTTTAAAAAGTAGCAATAGCCTATCTTTCTTTTTTAACTGAAGAAGGTTAAAAAGACAAAAATTGGTTTTCAAGAAAGCTTTTACAGGGTGACGCCCAAAAAACGGGCCCCAAATTTCGATAGGCCAAAATTTCTTAATTTTCTGCAAGGTTTGAATTAAACTTTGGTGATGACTAGTTTATTGTGTTTAAAAACAACATATTAAAACATGAGTCTTTGGAACTTTCTTCTTTATTCTAAAGCACTTGTTCGAGATGACCTCTATTTAGCTCTGTGCATTTCTTGAGGCGCAGCACAAAGTTGTCCATGGCGTCCTTACAAACCGACCGACTAATGGCTCTGATCTCCTCCATAATGGTTTCCTTGAGTTCCTTTATGGTTCTGGGTCTTCCTGCGTACACTCTGCTTTAAGATAGCCCCAGATAAAGAAATCTAGGGGGCTAAGGTCTGGGCTGTGAGGTGCCTAATCAAAATCAGCCTTGAGACTAAACACACTGCCTCCAGAGTACTCTTTCAGCTAATCTCGGGACAGGTTTGAGGTGTACGAGCTTGCTCTATCTTCCTGGAACCAGAGCTTTCCCATAAGCTACGGGAACAGGGTCTGCAGCTCCCTCTTGAAGGTTTTGAGGACCTTAACATACCGCTCCTTGGTGACTGTCAGTGTCGCGCCTGATTCCTCGAAGAAGAATGGTCCGATGATGCCTCTGGCTGAGATTGTAGCCCACACCATTGCACTTAGGGGAGGGTAGGGGCTTGGTGGCTACCTCATTTGGTCTGTAAGTCCCCCAGAAGACATTTGTCTTCGAGTTTAGCTTTCCTTCAAGATGGAAGTGAGCTTCATCTGAGGTCCAAAGGAGGTTAATGAAACTTTGTGTCTCCGATATCTTCTCCAGTATCTTGACGGCCATAATAGCCTTTCTCTGCTCCTTGTCTGAGGCTGTAAAGGTCTGCTTCGTCTGTATCCTATATGGGTAGGCCTTTACATCCATTACTAGCACTCTCCTGCAAGTCTCATGGTATATACCAAGGGACTGGCTTCGCTTGCGCACAAAGCGTTTTGGACTCTGCTGAAATGACTCTCTCACAGTCTTGACCAGCTCAGCTGTACTCTTTCTGGGGCATACTGAATAGCTTGGACAGTTGTCACTGGCTGCATTGAGGTTCTACACTGTCCCACAGTTCTCGAAGTGGTCCACCCAGTCCTGAATTTTGCTCTTGCAAGGGGCTTTTTCACATTCGAACTAATGCACGAAAGTGTCCTGCACTTTCTTGAACGAGCCTGTCTTGTAGTAATGTTTGACGCAGTATATTCTTTGCTGGAGCTCCCATTGAGATCTAGTTGTGCTGACAGGCGTTGCTTCTGTCATGTCCTGCAAAGTAAAGGTGATTAGTGAATGAATGAATAAAGAATATATCACACAATGTGTGTGCAAGCCCGTTTTGAGGGGGTCAGTCAAAGTAACAAACTTTTTAATACAAAAACCTCTTTCAAATTGTTCTCTAGCAAAATCCTAACCATCTCACTCTCTGCATATCCTGAGAGCAAACATAAATAATTAGCTCTTATTTGACGCGTAACAGTGGATATTATTAGTACATTTAGTATATTTATTACATTTACTACTTATAGTACTGTTAGTGCATTTATTACATTTTTTACGTTTAGCACATTTAGTCATTTAGTATTTATTTAATTTTAGATGTTGGTTGAAATTTATTTCGATTTAGTTTTCCCTCCTAAAAGTCATTTATTTTGTAGTACTCTGCTCACTTGGGACATACTCGTATGCCACGGTCGATTTTATCTTCCAAGTGTTGAGTAAATAAATAATAAAAAGTTAGTGAATACAGGCATCTTTAACTTTTCCTTACCGGCTGAACCAAGTCCAAAGGGGGGCTGAAACAGAAGGCTTGATGAGACAAGTTGCACCCTCCTTCCCCACGAACCTAACCGCCAAAGTAGTCAATTCACTCACCCTTTTCAAAAATTCTAGCACCCAAGCGAGCCTTACCTTCTCCCGATGCAACAATGGAGCTGCAATTTGGGAGATCCGTTAGGTTGTCGTCCCGCCGGAAAGAAGAATATGAAAAAGCGACGAAATCTCTCAATTCCGTATTTTGGCAAACGTTTCCCTTCAATTTGAGAGTTTTCTTTCGCTATTCCGATAACGAACAATAAATTAAAATTATCGAAATCAAACTATAAAATCAATGGAGGGGATTGAATGTTGAAATAAAATGAATGAATTTAAATCCATTTTCTAGATGTGACGAGGACGTTTCATTCCACATCATTCATACATTGCAATCATTTAGATTTTAATTTCCAATATCACGGCTTACTAGCTGATATTTCTCCACTCCAATTCTTGCTCACTCCACCCACATATATTTGCCCTTTCACCATTAACATTTATATTTTTGACCCACATTTTACTATTTGTTTTTGATACCTCTTGCTTTCAACCCACTTTAGTCCTTACTTTTTCACATCTCGCTGTTGCACCCCCCACTTTTGCTGTTTTCCGAAATCTGGCGAATTGTGGCCGTATATACCCGTAGGGCTATATACCTCGCACACGTTTTCACCTCCCCAAACTTCACTAGTTCCTCTACGAACTGCTTTAATAAGGATAATAAATAGTAAAAATCATAATACTAATGGTGCTCACGTCTGTGTGAGTCGGGTGAAAGTGAAAGGATCGGTTGGCGAAGAAATTATGGTGGTTGAAGACGGCGTGGATGGACTCGAATTGGACGCTAGACTTGGCTTCGACCACGAGATCGTCCCCTACGTCCACGAGGAGTGGGGCGACCACCCCGCCAGGAGGGGGCAGCACGAGAACTCTAAAATATAAACAAATCTAACAACTCGCCCCCTCATTCTGCAAAGAGTATCTCAGCTTAACATCACCTCACCCAACATAACCTCACCCAGCATAACCTAACCAAACATAACCTCACCCAACAAATTCCAACCCACAATGTCAGCGCAAGAAAACCGATGTGGAACTCCAGCTTTGGGGGTATTTGGTGCTGAGTATGAGTGTTATGGGGTAGCTCCGGGTGGTCGCGAGTGGAGCGTGCGAGAGATAAGTGCTGGGTGGTTCTCCCTGTTGACCTCAATGGCTTTGTCCTGCAGCAAGAATCCGCAAAGGACTGCCATGTGCAGCTGATACCAGTAGGGTTGCATACACCCCACCCCCTCCTGCCTCAAGGCCATCAGTTAGTCCTCTGGGGTTATGTATTTCTTCAATTCCTTACACATCTTCTGCAGGAGATGCACAGCTTTCAAGTTGTCTTCAATCTTCTATGGCAGAGCGCGTAAAAAACGGGAAGAGAGAGGAGATTGAGGAGAAGGGCAACCATCCTTGTACATAGAAGGATTATAATTGAGTGTAGAACATTTATGACCTCTTTTGAGGTAGGCCAGATTTCACTGTCTCGCCTTCTGGGAATGCTGTCCCATACCCTCTTTTTATGGTCTTTGAAACCAGGTAGGCTCGTCTGGCTCCTAAGACCCCGTGACGATTCTCCAGGAGTCTTGGTAGAAAAGAATGGTATCCTCTGATAAATATCCGCATTGTTGTTACTAATCTAAACTTATTTAATACTTCTAAAGGATTTTGGCGCTGGGAAATCGAATCGAATTTGAATCGTTAAACCTTTAAACTCTAATAAAAAAAAAATCTAACTGAAATATTTTTGAAAACTCGAATCGAATTTTAAAATCGAACCGAAAAGAATTAAAAATATCGATTTCGAACTTGAATCGATTATAAATATAAGTTTGAAGCGAAAACTTCGAGTGACATTATTAAAATAATTTAAGAATTCCAAGAAATAACAGTGGTTTAACTTGTGAATAGTACGTAAATGTATATTTTAATCTTTCGTCCTAATCTTGTTTTGCTAATCACAGAATGTCCCAAAGATAAACTTTTCTTCTGTTCCGAGTTTTAAAATCCCTAAGAGATTTCTTAATGATCCAACCTGACCTTACCTTCACATCTAAATGAAGGCATCTAAGCGAAACAAGAGCTGAGCTCTTGTTTCGCTAATCAAAGAATGACCTAAAGCTAAACCTTTCTTCTCACCTACCATAAATAAGAGCTATCTTTTGTTTCACCAACGCGGGGTAGAATCTTCCTTTTTTTTAATTTAATAGAATAATAAAGTGCAAAAATTGTTAAAAGCATTTAGAGAAAATTAGTTTCAAACTAGACAGCATCTTGTAAATGTCAGTCACAATTTTATAAACGTTTCTCTCCCATTTAATATTTTGTGACACAATCTTTCATCTCATATTTAAACCCTTCAAAAATGCGACGTCAAAAAACGGGACAAGTGTTACTCGTATTTCCATCTTAGTGGATGCGGAAAAGAAGCAAAAGCAATTTGCAAAGTTAACAATTACACAATGACCTTAAAGTGTCCGTCTGCTACAAATTTAAAGAAACATTTAGAAAGGTATCACCAGAATGAGTTTAATCTATTGAATAAGTGTGCTACTCAAATCACTAAGCGATCTCACGCACAAGATAAAGCACAAAGATGTGAACATTCCAAGCGAAGCAAGACTATTGACGAAATATTTCGCCCAAGACCATTTGCTACTGTTGATGATAGTGGACTATGTAAAATAATAGACCCCATTAAAAGGCACTCAATGTTGCAATGGACAGGAAGAAAGTTGCAACTTTAGTAGATGAAAGAGCAGCAGATATTGTTAAAAACATTATAGGAAGTTATATGCAACTCTCTCATAAATCTTGGGAGACGTTAAAAGAAATCAAACTATAGCTTCGGAGCCAACAAAGATTGCAATTGCAAGAGCAAAATTTAATTCCAGGTGACTTTTATAAGGTTTGATTCCATTGCAAAAGTGAAGTTTCCAAAATGCAATGCACTATTCCTCGCAATCTTCACGATGCAATGGCGATTCGAAAAAAAAATTACTTAGTACCAAACCATTCGTAGCATCATTATTTCTAGATCCTAGATTCAATATTTTGCTTTCCCAATTAGACCAAGAAATTGCCATCGAACATCTACGCCAATTGCACACAAAATTGCAATTACTTAAGGGTGAGTTTGAACCTGCAGAGCAGAACGATTTGGAGCCTACTACTACAACTAACTCAAATGAAAACGATTTGGAGAAGGCAATTAAAGCAACCGAAAAAAGCAAAGTAAGTTCCACATTCAGTAAACAGGATGTTATATCGGCTCTTAAAAACTTTGCTACCGATGAAAGAATCCATTCAGATAGTAATCTTATTACATGGTGGAATTCTATGAAGCTCAAATATGCAGAGCTACATGAGCTCGCTCGAGTCATTCGTGCAGTTACGATGATCCACGTGTCTGTGGAAAGATTGTTTTCCACTCTTAGATTAATTTTAAGTCCACAACGAAATAGTTTATTACCACAAAATATAAAAAATATCTTGGTGGTTCGCTCAAATTTTAATATGCAGTGAACTGTTCTATATTATATGTTTCCATGAAAATGCATATATGTATATATATGAATGCAATGTCCCGCAAGAACAAGTACTTTCGAACTTTATTCAGTTAATTTTCAAGAATAACTACAAGAGAAAATCAATCAAATCAATCAATGGTGTATAAAAAGTACAGAAAGGGATCACGTGTAACACAGGCGAACAGGTAATCATAGAGGAAAAGGGTGCGGAAATGACTTAAGAGGGGATAGGAAGAGTTGATAGGTCGGTGGTTAGACACCGATGCGTGGTGTGGTTGGGTGGTTCTCGAGATGTTCTGTGGCTGGTCGACGGTTGGAGGGTGGTTAGAAAGGAGAGCGTGTCTGCTTAGTCGGAAACGCGTTATTCATGATGCTTTTAACTTATGCGAAGAACGGTATGGGTTGCAGGTGGTCATGGGCCGCGGGGTATCGCGTTGCCATCGCATACCGTCTTGCATGTAGTGCGGTGTATAAGGGGTCTCTGGTGAGTTTTCCGAGTTGTTTTGTGAGTCTGTTTTCAGCGTATGTGTTGAGGGGTGCTAATTTGTTGTTGTCATATAGTGTGGACATTCTCGTGTACAAGGAAAAGCGGCAAGCGCGCTTCAGATTAGAGTTCTGAATGCGCTGAGCCTTCTGCTGCCACCTGTCTCTCGCAGCTACGAGGGACAGTGGGGCGTACGCGAGAAGAGGTTGCACGAGTGTTTTGTATAGGTGTAACTTAAGTTGGGGAAGTGGCCTGAGGCTAGTGAGGCGTTAAATAGGTATGTAAGTGTGGGGTATATATTTGCGGGGAGGTTGTGTATTAATGTGGCTGGTAGCCCAAGAGAAAATAATATAATAAGGTTATATATAAGCTAGTAAAAGATAAAGGACCGCCTCTAAGACAAGAAATCATCAATAAGGAAGTAGGAGAAGGATGGGTAAATTCACATTAAGATTTAGCTATAACAGGTAGCACGTCCTACTTTGTGGGTTATTCATTTTACATATATATATATATGTGTGTGTAGTATATATTTTCAATTTACTTTTTATATGTCTTAGTTTACTTGTAGTTGTATCAATAAATATAGTTTAATTCATACTTATATCGTAAATAATATTCTATATTTGTCTAAAATACATACCTATAATAACATAAACTAATAAGATATGTACCTGGATATAATTTCAACCTACTCTATGATTTTCCTTGAAATTATTTATGCTATTGCGAATTTAAATTTATGTCAAATATATTCCCCATATTTCTGTCAAGCTTGTTTTTTAAAGAGCTTAAATTGTTATTATAAGATATTATTTGTATTCTGTATGTTTATTGCATAATATTTCAATATAATAATGAAAATTTGTAATATATGCTTTACCAGTTTTTTGGCACAATGTTTTAATGTAAAATGTTTAAAAATGCTTAGCGGGTTCTGTACTTTTATTGCATAATATTTCAATAGTGAAAAAAATTTACTATGTATTATCCCATTAAAAACTTCCATTTGACTGAGTTTTTTTCATCCTTACCTACACTTCCGTGCATTGGGACTTTGCGAATATTTTACCAATTAATTTCAATAAAAAGTACAGTGAATTTGGGCCTCTGGTACATATGGTTAGCTATAGTAAATAATAAATAACAGAGTAAATAACGAATTTACCTTAATTCAAGGTAAATGCGTAATAAGAGTGGAAAAAGTTTTATAAGTTACTTTGTTATAAATTAGATTTTAAGAGAAAAAATCATATAGATCTCTGAAATAATAGATTTAAGCATTTGAAATGCAGGCTGAAGTCGAACTCGAATCCAATTCGAAGAATTGAATCGAAAAAAAATAAAGAAAACTGGGATTAAAATCCAAATTGTTCTTTTAAAAATGCCAAACTCAAATCGAATCTCGAATCAATATTCATTTCGGTTGCCAGCCATGGTTTCAAGTCATACTGTACTGTATATGTACTCTTTTATTTTTCCTATTTACCGAGGTACAAATACACACTTATCAGCATGTCTACGGACGATTCATGCAATTTACTCTAATGTTATGCCAAGAAGATGGTGCTGTTCATAATAGGAAAAAGGAGCAATATATTTGTGGCATCAAAGCAAAGGCCGATCGAGGTCAATATCCATCACTTTCTTATCGGACAAATGCGCCCTCGTCCATTCGATCCCTTATGACATCAAGGCTTCGGAAGTCTATTTCCAAGTCCAATCTTCTCCTTTCCTCGCTCTAAAATCGTTATTTTTCTACCATTCCAATAGCATTTATTTGACGTTTGCACGTTTACTCATCAGCCTAAACGGCTGTCTAAAGGCACCATTATACATCAACACAACAAATCATTTTGGAAATAATCCATTTTTCTTTTCAACAACGAGAGACCGAAAAATCATTCATTACAACCCGGCTTTTCATCTTCATTTCTCTAAACGCTTCTCTGTTCCTTAATATAAGATTAAAACAACAAATAAAAGTGTAAAAAATACCAGAAGAACCATCTTTTTCTCAAATTTAGTCTCATATTTCAGCATTCCTAAAATTACAACATCCGATGTATAAAATGTAAAATAAAAATAATTAGTTGGAGTTTTTTCGGTTGATTTATTTTCAAATTATTTATTTAATTCCGTAGCTTCAATTTACATATGATTTTGGATAAAAGAGACTTTTAGAACTATAAAACACTATCATTAGTCAAAAAGTATGGATGACCAATCGGAATTCTTTATCACCTGATTCGGAGAAATTATGCTTCCAACTCCCTTTGAGGTCATAATACCCTTTAAAATGGAGTTCGAACTCTTGTATAGAGTATTTTCTCTCGAGGCACAAGTTTATTTAAGGAGAATTTGATTGCAGTATCATGGGTTCTAGCTTGTGGAGTGAAAGATTATGCTATATTAACGATTTTCTCCCTTACTCTTTTTTACTGCTTCTGTCCTAAATATCTCTTCTATCCTATCGCTTGTCTTTCCAATCTATTCCTACCCATAGTTGGTAGCCCAAGTACGAGTGAATAGAGGTTTTTCACCTTTGTAAAATGAATGAGAGTAGATTTAGGATTATTATCGATGGCTCCCAGGGAAATATTGTAAAGAAGTTTACTCCCTGAAAGTCCTTCTATACCCAAAAAAGTACCACCTCCATTAATCTAAATGAAAGATGATACAAATAGGATGATAGATCTTTATGAGATAAACTATGATCTCAGAACCGTAAATTAAATGCTTATGGTTGAAATGATGAAGATTATTCAGTTATTCACCACCCGTACACTCCATCTATTCAGATCAGGTCACTCATACCTCGAATAAAATGACGTTTCAATCTAAAACCCTCCCTTCTATGACTAATTATCGATGAAGAACAAATATATTTATACCTTTAGCCCTTCTTCCATTTATTATGTCTTCATTTATACTCCGAAAACAGCGTTCTCATTGATCTTACTTTAAAGAATCGAGGGAGTAACGTTCTTTTGTTTTCTAAAGATCAAGTGAATTGCTTCTTAAAGTGTGTCTATATATTACATGAGCGGAAAATAAGACAAATTACTGTTAGATTGACTATTTTACTGTTTAAGAGATCATTTATAGATATTTAGCAAGTATATATGGAATACTAAGTGTATAATTGGTTTAACCAACTCATATGATGTAATAATATAAAATTAAATTAAATTAAATAAAGTGAAATTAGATGAAGAATAATTTTAAATAAGAACTGCCAAGAGTTATTGAAAGAACAACTTGTGAATGGCGTGGAATAATCTGTTGTCTCTTGATTAAGTCAAAGTTATGATTTTATAAGCCAAACCCTTCTATACACCATTTTGGATGACTTTCCAGAGTTTATTTTGGTTGGTAAATTGTTTTCTATTTGGCTAAATGTCTCTCATCAGAATGAGCTACAAGATTCCTATTGGATTTAGGTAGCAACTGTTGTGAGGCAGATCTATACTCAAGTGATACATTATTTTCTATTCTAACCCATTCCTATTGTTACTCATTTCTATTCTAACCCATTCCTATTTTAACTCATTCCTACTGGGTATAAAACTTCCTGTTGCACTCGTTACGACGCTGCCAACGAAGGACACAATCATAATTTTGATGCAGTTAGACACGTTTTTATGTCCCTCTTCTTCCCGCGGGCCCACATGTGGAGGACAAAGGAATTTAGCTCATCGATGTTGCCGTGGTGGACCTTGCAGGTCTTACCCTCGAAAGGCGACCACACGCTGTAGGTGAGGGGAATTGAGGTCGGGCTAATGCGGCGGCCAAGATTCTTTCGACCAGAATTTTATGTTCGACCGCAACCAATCTTGCACTGTCTTGGCCTTGTGGGCCTGGGTAATGTCCGACTGAAAGAGGAAGTCCACCTTCTCCGTAGTCCTGCTCAACCAAGGCAGGATTTTCATGCTAAGGTGGCCCTGTAACCGGCCACGAACCACACCCCAGCGTCTTCTTCTCATTCGAACTACGACACTGAGCATCATCACGGAGGCCGAGTACTTCATTGTCGACACGTAGAGGACGTCGGAGACGGCCTGACCGAAACTTAACACGCAATCATTCTGCTTTTTGATACACGAATCGACCGTGAAGGGTTTTTTTCATCAGAAAAAATGAGGATCTGATCGAAATGACTCTTCAAGTCGTTAAGAAGGAGAAGACATCGCTCCCACTTTGTTCTTGTATACTGCCGGTGAGCAGAGGCCTTTCCGCGCACCTGAAACTGTTGCCGCCATCCTTTCTGACGGCCCTGGACACCGTAACCAAGAAGAAGTTCTTCTTCTTCGCAAGCGCAGTCATTTTGAGCTTCGGATCACTTTCCAAAGCCTTCCCTCACAGCCAAACGATTGATATCTTGATCGAGGGCAATCTTTGAGGTTTTTGCCATTCTTGAGCCTCTGCGCAACTCTGCAGACGGTCATCCGGCTGACGTTGAGCAACTTGGCGATGTTGGACTTGTTCTGGCCCACGCGCAGGAGAACAAAAGACTCGATTTCTTGACACACCTGTACACAATGGAGAAAACATTTTAATGACACGAACTAGATCAGGAGAACTTTAAATTTGTTTGATGGATCCTTCTTTATCGTACACGTAAGCTTCTCTAAGGATTAAAACCTCCAGAATGTAACAAAACTTGTGCAACACCCGGTAATGAACTTCTAAGCATGGCTATTAGCATTAGCTTGCATGAAGACAAGTGAGTTCCTCATCTCAGTAGCTGTCTATTGAACCAAGTAGGAAGTTTTTATCCAGGAAACCACATTACGCATTAAAATCCATTTTGACGCAATCATTCCACTTTGAAGGTTCCTACCAGCTTGTTTCCAACAATTGTTGACTTAATAATTAATCCACTTCCTTGTTTTCGCTTGGTGAGAAATGCTTCACCTGACGTCCACTGACAACCCAACCTCTTTTCCAACCATCCAGTCCATCCAGTGAATTGATTCGCCAGTGAAGATAACTTTGCTAATGTTACTTTTCAGATATGTCTTTACGCATAAGAGACATTTTCCTTCGTATTTTGGGGTTGAGAACGGTTATTTGCTGTTAATTTTGGTTTCCCTTAAGATCGGCGGACCCCAAGGAGCTTGTAAAAGGGCGTTGTTACTAGCATGAGGGTTGGTACACACTTTTGTTTTGTTTTGAGAAAGATAACTTGAGGCAAGAGCTCGAAATTCTGGTGGAACCCTTTTCTTTCTTGGCTGAATGCCATTCTCTACAATTATCTTTACAGTGCGATAATCATCTGTTTAATTTTGGGTGAAATTTGCAAAGATGGGTTATTTTTATCTAATTCCTTCGCATTCGAATTCTTCTCTTCTTGGAAAAGTTCCTTTTTCCTGGTCATTTTATCGAAAATGCTTCTTGCAAAAGATGTTTGGACGATCGTTGTAATTAAATTTCAGAAAATCAACTATAAACTATCATTTTCTAATACCTAAGATAAATTGTGCTTATTAGATTCGTATACATATCTGAAAAAAAAATTAATAACTTTTTCTGCAAAATGATGAGACACTAAGAAGGTAATGTATATAATCTCTAGACACATTTTATATACAAATCTTAACGCCGTTCAACACTATTTTTAGCCGGTTCCGGATTTACTAAACTACTGGATACTTCAGTTTTAGCTTGCTCCGTCACCCTATGGTTGATCTATAGGTTGAAAAGATTATGATGCAATTTATAACGATTTCTCCTCTAGACCCTATGAAGTATAAATTATATTAAGCCTAGAAAAGAGAAATGCTATGTAATTCGCCGTTAAAGATATGTCTGTATATCGCTTACATTTATTGGTTATTTAAATATCACTCACTGCCTAAATTACTTTGGTTACGAATTGTAATATTTCTTGAAATTCGCCCAGTAATCTAATGCAGTAAGCGGAAAATATGTCCACCTATTTCTAGTAGGCCACAGACATTCTGCTAGACTTTACTTAAATTATATGCAGCTACATACCTGCATGAGAATAGATGCCCAATTATTGGGCGTAGGCCCACTAACTGGATTACTGCAAATTCTTTCAAAAGACAAGTTAGATTGGGAACTTTATCGTACTTTTCTCGGAAAAATCGGCCTAAACTCCATTAAACATAATTAATTTTAATCTTTCTCTCAATGGTAACACTGAGGATTTGCTCACGGCGTTCTCGCCATGGATCTTTCACCCTCGGACGAGGCCTTTCAAGTTTCCTCGTTTCACGTACGCTTTCTTATCACCAAATTCTGACTGGAATGTTTTCATCTTGCACAAACAAATAGTTGGAAGGAATCTTTCATCCTCATCTAATCAGGATAAAGTGTTGACGGCAAATTCATTCAATCTGGGTAAATTGGACCAAGAGACAACCCAAGAAAAACTTCATTTGCATTTAAACGAGAGGTCGGAAAATTAGATTTGTATTTCTGATTGGATGTAAGAGAATTTGCTGAAAAAAAATCATAGCCAAAATTAATTTTATACATGTTTTATTATAGTTATAATATATGAGTTGTCCGATATAATTATTTTGATAGTTTTATGATTTTTTATTTCGGTGGTGGTTGGCTAATTTTATTCGCAGAAAAATATTAAAAATTATGTGGTGGGTAAAAATGTTTGAAAGACACTGCCTTAAGATCTTGTGCCAAAGTCTCTGTACTAAAGAACGTGTCGATCGTAACTAGTGACAATACAAACCTAGGCTGTCCGATATTGTTGTATGCTACAAGATTTTCCTTGTCTTCCTTCCCAATCTGAACATAATTTTCTTTGCTACTCAATAATTTATATTCTTCGTTGAAATTGTGGTTAAATACCCGTCTCATACACTCAATGTAACACCTAACGTTTAGTAAAAACTAGACTATACAACCATCACCTTTGAGCTGTTATCTTTTTTATAGCAATCTCCATTTTAAATCCCGGTAAACAAGTATTTACTACCACCTTGGGCCTCCTTTTGACCCCTATTCATTCAAAATTCAGGTAAAGAGAAGTGAGAAAGAAACGCGATATTATCTGCAAATGCAAATCTTCCAAAGATGGGCAAAAGATACCTTTTTAGAAGTAATAATAACTTGGACTCTGTTGCTAACAACCACTAGTTTTACAAAATGACTCTAGGCACACTTAAGAAGCCAAGTGGCAGAAACATGGCTGAAAGAAATCTCTCTAATCATGCATAGCCTCTGAGTTAGAGGGATAGTAGCATCAAGTAAAAAGAAAAGATTAGTCTTTTGAGTCAACAAAAAATATATATCTTCAAGTCCCTACTGAAAAGGGATCCGTTATTTAGGGGGTGATTATACTCACTATAAAGGAATCATATCCTCAATAAGGATCTAAGCTTCTTCCTTAAGTTCTATTATTATCTCATTATTCTTAAATTATCTTGTACTTTTCAGAGGTTTGTAGTTTTTGATTTCCCAGCCCATTTTTCCATTAGGTTTCTAGTATCATTAGTGACTCAGCCTCTCATTTGCTTTAAATATAAAATAATCTCCTTAATTAACCTTCTAAATATACTTAATTAAGTCAAAATCCTGTAGAAGGCAACTTAAGTCCCCGTGAATTAAGGCTTTGAGCGAGGAAACGACAAGCCTCGGTCGTCAGGGAAAAGAAAATGATGAGACGAGGAAAGATTAAGGTGTTAGAACTCCGCCGGGAGAAGATCATCCGGTGAGAGGGAAAGTTCCCTGCATCAGGAAGAAGAAGAGAGAGTTCCTGTCCTGCAGGAGGAGAAGGAAACTTGTTACATAAAATTAAGAAACGAAAACCAAAGAGGCGATATCAGTGAAAAAGCTTGTAATGTGAGCCTGTGAAGAAGGCAATGAAGATGTAGGAAATGAAAATGTGTATAATATGTATATAGAGACGCAGTTTTACCTGTGGGTTTTGCTGATTAGAGGACAACAATACGTCAGCTACACCATGGTTTTCCAATCTACACCTGACACTACCTTGACAGGATGAAGGAAACCTATCTTCAAGAGACACTGTATTAAGTGCCCAGCAACGAAGAGGACCCTGCTGACTAGGATAGCCATGACTCCTGATGAGACGAGATCCCTCTGTTTCTTCCTTATGGTCTGCCACTAGGCTCTGTTGGTATCCTCATTTATAGTGTGCGATTCCTCACGGTATTGGATTGTTATTTCCCTTAAGGAAAAGAAGGGGCCTTGCCCCAGCCGGGCAGTATGGAGGCTCTCTATTTTTTCTTAATGAAATCCGTGATTTGATTAAATGGAAGCTTGGCTAAATGAGTGGGCGTATGCTTTAAAAGCAGCCTTCCTCTCACCAAATATGGAGAACGAAGAGGTGGACAGGTCTATAATGCGGGTTTTTTTGACTTGGTATACGTAATATGAAGAATCTCCCTCCCTCGTGGGCGTACAGCACAAGTTCAGGGAAGTAACATAACTTTCCTTGCTTCAGCGGCCACAAATTTTCCTCCTATTGGTATCCTAGTTATATACCTTCCAAACATATTCCTCCCCCTTCACTCTTTTTTTAACTACTCTTCGAACACATTCCTATGGAGATGCTCTTTTTTGTTAACGAAGTAAAATATGAACCGGGTTTCCTGGCTACTTGTTTCCACATCGATTTGTCTACCCTCCTGCCTCGTCCTTACAGGAAACCTTCTTGTCCTCGGCGAGTGCAAGTAGATCAATCCTTTTTAAGATTATTTTTCCTTTTTCCACCAAATGGAGCAACGCCTGTGTGGTATCTGCCACCTGGTGAAGGATAACTTTCAGAGATACTTTTCGTTATTCTTCTAAGTATGAAAAGGAAAATAAATATTGATCTAAATCAGTTTCATTCTACAGTGGATCACACGACCGATCATTCTATGCAATAAGGACTTTCCATGAATCAGATTCCAATTAGGTGTTAGTATCACATAGTTTCTCTATGTGGTCTTAAGATAAATAAATGCTCTCTTTGGCCTCCAAATCGTCTCTCACAATCAATCTTCTTCACTATTTATATTATTAGACTCATAGTGACTTATGACTAACAGTTCCACTCTAGTCTGAACCTTTTAATGAAGATTCGAATTATAATGCGATGGGTTCAATAATCATTTTTATCTGATGACTTTAAGTCTATTTCTAATATAGTAGATGAAAATTCATTAAAAGCCACTAGTGACCGAGGGCCATGATGAACTATTTTCATTATCAACTCTCTTCCTGCGGGTTACGCGCCAGTAGTAAATCCACTTTAAGACGCTGCCTCCTATTCCGTGAGCTTTGAGCTTTTTGGAAATCGACTTAAACTCCATCCACAACTTTATCTTGGTGGACATTTGGGTTCATTTTGAGAAAAATTCAAGCGAATAGGTTTAGCAGGATCCAATTAGTAGAAAGCCGTCCTATGAATTATTTGTTAAGTTATTTATCTACCTATGCTCACTCTCTATCGCGCAATTTTCATTTATGTTAACTGGCGATTACCTCATTGGATTACGCTAGTTAACCTCTAAACCGAGAAATTTCATCGTGATTCTGGTAAGGCCTGCGGATAAGGGTAGACAGAGGGAGAAAATAGGAATAATGCAATATAAAATAAAAATAAATGATAGAAAATTGAATGCACTAGGATATCAAACCTCACCAATATTATATGTTGAGGCCGGAAGGGTACAGAGTTTCCACAAATAAATTCGAGCATAAAAGCACATGTACTCATAAGTACTCAAAGTACATAGAGACAATTTTGAGTCTTACCATAAACGTCACCTATATATCCCCATATGAATAAAATGAAAATAGCCAGTGACAATTGGGAGACTCTGGCTGAAGACATACCTGACACTCGTGTCATGGTACCTCCATCTACTTCTCAGACTCCATTAATTCATCTTCTTCCATCCTCACTACCATCTTTCCCTTTCATACTTACCCTCGGTTCTGTAGGGGGAGACGCACACTGTAATTATTCGTGGTCGTCTTCCTCTCCTCTGATCCACTCCGAATTAGAACCCACACTCAAAATATTGACTGGAAAGGAACTCCCCATTATTAAACTACACAGAGAGAATATAGATGGGGAAAAAATCACCAAGAATAGAACCCATGGTCAGAATAATGAGGAACTCACCTTCTATTAGAACCAACACTCACATTATTGGCGGGAATGAGAAGTCATTCCAAATTAGTACAAAGATTTAGAATAATGAGGGAAAAAGGAATAGAACTAGAGATAAATCTACGTTCAGAACATTGACAGGGAAAGCAACTAAGTACCCATTTAAACCCACACTAAGAATATTGAGCCGAAAGGTAACTTACAATAAATTAAAGCCTAATGTCAGAATATTGACAGGAAAAGAAACTCATCCAGAATATTAAGGGAGAAGGTAACTCATCCTAATTAGAACGCCCAGTCAGAATATTGAGAGAACAAGGACCTTACACAAAAATAAAAGCAACAGGCAGAATATTGACAGGGAAAAGACCTCACCCATGTTTAAACCCTACACTATATATATATTGAAGTGGAAAGAAACTCACCGAAAATTCGCCCTGAATTAGACTTCCCTCCCCCTCTTCCGAATATTGACGAGAAAAAAGACAGCTATGAAAATGGCTGGTACAAAGAACTTACCTAGAATTAAGAGCCATAGTCAGAATATTGACAATAAATCAACACACTCGGAATTAAAACTAACAGTCACAATATTGCTTGGTAAAGGAGCTCACGCAGAATAAAAGTACATAATCCGAATATTGAAGGAAAAAGGATATAACCGAGAGTTAAACCACATCGTCAGAATAATCACGGGAATTGGAACACATCCAGTATTAAAACCCACATGCAAAATATTTACGGGAAAAGAAACTCACCGAAATGAATTCATCCAAAATTAGAACGCACACTTATAATATTTCTGGGGAGCAAAATTCGCCAAGGATTAAAACCCACAGTCAGCCAATCAATATGAAAATACGCTCAACCAGAAGAAGTCAAAGAGTCAGAATATTGACTTGAAAAGAAATTCACCAATATTTAATATCCAGGATATTTTTGATGGAGGGTGGAGGGAGATTTCACCCAGAATATAAACTCAAACTCAGAATATTTAGGGAAATGGGAACTAATCCATTATTAACACCCACAGTCACAATATTGACGGAAAAAGGAACTAACCAAAATATTGAACCAAGGATGCAGAATATTGGCCGGAAAAGCAAGGTCTGATGACCAAAAAACCAGGTGCCCTCACTTATTCTGATTATATCTTTACTACTTTGAAAAGTTTCAATAATTCTCTGAGTAAACTTGGGAGGACATTGGCAATTCTATCATTCGAAAGAGAATGTAAACACCTTAAGGGTTTCTAATTTCGTTAGAATCGGTCGAATAACTATGATGATATTGCCCCCCAAAAATAATTTCCTGGCTAATCTTTAGTGACTTTGGCAATTATATTATTTGAAAGGGAATGTTAAACAACATAATGGGTTCAAATTTCGTTAGAATCGGCCAAATATTTATGATGTTATTGTCAAAACAAAATAATTCCTTGGCTAACCTTGGGATGACTTTTGCAATCTTATCATTCGAAATATAATGTAAAACAACATAAGGGTTTCAAATCTCGTTAGAATTGACTGAATTGTTCCAGTGTTATTAAAAACAAAATAATTCCCGGCCTAACTTCGGGGGCTTTGGCAATTATATCATTCGAAAGAGAATGTAAAACAACATAAGGGTTTCAAATCTCGTTAGAATTGACTGAATTGTTCCAGTGTTATTAAAAACAAAAACAAAACGTGGAACTAACGACAGAGTGAGATGTAGAGTCGCCCGCGACTAACAATCACAACTTTCTAAAAGCTTATTAAAAAGCAGAACTAAATTATAAATAATATATATTTTTTTTAATTAAAATGGCGAGCCTTAACTTATAGGTCACACCTCAGTTATGGAATTGAAAAGTTGAAAAAATGGTCACACCCTAATTGCATAGTCTAGAATAGTATAGCATAGCACATTATAGCATAGTATAACATATCATATTATTGCATACTGGTGCTTATCATATTATAGCATAGTATAACATGGCATAGTATATTATAGCATGACATAGTATAGTATAGATTATCAAAACATATTATAGTAAAGTATAATATAGTATAGTATATGTAGTATAGTATCTCCTAGTATAGCATATCATAGCATATCGTAGTATAGCCTAGTATTGTCTAGGATAGTATAAATTTTTTTAGCATAGCCTAGTATAGTCTCGAATAGTAGCCTGACACAGTATTACCTCACGCATGTTAGCCCGGGAATTATTTTGTTTTGGCAATACTATCATAACTATTCCGACCATTCTAACGAAATTTTAAACCCTTATGCCTAACATATTAAATCCTCCTTATCCTAGCCTAGCATAGTACATCATAGCATAGTATAACAGAGTAGAATATGTCATAGCATAGCCTACCATAGTGTGGCCGAACCTAGCATCTGATAGCCTAGTGCAGCTTAGCCTAGCTTAGTATAACCAAGTCTAGCCTATGATGCCCTATAATAGTAGAACATTCCATACCATATTCTAGCATAGCTAGCATAGTATACCTTAGCGTTACCTAGTATAGCTTAGCCTGGCATAGTATGACTTAGCCAAGACTAATCTAGCCTAGCCTATCAGAGAATGTATAGTATGGCCTATCTTAGCCTATAAACTATAGTAAAGCCTAGCCTTACATAGCCTAGCCTAACAAAATCTAGACTAACATAGTCTAGTACAGCCTAGCATATATAGAATAGTAAAGCTTACTATAGTATAACATAGTATAGCTTATTATAGTATAGCCTAACCTGGAATAGTATAGTATAGCATAGCCTAATCTAGTATAATTTAGAATAGTTTAACATAGTATATTTCCTAGCCTATCCTCGTATAGCCTAGACTAACCTGTCATAGTATAGGCTATCTACCATAGCCTACCTTACCCATATCTAGCTTAGCATAGTATAGTATAATCATAGTATAATCTAGCCTAGCATAGTATAAACTAGTCTAGCATAGTATAGCTTAGCTTAGCATAGTATATCCTATCCTATTATACCATGTTATATCTTGGCATAGCACACCCAAACATAGTCTAGCCTAGCCTGCCCTAGCTTATGCTAGCTTAGCATGGTGCACTATAATCTAGCCTAGTCTAGGGTAGTATAGTCCAGCATAGCCTTGCATAGCATAGAATACCCTTGTATAGCCCAGCCTAGTATATTATAAAATAGAATGACCTAGAATAGCATAGTATACCCTAGAGTAGCCTAGTATACCAGGGCCTAGCCTAGTATAGACTAGCCTAGTATATATTAAAATAACCTAGTATAGTATACCTAAGCCTAAACACAGTGTCCTAGCCTAGCCTAGCTTAGCAATGAATAGCCTAGCGTGCCTAGCAGAGTATAACCTAGCCTAGCTTAGTGCAGTGTACAATTGTATATTAAAACTTAGTCTAGCCTAGCTTAGCTTAACCTAGTCTAGTATAGCCTAGCTTAGCCGAGTTCACTGGAGCCTAGCTTAGTATATTCTATTCTATCCTATCTTAGTTAGCATATTCTAGCCTAGACTAGCATAGCCTAGTATGTTATATCATAGCCTACCTTACCCTACCCTAGCCTAGTTATATAGTATATCATAGTATTGCCTAGCCTAGACTAAACTATTAGATCTTAGCCTAGGCTTGTATAGCATGCATAACATAGCCTAGCCTACCCTAGCAAAGCCTCGCTTATCCTAGAGTGGTATAGCGAAGACTAGTCTAATATAGCATAGCTTAGTATATCATAGCCTAACCTAGTATACCATAGCGTAACCTAGCCTAGTTTACCTTTTCATGCCTTCCCTGGCCTAGTATAGCTTAGATTAGCATAACCTAGCCTAGCATTAACTATCCTAGACATTTATAGCCTATACTATACTACATATTATATCTTACTTAAGCATAGCTTATTATCGTCTAGCCTAAAATACTATATGCTATCCTAGCATAGCATATTATAGCTTAAATTACCATAGTAAATCTTACCCTTGTACATTATATCTTAACATAGCTTAGCATATATAGCCTAGCCTATAATAGCCTAGCATACCATAGCTTATTCTAGGTTTTCCTAGGAAAGTAAAGCATATTATAGCCTAGTCTAGTCTAGCAGAGTATCGGCCGGAAAGTTATGATGTCATTGCCATAAGAAACTAATTCCCCGGTTAACCCTGGGAGGACTTTGGCAATTATATTATTCAAAAGAGAATGTAAAACAACATAAGGGTTTCAAATTTCGTTAGAATCGGCAGATTAGTTACAATGTTATTACAAAAAAAAATCAGAAATACGCCGAGAATTAGAATCCCCAGTGTGAATATCGAAGCGAAAAGGATCTAACTCCCACAATAGAACCCATACCCAAAATATTGGCTGCAAATGGAAAATCATCCAAAATTAGAAGAAATTTCCTATTTGAACTAATATACTGGGATTATGACGGAAATATAACTCGCTCTCGAATCAGATCTCACTGTTAAACTACTAGTGCCAAAATGAACGTGATGCCGCCATAGAACCCACAGTCAGACTAGTGACCAGTGAGAGAACTCAACCCCGTATCGGAACCTACAATCAGAATATTGACAATAAAGTGTAGTGCTCCTCGAATTTATATCTCCAGTCTGAATCTTGATAGAAAAAAAGGGGATCAACCCTGATTTGGAGCCCACCTTCAGAATATTATGCGGGAAATTAGCTCCATTCCAAATTGAAACTCACATTCAGAATACTGACGTGAAAGAGAGCACAAACCCGAATTGAAACCACCTTCACAATAATGTTGTTGATGGAACTAACTCAAACATGAATTGGAAATCACACGCAGAATATTGATAGGGAAAAGAAATTGATGCCGACCGACTGAGAGGCAAATAAATATACAGGACAGTGAAATTTGGAAAGGTGCAAAATGCCAAATACTGCCAGAGAAAATCTTATTATTCCTCACCATGGGTTAATGCTCTCACCACATACAAAAGAGATACCAAAATAGAAGATGTAAGTCTTCCACTCAGCCTCGAATTTCTTGTATAAGCAAAAAGACACAAATGAAGCCAAATATGTACAATAATATTGGTATACAAATTGAGTTAACAAAAAAAGGGTTTTTTTCAGTGGATAAATTGAAAATTTAAATTGAGCAATCAACCACAACTAGGGGACACAAACAACAGTTTGTCGCCACACCAAATATTCTATTTTGCTGTACTTGGAAGAGCGGGCACCTCAGGTTGGGAAGCCCTGAAATAGATGATATAACCTTCGAACCTTTTCTTCCTACTTCTCATAGAAAGACGAAAGGAGGATTCGATAGAAATAATGGCTGCAGCTCTCTAAAACTTTGCTGGACATTTTAACAGCACTTAAGGCTTAAATCTTATTGTTTAGGCATACAATATTGGATAATAATGCAACAAATTTCTCTTTCGCGTAAAGGGTTGTGTGCTCCACTTAACTAAGAACACCAAATAAAGCGTGAAAGCTACCTTGTCATTTAAAAGATTAATAATAGAATTTCCAAGAATTTTGAGTCTAATTCCTTAATATCCATTGTCCGAGGGCTTGAAATGAACCATTTTATTCTCAGAAATCAAGCTTCCTAATGATTCCCCGCAAAGCCTGCGTCTAAAGCAGTCATTCTCCACGTGAATCAGTGGCCGTAGGGTTTTGGGAAATATGGAAACTGAGCTAATAGTATTTTAACTGCAGCTGTAGCAAGTAGTTGGTGTTTAATTTAATGATGAATATTGTAAGTTAGTGATGCAATTCTGAAATTTAATTATTTCAAAATTGACATAATAGATTCTAATTCATTTCAATGTTATAATAATTTTAGGAGGGAAGATATTGGCGTTTATTATAGTTACAGACCCATTTGTCATATATTTTGTAAACATTTAATAAAATGAACATACCCATTACTTATTTCAAGAATTTCAAGAAAATTTCTAAACCAACGAACTACCATTTCAGCATTTCTTTTAAAAGTGAAGAACCAATTGAAAGTGAGTTAATTGTGTCTTATGAAATAACGCAAATAATTTCAAAAACTGAAAGTGCGCATACATTGAATGAAAGTATTATTATATGACTTTCGTTTGAACTTCTCATTAAAACTGGTTGCACCATGATTCCGGAATCGTGTTAAAGCATTACCACTGAGCATTGATTTAATTCGGAGAAGAAGTGACGAAATGTCATCGGAGGTAGAAAACCTACTTGTTGACGAACTAAAAAATAATAAATTCTAACCTCAAATTGACGAATCTACAATAAGTGATAACAGAACAGTTCGTATAGCATAGGTCCATTTCATAAATGATGTCTGTGAACTTTGAGAAGAAAAGTTGTCCGTAAAACTTTGAGAAACTGACACCAATGGATTATCTATTTTAGAGGCTACAAAATCTTGGTGCTCCTTCGATGGTTGGTAAACAAAAGTGATTTATTGCTCACTTAAAACAGGTATACCCTTCTATTATTAGAGGAGACTTATCTAGCGGATTAAGGAAATCTTAATCCGCATTGACTTGAACGTTATATTTGAATTATCAAATAAATATAGCTGGGAAAAGAACCGGAGAAACATTTACATTCTCGCTTTCTGTTAAAGTAAACTCTATCTTTTACAAAAAGCTTCTTGAAATTTCTCTTTTTAGAGAAATGGATGGTTGACAGTCTTATGGGTGGCGCTCCTGAAGAGGGTTGAAGAACTCGAGGAGACTCTTCTAGAGGATTAACGAATTTTTGCTATTAAACTTACTTAACCGTATTAACTTCAATGCTATTGTTTAATTATCAAAAAAAGAAATAAAAATAGATGGGTGACGAAGTGCATTAACATTCGATTTCTCGTTTTCTGTTCAATTTAACGTTATTTCTTACAAATGGCTTCTTGAAATTTCTCTTCTAAGAGAAATGGATGGTTAATCACTCGTATGGATGACGCTGCTGAAGAGGGTTGACTAACTTCAGGAGACATTTTTATCTGATTAAGGAATTATTACTATTATTCTTAGCTAGCTGTATTCACTTGAACGTTATTGTTTAATTACCCCAAAAAATGAAATGAGGGAAGCACCGCGCTAACATTCGCATTCTCATTTTCTGTTAAATTAAAGGAAATCAATTACAAACGGTTTCTAAAAATGTCTTTTAGAGAAATGGATGTTTACCCGGCGTATGGTTCGCGCTCATGAAGATGGTTGAGAAACTCCATGAGACCTTTCTAGCGTATTATATATATGTATATATATATATATATATATATATATATATATATATATATATATATATATATATATATATATATATATATATATATATATATATATATATATATATATATATATATATATATATATATATATATATATATGTGTGTGTGTGTGCGTGTGTTAGAAGGTATCGCATTAAAAATATAGATATTAAGTGCAAACAATACTAATAAACCATAATTTATGAATCAAATTTATTCACGAACAGAACTACTTTCTGCTTTGACCTTTCTGAACTGTATAAGAAATGGTATGCTCTGCGATACCAGTATATAAAAGCGGAACATCCACTTAAATAAAATGCAATCAATGGAAATACAACTAAAGATAGGAATATATATATGAATAGTGAGGCAACTTTTAATCCTAGAGATTGACGGATTTTGGCTGTTTATAAATAGACTGGGCGACAATCTTTGCAATATATTTTTAAAATTTCTATTGTCCTTTATAAATATTAAATAATTGATTCAGAAATCTGTCTTTGTATATAAATAAGTATTAAAATTTTATGTAACTTTGGCTTGGTTAAATACAATTCTATCATCACCATTTTGCATATGGACGTATAGGATGGAGGAAAGTAAACCTCTCATAATATCTGCACCATGTTCTATAATCCTCTTACTAAAGTGACGAAACTCACCAATCTAGAATTTATCCCAATCTTTACATTGGATTGAATATACACCTGCTTATCTTTTAGCGGGACTTAGTTTAGTCAAGGGATTCTGAGAGTATGTGTGTATTTTAATTCTATATTTATGTTATTTTTATTAGTGTACGATTTTAATGGAGCTAGAGCTGGGGCCATATGACAAGATTATACATTTATTATAATTCTCATTTTGGGGTATGGTAATAGAATAAAAGTATTTTCTTGCCTAGTAATGGCATTTGTTAATGAAATAAATGACCTCAATAAATTGCCCATGAGTTGGTTGATTAAATCGTGAAGGAAAATTGGGTCACATGTTCTATAGAACGACTATCTTAACAGCTTAGTCGTAAAATGAGAATAAATGTATGTATGCGTTTGAATTGGTAAGGTTACGATAGATAGCATTGTATCCTCTTATTTAAAAGGTGTGTTTTCACATCTCGAAAAGGCAAAGAATTATTCTGCTCCCATTCTGCTTTGAATTTGATTGATGCCTACAATCAGTTCAATTTGAGGACAAATTCGTTTAAATTATTTTATCTAAGGGCTATGCAGATACGGGATCATCTACATATCGGGACCAGATATGAGGTTGGGGGTGGAATCTGGGAAGGAGAGACGTTTCGTAGTTTTCCATAAAGAGATTGCATAGAATAGAAGAAAGAGGATTCTCCATGTATAGGCCTCATTTTTTGAGGTAACCCTCCCTTCAGCGGAAAACACGTTGTAATTACACATAAATGAACCATTTAGTAAAGGTAGATTAAAATTTAGATTAGGAAGAAATCTCGATAAAACATCAAAATCTCCATCAACAGGAACTAGGGTGAAGTAATGTCAGTGGAATGGATGATGAGCAATTGATGTTCTCAGTAAAGCATTTGACAAAATACCAACAAGCCATTTTCATAGATAGTTAGGCCATGAGGCACAATCGAATTATAAACCGTCAAAATCCGTCAATTCCCAGGATTAAAAGTTGCCTCCTTATCCAGATAGATATTCATAGCTTTCATTGTATTTCCATTGTTTACATTTTGTTTAAGTTGATTCTCCCCCTTTATATACTGGGGTTACAGTTAATAATGGCAAAAGCCGAAACTAGTTCTTATCGTGATTAAATTGGATTCACAAATTGTGGCTTATTATTATTTTTGCTCCTTATAAATATATATATATATATATATATATATATATATATATATATATATATATATATATATATATATATATATATATATATATAATATATATATATATACATATCTATATATATATATATATATATATATATATATATATATATATATATATATATATTGCTGTGGGATGAAAAAAAGGACGTTTCGCGTATTAATTTAACCCAATCTTCTGTTACTATAAATACAAATTCATGAATAGACTAAGCATTTAAAGTTTTAAAAATTAAGAACATTCAAATTATCGAATTAATGGAGAATTTTTTCTCATATGGGAATTAATCACTGGACTAGGAAAGTTCCTTCCAAGAAGAGTTTTCGCCTATAGGGTTACATTCTATTCAATGAAAAATCAATGGTACCATAGAACCTTTTAAACTTTGAAAACCATCATTGATCCTGTTTCTTTGATAATTCAAGAATCCATCTACATAGAAACCTTTCATCTTCTCTAAATTCAGATTCTTCTTCCCATTCATTACCTCTGCTATAAAATATTAACCAACCTCTTCTCTCTTTATTCTTCCCACTTCGTGCTTTCCAAGCAGTCTTCCGTTCACAGTGATGGAAGAAGGTTGGTGTTTTTATGATGTGCAGATAGTGTTTCCTTCAAAAATAAAAGAGCCAATTTTACTATTTAATTTCCCAACGTAAATTTGAACGCAATACTATAATCCCTATATTAACGGGCAAAATTCTCCATCAATTTCATATTTTTAAAGAATTTGGTTTTTATAACTTTTAAAGTTTATTCTATTCATGAATTTTATTTGGAGTACCAGAAAATGGGTAAAATTAAAACCCGAGACGTTGTGTTAAAGAAACAAATTTTCCCCTCTATGTCCTGAACTTCATCAGAAAACTTAACGTGAAGCTCTACAGTAGCAGCCTAAAACACACACACACACACACACACACATATATATATATATATATATATATATATATATATATATATATATATATATATATATATATATATATATATATATATATATATATATATATATGTATAACTGAATCACGAAAATAAGGAACGTGAGGAATTTATGAATAACGTTACAGCCACGAGGAAAATGAAACAACGGAGAACAGTTTCATTTTCCTCGTGGCTGTAACGTTATTCATATATATATATATATATATATATATATATATATATATATATATATATATATATATATATATATATAATATAAATGTGAAGTAGGTGTTTATTAAAATACATTTCATTTTCAAAATTTGATAGAATCTACAAACATTATTTTATTGTTTTTCAATAAAATAAAAATGTATACACAGTTTAACTAATTGTAAAGTAGGTGTTTATTCAAATGATATTTTTTATCTTTGCAGAATTAATGATAGCAGTCAGACTAAACTGGGAAGAAAGGCAGTTCATTCTAAAATGCTACTGGAAGTGTGAAAACGCAGTTGAAGTACAAAGGCAATTTAGGAGCGAGTTTCAAAAGGAACCACCAACGCGCCTTATTATCAGTTGAATTAGAGATAAGTTTGAAGCCGATGGAACTGTTCAGAACCTCCACGAGAAGCGTTCCAGAAGACCACGAACATCGTCATCCCCTACAAAGTAAGAAAGAGTGTTGGAAACGTATCACCGAAGTCGAAGAAAATCTGTGTGGTAGGCATTTCAAAATCGTCTGTCCATCGCATTATGAAGCGTTGTCAATGGAACAGTTGTATTCCAAGATTAGACCATGCTCTTAATGACGATGATCCAGACCGAACAGTGCAGTATTGCGAGTAGTACTTGGAACGATGTGTCGAAAATGCGCACTTTCCAACAAAGATTGTGTGGAATGATGAGGCCCAATTCATATTAAATGGTTCAATTAACCGCCACAATTGCACCTATTGGGGACTTGAGAATCCGCATGTTATGGTCGAACACCATGTTAATTTACCAGGAGTTAGAGTGTGGTGTGGCTTATCATCAAGAGGATTAATTGTACCATTCTTTTTTGATGCTACTGTGACTGATCCCGTTTACTTGATCTTGCTGCAAAAGTCTGTTATGCCAAATATTAGGGATAACTTTGAAGATGAGGAGTTTTATTTTCAACAAGATGGGACCCCCAAACTACCCTCATGATCTCAGATCCTTCCTTGATGAGAACTTGCCAAACTGGTGGATGGACGGAAGAGTTTCGTTTAATAGACTCCGCGTTCACCAGACCGCACACCACTAGACGTTTTATGGGGATACCTAAAGGAAAAACTTTCTGCTATGAAACCTGCAACAGTCACTGAACTGAAAGCAGCCACTAAACGTGAATGCACGCAAATACCAAAGGAAATGTTTCGTGATGTTTGCGATTCCATTACTTCGCGTTTTCAGCAGTGTCTGGACCAGAACGAACGTCAGTTTGAGAACAGGCGTTGACAAAACAATAAAATAATGTTTGTAGATTCTATTAAATTTTGAAAATGAAATGCATTTTAATAAACACCTGCTTTAAAGTGTGTATACATAATTTGGGTGGGACACCCGGTATATATGAATATATATATATATATATATATATATATATATATATATATATATATATATATATATATGAATCCATTAAACCACATTCCTCATTTATTCTTTGAATTCCAAATTAATTTTCTATCTCTTTCATTGTCTCCGTTCGAGCTTGCGAAAGTGTTCCTTAAAAGCTATTCTATTCAGAGAATTTTTTGGTTCTCTGCGTAGCGTAGTGTACTAACGGCATACTTTAACTGTGATCAAAGCGGTGCTCGCTGCCTCAGCGTGCCTGGTTCGAATCGCTTCATTGTACGGATTTTTTCGAAAAAAGGTAATAAAAATATTACTGCAAGGAAAAATTATTCCGTTTTCTCTTTCAATGTGGTTTAATGGATTCATTTTCATCATTCTCTCGTGCTACTTTGAGAGGTATATACATTTGTATATCTGCCAAGCGTTTAACTATTCCTCATTTATTCTTTGAATTCACAATTAATTTTCTATTTCTTTCATTGTCTCCGTTCGAGCTTGCAAAAGTGTTCCTTAAAAGCTATTCTATTCAGAGAAATTTTTGGTTCTCTGCGTAGCGTAGTGTACTAACGGCATACTTTAACTGTGATCAAAGCGGTGCTCGCTGCCTCAGTGTGCCTGGTTCGAATCGCTTCCATGCACGGATTTTTTCGAAAAAAGGTAATAAAAATATTACTGCAAGGAAAAATTATTCCGTTTTCTCTTTCAATGTGGTTTAATGGATTCATTTTTATCATTCTCTCGTGCTACTTTGAGAGATATATACATTTATATATATATATATATTTATATATAGATATAGATATAGATATAGATATAGATATAGATATAGATATAGATATAGATATATATATATATATATATATATATATATATATATATATATATATATATATATATACAGTCACCGCAATGGAAGTCTTGACCTTTGGTCATATTATATGCATTGATAGGTCCAATAATCGTTGCGGGGAAAATGCTATAATTGATTAATGTTTCGTTGTGGTTTCTGGTAATATATGTTAGGTATATATAAGCGCATTGTGTCAGCTGTATTATTCAGTACGCGCTCAGATTTGGTCGTGAGGGTATGCTCATTTTTGGCGCTGTGACTTTCATTTTGGGTGGTTTCTTGAAGATATTTGGGTGATCATATATTTTTTAACCAGCACTCCAACCATGCGTCCCTCGCCTCTCACAAATGAGGAAAAGGTCTGTATTCTCACTTTGAGGGAAGAAAATGTTAAGATAAGTGAAATATGCCTGCGAACAGGGCGGTTAAAATCTACCGTAATGGCGCTCTTCTCTGCTGCTCGTGAGCTTCCCCAAAACACCATACCCCAACATAAAAAGCGCCAGGGACCAGAAAGAAAGACTACACTGGTGACAGCTCGCTTGCTAAGGAAGGCTGTTATGAATAACCCTAGGATAACAGCCAGATAGCTCAAGGACATGTACCCTAACCTCCTCCAAAATGTCTCAGAACGGACCCTACAGCATCGTCTACTGAAAGATTTGAAACTACCCAGTCGTAATGCCGCGCTCAAACCGCTGTTCAATGACCGCATGAGGAAGAGGCTTCATTTTGCAAAGCAGCACAATGGCTTGACAGTGGAATAGTGGTCAGAGGTCACGTGGTCAGATGAAAGCACACTTCACGTCATAAGGTCACACAGAGTAAAGGTGAGGAGGCCAGTTGGGTCAAATAGGTACAGCCCCCAGTACACAGTGTAGACTGTCAAACACAGTCCCTCAGTTATGGTTTGGTGTTGTGTTAGTGCCAAGTTAGAAGGAGGTGGTTTATATTTCCTGCCAAAGAATGTGACCATGAATGCTCAGCGCTACAAGGAAGTTTTCGAAGGTCATCTATTTAATCATATGGAACTTCATGGAACATCCATCTTTATGCATGATTCAGTTCCTTGTTACGAGGCTAATTTGATCAAGCAATTGCTACAAAGAAAGCGCATCAACGCGTTGGACTGGCCTAAGAACAGTCTCAATCTCACCTCATTGAAAACGCATGGAAAGTCATCAAAGACAAGGTTAATGGGGCCAATGTGTCATCAGTGCAGGACCTTCAGGAGGTCATGAAGAAAGTGTGGTGCACCAACATGGACTTGAATTACTTCAAAAATATTGTTGCAAGAATGCCCAAAAGAATGCAGGATGTCATAAAGGCCAGGAGGAAGAGGATAAAATATTAAAAGTATCAACAAATTTTTTTAATTTTATTAACTTAACCTAATGGAAGTAAATAATATAAACATCACATAAAATAGCGAGGGTCCAGACTTCCGTTGTGGCCATGGTATATATATATATATATATATATATATATATATGGTGTTCGGGATAAATTTTACGATATTTAATGTCTTAATGTCTCCTTTTAAGGAACCTTTTGATATCGGGGAACAGTCAATGGCGTGGGATATCATACAGAAGAAAGTTTTAGTTGATTAAAAGCTATCTTACACAGAGGAAAGTAAGCCATCTGAATATTTGAAAAGAGTTACCTTCATCATGATGATTCGCGCTAGGTACCAAAATGCTGACATCTTGATTAGTATTCAAAGCTGTGTTAACACTGTAAAGGCATAAGAGGCGACGTGGGCAGTTGTCCTAAAGAATACGAAGCCGTCATCAGCAGAAAGGGTCATATCAAGCGTTTCTATTGAAGCTGGCACTGAATCAGAACCTTCGCTAATACTGCTAAAAGAGGCGAAGCGGATATATTCTTACAGCCAAGGCCAATGAGACCTCTTAGCGAAGGCAAAGAAGCCCCTGAACAAGCCAAAGCATCTTGTTTAGCCGGGGATGATCTGGTTCTTCTCAGATGAAAAATATATCTGCCAGGACCAGTTTACCAACACCATATACAACAGGTGACTTATCTTATAATCTATGCGACGTTCCACGTACGAGTATGATAAAGAACAAGTTACCCCAAGCTCTGATGTTCTGTGAGTGTGTCTGGAGTGAGGTTGACGCCATGCCATCCCACATGTTTGAGCAGGATCTTAGGCTCAATTCAGCCGGCTATTTGAAGCTGCTAGAGATTGTGGTCAAACCCTGACTGGAGATGGTTACTGTTAGAGGGCCATATCTACGGAGCGAGTTATTAGTAGTTGTCGGAGAATTTCTAAGACTTAACCAGACCCACTTTTTGTACCCTTAGATCCCCCGAATGTAATTCTCTGAACTACTATGTGTTGGCCGCGATTGAGAAAGACCCCAACTACTCTGGTCTGGGTGAAACTCAGTTCCGGTTTCACAGCAGAATCGCAGATAAACATATTCTTAACTTTCTAAGAAGGTCAATGAAGGTTCAGGTTGAAGAATATTACATAGAACAGTTAGAAAGAGACTTAAATATCAAGGGAAAAAAGGATGCAAAGCGAAAAAGAAAAAATGGATCTTTGAGGTCGAAACAAATAAACATCTTCATTGAGCCAAATATCTGTTTAAATCAAAGTAATTATCAGGTATGTAAATAAAATATATTGTATTGTTGTTTTACGTGGAATTTATGTACCTCCGTTTAAATAAATTCGGAAGAAAAATATAAGAAATTTGTACATTTTTGTAACCATTTTGCAGATGTTCATTCCTCCCGGGGTTACATTTATGATACGAAGAGTTGGAGATGGATTTCACTCTGACTGTTTGGTACCAAATGTGAGGCATGGATGTGGTTCTATCATGGTATGATGCTAAATGTTTTCATCAGGGCCAGGGAGCTTATTTTAATGCCATGGACGAATGAACTCGACTACTTATGCTTCCATGTTGTCACAAGTTTTAGAGCAATCTATCCAGAAATTGTATTCCACAAGACCAAGAAATGAAGTTATATTTCATATTTATATTTAATTTTATATCGTAACTCCAGCTTTAAAATTAATATAATGCAACCGCAAAGGTGAGAAATCTTTCTTAAAAAGAATTTTCACATTCCTGATGATAATTACCACAAGGGTGAAGAACCTTTCCTTTTACCAAGCGCACCGCACTACCAATACAACTCCCCTGATTACATAGGCTCCTTACGAGTGAAATATTTTCATATTTTCTGTTTATTTATAAAAATTATCCTCAAATTAGCAACTTTCCCTTTCCAATGTTTTTGATGGACTCTGCACAGGCCTTAAATTATATGAGAATTACCAGTCTTATTTCCAGATGTATATATATGAATTTAACCACCTTAAACTATACAACTCTGAAAGTCAAAATTAATGACCCTTCGATTATTACAACCTTAAAATAACCAACAAATTGGGAAATACATCATAAGAACTAATTAGAATAGCCAATAACTAAAGCACAATAGGTATAAATTTAGAAAGTCAGAGACAATGGCCAGGAAAGAAAGCATAAATGAGCTCGCGGTCAAATTGTACTCCTTAAATTGGCGCATCAATGGCCAAGATAGATATACACGATAAAGGAAATAGACACAGAACGGAGCAGAATTGCTCCAAATTGAGCTAAAACCCCTGATTGCATGTCGCAATTACGCCAGAACAACGAATTCAAAAACTGTCAGAGTGACTGCTCTGAGCCCATCTAATTAAAATAGATGAATTAAATTCTCATTCGTCATATAACAGACACATTGGACGCGAATTAATTTGTGTTTGAAAATCGTGAACTTCTGCGTTAATTAAAAATACATTTTAAGCAAATTAATCCTCATACGAGCCCCTGTTTTTTGTTGGTGTTGTTTTGGGGGGTTTTATCGGGGGTAAATTGTGAGAAGAGTGGTACGCCTGTATTGTACAAACTAGTATTACCACCAAACTCATTCATGGTATAACTGCTTACATTCTTACAAATCAAGTTGTTTAAGATTCAGGGCTTTTTCGGATAATTAAATGATGCTTCTTCTATCCGAATGCATTTTGTCGATTGGTCCCGTTTTCTCCATGGATTTTCTTGCTAAAAAGGCAATTAAAACACAGGATTGATTGCTCAGGCCTTAAATCAAAGTTATTTGAGTATGCCAAACAATCATTTTCCGTGATAGAAAGATGTTAAAATTAATCGCCTTTATTTGCAATAAATTGTTACTATCTCCCTCGCCATTCCTGATGCCATCTGCACAGAACGATAAGCCGGGCTAGTGGTAATCCCTGCATTCAGAACTTCCTGATTTCCTATGGTAGACAAGAATGTCTTACGACTACCCCATGATTAATTGGAAAGTAAAGGGGTGATATGCCGTGTTTAATCTACGCAGAGTATTTTTTATACATGGTTGCTCATTAGTAAGCTCCGATTTCGACAGATTTATTAGGCATAAAATAGTATATGAATAAAAGTTCGCTATAAGCAGGTTTTTATTTCTTTACTTATATTTTACACTCTTAAATTATTTAATTATGTAAAAAAATAATTAATTTTATTCAATATTTCTTTAGATTACCCATAGCTAATCTTCGTTTAAGTTAAGAGCAACGAATGGCTGCTCTCAAGCGTCATTATGAAACTAGAAGTAATGCAACAGAGAATATTAGTCGTTGAGCTTTGGACGAGGAATGTCGAATGGATCTATTTCGTAATATTAAAGCAAATGTTAAGAAATTGCATAACAGTGGATCGAAATCAAATGTTAAGTTAACAAGGCGCCTTTCATTTGAACAATATATTAAAACAAATGAGTGTTTGGCGGTTATGTAAGAAAGGTTTAAACCATCTCGCGTTTATTTCACGCTTTGCATAATCGAGCCGACATCGAAGGGTCGAATTTGCGCCGAACCTTTTACGGATCATAAATAATGGTGAATCCTTTCTAGATAGTGTATAGTGATTTGACTAAACGGCATTTAAGCTTAATAGGCATATTAAAACTACGTATACTGAGCAACAGAAAACCCAAGGGTAATTGATGGTGTGCATTGTCATCTCAAGCGATTATTATTTGGCAATATTTTTCTATAATAAAGCAACTGTAACCAATTAATTATCTTCCTCAAAATTGCTTTTGGCCGCATGTAATGAATGATCATGAATGTTTCTTGCAGCAAGATGGAGCTCCACCCCATTACGGAATTAATGTCAGTGAAAGGCTTATTAGCAACCTAAAAGACTAACGGTCGTGGTCCTATAAAACGGTCTTCAAGATCGCCAGGTCTTGCACAACTCGAAATATTTCTCTGGTTTGTACTGAAAGAAATGATTTATAAAGAAAACAGAACAGTAGGAAATATCAAAGGTATAATTAGAGAGAAAGTTATGAGAATTAACAATTATAACGATTTTCATGTGATAATGTGGCGTTCATTTTCTTACAGAATGTAAAAACACATTGGACATTAATTATAAATTTATATTTGTTGTCGATCAAGTTAGAAAACATTTTTTTTGTCAACACTTATCTGCCTCTTTTTTAATTAGGCGTTACTTATGATGCGCATTGTATATTAAATAAAACCACCGTCTTCCATTGCCATAAAGACCTCGTAATTACAAGAATAATAGCGTTTGCTCAGCGGACTTAATTATAAATCCAATCTTGTATAATGCGAGAAAAGGGAGTAAGAAGTGCAATGGGGAAAATTCCCCTCTATAGATAGCCAGAGTTCCTCCTTCCTCCTAAGGGGATGAATGGGTATGGTTATACAATTGGCTGTACCAACCCGCGGTTTGAATCCCAAAACTGTAGGTCCTGCCCCGGCGACGCTACTGGTCGAAGGGCAATATAACGTTGACGACAAATTGGGCTACATATGGTACACTGATGGACTTAAATAAAATACCCTTATTTTTTCATGAAGTGTCGTGCTTGAATGTTGAAATGATAAGGGCGACTTGCCCAATATAGAATACACAAATAGTTCACCCTTATTCGTCGATAAGTAGTGATACTCAACGTGTTTACCACGTAAAGGTTTATCACGATATCTCTCATTTTAGATTGCAGAGGTATTGGAAATTTTAAACGATCTCTCGAACATTTGTCAAATACTTCCATCTGTAAATCAAGCCTGAGATTTCTCGTGACTTTCTTATGCCTGGCTAAAGAGGATTTTTTTTCATTTTGATGATCGTACAGTTGTAAAACAAGTTCTGCTGACCAAAGTCGTATGCTCTCACTTATTAATTCTGATTTATGACCTTACTACCTTTAAAATTTTAGATAATCCTGGGCTAACCTTGGGAAGACCTTGACAATTATATAATCCGAAAGAGAATGTAAAACAGCATAATGGTTTCATATTTGGTCAGAATCGGCCGAAAAGTTACAATGTTATTACTAAAAAATAAAGCGGGGAACGACGGACTGACGGACCGACCGCCCGACCGATAGTAAAATATATAGTCGCACGCGAGTATATACAAACCACGGTGAGTCTTTAGTCTGGGTTCGAAAGAGACTTTGACTCTTTAGTATATGGTCCTTAACATAGCCTGACCTAAAAAAATGCAACCTAACCTAAGTTCCGTAAATTTAGGTCCTGTTCTAGACCACATAAAAAAGTGACCAGTTTTGAAGACAACACAGTAAAATACCATCAAACGATCAATCCTTTATGGCACTCTTTTCGAGAAAAGTGTTTCATGAAGGAGTTAATCAAGGGGTTCTCAAGCACTTTAAGCCCTACTCCTAAGAAAATATATGCTTAATTTCCACACTTACTACGAAAAAATATCACATTTAAAGATGAAGAAACTTTTTAACCCAGTAAAATGCGGTAGGTGAACAAAATGAGATAAAATATGGGTTTTTATTTCCAGGCATAAAATACAAATATAACTCGAGCCCTCATAAGGGCAGATGGCTTAGTGATGACTCGCAACACAACCACAAGAAAAGAAGCTGGTCTCTCGCACACCTGGAGCTGCTTGCACCCAGAGTTGAGAGCCCCTGGTTCAAACAGATGAAAACAAAAGACGAATTCATCCTGGGGATTGCAACGGATGAGCAAATAAACCGAACTTACATCTTGCCCTACTTCATCGAAAGCTGAGAGGAGAATATTTGGGCTATTTGGATGCAATGCATTCATTTTGCTGCAAAATGAATTTATATTCATTTTTAAATTATGATTTGCAATTAGGTCGCACCTCATCCTTATGTGAATCCAATTCCGCCTTTATTTTTGTTATAAATAGTATTCAATTTATTGGTTTCCCACTGCTTTAAACCTAAACCTCGGGTAAATTTAGCACAATCTAAGCCCCCCCAAAAGAGTAACGAATCAACATTTTCAAATCAATATTGACCGAATTGCCAAAATTCAGAGCTGTATCAGTTGTGATCTGACATCTCGTGAGGCACTGTGCCGATCGGTTAGGTTTATCATGGCAAGGGGACGTGAATTATCGGATTTCGATTGGAACATGATAGTGAGTACAAAATTAAACTGTACCAACGTTTACGATCCCTTAATCTACGGTCGCCATAGGGGTACCGAGAATACCACCCACCAAGACAGCGCAGTGGCCGATCACGGGTGTGTAATTCTCGTCAACAGCGACGTCAGGCTAGAATTGTCAACACGAACAAACAAGCAACATCTCATCCATATTCAATGTAAGAGGTAGCAGATGCGTATCCATCAGGTCAGTAAAGCCTCAAGAGTGATATGGGAGAAGAAGTCTCACCAGTGCCCTTGTTAATCCGGGTTCGTGACACCGATAATTGGACCCTAGAGGACTGGCGACATGTGGCGTGGTTTGATGAGTCACAGTTTCACTTTTTAGGGCTGATGGTTGGGTTCTGGTTTGGCGCAGAATAGAGGAGACCATCAACCTCAATTAACAACATGGCACTTTACAGCCTGGTGGTAATTCCGTACTGGTGTGTGGTGTGTTCTCGTCACATAGGTTGGGTCCGCTGGTCCACCTAAGCACGTCATTTATCAGTGACAGCTACGTTGGACGGATTGGTGATTATTTTCATCCATTCATATAATTTATGGACCACATCACTGAGGAGATAGTCCAGAAGGAAAATGCACCCTAGCTTCGGCCTCAAGTTGACCAGAATCTTTAGCGATGAGCATTCTGGAGAGTTCCGACATATGATGTGGCCACCATTTTTCATTCTACATGAACTCAATCGAGCGTTTATGAGATGTGGTGGATGGTGAATTCTCATCGAAGATCCGACACTTACAACGATCAGAGAACTGCTGACAGCTATCCAGACGGCATGGCTCAAAATCTCTCCAAATGTCTTCCGTCAACTTGTAGAAACGATTCGAATTCCAGCTGGGCAAGACTAAATGTCACACTGTCAAAATTTTATTTTATAATTATTTTAGTTATATAGATTTGTATTAGCTATTCGTGAGGTTAAAATTGTATTCTACCACAACTAAAGATATACAAACTAGAAGTTTTTTCTTTAATATAAAACAACAATTTTGTCTAGAATTCAACTTCAGTCTAGGTATCGAAGAACCGTTAAAAATGATAGTCAAATTTAAGGTTGCCTTTGATTCCGTTATAGATTTAAAATACTTTAAAAGGTTCAGATTCCTGTTTATAACTAAATATATGTTTAAGTTATAACTAAATACTTTAACTAAAATATTTTCTTTGTCTAATGCAAATCAAATATTTCGCTCACCACTTATGTCATGGAATCCATTTTTGCCAGGGTAGCTAGAAATTTAAGCGCGAACTTTTAGGATTTGTTATAAAATATAAGGCGATTAAATTATTGTGATACTATATGAAGCGTTCGGTGGAGAAAATATTAACGCTACAACAGTTTTTTGGTCCTATAATTATTCTTTAAACCTTTGCTCTTCCTATGCCAAAAATAGATTTTGTTCTGCACCTTTGCACGGTAAAATTTAGGTTTAAAGACAGATAAGAACTAGCGAGATACCTTCTTCGATCCGTTCGTATGCTGAAGATAAGAATAGATACCTTATTATCTACAGTTTTTTTGTTGTGTGATGTTTGTTGTGTCAGAGTATTCGTTGCGCAATTTCATTTGTATTATCTCTGAAAATTAATCTTATAATGGTCCAAAATGGAGTTGAAAATTGCCCTTTTATTATGGTTAGGCGAAAAAGAACTAAGAAAATACAAAATTGAAAAAAAAAGAAAATGAAGTGAATATAAGAGAAATTCTGGACAGGTATATAAAAGTTGGAGGAAGCCGAAATAGTTGAAGCAGGTAATACAAGACTCGACAAAGAGGACCAAATAATGGATTACACCAGTTAATATCAGAAGCTATCAAAGATTAATATCGTAAGCGTTCTTGGCCTTGTTTTTATATTAACATATTACACAAGAATATTTTACTCAAAGATGTTCATATTAAACTTTAGAAATTTTAATTGCAATTTGTTGCAAAATCCGAAAATGGTGCGTTAGCCCCTTCTCCACCGAATGCGCCATATGCGTTATAATAGTTTCCCTTGATATCTACAGCTTTAATTTAAAATTTAATAAAATAAATTGCAACTTACTTTGGTAGTTGACTGTGTGTTACCATGACAACATCCCCGGATGAGACGTCATAGGAGGGTTACAAATATTTTCCAAGATGGCATTATACGAGCTCTTCGGATGGAGTGGTTGGTTAAACAAACGTAGTAACGATTAATATATTATTTATTATAGACAAATCCAGGTTGGAATTCTTCTCCATCCTCACAGTTTGCTTGAAAGGAGAGTTTATTGGAAGTTAAGTGAAGGCTAGTACTTGGTGTGGTGCGAGGGTGGCAGCGAGAGTTGTTGGAATGCCTTGACCATGCCTCCAGATTAAGTAGGCCTCAAATGGCGTGAAGTTGCCTAGTGCAACCATCAAGAGATTTGCAGCAGTCGCTGGCTGTCTCATTAGGTTTTAGACCCACCCCTTAGCAAATATTTTTAAAGATGAACGTAGAGAATTATTTATTATTGAACTGGAAAAAAACCTAAACACTGCAAAACACTGGACAAAATTTTAAAATGATTGAAATAATCATAAATTAGGCCTCATGCGGGCCTTGATATTGGCGCTTATCTACATGTTACATGGTATCAGGCTTTAAATTAGACCAGGTAGTCGGGTGTCTCACTCCTGTAACTGCACTCTTCAAACATGGTATGAGAAAATATATTAATTCATCATCATTTTCTTAAGACGAGAATAATAAGGTAGTAATATTTTTATCTGCTTTTTCACAGTTTTTTCAATATTATTTAGCAGTGAAATACATTTGATTGAATTCTGATGTTTCTTCATTATCTTACGACATTTTCGAAGTATTTGATTGTACTTGGTGACAGCTTTAATTTATTAACCATTAAAGTTTCAAAGTAGAAATATATATCCTTACAAAGAACATTATTTAAGATTTTATTAGCTAGCTTAGGTAGCCTAGGCTTTCAGTGTATACTCTATCCCAGCCTAGTAAAGCCTGTGATAGAACGGTCTGAGGCCGCTTAAATTCAGCCGCTATCACATGATAGAAACACATGCTACCCACGTGCATCTGCGAGAGGAAGCAGAGCGCGTTATCGCCCACCATAGCAAATGTTTAATCAAGGAGGTTCACTTCCCCGTTCCGCCTCCATACGTCGATCTCGCAAGATTGAGTTAGGCTTATGGGCAGATAAGGTATTTTTCCAGGCGCGACCGGGGCATTCCCCCGAAGTCCCCCACTCAATTATCCCCTACGCCATGGAGACGGCTCTGGGTACTTATACAATAGCTTTTCCCAATTGAAGCAGATCCCGATTATCTTCGCGAGGCATCACGCCGATCCGGTCTCCCTTGTGCACCTAGGAACTCTCTACCTCGAGAACCCCCTTATTGTCTAGAAGAGGACAATATCCCTTGAGTGCCAAGGTTCGTGCCTTCGAGACGCCAAGTCAACAAGGCCCCACCGTGTTGTTCAGAAAGAGAACAACGTTAGAACAGCCATTGTTCTTTGAGCCCGTTTGACAAGAGGCGGTGTTCACCCCCCCTTCCCCTGTTGTTCAGGAGGATAATAACGTAAGAACAGCCATGGTTCTTCAAGCCCGTCCGTCAAGAAACGGTTCTCGTTCCAAAGACATCACGTCAGGATAATTTAATTCCCCCCTTTTTAACGTTCTTCAAGAGAACGCTTGGTTTCAACAATAACCTCCATTGTTCACCTAGAACATCTCCGATTTGCTGTCACAAAGATCGCTGGTACTTCCGAGCCCCACTTCGCTCTCACTCTTTGAAGACAGTCCTTTCCCTTCGTTAAGTACAACCCCCCGAAGAACCCTTCTGCTGGAAATCGCCAGTTGACCGAAGATTCCTTCGCATCGTCTTCCTCTGCACAACAACTTTGTAATTACGTAAGCTGAGCATTACCTTTAATGATCTAACCTTTTGTCAACGCTACCCTGTGCTTTAAATGGTTTAGCATACCATTCCCCCCCCTTTAATTTTTATTTGTTTACCTTTTTAAATCTTTCCAAATCTTAATCCTCGGATTAGTCAGATATTCCCACGACCCTTTTCATTCTCCGTTTATGTAAACATTTCTTTTTGTGTGTTGTTGATAGTTTAATTAATAAAACTCTATTTTATTAATGGTAGCCATATTATTTATCCTTGTGCCCCGTTCCCCTTCTTAAGCATATTGAAGATAAATAAGCCTCTCCAGCCCCCCCCCCTTGGGACTAACGTCGGTCAATCAGATTACCACGCACTCGAAATATTAGAATAATTCCCTCAACGAATAGTTATATATGGTATATCGTCGAGAGCCTATTCTACGACATATATATATATATATATATATATATATATATATATATATATATATATATATAAATATATATATATATATATATATATATATATATATATATATATATATATATATATATATATATATACTATTTAAATTTGGTATCAAGTGTGTTAGTTTTAACGCTATATCTTTACAAACACTGGTCTCAGTCGAATGAAGCATAGCGTTATTCGTTATAATCATAGAGTATAGTAGTTCCCTTTTGTTTTAACGATTGGTATCCCCTTTTTGAAACTAAAGAAGCTGGAGTAGCTCAAGGAACTGTTATAATAATTTGTTTGTGTTTTTTTGCGTTATTTTAGTCATTGGTTATCTAGGTCAAGAAACCAATCACGAATAGTTCAGTGCCCATATTTAGGTAGGCCAATTCTTTAGAAGGCATAATTCGTATCACAAGGAATTTAGTTGGTTGACTATTGCGCCCCCAAGTGCAAATATGACTCAGTTTGAAATCTTCAAAGCGCAAGGAGAATCCTTGGGACTTTCCGGAAGAGAATTGATTGAGTACGTTCAAGAGGAGCAACGAACAGAAATAGAAAAGTTAAGAGAAGAAAGGCAAAGAGAAGGAGAAATCCAATGAGAAGAAAGAGAAAGAGAAATCCAACGAGAAGAAAGAGAAAGAGAAAGAGAAATCCAACGAGAAGAAATAGAAAGAGAAAGAGAAAGAGAAATCCAACGAGAAGAAAGAGAGGAACGGAAAAGACAAGCTAAGTTTTACTATCAGCTTGAAATGGCTCGTGTAGATGTTGAAACCCAATCGGTAAGTTCACGTTTGAAGCCCCGCCCAATCTATCACTTAAGCTCCATTATTTCAGGGATGGAGAGGATTTCGGAGCATTTTTAGCACCCTTCGAAAAGATCCTCGAGGTCAATAGCCTGGATTTGGAGGCTGAAGGTGTAATAAGATTACTTCCCCTTTTAAATTGTAAATTGCGCGACATTTTCATATCTCTACCATCTGAATGTACAATTGACTACAGCCCCTTAAAAGCTGAGTTATTGGACGCTCATAATATGTAGCCCGATTTCTACCGACAAGAATTTCAAGGAGGTCGTATTAAACCCGGACAAACGTTCCGTCAATTCGGATACATTCTTCCGAGGAATTTTAAATTCTGGTTAGAATCCTCAAAGGTTGATCCTAACTACGAGTCCTTATAAGACTTCGTGTTGCGGGATCAATTTTTTGCGTATCTCCCGACGGAGATCCGCAAGTTCGTCAAAAATCGTCGGTGCCAGACCTTTAAAGAGTGTATACAAGAAGCGGATGTCTATGCCGCAAGCCATAATTTATACCCCAAGGAGAATCGAAATTCTCACCAATCCCCCTACCAGGAAAGAAGGAAGGATTCGCGCCCCTTCCCAGGAAAGCCAACGAAGTTTCCGGGCAACGTAAAACCCCAAAACTTCTTCTCCCCAAACTAACAACGGGACACCAAACCTCCCGTTAAGATTTCTCCTCCATTACTCTTCCCGAAGCGACCAATCATATGCTTCACTGCGGTGTAGAAAACCCCATGAGCTGGAATTGCCCCCAAAATTCTAGGCTTAAAAGTGGACCAGCCCACCAAGTTCACCAGATTAATGCCACCCCGGCTTTCCCGGTGGTGCAGACCCAAGCATCAACTTCTCCCCCTCCGTCAGGCCACCAGGTAAATTTTATTTTTGATAAAAGTTCCCCGGGAACTTTGAAATTTGAGGAGGGCAGCGTGAACGGCTGCCGTGTATCTACTCTCGTCAGGGACACAGGGTGCACGTGTTTCATTGTGTCCGACGAGTTCCTTCCCCCAGTGGACCCTAACCACGAAAAATTTGCGGTGGTACATGACTACCTTGGGCGGGCGAACCGATTCCCCGTCGTTACATGTTACCTGCAGTGTCAGTATTATGATGGCTGGGCTGAAGTTATTTCAGCACCCATAAAATTTTGTTTAGTACTTATAGGACAGAGCCCTCAAGTAAGCTCCGACCCTGTGTCCCAGGCCGCCTTTACTCGAGGCCGAGCTAAGAAGAAAGCTCAGGAGTCCGTCTCCCTCAGAACCCCGATACCGTCCGAATTCTCGGAGATCCTTAACCAGGACTTTAGGTCCGCACAAAAGGAGTGTGAAGCACTAACACGTTTATGGGATAAGGCCCAAAACAAGGATGCGGAGACTGTCCGTGGACCCAAAGTAATAAGGTACCTGGAGCAAGGTGGTTTAATTTACCGATCCGCCAAGGACAGTAATAACGCTGTTACAACTGTCTTATGCCTTCCACGATCCCATGTACCTATAGTGCTTAAAATAGCTCATGACAGCATCTTTTCCGGTCATTTTAGTCATACTAAAACAGGCCAGCGTATTTTTTAATATTTTTATTGTCGGGTGCTGCAGCTGACATCTTGAAGCATTGTCGATCGCGCGATGTGTGTAAGAAGACGTCCGCTAAGGGGCGGGTCAAACCTGCTCCCTTACAAAGGGGACCAGTCATAACTGAACCCTTCTCCTAGTGGCCATCGACCTGGTTGGCCCTATCTACCCTCCCTTAGAGCGAAGGGCCAAGCTATATTTTTACCTTAGTTGACTTTGCTACCCGTTTTCCCGAGGCTGTTCTCCTTCGCCGAATCGATAGTATTTCTTGCACCGAAGCCCTCATTTCCATCTTTTCAAGGGTAGGCGTCCCCAAGGATATACTCTCAGACAGAGGACGACAATTCACCTCCGAATTGATGGAGTACGTAGGGAAGCTGCTCAAGGTAAAGCTCCTTTTTACCACCCCCTTCCGGCCACAGACAAACGGGATGTGCGAAAAATTAAATGAAAATTTAAAATCCATTATTAAGAAGATTTTTGCCGAGCAGCCCCGCGAATGGCACCGATATCTCCCGGTCGCCCTATTCACCTATCGATAAATTCCTCACCGTACATTAGCCTTCACCCCGTTCGAGTTCCTTTATGGACGTAATGTACGTGGACCACTCAGCATTTTAAAGGAGTTGCTAATCAAGCCTCAACTGGATCAAGAACTCCAGTCATCCTACGCCTATGTCTTGGATCTACGCCAGAGGCTCGAGAAATGCGCAAACATTGTCTATGAAATTGCCGATGTCAATTTGGAAAAATATAAAACCTATTTTGATGTCATGTCCGAAGATCGGAAATTTAAGCCCGGGGATGAAGTACTCCTGCTCCTTCCCACAGCGAGTAATAAATTACTGAGCTAATGGAAAGGGCCGTACTCGGTCCGCGAGGTACGAGGACCGGTAGATTACCTCATTGGTACCGCAGCAGGCGATAAGCTCTACCACGTCAACTTGTTGAAAAAGTACCACCGACGCGCCCATGGAGATACGTTCGTAGCACTGGACGAAACATCGGCGCTTGAAGAGGATTACCCCGCGGAGTTCCTTAATGTCATACAGACATTGTGCATCTAACCTGATGCCGATTACCCTCTTCCTTCCCTGCCAGGCGAGTCTTTTGAACCCTCTGACCTGGATATCGACGCGCAGCTGGCTGACACCACATCAAAAGAGTCAGCTACAAGAATTATTATGTCAGTTCAACGACGATATTTCAGAGAAGCCTGGAAGCGCTAAAAGTTTCGAGCATGATATTAAATTAACGACCTTAAAACCTGTCCTTTCAAAACCCTATCCCATGCCGATTCATTTACGCCAAGCTTTTAACGCCGAAGTCGATAGTTTGATTAGTTTAGATATAATAGAACCTTCCATTTCTAGTTATTGTTCCCCAATCGTCATGGTCAAGAAACCTGATGGCTCTTATCGGATGTGCATCGACTTCCGGAAGTTAAATTCGGTAACTGTGGTAGATCAAAACCTACACCTTTTTGAAGACGCCAAGTTCATCTCAGAACTTGATTTGTGCAAGGCGTATTACCAAATTTCCCTCCTGCCCGATGTGAAAGCATATACCGCCTTTGCAACTGAGAAAGGCGTAATGCAATTTAAGCGCCTTCCTTTTAACCTCGTGACCGCTTGTAGTAACTATTACCGTCTCATGAGAAGGTTGTTAGATGGACTTCCGAATGTCTCCTTTTACTTCGATAACGTCTACGTCGCTACTCGTGAATAGAGTCATCATTTAACCACCCTATTAGCTCTCTTCGAGCGACTGCGTGAAAATGGCCTCACCATTGGCCCCAGCAAATGCCATTTTGCCCACGAAACCATACAATACTGGGATTTTAAAATAGGACAAAGACAGCTAGGTCCATAGGAGGACAAGATTAAGGCAATCGCCAACATGCCCCTCCCGAATACTAAGAAGCAATTAAGATCATTTCTAGGATCATCATCTTACTATCGGCGATTTGTCCTGAATTTCGCTGCAATTTAAGCGCCCCTCAGCACCCTTTTAAAAAAAGAAATCCCCAGATCGACTACGTTGGAATGATGTCGCTGTTTCTTATTTTAACCAGCTAAAGAGTAAGCTCATTTCTGCCCCCATTTTGAAGTTGCCCAACCCGGGGAAATCCTTTGGGATTAAGACAGACGCGAGCAACGAGGGCATTGGAGGTGTACTCCTTCAATATGAGGATGATGGAACGAGTCATCCAGTTGCATATGCTAGTCGCCAGTTATTACCCCGCGAAAAGAGATATGCCACTATAGAGAAGGAAGCTCTAGCTATTATTTGGGTTATCGACAAGTTTAAGATGAATTTGATAGAAAAAGAATCTCAGATAGGAACTGACCACCGCCCGTTGGCCTATATTCGGAGTCTACTCTTGCAAGAGTACCAATTTAAGATAAATTACATAAAAGGTTCCGATAATCAGGTCACTGCCGCACCCAGTAGGAATGCGTTACCAAATAGTGTAGATTAATTTGTAATTCGTAGGATTAGGATCTCCATGTATGTATATACCGTCTTGTACGACTTAATTTAGATTCTCCTGTAATATAATTAGTTAATGTATATGTCTGAATTTTGTGGCTAAATGTCTATTTTTTTTCTCGTATGTGTATATATTTGTACCCATTAAATTACGTAGGAATTCTTTTGTCTCATATGTACTAATGTTATATTATTTCATTGTTCCATGTTTCTTTTATGGTTAAGTTTGTATTAAAGGTTAGTTTCCCCTATAATCAAATGATCAACATAATCATATGTATTGAGGTAATACTAGCTAGGTGCATGAAGGTACGGTCGTGCAAGAAAGTGAGTTCTCCGACGGAGCTCTGTGGTTGTCCCTTCTCTTTTTTTTTCGAAGTGACAACTTCCCCTGGAATGAAAGAGTGTGATAGAACGGTCTGAGGCCGCTTAAATTCAGCCGCTATCACATGATAGAAACACATGCTACCCACGTGCATCTGCGAGATGAAGCAGAGCGCGTTATCGCCCACCATTGCAAATGTTTAATCAAGGAGGTTCACTCCCCGGTTTCGCCTCTGTACGTCGATCTGGCCAGATTGAGTTAGGCTTATGGGCAGATAAGGTATTTTCCCAGGCGCGACTGGGGTATTCCCCCGAATTCCCCCACTCAATTATCCCCTACGCCATGGAGACGGCTCCGGGTACTTATACCAATTGAAGCAGATTCCGATTATCTTCGCGAGGAATCATGCCGATCCGGTCTTCCTTGTGCACCTAGGAACTCTCTACCTCGAGAACCCCCTTATTGTCTAAAAGACGACAATATCCCTTGAGTGCCAAGGTTCTTGCCTTCGAGACGCTAAGTCAACAAGGCCCCACCCTGTTGTTCAGAAAGAGAACAAAGTTAGAACAGCCATTGTTCTTTGAGCCCGTTTGACAAGAGACTGTTCTCACCCCCCCCTCCGCCCCTGTTGTTCAGAAAGAGAACAACGTTAGAACAGCCATTGTTCTTCAAGCCCGTTCATCAAAAAACGGTTCTCGTTCCCAAGACATCACGTCAGGATAATTTAATTCCCCCCTTTTTAACGTTCTTCAAGAGAACGCTTGGTTTTAACAATAACCTCCATTGTTCATCTAGAACATCTCCGAATTGCTGTCACAAAGATCGCTGGTACTTCCGAGCCCCACTTCGCTCTCACTCTTCGAAGACAGTCCTTTCCCTTCGTTAAAGACAACCCCCTGAAGAACCCTTCTGCTGGAAATCGCCAGTGGACCCAAGATTCCTTTGCATCGTCTTCCTCTGCACAACAACTTTGTAATTACGTAAGCTGAGCATTACCTTTAATGATCTAACCTTTTGTTAACGCTACCCTGTGCTTTAAATGGTTTAGCAAACCATTCCCCCCCTTTAATTTTTATTTGTTTATTTTTTTAAATCTCTCCAAATCTTAATCCTCGGATTAGTCAGATATTCCCACGACCCTTTTCATTCTCCGTTTATGTAAACATTTTTTTTGTGTGTGTTGTTGATAGTTTAATTAATAAAACTCTATTTTATTAATGGTAGCCATATTATGTATCCTTGTGCTCCGTTCATCTTCTTAAGCATATTGAAGATAAATAAGCCTCTCCAGCCCCCCCCCTTCTTTTTAGACTAACCTCGGTCAATCAGATTACCACGCACTCGAAATATTAGAATAATTCCCTCAACGAATAGTTATATATGGTATATCGTCGAGAGCCTATTCTACGACAAAACCTATCTATGTCGATACTAAAGATGAACTATAAGCGGAGCTTATAGGGTCAGAAGTATGTGCGTGTGTTATTTACTTAGACTGCTGGGTGGAGGAAAGGAGTGTGTGCATCTTCAGTATAGGCACGTGTGCACCAAAGGAGTATTTCGATTTTGGCCACCTGGCTGTGCTTATCAAGCTGACATCCATAGCAAGATTGATTTTGTCGTTTCACAGGTTCATGTAAACTTTGGCTGACCAGATCAGACTCCGTTCGATGTGTGTCCAGCTGCTTTACACTGCCTCTTTTATCTGTGTCCATACCTACTGTTCCCATCTGTTTCCTATTGTGTTTATGTTTGTACATTTGCGTGGGAACCCCAACGATTTCGCTTGCCTCATAACAACATATTCTATTTTGCATTAATACATATTATTGCAATTTAACATTATTTCCAAGTATTTGCTTTGTTCTACATTAGTTCATTGTTACAAAATGGCATAATATTTCAGTGTTCGATTTGGGTGACCAATTTCAAGATTTCAATATGGCCAACAGGGTGCTCATTTGTGAGGTTCCTTGTTTGCTCTACTCCGCCTTGCGATTGGGCGTTACAGAAATAATGATTGGGATGAAACTAATATACGATTGATATCATTTCTTTGCAAGTATTTTCTGGCGTACTTTACCTCACTAGTTTTTTTTGTTGTTTTTCATTAAAATAACGTAGTATAGGCTATGCCGTAATATAGGATATTAGTTTCAGATTACTGATTTTTAATTTGTTTATAGCTCATGAAGATGGGTTTTGTAATAACCCGAAACATTTAAATTAAAGATGGGACCTGCTTTCTTCGTTTTGTCCTTCTTAATAAACATTAATATCAAGCTTTCTAGAAGAAATCATGGTGAATACATATTATCACGCTAGGACAGGAAGATCTTCAACTTTACCGTCGCTACGAGAATTTCTGGTGGAAGTTAAAGGAGGTCTGTCTTGATTTAGAATTTCTTGAAATCTGCCGTAATGAAATTATCATGTTTTTCCAAATATTTTCTACATTTCAAGCTTTTCAGGAAATTTCTCTATTTGAGTGAGATTTATCTTTCTTCCCTGGATTACCCACTCAATAATGAGATTCACTTTTAATTCTGCACTCAGAATAAGTTTTTGGCATTTATTGATTCATTTTCTAAACTTCTGCGCTAAACTCTTTCTTGTTTAGCTTACCTCTGTTTTTCCTTAATTGTTTCTCGGAACATTTCGTTCTATTCACAACGACATTCGTTTTTCCATGGCCACAAACTCAGAAAACTTATCTTATCACGGCCTAAAATTATATGATTTGGACTCTCTTTAGTTAATCTTTATGACGTTATACTCTTGAAAAGGAAATAGTTTCTCCTCTATTTCAGGCTTTTGTTTATTTTGGCAAACTTCAGGCTTGACTACGTGGACTATACTATTTTTAATTTGAAAGGTTTATGCACAATATACATCTGCCTATTCTAGGTTCTTTTACTGACCTTAAAACTAGTATTTCACATGTCGCCCACGATTTTTTCATAAAATCATGCACATGAAATTTTTGTCTGTCCTTTTTACTAAATAAGATTTTGCCCTTCTTCGGAACCTTGTTTTCAATGCAGAAATTGTCTTCACCTGTCTTGATAATAGTAAAGTGGTAGTGATTTTGAATAGGACTGATTGCATATCAAAAATGCCCCAGATAAGGTCAGATACATCTAAGTTTACTGAAATTATGGAACAACCTTTGATTATATTATTAACAGTTTAGAGAACAAACTTAACCATTTCCTGCTCAAATTAAAATATTCCTGTGTTCTTAGTGATCCTGTTTCCAGTTCTCTGTATGTTTCATCATCATTCTTAGGTGTACTTGAGTCACTTAAGATAAAAAAGACAGGATACCCTCTTCGTCCTATTCTTGCTTCATACTATAAAGTTGCTAAATTTTTAGTTCTAATGTTAATCCCTTTTACTTCCAATGTATATACCGTTAATCATAGACTTGATTTTTCTTCTGAAATCACAAAGTTTAAGTAGTCAAGTCCTTTATTCTTTTCAAGCTTCGACATCACATCCTTATTTGCATATATTCTCCAACACACTCTTCAAAGCCAAAAAATACAGAAGACCATGCGAGAGGCGCCTTCGTTCCACCGACACCTGAAATATGGGGACCAAACAAGCTTTTCTCGCCTTTTTTCTTGTAATTCATTTGTACCCAGCCCTCCTGCGACCCTCCCGAAAGGCTCATAACCGTAAATTCCTTACGAAAGCAAATAAAATCGTTCTCTCCTCACCTCCCATTCCACCTTCTGTGATTTTTCTTGGAAAATGTAGTTGGATTTTGCTCTGGGGTCCCCCCCCCCCTATTCTGCTTCCCCATCACATTATAACCCACTTACTCCCACCTCCCAATATCACTTCCTTCACCCCAATCTCCCCTGAAGAGCTTGCGTCAATGCTCCGCTCATCGGGGAAAAAAACTTCTCACCGCTTGACACTTTCTCATTCAGTGCCTAGGTTCACTTCCTACCAGTCCTCCTCACACCCCTACTGAGTATCTTCTACGCCTCCCTGTCGCAAGGCGATGTTCCTTCTCACTTTAAAATTGATGATTTCATTTAGAATTTCAAGAAAGAAAACCTTGTCACTAATTATCCTTCAAACTATTGTTCTATCTTTCATCTTCCGTTTCTATTCAAAGCTCTTGAGAGTGTAGTAGCTGCCCGCATCACTGAACACATGTCCTCCTTTAGCATCAATGAAACCTTCCAGTCCGGCTTCAAGGCAGGTCACAGCTCTTAATCGGCTCTCTTATTTGTTAGTAACCGAGTTAATCAATTATGAAGAATCTAACTAGGTATTAAATTAGTCAACCTTTTACATATATAACAAGGTGAATCCTCCAAATAACCCAGCTTCTTTAACTGTTAGATCGTAAACCTGACAATTAGTCTTCTAAGAATTTGTCTATGAGAACATGATTAAATTTTCTTCCTGTTTATGTCGAGCTGGGTCTAATGAGGCAGTATTTTTAAGCTCTGAAAAAAGAATGTCATTCTTTTGAATTCATTTATGCAAGTATTTGGCTTCAATATGAAAAAACAGGATGGCTTGTTTGACGGGACACAAATCCCCAAAATAATAGAGATCCTCACTTCACAAAATTTGTGAATGATAAGGAGCAAAAAAACAATAAAGGAAGTGAGAGGCAAAAACCAATGAATTAAGTGAGAGGCAAAAAACAATAAAGGAAGTGATAGGCAAAAACCAATAAATGAAGTGACAGGCAAAAACCAATAAATAAAGTGAGAGGCAAAAACCGATAAATGAAGTGAGAGGCAAAAACCAATATATGAAGTGAGAGGCAAAAACCAATATCACATCTGAGTCAGCAGAATAACACAGAAAAATGATAACAGTGTAATTTTACCGATTATTAATTGCGACTAATTAAATAATAAAACGGATCTACAGACCATTTTGTGTCTATTTTGGGTGAATATATGGATCTACAGCTGTTTTATACCTGTACTTACAGATACCATAAATTTTATTTAGGTCCGTTTCTCCTCACATGAAACAGATGTGGGCAAATTACGACTGACCAAGTTAAGGAATTTTATTCAAATTTTGTATCCAGTATGGCAAAGGATAGGCCTTAATCGAGATGGAGATGATTGAGAAGAGTTAATCAGTCTTTAATCGTAAATGATACGGCTTACTCGAGATGGAGATGATAGCGAAAGAGTTAATCAGTTTTTAATTTCTAAGGATACGCCTTACTCGAGATGGAAATGATAGCGAAAGAGTTAATCAGATTTTAATCGAAAAGGATACGCATTTATCGAGATATGGATAATTGCGAAAGAGTTAATCAGTTTTGAAAACGTAAAGGATAAACCTTAATCGAGATGGAAATGATAGCGAAAGATTTAATCAGTTTTTAATCGCAAAGGATACGTTTAAATTGAGATGGAGATGATTCCGAAAGAGTTAATCAGTTTTTAAACGCAAAGGATACGCTTAAATCGAGATGGAGATGATTCCGAAAGAATTAATCAGTTTTTGATTGCAAAAGATGAGCCTTAATTGAGATGGAGATGATTACGAAAGAGTTAATCAGTTTTCAAACACAAAAGATACGCCTCAATCGAGAAGTAAATGATTGCGAAAGAGTTAATCAGTTTTTAAATGCAAAAGATAAGCTTCAATTGAGATGGAGATGATTGCGAAAGAGTTAATCAGTTTTTAAACGCAAAAGATACGCCTCAATCGAGAAGGAAATGATTGCGAAAGAGTTAATCAGTTTTTAAACGCAAAGGATACGCCTTAATCGAGCATAGTTTTTTGATCATTGAAGAGATTGTGAGATGAAAGGTAGGGAACGTTATACATTGGGTCCCAAGACTTCTTACAAAGGCTATTCTCAAATAATCATTCGAATCTGTTACGAAGTCGGTGGTGAGCAGGTTTTTGAACCCAGTTGTGTCAGTTGACAACGCCTCAGTCTGTCAGGTAACCCTTAATTATTTCGTATCTATTGATACATTTTGTGAAAGTGATCAATTGTAGCTAGTGATTTATTCCGGTGATATTGTAAAATGTTTAGATATCCCTAGACGCATAATGACAGCCCTGAATCTATTTAATGATAATATAAATATTATAATAATGAAAGATGAAATTATTCAAATCATTCTGTTAGATAAAACATTTTATACCAAAAGGTTGCAAGATTTACTCATTAATACAAACCCGTGAAGAATAAAACTTAATCATTTAATATAACTTTTACGAAACTCCTGAACAGATCCGTGCCAGATGTACTCCAAAGCTGCAATTCGACTAATCCATCCCTTCCCCGTATGTATGGCTTACAATCACAAAAGAGGATTTTTTTTTTTTTTAATTAAGGGGCTATCTGGCGACTGCCGACTTAGGCATTAGTCGCCGTAAACAAACAGCCTAGTTCTAGGCTACTTTAAAAATTAAACAGGAAACAATAAAAAGAAATAACAATAACAATAAAAAAGCAATAACAAAAACAATAACAAAAACAACAACAACAATTAAACCGGGTTAAATGAAAGGGAGAAGGCCAGCCTCCCCAAAAAAGTCAATAAGTCCACTAGTCATGGTGCACGCACTCGTCCCGAGTACAAGGGAAAGGCGGTAGCGACCCCACCCATCCCGGTACCGGGACAGGTATCGTGCGCGAAGATCACCCAGACTGGGACATTCGACAAGAATGTGCCGAACAGTCTGGGGGACGACGCAGTCGTTGCAATAGGGCGCAGGCGAGCGCTCCATCAAGTAGCGATGCGTCACACGAGTGTGTCCGATACGAAGACGACAGAAAGCAACCTGAAGCCGCCGCGGCATTGGGGGATAGGTCCATGGGAACAGTCGCGGCGCAATGGCACGCAACTTTAAGTTCCCCTCGACCGTCTCCCATCTTCTTTGCCAAGCAGTCCGAAGAGCTGCCCGTATTCCTGCCATGTAGTCAGTGTGAGGAAGAGCGAAACGCTGGTCCGGTCGCAGAGTCCTCGCGGACTCTTTGGCGCCCTCATCGGCGCGCTCATTCCCCGCAATTCCTACATGTCCAGGAACCCAGCAGAAGATAATCTCGACATCTGCCCGGCTCGCCAAAACCGTGGCGTCACGGATTTCGCGAACCAGGGGATGCGGAGATTCCAATGCCCTGAGAGCACTCAGGGCGCTTTGTGAGTCGCTATAGATCACAATCCGGTCTCCGAACCGGGCACGTCGCGTAATCTCCCGTACCGAGTGGTGTATTGCCACCAGCTCTGCCGTGAAGACAGACGCAGCGCCTGGTAGAGCCCCGCTGACTTCAAACAGAGGGGATACGGCGTGGAAGCCGACCCCCTCTTGGGACTTGGAGCCATCCGTATACACTGGCACGGTACCAGCGTGACACGATGTGTGCTCCAAAAAGGCACAAAAGAGGAACGCCACTCCGCCCCATTATACAAAAGAGGAACGCCACTCCACCCCATTATATCATGTATTGTTCCCATGCATATAAACTCTTCAAATGGCTACTCCATTCTCTCCGAAGACATTGGATAACTTCGCCATAGCGCATAGATCATTCCTCAGATTTCATCGAGAATTTCGGAAAAATTAACCTTAAAAATAGCCACCTAGTTAGCTTCGATGTAAATAGCCTTTTTACCAATGTGACACCATTGATCTTCTATTAATTGTATTAGGAAATCCAAGATCAAACCTCTCATTATGGAAAATTAAAATGGTGACATGGGGTTATTTCGACAAGATGATTACCACCTACCATTTAAAATAATTTTCTCGAACATTTTAAGTGTCTTTACTTCCTTATGGTAGTTCATAGTTATTTTTATTGTACCGATATGTAGATAACGTTATTTAACTTTGAACTTTAACTAGGTTAGACTCAGTTGATAACTTATAGTTTCAATATGCTCCACCCTACCATAGATTTAAGTTGAATGGTTAAATGAAAAATGTTTAGTTTTTTCTTGATCTAAAAATTGTAAGAGTCAACGATCAAACCTCATTCACTGTTCAAAATAAAGTAATCCATTCTAATTCGTACGTTCATTTTTTTTCTTATATTATCATGCAAACGTCAAAGGGGCGTTGCAGTAGGTGTTTTAGAGCATTTGAAATATGCGTTCCGTGCATTTTTCAAAATGAAATTAGATATACGACTTAGATCCTTTTTAAATTGAATTATCCTCCCACTTCATTAACGAGACTTATCTAAAGCTAGATCAATATTTACTGCCTAAAAGTTAAAATCACAGAGTAATACGAATTGTCTCTCCCTTCCATTTTCTCCCTTACTTCAAGGATTAAGCGGCGTCCTTTTTTCCCTCCAAACCACTTTTAAAGACCCTTTTACCATTCTGAAATCTTTCTCCTTTAGACACAACGCAAAGAGAAAACTAACAAGGCAGAAGTATATTTAATTCTTCGCAAATTCGGTAATTTACCCTCGTTCTACGTACATAATAGAGACTAGGGATCGTTTAGGTAAAATACTAAATTAACACAAAGGTGATGTCAGGCGAGCCAATCCAAAATACGTAATAGATTATCCCCATTTTCAGATAATTTACTGTTCCAATGATTTTATTAAAATAAAATTAGAATCCAAATTAATTAGAGAATTCCCAATTTCATCTTTTCAGATGAACAATTTTAATATAACTCTTCTGTCCCGAATCCTATCCAAAATGATATTCTTAAGACCTTAGACTCAGCTCGCTGATTAATGACATGGTTCTGATTTGAGAGGAATTTATGTATGGATGTATACATGTCTATTCTCAGCATATAACGGAACTAGTCACAATAATAAATATTATGTCCCAATATGGCTATTTTATTAGCTACTTCAATATACGGAAAGGCTACCTTTAGTGGTATTAGAATCATTTTTTTCAGACATTGTGACATATGATACAAACTTAGCGCAGTAAACCATAATATAGGAAGATTTCCACTTCCCCTCTACTTATTATTTGATGCATAAAGAATTACAAAATCTGGTTTATTTTAAAAATAATTGCTAGCCCTATCCTTTTTATAATAATTATTAATCAATAATTTCTTGAACAAAATTTACTCTCCATTTTTCCTGCCATATTACCTTCCTAAGTCAAAAATTCTTTGTAGTAGCACGTCACTTAATTAATGACGTGCTCCCTTCTGGCTTTGTAACTATGGCTATGGCTTCAATGACCCATAGGGGCGACCGAAACCCTCAGTCGGTAGATGGGGCACGCAGTCAAGTTGATCAGGCAGTAGGCGCAATGGAATCCTTCTTAGTGAGAAAGGAATGACTGGTAGTTTAGTGCATGGTCCAATCTAATGTTGAAGGACGTTTCGTGCAGGGGGTTTGATCGTAGTAAAAAGGGCGTATGACCCAAAATGGTCACAGTAACTCGATGCAGTGCTTCATGTAGACATGAGTGGCGACAGCACCTTAAGTCTCTGCTTGCCCGTCTTTGATAAAGACCAGGTACGAGCCAGTGGTGAAGAGCAAAATGAGCTGTATGACTTTTAGTTTATTCAAAACACAAGATTTGCTCAGAGTGTCTCTCTGATCTAAAGTTTACAAGGGCTTTTACAAGATTTATATGAGCAGAGCTAGTGCTTATCTCAAAAGGACTTTACCAATAAGATATTACTTAGGAGGAGCTATTTATTAATTTAAAAAGTTTTCCAATCCTATATTATGAGGGAGGAGTTTTCACAGGTTTTTACGGGGGTCTAACAAATTCATTAGACCTAAGAAGGATAGTTAACTTTCCAAAACTCCCTGTTTATTTGCTACTTTTACAATGAAAGGGCGGGCATACATTTTTTCTACCCTTCTTAAAAGTGGCTGGAACCGGAAACGTATGACGTCAAGCAGAAGGGATTTTGATCCTTTAACAAATTCCTAAGCATTCTTTTCAGAGAAATATTTAAGAAATGGGAATTTTTGGAAGTGTCTTGGTTTTGCTGCTTACATGGCAGGATTTCTGCTGTAATATCATTGAGATTTGGACAAAAATCAAAAACTGTATTTGGTCATCAGATAACAGAGTTGGATAAAAAGAACACTTGCGCTTTGAAAAAAAATGTAAACTTCTATGTCCTGCTGAACGTTTAATTCGTATATATTTGTCTATCTAATATCTATCGATATATTTATCAAATTATATGCAAATGTATGTTTGCTCAGTATGAAAGTGAGAGTTAGGGTTCCCGTTTTACCTAACTATGCCATAGTTACTTTGTTGTTAAGGTACTTGACAAAATTATTTAACAGACTGCAGCAGCTTACTTAAAACATACTTCTTTCACAAAACATATTCACCTTTGTCAAGCTTCTTTCCATAAGCTGTTTCTTTACCTCAAAATATTAACTTCTCCTTAAAATGATCAGCTGTATTGTTTATTCATTTACTTGTCCTTGTTGCCGGAAAGGAACCTATATTAAGAGTAAGGTTCGATCATTCAAAGCGAGGTTTTGTTCTCATTTAGGAAGAAGCCACCGCACAGGAAGAATATTATCTAGGAAGGAGTCATTTGTTAATAGAAATCATACAGTACAATGTAAAACAGAATGTTCAATTAACAATTTTAAAATAATTGACCGCACAATAATGATGAAAATAGTTTAAGAATTTTAGAATCCATTCTCATAAAGACCAAATTTCCCATACCTAACACAGCTGTTTCCTTCTCATTTTCTTATCATAACGATCTCTATCAATAACCCATAACTGATCTTATTCACAACCAACCATGTAAAAATTTACCTTTCTTCAAGCCTCGTTATAATTTCTTCACTTCCTGATTTCACCTGTAATTCACCGATGAGCAACATATTATTTGACTCTTTTAGGGAACTGGACGTGCTTCCTTAGTACATATTTTCAATATTTATTCACTTTAATGGTTGATTCTAACTTTTAATTATTTCATTCCTTAAATTGTTCTTTGACTTGATTATTTTTTTATATTTCTGGCACATTTAAATTGTCGTTTTTCAACTTCTGTATCATAAAGCTTTGAATTTTTCATATTAGTAGTTATATTTAATTACTCTACTAATATCAGTCATTTAAAAACTTTTTGTTCATAATTTTACATTTTTTTATTGCTGCAAATTAATTTTTAATATGATTACTTTTTAATATTTCTCCTTTTAGGAAATCTGATTTTAAATGCAGCTATTTAGCTTTAGATTATATGTTGCGCTCCCCTTCCCCTGTGAAAATTATTCAATACTCCTTTGTTTTAAAACCTTTTATAAGATTTCCGACTAATTTTAATCTCCATAACAAGTTAACCTTCCCTATTTTTTTTATTGTTTTATGAATCAATTTTGTATCACTCAGATTTTAGAACTTAAGATGGCGATACGCTCGAAACGTTTTTTCCTCCCCCAATGAATCACATTTACCTAATCGTCATCTGTGTCAAGAGGAACCCTCATGACTATAACGAAATACTTGAAGCAAGCTGTGGTTACGTAATGCACAGAATAAAGGCACAATCTATCTATAATCGTTTATTGGCTAAGCTTTCAAATTATACCTATGAGATTTCCTCAGAGTACAATGGAAATATCTTGTGTGCGTTCGACTTGATATAAGACAACATGGGGGAAGATATATGTCCTGGAAGCAGGGGATTGGAGGAGGCGGAAGACTTGGGCATGGTCTACTTATTCCTGGCTGGGCAGACAAAACCAGAAATTAGCTAAATGACAATTCTTTTAAATAACAAGGATTTAATAAATGGTAAATTAATGAGAATGGTTAAGTCAATAATATTTGAAAATAATAATAATTTTTTGAGCGCATTGTAACTGATAATCTAATATATCTATTGATAGAATCGTTGCCAGAGTGCCACGCTTCCAAAAACTAACTTCGCTGCTTCTCTACCGACGACTCTCGTCTCCTCCCATTTCATCTCGTGTCCTTCTCTCGTGCAATGTTGTGCAATCGCGGAGAGGGTATCGCTTATCCTAACAGCTCGCTGGTGTCATTTTAAAAAAAGATAAACAGAATAATTTTTACTTCCCTAAGAAAAAATTATTTCGATTATCTTCTCTTCTTTCGCAGTATGATTGATTATTTCCACCATTCTCCCGCGTTCATGAGAAATACATTGTATGATTTGAACTCGAAATCAATTTCTCTCTCTTTCATTCCTTCCAATTGATCTAGAAAAGTGTCCATTAAAAGCTTGTTTATTCCAGGGAACCTTTGCTCATCCACGTAGCCAAGTGGTCTAAGGGGTTGTTTTAATTGAGGTCAAAGCGGTTTCTCGCTGCCTCAGTGTGCTTGGTTCGATCTTCATTCCTGCATTCCGAAGAAAGATTTTCTGTTTATCTTCTTCCTTTGCCGCATAATATATATATATATATATATATATATATATATATATATATATATATATATATATATATATATGTATATATATATATTATGAAAATTTACCCTCAGGAAAATGAAAAGATGATTCCAAGCACTTTCGAACTATAATTACAAGTTCATTTTCAATAAATAGCATAAAAATAGAGAAGACAACCTTATGGGTACAAATATAGGTAGGTAACGCCCCATCACATAGTACAGACCAATGAAAAAACACAAAAACAAGACAGAAAAATACCAGAAAAAACAATGGACAACTAATAACAGACATGTGCATCCCTTAAACGATATACACACAAAAACGCCAATGTTTAAGACTGGAATATGGTTGAAGGAAAACCCCCCAGAATTGTAGAAGATTATCATTAGAGTGAAAACAGTAATAAAGAGTGATAATAGGATTCAAAATGAGTTTTTTTCATTTAGTACAAATTTTTTAAAACAGGAGCGAATTTAAATAGGCCAGGGGAAATGTTCATATTGGGTAAGATGCCAATTAAGGAACACTAGACAATATTTCTTTTTGTGAAATCAGCGGAATGATAAAGGAATTTTTCAGAATTCCAGTCAATGGGGTAACCGGTTATTTTCAGATAAATGTAGAAAATAAAGCGCTGTTTATTTTACTTCGTTTAATATTATACTTATGTTGGTAAATTCTAGTAGATAAAGATTTACCAGTTTGACAGAAGGTAAATTACAAATAGAACATTCTCTAAAATATACTCCACCTTTTTTCCTTGTATTATTTTGGACTAACATTTTATATAAGGTGGATTCATATCTAAAATTTACAGAGATATTAAGTTGCTTAAAAGCAAGGGTGAGACAAAAGAATGGTTCAAATTATGGCAAGATTAGCAAATTTTCGTAATTGAAAACCGAGAGGTTATTAGTTCTATAAAAAGTTCTCTTTGCAAAGTTTAATGAACAATGCAAAAATTGACGAGGGTAACAATGTTTCTTACCTATTTCAAAAATATTGGACAATTCCTTATCCAAAGATTCCGGACTAACAAGGCGTAATGCACGCAGAAACATAGAAGTGAATACAGACCGTTTAATTTTAAGACTATGATAATAATAAAAGGAAATATATGAACTGGAGTTTGACGGTTTGCGATAAACAGAGTATTTAAAACCTGAGTCACATTTTCCTCAATTTCAAGTGTAAATTTAATAGAAGGGACTAGAGAATTAAGATTACATAGAAAATTGTGAATATCTTTTGAGGAAGGCCAAAGGCCTTTCCTCATGTGGCACGTTGTGACTTTTATATATAAATATATATATATATATATATATATATATATATATATATATATATATATATATATATATATATATATATATATATATTTAAATTTAAATTAATATTTAATTTTTCTTCTTTGTCCTGTAGATTAAGAACGATTCAAAGATATTTCTGCTAATAAACATATTTATATGCATTATGGTATATGCTTTTGACCAGTTAATCTGGTGACCAATCTTAAGCCTGTGGACGGCCAAAGTATTATTAGTATATCCCTTAGATACTGCATTTTGATGTTTCTTAATTCTTACAGAGATATTTTTAGAAGTTTGGCCTACATAGAATAAATTACAATTCAAACAAGGTATACTATATATTACATTATTATCGTTCTTTGGGCTGTTTTATTAACATATTTTTTAATGTATAATTGTATTTAAAATAACATTTATATCAAGTTGTTTTAACACTGATACTACATACAAGAAATTATCATATTAAGGTAAAAGTAATATGTTGTGTAAAGGTTCTGTTTTCCTCAACTTGCGGTTATAGAATGAACTTTTAGCTTTATAGAAACAGTTTTACAAAAAATATTTCGGGTAACACAGATTGAAGGCAATCTCTTCAATTTTTGTAAATTCTTGGTCTATATAGTCAGGAATACATATTATGAGTGCCCTTGGATAATACATGGAAGAAAATACTGATGTTTTAATATTTTTAGAAAGACCTGAATAAAAATGGACATAGGAAAAATTATTTGTCGGTTTCCTGAAAATAGAAAACTTAAACCTGTCTGGTTGTCTAATTATCAGAACATCTAGGAAAGGAAGGCTATTATTTTTTTTTTCTAAATTAAATTTAATTGACAGAACTAATGAATTAATAAATAAAAGAAAAACATCGAGGTCAAAATCTTCCTTTAGAATTCCCAGAACATCATCTACATAGCAGTGCCAAACAATTTGAGTGGACCAAACCGGGGTAATCAGCATCGTTTTAAAATATTCCATATATATATTTGATATTAAGGGAGATAAGGAATTACCCATAGCCATGCCAAACACTTATTCGTAGAACTTACCCTTGAAACTAAACTTACATTTTTTAATGTATAAACAAATGAGTTGAATGATCGAGTTGGACGGTAAAGGCAAAGCATAAGAATTAAGAATACCAGCAGGTCTTCTAAAAGCTTATCATAAAATATTGAATAAAATATTGGTAAGTTTCCATTGGATCAGTATATTCATTGCCATCATCTCCACCGAAGCGGAAGGAATAAAATCTTTTCTAAACCAAGAATGTTTTGGTTCATCGTTTTTATTTGCCGCATATTCATCTTTATGATTTGCTTATAAATGTCATCACCAGAGCCTACCTCAATGATTTCGGTTTCATTTTCATCATCATTTGACAAACCATTTACTTCTGAATCATTTCAGGTGTTTTCACAATTGATAAATTCTCCAATATCATTTCTAGTTAGCTTATGTTTAGCCATTGAAGCTTGTAAATAAAAGGGTAAATTAATATTATCCAAATGAAAAGAGAAACATTCCTAATTATACGAGCGCAATAACCAGAAAATAAATCATATAAAAAGCCAAGGTTATAGGCCTATTTAAGAAAATTTAAGAGTTAAAATTTAAGAAAATGTTGATTTTGTATAATTAAAAAAGAAATAATGAATTAGGCAACAATCAAGCAGTGGTGACGGATGACAGGAAGGTTAATATAGATTGTGTCAGGTGACTTCTATTAGACATATCTGGAAGAACCCTAAATAGGGATGGAATGGATATGAGAAAAGAAAGAAGGAAATAATGTAAAAAAGCTATAAAATATAAAGTAAGAATGAATAGAGGTAAGTTGGATGAGGGGTTCCTTATCAAATCCTATGACAACAGTGTTGAATAAAGTTAAAATATCGTTTTATTGCTAAAATATACACCCGAAAGAAAGTTTTCCACTTAAAAAAAGTGGCTCAATATTTGTTGAATTTAAGATACATAAAAATTCGTACCAAATACAGAATAGAATAGCCAAATATAAGGAAAGTCCTGATGCAGGCAAGTCTTCTGAACTTCTTTCCGTTCCACAAGGCACGCAGGCCTTTTGTGAGAGGGCATATGAAGCCGTTCTTGTTACATCCAAAAGAACTTGGGTGTCTAATAGCCTAAGGGTCAAGAAGATAGCTAGAATTATTGGGAGGTTTTAAACATGAAAGAACGAAAAGAGAAAACAAGATTCGGAACACAGCTGCAATTTTGAAACACAGAAGAATTTTTAAAAAATCATATTCGTTTGACGCCACTAAACTTCGACATACTTGATGAAACACGAGGAGTCGCCGAATTTCTCAGATGGAAATTAACCAAAAGAACGTATGTATGATTTTTAGGTAAGCGGCACGTGATGTGAGGGGGGTGCAAAAGATGAAACAGGCTGGCCGCATATTCATGAAAGAATCTTTCGTTAGCAAACTTTTGTAAAAACTTGTAAAATGCAGCAGAAACGTGTTTGTGTATAATATTAATTCCCTTTTCATCCTCGCAGTTCGCTACAGTTTTCAGATCTGAAGATGGATTAGGAAGTCCTCCAGTCTTGAGTTGTTGTTTTTTGTGTAAACAAAAGCTGACATTTGCAATTGGGAAAGAAAGGGGAGAAATGAGAAGGGACTTTGATTAGTTGATAGGAATAAACTGTAATTCAGGGCAAACACTCATCTATAGTACAACCAGTCTCTCAAAGTTTTATTAAGAACGTGAAGAAGACAAACGAGTGGAGAAAGAGCAAAAAAAAAGAAAAATAAATAAAATCAACTAGATTCCATAGTTAAAAGTTAAGGCTCTCTGTTTTTCAATCTATTTGTTGTATTCCATTTAGTCTTTTAAAAATGGCACTGAAGTTTTCATGACAATTTACTATTTTCGCATTTGTCGTTGTCTACGACAAAGACAAATGCTATGATAGGTTTGCATAGAGACGGTGGGTTCATAAAGCAGTAACTCTAAGCTAAATGACTCGATTGATCAATGTTATGTAGCGAAAACGTAAATTTAAAAGAAAATCAATATACAATTCCGTTCAGAAAGATCAGAACGCCTATATATCTATCACATCTACCATAACTTATGCCAGAGATAATTCAAGGTTTTAAAATTGGTGTACGATAACCTTTAGGTTAAAACTATGCATGGAAAAGTTCTTCGAATTTGCATGAATAAAACGAAAATTAGCAGATAAAGCCCAAGTTAAAGTTGTAATGTTGCAGCTAATTAACTCTTAAACAATTCCTCGGAAGAAGCTCATCTTACATTTACTAGAGGATAACTTATAAGCCAGGGTTTTCTAACTTAAACAAAAGCTTACGTGTCAATTCGCCATTTAATCATTATGTACTTCCGTTATCGAAGAGAATAGAAAATTAATGTAATCCTCTTTAGTTCAGGCTTGTAATTCGATAATTATTATTGCAATGACACAATTATAATTATGCAGTTTAAATTGCACTGTTGCAGATAAGATGAGCTTTTCTGAGGGCTTGATGAAGAGAGTAGTTTGCTGCAAAAATTGCTCTTTCAACCTCTTGTTCATGAATGGAAGGAGACAGGTGTGAACACTTTGGCGCGCTATTGAGGCGGAAACTTTGAAACAAATATCTCAAGTCGACAAGGGTTACAAAGGACCCTCATCTCACGCTGAAAAGCCTTACGGATCGTCTCCATTTTTTCAAAGAAATATATGTAATGAACTATTGTAGAATGCGACAAAGTGATTGGGAGGGAATCGATATTCCCCATCCCCCTTCACAGCCGAGTCACGGGACGTTAACCCCAATATTCTGGTTGTGTATACGCAATGGTTTAAACTCTTAACCACGTCGCTCTCGCCCTTCCTCCCGATTAGAAGCTGAACTACCTTCCGAGACCACAGAAGGCAATAATCAGCTCAGGTCGGACTGGAGACCCTAACATCGGTTTAAAACTGAAAGATTTTCCCTAAGAGCGGGTATTCAATTTCACCTCATATATACTAAAAACTTAGGAAAAAGGTGGTAGAATACGTGAGTCAGCCAGGCTACGAAGTCCTGACAAGAGACCGGGCTACCAACAAAAGGAACTAAGAAGAAGCGTATCCTCGAGCTAGTTCCCGGTAGTCACACTGAACTTTAAGTTAACTTGTTCAAGTTCAACTTACTCTTGTGAGAGAAACCATCCTATCCTGGGGGCTCCCCAAAGCCGCGAGATAGTCCTCGTCCTTGAGGAATACCGGAACTAAGAAGAAGCTTGTCATCGAGCCAGTTCCCGGTGGTCACACCGAACTTTAAGTTAACTTGTTCAAGTTCAACTTACTCTCGTCAGAGAACACCCACTGTCCTGGTGGCTCCCCAAAGCAGTGAGATAGTCCTCGTCCTTGAGGAATACCAGAACTAAGAAGAAGCTCATCCTCGAGCCAGTTCCCGGTGGTCACACCGAAATTTAAGTTAACTTGGTTTAAGAACCAAGTTCAACTTACTCTCGTCAGGGAAACCCCTCCTATCCTGGTGCATCCTAAAGCACAGAGATAGTCCTCGGCCTCGAGGAAGACCCCCGAGTGCACTCCCTGCAGCACTCACCTGAGTCAAAGTATTCAAGTCTTGTCTCATCGCTAGCCAGTGCGAATTATTCCCCAGAGTAATCCGAAAAGAAGAATAGAACATTCTTTCACTATCCCATGGTGATATCATTTCCTGCCGAAGGCGTGTGGCTCTCCCCCATCTGCCACGCTCGCCAAAGTCTTTTGTGGCTTTAGCGCTTTTTCGTTCGCACCAACCATCTGGACGAGCGGCACGCATCTTCCATACAATAACATTCTTGAGGTAACGTAACTCATTGAGTTCAAGGTCAGACTCAAACCCGTTTCAAAAGGGACCCACAAAAGTATTTAAACTCCGGTATCCGTCCGGTAAAGGCCGTTAGCATTTATTTATATTGAAGTGAGTGGTGGGTCAACCATCACTATAATGTCAAGTAGGTCAAGTTAGAAAGCCTTACTTAAAAATTATTGAAGTCCTTACTATATATTTAGTAGGTAATATTTCTTTGGTTCATGTTTATTTTTTTTTTATTTGAGTGTTTTAATTAAAGTTTTAGTTTGTTTTAACAAATTTGTATTTAGGGCCCAAGGAACCCTCAAAGTTTAAAGAAGTCAATAATCCAGATAATAATAATCACATATATAACACTCTTAAGGTGCATACACACTGCGCTGATGACACGTGTTAACACGCCATATGACGTGTTAACACGTGTTAGCAAAAAATCTGGAACATGCGTTCTCATAATGAAGTTCACACTGGTCTGATATGTCGCGTAACACGTCAGCTGACGTGTTACGCGACATATCACGTGTTAACACGCATCAGATGAAAATCAAAACTCCCAGATATTCGTCAGAAGGAAATCTGCGTCAGATAGGTGTAGTAGGCACATATAATTGTATAGTGTTTTAATATTATTGTATGTTTTGAAGTATTCTATAGTGTTTCGATATTATTGTATATTTTGAAATTATTCTAGTGTTTCGATTTTATTCAACGGGTACTATTGTATGGTGACAAATTGATAAAATAAAGTAAAAGTGTTTTCGTTATGAAGGAACAGTTAATAGAATATGTTAGAGGATACGATCACTTATTTAATCCACAAAACAAGGATTATAGGGACCTGAAGGCCAGAAGAGAAGCTTGGGAGGAAATCAGCGAACGAATTGGTATTTCAGGTAAATTAACATTATATTTATTTTATTTATTGAATACAATATATAAAGAATACAGTTCGGTAGCAGTTTCAAATAGCTTTTTAAGCAGTAGTATACTAATTTCATTTGCTCGCTTGTTTGTTGAGAATTTTCTATTTTTAAAGGTCACAATAATTCACCGTTGAATTCCTTTCTGGTTAATGTGTATTCCTGCCTTTACGAATAGCGTCCCACTGCCATGGGCATTTTAAAGCTCCTTCTTGTGTGACAAAATGCTTCTTGAAACTTTCTCGTACTGCAGCAGCTTCTCGCACATGATTTCTTCTGACTGATTGTAGATCTCCTAATGCCTGAATTTCTGTCTCGGATGCCTGAATACCTTCTTCGAAATTCGTATTCCTGGAAACACGAAGCATGTTGTGAAGGCAGCAGGAAGCCAGTATAATTGAATCAACTGTTTCTGGTTGAACTTCAAGCGGTTTCAGGAAAACCCTCCACCGCCCAGCAAGAATGCCAAAGGCGTTTTCCACAACTCACCTTGCTCTCGACAACCTATAATTAAAAATCTTTTCTTCATCTCCATTGATTGAATTTTTAGCGATAGGTCGCATAATGTACGTTTTAAGAGGAAACGCTTCATCTGCTACCATGACAAAGTCACATGGATCACCAGAAGCGTCAAGTTTTTCAGCTTTAGGAAAATTAAGCAGATTTTTGGCACATTTTTTACCAAAATTAGACCTTTCAAATGTTCCACCATCACTATTCCTTCCAAAAGCTCCTACATCAATCATAATAAATTTATAATTGGCATCTACCAACGCCAGCAAGACAATGGAATGATTTCCTTTATAGTTGTAGTAAGAGGATCCCCCATTGTAAGGGCATCGCATTTGAATGTGTTTACCATCCATTGCTCCTAAGCAATGTGGAAACCCCATATCTCTTCAAAATCTTTCGCAATTTCTTTCCACTTTATTTGTTCTGGCTCTGGAATATGAATAGATTTAAGTGATTCCCAAATAGCTTGGCAACATTCTTTCACTATTTGTCCAGCCGTACTGAAGCCCATTCGAAAGGAGAATCCAAGTGATCTGTATGAATTTCCTGTCGCCAAATACCTGAAAAAGATAAAATAAAAAAATGAAGCTTCCTTTCTTATAACAATAATTATCATAATAATAAAATATGAATATTTTTAATTTCGTTATTAATCATAAAGTTATCTTTTGCAGCTGACGCATGCAAAGACACATGGACAAAACTTGGGAATGCTTATACAAATGCCAGAAAGAGAAGGAACACAAAATCTGGTCAAGCAGCTAAGAATGTTCCTAAGTGGAAATATGAAGACCAAATGTCATTTTTGATCCCAACATTGGAACCACGAAGGTATGTATGATAAATCATTTAAACACACTAATTTCACGTGAAATTTAATCATTCTTTTAATGTCCTTTGCTGCAGTGGTTGGAGGAAAGCCCCAAAGTTGAAAACAATTTGTGCTTTTACATACTTTTATTAATTGTTTTTTTTATTTTTCTATTGTTTCAGTACCCATGGCAATGTGGAACCACTTTGTCCAAGTGTTGATGATGTGTCTAATGCGGTCATCAATGAAACTACTGAAGAGGACTTAAACAGAAGCCAAGTAGACAAAAATGCAGCATCAGAGAAGGGTGCCGATGACAATGGTAATCAAGAAACTACAATTGAAGATCGTACATCAACTCCCAAACCAAAGTATAGGAAAAGGCAGACGGTGGATTCATCCATGAGTGAAATAGTAAACATCATGAAGAATAACAGCCGTCTGCGGGCCCAAACTCTTCAACTTTCAGAAGGCCACAAAACGGATAGAGATGAAACGGAAATGTTCTTTTCAAGTATTGCCAGCTCTGTTAAAAAACTTAGTGCCATTGAACAAGCCAGAATAAAGATGGAAATAAGCAATATGGTGTTTAAGGCCCAGATTAGGGAGATGGAGCAGCAAAACCTTTATCAAAACACTGCATCTGGCCCCTTTCATCCACCCGTAGTACCAATCCCATCACCCTCTCCCACATTCTCCATTACATCCTTTGGTGAATCAAAGCCCAATTGCTATTCTACCTCGAGTACAGCACCTTCTACCCCTTTACCCGAAATGGAACATTCTACATGTCTTACAGGAATGGCCACACCATATTTTTCTATGTAATATCTTACATATTTATGTGGTTCATGTACCTAATTAGCTGAAAATAAAATTAAGACATCATTGTGCAAGTTTTACTCACCTCAAGCATACAGCAAGTCTCTCTTCTGCTGGTATACATTTCCTTAGTTGAGTGTTGGATTTTGTAATTGCTGGTTTTATAATGTGTAAAAGGTTGTAGAACTCTTATTTTGTCATCCTAAAGTACATAACAAAACGATCTTCCTCTGACAGTAGTTGAGGAAATAGGTGATGAAACTCACCTAAACTTTCCCTTTTGGCGTTTATAACATTTGTTTGAGTTTTTTTTCCAGAAGTAACAAGCGCTATAGCTATTGCTACTAACTGCTCCTTTTCTTCATCGAGTTCATTTAACATATTATGATTCATTTTCAATATCTGCAACACAAAATTAGAGGATGAAAAAGAAAGAACGTGCTCACTCCACAAAAAATCAAATCTTTCTGACGTACATGCATCAGATAAATGAAAACGTTGTTGTGTTATATGATGCAATCTGTTGCTTTGTGTTAACACGTCATATGGCGTGTTAACACGTGTCATCAGCGCAGTGTGTATGCACCTTTAGAGAGATATAACATTAATCACGGAGTTTTTTTGTGTAGTGCGCAAACAACCCATACGTACGAACTCCTTCCATCCCTCGGTCCTTCCTATACCACCACAGTGATATTCTCTGATGAAACTCTCTTCCCTCCTGTGTCATGCTCACGTCGAAGCATCCGGACACTCTCCATGCCTGGGTTGCTTCTCATTTAAGCTATGATATACTATACCAGTTTAGGCTTTAAAGTGCTATGCTAGGATAGCATATAGTATGTAAGGTTAGACAAGCTATGCTTGACTAGCGTATAATAAGATAGTATAAGCTATACATATTTGTCTAGGATAGTTAATGCTAGGCTAGGTTATAATATGGTAGGTTAGGCTAAGCTACACTAAGATATACTAGGCTAGACAGGGCCATACTATGCTATAATAGTATAGGCTAAAGTAAAATTGGCTAGGGAGGGCTATGCTCTGAGATGTTAAGCTATGCTAGGTAATACTATGTTAGGCTACGATAGACTAGCTAACCAAGGTTATAATAGGCTAAACTATGCAAGGTTATTCTAGTCTAGGGTATGGTATGCTATAGTAGTCTAGGAAATGCTAGGTTATAGTATGATACGCTTGGCTATATTATGTTACTTATGGTTATGTTAGGAAAGGCTATACCAAGCTATCCTATAATATGCTAAGCTTGTCTCTGCTATCGTACGCAAGGATATATTGGCCTGGCTATAGTAGCCTATTCTAGTTTGGCTATATTGGGGTAGGCTACTCAAGGCTACGCTAGGCTAGGCTATGGTATACAATGATAAGCTATACCTGGTTAGGCTAGGCTATAGTAAGCTAGTCTACACTAAGCAATGCTACGCTAGCCAAAGCTATACTAGGCTAGGCTAACCTAGGCTAGACTATGGTTTAATAAGCTATATTAGGCTATAATAGGACACGATAGGCTAGGCTATACTAAGCTAAGGTAGGATAAAGTAGGCTATACTATGCTAGGTTACAACAGGCTAGCTAGATTATACTAAGCTAGGCTAGGTTAAGCACGGCACAGATAGGCTATTCTATTTTCGGCTAAGCTATCCTATGTTGGGCTCGCTTAGCTAGACTAGGCTAAAACAGGGTAGGTTATACTATGCTATGCTTGGCTAAGATATGCTATACTATACTAGGCAAGTTTAGACTAGGCTATACTAGGCTATGCTATGCTATACTAGACAATACTAGGCTCGGCTATTCTCTACTATGCTATGCTAAAGTATGTGGCTACACTATGCTATTGAAGGCTAGGTTAGATTATGCTATGCTATGCTATACTATGGTAAAATATACTACGCTATTTTATACTATGCTATGTTATACTATGTTATGTTATACTATGATGTGCTATATTATGCAATGCTCTGCTATGCTATACTATGATATACATCAATATTCTATAATATACTATGCTCTAATCTGCTATGGTATATTATGTTATTCTATGGAATACTATGGTATTAGTGTGCGTCAATCCTTTGAACGTTCTAATTACATAAATGAGGGGTTGCTCAAAAGTTGCAGCGCTACTTATGAATTTTAAAGTGTTTTGTATTTTAATATAAGTTTAGTTCTACTTGGTTAGCTACTCAAAGTTCTGACTTATTTTTGTCATCTTGGGGAAATAAATGACTATTATTATATTACTAATTATATCTATTTCACTTTTTGTCTTATTTCACCGTTTGAAACATATTCATCAGTGTGCTGAAGATTACGTGGCGTTCAGTATTGCCATCCTACCAGTGGGATTTGACCTACAATTGCTTTTAAAATTAGAACAAGACTGGCGATATTCACATATTTGAACACCTAAATTGAAAATAGCAGAGTTGTTGCCACTCAATTCCAAACTCTGGTTGACGTTCTGATATGTGGATGTGAGAAACTACCCAGCAGCCTATCATGCAAAGAATATTTACCTTAAAGTACTTGCAAAGTGGAAACTAGGGAACAAAGTTATTTTCTAGGCTCTGTTGTAAATTCAAGAGTCACAATCTTAAACAGATCCAAAAGAACTGGGAGCGGGCCAAAAACATATCTCTTGGGAGAGGAGAGCTACAGGCCTAAGACACTTTCATTCCAGACAACCTGTTGATATCGTCAGGTTCAATTGTAAAATTGTTTTTTTGCTGTAAATTTGGCTGCCCTGGTTATAAAAACGAAACTAAAATTAATTTAAATCCCGTATGGATATGAAGATCTCTGTGAATGAACTTGCTTTCATTAAAGGTCAGAGAGAAATGATTACTTCTTTTGGACCACATCATGTTTGCTTTCGAGATTAACTTGAGTAAAATAGAAATGTTACACATCTAAAGTTAGATTCCACAAGATAAGATGATTGGAAAACAATGACATGCATTTTAGCTTTCCTCCAATAAAACTGATATTTACGTGCAATGTCACTATTCTTACATACATAATGTTTTCTTTTATTTTATTTGCCTTCGGATTGTCTCCTCAAGTCGCAATTCAAAAAGTTCCTCCTGTAAATCAATTGCAACGAGAGCAGTATTCACCTCAAATGGAATCAGCACCTAATCCGCGTTGTTTAGTTCTATTAGGTCCTGTAATCGAATTTGCATGTCTTTGTAATTTTTTTTTAAATGATCAACATACACAACAGAATCATCATCTTTTAAATCACTGCTAACTGAAGCAAGGTTTGTAAACTGGTCAAACGCACAGCCTGAGTATTATGACTGTACAATTTGAGTTTTCCTAGGAATGCATCAATGCCTTCTTTGCTAGATATTAAATCGTAATTATGTCCTTACTGCAGTATATTAAGGGAATTCAGTTATTCCATCAAATCTAAGAGGAAAAATATGTCTTTTCATGGCAACGACTGTTTTCCAATCTCCTTTTTGTTTAGAAATGATACAATAGTGACCAAGAGGAAGACGAAACGACGAAGACATTTCCCTTTAGACGACCATCGTACCGCTGTATGCAAGAATCTTGCCAAAAGAAATTTCCTCTCTGAGTTGATTATCATCTATTTATCTTACATATGCCAATAAAAGTGCTTCATTGCCCATCAAAATTTATTCATCGAGCTTCATTGCAAACTATTCAACGTGTAATTGAGCAATAAGTTGATTTTCTAAATCTTCAGTTTTTTCATCAATGCGTCTGGATATTGTTTTATTGCTCAAAGAAGGTTATCGGTAATTACATGTGCATTTTTATTATTAACATTTTTGAATTTACAACTGATATCAAAGTCTATTATTTTGTTAATTTCATATGATGCTAATAAACTGTTATCTTAATTGCTTTCTTGTTTACTAAAAATCGGATCCAATTTGTTTTTTCCATGAAAATTCTGTCTTAGTTTTTGGAAATATTCCACTGCTTTATTCTTCTTTTCGCAGTGTCTTGTTTCCAAATTCTGATGAATCTTACTTGGTTTCATATTATCATTTAACATCATGTCACGCATATAAGGCACATTGGGTTTGTGATATTCTGTGGTGATTCAATAAAACCATACGCCAGCTATTCAGTCAAGTATTGTCTTGTTTTCTTCTTAGCATGAGCCATGGGGAATCTAAAAACAATAATAATATTATTAACCTCAAATATTTAATATTGGAAACGCTTGAAGGTACGAACATAGCATAACATAATTCAAGGATGAGAAAAGACACAAGAGCCTATCAGAGTTCAACCGAGTCAATTTTGTCTGAAGGAATCACCATCATGGCTTGTCAGGAACGATATCATAAAGCTACTGCTCAAAAAGGCACCGAAATCATGGCTTGTCAAAATAACCTACATCATGCAATGCACATATCAATAACATAATATGCAATTTGCCCCTTACCAATTCAAAAACAATGACCACCCAGTTGTACCCACCCACCTCTTATGCTCATCTAACCTGCGCTTGAAAACATTTATATTTGGACTGCTTATTGTCATTTGTGGTTAAACACCCAAGTAATCTACCACGTTTTGGGTGAAAAATTACTTTCTTATATCCAACTTACATCTCTGTTTTTTTTATTTTCAAGTAGTGGCCACATTCAGTAACACCTTATGTTTAGTGTCTTTCAGTCATTCATCTATCCAATTCAAAACTTTCCCACATATTGCATTCATTTTTAATTTGTGGAATCCTATGTGGAATCTTATGTGGAATCCTATCAAAAGCTTTTCTAAATTCTAAATAAATTACATTAATAGAGCAAAAAAATTAATAACACAAACAATAGATTTCCCCACAACGATGCCTATTACTCACTAGATAATGAAATGACTATTTCTGAGTGACTGACTCTTCTCGAGGAGTCCGGGCTTAAATAATGTTTTCTTTTCGAGAATTTTCTATGGAAAGAACTTTTTTGCGTCCTATAAAGAATGTCCCAGAAAATACGAGTATATTCTAACTCAGAATTTTGGGGGCGGTTTTGACATTCGTTTATTTTATCATTATTATTATTTTTTACAAAGCATTTTATTTACAATATCTTTTATGAACCCCTTAGCTCATATTATGGACCCGAAATGGAATTTTGTTTTCTTGTGGGCCCCTCAAAGCTTCTATGGTCCCCATTTGGGAAGGGCTGCTTTAAATTATCATTTATCGGAACAAGATTCACTAAATTAATTATATTTGCATTTCCTCTCTCCCTTTAAACTTTCCATGCCCTCTAACTTGCATCATTTCCTTTCTCTTAAACTAGATTCGAGAGGATCTGTGGATCTTTACTGGTTCGTATTTATCTAATTCATGGAAACAGTTGACCTTTCATCTCGGATATGACTTTAAAAATTAACTTTTCTGTTTTTTCAACGGCCATTAAATTTTCCCAACATCTGTGTATTTTTTTATGTCCATTTATTTTTTTCCAACTGAATTCAAATTGATGTTTATTTTTTTATTTATTTTAGCCAGTTTCCTGTTTGCTTTCGTTGCTTCCATAATTAATTAGTTTTGCCAACGAACACAACTCGCTTGGTGGTCTCGGAATTACCTATTATTTTTACGCATAAATAAAGACGTTCAAAGCATTTTAATTTCTCTGTTTTAATGTATTTCCCTGGAAAAATAACAAACGTTTCTGTTTGACTTCGTGTTTAACCTGTATTCATGCGTAGAAGTGCACCGGTTTATACGCAATATAGACTTTTCCAAACTCCGTCCGTCTAAATATATTTTCGTTGGTACGAAAACGGTGTTAAAACGTCCTGAGTATTAACCTTCCATTAAAGTTTTTCTTTCTTTTTTATATTTTTCTTTTTAGGGCCACGGAATCTAATTTTATTCTCTTTTTCTTAGAAGTGAATCTGAAATTTGAAACGAGAGAAATAATTTGCTAAAAGTTTTTTTACCGATCTATAATTTCTTTTATTTCTCACTGGAGACCTAGAGCTGGATTCCGACCCAAGATCACTGCACGTATCGGAGCTGACAGGAAGAACACCGGAATCGGCGTCCGCCAGCATCAGAGGAAGGGCCTATCAGATGTATCTTTTTTTGGCTAAAATATGAATCGTGTTTCCACTTGGATGACGCACAAGAAAAGAAACATTCTTCCGATTAATTTCCGAATTTACGCGTATGTACGTATATTTTGTACTAAAACGTGATGAAATTATATTTATTGATTTTTACTTGAATTTAATCCAAGCCTATGATTTTATTTCCATCGAATGGAAGCCTAATGAAATTAAATATCATGGCAGAAAATTCTTGGATACTCTTAGCAAAAGCTATATTCAAACTCAGAGGAAATGTGAAAGACAACCCTTGTAGTTTTAATTTCTTCTAGCGTGGGTTCATCGCCCTGAATTTCTCTGTTTTTTTGTTTTCCCATTCTAATTAATTCTTAGAAACTCTCTTCGACCTTTGTAATGACTATTCATGGACGGAAAGTTACGACACACAATTTTGCTGCACCGCTTTACTCTCCCCAAGTATAGAAGATAATCTTTCTTTTTATCGTAAAATTTATAACATAATAATTTATATGATATTAATTGTAAGAAGGATCAAGTAATTAAACGTGTATTAATATTGAGTTTTCTCGTGGAATAAATTAACTAACATTTGACAGCGAACAATTCAAGAAAAATGAAAATGATTTATTTAGCCAGAAACAGAGAAGCTTAAGTGGACATTAGCACACAAACACACGTCAAGATTATAGACGGTTTAACGAAGTGGCCTACAAACTTGAATAAGAGGCAAAATGAAATCCTCGAGAGAATTTGGTGTATGGAGGAGGAATTGTTGACATCAAGGAGAGAGATGGTCAAAGGATCTCTTGACTCGGCTTAGGGAGTGATATGTCTTGTGAAGGACAAACCAAAAATGGGCAGGAGAGGAATCTAGATGCGATCAACTGTGGAATTTGTGCTATGGATAAGCATGATGTGAGAGAATTGGAAAGTGGTCATACGATGTGGTTTGATTTTGACCAACAGAAAAATAGACGGATAGAGAGAGTATAGAGAAGGCGCCTCGTCCTACTTAACAATTAACTTATGTTTCATCGTAGAGGAGTTGTCTGATTGAGCACCCAACACTTCGATGGCTTTCATGAGAGAACAAGGTCAACAGACCTCAGTCGCGAGCTCTCATTTATTCTGACTCATGACATTACGACCAACGAAAATTTAAATATTCACGAACTAACCTTGGGGTGACCTTAGCAATTATATCATTTGAAAGAGAATGTAAAACAACATAAGGGTTCCATATTTTGTGAAAATCGGCGTAATACATTTGATGCTATTGCCAAAGAACTTATTGAAAGTAAAACGGTTACCATCGACCGACCGACCTACGGACAGACATAGTAATTTCTAGAGTTGCATGCACGCGACTAAAAAGCTTTGTTAGAAGAGAGGAGCCGAAAGTGGTTCCTTGCCATGTTCTAGGGGAAATTCTGGGTCAGAAAGTTCCTGTGTTCTCGGCCGGGTGACAAGAACTATAGAACATTAGAGACAGATAAGAGTTTGCAGCTTGTACTTATCGAGGGTGATTTCCAATGATGAAAGAGCAGCAGCATCCACCAGGTTAATGTATGTTTCGTAGACGAGGGGTTCGAACGTCACCTTATTGATCCTTACGGAATGATTTTGTCCGGTTGGTCGAAACCAGACGAAGTGTTCGAACGTCACCTTACGAATCCTTACGGAATTATTCTGTCAGGTTGATCGAAACCAGACGAGGTGTTCGAACGTCACCTTACTGATCCTTACGAAATTATTTTGTCAGGTTGATTGAAAGCAGACGATGTGGTCGAACGTCCCCTTACTGCTCCTTACGGAATTATCTTGCCGGGTTGATGGAAATCAGACAAGGTGTTCGAACGTCCCCTTACTGATCCTTACGGAATGATTTTGTCGGGTTGATCGAAACCAGACGAGGTGTTCGAACGTCACCTTACTGCTCCTTACGGAATTATTTTGTCAGGTTGAAAGAAAACAGACGATGTGGTCGAACGTCCCCTTACTGATCCACGGAATTATCTTGTCGGGTTGATCGAAATCGGAGAGAATAGAGGGAATTCTTTTAATTAGTAGAATGAGTAAATTCAAGCTCAAATTTGATGAAGAGAAATAGAAAGGCATAATAGAGCTAATTCTTTTAATTCATGTAATGGGTAAATTCAATCCCAAATTTAATGGAGAAAAATCGAATGAAAAATAAAGTGAAATCGTTTAAATAATATAATGAGTAAATTCAACCTTTAATTTAATGATAAAAGAAATCGAAAGGCAAAATAGACGGAATTCTTTTAATTAATAGAATAAGTAAATTTAACCAATAATTTAATCAAGAGAATTTGAAGAGGAAAATAGAGAGAATTCTTTTAATTAGTATAATGAGTAAACCCAGTCAAAAATTCAATGAGGAGAAATAGAAAGGCATAATAGGGCTAATTCACTCCATTAACGTAATGAATAAAATCAGTGTCAAATTTAATAAGGTGAAATCGAAAGGAAAATAGAACGAATTATTTTAATTAATATAACGATTAAATTCAGTCTAAGTTTTAATGAAGAGAAATCGAAAGTCAAAATAGCGGAATTCTTTTAATAAATATGAGTAAATTGAGTTTGATATTTAAAGAAGAGCAATAAAACGGCATAATAGAGCGAATTCTTTTAATTAATAGAACGAATAATTCAGTCTTAAATTTAATGAAGAAAAATAAAAAAGAATAAGAGAGCGAATTTTTTTAATTAACATAATGATAAATTCAGTTTCAAATTTTATGAAGAGAAATCGAAAGGCAAAAATAGAAAGATCAGAATGAATTGTGTAGCGGTAAATAAATAATCAAGAAAAAATCTGAGCGAAAAAAATACGATTTTTACGTGTTTTTTATTTTATATTTAATTAAAAATAACAAAACTCTTTGCTATAAATGACTTTTTATATTTACTCGTATTTAAAATTACATTAATTAGTGGCAGTTTAGCTCGTTAAGGTTACTCGATCTCAGCCTAAAGAGGAGAGTCAGGGTTGCCTTTGTGCTTGATACGGTGTGCAGGGGCGCAAGGGGTTATGTATTTTAGCGGTGTGTATGGGCAACAATCTCACCTAGTGTAAAAGCGGTTAAACTTGAAGTTGAGAAAGTACAAAATAAGATACATTTGTCATCAATTAATTCATGTCAGCTTTATGTTGAAATTATGCCTCATATAAATCCAGACTACATCAAAATTACATCCACTAATTTTTAACATACATTTTTAGGCCAAGTTTCGTCCTATTAAATTTCATACTTAAATATAAGTAACAAATGAAAAAGACAGAGAGAAATGAATAATGAGAAAATTATAATGCCTAACGGTTATGCCTAGGTGTTAAGGAGTATCTAGCCTACGTATAGTGTTATATCTTAAATAACTAACTCCAATTTCCGTTGCCATAGAAACCTCATAATTACAAGAATATCTTGTTTATTCACCGGACAAAACTTTGTATCCAATCCAGTATTTTAGTCACCGAAAGATCAAAGAAAACGGGGGCGTTTTTTCGGTTTTAATTCATTGGAAAATAACAACTAATCGGATCAGTTTCATCATTAATTATAATTACATTGCACATTTTGTCTGTCACGTCTATTCTCAGTTGTGAGGGATCGGCGCCTTGCAGAGCACCATTATTATTATTGAAGAAATTGAATATTTGGTTCTTTGAGTTTCTTAGATTTCATCTCCATTTTACGATATAATTACCCAGGGTTGAAATTCAATTTATTCAAATAACCTTTGATAAGATTAATCATCCAGCTTTAATTACACTTTTATTTATTCATACTTAGTCTTTTACACTAAATTTTATTTATTCTGCAAATAACAGCATCACACTTTTAAGTAATGAAACCCTTTAGGGATGTATACGGAATTATTATTTTAACTAACGAATTATATGAAATAGAATCCTTATGCGTATCATTAAAATATATTTAGGATTTGGATTAGGAAGTTTCCTGCACTGTTGTTTATTTTGGCCAACAGAGTGTGGTTGTTAGGCCCTCGCTGCTTTTGCTAGGTCTGAATGTGTCGATGTGCTCTTGTTATCAGTTATTAGTTAAGTGGTGGTAGGTAGAATCGAATTTTAAGGACGCATAATTTTCACCCGAGAAGTTGATTGTCGTTTTGAACTTTTGGTTTTGTAGAAAATTTGGGTGACTTTGGTTCTCTTGGCTCTATTTATGTATTGCTATTTTTGTTAATTCCATGTCTTCATTTATTTTAGCTTTTGGGATCTAATTTATTATCGATAGTAATTTTATTTTTAGGGAAACTTTTTTAGTATTTTTGGAAGTTAAAGCCGTTTATTAGACTTTTTTCTAATTATCCTAATTTATACGCCAGAGAGTCGCCAAAGAGAGCAATTCTTGTAGGCTCCAATGAAAACACACTAATAGGGTTTGAAGACTCTAATCATATCTTGAATTTGTATCAGAGCAACTTACGAACAATCCTTTAATCTTCCTTGATATTAATTAAACTAACACCTGAAACAAAAGGAAAGGTAAACACAGCCATTTACATAAAACTAACGCACAAAGTAGTCTAATTAAGCTATAACTTCTTCTTACGCGACAGGGAAGGAGGGGTATGGAACTAACAGATAGCTCTCAAGCATTCATCTTCCGTATTCCTTAAAATGGTTGCTATAGGATGTGTATTGAACTCCATTCTGAGATCCTATTTTAGATGTAGCGGTGTAGAAAAAGGCCGAAGAAAATTTGAGAAAAACAGTAGCATAGGCGAGTTTTGAACAGCTTCCTGCATCGCTGGGCCACTGTTATTGAGCGGCGAATCCACTGGGTCATCCTGAGTCAAAAAGAATCATTCAAGCGAAGCTTTTGAACTGCTCGCTTTCACTTTTCGCCCCGCTGCACTCAAGTTAACGTAATGAAACTACAAAAGTCAGTTGTAATATTCAGTTTTTAACACTTATACTTTAAATCTGTGAATATTAAGTACAAATAATTTGGGTTATAATATTAGAATAACTTAATGAGAAAAATATGAAAAATCCCCTGTTTAAATTTCTAGTTACCATGGCAACAGTGGACGCCACGACATAGTCGTGAGCGAAGTATTCGATTTGCATGAATTGAATAATATTTTAATTTATCACAAAAAATAACCAGTGGAATTGGATCTACATAGAATAAGTTGCAACCCATCGCTAATTATAATTTAAAAATGAATATGAATTCATTTAGAAGAAAATTTAATGCATTGCATCCAAATTGCCCGAATCTTCTCCTCTCAGCTTTCGATGAAGGAGGGCAGGAGGTAAGTTCGGTTTATTCGTCCATCCGTTGCGATTCCCGGGATGAATTCTTCTTTGTTTTCATAAGTTTAACGCAGGGGCGACGAACTCGGGGTGCAAGCATCTCCAGGTAATCTACCTTGATCGATGGTAATGGATGGTTGCTCAATTTATATTTGTATTTTATACACGAAAATAACAACACACATTTTAGATCATTTTGTTCACCAACTGCATTTTACCGGGTTAAAAATGTTTCTTCCTCTTTAAATGTGATATTGCTTCTGTGGGTAGTTTGGACATTATAAATAATTGTTTTAAGAACTGGGACATAAATTTTGAGACCCCCTCCCCCTTTGTTTAGCCCCTTCATGAAACACTTATTCCGAAAAAAGTGTCATAAAGGATTAGACGTTTCGGTGTTATTTTAGTGTCTGGTCTACAAAGATGGTCACTTTTTTATATGGTCTAGAACAGGATCTTAATTTACTTAACCGAGGTTAAGTTGCGTTTGGTTAGGTAAAGTTATAGTGTGACCATACAGTAAATAAAGAGTGAGTGTTTGTATAACCCAGACGAGCGGCCCACCGGGGGTTTGTTTTTTTAGATCTTTAGGACCATCAAAATGAAAGCGAATCCTGTGTTGCCAGGCGTAAGAAAGTCACGCTAAATCTCAGGTTCGATCTAAAAATAGAAATATTCAAATCTGCGAAATATCTCGTAAAATTTCCATTACTTCTGCAATCTAAAACGAGATATATCGGGATAATCCGTTACGGAGTTAGCAAGGTTGACTATGATTACTGGACAAGTCACCTTTATTATTTCAACATTTAAGAGCGATAGTTCATGACACAATAAGGGCACTTTATTTTAATGAATCAGTGTACGATAAGTAACCCGATTTGTCATCAACATTATAATGCTCTTCGACCACTAGGATGGCCGAGAACACACTATTCGCCTACAATGGCATAGAGCAGGTGAGAAGGTGTTCGCTCTAATAGACGAACAGACTAACAGACCCGCACTCCTCCCCACCCCGATGGGTAAACCCCTCCCTCTTCCGGAAAACATTGGCCCCCACTCTCATCCCGCTCTCCCCACCGCCTGTCCTGTCCCTGCACCTTCCTTAGCCACTGCTCCCGCCTCTCTCCCAACCACCTCTCCTGCCCGCACCCCTTCCACCTCTCTATCAAAACCCCGCCTTCCTTCCACTGCCACCACCCCTCTCCCACCCATCTCCGCCCCCTCTCCCACAGCTCCCACTGTCACCCCAACCCCCACTCTCACTCAGTCCACCACACCCCGTGCCAATCCAAAAAAAAACACCCCAAAGCCCCACCCGCGCACACAGGCACGGGACAAACAAACCTCCCCCTCTCCTGTTGTTTCCACTCCTCCTCCCCACACTCCTCCTCCCCCCCAATCCTCCGCCTCCCACTCCTTCTCACTCCACTCCTCCTCCTTCCACTCCTCCCCCTTCCACTCCTTCTCCTCCAACTCCTTCCCCCTCAACCTCCCCTCCGCCGACCCAACCTCCTCTCTCCCCCAACACCCCTCCTCTCACAATCTGTACCTCTCCAACTATCTCTAGCCCCTCATCTCCCAGCTCTACGCCACCCACCTCCGCCACAAACTACCCCCACCAAGACTCTATCCCCTCCAAAGCCACCACCTCGACGTCTCCGCCGACAGAACACACTCCTCCATCCACTACGGCTCCCCCACCCAACACTGCCGTGACCCACACAAAACAACAGTCTACACGCGTTAAGGTACTCGCTCCTCATGCCTCCTGGGCAATTACCAAGGAGAAGGGGACGGTACGAGGCAAGTCAGCCTCCCGCGCACTCCGCCCACGACAATAGGTCGACTTAGCCTAATACAATTAAACGTACGCAGCTGGCACGGTATTCGCCATACGGTTGCCAACTGGGTGCTCAACACACAAAGACCCGACATAGTACTCCTGAACTCTACCAGCCTACACCCTCCCAACAACAGACTCCGCATTGCAGGCTATCACACGTACATATCTCCACAGGCGCGGCACCTAGGATCTGTGATACTAGTAAAGCGCAACATACACCACTCCCTCATCAACACACATGAAACCTCCTTCCTAGTCTGCAAGTTTGAGACAAGCTCCGGCTCCATAATAGTGGCCACTCACTACAGACCACCACGAATACAGTTAAACTTAGAAGTCCGACTCCGGGCCCTATCAAACTACAATCTGCCTATCTTCTTTGTGGGGGACCTCAACGCTTTCCACCCGACACTCCTTTCCAACAACACAAACTATGCGGGAAGTTACTTGGCCGGTGCCTTGCGGCGCTACCGCTGCGAGCACATCGGCCCTGCCTTCCCCACGTTCTTCGGTCCGCACGGAGGCATCACATCCCCGGATGTGGTCTTCCGCAACGACCATGCCACACGATTCTACACTCACATGTCACCCGGTCCCCACGTACTATCTGACCACATACTGATATGCCTTCTCATTTCCACATCTCCCATACTCATCCCTACATGACCTCTATACGACTACAAGAACACGAACTGGGTAGAATTCAGGAGTCACATATCCACAAATACACCACATAACCTCGACCTGGAGGACACCAATCCAGGACTAATAGACCACCACTGGTGCTCACTTCTGGACACCATCACCACCGCACGAAACCTACACTCACCACAAAAAACTACACCTGCATAAAACACTTCACATTCTCAATACACACACAGAGACTCATCACACAGTACAATAACCACTACACCAGAAGCCCACGACAACACAACATAAATCAACTACGTGCCTGCATCCTTCAGTGCGTGCAGCTAGACAGGAACTGGCAGTGGTGTGAGGTCGTCCGCATTGCGGACGAAACCCGTTGCATGGACCCTTCATTCTTCTAGAGGCACGTAAAAAAGATGCTGAGCACTGAACCATGCAAACCAATCACACTCAAAATAAAAAACCACACACTCACAGACACTAACGACATCCTCGATGCATTCAGGTCCCATTGAGACACAATACACACGCACAACCCACCAAAACCACATGCGCAGGAGCACTTCCAGGAAATCCAGGAGTGGTGTCGGGCTCACGCTCACGAGCTAAGGCCTGCCCCCCTGATACGAATGGAGGTGCTCGATTGCACGTCCACACTAACCACTCCAATCACCGTCGAGGAAACAAAACACTACATAAAAACGACACCAAAACGCGCCCCCGGCCCCTGTGGCCTACCAGCCACACTCATACACAACCTCCCTGCAGACATATACCCCACACTCACACACCTATTCAACGCCTCACTAGCCTCATGCCACTTCCCCAAAATATTCAAAGTCTCTCACAACATACTCCTACATAAACAGCACAAAGACACGAAACACCCAAACAACTACAGGCCTATTGCTCTATTAGAGCACCTAGGCAAAATACTTGAACGTATGGTCAACTGCCGCCTACGGGAGTTCCTGGAAGAGAGGGACTGGTTCTCCCCCCATCAATGCGGGCTCAGAAGAGGCAGGTCCACCCAGGCGGCCGTGACCATCGTTCACGACAGAATACAGAAGAAACGACAGATACACCAAAAGACTCTCTCCGTCAGTAAGGACGTGGAGAAGGCCTTCGACAAGGTGTAGCACGAGGGACTCCGTTAGGAACTCGCCAACAACACGGAGTTACCTCTCTGCACTAGAAGGCTCCTCTCGCACTACCTCACTGAACGGTGCTGCCACATTAGATACAACAACACCCTATCAAGACCTTTCACACCACGCTCAGGCGTTCCCCAAGGAAGAGTACTGCCACCCACACTCTACATCATGTTCACAAACGACACCCCACACCCACCAGTAAACTGCGTTCACACCTACATAGTGGCCTACGCCGACGACGAGACCATTCTCGTCAGCGGTCGGGCCCCAGAAGAAATCGCGTTCCACGCACAAAGAATACTAGACGAGAAGACAAATTACGAGGATAAATGGCTGATTGCCACGAATCCTCAGAAGACACAGATGACACTCTACGGCGCTAGAGACCACTTCATGCACAACCTACAAATCTACTCACACACACCAGACATGTCCACCAAAACCCAACAAGGCTGGCATACACTCAACGCACCCAAATCCTGGGGGTAACTTTCGACAAGTCCCTCAGGTTCAACTTACACCAGAACATAATACAAGCAAGAGCCTCACATATAAACACATCGTGGGTAGGTTCTGCCCTGTGAGCAAAAAACTAAAACTACACCTATATAAAGCACTCGTGCGTCCAATTCTCACGTACGCCCAGCTGTCGCTCGTAGCTGCGAGCGACACGTGAAAGCAAAAGGCTCAGCGCATTCAGAACTCTGCTCTGAAGCGCACTTGGCGTTCGCCGCGGTACTCGAGAATGGACGCACTACATAACAACAATAAACTAGCTCCTCTCAACACTTACGCTCACACCAGACTCACTAAACAACTCTACAAACTCACCACAGACCCACTATACACCTCGTTACACGTGAGAAGGTACGCGATGGCGCCGCGATATCCCGCGGCCCATGAACACCCGCCGCCCGTACCGTTCTTCGCATAAACCAGTAGGCATCATGAATAGCGCGTTTCCGGATGAGCAGTCAGCCTCCCCCTCCTGACCTACCCCCAACCCTCGCCCAGTCAATACCACATAACCTACGCCCCCACAACAACACAACGCATCGGTGTATAGTCACTGAACTATCAACTCTCACTGTCCTTTTCGTAAATGTTTTCCGCAACGCGCCTCTCTGACTACCAGACTGCCGTATCACATACAGCAGTCCCTCTCTGTTCTTTCTATACACAACAAGCAAGCAAGCAAGGATGGCCGAGGCAGGGCCTACAGTTTGAAGATCCGAGCCGAGGGTTGGTACAGCCAGGTGTAGCAAACTCAACCTGAATCGGAACTCCATTCGGCGATTAACCATATCCATTCAGCCCTTTAACCTTTCACATAGTTGGGATGAGGACAATCGGTGTTCCTCCTCGACCAGATCAGGGTAAAGGGCAGATGAATGTTCGCAATGATTCAAGTTTATCTCGTGCGTTGACCAGAAGGAAGAACTCTGGCTTTATACAGAGGCGAATTACCCTCATTGTTCTCTTACTCTTAGTTCCCCTCATTATCTAAGATTAGATTTATAATTAAGTCTGCTGAAATCATATAGTTTCTATGGCAACGAAAGGTGGTGGTTTTATTTAATATACAACCTAAAGTGGGCCCTGGTCAACTAACAGCTCGAATTTTCTCTCCAAATAAATGATGAGTTCGGGGTAAGAAGTCACCGTCTGCAGAGGTAGCTCATTCCATTCTCGATGGTTGGATTGACAATAAGCCAAGGAACTGTGCAGATGCCATGAGGAAGATGGCAAAAATGTATTGCAAATATAGGCGATGATTATGATCATCTTTCTACCACTCAAAATTAATTGCTTGTTTTTCTCGATTGACTTTTATTAATGGGATTTACATACCATCTTGTGTATATTAAAATGGCTCATTTGATAAAAAATCAAAGGAGAAAACGCCATCCATTGAAACAGTAGTCGGAAACGTCATTTAATTCTCCCAAGTCATTCTAAGCTTGAATTAGAGAACATAACTAGACGAAATGCAAGTATCTGAGTATAATCGGCAGGTAATTAAAAGCCCTTCCACTCCCTCAGTCAGCTGTAGCATAGTCATCCATTGTTCAGTCGACAGAGTGCCTAGTGCTCCCTCGGCCGCATCACTTGTAATGAAGGCGAAAATAGTGGTGGTAACTTTCACCATTACAGTCACTTGTGCTGTCTGCACTACCCTAAAATGTACAGCCTTTTATTCATTCTTTTCATTATTTTCTTACCTAATATTAAGGACGTATCTTTTCCCTTGTCCCGTGTCAGAGAAGAGGCTCTAGAACCCTGATAAACAAGGCACTTTAGCACTATGAGGTCACAAGAAACCAGGCCTAATGGGCCTTGGTCATAGGGGCGTAATTAATCGGATGAGAGGCTTACGCTTCAATAACTCCAGTCCAGCGTGTAATTGACTGACCCCCTCCCTGAGATGCCTTATTGATACATGAGGCCGTACTCCCCAAAGGGAAAGGACTTTTCTGCCTTGTTGGTTTTCAAACCAACTAAAAGTCTCGAACCCCGCGACTGGGCCTGTCAAATAAGAAATTTTAAGATCCTAATCGTCCGGTCTATTACTAGTAAGACTTATTAAGGGGTTCCGCATTGATCGGTGTGACCTCTTTTGCCGCTTATTTGAGACCAGCGAGCTTTGGGGAACTTGACCGACCGCTGGGCAACTAACACTCGTGGTTGTTGTGAGACTGGTGCAAACATCATCGTTAACACAGCTACGAAGGTAACCCTTGAATGGTACCCAAATCTTAAATAAGTTAAGCTGGAGAGGCTAGATGCGATATAGAGCTAGACACCCTTTACCATTAGTCTCTAGAGAGTCGTTCTCAAGAGGTACACTTTCTGGGGGTAAAATGGAACCCCACTCTACATAATTTGGTGACCCATTCAAATTATATGAGCGGCGAGGGAGTTTCCCCTTACCGACAAAGGGTATTTCCTATTAGATTCTAGTTGGGAGCTAAGAGCAAGCGGTTCCTTCTCTGCGTCGGAAACGCCCTTCTCAGAGGCAGTTCTATAACAGGAGCTCGTGCTAGAAGGAAGGTCCCACAGGGCTCCTGACGCGTTAAGTAATACCCAAATCCGCACAGTTAATAGCAGACCCTTTTGGATCTTGCTATTTTTTTACCCCAGATTTATGAATATAATGTGGTCCGGCTCTCCGCTCTCTTTGGAATTGACATCTGGTGTGAGTGCAAAGGCTCTTAAAATAGTCGAATCTGGCAGGAGGTACTGATCCTCGGTGCGCTCCAGGACGACCCCAATTCCCGCATTTTCAGGATGAGAGGCCCGCTGCCTCTGGTGTGAGATCACTATAGAGGCTTTCCCCGAGGTGACAGGTGGGCCAGGCAATGAGAATAAGGCTGCACTTCACAGAGAGCAGAGTCCTGCTCAGAGTGAAACAGTGTCTGAAGGGAGCCGCTATGAAGCCCGATAGCGACCCTGGGCGTAGTGGTGCAGAGTGCAGTGGGTCGCCTCTCAAAAACGAGAATGATGGCTATTCATAACCCAATGGGGCTCTTAGTACAGTCGGTTTCTTTTTCATTCGGCGAGGAGGCTTCAGTTACTTATGGCCTACTTTTGATGAGCGAGATGCTTTCTGATCTCGGTTCTTACGGTGAATACCGCCCCACGCCCAGACGATATTCCATACGCCATGCGTCATGTTTGACACTTAGACTCAAGTCCAAAAATATAGATCGGAGTATTTTACCTCGTTTTGAGCAAAATATTGAACAAATTTGAAGAAAGTTTTCTCTAAGAAAAAGGCCCTGCAATATTCAGATATATTGAAAACCCTCAAATTTGTTGCTAACGTGACGAAAAGTAATTAAAGTAAAAATATCACTATTTGAAAACTATGATGGCATCATTAGAAAACTGGAAAAAAATGATAAATTGATATAATATTCTAATGATATGTTTTCCACAATAATGTGTTTGGTTTCCCCTTTAGTGAATACCAGAAGAACGTGACTTCATGCTCATAATCAACCTCTTCAGCAATTCAATTCAAAGCTCCTCTTATGCGTTCCAAATTTTCCTTTTTATATCATCACCAACTCAATATGGTTTCCCTTTTTGTGTACAACATTTTTGAGTCATTCTCAAGCATTTTCTATGTGATTCTTAGCAGGGCCTTGATGCTTATTGTAAAATATCAACTCTAATCGAAGGGAGGAATTAGGATGTGGCATTTGTCGTATGGATTGAGTCGTTGGCTTACTTAAAATTAACTTTTCCTATAGATATTTCTTCCTTCTTCTTCAATAAAGGATCCATCTAATAAATCGATGTATCGTGCATCATATAAACGTCCACCCATGAAATCAATTAGTAACTTCCCATTTACTGAGATTGCGCTTCACACCATTTCGCCTCCTCTAGTGTTCTGATGATTGGAATAAATCAGATTTTGCACAGTTTCGTCTGTCTAGTTCAACCATTAGGACAATCCAAGTTTCATTTTGTTCTCTTCAGATAAAAAACATCGAACCATTTATCATCCCCCGTTTGATGAAGGTAGGCAAACTCTAATCTAGCGGCTTTGTGGGAAAAGGACAAGAGTGGGCGGCCCAGTCACATTTTTATATGCAATTTGTGCTATGAGATCACTCGTCGCACAATCGAGACAAAATCTTTCATCCCTGATGAATCATTGATTTTTGGAACTCAATAACAATGTGACATTTTAACATTGTCTGACAATTGATCCTTCATCTCTTCTGTAGTGGCCTTTGGAAGTCAACCAGCATGAACCTTATTGTAAATATATGGTTCCTTCAAAAAATTGTCTACTGGAACTCTGCTCCGCCCACCTTTTTTGGCATTCTCATTTACTCAATCTTTCTCATCTTTCAGTGCAATAATAACCTTCCGCCTCTCAACGTTATAGAGTTTTATTGTTTTAAGAATATCAGAAAAGTTATCAAAATCTCTATGTATCGATCTTGCATCAAAGAAAATTTAATAAACCAGGAAAAAAACAAAAACTTAATGACTTTCTAGTTTTTTTAAGTGATAATATCCCAGAAAAGATTTAAAATATTTTAATATTTCATAAATTATTGAAAAGAGCATTTTTATTTTAGAGCATTAATCAAAATATACTTAGTATTTAGTAGGATTCAATCTTTAACTAACTTGTGGCTTTATAGTTTTGGACTTGAGTTTAAGTAAGCCATGCTTTGTTTTCCTGTTCGCTCAGATGAACAGGATCTGGTCGGAAGGTATTTTCTTTGATTCCTAGTAAATGGCTACCATCCTTAATTTTCACAAGCCGAAGAGAGGATTTCTCGAGCTCAAGTGGTTTTCGACTTCTTTCTCTAGCCTCTTATTAGAGCAAGCATCTTGTCACACCGGATCCGTGCCACTGTACTTTGGGCAAAAGGGTCCTTCTGGGCTCTGCGTGTCTTCACGGCCGAGTAAGTTGCAATATACTGCTCAGTACTGTATAATAATTTAAAATTGCATTCAATTCCATCCCAAATTTCCCCTCAGCCTATGACTCAATAGGATCAAGTCCTTGCGGGATGGAGGGGTATTTGAAGGACCGCTCCCCTAAACATTTCTGCAAAGACTACTTGCTCTCCCAGACTGTTTGTCACATTTTGGTTGAATTTTTTAGAATTTGAAAGTTTATGTGCGTGTCTGTTCCGCTACCTTGACAAGCTGGATTGTTACTACGTATCCTTATTGCTAGGAGCTGGCTCCTGCATACCAGAATATGGAATTATGGAGTTTAGGAAAAAGACAAGCTACCTCTATACTATTTTATAAATTGATGTTGGTTGCAGACTTGAGTCCCTTAGAGCGAAAGGCCGGCATATTTATTGCTATTACTTTTTGTTGTTTTTAGTTTTTTGTTATTCTTTTGTTCGAATTTATTGTAATCAGTAGAAAAGCTGTTTTGTAACTTCTGTGTCCTCTCTGTTCGCCGTCCGGGGAGAAAGATTTTAAAACATCCTTTGGTAATTTTTTAAGGGATTAAATTTTAATTCGTTTAGTTTCTTTACATGGGATCAGAGAAGTAGTGCTAATATTTTTTTATTTCGTTGCTCTGGCGTAAAAACTGAGACATGCAATCGGGGGTTTTAGCCAGGGGTGGGCACAGTTAATCCTTAATTCGTTAAAAATGTAACAGAAGTTAACGCTAAAGTCTTAACGTTATTTATATTAGAAAACAATACAGAAAAAAGTTTTTGCTCTAAAACCATACAAATTTTTATTAATTTAATTACCATATTAGGTTTGTTTAAGGTTTTCAATTTTTTCTCCTTTTTTTACCTTTAGAATTTTGCCAAAATAAATATTTTATAGTTTTTGCAATTTTGAGGGAATTTCAGAGCAAATAAAACATTTTCTTTATTGTTTTATGATCCTAAAATAATAATTAACTTTAATACTTTAGCGTTATTTTCCGTTACATTTTTAAAGATTTAACGACTAACTGTTCAATTCTAGTTTTAGCCCTATTAGAAAGAATTCTAGTGCGCCCCCCATCTATTTCCTATTCTAGGATGAATAAATTTAATTGAATTGATATAAGTGCTCTTCTACCTAGCAAATTTTATTGTGAAAATCAACCTTGGTCATGGATCTGCCATTTTAAGCCCTAGAAGTTGATGGCGAGCTCGTCCTCGCTGATTTGGCCATTGCCTCTGACCTTCTCAATTAATTCCTTTTGTGCTTTTTAGCCATTGCCCATTTTAAGCGGTTCTTGGTGATTTATTTGTGGATTATTCTAAGAGTGTATAGATCCAAGGGACACAACTTATGCTTTCAAAGGTGTAACCTTTAATTGAAAATGTTTACATGTATATTGATGTCGGTGGAGGTTAAGTACATATATTCATCTGGAATAATTAAGGGTAGTAAGTCATGTAATTTAGGGCCTATACAGAGTCCATAAATAACATCGGAAAGGGAGAGTTGTCAGATATCGATGAAGTCATCCGAGACTCCGTCCAGTCTTCGCCCAAGCGGGTGTATTCCTGTTGTTAGCTTTGTTTTTCTCTGACATAAATTCAATTAAGTCAACTGCTTGAAGACAATAAATTGAAAGGGAGGAGGAGCAATCTTTTGCGCCCTTTATTTATCCGCACATACCCATAGTGGTCAGGGTCACCGTGTGGAAACCATGCTGTTCTCTAGTGATTGCCTACTGAAACCCTACGTCCACAGGAGATCTGCGGCTATCTTCTACACATTTTTCACTTCCTCCATCTTTGCCACTTTCTGCACAGATCTCTCTTTATAAACGTCCTAAAGGGAATTTTGTGAGTGGAATTCGCTTCTTAGTGAAAATGTCTAGCAAAAAAACCCCCTTGTGATCCACTTAAACTCACCGCTTAGGATTGTTCATTCACAACGTGTTCATAACACTTCAAGGCAGTAAGTGAAGAAGCAAATGATACTTGTTAAAAATAATAGATTAACTTTGGGATTCATATTCTTTCGTAGATAAAAGAGCGGAAACTGTTTGGGGGAGGGGGGCAACTTCAAAGGCCCCAAAGGGGACCTGACGGTTAATGAAAGGATTAATATTGTTGTTTATTCAAAACGAAGAAACGAAACCCAACATCTTCAGGAGAAAGGTTGTGAAGAGTGGTTCAAAAATAAAGAGCTGAAGATCGAGGTAGTGAAAATGCGTGGGAAGTAGAGAGACCGAAGTGTCTAAGGACACTATTCGGTAGGGTCTGGATCAGAAAGGTGTAGGAAAATGAAAGGAAAGGAAGAAGGGAAGGTAGAAGAGAGAGAGATTATCAGTTAAAATAAAAGATTTTTTCCTTTACTTGATGTTGGGGTGGGGTTAGAAGTTTTAACAACCTTTTTTACCCTTGGTTGGGTCTAAACAAGCGTGAAAAAGTTGGAGATTTAATAAAATGGAAAAATACTTTACCCGAGAAAGAGCAACAATATCTTCAGGCATCGGGGTCATGTGGTGTGGTACTTCTCCGGGCTTCAGTTGTAGGGGGGTTATTGCCCCTACCACAACATCCACTCCTTGCGAGGCCATATTAAGCTTCGTTGGGTCTCCCTAAAATCAAATCAGCCTCATCAATATTGAAGTAAACTTAATGAAGTTTTTCCTTGAAGGCGACGATAAACTTAAAAAATCTCCGTCCCTTCATCCTGCATTGGGAACGCGATGTGGGTGAAGAGCGTCCCCCAGCGCCCCCGATGCAAAATGAATGGGGTGAGAATTTTCTGTCATAGCCGCATTTCTTAACTGTGTTGGTGCAGATAATTTAAAAAATATCTTAGTTGATTTCGGCCGTCTGTTAAAACCTGTTTGCTTGCACCTCCGCTCTCGCTTTAACATGCTCGCGAAAGAGGTTTGTTGGGAAATGATTAGTGTGTGTGAATAAAAGGCACTTTCATATTTAATAGAACATGATTTGATCAAGTCACTCAAAAATGTGGATCCGTGCCGCAATTCGAAGCATTCAACAAAAGCGGAGGAGGGGATGAGGTCGAGAATTCAGACCCGTTTTAAGATGCCCTCGGAACGATATCAAATCGCTCGTTCCGTCAAAGTAGGGACGGAAATTTTTCCTCACACAAATATTAATCATCCTGTGAATTTTAATCTAAAGTGCCTTTTATTCACACACACTAATCATTTCCCAACATACCTCTTTGCCGATTAATATGATAATCCATGCAAACAGGATCTGATAATGATATGATAATAGCAGAAACATGTAACTATATCGCGGAGGAAAGAAGTCTGATAAAGAAGCTCAAGAGGAGGGTCCGAGCTGTCAACAACTCACCAACTCACTCCTTGTTGCCTAATCTTTGAAAAGGTTCTAAGGAAAGTGGGAACATACACAACAGACTTCGTTCTGGATGACCCAGGATCAGTAGGCAACATGACGACATGTCTATGCGTCGCATGAGTCTCGGGATCGTAATAAAACTGTAGTTCAGCTGCATGAATGGGCCGAGGGCGGCCTGTTTAATGCATCCGTCATAACATGAAAAGCTCACCAGAAGCCGCTGGTCATCTTTCAGCAGAAGCGACGTTGACTGACTTGGACAATGTGTCATTGAAGGATGTGTCTTATGGTCCGACGAGTCCACATTCCCGTTGTTCTCGACCCCAGGCAGCTTAGAGTCCGCAGGAGGCCACGAGAGCAGTATAATCAAGAGTGCCTAGTGCCAACAGTAAAGCATTTTGGCCTCAATGAAATGGTATCGGGCTGCATGTCAAGTTCATGGTTAGCTCGTCTCACCATTTGTGATGGCACCATTAATTCAGAAATGTACCTAGCTGCCTTGAGAAAATACATACTGCACTCAGCACGAAACCTCGCTAAAAATACCCTAAATGTGATTCTCTAGCAGGACAACGAACCATGACCCAAGTCTGCGTCTACGATGCAGTGATTTCAGGAAAAATATCAAGGTGATGGACTGGCTACCTCAGTCCCCGGATTTAAATCCACTAGAAAACCGTTATTAGAACCTGAAAGACGCCGTAAGACGTCGTCAATCAGATTCCAATGAGCAACTGAAGTTAGTCATCACCAAGGAGTGTGCCCGTATCACACCCTTACGGTCTCGCTTCTTTGTGGAGAGCATTCCTTAAAGAATAAATGCTGCCATCACTACTAAGGAACTCTCGAACGCTACTGAGCTCCCTGTGTCAGTTTAATTTTGGTGTAATTTTCACAGAACTCCACTTGCTTATCTGTTCAGGCTGTTGGTGTTACATTTTTGGTAAATTGTCCTATTTTGTTAATTATTGTTGATTGTTTGGAGCATATATAACTTGAAGACGCCTTATTGGTATTCATTTTTCAAATTTCCGAAAATTTTAGAAAACCTTTGGCTGAGGCTATAAGTGGAATCATATTTTTGACTAGGGAGCAAATAGATGGCACAGCTGAAAAAAAAAGAGATCAACGAAGCAAGATTTTCAGGCAGAGGAAAATAGAATCTAGGAAGGCCATTGACAGGCGATTGTGCCCTTCATCCGGAGAGAACGAAACTCACATTGTAAATAACGTAAATTACGAAGCACGGAACACGAATCGATGGTGCTTGGGTTTTCAGATTTTCGGCCTAAAAATGGATTAGATTGAAGATACTTCTACACCACCGAGCAAAATAAGAGAACGATTTTCCTTGAAAAAATTCATACCTAAAGATATGAATTTTAAGTTTTAGAGACTCAAAGGAGGTGTTATCATTTTACCCCTTTTATCGAATTGCAAAACTTGAGGGACTATGAGTCACTTCTTCTAGGAAATAGACCAGAGTGCAGGGAAATGCATTTTTTCTTATTAATTTTAAAATGCTAACTTTTTAATAAACTTGCAATAATTCAAATATTAGAATAACTATTCTTATACCCAAATTTTACAAACGAATGGAAAAATAGAAAAATATATCAGGTTCAAATCTTTGTGTCATGACTCTATACTTGGATGTGTGCACGGTATATCTCTGATAATTTAAGCACATTGCTCGTTTAATTAATTCATCTGGTATTTCTGTTCTCTCATTGAGGTACGTTTGGAACCCATCCATGCTATTAAAATCAGTTTTTATTTTGCGATTTTTCCATATAACCAGCGAAAAATGGTAACAATATCATATTAACAAGCTATAAATGCAAAAAGTAATGAGTAAATTGTAATAATGAATGCTATAGCAACAGAGAAAATCTCTACCCTTGGCATACAAAGTAGAACTTCCAATACACCTCTTTCCTCCTTGTAGATTTTTTTATACTAATCTTTGTTTTATGTTATCATTCTTATCCCTCAAACTCATGTAGAAACAAATTCATGTCAATGTAAACTAAATAACAAACACTTTCTTTTCAAGAAACCAGTCATGTATTTTGTGGTCCCTTCATTCGTACCTCATCTACCTTTTATGGAATTGGAGTCGGCGGTGTCGACGCTGCGAGAACTTCTGGACATCAAGCAAAATTTGAGAACTTCTTTGGTAAGAATTCTTTCCCAGAACTCCTGGATTCTTCGAGCATTCCAAGCTCGTGGCAGATCAAAGATCTATTTTGGTGCGGGATTTAGCTAAATAGTTTTCCTGATCTGGTTTCATACAATGACTCAGTTTTGCTCAGTGAAAATGATGGCGGAAACTAAAGACTAAAACGACATTGGGATGGCTTGAGTACGAGTACAATACACTTAAAGGACGAGTACGTCCCTATGAGGAATATTATTTTTCTATTATTATACATGACTTAAATCTAGTAGTTTTCTTTCTTTCATATTTTGAAAGTAAGACCTCAATGTATAACATAAGGATGGTTTATTGATGTTTACTTGCAAAAGATTTTGAGTTTAAATTTTTACGATCGACATTTAAAGAGGAGTAAAAGCTTTAGATTTGTTTTCATCTAAGTTAATTATCATGAGTATAATTTCCTAGTTCGACATCTAGTATTTGACTCTCCATTCCACCTGTTATCATTTTGACGACAACTTTAATTTTCTTCAGCCCCGACGAATTAGATCACCATGGCAAACCATGGCAACGCAGACGGCTTCCGCTATTGAAACTGCCACGCTGATGGTCTCGATTCTCTCCGGCAGTGGCTACAGGGCTTTCGTTGTCCAGGGAAATGCGCTTCACAGCCGAGTGATGAAAGCCTCCACCAATCTCCAGTGCCCTTACAAACCTCTCTTTGAACAGGTGAACAGTAGGGAATTTAGCACCGCTATGAACTTGTGCGAACAAATGCCACAAATAAACAACTATATAAAGGAAGCTTGGATAAAAGTTATTAATTGCAATTGAGCGTAGAGGAAGAAGACCAATTATCCTTCAACTGTGGAGTTATCCACTTGGCGTAGGTTGAAACATCCATCTCGTATAAGAACAAGATCTATTTAGCTTGATGTAGATCCCTTTTAGACGCGCGGAATCTTGGCTCACTGGTAACATAGACCATGTAAAAGGTAAGGAATGAAGAGTGGAAAATAAAGATAAGCAAGTGAAAGCGTCAATACCTTCGACGCGAGCCTTGAGGGGAATAGTTTGGTACCAATGAGCAAGCTTAGTATGAAAAGGAAAAGGAAAGATAGGAGGAAATAAAGCATACAAACAAAAATGGCTGAAGGATAATAAAGGCTACTACAGTGATGAGAACCCCTAATTTCTGAGAATGATATGGTACATTTTAAGCCCATGAATCATAGAAATTAAGCAATTAGACTTAAAATCCTTGTATATTTTATTATTAATTCTCCTAATGAAAAGCCAGGTTTCAAGTTTTCCTTGTGTACTCACATATGCGGGACACACAACCCTTTAAGACCAAGAGAAGATGATAGCATAATTATCCCACTAAGTTCTGCTAAAATATCCACCTAAGTTTTAGAGATATGCAGCCATTAATTCTATCGAATCATCCTTTCTTCTTTCTTGGAAAATTAGAAATAAGTTCAAAAGTTATAACATTTATACCAGGAATTCTTAACCTGATGTACCCGCACCTCCGGGTTGTGCAAGATGGAATATCTGGTTGGAGTCGCGACAAAGTGTAGTTTATGTCCGTGTGTTATGCGTTGTGATTGCCTAGTAATCCTTCAGTGCGCCCCTAGCATTGGTGGTGGATGGTTGCGCAATTTATGTTTGCTTAGTCTGCGCTCAATTTGTCCACCAACATTATTGTAATTAGTTCAATTTGTGTTACAAAATTTTGAAGTCTTCATCTTCACTTTCGTTGGTGGCATAAACATTTCTTAGGGGGCCTGAAAAAAAAAGGTTGGGAGCTCCTGATTTATAGTATATCTTCCAATAGCTATGCCTAGTTCGAATTATCTTGACTTACTTGGACCTATCGTAGGATAGTCCACGCTCATCCGAGTTGCAGAAATATTAAGATTTTCTCTGGATGTATATGGCATCTTTGGACCTTGGCAAATTTTGATGTCCTTTATATTTATTTTCCTTTTAGTCCTGGGTTTCAATTCAGTATTAAGATCGTTTGCCCGTCAATATTGTGTAGGTGGGTTTATAGGTAGTGACCAGTTTTGGGGTGACGATAGGTTACCAGTGTATGGGTGTTGGGCTAAGGCGGTTAAGGCAGCTTTACAATCGAGTTTAGTCTGACTGCACAGGGTTCTTTCGGGTAATCCGCTTGTAGGCTGGGTTAGAATGGTAACCTGGTTATTGTTCGGTAGAAAGTAGCACTCGTTAATAAATGGTGGTTTTGTAGACTTTAATATCGGCCTAGGGATACCTTAGTTCGGGCAAGCAATGTAGTTGAATTGTCAGTGGTTCATTTGTGCGTTTACGTCTATGGTCTAACTATCAGTGTTAATATTCAGTGTTTCTTGTAAGTCTCCTTCTGTGTCAGATTGTTGGTACTATGGACGGATGGATTGAGGACAAGGAATGGACCTGTGATGCTCATTATAAACAAATCAGAATGAGAATAAAGAGGAATTAATAATAATAATGAGAATGTTTCACCCCGTCTATTTATACCAAGTCCAATTAATGTGCGTTACTTCTCTTAATCTGGATACAGGGCGGAACTTATAGGGTCAGAAGTATGTGTGTGTGTTCTCTACTCATACTGCTAGCGGAGTCAGTGTAGCGCGTGTGCACCAAAAGATTATTTCCATTTTTCCCACCTGACTGTGCTTATCAAGCTGACATCCATAGCAAGATTGATTTCGTCGTTTCACAGATTCATGGAAACTTTGGCTGGTCAGATCAGACTCCGTTCGATGTGTATCCAGCTCTTTTCAACTGGCTCCGTTATCTGTGTCAAAACCTTTGGATCACATCTGTTTCCTGATGGGTGTATGTTCGTACATTTGTTTGGGAACCCAAACGATTTCGCTTGCCTCATTACAACATATTCTATTTTGCATTGATACATATTATTGCGATTTAACATTATTTACAAGTATTTGCTTTGTTATACATTAGTTTATTGTCACAACAGGGCATATTATTTCAGTGTTCGATTTGTGTGCCCAATTTCAAGATTTCAAAAGGGTTAACATGGTGCTCATTTGTGAGGTTCTTTGTTGCAATTGGGCAGTACAGGTTCACATTCGGGTCAATTTCAGCTTCCTATCAATATTTTACGTCTGGTTTCCAATTCATGGTTGAGTTATTTCCATCCTCAACACTATTGTAAAGGTGGGATTCATTTCGGCCTTGTGCTCTCTTTCACATCATTATTTTGAATGTGAGTTTCGATTTGGAATGGAACTAATTTTCACCCTAACATTCTGAAGGTGGGTTGCAAATCAGGGTTGAGCCCTTTTTTCTCACAAAATTCAGAATAGAGATACAAATTCGGAGTGCGCTACATTTTATTAGCAATATTCTGGTAGTGGGTTCGAATTAGAACCCATTATCAGAATTTTACAAAGGAAAAGGAACTCGCTCTGAATTAGATCTTACATGTAACATATTTACAGAGGGAGAAATCATACTGAATTAATACCCACAGTGCAAATATTGACGGAAAAATTATCTCACCGAAAGTTAGAACCCAAGCCAGATTTTAGGGAAAAGGAATTCACCCTGAATTAGAACCCACGATCAGCATAATGCCCGTATATGGAATCATCCGCCGGGAATTCCATTTAAGGTCAATATTCTGAGTGAAGTTTCTAATTCTGGGTGAGTTTCCTTTTTCGTAAATAATTTGATTGTGGGTTTTAATTTGGAATGAGTTTTTCCTCCCTTCAATATTTGACTGTTGGTTTTAATTCTGGGAAAATGCTTTTTCCAATTAATATTCAGCCAGGGTATTCTTATTTGAGCTGAGTTCTTTTTCGCTTCAATATTCCGGTGGAGGTTTTATAATAGTGAGTGAGTTTCTTTTCCCGCCATTATTCTGACTCCGAGGTTCAATTTCTGGTGACCTCTTTGGCCCGGAAATATTCTGAACGTGCATTCCAAGTCTTTATAAGTTCCTTTTCCTGTGGAATCCCCCCCTTCCCCCATGAATAATATGCCTCTGGAATTTAAATATGGATGAATTTCTTTTCCTGTCCATATTCTGGCTATGTGCCTTACTTATAGGGGACTCCTTTTCATTTTGATTGTCTGACTGCGAGTTTTTATCTTAGGAAAATTCCTTTCCCCCTAAAATATTACAGGTGTGCGTTCTAACTTTTGGTGAATCCATTTTGTCCGGAAAATTCCGACCGTGGGTTTTAATTCTCGCTTAGTTTCTTTTCCCCTAAATATTCTGGCTGTAGGTTTAAATGCTGAATGAATTTCTATTCCCGCGAATATACTGAATATGGGATTTAACTCTGGGCTCCATCCTTTTCACTACAATATTCGGAATCTGTATTTAATTTTGCGTGAGTTCCTTTACCCATTAAATTGTGCTGTTGGTTTTATTTCTGAGTTCATTTTACCTTCAATATTCTGACTATGATTCTTAATTCTGGGTGATATGTTCGTCCCGGAAATATTCTGACAGGTTTTTAAATTCTGAATCTCATACTTTTCCTGTCAATATTCTGAGTGTGGGTTCTAATTCACGGTGAGTTACTTTTCGCTTCAATATTCTTAGTGTGGGATTTAACTCTGCATAAGCTCATTTCCCCGTCATTATTGAGAATGAAGGTTTTAATTCTGAGTGACTTACTTTTCAAGGTAATAATCTGATATTGGGTTCTAATTCTGAGGGAGCTCAGTTTCCTTTCAATATATAAACTGTAGGTTTTAATTCTGGGTAAGTTCATATTCCCGTCAATATTCTAAATGTCGGTTTTAATTTTTTGCGAGGTCCTTGTCCCGTAAAGAGTCTGACACTAGGTTTTACTTTATTGCGAGTTAACTTTCCGGTCAACATTCTAAATGAGGGTTCGAAATTGTGGTGAGTTGTTTTTCCCTTTCAATATTGTAAATTTGGATGCTAATTTATGGGGACTGACTGCTGGATTCTATTCGTAATGAGTTCCTTTTCTAAACAATATTCTGATCATGGGTTTTAATTCTTGGTGAATTGCTTTTCCTATCAATATTCCTCTGAGAGGTTTAATAATATTGAGTTCTGTCTCCAGTTAATATTCTGAATGTGGATTCTAATTCCAGTCAATATCCTTCTCCCGTTAATATTCTGAGTGTGTGTTCTAATTCAGAGTTCATCGGAAGAGAGGAAGACGATTCCGAATAAGTACAGCGTGTGTATTCCCGCCAGACTCGAGAGTAGGCATGAGAGAGAGATGGTGATGACGAAGGAAGATGGAGAAGTAATGGAGTCTGAGAAGAAGATGGAGGCACCGGGACAAGAGTGCCAGGTAGGTCTTCAGCTAGTGTGTCCCCACTTGGCACTGGCTATTTTCATTTCATTCATATGGGGATATATGAGTGACGTTTATGGTATGACTCAAAATTGACTATGTACTCTTGGTACTTATGAATACATGTGTTCTTATGTAAGAATTTGTTTGGAGCAATTTTGTACCCTGTTGGCCCTAACATATAAGCTTCGTGAGGTTTGATATCATAGTGGCTATAATTTTACATTTTTTGATGATTATTCATAACTTCTCCTTCTATATGACCTCACTCTGAAGCTATAGCAGAATCAAGACAAAATTTCTCACTTCATAAGGTAACTTTTGTAATCCAATAAAGTAATCTCAAGATCGTATATATAAGAAACTGCGTGGCAGCGAGTAAGCATAGGGAAGTAAATAACTTAATAAATGCTTCACAGCTCCGCTTTCTACGAGAACGCTCCTGCTTATATATTTGTACGATTTTTTTCACAAAATCATTTCAAAGTTGGAGCAAAATAAAACCGTAGAGGAAGTTTATCTCGATTTCAAAAATGCTTTTGCCACCGTTCCACCTAAAAGAATCTTGGTAAGGCTAAAAGCGCACAGAATGTGAGGTATCCTACTAAAGTGGGTTGAACACTGGCGGAAAAATTCAAGGCAGAATGTTGTCAATAGAAATAGTTCATCATGGGTATCGGTTATAGCGGCGTTCTTCACTGATCGATGTTTTAATGAACTTTGATCTACCCTATTAAAATAGACTTAGAGTCATAAAAACATGCCATTTTCGAACTCTGATAATTCATGATTTCTTTTTGTGAACATCCTAGCAATGTTCATACTAGTCAAAGAAATATCAGATAATGGTCTTTTGCAGTCTCTTTCTTTTCTTATGTTCTTATGTTCTTATAACAACCAATACATGTCTAGGAATTTCTATGACATCAGAATACGGTGGTGAAGCGTACTGTGATAATCTACTTTATTTTTTTAAAGAATTTGCAGTGCTCCAGTTAGTTGTCCTACGGTCAATATATTGGGTATCTATTCTCATGCACGTAGCTGAGATTACATTAGATTACTGGGTAAATCTCGAGAAATTTTACAATATGTAACCAAACATCTGGAATGTCTCATCAAAATAATTCTGTCACTGATATTTAGAAAACATCAAAAGATTTTACCAATATAGAGACATATCCTTTATCGTCGAATTACATGGCATTTATCTTTACTGGGTTTAATAAAATTCATAATACATTACTCTAGAGGGGAAATAGCTATACATTGCTCATAATCCTTTCAACCTAAAGATAAACCATAGGGTGAAAGACCAAGAGAAAACTGATGTATCCAATTGTTTATTAAATCCGAAGGCGGCCAAAAAAGTATTGAACTGGTTTAAGATTTGTGTATAAAATGTGTCTAGAGATAATATGGAATCCTTCTTTAGCGTTTCATCATTTTAGAGAAAAAAACTATTAAATTTTTGTTTCAAATGCGTTTGAGAATCTAATAGGCACAATTTATCTCGGGTATTAGCTATTGATAGTTTATCGTCGATTTTCTGAAATCTAATTCCAACGATCGTCAAGGCATCTTTTGGAAGAAGCATTTTCCGATAAAATGACCAATAAAAAGGAACTTTCAGAAGAAGAGAAGAAATAGATGGCGAAAGAATTAGGTAAAATAAACACTTCTCTGCAAAGTTCCTAGGGTCCACCCATCTTGAGAGAAACCGTTCTCAAGGAGAAAATACAAAGGAAAAAATGTTATTGTAAACTAATATTAGGAAAGTTATCTTCACTGGAGACTCAAGAGAGACTGGATGGGCCGTATGGTTGGACAAGTGGTTGGGTTGTCAAAGGATCTCAGGTAAAGCATTTCTCACCACGCGACAACCAGGAGGTGGATTGATTATTTAGTCTGAAATTGTTAGAGACAAGCTAGTAGGAACTTTCAGAGTGTATGATTATGTCAAATTGGATTTGAAGTCGTACTGAGTGTTCCTGGAGCAAAACTTCCAACTTGGTTTAAGAGACAGCCAGTGAGGATGAAGAAGTTACTTCCTGGCTTCGTGCAAGATTATGCTCATAGTTCTGCCTACAAGTTCTCTAAGAATGGGTTGAAGTAAAAAAATATATGTAAGATTCAATCATCGAAATGCCTCACAACAGTTGCGACCTAAATCCAATAGAAATCATGTGACCCATCCTGACGAGGATGGTTAGGCAGATAGAAGGCAATTTAAAAACAAAAATGACCTCTGGTAAGCCACCTAAGATGTTGCAAACAATGTTTTGGCTTATTGCATCAAAACTTTGACTCAATCAGTAGACAGCTGAATATTCAACGTCATTCCGAAAAGAAAAAAATTTCACGAACCTTTGAACAGTTGTTATTCAAAATTATGTTTCATCTAATATCCCTTTATTTTATTTATTATAATTATTTCATATGAGTTGGTTGAACCTGGAATACTTTGTTATTATATGATTGGTTTATTTAACAAGATTTAAAACTCTTTGTATATTTGCTGATTAAAAATCTAAAAAGGATTTCTTGAGAGTAAAATACTCAATCTAACAGTAATTTGTCTTATTTTCCTCTCATATTGCATTTAGATTTAATATATTTACATTACATTTTCTGTTCCTGTTTGTCTTGAAGAAATTTCCGCAAATATTCAAAGGTTTTAAAAGATCTTTGGCAAATTTGATATTTCCATCTAATATCTAGACACAATGTAGAAGGAATTCATTTGATCTTTAGATAACAAATGAACCATAGATCAATAGAGACGGAGCTGTCGGAGTATAGATGAACATATTATAGACGCAAGAAGTGCTAAAGCTATAAGCATATTTGTTCTCCATCAATAAATAGGCATAGAAGAAGCATTTTAAGATTTAAATAGCATTTTATTCTAGGTATGAGTGACCTGATCTGAATAGATGGAGTTTACCGGGTGGAGAATAACTTAAAATCTTTTATCATTCCAAACATAACCATTGAAATATCGGTTCTGAGATGACCGTTAATTTCATACAGATCTATCATTCCTTTTGTGTCATCTTCCATGTTGATTAATGGAAGTGATACTTTTCTGGGTGTGGAAGGACTTTCAGAAAGGAAAGTTCTCTGCAATATTTCACTGACATCCATCGACAATCTTAAATCTACTCTCATTAATTTCACATTGGTGAAATTCCTCTTTTCGCTCACACTATGCTACCCAGTCTGGGTATAGGAATAAAATGGACAGGCAAGCAACCGGAAGAGATAGGACAGAAGCAGTAAAAGAGAGGAAGGAAAAAAATTGTTAATATAGCAGGATCCTTCGATCCCCAAATTAGAATCCATGAGAATGCAATCAAATTCTTCTTAAACAAACTTGTGCCTCGAGAGCAGATACCCTATACAAGAGTTCTAACTCCCTTTTAAAGGTTATTATGACCTCAAAGGGAGTTTGAATCATAATTTGTCCGAAGAAGGTAATAAAGAATTCTGACTTCACCTCAAATGAATCTTACCTCTCCATTGGCCATCCATATTTTGTGACTAATGATCGTGTTTTATAGTTCTAAAAGCCTCTTTGATCCAAAATCATTTGTAAATTGAAGCTACGAAATTAAATAAACAATTTGGAAATAAACCACCCAAAAGAGCTCCAAGTAAATAATTTTATTTTACATTATATCCATTGGTGTTGTGAAATCATCCAGGCTGAAAAATGAGACTAATTTCGAGAAAAGATGGAAGTGAATATTTTTCCGTCAAATTCATGATGTATAATGATTCTTCTGGCAATTTTTACACATTTTGGGTGGCTTTAATCTTGTATTAAGAAAGGGGAAAAGAGGTTAGAGAAATGAGGAAGAAAAGTCGGGTTGCAATGGATGATTGTTAGGTCTAACGTAGATGAAGGAGAAAATGGTTGAGTTCCAGAATGATTTGTTGCGTTGACCTATAATGGTGCCTTTAGACAGCCATCTAGGCTAATGAATAAACGGTGAAAATGCCAAATAAAATGTAGAGAAATGATGATTTTAGCGAGAGAAAAGGCGAAGATTTTACTTGGCAATAAGCCTCCGAGGACTTGATGTCCTAAGAGATCGAATGGATGAGGGCGCATTTGTCCGATATGAAAGTGATGGATACTGACCTCAATTGGCAGCTGCTTCGATGACACAAATTAATTGCTCTTTTTCCCCATTATAAACACCCTCATCTTCATCATAATATTCTAGGCAAACATTAGAATAAATTGAATGAATCGTCCGTACACACGCTGATAAATGTGTATTAGTAGCTCTGTGATTAGAAAAAAATAAAAGAGCACCTTTAGTGTAAAGTAAGACTTACTACCCTTTTGAAGTATTAAGTAAGTTTAAATTATTAACAGTGATGTTCTTGTATATCAGAACATAATGTTTGGAAAATACTGTGCATTTGGGTTGCTACTTTTGCAGTGTTTTATACAAAACTTTACCTGCTTAATAATTGATGTGTACTCTTTAATAATTTTCCAATAATTTCCTTGAAGACAATTTTGAAGCATATTAGCAAAAGATTATGGTAACAGTCTGGTGGTCTGCTATTAGTGTTGTCCATAACAGTTTTCTTGGGGCTATTTAGAGCATCACAGCAGTGGTATACTGCAAGCAACTCGAAGAAATTTATTTAACTAGGGAAAAATGAGACCTGTACTAGTGAGTCAAAGTGGCCCAATTCTGCTTCACGACAACCTACAGCCTCCGGCCTAGTATAGTGGTTAGCGTGCTTGCTCGGCAATCGCTGGGTTGGCAGTTCGAATGTCCGTCCGGATACTTTTTAAGCTGATACTATTTACTAAGGGAGGTTGCCGCCCTGAATAGACATCACCGTGGGGAGTTGGAGCTTGCTCTGGCTGACGTCCGTCTGATAAACAGCAACACAGCAGCTTGAGAGGAGGACTGAAACCAGCAAACATGTTTCCAGGATGATGATGCAGAAACTCAATGAATTGAAATAAGAGACTTTACCACATACTTCACATCCTACCGATTTTTCACTCACTGAATACAATTTTTTAAGACTCTAGACATTTTTTTAAGCAACAAAACCTCAGAGTACAAAACAGGAAGGAAAGTCAAGGATTTCTTATCATCTATGTAAGCTAGGCATAAATGATCTTGTTTCTCGATGGCAGAGATGCATAGATGTTCAGGGATCATATTTTTGAGTAATTTTAACAAACGTAGTGGTAATTTCTTTTACGAAAAAATGTGTGTTTCTGGAATCAGTCATTATAATTTGCCGATCAACCTAATGCCAAGAGCCTTGGTAATTCTACATGGTTTCAAAGACCAAAAAAAGAGGAGGATGGGGACAGCATTCCAAGACGGCGTGGCAGTGAAATCAGGCCTATCTCAAAAAGGTCATAAATGTCCTACACTCAATTATAATTCTTCTACAAGGATGGTTGCCGTTCTCCTCTCTCTCCTCTCTCTCTTCCCGTTTTGTACGCCCTCCGCTATAGAAGAGCGAAGGCAACCTGATGTTACCCTGCTGACTTTTTTATTCCAATTTAAAGAGAAACCCAAGCTGGGTATCTCCCTCAGAAGATGTGTAAGGAGAAATGTTAAGAAAGTGGCAAAGAAGTGTATATGTGTGAAAGATATACATATACCCGGAGCTCCACATTATGGCTCTGAGCCCGGGAGGGCACGCAATCCTACTCATATCAGCTGCAGATGGCAGCCTCTTTGCGGGTTCTTGCCGCTGGACAAGCCCCCGAAGGTCATCAGAGAGAAGCACCCAGCCCGTATCTCTCGCACGCTCCACTTGTGAGCACCCGGAGCCACACCAGCACACTCATACTTAGCACCAAACACCCCCAAAGCTGGACTTCCACATAGGTTTTCTTATGCTGACGGTGTGGTTATGTTGGGTGGGGTTATACTGGGTGAGGTAATGTTGAGCTGAGATAATCTTTGCAGGATGAGGGGGCGAGTGGGCAGATTTGTTTACATTTTGGAGTTCTCGTGTTGCCCCCTAACCGCGGGGTGGCCGCCCCGCTCCTCGTGGATGTGAGAGGCGGTCTCGTGGTCGAAGCCAAGTCCAGCGTCCAATTCGAGTCCATCCACGCCGTCTTCAACCACAACAGCTTCTTCGCAAATCGATCATTTCACCTCCACCCGACACACATAGACGTAAGTGCCATTAGTATTATCAATATTTCTATTTATTATCCTTATAAAAGAGTTTCCTAGAAGAACTAGTGAAGTTAGGGGAGGTGAAAACGTGTGCAAGGTATATAACCCTACGGATATAAGGAAGAGACTAGTTGGGTCGCTTGGTTCGGCGAGGCTTGTCAGATTTAGGAAAACAGCAAAAGTGTGGTGCAACAGAGATTTGAAAAAGTAAAACTAGCGCGGGTTGATAACCAAAAATGTGAAGGTTATACATTAGAAGTGTAATGTTAAAGAGTAAAGGTGCAGTGAAAGCAAGAATGATCAAAAGGTAAATAGTAAAATGTGGATCAAACAGATAAATGTTAAGGGTGAGAGAACAAATTATGTGGTTGGAGTGAGCAAGAATTGGAAGGAAGAAATATCAGGGAGTAAGCCGTCATATGGGAACTTAAAATCTAAATGATGGCAATGTATGAGTAATGTGGAATGATTTAAATGGATTTAAATTTATTCCTTTCATCTCAACATTTAATTCCCTCCATTGATTTTCCAGTTCGATTTCAATAATTGGAATTTATGGTTCGGTATCGGAATGGCAAAGGAAAACTCTCAAATTGAAGGGAAACTGAGCCAAAATGCGGAATTGAGAGATTTCGTCGCTTTTTCTTCTTCTTTTTGGCGGGATGACCATCCAACTGATCCTCCAAATTGCTGCTCCATTTTTTTATCGGAAAAAAGTAAGGCTTGAGGGGAGGGGGGAAGGGAGCTTTGAAGACGGGGAAATGAAGAGGCAGGTTCAAAAGGTGACTATTTTGACAGTTAGGTTCTTGGAAAAGGAGGATGCAACTCCCTCATTGTGGTGAGTTTAGCTGGTAAGAGAAACTCAGAATGCATGTATTCGTATTCACTAAATTTTTATTATTTTTTACTAAAATATAGGAAGCAAAACCCGACCGGGCATCTGCCCCATTTTTGCCCATTGCAAGGTGTATTAAGATCATCAATGAAGCCTCACAAATGAGTGTCATATAAATTCTCTGTAGTTTTGAGAAGGGCACACAAATATTTATGCACATACAAATAATCTAAATTGTGTAAATAATATATAACATCTTTGTAAAATGATAATTTATAGCTTTCGTCCATGTAAATATTAAGAAAAAAGTTAATTGCAAGGCGAAATAGGTTCAACAATAAAGCCTCACAAATGACTATCATGTTAATATTATAAAGGTTTGTAACAGGCACATAGATCGAACATTGATACCATCCTGTAATAATAATTAATGTAAGACAAAATAAATACCTGTAAATAATGTAAAATTACAATTTAATAATCTATGCAAAGCAGAATATTTTGTAAGGAGGCAAACGAAATTGTTGAGTTCCCACGCGAATACATAAACATACGCACATTAGGAAACAAATCTGAGTAGACGGTCTAGATGCAGATAACGGAGGCGTTGGAAAACAGCTGGACCCACATAGAACGGAGTCTGATCTGACCAGCTAGAGTTTACATGAATCTGTAAAAGGACGAAGTCAATCTTGCTATGGATGTCGGCTTGATAAGCCCGGTCAGGTAGCCAAATGCATATACTCTCTTAGTTTGCAATACCAACAATACAAACAATGGATAATGACTTCAATTTGGAGATTTCTCGCGACTAACAATCATAGGACACAGGACGCCTCTTTGACACCGAATTCCATTTAGAAGCATATTCTAGAGAGTTCTCTAGAGTTACAAAGTCTGATAAAAACCCTGGAATTGATTTATAGGATATCAAGTTTTATTTTAACTATGCGGTGCGCAAATTTACCAGGTGTATGTTTGCATATTATTATTAATATATATATATATATAGGGAGAGAAGAAGTTGCTTGAGTGAGTGGGGTCACCAGTTTCCATTTGGAACAAATATTTCTTCTCTGGTATATCAATCCTAGCTCGGGATTCGAGTTCGTTCATGAGGTTGTTTACCAAATAATTTCGTATTTGGATTTACAAAGAAGTTGAGAAAAGTAACTTTATTTTGAACTTGACGTTTAATTATATAAATGACTGAAGTCAGTGAGTAAAAATCCATTTTTCGGTGGAAGGAGTAAATGTGAATGCGGATGAAAAGACTTGTGCTTTCTGTGTGAGTAATTTGGTATAATGTCCGAATGTTTTATATCCGTAGAGGAAGTAGGCGTGACCAATGTGTTTTGTGGGGAGGAGGTTTGTGTGAAGTGAATGTTCGTTGATAGGTGTTCGAGAGAGAGCAGAGCAGACTCAAAGAAATTTATGGGAAGAAACATAAATTGTGAATAAAGGAATGTTGATATAGTCGAAAAAATGTTTAGGAAATGTTTATAGGATTTCATTCAAGCAGATTTACGTTAATGAACAAATAAAACTAAATGGTTAAATGACATTGCTGTGTTAACCGAATTTGTTGTGATTTAGAAGTGAAATATGTGACCAAGGCAAATTCAATGGACGGTCGGAATATCTGAGCGACAATTCAGGCAATCTCGAACAATCAGAGCATAATGACATGGTGCACATCCTGTTGAAACACGACACTATCAACAATGCTATCATCAACGAGCTATGGTTCTAAAAACTGTTGGAGCATATCAAGGTAGATGTTGCCTGTCACAGATGCTTCATAAAAAAAGAATGGACGATAAATTTTAAATTTAGTTAATCCGAGCCACAAGTTAACCTGTGTAGAGTTTCTTTTCCATTCCATGAAACCACTTGGTCTTTCATTCGCTCAGATACGACAATTTTGTCGATTAAATTTACCAGATATGTGTAAAGTGGCTTCATCACTGAATAAGATATTATCTAATAGGTTTTCATTTCCAATTTGATCCACAAATTCTGCGCACCTTGCTGCTCTATTTGGATATCTTTTTGATTAAGGGAGTGCAGTAATTGAATGTGATAAGGCTTTTTCATAAGTGTTGAATGCAAGACTGTGCACTGTTGCCTTGGGCCTATCAATTCTCTGACTGGCTTTTTTCACCGAAGTTCTTGGTTCGTTTTCAAAACAATTGTCGAATTTGTTCAGTTTTGCTGTGGTCAATCTTTTTCCTTCTCTTCCTTTTTTATCATCATGTATGGATCCAGTTCTTTTAAATTTTTTCACAAGTGAACGGAACGCGTTGTCTGTAGGTCTGGGTTTTCTAAACTTTCTTTAGAACTTTTCTCGTACTTCATTAAATTTCGCTCCTCTGATACGAGCTATCACAACAAGAATTGCCTCTTCTGTATTCATTATTAAATGGTATTGAAAAGGATTGAAAAACAAATTAAAATTGGCGGACACTCTGTACATAGAGCACTATAATTTTGTGCAGAGCACAATTTGAACATGATAAACATAATTCAACGAGTCCATAATTTACCTGACCTCCTTGCACTCTCTCGCTACTCAGCCGGTCTGAACTCGTGGTTTTCCGTCCCTTTTGTCGGTTCGCTTTTAAGTTATTGGTCTTTCGCTGATAGATATAATATGGTATTGATATAATGTAATGTCATACCACGACAAAGATAAAATTAAAGAGTTGCTTCAAAACGTGGAACGGTCATGCAGAAATAATTGAAAAGGAGATCAGAACAAGGGGGATTGTCAAAATTTGCAACATACAATGTAACGAAGAAAAAACTGAAACTTAAGCCATACAAGATTCAAGTTGTGCAAAAATTAGAAGAACGATTTCACGAAAAGAAAATCGTATGCAGAAGAATTTAGATGAAAATTTGGGGAAGCTGATGTACCGTCGGTGATAATGTCTGACAAAGCGTACTTTTATCTCATCGTATACAATAATAAGCATAACAAGAGAATATGGTCGGATCCCAACCCAGAAGCTATACACCAGAAAATGGAAATTCAGTCACTGTGAATGACGAAAGATACTGACACATTCTTGAAGAATATTTTTTAGAGAACTTTCGAAGGCTTCGAAATAGACGAGAACTGTTTTTCCAGCAAGATGATGCAACCTCACATACATCGAATGAAACAATGCAGTTGTTAAGACGAAACTTCAGAGAAAAAATCATTTCTCGAAACAGTGAATTAAGTGGCTTCTAAGATCCCACGATTTAACAATTTTGGATTTTTTTATGGGGATATTTAAAAGATCGTGTTTACCGTAATAATCCTAAAAATATCCAACAACTAAAAAATAACATCGCTGAAGAAATTACTAACATCGATGAAGAACTTTTTAAAAAAGTGATGAGTGCAACTTCGTCACGAGTAAAGGAATGTTATGAGGAGTATGGTCGGCATTTGTTAAAAAGAATCTTCAAATAAATTAAGTTATTATGTTAATTATACAAACTGATTATTAGTCTTAGTTTTTGGTTAATTTTAAGCAAATAAAATTATTTAAAAATTAAAATAAAATTGTTTTAATAGTTCATGAATATCTAAAAGTTCAGCGAAAGTTTGTTAAAAATCACTGCTTCACTAAAGCTGGCATAACTTCTACAAAAATAAATGAATATAGCCATTTTAGGACCAAACACTTACAACTATTACCGAAAACCTCTGAAAGTTTGATTATGATCACAAAGTTATTCTTGATTTTATTAAACTTCAAAAGTAGAACATGTAAAAAAAAAGCCTGTATAAATATATATATATATATATATATATATATATATATATATATATATATATATATATATATATATATATATATATATTGGGTTAATATATCTCAGTAACCTCCTTCTTATTCATTATAATTTTAATATGCAAGATACTTTAAATATTCCTTTTTTGAATGCAAAACACTGAAGCTAGAAACCTTTTATAGTTTTCTTGCACCTCACAAAAATAACAACAAGAGTGAAAAAACAAACTAATATCGAGTGAAAAGAAATTATTAATCAGAAATTTAACTTACCTCCAGTAAATGACCCATTGGACCACCATTTTGATGAATCACTAAGAAAAGTCTTTTTTTCCACACTCAAACTTTTTCTCACCTCATTAGTGCGAATTTCTTGCCAAGATTCACGTATTTTGCTTTTCAATTCCGGTTCAGTGAAATTTTATCTCCAACCTCGGTAGACCTCTTCCTTTTAGTAACTCCCAAATTGAGTAATCCATGGGTTTACAATCTAAACTTTGCGGTGGCGACTCATTATTCGTTGTCTAATCTTGGCCTATTGATAATTAGAAATGACTGTGTGGCGTGGCTTGTATGCAAAATAAAGTCATTTTTGTGATACAAGCGACAACAATCATACAACTTTGTTTTCAGGAGTTCAATGTAATTAGCAGAATTCGCTCTTTCGTCTTTTCAGTATCAATAAAATGAATATCTGTTTTGCCATTCCAAGAGACCTCTGCAGATATCATAACCGCTTTGGAAAATCTTGAAGTTTCATGATTCAATCTATTTATTGGAATGTCAACTTTATACTCCTACCACCGCCCGTAGACGTCATTTTGGCGGTTTCGAGGAATTTCTAAAGTGAAATCTTCTAATCCGTGAAGTCAATATTTTTAACATCAGCGACAGAGAAGTTATCAAGAAACTGTCTGCATCATATTTTTATTTTATCCTTTACCTTAGGCCGTAGCATTACTAAAAAAATAAGCAAATCAACATGCACATTTTAGGTTTTGTACACTTGAATACACACATTTCAAAGGTGGAAAAAGTTTTTTTTAGAAATATTTAGAAACCCCTCCCTTTTCAAATTCAAAAATTCTTTTTTTTTTTATTTTCCAGCCAGAAAGATTTACAGCATCCGAGTTGTTGGGTTGTTGTTATAAGTGCTTCTAAATACATTAGAATTGAGTTCAAACTAAAGGATAATGAGAAACAAGTGAGGAGTTCAACATTTATTGTCAACTGATACTTTAAAATCATGCTTTGTGTCAAACGATGGCATGAAGTCACGGGATTTTAGTATCACCTGAAAGTAGATCTGTTTGGTTCTTAGGAGTCTTATATATTTTTGGTGGCTAATCTCCTGTTCTTCTGATCAACGTTTGCCAGCATTACCAAAAGGACGTTCTCAGGATGGGCCCAGTAGGAATTCCTTTGGATTGTTTGCCATGCTATGGCTTCACTGGCAAGTTGGAGTATTTGCAGAAGATTGATCTGTTGCAAGGAGATGTTTAGATCCACAAGTGCATTTTGGAGAGAATTTGATGTGCAGCTAGATAAAACCCATAATGACACGCGACAAACTCTGTGAGGATATACAAGTCATTATTTATTTTTTCTATTCCCAAACAATGCCGACATATTCTGCTGGTAGTGGTGAGCCATCTTGGATGATATATTGGCCCTGGTTTTAATTCTATACAAGTAAGCTTGGTCCTAAAAAAGCTTATTCACATCTACATCTGGAAGAGGCACTCCTTTATCAATACATTAAAAGCCATTTGGTGATACTGGCAGAGTTTCACAGGTGGTTAAGGCTTTACCAACTGGTCCTTTCCATTGAGTTCCATTTTCTATTGGACCTATATATTTCCCTTTACAGGTGCCTCAACGAAAGGTCATTTAGATGCAAGCTGCAGATGATCTACTGTAAAAGACGATGTAATTGACATTCCAGCCCTCCTATGGCTCCTTTCTTGTAGCCAGTATTAGTTGCCGTGTTGTCAGCTCCTACTTCCTTTATCTCATCTTTACTATGATTTTCAATAAGCCATTTCATTAGTCAGTCTGCAATACCTACACCTGTTCCTCGTTCAAAAGTTAAATGATCTTAATAGAAGGTACCAAGTTCTCCTACATGCACATAGTGATCTTGAATTTCATTTGCTTCATACCATTTGTTCCCTTTCTTCTTTTTAGTTAGTGTTTGGTCTCTCCTCCCATCAAAAAACAAAACAGTAATTTTCTTATCTCCCAAAAATTTAGATTCGGTGAAATTCCTCTTTAACTTCTGTCGTGCCCTCCATACTTTGTGATGGTCAATTACATGGGAGCGCTCTTCTGAATTTATAATACCATAGTCGAATGGGGCTGCACCACTAATAGCAGCAGCAACAGCAGCTTTATTTGACACATAATACTGATCTGCTTCCATAGCAATTGTTGGTATTGATATGATGTTGTTTTATGTTTTCGCAAAGACTTTCTTTAATTCATCATCAGAAATGTCAAAAGATGAGGTTTCATTATTCAAGGTTTTATCTGAAGTTGTAGTTTTCTCTTCCATCTTCTCTTTTTGTGACTCTCCTTCTTCTCTTCTTTCCTGAATTCGATCTTATCTGATTTTCCTTTTTTTAATAATCTGAGTTGTTTTTACATCCACTCCTTCAATTTTCACGTGACACCCAGTTCTTTGCTCCATAAGAAATTCATGCTCTCGACGTAGCACTTTCATGTTTCTTTCACACTTGCAATCCAAGATATCAGGACACTGGCAGCCTGCTATATCAAAAAGTTGACCCAATGACGAGATAAACTTCTTACTCTTATTGGCATATATTCCTTGTTTTGATACGACAGACGCTTCTTCCACCAATTGGAGCAATTTGGTTTTAACATTCTTGATTGGCCGAACTGGAATACAGTTTTTTTCCACATCTCATTAAGGGCCTCAGATACTTCAGGAAAAACATCTTTCTTCCCCTTGTATTTATTGTCTTTTACATACTGAATATATCTTCCAACCTGTTGTTTTGTTGGCAGCTCATAATGAGAAACTTCTGGAAGTGGGGAGTCAAAGACACTGTGACTTGTTGATGTTCTAGTTCTTTTACTCATCTTAGCCCTGAAAATGAATAATAGAAAGACCCGTTAGTATAAAACAGAAATAATTCATGTGAGTAGTGAATCTATAGCATACATTCAAAAAGGTTAAGCCATATCCCTCCATAGGAAATACACTGTAAATATCTAGTAAATTGGTCATACATCGATTAATATATTGTGTCCTCCGAGTAGTTTACAAACAAGGAATTCCTCAATCGAAAATTGCTTCAACCTTAGATACATAAGGAGTTAAAGTTCAAATTTTCTTCCCGTACAAAAATCACCCATTTCTAGCTTCAGAGACAAGAACTATAATAACTGAATACAACCAGCCTCATCCTACCCCAAAGATAATTTCTGAAAGCAAATTTTGATTCAAAAATGGGGTTACGATTTTTCCAGATTTCTTTTCGCCTTCATTTACAAATTTTGGATGGTTTGCCCTACAAAAGCTGAAATGTCCCTTAAAATTTGTTGCGACACTACGCCCTACTTAATCGTACCACTTTTTCTATAAGATACTATTCTTTTAAAAGCTTTTAGCTTTCGTGTCCTAATTATTCGTTGTACAGAACTCCTTTCAATATTTAAATTCTTAGCAATTGTTCTTTGTGATAAATCACTTCCTGGTTTATCGTCTTGAGAGCAGATGTTATCGTTAATATAATTCACATTTACCAGTTCGGAAGCTATTTTAGGTCTACCGCTTTCTGGTTTTCTGTTAGCGCTTCCCATTTGGCGAGTCTTTCTTAAGTCTTTCCACAGCACGTCTTTTCCACATTTTTCCACGAAATTCTCGCAATACTCTTCCAGTCTTCCATCCCTTTTCACAGTAACAAGCTTTAATGAGAATGCATTCTTGTTCTGACAACGTCATGATTGGTACTGAGGAACTGTAAGTAAAGATATCCATAATATGACATCTTCATTCCTGTAGGCTTTTATAAGACGGTAAAAATTTATGTATGATTGAAATTATCTTGCACATGAAAATTGTCCTGAATAGGAAGTAGGTTACTGAAATATTTTTTTTTTAAATGCGTCATTTTGGGGAGGGCCACCCGATATTATTGAACGCGACTGCGAATTTAGCGTTAATTATATTCTTTTCGAGTCTTTCGATTTTTCTTATATTCCGCTTTAGGTCGTAAGATAACCCGTGGATAAGTTCGTCCAAATTCATGAGAAAAGTAGTAACGAACGAGGGCAGAAACTAGTTCACTGAGCAAAACAAAATATTTATTGGTCTGACACGTTTCGATACACACCCCAACCCTATTATTATCAAAGGTTAATATTTTTAACTTAAGAAATTGAAGATAGAACTTTATATACATCGTGATTTAGATGTTAACAAATATATGAACATACTTATGGGGAGTGGAAATTCTTAAATAACCTGTGTTTTGGGGCACCATTGTTTAAATGGTAACTCATTCTTCGTGTTAACTTTGCTTCTGTCATTCTGATACATGAATGAGGTAGGAGCTCACAGTCTTCCATTTTGCAAGTATATTCATATATTGAATGATTTCTCTGCTTAGGTGTTAGGTGAGGTCGTGGGTTGTTTTTCATGATAAGGTTGGATGTGCGTTTACTATGGTAGCAGATTATGAGTGATACATTGTTTTCATTTTGTGTTGGTATCACTCCTCTGTTTATGAGTTCGCTCATTACACTTTCATCCGATTTGTACGCTGTACTCATAATGTTCTTGTAGTATAGTTTAATAGTATTTCTTTCGTCTTGCTGATTGGTACCTCCTGTAGGTGACGTATACCATCTTTCCATCGTCTTAGGTATAGCGGTGTGTATGTCGCCGTTTGTAAGACCGTTATTCACGAATACATGTGTAGCACGCTCGAGTTCTTCGTGTGTTTCTTTCCATGTTTCCATGTGGATCAATGGATGAAAGCACGGTTGATGTAGGAATTTATTACACTTTTTTTATATAACGTTCGGGACATTAACTTTATAAATTCATGCAAAGAACTGGATTTGTGTTTTTGACGTTTTCTTTGGTAGTTATTTTATAGTTATGCTTCGTGGTTAGTGTATCTAAAAACGGAAGTTAGTTACTTTGGTGTTTTTCTATTGTGTAGTTAAGTGAGGAACGGTTCTTGAATGCTCTTAGTAATTCCCGAATTTATACTTCTATTTTTATATTTGTGTATATGTCATCTATATATCTGCAGTAAATATGTAGTTAAGTGAGGAACGGTTCTTGAATGCTCTTAGTAATTCCCGAATTTATACTTCTATTTTTATATTTGTGTATATGTCATCTATATATCTGCAGTAAATATGTGGTTTTGGCAACAGTTAAAAGACTCGTTCTTCTGCGCTTCCCATGTAAAAGTTTGCGAAGAGTACTCAGAGCAGTCCCCTTGAGTTTAATCAAAAAAGCTGAAACATATTGGAACATGGACGAAATATTATGCGGCCAGGACCGGGGAACAGCGGAGGCGAACGCATGACGCAGATCTTCAGGTTTACCCTATCTCCACCTTTCACTATTATAATTGAGCCGCGATTCTTTTAAATGAGACCACGACCTATAGAAAAGTCTATTAAATTGACCGAGGAATTAACACAAGCCGTATTGAAGTCGAACAAACCGTATTCATAGGAACGCGATCTTTTAACTGCTCAGTTTCAGGGTTGCCAATGTTTGAAATAAGGTTGAATTAAGGGTTGCCAGTGTGTGAAATTAAGGGTTTAGTTTCACAAAAATAGTTAAATGAAACATACATAGTTTAATACCTTAGTAATTATAAAAAAATAAGGCATTACTAAATATTATAATTAAGTATAAGGGCAGGCATTTACTAAATAATAAAGAAGAAAGGAAAAACAAAATAACAAAACAAATACAACGCCGTGATTGGCCCCATTTGAAGCTACCGTCTGACTTCATAAGGCCTAGATTCTAGCCCAACATTGTAGCCCAGAAACAACGCTCCCTATCGTGCGCCCCTAAACTGAAGTATTACCCATATCTTTTTACTCGCTCACAATTTAAAGGATCACTATTTATGTCAAATTTCTCTTTCTCAAGTAAGGCATTTTTATATGATCCGCCATACAAAGGAAACTGCATCTTTCTTTCTTTCGTCCAAAGGTTGTTGAAAGGCAGAAATTAAATATGACGAAAGCCCTGCGGTGGTTGTTACCACTCGCAGACCTTGGAGTTGCTCTTTCTTTGTATGTGACATGTATAATGAGCCTTTAAATTGTGAGCTGGTAAGAAGATATTGTATAAAAATACCATGGAGGTTCCTAGCCTATGGAGATACTGGGTTTAATAGGGTAAAGCTCTGGGGAATTTGAGGCACTCTGCTTGGTAGCCTAACGGTAGAGCATCTGCTCATCATTCAGCAGACCCGAGTTCGAGTCCCGGCCAGGATTAGTCAAACTTTTTCCCCTGGCATTATTTCTGTATTCTTAGCATAAATTGCCTTCCATATATATATGTATATATATATATATATATATATATATATGTATATATATATATATATATATATATATATATATATATATATATATATATATATATATATATATATATATATATGAAATCCAAGTAACAGTAATATTACCGGGTACTGCAAAAGTCCTGTTACGCTCGTTACCACACTCTCAACAAACGTCACAATGATATCTTTTATGCAGTAAGACACGTTTCTGTTGTTTTATCCTATAAATTTGTGTTTACTTCCTATTATTAAACAATATCGCTGCCCTCGGCTGTAAGCACGCACTCCAGGCGAGACCTGAGGGCCACGCACACGTTGCGGACGAAGTCCGTACATCAATCCTACCCACACTTTGTTGACGGAGAACTTCAGCTCTTCCAAGGTGATGTGTCGGACCTTACATGCCTTGCCCTCAACATGTGCCCACATACTCTAGTCAAGGGGATTGAGGTCAGGCGACTACAGTTGCCAAAGGTCCTTCACCAGGAAGTTCATGTTCGACCCCAACCACTCTTGGACGGTCTTGGCCGTTTGGGCTGGGGTAACGTCCAACCTAAAGACTTATTCAGCCTTCTCCGTAATCTTTCTCACCCAGGGCTGGACTTTCTTGGCCAAGATGTCCCTTTTTATCGGCCACAGTGAGCTTATAACTTACCGCAAACCACCCAGGCGTCATCTTCTTGCCATTCGAAGCCACGACGCCGAGCAACATCACGGTGAACACGTATCGGACCTTGAAGACGTCCTAGCCAAAGTCTACCATAATGGTCGTTCCTCGGGTGATGAACGGATCGAACATGAAGTTTTGTTCATCAGAAAAATTAGAATTCGATTGTCATGACTCTTCAACGACAGTACTCCCGAAGTTGTTCTCACCTACGGTCGGTGATCAGAAGCCTTTCCACCTATCTAAAGCTCTTGCCGCCCTCCCCCTTGACATCCCTGGACATTGTGATCAACGAGATCTTCTTCTTCGCAAATGTAGTCATTTTATGCTTCGGAACATTTTCGAATAGCTTTCTCATAGCTACCGGTTAACACCTTGAGGTCTGCCTATACGAGGTCGAGTTTTGAGGTCTTCCCGCTATTGAGCTTCTCCCTGACTCTTTGGACAGTCATCCTGCTGACGTTCTTTTGGTGTTTTCAGACATCTTGTGGCCCTCATGCAGGAGAGCAGAGATCTCAATTATTTTCAATTCCATTTAGATACACCTCCACACAGTAGAAAAGACGTTTTAATGACATGTGTTGGAAGAGTATAACTTCAAGTTTTCTTGACGGAAATTTTTCTAGCACACACATAAGCCTATAGAAATATCAATAACAAGTATAACAGAACTTTTTCAAAACCCAGTACTGTACTCGAGTCATCTTTTTAATGAGTAAAGGCAATTATTTATTAGAAATTCCCATATTACAACACATTTATCGGTCCAGAGAGTTACCAGATTAATGGTTTCATTCATGACCCCGCAGTGATCAATCTTCGGTATCCAGCGGGTCGCAGGACAGAGCAGTACCAAGACGCACGCGTCGAGAAGTTTGCCCCGTATGTTTTGGACACCGGCATGGTACTATCCGTGAAGAAGGTGTTGCCGCAAGGATCGGATGCCGCCTCCCTTGAAAAAGCGCAGTTCGGTGAGTTTCTCCGACTAGAAATATAGACTTAAGACCAAGGAGTGAAACTAACCTAACCGTCCCGGTTTGTAGGAAGAGGTTCGTAAGGTGTGGAAGGTATCTAGTAGGTTGAGGAGTCTTAATAAAATGCTCTCTGATGTGATCGGGTCCGGTGGCCACGCAATTCTCCAGAACCTTGCCAATCTTCACAAATGAGACCCCTGTGAGTGTAGCGGCCGTAAGGCACGCAAGCTTCCGAATGTCAAGAGGCACAAGAGATAAATTCTGGCAGATGTAAGGAACTTTTGCCAAGACCATTTGCACAACACCCAGAACAACTGCTGGCTTGCCTATAATCTATGCGACGTTTCTCGTATCATGAAGACCAAGTTCCCCTTAAATGAGATGTTCTGTGAGTGTCTCCAGTGAGGGTAAAACTATGCCAGCCCACGTGTTTGAACAGGATCTTAGGTTCAATTCAGACTGATATGTAAATATTTTGAAGAGTGTGGTCAAACACTTGATGGAGAGGGTAGCTGTTGGAAGTCCATACCTCCGGAAAGAGTCAAGAGTAGTTGTCGGAGAATTTTTACATCTTCACGAGCACCACTTTCTTGCCTCTTAGATCACCCGATTGTATTTTTTTTTATTTAAATGGCTATCTGGCGACTGCTGACTTAGGCATAAGTCGCCGTAAACAAACAGCCTAGTTCTAGGCTACTTTAAAAGATTGAACAGGAAACAACAATAAAAAAAATAACAATAACAAAGCAATAAAAAAACAATAACAAAAACAATAACAAAAAAGCAACAACAACAACAACAACAACAATTAAACATGGTTAAATTAAAGGAAGAAGGCCGGCCTCCCCCAAAAAGTCAACAAGTCCACCAGTCAAAGTGCACGCACTCGTCCCGAGTACAAGGGACAGAGGGTAGCGACCCCGCCCATCATGGTACCGGGACAGGTGTCGTGCGCGAAGATCACCCAGACTGGGACATTCGACAAGAATGTGCAGAACAGTCTGGGGGACGACGCAGTCGTTGCAATAGGGCACAGGCGAGCACTCCATCAAATAGCGATGCGTCACACGAGTGTGCCCGATTCGGAGACGACAGAAAGCAACCTGAAGCCGCCGCGGCATTGGGGGATAGGTCCATGGGAACAGTCGCGGCGCAATGGCACGCAACTTTAAAGTTGCCTTCGACCGTCTCCCATCTTCTTTTCCAAGCAGTCCAAAGAGCTGCCCGTATTCCTGCCATGTAGTCAGTGTGAGGAAGAGCGAAACGTGGGTCCGGTTGCAGAGTCCTCGTGGACTCTTTGGCACCCTCATCGGCACGCTCATTTCCCGCAATTCCTACATGTCCAGGAACCCAGCAGAAGATAATCTCGACATCCGTCCGGCTCGCAATAACCGTGGCGTCACGGATTTCACGAACCAGGGGATGCCGAGATTCCAATGCCCCGAGAGCACTTAGGGCGCTTTATGAGTCGCTATAGATCACAATTCAGTCTCCAAACCGGGCACGTCGCGTAATCTCCCATAGCGAGTGGTGTATTGCCACCAGCTTGGCCGTGAAGACAGACGCAGCGCTTGGCAGAGCCCCGCTGACTTCAGACAGAGGGGATACCGCGTAGAAGCCGACCCCCTCTTGGGACTTGGAGCCATCCGTATACACTGGCACGGTACCAGCGTGACACGATGTGTGCTCCAAAAAGATCGAACGCAATACTCCCGGCGCAGTACAAGCTTTGGGAGCAGAGGCGTGGCGACAAATAGCCAAATGCGGTACCCTCTAGAGTAGCGTCCGGGGCAGAACCAAAGGCGCCACTGGCCCGAGAGCTATATCTTCCTCTCGAAGGAGTTTCCTAGTCCTGGACCCAAAGGGCTTAGGGTATGACTGGCGTCTCTCGGCGGCATAGGCACCATCAAGATCAGCTGCGGATGCAGTGAGAGCTGTTGGTGACTGAAAGAGGCGCCGGGCTCGCGCGTACAGGCGAGTGATGCACCTCATGCGGCGCAGAGCGAGTACATCTCCCCAGCATCGACCAACAGGCTCTCAATGGGGGCAGTTTCGGAAGGAACCGACCGCAAGGCGAAGGCCAGTGTGGTAGATCGAATCCACCTTCCGCAATAAACGCGGCTGCGGATGCATAAAACTCGCATCCGTAGTCGAGCTTCGAGCGAATAAAACAAGTAAGGCAGTAGCCCTATGAGCGCCCCAAGCGCTGAACGTCACGGAAAGGAGAATGTCTATGGCGCGGGTACAAGAGCCTCTAAGGCTGCGAATATGAGCCTTCCAGGTGAGGCGTTGGTCGAATACAATAGCAAACAAACGGTGCGACTCAACCACATCCAGGCGCACCCTATTAAGAAACAAATCTGGGTCGGGGTGAAGCCGTGGATGGCGGCAGAAGTGCACCACCTTAGTCTTGGCCAAAGAAAACCAAAACCTGTGCGCTTCGGCATAGCGAGAGACGCGGTTCAATGCCTGTTGGAGTCGACGCTCCAGAGTTGGCATCTGGGCCGCGCCAAAAAAAATCGAAAGGTCGTCCACGTTGAGCGTAGCGAGAATATCTTCCGGCAGCACACAGGTGATACCATTGGTGCTCAGGGCAAAGAGTGTGACACTGAGGACACTTCCCTGCGGGACACCCTCTTCGTGCACCTTTGGGCCGGAGAGGGATCCCCCCACCCGTACGGGGAATTGACGATCTCGCAAAAATTCAGATATAAACATTGGGAGGCGTCCCCTCGCACCCATCGTGTGAAGAGTCTCCATAATACCGTATCAACATCCGGTATCATAGGCCTTCTCCAGATCAAAAAACACCGTGGCGTAGTGCTGTCTACGAAGGAAAGCCTCGCAGACGGCATTTTCCAGTCGAAGCAGAGCATCCAACGTGGAGTGGAACTTACGGAAGCCGCACTGTGCAGAAGACAGATGGCCTCCGCTGTCCAGGAAATAAGCTAATCTAAAACTTACCAATTTCTTCATCAACTTGCACACGAAAGAGAGGTTAGAGAGATTGGGCGGAAACCGGTCGGAGTAGAGTGATCTCTCCCCGGCTTGCGAAAGGCAAGCACAGTAGCAATTCGCCAGGAGTCTGGGAGAAGACCTTCCACCCAGATCCTGTTGAACAAATCTAACAAAAAGGCCATGTCGAAGCATGGCGTACACGACATCGTCCGGACCATGGGCGGTGTCCGCACACGATTCGAGAGCGAAACGCAACTCACTCACAGTAAACTTGTCGTTGGAGGGTTCTCCGCCTCTGGAGGTAAAGTCCAGCCGGCGGCCTTCCGCGACATCACGACGTGCATTGAATGCTGTCGGAGCAGCATCACGGCTATAGAATGCGGCAAAAGCGGTCACTAAGGATTCCGCCACGGACGCAGGGTCCGAGATTGCGGTCCTATTCTCCTGGAGAATGAGAGGGGGGTCCTGCGAGAACTTGCCCCGAATCCTTTTGACTCGCTTCCACACCTCAGCTAAAGGGGTCTTCCCGTTAAGTGAAGACGCGTATGCCCGCCAAGAAAAGCGGCGGGCGTGCTTTGAAATATACCGGAACCTAGCCCTAGCCCGACGAAATTCAGCGACAGAGAAATCGTTCGGGCGGCGCTTATAGCGCATGTAGGCATAACGCTTCTGTTTGAGGGCCGTCTCACACTCGGCCGACCACCATGGGAGTGGTTGGCGTGCAAAAGGACAGACGTCCTAGGAATAGTAGTCAGGCCCACGGCAATGAGGTTGCCGGAGAAGAACTCAAAGGCCTCATCTACCGACCTAAACTCCTCGACTGAGATAGAGAATTTAGTCATTTCCTGAAATGCAGGCCACCGCGCCCGCGCCAAGCACCACCGAGGTGGTCTCTCAGGCGGCAGTTGCCCTGAAAATGATATTTGAATGGGAAAGTGATCACTACCATGGAGGTCATCGACCAACTCTCAATTAAAATCAGGCTGTGCATCCGAAGAGCACAAAGATAGGTCGAGGCAAGAAAATGAAGCGGTTCTCGGACAGTGATGCGTAAACTCATCCACGTTTAGGACACCCATCTCAAGCTCTTCGATCAGATCGGCAAGGACTTGTCCCCTGGGATTTATGGAGTAATCTCCCCAAAGAGGATGCCTGCCGTTCAGATCTCCAAGCAAGAGATAGGGCCTCGGCAACTGTGCCACGACGCGGCGGAATTCCCCCGCGTCGAAGTCAGCTGACGGTGGAATGTACGCAGAAATCAGAGTATACCTCCTATCCAGGTGCAGCTGCACAGTCACTGACTGAAAGGAGGTATCTAAAGAGAAAGGAAGAACGAATACATCATGCCGGGTGTAAACCGCGCATCCCCCAGCCCGGCCATCCCGCGCTGGTGGGGTCGCAAGACCCTTATACCCCGGAAAGGCGGGCAGGGGGCACGCACGTAGCATAGGCTCCTGCAAAACCTTAGCAAACGGGGAACGGGATGAGACGAGCCTCCGCAGCTCCTACCAGTTGGGCCGGAGTCCACGGCAATTCCATTGAAGGAATATGCCCTCCAGGCCTAGCTCGGAGGAGACGCGGGGGCCCTCCTCGAACTAAAGACCCTCACGGGAATGGCCGTACGTTTCTAGGGGGCAGAACCCCGGGAGCTGTTGGCCGGACAAAGCACTGAAGGCGCTGTCGCCTTCGAGGACTCTTTGGGGAAGGTTGGGCTAACCATGCGAGTCTTTTCCTCCTTCCGCCTCGAAACCTTAGGCGAGCGTTGCGGCTTCAAAGGCGGGGGGCCCTCTTTTCAAGGAACCACCGTCTCCGAATGGGCGCGGAAACAACCGTGCTCGTTAGCCTGGATGGGCCAGGAGCAGAGGGTGCCCTTCTAACTACTGAGGCGTATGACGTCCCAGGCAGAGCCAGGCGCGCCAGGACCAAGTCCTTAGCCTCGAGGAATGAGAGTCTATCCTGGGCCTGAACGGCCAGGATTTCTTTCTCAAGGAGATATGCACCACATTGCTTAGAAGAAGCAGGGTGCGGCTCTGCGCAATTTACACACTTGCCACACACGATTTGGACTTATCATGTGCGACCTTGGAGCAATTTACACAGACTTCGGGTGACCCCGACTTTGCACGTCTACATGAGCGATTCGTATGGCCAAAGCAGTGACAGTAATAGCACCGCCGCGGCAGTGGCACGAATGCCTTTACGCGGTAGCGGTACCAACCGGCACGCACCGACTGAGGAAGCTTGTCACAGTCGAACGTGACGAAGAGTGTAGGGGTGGGTCTCGAGGCCCCTCCCTTTTTTCTCATCACACGTTCGACCTTGACTGCCCCATGGTCGGCCAGCTCTAGGGTAATGTCCTCAATGGAGTAGTCAAGTTCCCTTGCATAAACTATCCTTTCACAAAGTTCATGGTACAGTGCGGCGTCACACTCACCGGGGTGCCGTGAAGTGTCCGAAGAGCACTTATCTTGGCCGCCTCGGCGGGATTCGCCGCATTAGCCAGAAGGCTCCCGTCCGAGAAACGGGTCACCTTCGGCTCTCTACCAATTGCACTAGCTAATCCTCTCCTCTGATGGATCATGTTGCCCCTAGGCAACATGGTGCCATCAGTGGAGCGAATAACGAGGAATCGTTTGAAGCCAGCGGGCTCGAAAACGCCAGGTAACCTCTGAATGAGGGGCCCCGATGTCATCGAGGCTCCGCCCTGTGCACTCTTGGTATTAGTCTTAGTCAGGGGCTCCGCAACAAGGGGGGGGGCAGAGGGGGAGGAGGTGCCGATCTTGGCTTGGTTGTTTGCCAGAGTGGCAGCAGACCCATCCGTCCCCGCCGCCCCCGCGGATGGAGAGGAGCCCCGAGTCTTCTTCGTCTTTTTAGTCTTTTTAGTCTTTTTCTTTCTTGAAGAGGAGGGCGGGGAATGAACTCGCTTTTCACTTCCGCCGGCAGAAGCCCCCATGCCAGATGGGCCGGCCTCAGCCAGGTCCCTCTCCGAAATGGAAAAGGTCCTGGTAGTCGTAGGGGCACCTGTCGGAGGAGATCTCTTCCCTCCTTTTACTGCCTCGGAGCCCTTGGCCGTTTGAGGGGGACCTTGCATAGGGGCGGATTCTGGTTCGGTGCTCGGCGCCTAGCCCGGATTCTTTCCCATGGAAGGCCCTACCGTCTGAGGCTGGGTATCCTCAAGGACCATTTTTATCACAGGAGGGGCCTCCAGTTGGCTATCCCCTCCCAGGACATCGCAGGTCCCCTTGTCAGTGTCGCCAGTCTTGTGTGGGGAGGCACAGGCCTTGACCCCGGCAAGGTTTAAAATTCTTGCCAGCAGGTCTTTTGAGGGAAGCGACCGAAGGGGCCTGGCGTCCCTCTCCCCCCTAAGGGGGTTTGCCCTATCAAGCCGCTTCGATGAGGAGCGGCTGGCTAATGGCTGCCTACTGGCTTTCTTGGCAGTCCCCTTGGAAAGAAAAGAGGGGACTGCCGCTGGGAAAAGGGAGGTGCCCGAAAGTACCTCCAGAGAAGGGGGTGAGGGGGAGTCCCCTGCACCCGTAGGCGAAGAAGAGGGGTAAGCCTCCTCTCCGGTTAGAGAAATATGGAGGGTGCCCTGCTCAATCTTTTGGTTGGAGCTGCCCGAGGGCGGCTCCGTCGCTTTTTCTGGGGAAGTTGGGGGTTTTTTTTTTCATCATCGGGCATGGTGACCCTCTTTTTTATACGGGACGCAATAGCACATCACCTCTTGCAGTTGCCCGCACTGCAAGAGGTGCTTACAGGCCTGGCAGATCCAGGCGCCGCCATTTGGGACCACCCCTCCCGCCTGGTGGCCTGTCAGTTAATCGGCATGGCGGCTCCACCTTGAACACGGCGTGAAAAAATATATACAGTGTGAAAAGGAGAGGAAAAGGGATGTAAGGAAGGTATGGGTGGGGGTGAAGCAGGTTGTTAAAAACCAGCCACCCCAGACCGGAGCTCAGGGGTTAGGGAACATTGTCCCCCACCCCCTCAGCCCCGATGCGGGACGTTTGGCTGAGAGGAAGGTCAGCATCTATCCTGTGGAATTAGAGGCTGACCAGAGAAAGTTGTGGAAGAGGTTGTGTGAAAAGAGAGGAAACAAGTGTTTTGAAGGAAGGAAGAGAGGCTAAGCTGGGCACCCGATTGTAATATATGGATTAATATGTGTAAGGTGCGGTGGAGAAATACACCAACTGCTGGGCCTGTAACCCCAAGGCTGAGCTGGTGGCCAAGATTAAGGAGGTGTTCGAAGATCTTTGCAAGGACACAGTGAGTAACGCATGCGCCAGGCTCCGGAACCTTCTTGAGGCCGCAGGGAAAGCTGAGGTTGGTTACTTTTAGCAAACTATTATCTCCCAACCATAATTTGGTTGACTCTTTTTTTAATTTTTAAAATAAATTTATTTTAAGCTGAGATATTGCGGGCGGGAGGAGGCAGTTTCTTATGCAAACCTTCAAATTTAGCCAGAACAACCTGTATTTAATAGTTTTGCAGAATAACCAAAATAATTCGCCAATTAGGTATTGTTTATTACTTATTACTAATTCATAACTTAATAATTTTGCATTGGGGAGGAAGTTTATGATATTCATCCTTTTATGACTTTTCACCTTCCTGAACAATGGTTTATGCTTCCTTTCAAATAAAATTAAATTATGTTTTCTTATAAAAGGATCCATTTCCGAAGATTGGTTGGAATTTCAAACGTTTAAAAATAGACAAGACAAACTTGAGCAGAGAATCAAATTCAGAAACGGCCACATTTTGGAAACTTTTGGAAAATCGAGGAAAGATACACTCAAAGGTAAGACGAATTTCTGAAAATTCAAATTGTCCTTCTTGATTACATTTGCTAATAATAAATCAAATACTCAAAATTGCTACAAATACATTTACCATTAACAGCGTACTGGTACAAAGCATCTCTTCCGGGTAGGAGTGACTTTGAAACAGAAGAAACCAAATTTAAAGAGGAATTATTTGAATTTTACCATCAATTCCGCGCTGATGGCCTCAAATCTCTCTCCATTGAATTTTTGGTCGCCCATAAAGAGGAGGAGAATCCCAAAATATCCCCCCACACTTCGAAAAGATTTACAAGACGCTGGAAGTCAGGTTTGGGCCTTTTGAAAAGATCGACTAATGAGGCTGACTCCAGTTGCGCAGAAGAAAGAGAAGTTGCGCCAACTGTTCAAAAAAGCGCTCTAGGTGAAGAAAGTAACAATGAACCTAAGGAGAAAAGGGCAGAAAGAGAATCACCCAAACAAAACAAAGGTTTCTCCACCTCTCAGGAGAAGCATAAGGAAGAGCTGATGGATTTTATTAACAAAATGATTGGTGAGAGATCAAGGAAGAGTGAGATGAAGGTGGTAGATAAGGTGAAGAAGGCTGTAATGAAGGAAATCTTCCAAGGAAGGAGTGATCGATTGGCGCAAAGGGTTGTTGTGTTCACTAATTTGAACATCTACGCAACTAAAGCGAAATCTCTCTTTGAATGTGTTGAGGTGAGTTTTGTTGGGTTATGAGGACTTGTTCACTTCGAAATAGGTCAAACTTTTGATAATAATAATTCACGGTAAAACAAATAGTTAAAACTGCCGAGCCATTGTCGCATATTGCGCCACCCAGAATACATATCAATATTGTGTTTATGACGCAATCGCTCATAGCTCCGCTTACTTTAGCGAAAAGAGAGAAACTTTGCTATGTAAACGTTGATCCAGGTTTCTCACTTCAGTGAACGAGAGTTCGAGGACCAGCGGGAGGTTAAAACTTCCTTTTTTTTATCACTTAACTCTAACTTACAGATTTATAAAAAGGCTTAAACTTATCTCATTTGATTTGACTCCTTTAGGTTATTAAATTAATAAGATTTAATAATTAAATTTAGAAAATGCTGAATATTCTAGAACAAATCAAAAAACAACAATAATACCAAATTAAAATCTTTGCATTTTCTTATTTTGAGGATGTCAGTACCCAGTTTGGCGGTGAGTGACAAAACTGTAGTCGTTTATTTGTAGAAACAACTCAGATTTTTTAGCACTTGTTTGCATTTATAGTTTGTAGGAAAATTTAGATTGTTAATATATATAGAAACAATTCAGAATTCTGAAAAGTGCTCATAGGAAAACAAGCTTCCAATAGCTACTTGAATAAAAATAAAACTCAGATTTCTCTCAAAAGTGTTTAAAATAAGTCTTCAGATATATAATATTTGTGCATTGGAACAACTCAGACTTCTAATAACTCTTGTATGAGCAAAGATCTCAGATTTATATATTTGTTTGTAGTTATAACTCAAATTTCTAAAAAATAAGAAATTATAGATACAATAAAGATTCCAAATGATTGGGGGTAAGAGCAACTCAGATTTCAAATAATCATTTGCAGAAACAAGTTTGAAGTTAATAATTTCCTGTAAGAGCAATTGTAATTTTACTGATTATTTATAGGAACAATTCCGATTTATACTCATTATTTATAGAAACAATTCGATTTCTAATGATTATTTATATGAACATATCCAATTTGCGGCAATTTCTTAACATGAGTTATAAGAAGAATTATGATTTTGTAGCGTACGAGAAGTGCAGGCGAGCGGCTTAAAAGCTTTGCTTTTAAGCTTTGCTTATAACTCAAATTTCTGAAAAATAAGAAATTATAGATACAATAAAGATTCCAAATGATTGGGGGTAAGAGCAACTCAGATTTCAAATAATCATTTGCAGAAACAAGTTTGAAGTTAATAATTTCCTGTAAGAGCAATTGTAATTTTACTGATTATTTATAGGAACAATTCCGATTTATACTCATTATTTATAGAAACAATTCGATTTCTAATGATTATTTATATGAACATATCCAATTTGCGGCAATTTCTTAACATGAGTTATAAGAAGAATTATGATTTTGTAGCGTACGAGAAGTGCAGGCGAGCGGCTTAAAAGCTTTGCTTGAATGAATCTGTTTTGAGACTCAAGATGGCCGAGTGGATTCGCTGCTGCCTAACAGTGGTCCAGCGACGCGGGAAGTTGTTCGCAAATCGCCTACGCTACTACTTTCTTTTTTTTTTGCTCCCTTTCCTTCTTCCCTCTATCTAAAATTTCTAAAATTGTTTGTAAGAACAAATTAGATATTAATTAAGGGTTTGCAAGCACAAATTAGATTCATAATAATAGTTCATAGGAAATACTCAGATTTCTACCTAGATTTGTAATCATTGTCTGGAGATACGACTTAGGTGTCCCAAAACTGACTATAAGAACAATTCAAATTTCCAATAATTGATTGTTGAAAGAACTCATTTATAATGATATTTTTTGGAAAATATAAATTTGATATCATTTATTTTCAGGAAAAAAGTCTGATCTTTAATAATCTATTTTAAGATCAAGGCAGACTTTTAATGATTGATGCGGGACGAAGTGGATTCATATCAGATAGGATCAGTAGAACTCACATCCACCTCTCTTTGAACGGAGAAATAAACTGTAGCACATTAATAGCAAATCCCTATCAGCACCTTATGTGCTGAATGCCAGGGAGAGGAGAATCTCCATGCCGCGCTACAAGAACCCTAAGGCTGCTAATGTGTACCCATGAGAGAGATCCTTCGAATACAAAAACAAGAAATTGGTGCGAGTCTCCCACTTCAATTTGGCCCTATTTTTAGGTAAATCCGGAGCTGGTTTGGTTCATCGAAGGTGCCAGAATTACATTTCCTTGGTCTTTGACAAAGAAATCCGAAACTGATGTGATTCAACATAAAGAGAGACACGGTTAGTAACCATTTGGAAATGGATTTCCATAATAGGAATCTGAGACACCCAAAATTGATTAATAGTTCTTATATGTTGATTGTAGCAAGAAAATATTCTGGAAGTACTGGGGTGATGCCCTTGCTGTTCATGGCAAACAGAGTGACGATAAGGACAGTTTCCTGAGAGATCCCGTCCTCTTGCCCTATGTGCTCTCCACATGTACGAATAACTCAGAAGAAAAATGAAGAAGCGTCACTTGTCCATTATTGAATGAATGGCCTCCATGATATTATATTGTCAAATGCTATCATAGGATTCCTCACGTTTAAAGAATTAAGTGATGAAATGCTCTTTGGTTGAAAAAGCAAGCAAGATTGCACTTTTCAGCCGGAGCAGAGAATCCTACGTGGAGTGTAACATACAGAAGCCACAATGTGAATGAGAAGGATTACATTTGCTATCCAAAGAATAAGACAAACTCAGCATTTACCATTTTCTCCATCAACCTTCCTCACATCCAGCAGGTTATAGAAATTGGGCGGAAAATAGCCGAGCTGAAATGATCTCGTCCCAGATTGTGAAAAGAGAGCCCAGTAGCTATTCGCCAGGAATCTGGTATGGTAGCCTCCTACCAGATCCTGTTAAACAAAGTTAGAAGAAAAGACATATCTTAATCACGTAAGGATTTAAGCATAGAATACGTTATACCTTCCCCCTTACCTGGAGCACTATCCGTGCAAGAAGCGATTGTGTAACGCAACTGACTCAGCAAAAACAGGTCGTTAAACGGTACCACAGCTCTGAGAGTAAACTCTAGCACAAGACCTCAGCAACCGTGTAACGTGCATGGAATGCTGCAGAAGGAGCATCTCTGATGGATAAAGGGGAAAATGCTGGTGCAAAGGATTCAAAAAAGTACTCTAGGTTCGTGATGGTGGTCCCTTATTCTAAAAGACAGAAGGGAAATCCTTGCATAACTTAGCCTGATTCATTCAAACTCGCTTCTACACTTCCGAAAAGGGGTTGCTCACATTGAGTGAAGACATATACCAAGCATGAAGAGCGGCGAGTATGATTCGAAACGGAATCTGAGGCTCGCCCGACAATATTCACAGGGGAGGAATCATCGGATTCCCCTTTTAAATGTATCGCTTCCATCTGAGGTCCAAATCGCAAACGGCCGACCACCAAAGTAGCGGGTGGGGTGCATAACACCCAGACGTACGAGAAAAAGAAACCAGGACCTTCCCAATGTGTGTGCTGTTAAAGAAGTTAAGGACATCATCAAGCGATCTAAACTATTCAACTAAGATAGAGGTCAGTCATTCCATCAAAGGTAGGCAATCGTCTCTCTAACGGCAGTGGCCCAGCAAAATAAGTTAGAAACGGAACGTGATAGCTACTATTGAGATGATCGACCACCTCCTATCCAAGGACCATGTGTACGACAGAGGATACAGGGAAAGGTCAGCACATGAAAATGAAGCAGATTTTGATCAGTAGTGCGTCAACTCTTCCACATTAAGGATATCTATCATTAGCTCTTCGACCACTTCTTATCCAAAGATCGCGTGTGCACCAGTATGTAGATTGCAGAGAAAGACAAGAATAAAATAGTCATAAATCAATTGTTTGTGAACTAGTCTGCATTATTTAGATCGATCCCCAGCTCTTAGATCAGTTCAAACAAAGGTTCGGCTCCTGGAAATGATCTTGTAGTCGTCTAAGGACGGGTATCTATTGTTCAAATCTCTGAGCAGGAGAAAAGGTCTCAGCCACCACGAGATGGCGTAGCGTACCTCCGCCCCATCGAAGCTAGCAGATGATGGATGGTATAGAGACAGGTGGAGATGGAATGGTTACCGCTTAAAAGGAAATTTGGAAAGGCAAAGGAAATATGAGACACTTTTTCTGGTATATTTTGTGCTTCGAACTACCCTGTTCCAATTCGTGTTGGAGGAGAGGTCAAACTCTTATACACCAGGACTGTGGGCATAGTGGTCGCACTTTAACATAAGGTGATAAAGACACAGTTAATATAAAACTAAATTAGATGAGCTCTCACCCCCTGCCCAGCTGTAGAGTGTCGCGTTAGAGCGGGCGCTCCTTTGGTGCTACAATCCATTGGGGGTGGGGAATCTTCAAGGTGTCCGAAGGGGTGAATATTGCCACAATAATAACTAATATTCCAGAAAGGAAGAGAGAATGCCATGTTGAGAAATTTCCCCAGCTCATTAAAGAATTTGATAGTGGGATAAGCTGTGCAGCAATAAATAATCGCAAATATATGAGTTATTTTCTGTGGGGCAAAGTTGCAAGCAGAGCTTCGAAAGTGTTTCTAAATTTGATATGAAGAATAAAATTAGGGTAATATTGGATCTAAATTAAACCAAACCCACACCCGTGCCCCTTGCGTCTCCGAGCCTGGTTTAATGAATATCCCTTGTTGACTGATGTCTTAGCAGCACGAATAACCTCTTTTCTGTTAAGCCAAACATGTCCGGCTGGTCAGATGAGATAAGGTCACAAATGGAATTAGCCTTCACCAACGTAACATTGCGACAATATTTTATTTTCAAAAAGCAGGAAAGAGAGGTATTGTGTAGATTGGGCCGACGCGAGTTTGTAAGTGTGTTTGTATTTCCTTTATCTTTAAAGAAATATTGTAAGGATTTAACAAAAGAAAAACCTCGAGAAGTCTTAAGAGATGGCTTCAAAACATCTATATACTTTATTCTATGTTAAGTTGATAGTACTCGGCTGTTTGATTAAAAAATCCCAGGATATTTTAGACTTTTTAAAACTGTGTTCGTGCAGCGGAGAGGACGCGATATAGAAGATTCGAAATCTATCTGAGTGCTGTGAGGAGCAACGAGATGTGAGGTTTGGAGGGAATCGAAACAGAGAAGAAGTCACTCAAAACATGATGGATACAGGAGTTTTTTTAAATAAGGTTACTTATCGATATATAAAGAAAACTTGGCAAATGAAACTCCTGTCTCTTAAGCAATGAATTCAGCACACAGTGAAATTAACGAGACGAATCGGAGCTGTGACGAGTAGGATGTGAACCAGACTAGAAAAAACATCGAAACAATTCTTCACTCAGAAAACGAAGAACGCAGATTTATAATTACTGTTTGTAGTTATCAACGAGATTTAGAATTATTCTTTGTAGTTACCATTTAAATTTCTAATTACTATTTGTAATTACCACTTAGATTTCTAATTACTGTCTGTAGTTACCACTGAGATTTCTAATCAACTTTTCTAGATAAGTCCATTTTCTAACTGGTTTTCACCCATATCTGTCAGATTTCTAATAATTGTTTGTAATAGCAGCTCGGATATCTAATGAATGTTAATTGGAACATTTCTGGTTTCTAGTAATTATGTTTAAGAACAACTCAGACTTCTAAAATTGTTTGTAGTAGGAATCAGATTTATAATTATTGTGTGTAGGAACATCTTAGATTTTTAACAATTGCTTATATAGTTAACGCATATTTCTAATTATTGTTTGCAAATACCAGTTAGATTCATAGCCAATGTCTCTACATAAGTCAGATTTCTAATAATTGTTTTGATAATTCTTATTTATTCCTACACTGTTTGGAAGAACAACATACGGCAAACCATTAATTGGAATGCTAAAACCTTTGTTGAAAATGCAAATTGAGTGAAAGAAATCTTCCCATGGACGCTAATAGACCCTGTTTGAACAGAGAATCGAAGAATCCTTCGACCCCTGCCCAGACGATACCGATGGGGAGAAAAAGGTACAGAAAGTGGTTTTCAATGACCTCGACGACGAACTGGTCGTCATCCGCCATTACGGACCCGACCGAATACTTCAGACGTCTCACGTCATTGCCATTCCGCCCGACAGGTGTTCCACGTCTCTTACTCACGAAATGATCCGATCGTTCGAGGTGGGGGTTTTTATTCCTAATGCCCCCTACTTTCCCACACCCCTATATTCATATGAGGAGAAGGGGTTTTAGTGAATTGGGTGAGGAGGAAAATTTATTCATATACTTAAATAAAGCAAAAACCAACAAGGGCAACTCTGCCATATAGTTTTGAGTTGAGGTTTGTGAAGAAAGTGGTCGATTTAAGGGAAGAGAAATGTGTAAAAGATACATAACAGAATCGTAGGGCTCAAGACCACTCGCAACTCTCCTGAGCCTGTAACTGGTATTTTAGGTAAAGGCAGGTGCTCTAATTAAATAATTATTATTGTCAACTGCCCTTTTAGTTTTAGTATGGCCAGCGAACCGGGTAATGAAACTAACATAAAGATCAGAATGACAACAACAAGCGAGTCCGAGGGTAGCAAGGGCTACTTCTCTTTAGGTGATCGAGTAGGAGGGAATGTGGGGTTCTGCGATTTGCCATTATTCATTCAATGTCAAACCCCTCCGAAGGGAAGAGTGATGTGTTGTGTGCTTTTATCAATCCCAAATCCCCCAAATAATCATTAAATCCTGGCGTTTTCACAAGAACGATTACATAATTTATGTTTGCCAGCGTCAACGATTGGACCTTCTCTACCTGTTCATGTACGGTCTGTACGTGTACAATCTATTCATGTACAGTCTGTACGTGTACAATCTGTTCATGTACAATCTGTACTTGGTTACTTTCCTTTAAAAGTCACGGAATTGAATCAGAGCAGCCTCGTCATCGGCACCGAAAGTGGAATCCGTTTGAAACCGTTTCAAAAGCTTCGACCTCATTTACCATCTTAATTTATTTCCCATAAAGTATGGTTGGCACACATCAATGCCATTATACCAATTCCCAACTCCCCCCTCCCCCTCCCCACTCCTCTATTCTCTGTGAAACACAAAACCACACATCATCACCATGATGGTGACGAGACGATGGGAATCGATTCGACGGGTTTCAACTTGTCTCTTTTTCAGCCGGATTCAAAGGCGGGAGCTCCGTCTCTGGCGCAGATGCGGAAGCTGTTGCGCGCGCAGCTGCATCACCACACCGCCTTGGGCCCCCAAATAGCGAGGGAGGTTTCCGAAGTCCGAACCATCTCCGCGACACGTAGAGAGGAGGAGAACAAGATTCAACTCGAGGCCGAACTCTTTCAATTTGATCAAATGCCGAGTTTCCTCAACTTGATGACAGAGGTAGGTCCGAATGGAGTCAGAGGGAAGCGCTCCGATGTCATCTCGGAAGGTTGGTCGTCCTAGATTCACTTATTTATTTAAATCTGTAGCGATAAATAGGAACTATTCCTATTAAAGTTAATAGTAGTTTATTATTGTCATGTGGTAATACGTGTGGTAAACGTAGTGTAAGTGTGATCAATATATTGCTGGTGGCAAGCTGATTGTAAGTGTGCTGCCACTACTGCTGTGGTATTTTTTTTTTTTTTTAATTTTATAGAGCCCATCTGGCAACTACCCACTTAGGCATAAGTCGCCAAAAAACACGACAGCCTTTAACTAGGCTACTTTAAAATAAAAATATGAAAACTTAACAATCGATATAAATTGGAAAAACTTAATCAGGAAGCAATCTCCGGCAGCGGGGGCAGGTTACCCTCACCTCGGTGCAGGAGAGTGCAACCTACAAACAAAACAATAACAAAAAAGAACCTTAAATAAAGAGTAGAAGCCCCGCCTCCCCCAAGAAGTCAACAAGTCCACAAGTCAATGTGCACGAATCTGTCCCGAGTACAAGGGACAGGCGGTAGCGACCCATGCCCATCCCGGTACCGGGACAGGTATAGTGCGCGAAGATCACCCAGACTGGGACATTCGACAAGAATGTGCCGAACAGTCTGGAGGACGAGGCAGTCGTTGCAAAAGGGCGCAGGCGAGCGCTCCATCAAATAGCAATGCGTCACACGAGTGTGTCCGATTCGGAGACGACAGAAAGGGACCTGAAGCCGCCACGGCATTGGGGGATAGGTCCATGAGAACAGTCGCGGTGCAATGGCACGCAACTTTGAGTTCCCTTCGACCGTCTCCCATCTTCTTTGCCAAGCAGTCCGAAGAGCTGCCCGTATTCCTGCCATGTAGTCAGTGTGAGGAAGAGCGAAACGCTGGTCCGGTTGCAGAGTCCTCGCGGACTCTTTGGCACCCTCATCGGCGCGCTCATTTCCCGCAATTCCTACATGTCCAGGAACCCAGCAGAAGATAATCTCGACATCTGCCCGGCTCGCCAAAACCGTGGCGTCACGGGATATCGCGAACCAGGGGATGCGGAGATTCCTATGCCTCGAGAGCACTCAGGGCACTTTGTGAGTCGCTATAGATCACAATCCGGTCTACGAACCGGGCACGTCGCGTAATCTCCCCTAGCGAGTGGTGTATTGCCACCAGCTCAGCCGTGAAGACAGACGCAGTGCCTGGTAGAGCCCCGCTGACTTCAAACAGAGGGGATACTGCGTGGAAGCCGTCTCCCTCTTGGGACTTGGAGCCATCCGTATACACTGGCACGGTTCCAGCGTGACACGATGTGTGCTCCAAAAAGGTCGAACGCAATACTCCCGGCGCAGTACAAGCTTTGGGAGCAGAGGCGTGGCGACAAATATCTAAATGTTGTACCCTCTAGGGTGGCGTCCTGGGCAGAACCAGGGGCGCCACCGGCCCGAGAGCTATATCTATCTCTCGAAGGAGTTTCCTGGCCCTAAACCCAAAGGGCTTAGGGTATGACTGGCGTCTCTCGGTGGCATAGGCACCATCGAGATCAGCTGCGGATGCAGTGAGAGCTGTTGGCGACTGAGGGAGGCGCCGGGCTCGCGCGCACAGGCAAGTGATGCACTGCACGCAGTGCAGAGCGAGTGGCATCTCCCCAGCATTGACCAACAGGCTCTCAAGGTGGAAAGTGCGGAAGGCACCGGTCGCAAGGCGAAGGCCGGTGTGGTGGATTGAATCCACCTTCCGCAATAAACGCTCGGCTGCGGATGCATAAAACTCGCATCCGTAGTCGAGCTTCGAGCGAACAAAGGATCGATAAAAAAGTAAGGCAGTAGCCCTATCAGCACCCCAAGCGCTGAACGTCACGGAACGGAGAATGTCCATGGCGCGGGTACAAGAGACCCTAAGGCTGCGAATATGAGCCTCCCAGGTGAGGCGTCGGTCGAATACAATAGCAAGCAAACGGTGCGACTCAACCACATCCAGGCGCACACCATTAAGAAACAAATCTGGGTTGGGGTGAAGCCGTGGATGGCGGCAGAAGTGCACCAACTTAGTCTTGGCCAATGAAAACCGAAACCTGTGCGCTTCGGCATAGCGAGAGACGCGGTTCAATGCCTGTTGGAGTCGACGCTCCAGAGTTGGCATCTGGGCCGCGCCAAAAGAGATCGAAAGGTCGTCCACGTAGAGCGTAGCGAGAACATCTTCCGGCAGCACCAAGGTGATGCCGTTGATGCTCAGGGCAAAGAGTGTGACACTGAGGACACTTGCCTGCTCCTTTGGGCCTGAGAGGGCTCCCCCCACCCGTACGTGAATCGACGATCTCGCAAAAATTCAGATATAAAAATTGGGAGGCGTCCCCTCGCCCCCATCGTGTGGAGAGTCTCCATGATACCGTATCGCCATGCGGTATCATAGGCCTTCTCCAGATCAAAAAACACCGTGGCGTAGTGCTGTCTACGAAGTAAAGACTCGCAGACGGCATTTTCCAGTCGGAGCAAAGCATCTGACGTAGAGTGGAACTTGCGGAAGCCGCACTGTGCGGAATACAGATGGCCTCCGCTGTCCAGGAAAAAGGCTAATCTAACATTTACCAATTTCTCCATCAACTTGCACACGAAAGAGAGGTTAGAGAGATTGGGCGGAAACCGGTCGGAGTAGAGTGATCTCTCCCCGGTTTGCAAAAGGCGAGCACAGTAGCGATTCGCCAGGAGTCTGGAAGAAGACCTTCCACCCAGATCCTGTTGAACAAATCTAAGAGAAAGGCCATGCCTCGCTCACCCAGGTGTCGAAGCATAACGTACGGGACATCGTCCGGACCATGGGCGGTGTCCGCGCACGAAGCGAGAGCGAAAGGGAACTCACTCACAGTAAACTTGTCGTTGAAGGGTTCTCCGCCTCTGGAGGTAAAGTCCAGCCAGCGGCCTTCTGCGACATCATGACGTGCATTAAATGCTGGCGGAGCAGCATCACGGCTAGAGAATGCGGAAAAAGCGGTCGCGAAGGTTTCCGCCACGGACGCGGGGTCCGAGATTGCAGTCCCATTCTCCTGGAGAACGGGAGGGGGGTCCTGCGAGAACTTGCGCCGAATCCTTTTGACTCGCTTCCACACCTCAGCTAAAGGGGTCTTCCCGTTAAGTAAAGACGCGTATGCCCCCCAAGAAAAGCGGCGGGCGTGCTTCGAAATATACCGGAACCTAGCCCTAGCCCGACGAAATTCAGCGAGAGTGAAATCGTTCGGGCGGCGCTTATAGCTCATGTAGGCATAACGCTTCTGTTTGAGGGCCGTCTCACACTCGGCCGACCACCATGGGAGTGGTTGGCGCGCAAAACGGCCAGACGTCCTAGGAATAGTAGTCAGGCCCACGGCGATGAGGTTGCCGGAGAATAACTCAATGGTCTCATCTACCGACCTGACCTCCTCGACTGAGATAGAGAATTCAGTCATTTCCTGAAATGCAGGCCACTGCGCCGTGCCAAGCACCACCGAGGTGGTCTCTCAGGCGGCAGTTGCCCTGAAAATGATATTTGAATGGGAAAGTGATCACTACCATGGAGGTCATCGACCACCCCCATTTAAAATCAGGCTGTGCATCCGAAGAGCACAAAGATAGGTCAAGGCAAGAAATGTAAGCGGTTCTCGGACAGTGATGCGTAAACTCATCCACGTTTGGGACACCCATCTCAGGCTCTTCGATCAGATCGGCAAGGACTTGTCCCCTGGGATTTATGGAGTAATCTCCCCAGAGAGGATGCCTGCCGTTCAGATCTCCAAGCAAGAGATGGGGCCTCGGTAACCGTGCCACGACGCGGCGGAAGTCCCCCGCGTCGAAGTCAGCTGACGGTGGAATGTACGCAGGAATGATAGTTTACCTCCTATCCAGGTGCAGCTGCACAGCCACTGCCTGAAAGGAGGTATCTAGAGAGAAAGGAAGAACGGAGACATCATGCCAGGTGTAAACCGCGCATCCCCCAGCCCGGCCATCCCGCGGTGGTGGGGTCGCAAGAATTTATACCCCGGGAATGAAGGCAGTGGGCACGCGCCTAGCAAGGTCTCCTGCAAAAAGATAGCTAACGAGGAATGGGACGAGACGAGCCTCCACAGCTCCTACCAGTTGGCCCGGAGTCCACGGCAATTCCATCAAAGGAATATGCCCTCCAGGCCTAGCTCGAAGGAGACGCGGGGGCCCTCATCGAACTGAAGACCCACACGGCAATGGCCGTACGCTTCCAGGGGGCATAACCCCGGGAGCTGTTGGCCGGACAAAGCGCTGAAGGCGCTGTCGCCTTCGAGGACTTATTGGGGGAGGTTGGGCTCGCTATGCGAGTCTTTTCCTCCCTCCGCCTCGAAACCTTAGGCGGGCGTTGCGGCTTAGGAGGCGGGGGGCCCTCTTTTCAAGGAACCACCGTCTCCGAGCCACTCGCTCCACCTCGGGGCGTGGGCGAAGAAGCCGAAGCTCCTTTGTTGCTGTCCTCCTTTCGAGGGACAGCTTTAGGAAACCCCGAAGATGGCATAGTGACCATCTTCAGGGGTGTTGCCTCCTGTGAGTCCAACGACTCAGTGGAGGCGCGTGGCCGTTTTGCCTTGCGGGAAACGGTCACGCTGGGGGAAGAGGGGATGGCCCTGGTTTTAACCGGGGCTGAGTATGAACCCTTTTTGCCACCAGCTTTACCAGGGGAGCGCCCGGGTTGGGTAGAGCTAGCAGAAGGGCTCCGAATGGGCGTGAAAACAAATGTGCTCTTTGGCCTGGATGGGCCAGGAGCAGAGGGTGCCTTTCTAACTACTGAGGCATATGACGTCCCAGGCAGAGCCGGGCGCGCCAGGACCAAGTCCTTAGCCTCGCGGAATGAGAGTCTATCCTGGGCCTGAACGGCCAAGATTTCTTTCTCAAGTAGATATGCACCACATTGCTTAGAAGAAGAAGGGTGCGGCTCTCCGCAATTGACACACTTCGCCACACACGATTTGGACTTATCGTGTGCGACCTTGGAGCAATTTACACAGACTTCGGGTGACCCCGACTTTGCACGTCTACATGAGCGATTCGTATGGCCGAAGCGGTAACAGTAATAGCACCGCCGCGGCAGTAGCAAGAATGCCTTCACGTGGTAGCGGTACCAACCGGCACGCACCGACTCAGGGAGCTTGTCACAGTCGAACGCGACGAAGAGTGTAGGGGTGGGTCTCAAGGCCCCTCCCTGTTTTCTCATCACACGTTCGACCTTGACCGCCCCATGGTCGGCCAGCTCAAGGTTGATGTCCTCAATGCAGTAGTCAATGCGCTCACTCGCATTAACTACTCCTTTCACAAAGTTCATGGTAGAGTGCGGCGTCACACTCATCAGGGTGCCATGAAGTGTCCGAAGAGCACTTATTTTGGCCGCCTCGGCGGGATTCGCCGCATTCGCCAGAAGGTTCCCGTCCGAGAAACGGGTCACCTTCGGCTCTCTACCAATTGCACTAGCTAATCCTCTCCTCTGATGGATCATGTTGCCCTTGGACAACATGGTGCCATCAGTGGAGCGAATAACGAGGAAGCCCTTGAAGCCAGCGGGCTCGAAAACGCCAGGTAACCTCTGAATGAGGGGACCCGATGTCATCGAGGCTCCGCCCTGTGCACTCTTGGTATTAGTCTTAGTCAGGGGCTCCGCAACCAAGGAAGCAGAGGGGGCGGATGCTCTGATCTTGGCTTGGTCACTTGCCAGAGTGGCAGCAGACCCATCCGTCCCCGCAGCCCCCGCGGATGGAGAGGAGCCCCGAGTCTTTTTTGTCTTTTTAGTCTTTTTCTTTTTCTTTTTCGGAGAGGAGGGCGGGGAATGAACCCGCTTCTCACCTCCGCCGGCAGAAGCCCCCATGCCAGATGGGCCGGCCTCAGCCAGGTCCCTCTTTGAAATGGAGAAGGTCCTGGTAGTCGTAGGGGCACCTGTCGGAGGAGATTCCTTTCCTCCTTGTACTGCCTCAGAGCCCTCAGCCGTTTGAGGAGGACCCTGCATACGGGCGGATTCGGATTCGGTGCTTGGCGCTGAACCCGGATTCCCCCCCATGGAAGGCCCTACCGTCTAAGGCTGGGTCTTCTCAAGGACCATGTCTATCACAGGAGGGAACTCCAGTTGGCCATCCCCTCCCAGGACATCGCAGGTCCTCTTGGCAGCGTCAAGAGTCTTTTGTGGGGAGGCACAGGCCTTAATCCCGGCAAGGTTTAATATTCTTGCCAGCAGGTCTTTTGAGAGAAGTGACCGAAGAAGCCTGGCTTCCCTCTCCCCCCTAAGGTGGTTTGCCCTACCAAGCCGCTTGGATGGGGAGCGGCCGGCTAAGGGCTGCCTGCTGGCTTTCTTGGCAGTCCCCTTGGAAAGAAAAAAGGGGACTGCCACTGGAAAAAGCGAGGTGCTCGAAAGCATCTCCAGATAAGGGGGTGAGGGGGAGTCCCCTGCACCCGTAGGCGAAGGAGAGGAGTAAGCCTCCTCTCCGGTTAGAGAAATATAGAGGGTCCCCTGCGCAAGCACAGGGGGGAGACCTCCATCTTTTCTGTGGAGCTGCACGAAGGCGGCTCCGTTGTTATAGGGGGAATTAAGGGGAGATGGTTTTTTTTGCATCATTGGGCATGGTGACCCTCTTTGTTTTACGGGACGCAATCGCGCACACCTCTCGCAGTAGCCTGCCCTGCGAGAGGTGCTTACAAGCCCGGTAGAGCCAGGCGCCACCATTTCGGACCACGACTCCCGCCTGGTGGCCTGGCAGTCCATCGGCATGGCGGCTCCACCTTAGACACGGCGTAAAATATATAGATTGTGAAGATGAGAGGAAAAGGGATGTGAGGAAGGTATGGGTGGGGATGAAGCAGGTTGTTAAAAACCAGCCACCCCAGACCGGAGCTCAGGGGTTAGGTTACATTGTCCCCCACCCCCTCAGCCCCGATGCGGGATGGTTGGCTGAAATTAGATGCTGACCAGAGAAAGTTGTGGGAGAGGTTGTGTGAAAAGAGAGTCAACAAATGTTTTAAAGGAAGGAAGAAAGGCTAAGCTGGGGCCGGACGGGGTGCTGAGTCCCGTCAGCACGGCGGCCAGGATGGCAAATCGCCGTGCCCCTTACAGGGTACTGCTGTGGTAAGTGAGTGTGTGATCCCAGTACTGCATGTGGTAAGCAGATGGTAAGTTAATCCCATAGCTGCATATGGTAAACTAGTTGTAAGTGTAATTCCAGTGTTGAGTGTATTAATTAGAGTGTAAGTGTAATCCCAGTATTGCATGTGGTATTCTGCTTGTATGTGTAATTCCAGTACTCGATGTAGTAAGCTGGTTGTAATTGTGATCCCACTAATGCGTGTGGTAAGCTGGCTCTAAGTGTGATCCTACTCCTGCGTGTGGTAAACTAGTTGCAAGGAAGATCCGAGCACTGCATGTATAACTTTGATGTGTACGCTTGACATGTGCGCATCAATCCTATTTTCGAAATTTTGAACCTTTTGTAATGGTCATCATGACCGATATTGAGTACTGTATATATTTGTACTCTTTTGTATTCTCACACTTTCACTTACTTCATTGGTTCTGTTTTTTGTTCAATCGAACTTTTGTTTTTCAGGACGACGGAAAATTACTAAGTAAAGAAGACGACGAAAGAAGAATGAGGGGAGAGAGAGGAGGAGAAGTTGATACAATTGCGCCTTACCTGCTTCTCATTTCGGTAATCCGATAGAAGGAGAATCATGGGGTAACCTAGGGATATTATTTGCTTAATTATCCCTCTAGAGGCGGTAATCAAACAGGGAAAGAATTAACTCGGGTGTCTTGGAATCGACATTGCGTTATTTTCATTGGTTTTAAGATTAATAAATAATGTAATCTGGGTTTACCCCGGATTTGCTCCCCTTTTGAGGCTTTGTCTTTCCCTGTTGGGACCGAGAGTCCACAATGGCGTCTGAATAACGGGAATCGGCAACGAATGGCAGACGTCGTGAAGTTGACGTGACTAAGTACGCCATCCATCCACTTACCACCCCCGATGTCGTTTAAGTTCACTGTACTTGGAAGAGCTGACTACACTTAGTTAGGTCACAGCCCGTTTATAGGAATTAATGGGGAAGAATTAAGCGCGTGGGACGTCAACCCTTATTAAAATACATAATAAAGAATGAGGACAAAATTTCGAGTTGTAGTTTGTCGAAGTAAACAAAATTGGTGACAGCACTAAACCAGTACTCACGTTTAATTACATACATATGGTTCTTATCATTTGAATATGGGAAAATTTGTTCCTATTTACATAATACTGCATCCCTTAATACTACATACCTTTTGCTTATTACTCATCTGTTTCCTTATAATAATCAAATCATAGTATGCACGTTTAATACCCATTATATTTTGGTTAAAGCATCCTAAGAAATCATTCCAATAATCTAATTAGACATTTATAGTCAATTATTTCCGTATATTTATTATATATTTATTTATTTTTAATTATTTTAATACTTAGTTGAACTCGTTTTTGTTTAATTTTGGCCATAATTCTTCATAGCTCGAATTTCACCCAATTTTCACAAATATTTGCTACTCTATTTGCCCACTCAACTTATATTTGTTCATAGAGTTCTTTATTTGTACTCGCGTTACTTATTTTCGCCTTTCCAACCACCCGCCACTAGTGTTCGATTAGATCTAAGCCTTGTGGTGGTTATTCCATTGTTCGGCTGAAATGTAACTTAATTTCTTGGTGTTGTGGGAAGCCATTTCTAGATAGATGACTCTAAAACCTGTGCCAATAGGATGGTATGAGTTGTGGAGTTGAGTCTGCACTGGTTATAAATATATATCTATCCCTGTTGAAGAAATGCAGCCCCGTACTATGATAGAACCACCTCTATGCTTCACACAAGGTATCACACAATCAGGGTGAAATGCCTCTCCAACTCTTCAAAAAATGTTCAATTTTTAAATAATTTTCTTACAAGATAAATTTAAATATATTGCATAAATTACATGCAAATGACAATACAATAGTCCTTCTAACATACCTGATAATTACTTTCAGCATAGATGATAACTTTATACCATTGTTCATGTGTCTTATTCTTGTGATCTTTGGTCCAATGAAAACGGGGTTTTTTTCTATTTAGCTCAGATATCTCCTTCTAACTGTTCTAAGCGATATTTTTTAACTTGAAGCTTCATTAATAATTCCGAGAAATTTGAGAAATTGTTTTTCTGCGATTCTGCAGAGAAGCTCGAATGATAGATCTATCTTCTCTCTGGGTTCTAAGACTGTTTCTGCTACTTCTCATCCTTGATAAAAAGCTCTTGGTCCCTTCATATTGTTTATAGTGGTTTGATTGTAATTTTGAACATTTTTCTCTTAGTAATTTCTACTTTTCATAACCACGGGCGATGGAGAAGTTGGATTTGTACTCTCTGCGCTTCTGTCAGATTACTTATATAGAACGATATTGAAAAGCAATAGTTATAAATTAAAACTGAAACCTGAGAAATTTTGTTCAAATTCTGATTTTAGAAAGCAAATTATTTTATTAATTTCACCCCAATTAGTAAAATAAAAAGTAATTCAAACATATTAGCAAAATACACATTATTATCATACATATTTATGAATAATGCGATCAAGTCTAAAAGCTTTGATTAAATTTGTTGAATATATAAATCTACGATGGGGTGCTTTATACTTTTGGCCACTGGTGTATCTGTATAAAGAAATCAACAATTCTTCTTAACAGTTTAAATTGTTATAGTGAGGATCCGAAAGCCATAATATTAAGAAGCATTGACTTCCTAATAACAAAAGAATATCTCCCAAAGAGGTTTCTAGTGAATATATTGTATTATAATGCTAGAAATGTTGGCAATGTTGGCCAAGGTTCCTTGGATTCAGAGCTACAGTCACACCGTGACGTTATACCGGGTAGCTTTTGAAGAAGTGAGACAAAAACCTGATGGCCTTTGAAGATGTAGTGAGTGAAAATGAAATGTTGTTGCAAATACATCTTTTGAGCAGTCGCCTAAATACTTGAAATATACTTGCCTAAATAAATGAAATAGATAACATCAGAAAAAAATGGTAAGCGAAGATGGATTGGATAAATATTATTAATAAGAAGTGAGATCAAACATGCTTGAATCTACCAAAAGTATTTTAGAAGCTGTACTGCGCATGCGCCACGTGACACAATACACTATTTGGCTTTTTAATAGATGATATATAGAGATTCATGCGTGGTGGTGTGGGAATGAAATGCAATAGATATTTATATTTTAAGACATATGCAATAAATATTTACCAACTGTTTGGAGAGGGATGTGAGAAATAATTAATTATAATCATTATATTTACATATTTTTAAATTAATTTTAAATAAAATTTTTGCATTATTTGCCATCTTGTTTTGCAAATCTTCATGAAAGTTTTTCAGTTATCTAAAACAAAGGGTCTATCCTCCAATAAGTTGTTCCCCAGCAGGTAAACTGCTCCACAAGCTCCGCCCCCCAGTCGCATCACATCTCTGCAGAAGAGAACCGATTGATGTCTCGCGGCTTCAACGGCTACTTGCGTCAACTTCTCAATGGCAGTAGCTTCATCTCCCGCCCCATCTTGTATTGCAAAATATTCATCCTCCTCTCCCGTTTGTCGGGGATCCAATAAGAGATTTCCATCTTCATATTTCAATATATTTATGGGAACCTACTTCGTTAGTTTTCTTCATTTCTCCATAATGATTCACACATTTGAACAATTACCTATTACATTACACACAACCTGATCTTATTTCATTTCAAAAATCGTCTAAAAAAATTTTTCTTTACTAATTTCGGCAGATATTTATAATGTGCTTAGCTGTCGTTTGATCCCAATTTATCAAGTTATAACTTTTTTGTTTCCTCAACAATATTAACAATACTTATTTAATATTTGAAGAAGAGTTATCAAATCATTTTTCTCTAATTTTTTTAAGTTATTTTTTCAGCCTACAATTTTTTTTACTCATTTGTATAATGAGACCTAAAAAGATGCATGTGAAAATAAATAAAGGTGCACTTGTTTTCAAAACACATTCGATGATATGATTTTGTAAAGTTTTTCTTATATAATTGTGATGTATTTAATCACAGGTAAATAGTTTTATTAATTGAGTTTGGCTTTCAAGAGAATTATTTTCCTCTTTAGCTCTGAGGTCGATGGGGCATTTGGAGGATGGCCGATGCTGCAATGATCTCTTTTAGCGGCATATTTTAGGAATCGCTAAAATTAGTCATTGTTTTCCATAGCAAATGTTTACTAACATCAAATTTGCAATGACTTAGAATTCCCCATCTGTAGAAGTTGTATCGAGTTTAAAACAAGCTGACCATATTCAAATCTCTTTGCCATTGTAAATTTGTGTCACTGGTATAAATAACACTTCAAACGAATATATATATATATATATATATATATATATATATATATATATATATATATATATATATATATATATATATATATATATATATATATTTTATATATATATATATATATATATATATATATATATATATATATATATATATATATATATATATATTCACCATTTGAAAAGAAATTCAAATTATTATTGAAAACAAATTTAAAATATCCTGAAAAATTGTTGCTCGAATTTATTTGCAATCGGACAATATATTTTCCACGACTCTGACTCCAGATGTTCACTAATTGCAAACAACTCCGACTCTGCACCCCCGTTTCGGTCTCCCCGTCAAAGATTTGGTCCCAAATGAGGTATAGAGCAATTAGTGGTGGCTATTCGTGTCTTTTTTACTCCATTTATACTGATCCTTTTTAATTTCTCTTCCACGTTGCGTTTCTGATCATTCAAGTTGGGTTACCTTAACGGAAATTGCATCAATTTTTCAAATCGGATTAAATTTTTACCCCAGGATCCGAATTCTGGGAACGAGAAAGAGCAGCTGAAGAGAAGATGCCTGGAAGATCTGTCCAGCCGTCTGGAAGTGCGAGCTAATATCCTGCAGGAACATCTTGATAAGGTAAAGGCGAATCAATTTCAATTGGGCGATGCAATATTATCCACACCCCTCCCCCCAATAGCAGTAAGCGCTTAAATGCAATTAAAATGATCTTTCAAAAAAGATGGAATGATCTTTTTGTGGGAAAGATCATTTTAAATTTAAAAATTCTTTCTTTTGTATAATTTTATGGAAAAGTCGGAAATTCATGAATAAATTTGATTACTTTCAAGAGAGACTTGCAGCGAGGTGTTTGTGGGGAGGAGGGATTTCAGGCGGGTCTGTATTCATATTCATGGATAATCTGGTGTACTCAGATAATGTGTACATAAATTAATCTTTCGGCACTGTTGTTCACTTGTTGACTTTCTTGCTTAGGTGTGTGGGAGAGGAGAGAGAGATACAAGAAGTTACAAGGAAAATATAAACCACAAAAGACATTTCGAACCATACAGAGAATCTACCGACCGAGAGAGATAAAGAGAGAAAGAGATTGATAGAGAAAAGAGAGAGGGTGATAAAGGCTGAAAGAGAGAGATAAAGAGAGAGATGTAATGAAAGAGAGGGGAGGGGAATTGAATGATATCATTCTTTTCTTATAAATCTCAAGGCGGAAGATAAATGGGTAAATAGATAGATGTGCGCTCTCAAAATGACAAATGAGTGCAGTGAGTCTACTCATCTGACAAGGAAACAAAGGTTAGGTGATTCCGAGGCCTTTTGTTTTACCAACAAATGCTTTTCACCCTCAATTTTCCATTTATTTGGTAATGATAATAATCAAGGTTATATCTCCCTTTCTCTCCCTACTCGACAGGTGGAAAGCGCGTCAGTAAATAGAAGGAAAAATCGACTCGATGAGTCATTTGGGAATGTAAATATTCCCTCGTTTGAAGCACAGATGAAAACGTCCATTGAAAGATGAGGAAGTGTTGAGATAAAATGAAGAAATAAATAAAATGATGGCATCGATTACTCCCCTGTAAAGAGGATGCGCAAATGAGTACTCCATATTGCTTTCTTTCTACTCCACTCCTTTCAAAGCTAGCCTGCGAAGCCCTGCGGGAAGAGAAGCTCTTTTCTACCCTCTCTTCAGACTACATCAGCTAATTGCCTTCCATATATTTTCACTTCCTCCAACTTTACCACTTTGTGACTTTCTCTTCACATACTTTTGTGGGAAAATGCCCTCGTTGGTTTTCTAAATATTCATAGTAAGTTGCGCTATCCATCCCTCACATCGGGGACGAGATCCCCCAAACCGGATGATGAAAAGAATGGTAAATAATGGCAAGCCCAAACGCACTAGGGGCCTCCGGGTGAGGGGGTGTATTGTGTTTTTACACCAATCAGCGACGGAGGAACCTATCCTTCTCCGAAGAGCGGGCACCCATTCCTGGTGAATGGTATGTGGAAATGAGGAGAGATGGGTATGTTGTGATGTGAAGACGATAAAGGAATCATAGTGGTGTTATGCTTGGCTTGGTCCCTTATGGCGAGTTGGAGCTACTTACCCCCTTTGAGCAGGTTCAGCGTATGCGCCAATGGGCGGCTAGCTCATGACGCCGCTGAAAGAGTTTTGTGTCGACGCTGGTCTGGACCTAACCCATGCCTCGATGCTAGTAGTCCACAGTTGTTTGACTGCTAGCGGTGTTTCCATCGGTTCCTTCATTGCCCTTATGTGGGAATGTGATTTAGCCACAGTAATTTAAGGTGGAATGTATGGAAGTTACTTAGTCGGAGTATTCTAAAAAAGAGAGTAAATGGGAGAGTGGGTGGGGGAGGGGGCGAACGATGAGCACGCAGTCTCCTGTATCTGCGATTTCATTTATATGTAAATAATAAAATCCAGCTACAAAGTGCATCAAGCCCCTTCAGGATGACGACGGTGTCCTTAATGACGATTCTGATCACGCGGTGAAGATATTAAATGACATGTTGTGAAATTTTATCATCGATAATAATAATAAATTTCTTATAATGCGCTCTTCAAGGCCAGAGGCCTTCACAGAGCGCACGTTCGGCTGTGGGCTAAGATCAGGTGGGTAAGTATGCAATCCTGAGCAGATGCGTTTTCAGGAGTCGCTTGAAAGTGGTAAGTGAGTCAGCAGATCTAATTTCGGCTGGAAGAGCATTCCAAAGCTTGGGGTCACAGACTCAGAAGGAACGGTCGCCCATTGAACAGAGAGACGAGCGAGGAGTATTAAGGAGAGGAGCATTAGATGAGCATTAGAAATAGCATTAGACAGGATATAAATGGTCAAGTTTGAAATTTGACAGTCGGAAATTACAAAGTCTAAAATGTTACCATGGCAGTGTGTTGGGGAAGAAACGTGTTGAGTAAGCAAGAAGAGGTCAAGGATCTCAAGGAAGGCAGGTAGATTAGGGTTAGTGACTGGGAGGTTAAAGTCCCCCATGATGAGAAGATGGCCCGATGGGGAGGGTAGCGAGAAGGTTACTAAATTCGTCAAGAAAAAGATCAAGAGAGGAGCTGGGGGGCGGTAGAGCACAATAATTGTTAGAAAGGGAACATAATTATACACAGAGATAAGGGTCTCAAAGGAAAGAAGAGGGGGAGATGAAATGGTATTCAGAGAGAGAGAGAGAGAGGCACTATAAATGAGAGCAATCCCTCCGCCACGTTTGTTCCAGGGGCTATGGGAGTAGATGTACCCATCAGGGGTCGCTAGCGACAAGCAGTCATCACTCTGATCAAGCCAAGTTTCACTGAGACCAAGGATGGATATACGCGAATTAGCCAGGAGATCGTGAGTGAACTCCACTTTATTAGCGACGCTTCTAACATTGAGTAGAGACGCATTATAAACTGAGAGTCCCCCCAAAATCTAACCGATTCACGTTAAGTAATTAGGCATGGCACTGTTAAAAATCTCTTACAATTTTCACAAAGTTTATTAACTAAACAAAGAACCAAATGCAAACCAATTTTATAAAAGGTATTAAGATTGATCCTTTAAATTTTCTTCCCATCTGCCTTACTTCACGCGTTGGTCAACTCATAAAGTTAATTGTTAGAGATAGGATTGTGGAACATCTGGATGTAAATAACTTAATAAATGACACCAATTACGGTTTTCGACGAAATAATGAGAGCGTTTACCAGAAGAATGCCTTAGATGTAGTGTATCCAATTTGTAAAAGGCTTTTACACATTCTGCAATAAAGATTTTTGATGGGGATCGGTCATTATCAGCGTTACTCATGGATGTGTTCTCGAACCCTCCTTCGTGAATATAAATAAAAAATCTTGACAAGAATTTACTGAGTAAAATTTCAAAATTTGGTGATAACAGGAAACTAGGTGGTAAGGCAAAATATCATAGTGACTAATAACTTACACAAATATTTGAAGGGAGAGCAGTCAAATAGTCTAAAAATTGTCTGATGCAATTTGACATGGGCACGTTTAATGTTGCTCGGCTTTCATGATAATCCCGAAGAAATAGTTAATAACTATTCCTATTATTCAAATACTCAAAATATATATATATATATAATGAAAAAACTCACAAAGTGGCACATGAGGAAAGCAATAATATGAAAATTAACCTTCAGGACAATGAAAAGATGAATCCAAGCACTTTCGAACTATATTTGCAAGTTCATTTTCATGGAACTTGCAAATATAATTCGAAAGCGCTTGGATTCATCTTTTCATTTTTCATTTTCCTTTGGGTTAATTTTCATATATATATATATATATATATATATATATATATATATATATATATATATATATATATATATATATATATATATATATAGGGTTGCTGCTAGTCAGACGAATCTTTAATTTCACCAGGAATGAGAGTACATAGAATGCGGAGAAATTCATCTTCATTTATTGGAGATAAACAACGTTTCGAGCTGACCGCTCATCTTCGGGTTCTATGATATAAAGGAATACATAATTTACAATGAATTATAATTTTTAAAAATTTATCTAGAAATTAGAATATTAAGAGTGTTGACAAATATCTACAAAAAGAGAGACTTTTTTCCTATAATGCAAAACATAAGAAAATACATAATTTATAATGAGTTAGGATATTAAAAATCCTAGAGGAATACAAGGGAAAACCATCAAAACACTCACCTTCGTTGGTCTGACTCCAGAGAGAAGTAGGGAGGGGAGATTGAAGTGGACATAGGTAAGATTGTATTGGTAGTAGAGTTATGTCATAACTAGGGGAGAAGCGGACGAGTCACAATTAAGACTAGGGGCACGGGATTTAATATAAAGGGACTCTAGTATTCTTAAGCTTTGCTCATTGTTATCTTGATCTAGTATTGTAAAATTATCTAAAGTTATATCCGCGTTGCATTTGATTGCATGTGCTCTGATAGGGGATGGTTCTTTACGATTAAGTGTTTTTTCAGTACGGGCACTGATGCCTATTTGTGAGGAGAACCTTGCTCTCAGGGAGCGAATCATGCTGCCTATGTATCTTCCTTGGAGAACCGAGGACAAGTGAATTCGTAAACAACACGACTACGCATCCCTTTATATCATGGAACCCAAAGATGAGCGGACAGCTCGAAACGTTGTTTATACCTAATATATATATATATATATATATATATATATATATATATATATATATATATATATATATTAAAATTAATGCAATATCGCAAGAAAAGATGAGGAATTAAACCACATTTTCCGAAGACAATTTAATTCAGAACAGTTTCGGTGTATCTCACACCCTTTTTCAACTGACACTGGATAGAAAATATAAGAAATGCATATAAGCATAACACAAGGTCTGGTCATGAAAGATCCCCTCTTTTTTTCCCCAATGCCCTAATTGTGGCTAATCTGGGGGGGGGGGGTTAAGCCTAAACATATTGAAGGGCTGACATTTTACTATTTTGTTTATTTGCTTTCTTATTACAGGATTAAAAGAAAATTGACCCTCAGATAGATTTAAATTAGGAACTGACGATATCAAGCTCGATTCTACGATTCTTCTCTTAACATAGTTAGCCAAACATATTAACCTAGGAGTATATGCAGTACCATGCAACGATTGCCATAAAGTTTATATAGGGAAAACGGGGAGAAATCTAGACAAGAGATTGTATGAACACAAAGGAGATATTAGAGTGGGCCGCGAAAGAAGTGGAATATTTTGCCATGTTAGAGACAAGAATCATGCGATCGATTTCAATGGAAGTAAAATGGTATTTAAATCGGCTAACTATGTTAAGAGAAGAATCGTAGAATCGAGCTTGATATCGTCAGTTCCTAATTTAAATCTATCTGAGGGGTCAATTTTCTTTTAATCCTGTAATAAGGAACCAAATAAACAAAATAGTAAAATTTCAGCCCTTTAATATATTTAGGCTTAACACCCCCCCCCCCCCCCGATTATCCACAAGTAGGGGATTGGGGAAAAAAGAGGGGATCTTTCACGACCAGACCTTGTGTTATGCTTATATGCACTTTTCTTATATTTTCTATCCAGTGTCAGTTGAAAAAGGGTGTGAGATACATCGAAACTGTTCTGAATTAAATTGTCTTAGGAGAATGTGGTTTAATTCCTCATAAATATATATATATATATATATATATATATATATATATATATATATATATATATATATATATATATATATATATATATATATATATATATATATACATACATATATACATATATATATACATATATATATACATATATTTACATATATATATACATATATATATACATATACATATATATATATATATATATATATATATATATATATGTGTGTGTGTGTGTGTGTGTGTGTGTGTGTGTGTAACAATATAGATAGAATTGATTCATTTCATGTCTTATAGAATAATGGGATTAATAATGAGTTGGGTAACGGACTTTGAGCACCGCTTACATAGAAGAGCGTCTATTCTGGAAGCCTTAAGGTGAATTACGGTTCACCCTTCTAAAAGAGAAATATTAATTATTCATCGAAGATTCATAAGAGAATGAGCGCTTAAGAACCTCACTGCTCCCGTCCATCGCCCTGCGTGTGAACCTGCTCTAATGTCTGCCATTCTTTGATTTCGTCCTAACTATGCCGGCCACTTGGACTGACATAATTAAGGGCTTATGTGAAAACCGGTTTGAGGCCTAGCCCACAGCGGAAGAGTAAGTCAGAAATTATCTCGAAACTGGAGCATAACTGCGAGACCCGGAAGGAGGAGAGATCCTCATCGCTAAAGGGGACCTGGACAGAATCATAGAGGGAAGTACACCCGTCTCTATGTAGTTGGATGCAGTTATGGCGTAAGTACCCGAGAAGGGGTGGCAAAACTTTAGTGGTTAGATTCGGCCGCTACTGCATCAAGTCCACCATAATTCACCCCTCTTGAAGTTCCCACTCGAGACACATCTCATCCATCCATCACCCATCATTTTTGCAGCAAACGAGCGCCTCGCTCGTTTGCTGCAAAAATGATGGGACAGGAAAATGGACGGAGGAGTTTTTTCACCATTTCTTTTGGACTCTTACCCAAACGTACCTGCACTATCCGCTACCTCCTTTACCACTTCATAACTTTCTTTTTCGCTCCGAAACACCATAATTACAACTTTGGTTTCAGAAAAAAAGAAGACGCCACAAGAGGACATACTAAGTCCAACGAAGGCTGTAGACCCTCACTAAGAGGGTACCCCTAAGGACCATTTCCGAAAAAAAAGAACCTGGAAAAAGGCACCTATGTGAAACCCTCTACCTCGAACTAAAAGTGCACTAGTGAAACTTATTGAAATTTTATCTGGTTTAATCACCATATGGGCTGAGAGCAAGAACGTGGACGAGCTCCCATCGGAAGAGGGAGCGTGGGTCCTCAAAACACTGGCCTGGAAGCGAGAACACCTCCACAAGTGGAAGCAAACAGAAGCGTGGTCTACCGCAAAGTGGAGAGCTGGGTGGGTGAGCATACACTCGAGGAGCTCAAGGAGGAGATCACCAAGAGCAATCCCTGGGCCCAAGTTCGCGAAATAATCAAATATCGCGAACACACCCACGTATTTGAAATAATATTCGCTACCACGGTAATGGCCAAAAAATCGACACAAAATGGAATACTGGTATTCAATATGAGAATACCAGGCGAAACATACAGCAGGAAAAATTTAATAGCATACAAATGTGCTTTGTATGCTACAAACTCGAGGAACACACTACAACGACGTGCCCGGACAAAAACAAACTGTGGTGCAGTGAATGCGCCACAGAAGGGCATTGATTTGATAAATGCCAGACCAACAAGGAAAGATGCGTAAACTGCATAGGGAAACATAGAACCATGGCCCTGAACTGCCCCAAGCCCCGCGAGATTATAAAAAGAAAGGAAGAAGAAGAGAGGAAAGCCAAAGAAGCGACATACGCGAACGCTGGCAAGAAGAATGCGTAAATAAAGCCTGCACCTGCACTTGCACAGATGAACATGACGGGGGATTTGAGTGCATAAAACTAATCTGCAATACGTACGGAAATGTGGCTAATGCAGTAAAGCTTGGGTGTTATAACCAGGTACTGAACGCTCTCCTAGGCGAATAATCTCCCTTCAGTAATTATGCCTGCAGACCCCGAATGCTCCAAGGCATTCAAGGACTCAGTCATAAAGAATAATACCGTCATGTCTGGCCTGGAGGAGATCGTTAAATCTCCCTCATCGGAGGAATCCGAAGACGACGACGAATAGAAAAAGGCTGAAAGTGAGGAGGGATCCTCCTCTTCTGACAACAAAGAGGGCCCCTGCACTCTTACACGAGCTATGAAGAGCAGGTCCCAAACCCCGAGTCCCCCTACGAAAAAGGAAAACCCTGGGGCAAGTAAAACCACCCAGCCAGTCCCCAAGAAGACGAAGAATAAGAAGATGCAAGGTAAAAATAATTCCCCATTTTACGGAACGCACTGAAGATATTGAAAATTAATACCAACGGCTGGACGACGAAAGTAATTCCTTCTTTACGGAAATGTATTCAGGAAAATTGATGCAGACATCATCTTAATTCCAGAACACAGGATCGACACGTGTAGTGCAGAAATGAGAATCTGGATCTACGATGTGTTGATCACAAATTATTCGCAGGAGTGGTTCGATGGAGCCGCTATTGCAATAAAGAAAGGGATTAAACACAAGGAAATAAAAAATCTAGAAGAATCCTAATACGCGATTGAGATCGAAGTTGACTTAGGAAAGTTGGTCAATTCACACTCTCACTGGCCTATTTGGTAGAAGAGCCTCCACTATATTAATCGGGGATCTGAAAGCCAGATGCCGAGAATCCGGTTACACGAGCTTTAACGGTATAGGAAGAAGCCTGGACCTATTTCTGGACATAAATATTGCCCAGAGAATAGGCCCCGGGTTCCCCACCTTTGTCAGAGCAGAAAGTGCCACAAAACTAGACATAAAACTAGACATCTGTCTCGCGAATCGTCAGCTGCCATTCAATTAATACATGGAAGCAGTCGAGATAGCATGTAGTGACATATATGGATCCTACTTAATATCAACAGGAAACCTATACAAGTTTCAGCTGTAGTCAGAAAGAACTACAAAATAGCAGACTGAACACGGTACTCACGCTTTCTAGAGGCATACGATCCACCCAACTCGGACGAGGCAATTCTCGAGGAGATTGACGAGGCACTCGACGACCTCAATAACCATCTCATCAGCGCAGATAGGGCTTGTATCCATAAATCCAAGTATAGGACCATCTCCACCTATTGATGGACCAAATACATGAAGGAATTATGCGGTGAGCTGAAGTTATTTTATGAAATCAACATCATGAATGCGTCAGTTCACTCAATACAGCGAAGTAAAGAAGTCAAAGAAGAACTGAACCAGTTGATCCTCGAACAACAATGTAAAAGATGGGATGATGCGATCAATAGAAAAATATCAGAACTCTCAAGGATCGACTGGGAAGAAGAAGCACAAGGTCGAGATACGAAAGGAAGATGGAAGCATCGAAACGGAAGAAGGAAGAATTAAAGAGCTATTCCGAAGTTATTGGGAAAAAATCTTCAGTATAACTAAAGAGGAAAACGAAGACTATGACGTAGAATTTGAAAGCAACATCATCGACGAGCTTAACGTACAAATACACAAGACGCACCCTCACCACCAGGTGGATAGAGAGATGCGACGGAGACGCTGAGATTATCGAAGAAGAACTACTCGGCGCGCTCCGCTCATTCCGACAGAAAGCCCCAGGACAATCGGAGCTTTAAAAACTTAAGTTTGAAAAGGCACCAGTCAATGTCATCGAAGGGATGAGAAGGATATATAACTCCTTTCTGAACACGGGATACATTCCAGATGCTTATAAAACGGCTAAGATGATTTTCTTGCCTAAGTATGGAAAGAACCCAACGTTGAAGGAGAGCTATCGGCCAATTTTACTTCTAGAATTTGGCGGGAAGCTCTTCAAGAAGATCCTCAACAAAAGACTAGTGTCTCACCTGGAGAAAAACTCCCTCTTCAACCCACATCAATTCGGGTTTAGGGGGAACCGAAGTACAAAGATGGCGATTAATGTCATCACGGAAAATCTAGCCCAAGCACAACGGGAAAAGAGTTACGTGGACATTGTTTGTCGGGATGTATTCAAGGCGTTTCATAAGGTGTAGCAACAGGAAATGCAGTACAATATTTTACGACTGGGCCTAAGTGAAAACTTAGAAAGAACTCTCTGTGACTATGTCATGGAGACAGCGGTGTACATCAGTTTAGGGTTCCCGGACGGACCAAAGTTTACGCTCATTGTTGGCCTCCCGCAGGGGGTGGAGTGCTTGTCTCCCACTCTCTACTTGATTTACACCGCGGATGTCCCAGCCCCTGTAAGCAACATTTGTCTAAACATTCAATTCACCGATGATTTTCCCCAGATAATCTCTTGTCCATTGAGGAATGCGCCTTGGCAAGCTCGTATGACAACAGCATGTCTAAGAAAGAAGCAGCAAGGCCACTGCTGCAGTCAAGACTCTATACAGGTTCAGAAATCTTCGTCAAAGCAATAAGAAAAAGATCTACAGTGCACTTCTAAGATCGACGCTGCTATACCCCGCTTGCGCCCTTTCGTGTCTCGAAGACACAAAAGAGGGAAATACAAGTGGTGCAGAATAAATGTACGTACCTAATTACTGGTACACTCAGGCGAGAAATAAGACGCCAGGAAGAGCTGCACCGGGAGGCGGGGTTAAGTCCAATTAACATTGTCATAGAAGAACAGACAAGGAATATGCTGGAAATGGTTAATCGTAAATTGGACGATGATATCATCTAAATGATTGACCAGAACAGAAGAGGAATAAGTCGTGCCGGATTTCCAAGCTCTGCCGGAGTTTTAGCTGGTGGAGCAGAAGTGCCGTTCTACAAATGATAATATAAATGTTCTTACCCTAAACCAATAAAAATTCCGACTAAGAAAAAGCTTACCTAACTATAAAACCCCACCGTTTTCTACAAATTCATCGATGAAAACACAAATCTACCGATGAAGACCGAAATTTACCGAAGAAGATATCCACGAATAAACAAAAAACACGAATTACACACACTACAAGATATACGAAAAAACAAAGACTCCAAGCACAAAAATAAAGTAATTATTACTACAACATCAAATGCGCATATCATATCCGAAGATATTAATTGATTTTGAGGACAAATGGCTTGAACGCCATATTTTATATATATATATATATATATATATATATATATATATATATATATATATATATATATATATATATATATATATATATATATATATATATATATATATATATATATATATATATATATATATATATATATATATATATATATATATATATATATATATATATATATATATATATATATATATATATATATATATATATATATATATATATATATATATATATATATATATATATATATATATATATATATATATATATATATATATATATATATATATATATATATATATATATATATATATATATATATATATATATATATATATAGATATATATATATAAATATATTCTATAGGTTTGCTTCTAAGAAGGCTTATTTTGAGGTTGAGGATAAATCCCAAAATGAGACATGTCAAATTTCTCATTTAATTAAGTACAACGTTTCGGGTATCTTACCCATCTTCTGTTCTATAAAAGAGATTTAGAACACGTTTAAAATTACAAAAATTATAATGCACACAAGGATTAAAAATAAATTATTTAGTTAATTGAAATTATGGCAAATCGTTTGAAAACTATTGAAATTTAGATATGGATCCATTATGTGTACTTTAAATATGCATAAATATAACACTAGTTGATGTAATTATTGGTTGACACAGATATTAGTCACTTAATGAAGCAGCAATAGTAATAAATTATTTCCCATTCGAGATCATTCAATTAAATGTAAGACAGAAATTTCCCACAAAAACTTTCAAATTATAGGACATGGAAAGGATTCCACTTCACTCCGCTTTCTCGAATCATTATTTATAAAACAACTAAATCACAGTTTAAATTCTGATTCAACTGCTTTTTCCCTTCTCATTTCATAAACCACTCAAAATATTTTCACAACCTACCAATCTCTAATCGGTTCCCTCTATAATCTTTCCTCAGTCTCTCCGCTTTTGCCGTCCACTAAAGGTGACTAATATTTTTGTGTACCAATTAATTGCTCCAATTAGTATATTTTTATATTTATCCATATTTATAGCATCTACATTTAGTGTCAAGTTTTTAAATGATTTTTTCACATTTTCAATTTATTAAATAATTTATTACTATTGCTGCTTCATTTAGTGACTAATATCTGTGTCAACCAATAATTACATCAACTAGTGTTATATTTATGCATATTTAAAGTACCCATAATGGATCCATATCTAAATTTCAATAGTTTTCAAACGATTTGCCATAATTTCAATTAACTAAATAATTTATTTTTAATCCTTGTGTGCATTATAATTTTTGTAATTTTAAACTTGTTCTAAATCTCTTTTATAGACCAGAAAATGGGTAAGATACCCGAAACGTTGTACTTAATTAAATGAGAAACTTTACATGTCTCATTTTGGGATTTATCCTCAACCTATATAAATATATATATATATATATATATATATATATATATATATATATATATATATATATATATATATATATATATATATATATATATATATATATATATGTGTGTGTGTGATAGAACGGGTTGAGCAGCGTTAGTTTCAACTCCTATCACATATTATTTTAAAACCACGATGCTCCCACGTGCATCTTCGCGTCGAAGCTTGGCGCCTTATCACAGCCACCGGATGTCAATGTTTAAACAAGGAGGTTATCGTCTCCCCCGTTCGCCCCCATACGCCGACCTCGCCAGATTGAGTTAGGCTTATGGGCAGATAAGGCATTGTTCCCAGGCTCGGCTGTTCATTCCCTCGAAGCTCCCACTCCATTGTCCCCCACGCCAAGGGAGTGTCTCGACTATTTAGATGGAAACTTTACCAATCAGATTGGAGATCCAGATTTTCGTCGCGAAACATCACCACGACCCTCTCTCCCTTTGTGCGCCAAGGGACCTCGACCTCGAGATTCACCATAACTTGTCCAGAAGGAGGACAATATCCCTTGAGTGCCAAAGGTTCGAGCCTTTCGTGACCCCAAGTCCTCAAGGCTTCCCCCTCGTTGTTCAGGAAGAAAACAACGTAGAAGAGCCATTGTTCTTTTGAGGCCTTCGCCAAGAAACGGTTCTCACCCTTCCCCCTTGTTGTTCAGAGGAGAACAACATTAGAACAGCCATTGTTCTTAAGCCCATTGACCAGAGACGGTTCTCACCCCCCCCCCCCCCCCTCCCTGTTGTTCAGAGGAGAACAACGTAGAACAGCCATTGTTCTTTTGAATCCGTTCGCCAAGAAACGGTTCTCACCCTTCCCCCTTGTTGTTCAAGAAGAGAACAACATTAGAACAGCCATTGTTCTTTAGGTCGTAGACAAGAGACGGTTCTCACCCCCCCCCCCCTGTTGTTCGGAAGAGAACAACGTAGAACAGCCATTGTTCTTCAAGCCGTTCGTTGAGAAACGGTTCTCATTCTCAAGACGCCACGTAGGATCCTTTTATTCCCCCTCCCCTTCGGCTGGAACTCGCCAGCGGACCGAAAATTCCTTCACGTCGCCTTCGACTGCACCACTCGTATAAAGTTACGTAAGCCAAACGTCACCTTTGAGTACTTAACCCTTCTGTCAATTCTATCCTGTTCTTTAAATGGTTTAGCGAACCATCCCATCTCTTTAACTCTATATTTGTTTTACCTTTTTAAATCCTTTAATCCTCGGATTAGCCCGAGCCCCCAAGACCCTTTCCATTCTCTGTTTATGTCAATATTTTCCGTCTTGTGTTTGTTGATAGTTATTATTAATAAAACTCTATTTTATTAATGATAGCAATATTATTATCCTTGAGCTCAGTTCCACTTCTTAAGCATATCGAAGATACATAATATCGGCCCACCAGACATTAACGCACTCTAAAGATAATTAAAGAAGTTCCCTCAACGAATAGTTATATATGGTTTATCGTCGAGAGTCCATTCTACGACATATATATATATATATATATATATATATATATATATATATATATATATATATATATATATACTATTTAAATTTGGTGTCAGGTGTGGGGTTTAACGCTATATCTTTGCAAACACTGATCTCAGTCGAGTAGAGCATAGTGTTATTCGTTATAATAATATAGTATAGTAGTTCCCTTTTGTTTTAACGATTGCTATCCCCTTTTTTGAAACTTAAGAAGCTGGAGTAGCTCAAGGAACTGTTATAATAATTTGTTGTGTTTTTTTTTATTTTAGTCAGTGGTTATTTAGATCAAGAAATCAAGTACGAATAGGTCCGTGCCCATATTTAGGTAGGCTAATTCTATAGAGGCATAATTCTTGTTGCGAGGAATTTTAGTTGGTTGACTAGTGCACCCCCAAGTGCAAAGATGACTCAGTTCGAAATCTTTAAAGCGCAAGGAGAATCCTTTGGACTCTCCGGAAAAGAACTAATTGAGTACGTTCAAGAGGAGCAAAGAACAGAAAGAGAAATCCAACGAGAAGAGAGAGAAAGAGAAATCCAACGAGAAGAAAGAGAAGAACGAGAAAGAGAAAGAGAGGAACGGAAAAGACAAGCTGAGCTTCACCATCAGATTGATTTAGCTCGTGTTGAAGCAGAGATACAGTCCGCCAGTTCCCGTTCCGAAGCCCCCCCCCCCAATCTCTCACTAAAGCTCCTCAATTTCAAGGATGGAGAGGATTTCGGAGCATTTTAAGCCCACTTCGAAAAGATCCTCGAAATCAATAACATGGATTTGGAGGCTGAAGGTGTAGCCAGATTACTTCCCCTGTTAAATTGTAAATTGCGCGCAATTTTTATATCTTTACCATCTGAGTGTACAATTAACTACAGCACCTTAAAAGCTGAGTTATTGGCCGCTCATAATATGACTCCCGATTTCTACCGCCAAAAATTTCGAGGAGGTCGTATTAAACCCGGACAGACGTTCCGTTAATTCGGATACATTCTTCATAGGAATTTTAAATTTTGGTTAGAATCCTTAAAGGTTGATCCGAACTACGAGTCCTTAACAGACTTCGTGTTGCGAGATCAATTTTTGGCGTCTCTCCCGACGGAGATCCACGCGTTCATCAAGGATCGTCGGTGCCAGACCTTTAAAGAATGTACCGAAGAAGCAGATGTCTATGCCGCAAGCCATAATTTATACCCAAAGGAGAATCGAACTTTTCGCTAATCCCTCTACAAGGAAAGAAGGAAGGATTCGCGCCCCTTCACAGGAAAGCCGACGAAGTTTCCGAGCCCCGTAAAACCCCAAAACTTCTTTCCCCAAAACCAACAACGGGAGACCAAACCTCCCGTTAAGATTTCTCCTCCATCTCTCTTCCCGAAGCGACCAATCATATGCTTCACCTGTGGTGTAGAAAACCACATGAGCTGGAATTGCCCCTAAAATTCTAGGCTTAAAAGCGGACCAGCCCACAAAGTTCACCAGATTAATGCAACCCCGGCTCCCCCGGTGGTGCAGACCGAAGCAGCAGAAACTTCTCCCCCTCCGTCAGGCCACCAAGTTAATTTTATTTTTGATAAAAGTTCATCGGGAACTTTGAAATTTGAGGAGGGCAGCGTCAACGGCTGCCGAGTATCGACTCTCGTCAGGGACACAGGATGTACGTGTTTCATCGTGTCCGACGAACTCCTCCCCCCAGTGGACCCTAACCACGAAAAATTTGCGGTGGTACATGACTACCTTGGGTGGGCGAACCAATTCCCCGTCGTTAGATGTTACCTGCAGTGTCAATATTATGATGGCTGGGGGTGAAGTCATTTAAGCAACCATACAATTCTGTTCCGTGCTTATAGGACAGATCCCCCAAGTAAGTTCCAACCCTGTGTCTCAGGCCGCCCTTCCTCGAGGCCGAGATAAGAAAGAAGCCCAGGAACCCGTCCCCATCAGAACCCAAATACTGTCTGATTTCTCGGAGATCCTTAACCACGATTTTAGGATGGCACAAAAGGAGTGTGAAGCACTAACACCCTTAGGCGATAAGGCCGAAGACAAGGACACAGAGACTGTCCGTGGACCCCAAGATAAAAAGAACCCCCAACGCGCAAATGTAGATACCTTCGTAGAACTGGACGAAACATCGGCGCTTGAAGAAGATTACCCCGCGGAGTCCCTTAATGTAATACAGATAGTGTGCACCCAACCTGATGCCGATTACCCTCCTCCTTCCCTACCAGGCAAGTCTATGGAACCCTCTGACCTGGATATTGACGCGCAGCTGACACCATATCAAAAGAGTCAGCTACAAGAACTATTTAAATGGAGTCACCATTTAACCACCCTATTAGCCCTTTTCGAGCGACTGCGCGAAAAAGGCCTCACCATTGGCCCCAGCAAATGCCATTTTGCCCACGAAACCATCAAATATTTGGGTTTCAAAATAGGACAAAGCAAGTTAAGTCCTCAAGAGAACAAGATTAAGGCAATCGCCGACATGCCCCTCCCGATTACAAAGAAGCAATTAAGATCGTTCCTAGGATCAGCTTCTCACTATCAGCGATTTGTTCCGAATTTCGCTGCAATTTCACCCCCCCCCCCAGCCCACTTCAAAAAATAATTTCCCCGATCGTTTACTTTGGAATGATGTCGCTGTTTCCCATTTTAATCAGCTGATGAGTAAGTTCATTTCTGCCCCCATTTTAAAGTTGCCCAACCCGGAAATATCCTTTGGAATTAAGACCGACGCGTCCAACGAGGGCCTTGGAGGTGTACTCCTTCAATACGAGGATGACGGCACGAGTCATCCAGTTGCATATGCTAGTCGTCAATTATTACCACGCGAAGAGAGATAGGCCACTATAGAAAAGGAAGCTCTATCAATTATCTGGGTCATAGACAAATTCAAGATGTACTTGATAGGTAAAGAATTTCAGATAGGAACCGACCACCGTCCGTTAGCCTATATTAGGAATGTGCGACACTCCAACGGCCGCATCATGCGCTGGAGTTTACTCTTGCAAGAGTATCAATTTAAAATAAATTATATAAAAGGTTCCGATAACCAGGTCGCTGACGCACTCAGTAGGAATGCGTTACCGAATAGCGCAGAGTAATTGTATTCATATAATTAGTATCTCCATGTAGGTATATACCGTCTTGTATGACTTAAATTTAGATTCCCTTGTATTATAATTAGTTAATGTATATGTCTGAATTTTGTAACGCTCAATGTCTATTTTTTTTTTGTATGTATATATATTTGTACCCATTAATTTACGTATAAATTATTTTGTCCCATATGTACTATATTTATATCATTTCATTGTTCCATGCCTTTTTTTTATTAAGTTTGTATTAAAGGTTATTTTCCCTTATAATCAAAAGATCAAAATAATCATATGTATTGAGGTAATACGAGTTAGGTGCAGGAAGGTACGGTTGGTACAAGAAAACGAGTTCCTCACAACGGAGCACTATCGTTGTCCCTTCTCTCTTTTTTCTCGAAGTGACAACTTTCCCCCGGAATGGAGGGGTGTGATAGAACGGGTTAGCAGCGTTAGTTTCAACTCCTATCACATATTATTTTAAAACCACGATGCTCCCACGTGCATCTTCGCGTCGAAGCTTGGCGCCTTATCACAGCCACCGGATGTTAATGTTTAAACAAGGAGGTTATCGTCCCCCCCGTTCGCCCCCATACGGCGACCTCGCAAGATTGAGTTAGGCTTATGGGCAGATGAGGCATTGTTCCCAGGCTCGGCTGTTCATTCCCTCGAAGCTCCCACTCCATTGTCCCCCACGCCAAGGGAGTGTCTCGACTATTTAGATGGAAACTTTACCACTAAGATCCGATTGGAGATCCAGATTTTCGTCCGAAACATCACCACGACCCTCTCTCCCGTTGTGCGCCAAGGGACCTCGACCTCGAGATTCACCATAACTTGTCCAGAAGGAGGACAATATCCCTTGAGTGCCAAAGGTTCGAGCCTTTCGTGACCCCAAGTCCTCAAGGCTTCCCCCTCGTTGTTCAGGAAGAGAACAACGTAGAACAGCCATTGTTCTTTTGAGCCCTTCGCTAAGAAACGGTTAACACCCTTCCCCTTTGTTGTTCAGAGGAAAACAACATTAAAACAGCCATTGTTCCTGAGCCCGTTGACCAGAGACGGTTCTCACCCCCCCCCCCCCCCCCTGTTGTTCAGAGGAGAACAACGTAGAACAACCATTGTTCTTTTGAATCCGTTCGCCAAGAAACGGTTTTCACCGTTCCCCTTTGTTGTCCAAGAAGAGAACAACATTAGAACAGCCATTGTTCTTGAGGTCGTAGACAAGAGACGTTTCTCACCCCCCCCCCCCTGTTGTTCGAAAGAGAACAACGTAGAACAGCCATTGTTCTTCAAGCCATTCGTCGAGAAACGGTTCTCATTCTCAAGACGCCACGTGAGGATCCTTTTATTACCTCCCCTTCGGCTGGAACTCGCCAGCGGACCGAAAATTCCTTCACGTCGCCTTCCACTGCACCCCTCGTATAAAGTTACGTAAACCAAACGTCACCTTTGAGTACTTAACCCTTCTGTCAATTCTATCCTGTTCTTTAAATGGTTTAGCGAACCATCCCATCTCTTTAACTCTATATTTGTTTTACCTTTTTAAATCCTTTAATCCTCTAATTAGCCCGAGCCCCCACGACCCTTTCCATTCTCTGTTTATGTCAATATTTTCCGTCTTGTGTTTGTTGATAGTTATTATTAATAAAACTCTATTTTATTAATGATAGCAATATTATTATCCTTGAGCTCAGTTCCACTTCTTAAGCATTTTGAAGATACATAATATCGGCCGCCAGACATTAACGCACTCTAAAGATAATTAAAGAAGTTCCCTCAACGAATAGTTATATATGGTTTATCGTCGAGAGTCCATTCTACGTCAATAAATATATATATATATATATATATATATATATATATATATATATATATATATATATATATATATATATATATATATATATATATAAATATATACATATATAAATATATATATATATATATATATATATATATATATATATATATATATATATATATATATATCAAAGACAACAAAGGAACTACAAAACCAAAAATACTTTAAAGCGATAGGCCTGATCACCAGGCTCTAGCATCTCTTTGCACCCTTCCACACTTCTTTCTCTTTTCACCACTGGTCTACTTTCCACTATCTGTCCATACACCCTTACTCTATTCCCTACCTACATCTACTCTTACAACCAACGGCTTTTTTTTTTCATTTAAAAAGTTTTTACAAATGAAATATAGCCCTATGTCGTAGAACGACATAGGGCTGCTATATATACTATATATCTATTTTTTGTGGGGATTATTCTATATTCGAGTGCGGGGATTTAATTAGATGGCTGAGTATTATTCTACGTTAATAAATAGGCCTAGAGAGGGCTTATTTATCTTCAATATACTTAAGAAGTGGAACGGAGCCCAAGGATAAATAATATTGCCAGCATTAACAAAATAGAATTTTATTTATAAAACTAACAAAAATAACACATGGAAAATATTTACATGACCGGGGATTAAAATAGGAGATGCATATGAAATGGAAAGGTCATAGGATAAATTTAAATAAGCAGTGGATTAAGATTTGGAGGGATTTAAATGACAAAACAAACAGGAAGGGAAAGGATCGACTAAATCCATGTTAAAGCACTGAGTTACGTTGGCAACAAAGTTAAATAATTAAATGAAATTCGTAGCTTACGTATTTATAAGGTCGGCGTACAGGTGGAAGCGATTTGAAGGAATAGCTTCGGTCCGACTGGCGATTTCCTTCCCAGTAGGGGGGATTTTTAGGGGGTTGTCCTTAACGAGGGGGGAAGGACAGACTTCGAGGAGTGGGAGCGAGCTTGAGCTCGGAAGTACGAGCGATCCTTGAGACACGATACCGGAGATGCTCTGGATGAACATTTGATGTTATTGGGGTAACCAAGCGTTCTCTTGAAGAACGTTAAAAGGGTGAATTAACTTACCACTAACGGGATATCAGGGGAGCGAGAACCGTTTCTTGTCGAACTGGCTCGAAGAACAATGATTGTTCTAAAGTTGTTCTCTTCTGAACAATTGAACAACAGGGAAGCCCTGTTGTCTTGGCGTCGCGAGGGGAACAAACCTTGGCACTCAAGGATATAGTCCTCTTCTGGACAATAAGGGGGTTCTCGAGGTAGAGAGTTCCTAGGTGCACAAGGGAGACCGGATCGGCGTGATGCCTGACGAAGATAATCGGGATCTGATTCAAATGCGAAATTCTACCGCATAAATAGCCTGAGCCAGTCCCTCGGGGTATGGGGCAATGGGGGACTTCCATGGAATGTCCCGTTAGCGATTCGAACACTCTTATCTTCCCATAAGCCTAACTCAATCTAGCTAGATCGACGCCTGCAGGCAAACAGGGGATTGAACCTCCTTGATTAAACTTGATTAAATGTTCGAGGCGATAAGAACGCCATGCTACTCTCTTCTCGCAGGATACACGTGGGAAGCATGAGTACAAATATGTGATAGAAGCGAGGCGCGGCATCCTCAAGCAATTCTATCACACCCTAAGTTAAAAATAATGCCGTCATTTTTGAGTGCACGGAGTTACTGGTATAAAATAAAAAAGAAGCATGGTTATTTTTAAAAAAATTTCCTGAACCTCACCAATAATAATAATAATAATAATAATAAAATAATAATAAGCTATCACTTCGCCACTCACCCCCCTACGAGGGAGCTTTCGCCTTGCCTTGTTCCCTACCAGCCCTTCGGGCTGTTGGTCTTCGGCCTATTTAATCTTTCAAATTGATTGTGATCATCTCTACTCCCTCACCTCCATGTTCCCCTACCCTCCCAGCTCCCTCTTCCTCTACCCCTATCACATCACCTACCCCTTCCCCTACCACATTCCCTCACCTATCCCCATTCCTTCTCCCCTTTCTCCTCCCTATCTTCCATAATCCCTTTACCCTCCCCCCCTATCCTCCTCTTTTTCTACAAGGGAAGACAGGGTGAGGTGGAGCTCATTCATAAACAAAGCTATAATAAAATTTAAAAATATTCAAAAAATCACGTTCTAAAAATATACACTTTGCCTTCTCTCTCCCCTTCCCCCACTACTCCCCTGCTCCCTCTCCATACTAATTCCCTGATCCCTCTCCCTCTTGCTCTTTCCTCTTCCCCTCTCTCCCCTACTCGCCCCTCTCCAACACTCTACCCATGGTGAGAATAGGGTGAGGGGTAGAGGAGATAGTTAAATAGAGATGGAGGGGTAAATATTTGTGGAAAGAGTGGGGAGAGGAGGAAGAGGGGAGAAGGGAGGGGGATGGGGGAGCGGGGGGAGGATGTATATGAGGGGGGAGAGAGTTGTGGAAATGAGAGAGAGGGAAGAAAGGGGATAGAGTGTATGAAGAGATAGAGGGGAGAGCAGGAAAAGGAGATGGAGAGACAGGGGGAGAGATAAAGGGAGAGAGGCGGGTGAGAGGGGAAGAGAGAGAGGTGGGTGAGAGGGGAAGAGAGAGAGGTAAACAGCGTGGGTCATGTGGAAAGAGGAAGGGGGAGAAGGATGAGGGAGAGTGAAGGAGGGAAATAGATGGAGGATAGGTAGAGTGGGCAAGAGGGAGGTGAATCTAGGATTGGAGAGGGGGATAGAGAGGAGGGTAGAAGCTTGGAGGTTAAAGAATGTAGTGGAAATTCATAGCAATTTACTTGTCTACTTTTGAAAAAAAATAAAATATTCAAAAAATCACGTTCTAAAAATATTAGTTTACGGATAATAATAATAATAATAATATCTTGATTTTAGAAAAGGAAAAAACATACCAAGTCATTCATTATATAAGCCCAAAATATTTTTAACATTTTTTCACTTCTTTCTCAAAAATTCCCTTCTAAAAATATACAGTTATGGAGGAGAAAAATATATAGACGAGAGGAAAGAATCCCGGAGAAAGGCCTTAAATTTCGTTTGATTTCTTTCACTACTGTGATAATCGGACAGAGAGAATCTTTAATTATAGTAATGATGATTATATATTATATTATATCATTTTATATTAAATTTTTAATGTTTAATTATCGATTTTGTGATGTATTGTCGTGCGCCAGTACGGTATTTTAACGGTATTTGCCTCCGAGCTCATTACTCGTGTTTAAGGCTGCAAACTCACCTTAAAAACTCGCGAGCAGAGTTTCCTTTATAAAAGTCAAATAAAAAAGTAATGAAGTTACTGGCTGTAAATTTAAATCCAATATGCTCGCATTCAATATAATTTTATATAATTGCATCGGCAAATGCAAAATCTAATTTGAAAATACTACAATCATGTGAAGTTTTAGCCATTTTTAAGAGAATTCTAATTAAATAACCTTTAACAACTTTTGTGATTCCCTGAAAAATATCCGTGGATTGAATAGATACGTCCTCCACCTTCGGGTGGTTACTCAGATGCTTGGAGCAAACCTCCTCCAAGATTTTCTTTGTTACTACACACAAAATTTATTATGCAAGGATCCTTGGCCATGAATGTTCGAGGATCTTTCCTCTAAAGCCCCCTTTCCTTCCTTGACAGGTGAAGGAGGAGGTGCGTTTCCTGAGAGAGGAGCTGAGTGGCAGGAGAAGACGTCTCGGCCAGGAGGACCGAGCCGCCATAAGCCAACGACTTCTGCAATCCGAGGCGGAGCACCGTTGCCTCCGTGGCCTGATTAGCACCTGGAGGAGTGAAGCGGCTCACAGATACGATGCACTTGAAGCTGCCTTCGAGACTCACCCTCTCCTGAATAGGACACAATCGTCTTTGCGTTAGGATGGGCTTCCTCAAGGGCCTGTTTTGTGTCCCGCACTTTTTAATCAAATCAAAGTCAGAACAGGAGAGGTTTTCCTCTGTCTATTTGAACTGTAATTAATGAACGTTATTTAAATTTGCATAAAAAATACCTGTACTTCGGTCTTCTAGATTGAAGATTGTCATGGAGGTTTATTACGAGTATATACCATTTAGAACCTAAGTAGCTCAGCTTCATAAGGAGCACTCATAATGCAGTCTTACTTTTATCTTGCGAATAAATTCAGTGTATAATAAGTATATGATTTCCTCCACTTCTTATAGGTTGTTTTATTTATTATGAATTAATCAGTGAAAAGAAAAATATTTATAGCAGATATTTAAGTGCTCTATGAGATCCATCTTATCTTCTTCCTCAAAGAATCTTATCATATTGAGACATGAATGATTTGCAAGGCTTGTTATCGGAAGGGAAATGTCTCACAAAAGAAAGAGAGTCACAAGCAATCACAAAGATTAAGTGCACCTCAAAGAACATTGCTGTTCATAGAAAAGTGGTACTATTGATAAAAAGCTTTAACATAGAGCTTGATAAAAAGCATGGTTATAGAAAAGCAGCATAAATTGCTCTCTTCGAAAACTGAACTGCCTCTTAATGTAACCTAAGAGTTTTTTTCGCTGTCTCGTTGCCGTCTGGGGAACTTTAGGCGCTGCTACTTTGCACTCCTAAGTCTTTGGCTGCATCAATGACCTCTAGATCTTATGCTTGTCTAGAGTAGTCCGACCAAAAGAAGAATAAAGGATGACCAGGAAAGAAACTACTTTAAAATACCTTACAATCCATACCAAAAAGTAGGAAAAACGTGAACAATAAAGATGAGGCGTTTCTTGGCTAACTTTCCCACATACCAAAGGAGACAAGGGAATATGAAAAAAGAACTATTAAACTATGAGACAACAAATCATGAATTTTGCTTGTTAGGGCTTATTATTATTACAAATTGAAGTACACGTACAAAAGAGATGTCTATGGGCACTAAGGTCCAAGGCTTTAGCAGGGAATGCAAATTGCTACGGAAAATAAAAAATGTAATAAATTAGGAAGAACTGCATAAAACAAGATAAATTACTGTACATAAAAAGATTATAGGGAAAATACCTATTAAAATCCATTTATTTAAAGGATTTAGCACCAACTTTGAACCTGACCATTAACCGACATCCCTGCTGTGGCAGGGATAAAAAACTAGAGTATTAATAGTGTTGTATTTTAGGTTTGAGAAAGTAACTGTATTAGCTAGAGCAACATTTCTACTGTTACGACAAGATGAGGCAAGTCCGGTAAAGATAAAATCGATGGAGGCTCAAGAAAATTATATATCATATACAGTGGAGATGGTATATTGCCAACCAATATGGCATCATCAACATATGAACCAAGCTTGTTCTCTAAGCCTAGTCCATGTCACTTCTATCAATAATAAAAAGCGATGAGCTAAGGACAATACCCTGAAAGGAACCGGAGATGACATTTCTAAGAGTACCAAGTTGTCCATCAAACACCTTTCTTGAGTTGTACCAGTTAAGGATTCTATTGGCATATTAAGAAAGGGAGGCTTAACCTCAATGCCATAACATCTGAATGAGAGCAGAATGATTAATCTTATCAACTGCTGCAATAAAGTCTAGACCATGGGTTCCCAATCTAGGGTATATGTACTCCCAGTAGTATATTTGTACTCCCCAAGGTGTACATTGGATCCGAGAGAATAACCACCATCGTACAATACATGATGTAATCTTCATCCAGATTGCACAACGTATTAGTCCGCTCTCTATTTCTGAGTTTTGGTTATCTGTAAATTGTTTTGGTGTATTTTTACTTAGTAATGATCATAATTATGGATAATTATAAAAAAATATGTATGAAGGATCAAAATATTTTATAAATTACCTGTGTTTAATTCACTGTTGTTATGAGTAATTATGAGAAAAATATGCATGGGATGCATCAAAATATTCTGCATATTACGTGAGTTTATTTATTGATGCTATGGATAATGAGAAAAATGTATGTGATGCAACATCTTTTATGAATTATGTGAGGCTCGAGAGCTTCATTTATTGATGTTATGGATAATCATAAAAAATAGAGATATGTACAGTGCAGTTTTTAGGGGTACATAGGAATTTATAAATATGCCCAGGGGTACAGAAGAACAAAAAGATTGGGAACCTCTGGTCTAGACCAACCCTAAAAGTTTCGCAACCAAAACTACTCGTTTTCTGAAGCTCGGAAGCAGATGGTTGCTCTCAACCTATTTTCTAAATAGTTTAAACATCAGAATCTCAAAACTCCTTGGCAAAATTAGAGTAATGGAGATTAGGTGATAAACAACAGAGACTCATGATGCAACCAGCCGTAAATTATTTAAGTAAGAAAGCTGAAACTTTACGAGATAATACGTCAAATACAAATGGAAAATACATACCAATGGGTTCAGATCACCATAGTTATCCAGGGCATGATACCTAAATGACAAAGGCTTATATGTTACCTGAGAAAAGTTTATGTGTGTTATATTAATGCTTTCATTACAGTTTCTTCTCAAAATGTCAGCTAAATGCTCAGTCTTCTCATTTGAACAATGTGCGACATAGCCATCGTCTTTGAGTAGTGGTGGAATACTGGAAGCAACACCAAAAGGAGCAGAGATCAAAGTAACTCAACACACTACTTATTAGCCTGGTTAGGAGAAGAAAGGGCTTTGAAAATACCATTATTTTATTCCCTCTGCTCTTAATCTAGAAAATCTCCTTAACAAAGATCAGAGTTATTATTTTACCCTCGACGATATTCTGACTGGTTTTCAATATAAACATAGTCAATCTTTGCCTTTTATCCTGAATTTTATTATTCTCTATGCGTCCTTATCTCCATTATGTTAAAATAAATGATCATTTAAACAAGAAGCCACATCATCATGTATTTATATGTATATATAGAAATTCAGTCAAAATTCAAATGATCACTATATATAGAATCCCTCTGAGCTCTGAATTTCATATAAATTTTGCAAAGAAGACATTAGGTGCAAATTAATTTATTCTAATGTTGACTAACATTTGATGCTAGAAAAGTCCTTGAAGAGCGGGTCGTAACAATTACCAGACGTGTGTCTGGCTTCAGTAATCATTAGCTCACAACCAGATTGTGTGACCAAGTCAAGAGTAGCAACTCTATGACAATCAGTGAGGGAGAAATCGTTCTTTCAGTCCAAAATGTTATCATCGAGGTCTAGGTTAATGTTTATCAACAATAAATAAAAATCTGAAACTTAGCACAAACCTTCATGACTTAAATCTCATGACAACTACACTCTTCTAAGCGATTGTGGGAGGCATGTACCCCTTTTCTACTAAAAGCAACCACCCCACGAGCCCTGGGAAAGCGTCACACTTCAGAAGCATAGGTTTCTTGAATCCTGGATTTAGCCTTTCAGAAATGCGCCTCATATCAGAGACTCAGGTCTCCAAACAAAACAGAATATCAAATATTTACTATGGCAATAGCCAGATCCCCTATGTTTTCATGTAAGCATCGAATATGGCTATATTAGGCATTGGCATAGTTAAGACTGTGGTGGTTCCGGACTCAATTCAATATCTCCAGACATAATTAAAAGTAATTGTGTTACATACACCAAACTTAACATCAAAATATACATCAAAATTTACACATAAGTAAGTATATAATTTATATCTTCAATTAACATGTATGAAAGACTAGTCAACATGGTGGAGTCAACACACCTTGCAAAGCTACTACCAACCAGCGTTTGTCAAATAACTGTAGTATACAGTAAAGCTGGGTTAAGTAAAGTGAAGAAAATAAGAAAAGATTATAGTATCCTCTTGGTAACCACCCAGACATCTATTGCTATTTTCCTGGACCTGCCAAACACATCCTTCCAAATTCCAAAATGATGTAGTATAGATAAAAACGCTACTCTAGTATATACTCAAGCAAGGAAGCATAGAATAATAGATCATAGAAGATCATGATACAAAGATTTAAACCTCAATTATATAGGTACGATTTTGATCAATAACATTTTCTTAATTGGTTGGTTTAATTAAAAGGAAAAAAAATTCTTTTAAAAACTAAGAATTGCGCAACAAAATATTTTAAGCTAACAACGCGCCTCTCCCTAATGAGGACTAGGCTAACCTAGTTAAGCTTTTAACTAGGACCAAACTAGTCTATTATCAGAAATGAATAAGCGAATTTTGAAAAGAATTTTTCACGTGGGTAAAAGAAGTTAACCATTATATTATCAATCACTGCTTCCTTCATCGAGATAATCTGGCGACGCAAGAAACTCAGCCAGAGCTTTTCTCTGTACTCTACAGAATGCTATGCAAATTGTAAACTTCATCAAATCAAAAGCAATTATTTCTCGACTATTCCGCCTTATGTGTGAATAAATGGGTCCCCTATACCAGTAATTGTGATATATTCCAGCATCTGATCGAATTGAATTCTAAAATTTAGGAATATAATCGGACCATGGTTAACATCAATGAGAAACTTTTGTTTTAAAATAATACTAGCTCTTTGGCGGGGAAAATGACTTAAGGAAAAATAGCAGCGTTTCCGAATTTGAATTAGTTTCTTGAAGATTCTCAAGAAATATCTATTAGCAATTTTGGAAAACTTTTCAAAAACATTAACGAAACTGAGCCCACAAATGGACCTATATTTTCCCCAAAAAACAGATATCTAGAACAACAGGTGGGTAAGAAATCCTATTGATGTAGCAGCCAGTAAAATTAAGAGTTATATTCATGAACTTGAAGAACTTATGGACCTTAAAGGAAGTCAAGTGGTACAGCGTAAGTTTTTTTCAGATTTCCTTATCAGAGTTTTGAGCATAGCTGAGAGGTAAACTTGTTCTGTTTTGAGGGCACAGATGATCCTGCTTCTTTTGCCTAAAACTTACCTATGTGAAGAGAGGATTTCTAGCCTATCTTCCTTCAATACTAGAGGTAGATCTCGTCTTGATCAACGAGATGACTTTCGCTGTGCCATCATAGCGATCACTATTTTACCCCAAATGATTTAGTTGGCCAAAAAGATACAACATCATGGTAGCCATTGAAATTAAAAGGATATTTTAGTTTCTATATCACTTTCTCTATATTCTGGGGAAACGTATACTTATACATCTCTTTTAATGTATTTGGTTGTTTATGATACATACCACTTCTGCATGTGAATTATCACTACTTGTAATGGTGTAATTTATTAAATTTGTATTCATATGTGCTATATCTTTTTATTTGTGATTATTAGAATAGAAAAATTAATAAATTTCATTTATATCAATGTTCAAAATACTAATGACATTTCTGGTTTTTCTTTTATTTATATTTTTGTTGGTTTGTGTCGTAATTTAAGATACACACAATTTGTGTATTTATAAGAGTGTTTTAATCATTTTTCAGCATCTGATCGTCCTACAAGAAACAGAAAATTATTATTTCCAAACCTGTCTATGAATACAATTTCTGGCACGTGCTCTATGTAATTAATTACTTTGTGAATAATAAAGAAATATGTATTACTCTTTAGTATTCTGGGCTTTTGTAGAAATGGATTAGAATAGTTAAATTTGCAAGTTATAAATATTTAAAAGTAAAATACATATTTGTTTATTTTTTTTTAAAAACAGTCGGTTATGATGTTTAATTACGTGGAAATTTAGGGTTGCAGCCGAAAAACGAAGAAAATTAACATATTAATGGGAAACTAAATTAATATCTTAGGGCCACAAATGTACTGTGGTTATACGAGACAGATCTAGAGATTCTCTTTAAGGGGAAATGGTGTTTATAAAACACCTTGTTTTTCTGTGATATCAAATTGCTTCTAAACGGGTATTCTAGATTCAGAATAAATCGCCCTTATTGTGTAAAAGAACAAACCAAGCTTGGATTACCTAACGGTGAAAACCTTTCTTTGTACCCGAAACATTCAACACACTTCTTAAGGATCGAGTAAATCATTTAGATAAACGTGAGCCAAATGAATGATCGAAATCCCGTAGACGAAAGCCAATATGTGAACGAGATAAGAGAAAACGACGCTTCGATTGACAAAGGAGGCAGAAACAAAGAAAAAAGGCTATATTTGGAGGCGAGATGAGGCGTGAGGGGAAGAAATAACTACTTTTGTGCCGAGAAGTTTGCTCTGAAACAAAAGCTGTCCTCGGTCTATTAGCAAACTTTCTCATTCTTTCTTATTATTAAAAAAATGTTAACGAAATATTTGAGTCAAGGCGAAGTAAATAAATGATGTCTTTAAAATTGATGATTAGGTTTTCTTCTAAAATATACAGGGTTTTTTTCTAATCGGAATTTCGTGGGGGTTTTTAATCTGTCAAAGGACATTCTGTTCCGTGTTTACGTGAAAGGTCATCGTACAAAGTATAAATCATAGGCAATTTTGAAACATATTATGATTATTTTATTCTTTTTTATTATTTTATAGAACGTCATCCAAACTCTTAATTCTCTTACACCTTTAGGCATTTATTTTTACCACGAGGATTCAAAATGTTCGAGGAAAATACGAATTAATAAAAATATTAAGCAGGAATTTCCGTTCTTATTCCAGGAATAAAATCTCTAGGACTACGTAATTATGGATAGTAAAACTGGTGATTTGATGGATTACAAAAACAAAATCTAGATGTTGTAGGTTACGGCCGAGTACAAATGTACGTTTGATACGTACATGAGTAAATCCGTTCCACTTTTCTATAAGAGTGCTTTAATTTAATTCTTTAACCAGGGATGATTCGTATTATGATATATCTATTGCCGTTTGCAGCTTCGAGGATCTAATTAAACAACTCAGACAAAAATATACTTTTAATTACATAAAAGAATGAAATATTAATTCTTTAAATACACTTTCGCACCGAATGGGAAATAACAAACAAATGACTAAGTTTTGGATTCGTTTTTACCTTCAAGTCAGAGAAAGGAGACAGTTGTGTGACCTTGAAAGTGAATCTTCTCGCTGAGCTAAATTGGTGCGAGTTGTACTGTAGGCGGCCTCGCCTCGACGAGGAGGGTTGGGAAAAGAGCTGATGCTTCTCACTGGGTAGGTTCAGGAGCGTGGCGAGGCTTCTTGACTTGGTGTAAGTGAGGGGATCTTGGATAAAGGGAAGTTATCGCAATCACTGTGTTACTAATTCAGGTTTCTCGATGATGAGACTTAACCAAGGGGTGAATCTTTTCTTGAATGGGAATTCATGTTGGTAATCCTCAATGGTAAGGGGTATCTCTGTCTGGTGTTTTTAAACTGAAAAAAGAGATTTTCTCTGAGCGAGAATGGTATGAAAGTTGGTCTCAATACCAATGGTCTGCTCTTCTAAGCAAACAAAGGAACGGCCTCGGGAGAGAAAGTCACAATCGAACCGATTGTGACTTTCTCTCCCGAGGCCGTTCCTTTGTTATCTTTTTTGATTCCCTGTTTGACTCAGGGAATCGTCTTCTTCTCTCGGGAGTAACGCGTATTCCCCTTAAATTTCTTAAGATCGAACTATATATACGTCGATTATCTCCTGGTGGGAGGGGAGAGAAGGGAGTTTAGGAGGTGTGACCCTCACTAGCCCAAAGTTAAGCCTCTCCCCTAGGGTATAAATTTTCCACGTTTTGACACTTCGCCCTTTCAGGTTTACGCATGGAGAAGGTGAAATTTCGTCTATTTGGCGAAAATAGACCTAAACAATCGGAGGGGACAGTGAGCTTTTTCATAGATTTTCTGCCGACGAAGGCTTAGGCAGCAAGATTTTCATTCTAGAATGCTCTCACACCTTCCTATGTTTATATTAACGGACTACTAAATCTGCTGACCAAAATCATTTTTTGTGTGTGACTTCACATCTTGGCAGCGGGGAAAAATGTGGGGGTGTAAAGTCTTGGCCCATGTGGAGCGTAACGGTTGACGCTGTATAAACCAACTAGCTTCTGCTTGTTCTCGTGATATTCATTCCCTCCATTTCCTCCTTCCTAAATAAGGTAAGGGGGAAGGGGAGAACTCAAGGGCAAAAAAAAAATAAACGAGAAAAAAAGACATGTCTCGGAACGCTATTCCAAGTCTGACCGTTACAGTGAAGCTACAGTGGTCAACCATCATACTAAAATATGACAATGAAATTGTAGGTACACACACGCACGTACATAGACAGGTAAAAGGCGGACTTTAACCTCGCCTCGTAAGGACAAGCAGTCAGCAACACACAACTCAATTTAAACAAAAAACATCAATTACACAAAAGAAAAAGAAACTGAATAGTAATTTACACTAAGGCAGTTAATCCTTATACCAACTAAACACTTAGCACATTAATATATACAAAAGAAAGACTAATGCGAGTTTAATTAGCCTTCTGTGGCGTTTCGGCTCAAGTTATCGGCTATACAATTATCGGAGCTTTTTATATAGTTTATGGTAAATTTATACTCCACTAACAATAGACTCCATCACATAAGTCTGCCATTTTGGCTTTTGCTGTTACGCAAATATGACATAGGCCGATGATCGGATTTGACTTTAAATTCACGACCCATTAAATTGAACTTTAATTTCTTTAGGCCCCAAATTATGGCTAGCACTCTGTTCTATAGTTAGCTAAGTTCTTTCTCGAATCGATAGTTTTCGGCTGGCATAAGCTATGGGAAAATTAGTACCATGGTCTTCATATTGCACCAGGAAACAACCAATTCCTTCACTACAGTCATCGGTGCGGATCCCAAACTTTTGGGGTGATCAGGTAGTCGAAGGATAGGTGCTGAAATTAATTTTTCCTTCAACAAATTAAACTGGGAGATTGCGTTAGGATTCCATCTAACGGGGTCGGGGAAATTTTCCTTTAAAAAATGACTAAGGAGTTCTAGTGTATTCAATTTGATTTCATGAACAAACTATTTGAACCAACTTGGTTTGTCTGAAATTACATTGGGGAATTTTTTCAATAGGGAGGACAATTGTGAATTTCTAAGTCAGCCGAGGTGGGGGTTCGAATCTATCTCCGTGGAGAGGTCATCCTGAGGGAAAGAAAATGAGGGTAGAGGATATTCGTTATCCGATTCTATGCATACCGTGTTTACCACCTGAAGATGCTGGTACACATGGGCATAAAGCTTCCATGGTTCTTTCTTCAACCAGAGTCAAAATATTATTAATAAACGCTGTGCGGTGATACTGCTTGAGCATGTTTATGTGATACATTCTATGGCCTAAGAGAGTTTCAATCACGTAATCAACGGCGCCACGAGCTTCTATAACCAAGAAGGGACCCTTCTATTTGGAGAGTAACTTATTTGTCTCTGTGGGCAGTAGTAACAATACTTCGTCGCCAGGCTTTAATTTTCGAGCTTTTGCTTTTAAGTCGAAATAAGTTCGGTATTTTTGTAGGTTACACTCCGCGTTTGAGCGAGCTAACTCTGCACATTTCTCCAGGCGGTCGCGCAGCTCGATCACATGTGTAGAAAGATTCAAATTCTTCATAAAATTGGGATTCGTGAAGAGCTCCTTAAAGATGCTCATAGGTCCTCGGCACGCGAAGAGGGCGACTGGTAGGTACCGATGCCATTCTCGAAGCTGAGACTGACAGAGTTTTCTTAACACTGCATTTAGGGTACCATTTATTTTCTCATAAATCCCGTTTGCAGAGGGGTAAAAAGAGGTCGTAAAGGGAGGTTTGATGAGGAGTAACTTCCCTACATATTCCATCAGTTCCGACGTGAACTGACGGCCTCGATCTGAAAGGATATTTTTAGGGATGCCGCCTTGGGAAAAATGGAGATGAGAGCTCCCGCACAGGAAATACTGTCAATTTTCCTGAGGGCAATCGCGTCGGGGAAATGAGCGGCGCATTCCACCAAAGTAAGGATATAAGAGTGCCCTTCGCTAGACGAGGGATAGATGGGCCAAAACAATTATATGGCTACTCTGAAGAAAGGTTCAGAAATGACGGGGGTTTTCTGCAGGGAAGCCGGTGGTATCCGGCCTTTAGCGGTGGCCTTCTGGCACAGTTCGCATGACTGGCAATATGCAGCGATCTCTCTTAGCGGCGCTGGGCAAAAAGAACTATTTAAAAATATGTAGAGAGGTTTTGTTGTGACTGAACTGTCCAGCCAGTAAGCCATCATGCGCGATTTTTAATAACCGTTGGGAGTAACACTGGGGAATGCACAAGACTTTATCCGACGGGCAGGTTACTTCAGCCGTCTTCCGGAATAATAGTGAATTTTCCACTACGTATTTTATTCGTTTGCTCCAGCGACCCGATTCTATTTCGTTCTTCGCTGCCTTCTCCCACAGGATTTGGAGAGTCGGACAATCTTTTTGGGCGGTAGCGAAGGCTTGGGAATGAAGCTCTTCATATTCCGGGTTCTCAAAAGGAGATAAAGGGGTCTGGGCCGCTGTCCTCTTAGTTGCTTGAATCCGTGTGACTACTGGCTGAACCACCGGATTTGGGGAGAGCTGCGTGCTCTGGCCTATTATGACAGAACAGAATTTGATAGGCACTGCCACTATCTCGCTGCAGCCAGTGAAGTAATGACACTGTATGTGGCATTTGACTACGAGGAACTTGTTTGATCTACCCAGGAAGTTCTGGACGACCACGAACCTCTTGTGCTTGGGGTTTACTGGGGGAAGCAATTTATCGGATACGACAATACAGGTGCACCCCGTATCACATACCAATGTTAAGACTCGGCAACCATTTACTGATCCAGTCTCGAACTTTAGTCCTCCGGGAGAACTCTTGTTAAACAAAAAGTTCACCTGTTAGTCAGGGGAATTCGATTTGAACGAAGGAGGCGCTTTAAATCAGAGAGAGTAGACAGTTATGTGACCTTGAAAGTGTATCTTCTCGCTGAGCTGAATTCGTGCGAGTTGTACTGTAAGCTGCCTCGCCTCGACGAGGAGGGTTGGGAAAACACCTGATGTTTCTTACTGGGTAGGTGTAGGTGCATGGCGAGGCTTCCTTACTTGAAAATCTAAGTGAGGGGATCTTGGATGAAGGGAAGTTATCGCGATCCCTGTGTTACTAATTCAGGCTTCTTGATGATGAGACTTGAGCAAAAGGTGAATCTTTTCTGGAATGGGAATTCACTTTGGTATTCTTCAAAGTTGAGGGGTATCTCTGTCTGGTGTTTTTAAACTGAGATAAGGGATTTTCTCTGGACGAGAATGGTATGAGAGTTGGTCTCGATACCAATCGTCTGCTCTTCTAAGCGAACAAAGGAACGGCCTCGGGAGAGAAAGTCACAATCGGTTCCACTTATCTTTTTTGATTCCCTGTTTGACTCAGGGAATCGTCTTCTTCTCTCGGGAGTAACGCGTATTCCCCTTAAATTTCTTAAGATCGAACTATATATACGTCGATTATCTCCTGGTGGGAGGGGAGAGAAGGGAGTTTAGGAGGTGTGACCCTCACTAGCCCAAAGTTAAGCCTCTCCCCTAGGGTATAAATTTTCCACGTTTTGACACTTCGCCCTTTCAGGTTTACGCATGGAGAAGGTGAAATTTCGTCTATTTGGCGAAAATAGACCTAAACAATCGGAGGGGACAGTGAGCTTTTTCATAGATTTTCTGCCGACGAAGGCTTAGGCAGCAAGATTTTCATTCTAGAATGCTCTCACACCTTCCTATGTTTATATTAACGGACTACTAAATCTGCTGACCAAAATCCTTTTTTGTGTGTGACTTCACATCTTGGCATCGGGGAAAAATGTGGGGGTGTAAAGTCTTGGCCCATATGAAGTGTAACGGTTGACGCTGTATAAAAAAAACTAGCGTCTGTCTTTCCTCTTTATATTCATTCCCCCACACTGGAGTTTAAAATAACCCCACATTTGATCAACTTGACTATTGTGAAAATTGAAGCAAAACCAAACATCTGATTCTTGTTGTAATTGTATTAGAAGAACAATAGAATCAGTGATGCTCTGGTAAGTTGTCCTAATAAACTTTTCTCCAACTTCACCCAAAATATCATGTTTCTTTTTGATCAATTTTACCTGAGGTTATATTACTTAAATGTCCGCTCTATCTAAACGGCTAATTTCATCCGTGTCATTTGATCCAATTATCTCAAATTCCTAAGTACCATAAAATTGACATACGAGTTTATCGTACTGAGATAGTATTTGAAATTTGATGCCTGGTTTTTGCTTACTACGTGATTTCCTGCTAATTCATTAAAAAAAACCCTCTCTCTCAATGTCTGAATTCTTGAGAGAGAGGCTCCGCATTGCACCCGCTGATAGTTCACGGGTATTTTATTGCTATATCTTCTCAGCGCTTTCATACTTGGCTACATTTTATGACTTATTTGATATTTCTAATATTTCTTTCAAAATGAAGTTTGATTTGATACACCAATTGTTAAACTTCATTCATTTACTGAAAATTTCTCATATTAATGATAAATGTAAAGTACAAGGTGTCTCCCTTATTTTTTACACTTGTTAATTATAACCGTTATTTTTTTACATATTTAGAAAAAAAAACAAACACCTTAAAGGTACCAATAACAAGTTTTAGTTGCCAAAAAAACACATTCATATCGTTACAAAACTTTGATCTAAATAGCTTGAAAATTAGAGAAGTATAATTCGAACGAGTTCCTGATAGTAAAAACACTTTAATTTAGCCGTAGGTTTGGAACGGAGGTTTCGAGGTGCATGTTTATAGTCTTGACTTTAGAGATGTAGGTTTTGACATGTGTTTAGAGCTGGAGGTTTTAGGTGTGGGTTTAGTGGTGTAGGCTTTGAGCTCTAGGATTTAAAGGGTAGGTTCAGAGCTGTAGGGTGAATGATGATGTAAATGATTTTGGGGTAATTTGCCACCAGTTTGGTGAGTGAGAACTAGGGGTGGGGGGGCAAAGTTCTTTCAGAACTCCCGACAACATGGGCAACCTTATGAGATCCGTAGCAAGGCGTTCCCTCCCGGCCCCAATGCCAGAAATGCCATAATTGTGGAAGTTAGGCAGGTTCTAGAGTTTTGCAGACCCTTACTCCTGATCCCAAGCGACCTAAGTAGTCTCAGCCTCAGACTACTCGGTTTATGCAACTTCCCCGCATTTTCACTCTCCCTAACTTCACCGCATTGTTTTTGAACTACTCCTTGCGTTTCGGTCGTCAAGTAAGGAACCGTGAGATACCGAGACATTCACACTGTTTACCTGATGGTACTACTCATAAAACGCCTAGGTACAAACGAGGTACATTGCTAAGTAGCAAGTGAGTAACTTCCATATTGGTGGAGACCGTCTAAAAAGGAGTCGATCTTGGGCAGGACCGGATTTAGACCACTTCGTTCTTTTGCAAATAAAGAATCAAAAGATTAACTTTTAAAAGAAAATTCACATAATTTAAACCAATCATTACTTCGTATGGCCTAAATAAATCTCTGACTATCCTGTTTTAAGGACAGAATACATTAATGGGTAGAGAAACAGTGAAGACAATTAATGGGCGTCGGTGTGTTCTCATGTATCAATGCAGAAACTCGTGGTTTACATTGTAAAACTTCTTTTTGACTATGCCGTTGGTTTTTCGCATTTTATTTATTTCCGAAAATATGTTTGCAAAGGATGCTATTTTATGCTGGCCAATTTGGTAGAGAGGCTTCGATGCAAACTTCTTCAAGGTGAGTCGAGCGGAAAGAATTTTATCTATGTAAACGAAATGGAAAAAAAACAAACAGTTTAAAGATAGCCTGAGAGAATCTATTGAAATAAAGTGGAAATAAATTCAATTGTTTGAAGATAAATTAGAGTAAACAAATTGTAAGAAAGAAAACTTAAATATTTAAAAATAGATTAAGGGGAAACGATTTGTATCTCTGGAACAAAATAAAAAAAGGTGTCCAAGAGCTTTAACCCCAAGCAAGCTTTAAACAGACATCTTTCACAACCAACAAAGACATTTTCTTCGTTGATGACATAGGGAAGAATCAGTCAAAAGAAAAGACCGATAAATTGAAGAAACAACAATAGTAAAAAGTTTAAGACCTCAGCCTCGCCAGCCATAGAGAAGAGACAACAAAGGCTAGTTTTAAATCACATCGAACAAGGTCGCACGTTGAGAACATATCCTTGAAGATACGAACTCGGAATCTTCTTTACAGACATGTAATGCAGATATTTATGTAGAATTTTAAGGGAATAAAACTGCTGAGTTAATTTTACATTGATAAATCCCTTCGTTTGGGGTTTGCGGAGACGAAAGATAACATTAACTGTATATGCGAATTACAAATATATTAATTGGATTATTTCTGCCCTTAATTTATATGATAGATTCTACAGGAATTGATTGGCCGTGTATATTTTTAGTTTGATCTCATATTATTTATTTGGATTCGTATACAATTTTCAGTATGGGTTCTTTTTGTATACGTTTTTCACTCTTGGTTTTATTTGTGCCTATGACTTCCAGTACAGCGGGACTTATGGGCACGTCGCTTATCTCCTAAGGTCTTCTCACACTCGGCTGACCTCGAAGAGAAGCAGACGCCCTCGTCAGCGGTCCACATTGCGCGACCGAGGAGGGCGCTCTGGCGGTGCCGGTCCGACGGGACAAGCTTGAGAAGGTGATCGCTTCCATAGAGTTTATCTCCCCTTCAGATTTCGTTTAAGGCGAAGAATGGTTTTTAGTGTTGGTTCTGGAATTTATACGTGATTGATTTTAATCTACATATATGGGTGGATTTTGTCCAGGATGAGTATGATAGACTTCAGTTTTCTTCTATAGCTTTACAGCTTTTATTTTTATTGTATTGACTTTACTCGTGGTTTACCGCTGATATACATTAATTTAATATTTACAAAATGAATCTAATTGGAATCCAAGTACAGTCATGAGCAAACTATGACTTAGGATTTGTGACCAGTCTTATTTAAAACATTTTTTCAACAAATGATATCCCTCGTTTATTAAGTTCATTCAAATGTCCAACGATTCAATATCGATTAAATCAATGTGTTTCTATTATCAAAATTATAAGTTTAAATATCCTCTAAACCCTTTTCCTTTACAAATCTTTACGTTTTACTTTTTATTTCTCACTGAAACCTCGACGTAATTGTAATTTTTTTTCCAGCTTTTGGCTTTTCACTCGAATTAAATCCAATTACTGATACAAATCTTGCAGGAAAATACTTCCATTCCAAAGACAAAGAGAAATCTTTACAAATTGGAGTGTTGGCCAAAGTTTACAACTACAAAATCAAGTGACGTCAGAAAGAATATTTTGGATTCACTATTTGATTACCATAATTTATTCTGTCTGAAATAATCCCGAATTAAATTGAATATTCAGGGTAAATAGTGATTTTCCGTGGTTAATTTATGTATTCATTCGTGGTATTAATTTTAATATAACCTTTGCATCCCGATTAAACGGCACTCGCCTCCATGCAATATAGTGTTTAAATTTTGAGTATCGGCAATGGAAATTAGTTTTATCCAGAAGGTGAAAATAGTGGAGTAGTTATATTCAGGTAGTCTAAGTGGTAAATTTGCCCGTAATGTTGGGAAGTAAGGAGAAAAATTATTAACTCAATGAACAGGTTGAATTTATGCACTGAAAAAAAATATTATGATTTGGATAAGTTTTTAAGTAATATTTATCTAGTATTAAGACTTTATGTATGGTAGTGGCTGTATGGAAGAAGATTGGCTGCATGGTATTACTGATTACTCACGTAGCCTTAGTTCGAGGGTTGCTAATGAGCGTCTCCAGAGGATTTTGCTTTCGTTATAGAGTAGGGTTAGTGGTGTTAAGGTAGTGATTTGTATTACTTTCTATTATTTGGGAAGGTCAACGAGTACCCTAAATGTAACTGTGATTAAGGGTATTTGGTTTTGTCTATATTTGACATTATTTCGGGTCAGAGGTTTAATTCTTTCCTTGGTAATAAATGACCTCCGATGGACTGTGATGGACATATCTCATCTGGCATTGTGCTATATTATGCCAATCTTTTCACGAGAGTTGCGTGCCCTCTCGATCTCTTTTGATAGCTGTATTCTCCTCTTTTATTTGTTCTGGCTATGGCCCTTCATCACGTTTTTGCTTTTTTAAAGCGCGTTTCAAATATTTAAGGGCGAAGCGGCCTACGTTGATCCTCGCGCCCTTATCACTTTCATAGCTTACATTAGTTTCCTTTATTTTTTCCATTTAAAATATGTATAATCATCTTACTTATATATAATTATTGTTCAATCATGTTTATTTCACTCATGACACCTATGCATATTTAATTCTTGCAGCTGTTTGATTTTGCTGATTAAATCGTTAAGTAAAGAGTTTTACTTAGACACAATTATTAGAGCAAACGTAAATAAATAAATTCAGAAGAATATTTGAGACGTCAGAGGAATAACAGCGTCGAGAGAAAATGCAGCACCTAAGTGAAAATGGACTATTTCTTGTTCCCACCACGTCTTGATGGCGATGCCAAAACAATGCAGCTACTAAAGAATGGTTATTTTGTACGACACATTCAGCAATTCTGGTGGGTTTGGCAGATTTTCAAATCTCGTTAGACTAAGCTGACCCAAAAGATCAGGCAAGAAAGAGGCTCTAAAGCGTATCTTTCAACAACGCTGCCCTGCTTTGTAACAGATGCGAGTGCTGACAGACCACATTTTTCCTCTGGCGCATCTCACGATTTATAGTGTTCTCTATATCAAGACGTTAATCCAACAATTTTGCCTGATTTATTTTGAGAAAACACCGGCAAAACCATGTAAACATGAAGTTTAACTGTGATATGTTCTCTGAATATAACTAGATTGGTTTCTCCTTGATTTTGTTATTGTACCCGGCTCTTTGCCAACTTCAAATGGAACTCTAAGCATATCACATCAAATCTGCTTCATTGCCTCTGACATAGATAGACTTCGTAGCGAGGCCATCATCAAACCTTGCACCTCTTTTGGGCATGGACAAATCGCTATGTTTAATGGAAAGGAATAAAAAATAATTTTGATTATTGACTAGTCTCAGACGTTCATTTATTTTCAACTAGTCATCGACCAGAATATAATGGCTAACAGACTATCCGACTTATTCTGACGAGATAAAAATTATAATGTACAAAAATACAAAATAAGAATATGCTCTATAAAAGTTTAATTAAAGCTTTAAGCCGGAAAAGGCGAATTTGAGAATCAAGTACGAGAAAAACATTTTGTTTTTGTTTTATTTTTTAGGATTTATTTACTTGCAAGAGACAAACAAATAAGACTGAATCAAGAGCACCCATAAATGAGCTTCGTTCAAATCACGATATTTGAATTGTGGCCAATGGAGGCCTCAGAAAAGAGGTTAAATTCGGTCTCAATAGGTCACTAGGGTGTTTGTACTGACATTGTTTTGTAACAACAGTGTTAAAAGTTGTGGTGTTTACAATAGGAGTCCATTTCGAAGAATGACTCTATGGCTATGATAATGTGAAAATAATACTACAATTACATTTATTCATAAAAGAAACTCAACGGGCCATTTTCGTTAGCAGGGAGCAGAAAAGGGGTTGGAAAGAAAGCGGGGGAAGTTCAGTGTAGTCAAGGGTGTGGAAGCTAGACCTAGTTGCCTGGTGGCAGACTACTGTGGAAAATACGGTCTGGCATGTCATTCAACTCTCCTGACCCTATATCCTTCCTTCAAAAATAGACAAGTACCAACGCGGGTCAACCTTTCCTTTATTTATCCAAGGTTGGGGATCCTGCTCTGTACCAGTGCTGATTTGCATAAGAAACTGTACTAGGGAACTTCTGGCTCTATATTTTCACAAACTCAAAGGTATCTGTAATAAATCAAACAAAATAACTTTAATTTCTTACACTACATTAATTATCCAGAATTATAATAAATTAAATATTAAAAAATTTAAGTATGCATAAGGGTATTAAGTTTTAAATGCATTGAAACTTTTAAACTGCATTTTAATAATGTTGGTGTTGAAATGTTCTCGCAATCTCGAAGATGTAAAGCAGGAAGGAAAGATGAGGAAGCAGTTATTTATTCATTGTTAAAATATTTTCAACACTCCGTTGCTATACCAATTGTTAGCTACCTTTGACTGCGCTTATAATGCATCGGGAACAGTTCCTCGTTCATATATCAGTTCTACATATATCAGAATCGACTAATCCAGAAGTTTTGACTGCTATTTTTGCTTTTAGGAAATAGGAACTTTAGCGCGCAAACTGAACTTTAGGTAAAGGCGGAAAGGAAATTGAGAGTTTGGAAAAAACGTTAAATTTTTAGTGAAACTGGCTCAGGTGGGAAGCATTTTTAAGAACAATAATACAAACAATGACCAAGTAGATAGGTGTTAAAATAAATAAGGGGCTCAGATCGAAGTACTAGAGTAAACAGAAAAGCAGAGGAAACGCAGCTGGTGAAAAAATATTACAACGGTCCGCACAATAATAAAGGTAAAGTTTAATTGTATAATTTATTTTATTCTTCTCACTGTTATTTTCTCATAACCTCTACTAATAACAGGTTAGATTCTTTAGTCAGACAATTTAAATAAGACATATGACGTGCAAAATGACACTAGGACAGGTGACACGTCCCGGATTAGTCTTCGGACCATCCGCGAAAGATCTAAACCTGATCGTGGAGATGTGTTTGTTAAACCTACGGAGAGTTAAATATTGCATTAATGATGATCATCGATATACGGTTTGGTCAAATAAACTTTGTCAGAAGGAGGTGGACCCCTCAAAAGGTTAGATCCGTCCTACAATATCCCGCCGCAGATTCAACCTCATCATCGCATAATATGTAAGCGACTCGACTCCTGGGTTAGACACCACACTAGTGAAGAAATTATTAATGAACTTGAGAGAAACCACCCATGGGCTAAGGTCTTAGAGATTATTAAATTTAAAGAATACAACCATGTATTCAAAGTCACTTTCAATGGTACGTCATGTTTTGCCGTGAGCAGATTGAAAGAGAAGGATTTACAGAATTCAGACTTGTTCCAGGCGCTACAAGTAGGGGCAACACACGATCAGATCATGCCCACTCACACACGATCTCTGCTAAATGTATGGCGAGATTACACAAACAGAATTCGTAGCTGCATAAACTGCATAAATCGGCAATCTCATGCTGAGTGAAAAAGACGCAATTAAAAAGAAGCAGCATAAAAAAAATGAAGAGTAGTCAAAAGCAAAATCCTTTACGCGAAAGTAGCGAAAACTGCTATCAGCAAATCTAAACGACAGAAAACATCCATCAAAATCGAAAACGAACCATCAACGAACATTTGGCGTTTTGTCTACTATGCATACATTGTAAATCTGATCAAGAACGGGATACAAGAGGTGTGGTTCTCTGAGAACTCTCTAGCTCGCATGAAGTCCTAAGGATACAAATTTAACTTCCTTCACCCACAGCTATTAACACAGAAACAACAGTTCCTACAGCTGACAATCTACAAATTCCCATACATAATGAAGAACCTACTCGAACAGAAACATAAGAGATTGAAGCAGATAACATCACATAGGAAAACGCGCCCCACAGACAAGGAGCCCGTAACAAGAAATCGCCAAGCTGTCCTAGAGTGAGATCATCCTCAGTGTGATAGAACGAGTTGAAGCTGCGTTAATTTCAACTCCTATCCCATATTATTTAAAATCACGATGCTGCCCACGTGCATCTTCGATTCGAAGCTTGGAGTCTTATCACAGCTACCGGATGTCAATGTTTAAACAAGGAGGTTATCGTCCCCCCGTTCGCCCCCATACGCCGCCCTCGCCAGATTGAGTTAGGCTTATGGGCAGATAAGGCATTGTTCTCCGGCTCGGCTGTGCGTTCCCTCGAAGCTTCCACCCCATTGTCCCCCACGCCAAGGAGATGTCCTGGCTATTTATATGGAAACTTTAACACTAAGATCAGATTGGAGATCCAGATTTTCGTCGCGAAACATCACCACGACCCTCTCTCCCTTTGTGCGCCAAGGGACCTCGACCTCGAGATTCACCATCACTTGTCCAGAAGGAGGACAATATTCCTTGAGTGCCAAAGGTTCGAGCCTTTCGTGACGCCAAGTCCCCAAAGCTTCCCCCCCTGTTGTTCAGAGGAGAACAGCATTAGAACAGCCATTGTTCGTTTTGAGCCCTTCGCCAAGAAACGGTTCTCACCCCCCCTGTTGTTCAGAAGAGAACAGCATTAGAACAGCCATTGTTCGTTTTGAGCCCTTCGCCAAGAAACGGTTCTCCCCCCCCCCCTGTTGTTCAGAGGAGAACAGCATTAGAACAGCCATTGTTCGTTTTGAGCCCTTCGCCAAGAAACGGTTCTCACCCCCCCCCCCCTGTTGTTCTGAGGAGAACAGCATTAGAACAGCCATTGTTCGTTTTGAGCCCTTCGCCAAGAAACGGTTCTCATCCTTCCCCCTTGTTGTTCAGAGGAGAACAACATTAGAACAGCCATCGTTCTTGAGCCCGTAGACAAGAGACGGTTCTCATCCCCCCCTTTGTTCAGAAGAGAACAACCTAGAACAGCCATTGTTCTTCAAGCCGTTCGTCGAGAAACGGTTCTCCTTCCCAAGACGCCTCGTCAGGATCCTTTTATCCCCCCCCTTCGGCTGGAACTCGCCAGCGGACCGAAACTCCTTCGCGCCACCTTCCACTGCACCACTAGTGCAAAAGTTACGTAAGCCAAACGTCACCTTTGAGTACTTAACCCTTTTGTCAATTCTATCCTGTGCTTTAAATGGTTTATCGAACCATCCCATCTCTTTAACTCTATATTTGTTTTACCATTTTTAATCTCTTAAATCCTCGGATTAGCCCGAGTCTCCACGACCCTTTCAATTCTCTGTTTATGTCAATATTTTCCTTCTTGTGTTTGTTGGTAGTTATTATTAATAAAACTCTATTTTATTAATGATAGCAATATTATTGTCCTTGAGCTCAGTTCCACTTCTTAAGCATATCGAAGATACATAATATCGGCCGCCAGACAATTAACGCACTCTAAAGATAATTAAGGAAGTTCCCTCAACGAATAGTGATATATGGTATCGTCGGGAGTCATTCTACGACATATATATAGATACTATTTAAATTTGGTATCAGGTGTGTAAGGTTTAACGCTATATCTTTGCAAACACTGGTCTCAGTCGAGTAAAGCATAGTGTTATTCGTTATAAGAATAGAGTATAGTAGTTCCCTTTTGTTTTAACGATTGCTATCCCCTTTTTTTTTGAAACTTAAGAAGCTGGAGTAGCTCAAGGAACTGTTATAATAATTTGTTTGTGTGATTTTAGTCAGTGGTTATTTAGAGTAAGAAACCAAGTGCGAATAGGTCAGTGCCCATATTTAGGTAGGCTAATTCTATAGAGGCATAATTCTTGTTGCAAGGAATTTTAGTTGGTTGACTAGTGCGCCCCCAAGTGCAAAGATGACTCAGTTTGAAATCTTTAAAGCGCAAGGAGAATCCTTGGGACTCTCCGGAAAAGAACTAATTAAGTACATAAGAGAGGAATGGATAAGACAAGTGGAGCTTCACCATCAGATTAGATTAGCTCGGATGAAGCCGAATTTCAAAGAGAAAAGGAAGAAAGAAAAGGGAAAGAGTAATCCTACGAGAGGAACGAGAAAGAGAAATACAACGAGAGGAATGAGAAAGAGAAATACAACGAGAAGAACGAGAAAGAAAAATACAACGAGAAGAACGAGAAAGAGAAAAACAACGAGAGGAACGAGAAAGAGAAATACAACGAGAAGAACGAGAAAGAAAAATACAACGAGAAGAACGAGAAAGAGAAATCCAACGAGAAGAAAGAAGGAAGGATTCGCGCCCCTTCCCAGGAAAGCTGACAAAGTTTCCGAGCCCCGTAAAACCCCCAAACTTCTTTCCCCAAAACCAACAACGGGACTCCAAACCTCCCGTTAAGACTTCTCCTCCATCTCTCTTCCCGAAGCGACCAACCATATGCTTCACCTGTGGTGTAGAAAACCACATGAGCTGGAATTGCCCCCAAAATTCTAGGCTTAAAAGCGGACCAGCCCACCAAGTTCACCAGATTAATGCAACCCCGGCTCCCCCGGTGGTGCAGACCCAAGCAGAAACTTCTCCCCTCCGTCAGGCCACCAGGTAAATTTTGTTTTTGATAAAAGTTCATCGGGAACTTTGAAATATGAGGAGGGCAGCGTGGACAGCTGCCGAGTATCGACTCTCGTCAGGGACACAGGATGTACGTGTTTCATCGTGTCCGACGAACTCCTCCCAGTGGCCTCTAACCACGAAAAATTTGCGGTGGTACATGACCACCTTGGGCGGGCGAACCGATTCCCCGTCGCTAGATGTTACCTGCAGTGTCAATATTATAATGGCTGGGCTGAAGTCATTGTAGCACCCATACAATTCTGTTCCGTACTTATAGGACAGAGCCCCCAAGTAAGTTTCGACCCTGTGTTTCAGGCCGCCCTTCCTCAAGGCCGAGATAAGAAAGAAACCCAGGAACCCGTCCCCATCAGAACCCCGATAGCGTCCGATTTCTCGGAGACCCCTAACCAGGACTTTAGGACGGCAAAAGAGGAGTGTGAATCACTAACACCCTTAGGTGATAAGGCCCAAGACAAAGACACGGAAGCTGTCCGTGGACCCCAAGAAAAAAAGAACCCCCAATGCGCCCATGGAGATACCTTCGTCGAACTGGACGAAACATCGGCGCTTGAAGAAGATTACCCCGCGGAGTCCCTTAAGGTAATCCAGACAGTGTGCATCCAACCTGATGCCGATTGCCCTCCTCCTTCCCTACCAGGCGAGTCTTTGGAACCCTCTGACCTGGATAGTGACGCGCAGCTGACACCACGTCAGAAGAGTCAGCTACAAGAACTAATTAAATGGAGTCACCATTTACCCGCCCTATTAGCTCTTTTCGAGCGACTGCGTGAAAATGGCCTCACCATTGGCCCCAGCAAATGCCATTTTGCCCACGAAACCATCAAATATTTGGGTTTCAAAATAGGACAAAGCAAGTTAGGTCCCCACGAGAACAAGATTAAGGCAATCGCCGACATGCCCCTCCCTATTACAAAGAAGCCATTAAGATCGTTCCTAGGATCAGCTTCTCCCTATCAGCGATTTGTTCCGAATTTCGCTGCAATTTCGGCCCCCCTATGCCCCCTTCAAAAAAAGAATTTTCCCGTTCGTTTACGTTGGAATGATGTCGCTGTTTCCCATTTTAATCAGCTCAAGAGTAAGTTCATTTCTGCCCCCATTTTAAAGTTGCCCAACCCAGAAAAATCCTTTGGGATTAAGACCGACGTGAGCAACGAGGGCATTGGAGGTGTACTCCTTCAATACGTGGATGACGGAACGAGTCATCCAGTTGCATTTGCTAGTCGTCCATTATTACCACGCGAAAAGAGATATGCCACTAGAGAAAAGAAAGCTCTATCAATTATCTGGGTCATAGACAAATTCAAGCTGTACTTGATATGTTAAGAATTTCAAATAGGAACCGACCACCGTCCGTTAGCCTATATTAGGAATGTGCGACACTCAAACAGCCGCATCATGCGCTGGAGTTTACTCTTGCAAGAGTATCAGTTTAAAATAAATTAGATAAAAGGTTCCGATAACCAGGTCGCTGACGCCCTCAGTAGAAATGCGTTACCGAATAGCGTAGAGTAAGTGTATTCATAGGATTAGTATCTCCCTGTAGGTATATACCGTCTTGTACGACTTAAATTAAGATTCTCTTATAATATAATTAATTAATGTATATGTCTGACTTTTGTAATGCTCAATGTCTATTTTTTTCTGTATGTATATATATTTGTACCCATTAATTTACGTATAAATTATTTTGTCCCGTATGTACTAATTTTATATCATTTCATTGTTCCATGCCCTTTTTTTTTCTTTGATTAAGTTGTATTAAAGATTATTTTCCCCTGTAATCCAAAGATCAAAATAATCATATGTATTGAGGGAATACGAGTTATGTGCAGGAAGGTACGGTTGGTACAAGAAATCGAGTTCCCTACAACGGAGCTCTATCGTTGTCCCTTCTCTCTTTTTTTTCGAAGTGACAACTTCCCCTGGAATGGAGGGGTGTGATAGAACGAGTTGAAGCTGCGTTAAATTCAACTCCTATCCCATATTATTTAAAACCACGATGCTGCCCACGTGCATCTTCGATTCGAAGCTTGGAGTCTTATCACAGCTACCGGATGTCAATATTTAAACAAGGAGGTTATCGTCCCCCCGTTCGCCCCCATACGCCGACCTCGCCAGATTGAGTTAGGCTTATGGGCAGATAAGGCATTGTTCTCCGGCTCGGCTGTGCGTTCCCTCGAAGCTTCCACCCCATTGTCCCCCACGCCAAGGAGATGTCCTGGCTATTTATATGGAAACTTTACCACTAAGATCAGATTGGAGATCCAGATTTTCGTCGCGAAACATCACCACGACCCTCTCTCCCTTTGTGCGCCAAGGGACCTCGACCTCGAGATTCACCATCACTTGTCCAGAAGGAGGACAATATTCCTTGAGTGCCAAAGGTTCGAGCCTTTCGTGACGCCAAGTCCCCAAGGCTTCCCCCCCTGTTGTTCAGAGGAGAACAGCATTAGAACAGCCATTGTTCGTTTTGAGCCCTTCGCCAAGAAACGGTTCTCACCCCCCCTGTTGTTCAGAGGAGAACAGCATTAGAACAGCCATTGTTCGTTTTGAGCCCTTCGCCAAGAAACGGTTCTCCCCCCCTGTTGTTCAGAGGAGAACAGCATTAGAACAGCCATTGTTCGTTTTGAGCCCTTCGCCAAGAAACGGTTCTCATCCTTCCCCCTTGTTGTTCAGAGGAGAACAACATTAGAACAGCCATTGTTCTTGAGCCCGTAGACAAGAGACGGTTCTCATCCCCCCCTTTGTTCAGAAGAGAACAACCTAGAACAGCCATTGTTCTTCAAGCCGTTCGTCGAGAAACGGTTCTCCTTCCCAAGACGCCTCGTCAGGATCCTTTTATCCCCCCCCCCTTCGGCTGGAACTCGCCAGCGGACCGAAACTCCTTCGCGCCACCTTCCACTGCACCACTAGTGCAAAAGTTACGTAAGCCAAACGTCACCTTTGTCAATTCTATCCTGTGCTTTAAATGGTTTATCGAACCATCCCATCTCTTTAACTCTATATTTGTTTTACCATTTTTAATCCCTTAAATCCTCGGATTAGCCCGAGTCTCCACGACCCTTTCAATTCTCTGTTTATGTCAATATTTTCCTTCTTGTGTTTGTTGGTAGTTATTATTAATAAAACTCTATTTTATTAATGATAGCAATATTATTGTCCTTGAGCTCAGTTCCACTTCTTAAGCATATCGAAGATACATAATATCGGCCGCCAAACAATTAACGCACTCTAAAGATAATTAAGGAAGTTCCCTCAACGAATAGTGATATATGGTATCGTCGGGAGTCATTCTACGACACTCAGCTTTCATCTTTCAAGTAACATAGACATATGAACCACGCGAGGAAAATAAACCTAAAGATTTTCGTCTCGGACAAAGTTCCTTTCCATGCCATCAAGAATGACAGGGATGCAATCGAAAGGATAAGAAAATTTGTATACAAACGGGAGCATAGTGATGACTTCCTTTAGAGGTTATTCGAAGAAGCTCTCCTTCACAAGATTATTAGGCTGCACCCAAGCGGAAACGCCACAATAACGGTAATAGAACACCAAAAGAAGAGATCAGTAAAATGCAGCACTGCCCCACCTAACCCTTGCATCCAGAAGAACTAAAAGTGAAGTACCTAGACAGACAATACCATGGACAGATTAACTAAAGACTTGACAAGTTTACAAAATAATGTTAACGGTAGGAAGACTAAATACAAGACCTACAGAAATATAATTCGACAGTGTCACCCCTAAATAGTATGTATTTCAGAACATAGAATTAATACGACACATAGATAGCTAAATTCCTCACCTACCAATTTACTAACGACTAACTATAATCAAGAACGATTTGATGATGCTACTATTGTGATCATAAGAGGAATTGACTACAATGAACTGCCCTCTCTTGACGCATCGTATCTGGCCCTCGAAATTCAGATCACGCTGGGACCTCTGGGGTATTCACACGGTACCAACCTTCAAGACGCGACTACTTGCAACTCCACCAAATTCTTACAAATGTGCGTACACGGAAAGGAAGTCATGTTTGGAGTGGACATCAAAGTCAGATGTCAGGCTTCCGGGTGCACCGGGAACATCAACAATAAAGGAAAGAATCTAAAGACACAAAAAGACAAAGACATCGTCGTTCGCGCTGGCCTCGACTTCTCCACACACATCGCCGACTGTTGTGCGACGAAAACTGACGTCATTTTAACCAGCTACAAGTTCCCCTATAATTACTCTATGCAACCTGGCCCTCTGATCTCAAGTGATCATCGTGCTATCATAGTCACTGTTTCCTCATACCCCACCCAGGTAGCTGCGAGGAAGAAGACGTGCTTCTCTCGGACCATTTGAGGAGATAACAAAACTGCCCGGGGTAATTATATCCCAAAATCCCTTAAAGAAACAACTCTATAAGTTATCGACCAAGAGCTTGAGGAAATAATCTAAATAATTGTAGCAGCAGACTGCGCCGCCGTACCAAAAATAATATACAAACTGCTACCAGAACCAGCGTGTACACAAGAAATGTTTGATTTGACTAACGAACACAGAAGACTGTATGAAGATATAAGACTCAGAGGAACTGACAGCAACAAACAAGACGACGACTAAGGACGCTCAGAATACAAATGACCGTACATATTACGCAAAATCAAGAGACCATGTAAACATAATTGACAGAGTTAGTGCATAAACTGAACCACATACGTTCTGAAAGACTATACAGAGACTAAAATGTAAGCCACCAGACAAGAAAATAAATCTCAGGAAAGACAACAGAATAAAAATTGGCGAAGAAACGGAAGTGAAAGAAGCTTTCAGAAATTTATGGAAAAACGTTTTCACCATCTCTCCGAAAAAAAATTATCACTACGAACTCGACTTCGAAGACCATATAATAAGCAACTATGACGCGAAATTGAGAAGACATATCCCAACAACAACGCATCCTGAGACAGGTAGAATAGGGATCTTCGGTAGAAAAATTACGTGAGCCGAACTTTCAGAGTCACTACGCTCCTTTAGACAAAGAGCACCGGGAAAAACAGAGCTGACCGAGTTGAACTTCGTGAATGCCCCCAAAAACATCATCGAGAGGCTTATAAACGTGATGAATGCCTACCTAAATTCCGGCAAAATTATATTCATTCCAAAATCTGGGAAGGTACGAGACACTACGGCACACTTCAGACCCATTTCCTATCTCAAATTCGCCGGCAAGATCTTTAAAAAGCTGCTTGTTAATAGGACCCGTGCATTCATGTAATAAAATAACCTTCTCAACCACAAGTTGCATGAATTCAGTAGAGGGAGGGGCGGACATTGTGTTAACAGCTATCACCTAGAATCTTTTTAGAGATTTGAAGTCAACACATGTATGATGACCTGGTGCTCAGAGACGTTAGAAAATAATTTGACAAGCTATGAAGAACGCGACTGCGATACAAAATACTGAGACTTGTCCTAAATCCAAGACTATGAAAACTAATATGAGTACATATGACAGGGAGGGTGCCTTAGCCGTCTACTATACAGTATCTACACCGTCAACCCACTTAGCCCTACCAGGGAGCTGGCAATTTACATAAATGTTGTGGATGACATCTCCTAGATCATTAATACCCCCTTCAGTAAACTCGAATTTCTGGCACGAACAATGACCATGGAAATCTTAATAAACACCCCCAAATTTATTTCCATAGCAGTCTTCAGAAAGAAGCTGGAGCAAATTGAAATAGATGGCGTTCAGAGTCCCTATGGAAGACAGTGGTCAATATTCTGACTGAAAATAGGTTACGCCAACAGTAGCGCGTGTAAAGGCGGATCTGTGCAAACAATATAGATTTATGAACATCAACAGATCTCACAAAATAAAGATCTAAAGTGCCTTCATAAGATCGAGGCTTCTGTAGTTACCAATACCAATCAACACAGACCCCAAAAGACATAGTAGGCCAATCAAAATAGAGCAGAAGAAGGCGGTACTTGTAAAAAGAATCCTCAAAAACACATAGACATTCGAAGACAGATTCGAAATAGAAGGCCAAAACAATTACTAGCACAAAAGATTGAATGAATGACAAGAAGATCAAAAATACACCTAAAATTAAAAGGAAAATAACAACAAGAATACCAAAGTACAAATAAAGCGGAAACGAAACATAAACGCATACAAACACGAAATAAAACCTAACTATACACATGAGGAAGAAAAAGCGAGAAAGTGCAATTAAAACAACAAAAGCCTGAATGCCAATCTAAAATACAGAAAATATTTAAGTTTATACTCTTTGTTACCTATTCACATTGTGCATAAGTAAATGGTGTTTATAAATAGGGGAACAGTACTATCGAATGGAGAATCTAGTCGGCGATTGTGTATTGATTAGAGCCACAAATCTTTATTTGTGTCCTGCCATAGATACCACACCATTTTTTAAAGGTTTAACTTAAGACTAATACAATCTACATACACATATGCTAGTCACAAGAATTGATTTCAAAGCAAGTAAATTTTCCCTTACCCTACATTAGTTATCTTACGTATAAATATAACCAATCGTGGCGGATTTTTTTTATTTATAGTGACTCACCAGGAGCTAGAAAATAACTCACAAATTTCGGATCTGCTTTTTCAAGCCTACTTTAATATCCTTAGACAGGTATTCTCTACAGTTGGAAACCTTCTTATTTGATAAAATTATATTCTCAAACAAAAGTATTTTTTTAAAATAAAATTTTAATTATATTTTAAACTAAAAACCTCACAATTTAAGATCCGAATTTTACCCTATCCGTCTAATCCAACATAGGTTACGTTATCTTATCTATACAAAGAAAAGTTAAGGCAATGTTAATATAACGAATTTCATTTAAATGCCACTAAACATTAAAATGATTTTTGCTTACAAATCTTAAATAACATTGACATGGACCCAAATCAGAATGAGGGACATTGAAGGATACTGTAATTTTTCTTATTTGGGGACTGCTCCATTGAGTGGACTAGGTCTGTCTTGCACACCACCTATCACCTATTAGTGAGGATGCCCAGTACTGCAGAATCAACAATTTCAAACTTCTTGAAGGCAATGATAAGTTCAAAACTTTGGAGATCAAAGATTCACAACAGATCGTAGGCAGTGTAACCTCTAGAAGAAGTACTAGCAACGGATCAAGAGTATATAATTCTCTAGATCAGCTATGTGAAATACAGTGAACGCGTGTTGCAAAAGGCTAAACTTAGAAGTAAACAAATACAACATGTAAACAATGACAAAAAGGAAATGGACCATAAGATCTGAAAGAATATTGTATCAAAGCTTTTTAAAATGCGATATGCCTAGGAACTTGTAGCGGCGCCCGAATGTATAATGTAGAATAAAGAAAAACATGAGGTTCAGAATGCATGCGAATAATTGGAGTTTCCCACGCGAATGCACAAACATACACACGCGACGAAACAGCTGTGAGCCAAAAGTTCACCGTACAGGACAACGAGGCAGCCGGAACGGAGTCGGGTTTGACCAACTAAAGTTGACGTAGACCTGCGAAACGACAAAATCAACTTTGCTATCACGATTGCAGTGGATCAATGTTAATAATAGCAGTGATATCATAGAACATAGTGGCACTTCTTTTTCCCGAGGTGTGTATTCCCGATTTAAATGGATAATCATGAATATAATGTGCAATATACGGGAAGTGCGCGATCCGTGCCTATACGTTTGTAGGGCGCACATGTATTCACCTGAAGGGTGTACATGTAGATACCCTACACAACTGAACCCAAGGTAAAGAATAGAGAGTGAGTTTAGAAGATTGAGATAGAGGCTCGATTTTCTCACTGTAATAAAGTGGTAGTCTCAATATCTGGGCTTAAGTCAGACAGGCGGCAGAGAAGTAAACATTAAGAAACTGAGAATGTCTGGAGGTAATAAAATGGGCATGTGATAAAGCATTTCACCGTTCTGTAACAAAGATAGCCAGAAATTAAACAAAGATAAGTCTAAAAATAAAGCTCCACCTTTAGAAATATTGGCCAATAACGAGGTACGGCATCCAATCAGAATTAAATAAAGGATTAATTTAAGCCGATCAGAAGGCGAGATAAAGGAATGAGCAGCCAATCACGTGCGCCCTTTATAAAAGGGTACAGAGAGATTAAAAGAGAGTCTTTCATTATTAATATCTTAATTGTTACGCGTTGATTAATTCAATAAGTCGATCATTATAATCGCCCGGTCACTACCATATTCCCGCATTACTTTGTTCTAAAATCGAATTGTGAAATTGTACTCGGAGTACTTCCTATTTTCGGTGCTAGGTAAAATAAATAGAAGGAGACTCGTTTACATCTCTATACCTATTCTTTTATTCAACCAAGCTGGTACCCTCTTCTCAGATCAATTAGAAGGCTACCTTAAGGGAAATTTCAGTTGCGCATTTCAAATAACTCGTAACCGTTGCCGGTGGCAACGTTATCCCAATCCTACCAAGCTCACCCTCTTGAGTGGCCACGTTACCACTAACCGGGCAACCAAACCCCCTTTGGTACGAAGGATTACTATTCCAGAGGCTAGCCCGATAACATATAGAGGATGGCAACAATAACCAAAACAAGCAATTTTTTTTTTTATTATTTAAGGGGCTATCTGGCGACTGCCAACTTAGGCATAAGTTGCCGTAAACAAACAGCCTAGTTCTAGGCTACTTTAAAAAAATGAACAGGAAACAACAATAAAAAGAAATAACAATAACAATAACAAAGTAATAACAAAAACGATAACAAAAACAATAACAACAATTAAACCGAGTTAAATGAAAGGAAGAAGGCCGGCCTCCCCCAAAAAGTCAATAAGTCCACCAGTCAAAGTGCACGCACTCGTCCCGAGTACAAGGGACAGGCGGTAGTGACCCCGCCCATCCCGGTACCGGGACAGGTAACGTGCGCGAAGATCACCCAGACTAGGACATTCGGCAAGAATGTGCCGAACAGTCTGGGGGACGACGCAGTCGTTGCAATAGGGCGCAGGCGAGCGCTCCATCAAATAGCGATGCGTCACACGAGTGTGTCCGATTCGGAGACGACAGAAAGCAACCTGAAGCCGCTGCGGCATTGGGGGATAGGTCCATGGGAAATGTCGCGGCGCAATGGCACGCAACTTTGAGTTCCCTTCGACCGTCTCCCATCTTCTTTGCCAAGCAGTCCGAAGAGCTGCCCGTATTCTTGCCATGTAGTCGGTGTGAGGAAGAGCGAAACGCTGGTCCGGTCGCAGAGTCCTCGCGGACTCTTTGGCGCCCTCATCGGCGCGCTCATTCCCCGCAATTCCTACATGTCCAGGAACCCAGCAGAAGATAATCTCGATATCTGCCCGGCTCGCCAAAACCGTGGCGTCACGGATATCGCGAACCAGAAGATGCGGAGATTCCAATGCCCCGAGAGCACTCAGGGCGCTTTGTGAGTCGCTATAGATCACAATCCGGTCTCCGAACCGGGCACGTCGCGTAATCTCCCGTACCGAGTGGTGTATTGTCACCAGCTCGGCCGTAAAGACAGACGCAGCGCCTGGTAGAGCCCCGCTGTCTTCAAAAAAGGGGATACGGCGTGGAAGCCGACCCCCTCTTGGGACTTGGAGCCATCCGTATACACTGGCACGGTTCCAGCGTGACACGATGTGTGCTCCAAAAAGGTCGAAGGCAATACTCCCGGCACAGTACGAGCTTTGGGAGCAAAGGCGTGGCGACAAATAGCCAAATGTGGTAGCCTCCAGGGTGGCGTCCTGGGCAGAACCAAGGGCGACACCGACCCGAGAGCTATATCTACTTCTCGAAGGAGTTTCCTGGCCCAAAACCCAAAGGGCTTAGGGTATGACTGGTGTCTCTCTGCGGCATAGGCACCATCGAAATCAGCTTCGGATGCAGTGAGAGCTGTTGGCGACTGAGGGAGACGCCGGGCTCGCGTGTACAGGCGAGTGATGCACTGCACGTGGCGCAGAGTGAGTGGCATCTCCCCAGCATCGACCAACAGGCTCTCAATGGGAGAAGTGCGGAAGGCACCGGTCGCAAGGCGAAGGCCGGTGTGGTGGATCGAATCCACCTTCCGCAATAAACGCTCGGCTGCGGATGCATAAAACTCGCATCCGTAGTCGAGCTTCGAGCGAACAAAGGATCGATAAAAAAGTAAGGCAGTAGCCCTATCAGCGCCCGAAGCGCTGAACGTCACGGAGCGTAGAATGTCCATGGCGCGGGTACAAGAGACTTTAAGGCTGCGAATATGAGCCTCCCAGGTGAGGCGTCGGTCGAATACAAGACCAAGGAAACGGTGCGACTCAACCACATCCAGGCACACCCAATAAGAAACAAATCTGGGTCGGGGTGAAGCCGTGGATGGCGGCAGAAGTGCACCACATTAGTCTTGGCTAAGGAAAACCAAAACCTGTGCGCTTCGGCATAGCGAGAGACGCGGTTCAATGCCTGTTGGAGTCAACGCTCCAGAGTTGTCATCTGGGCCGCGCCAAAAGAGATCGATAGGTTGTCCACGTAGAGCGTAGCGAGAACATCTTCCGGCAGCACCGAGGTGATGCCGTTGATGCTCAGGGCAAAGAGTGTGACACTGAGGACACTTCCCTGTAGGACAACCTCTTCCTGCTCCTTTGGGCCGGAGAGGGCTCCTCGCACCCGTACGCGGAATCGACGATCTCGCAAAAATTCAGATATAAACATTAGGAGGCGTCCCCTCGCCCCCATCGTGTGGAAAGTCTCCATGATACCGTATCGCCATGCGGTATCATAGGCCTTCTCCAGATCGAAAAGGACCGTGGCGTAGTGCTGTCTACGAAGGAAAGCCTCGCAAACGGCATTTTCCAGTCGGAGCAGAGCATCCGACGTGGAGTGAAACTTGCGGAAGCCGCACTGTGTGGAAGACAGATGGCCTCCGCTGTCCAGGAAAAAGGCTAATCTAACATTTACCAGTTTCTCCATCAACTTGCACACGCAAGAGGTTAGAGAGATTGGGCGGAAACTGGTCGGAGTAGAGTGATCTCTCCCCGGTTTGCGAAAGGTGAGCACAGTAGCGATTCGCCAGGTGTCTGGGAGAAGACCTTCCACCCAGATCCCGTTAAACAAATCTAAGAGAAAGGCCATTCCTCGCTTACCCAGGTGTCGAAGCATGGCGTACGGGACATCGTCCGGACCATGGGCGGTGTCCGCGCACGAAGCGAGAGCGGAACGCAACTCACTCACAGTAAACTTGTCGTTGAAGGGTTCTCCGCCTCTGGAGGTAAAGTCCAGCCGGCGGCCTTCCGCAACATGACGACGTGCATTGAATGCACCCGGAGCCGCACGTCGGCTAGAGAATGCGGAAAAAGCGGTCGCTAAGGATTCCGCCACGGTCGCGGGGTCCGAGATTGCAGTCCCATTCTCCTGGAGAACGGGAGGGGGGTCCTGCGAGAACTTGCCCCGACTCCTTTTGACTCGCTTCCATATCTCAGCTAGTGGGGTCCTACCGTTAAGTGAAGACACGTATGCACGCCAAGAAGAGCGGCGGGCGTGCTTAGAAATATAACGGAACCTAGCCCTTAACCGACAAAATTCAGCTACAGTTAAATCGTTCGGGCGGCGCTTATAGCGCATGTAGGCATAAAGCTTCTGTTTGAGGGCCGTCTTACACTCGGCTGACCCCGATGAGAGTGGTCGGCGTGCAAAACGGCCAGACGTCCTAGGAATAGTAGTCAGGCCCACGGCGATGAGGTTGCCGAGGAAGAACTCAACGGCCTCATCTACCGACCTAAACTCCTCGACTGAGATAGAGAATTCAGTCATTTCCTGAAATGCGGGCCACCGCGCCCGCGATAGGCACCACCAAGGTGGTCACTCAGGCAGCAGGTGCTCTGAAAATGATATTTGAATGGAAAATTAATCACTACCATGAAGGTCATCGACCACCCATCAATTAAAATCAGGCTGTGCATCCGAAGAGCACAAAGATAGGTCGAGGCAAGAAAATGAAGCGGTTCTCGGACAGTGATGCGTAAACTCATCCACGTTTAGGACACCCATCTAAAGCTCTTCGATCAGATCGGCGAAGACTTGTCCCCTGGGATTTATGGAGTAATCTTCCCAGCGAGGATGCCTGCAGTTCAGATCTCCATGCAAGAGATAGGGACTCGGCAACCGAGCCACGACGCGGTGGAAGTCCCCCGCGTCGAAGTCAGCTGACGGTGGAATGTACGCAGAAATGATAGTATACCTCCTATCCAGGTGCAGCTGCACAGCCACTGTCTGAAAGGAGGTATCTAAAGAGAAAGGAAGAACGGAGACATCATACCGGGTGTAAACCGCGCATCCCCCAGCCCCGCCATCCCGCGGTGGTGGGTTCGCAAGATCCTTATACCCCGGGAGGGCAGGCAGGGAGCATGCGCCTAGCATGGTCTCCTGCAAAACGATAGCTAACGGGAAACGGGACGAGACGAGCCTCCGCAGCTCCTCCCAGTTGGCCCTGAGTCCACGGCAATTCCATTGAAGGAATATGCCCTCCAGGCCTAGCTCGAAGGAGACGCGGGGGCCCTCCTCGAATTGAAGACCCTCACGGGAATGGCTGTACGCTTCCCGGGGGCAGAACCCCGGGCGCTGTTGGCCGGACAAAGCGCTGGAGGCGCTGTTGGCCGGACAAAGCGCTGGAGGCGCTGTCGCCTTCCAGGACTTATTGGGGGAGGTTGGGCTCGCCATGCGAGTCTTTTCCTCCCTCCGCCTCGAAACCTTAGGCGGGCGTTGCGGCTTCGGAGGCGGGTGGCCCTCTTTTCGAGGAACCACCGTCTCCGAGACACTCGCTCCACCTCGGGGCGTGGGCGAAGGAGTCGAAGCTCCTTTGTTGTTGTCCTCCTCTCCGGGAACAGCTTTAGGAACCCCGGAAGATGGCCTAGCGACCATCCTTAAGTGTGTTGCCTCCTGTGAGTCTAACGACTCGGTGGAGGCGCGTGGCCGTTTCGCCTTACGGGAAACGGTCACGCTGGGGGAAGAGGGGGGAGCCCTGGTTTTAGCCGGGGCAGGGTATGAACCCTTTTTGCCGCTAGCTTCACCAGGGGAGCGCCCGGGTTGGGTAGAGCCCGCAGAAGGGCTCCAAATGGGCGCGGAAACAACCGTGCTCGTTGGCTTGGATGGGCCAGGAGCAGAGGGTGCCTTTCTAACTACTGAGGCATATGACGTCCCAGGCAGAGCCGGGCGCGCCAGGACAAAGTCCTTTGCCTCGCGGAATGAGAGTCGATCCTGGGCTTGAACGGCCAGGATTTCTTTCTCAAGGAGATATGCACCACATTGCTTCGAAGAAGCAGGGTGCGGCTCTCCGCAATTGGCACACTTGGCCACACACGATTTGGACTTATCGTGTGCGACCTTGGAGCAATTTACACAGACTTCGGGTGACCCCGACTTTGCACGTCTACATGAGCGATTCGTATGGCCGAAGTGGTGACAATAATTGCACCGCCACGGCAGTGGCACGAATGCCTTCACGCGGTAGTGGTACCAACCAGTACGCACTGACTCAGGGAGCTTGTCACAGTCGAACGTGACGAAGAGTGTAGGGGTGGGTCTCGAGGCCCCTCCCTGTTTTCTCATCACACGTTCGACCTTGACCGCCCCATTTTTGGCCAGCTCTAGGGTGATTTCCTCAATGGAGTAGTCAACGAGTTCCCTCGCATAAACTGCTCCTTTCACAAAGTTCATGGTAGAGTGCGGCGTCACACTCACCGGGATGCCATGAAGTGTCCGAAGAGCACTTATCTTGGCCGCCTCAGCGGGATTCGCCGCATTCGCCAGAAGGCTCCCGTCCGAGAAACGGGTTACCTTCAGCTCTCTACCAATTGCACTAGCTAATCCTCTCCTCTGATGGATCATGTTGCCCTTGGACAACATGGTGCCATCAGTGGAGCGAATAACGAGGAAGCGTTTGAAGCCAGCGGGCTCGAAAACGCCAAGTAACCTCTAAATGAGGGGCCCCGATGTCATCGAGGCTCCGCCCTGTGCACTCTTGGTATTAGTCTTAGTCAGGGGCTCCGCAACCGGGGTGGATGAGCCGATCTTGGCTTCTTCGCTTGCCAGAGTGGCAGCAGACCCATCCGTCTCTGCAGCCCCCACGGATGGAGAGGAGCCCCAAGTCTTTTTTTTGTATTTTTAGTCTTTTTCTTTTTTGGAGAGAAGGGCGGGGAATTAACCCGCTTCTCACCTCTGCCGGAAGAAGCCCCCAGGCCAGATGGATTGGCCTCAGCCAGGTCATTCTCTGAAATGGAGAAGGTCCTGGTAGTCGTGGGGGCACCGGTCGGAGGAGATCCCTCCCCTCCTTGTACTGCTTCGGAAACCACAGCCGTTTGAGGTGGACCTTGCATCGGGGCAAATTCGGGTTCGGTGCTTGGCGCCAAGCCAGGATTCCCCCCCATGGAAGGCCCTACCCTCTGAGGCCGGGTTTCCTCAAGGACCATGTCTATCTCAGGGGATGGCCTCCAGTTGGCCATCCCCCTCCAAGACATCGCAGGTCCCGTTGGCAGTATCGTCACTAGTCTTCTTTGGGGATGCATGTGCCTTGACCCCGGCAAGGTTCAGTATTCTTGCCAGCAGGTCTTTTGAGGGAAGCGACCGAAGGGGCCTGGCTTCCCTCTCCTCCCTAAGGGGGTTTGCCCTACCGAGCCGCTTCGATGTGGAGCGGCTGGCTAAGGGCTGCCTGCTGGCTTTCTTGGCAGTCCCCTTGGAAAGAACAGAGGGGACTGCCGCTGGTAAAAGGGAGGCGCCCGAAAGCACCTCCAGAGAAGGGGGTTAGGGGGAGTCCCCTACACCCGTAGGTGAAGGAGAGGAGTAAGCCTTCTCTCCGGTTAGAGATATATGGAGGGTCCCCTGAGCAAGCACAGGGATGGGGACCTCCATTTTTTTGCTGGAGCTGCCCAAGGGCGGCTCCGTCGATGTTATAGGGAAAGTTGGGGGTTGGGTTTTTTTTTAAACTCATCATTGGGCATGGTGACCCTCTTTTTGACACGGGATGAAATCGCGCACACCTCTCGCAGTAGCCCGCACTGCGAGAGGTGCTTACAAGCCCGGCAGAGCCAGGCGCTGCCATTTAGGACCACTCCTCCCACCTGGTGGCCTGGCAGTCCATCGGCATGGCGGCTCCACCTTAGACACGGCGTAAAATATATAGATTGTGAAGAGGAGAGTAAAAGGGATTTGAGGAAGGTATGGTGGGGATGAAGCAGGTTGTTAAAAACCAGCCACCCCAGACTGGAGCTCAGGGGTTAGGGAACACTGTCCCCCACCCCCTCAGCCCCGATGCGGGATGGTTGGCTGAGAGGAAGGTCAACATCTACCCTGTGAAATTAGAGGCTAACCAGAGAAAGTTGTGGGAGAGGTTGTATGAAAAGAGAGGAAACAAGTGTTTTAAAGAAAGGAAGAGAGGCTAAGCTGGGGCCGGACGGGGTGCTGAGTCCCGTCAGCACGGCGGCCAGGATGGCAAATCGCCACGCCCCTTACGGGGCCAAAACAAGCAAGTAAAATCCTCAAGCCCCACCCATAACTGGCGACCTTTTGCCGTCATTTCACAAAAATTGCAACACGAGGAAGATTCAAGGATTTAAGAAGAGAAGAACAGGGAAGATTAATGATAGAGAACCAGCAAAGTAAACAAGGTGAATGGGATATGGTAGACGCCGTGGCGATCAAAGCACCGATATTCAATGAAGCAGCAGTGACGACCTGGTTCAGAATTATCGAAGCACAATTTCACAACTTCAAAATAACAAAAGAAGAAACTAAATTTTACCAAGTGCCAGCCTCGTTGCCTCCGAAAACGGTGCTCAAATCATCAATAATGGCTCGCAAACAAGAGTGGCTGGTGGCACTACCAATAATTTTACTGGCATTCGTGCCTTACCGAATGATTCGGGATTTTCCCCTTTCGCAGCGGAACCGGCACGGCATTATTATGCCCAAAACCGCTGGTTTCCACGGACTCGTCCAAAGCACACTGCAAAGTTATCAAGGAACTGGCTATAACGATGGCCCAAGTAGATTTTGGACGTGCATCGGCGGGCAATTTCCACTCAGTGCCAAAGCATTACGTACCACCAAAGGATTCATCCCACGTTTGGGTCAGAATTGATCGCGGGCGGAGACCTCTTGAGGCGTCTTACACGGGTCCCTTCCTGGTAATCGAACGCGACAACAAAGTCTTCAAATTGGAATTCCCGGACGAGAGGAAAGACACGGTTTCCATAGATAGGCTAAAGCCGGCAAAATTGCCCCCGGCAGGCGAAGACATTCGAGACAATTACCGACGATCCCTGAAGTCCCAGGGTGGCTAGAAGATACCTGACCCCATACGCCCAGGAAGAATGGACGGAAGAAAAGAAGGTAGGATCGAACCCACTCAGCTGGGCCATGCGTTAAGAGCAGAGGGCCACCGCGGGAGCAAGTCTCGACGCGAGCAAGGAGGAGGGTCAATTTCGCAAAGGACAATATATATATATATATATATATATATATATATATATATATATATATGATAAATAACATCCCCAAGGAAAATGGAAGAACGATTCCGAGCGCTTTCGTCTTTATTCTAAAAGACCTTTATGGAATAACGTAGGTCATGACAGACAATGTCTTAAATAGTAAGGAGTGGGGGGTCAATACGGCTACCTGCATCAAAACTCTAACTAGGGGTTACAAATTATTTAAACACTCTAATTTGTGATTTAATATAATTAGATATGATAGGATTATTAATTCTTTCCCAAATTTTAATATTAGCCCTTCAAGGATTGTTTAGCCTTGTACCTCAACAACACCCACAAGGAAGCGTTAGCGCCCACGTTTAGAATCAGTGATCTAGATCATTTATATCAAGCTTTCAGAATCCTAGTCGAGAACGATCTACGGATATCCCTGGACAAATACGAACTAGCAAAGGAGGAAATTGATTTTCTAGGGCATCACATTTCGGCTGCGGGAATTTGCCCGCCGGCCATGAAAATAAAAGAATTTGGGGACCTGCCGTTACCAAAAGATTACAAGGAACTACGACATTACTTGGGCAGGTTGGGATGATATTGAAGGATGAGTCCAAATCTCGCCGTGATTGCAGCCCCGCCGACCGAGCTTGCATGCCTACAAGCCAAGGCTCGTGAACTCGAATCGAACGATGATGCACGAGAAACAATAACTAGTACTAAATCAGTTGTGATCAACTCTGTTAAGAGCTGTCCCACTCTGCCCAATGACTCACCATATCAGCTGGTGACGGATTGCTCCCAATACGCGGCAGGTGCTGCCCTTCACCAGATGCTAAATGGATCTCCGCAAACGATGGCATTCTTCTCGAGCAAACTAAGCCGGACACAGCAAGCGTATTCCACTTACGACAGAGAGCTCCTGGCGGCGTATCTTGTTGTGATCCACTTCAGGCACATGATTGATGTTACCCTATGCACACACCACACACCGCTAGTATCGGCCTTCTCGTCACCATTGTGTGCCAAAACGGACAGGCAGCAACATTAGACGGCGATTTTGGAATACATCAGCAATATCACCTACGTGAGTGGTCAAGACAACGTAGTTGCTGACTTCCTATCGAGGAACGTGAACTCGGTCCAAAATGACTCATTTGACCTCCGAGCTTTTGCGGCAGCGCAAGATAATGATGAAGAAACAGGAGAACATCGGTCACGATTAAAATCTTTCTCTTTTCCCAGAGGAGCTCAACTTTGGTGTGAATTAACATCAAGATCCCCACGACCATTGGTCCTTATCTCCAGGCAGATGCAGAATTTGTCACACCCTGGGATTAAAGCATCCCTCCGTCTAATTAAGTCTCGATATTTTGGGCCTAATATGGACAGAGGCATTCCCTCCTGGGCGCGAGAATGCATCTTATGTCAATCCTCATAAATAGATTAGCACACGAAATCTCCAACTATGCCATTAATATTTCCTCGTCAAGATTCAAAACCGTGCACATTGATATCGTTGAACCACTTCCACCTTGCACGTTGCATGGTCAATCCTACCCGTCGCATAGCCGATATCTACTATCGTGCATTGACCGGGCTACAAGATGTATTGAAGTGTTACCGATTCTGGACATAAGTGCTGCAACGGTTGCTTTGGACTTCCTAGATAGATGGATTTCCATAGTTGGAGTCCCGTTATATGTCGTAACCGACAGAGGAGCCCAATTCGAGTCAGATTTGTTCAAGGAATTATCAGCTCTCGTTGGTTTTCATCGTCTCCGACCACGGCGTACCGCCCATTCACGAACGGGATGGCGGAAAGAGCACACATAACTTTGAAGTGCTCTATAATGGCCCGCCGGCAAGGTTGGCTGATGGCCCTTTCGATTAATCTCTTGGGTATTCGCTCCTTACCTTATGACTCGGGATTTTCGCCTTTCATAGCAATCACAGCAATCACACTACTGTGTCCACAACCCTTGGTTTTATCCTCATCGTCGAAAACCGATTCAAAATTCATTAAGGAGTTAGCCACAGCTATGGCACAAGTCGACTTCACACATGGATTCGAAGGACACCTGCATTCGGTGGCTAAAGCTCTTCGTGAGCCAACGCATGTGTGGGTCCGTATTCGCAAACCGTTAGAAGCGCCATATGCTGGCACTTTCCCGGTGGTCGAGCGCGACGACAAGGTTTACAAGTTGAAGTTCCACCCGAAGACTCATTCAATTGATGGGAAAGCGACCTCTTGCAATTCACGTTAGGGAAAGAAGGTGAAATGGAGGACAATGAAGTAGGAGGAAATTGAAGAGTAACCTCTCCGAGCAGCGGGGAGAGCAGCGATAAGCCGGACACTTTTACGCGTTCTCGGAGACGGATTACGTTTGCATGAGATCCGTCACTATTTTATTTTTAAATCCATTTACGTTCATTTAATTGCCCTGGCCTATTGTAATAAAAGAGAAAGAGGCCAATAGCCCGCACACCAAATAATTTTGTACATAACACTTCGCCTGTGAACTAATTCTATATAGCATGTATTGTAATCTGTACATATAGTATTATCAGAGGGACTGTTTAAAGAGGTAGAGAGAACCCGAAATATTACAAATATGTATATAGTGTAAAAGCAATGTAAATGTGTACCTCGATTCGATTTATATTAGTTCTTCATTTAAATTACCCGTGGCCCAAGGGGGAATTTTTTAAAGCCACCCGAATTTCAAGATGAAGTAGGCTCAACGAGGAACGTCACAAATGAGCACCCTGTTGGACCATGGAAATCTTAAAAGTGGACATACATATTAACTACTGAAATAATATGCCATGTAGTAGCAATGAACTAATGTAGAATAAAGTGAAATACTTATATATAATGTTAAATCACAATTGTACATGTATTAAGAAAAACATGAGTGTAAGGTTTCAATGCAAGAGAAAGAGGCAGCCGGAACGGAATCGGGTTTGACCAACTAAAGTTGACGTGGACCTGCGAAACGACAAAATCAACTTTGCTATCGATGCCAGCCCGGATGCGTCCAGATGTGTCTTCATTGAGGCACACATAACCTTTGACTCCACCAAGCAGTCTCAACAAAGGAACAAACGAACATACTTTAGCCTGTGAGGCTCCGCCTCGCGCTCTGATTAAGGCTAGCTAAGTCACGCCCCTTTAATGGAGGTTCTTTTAAATCAGACAGGCAGAGAATTCCCAGAAGGAAGTAATATCACTATTATTAGTAGGATATATTCATCCCTCTTATTGGCGTCACGAGTCCGTTCTTCGTCCTTAAATCCAGCCGTCCTTAGCCCGATTCATCTAATATGGAGATAAACTTACAACAAAACCCCGTAAGACTAGACTCTCTCACTTATCCCAAATTAGGTAGACCTAAGCCAAGAATATAGCCTAAAAAAAAAAATTTCTTTCCTACCCAGCTCATAAACGGATTCCCCGTAAGAACTTTTGGAGTTAGAGCAAACTCGATGGTGAGACCTCAAACGACTTCGTCCGATACAATTTTACGGGTAACCCAGGCTTTCCCCCAGTTATTTCTCCCCTGAACTAGTATTCTCCCGGTATCTCATTAACTAAGCGACACATTATAAACTTATTGACCACTATAAACTCGTAACCCTCTCCCACAAAATAAAACCCGCCATAGAACAACCATGACTAAAAAATATATAAAACAAACAGTAGTTACTCTATGTCCAAGCCCTAAAAAAGATCCCTCAAGATCCTAATGCTAAAAATCCACTATGAAAATAATCTGCTAAATGACCTCTCGTTTACCGACTCGATATTAAAGAAGTTTTGCAAATTTGACTTCAATTTCCATAAGCAAATAGGAAAAATAAACTTTTTTATACAAAAGTTTAAAAAGAATGTTACTCTCGCCCCATCTAAACACACATTTCCACGCTCACTTATGCTCGTATATGCATAGACATCTGGAGCAACCAAGTTCTTAGTCGCGTTGAATCCAGTTTTGCTGTAAAAAGGAAGCAAAATTATAAAAAATAGTTACCCCAAATTTCACTATTCCTCTTCTCGCAAAACGTCTTTTAAAGTTTATACTATTTTTCATTCCTAAAAGGTTTAACTAATTATATATTTCACCAATGTTAGGTAAGTACTGGGTTTTATAATTTTATTCGTTTGTTGTCGGGCTGAAATTGGAAGAAATTGTCTTTCAGACAGTTGCGCATAAAATTTGGACTCTTCTTCCGTTAATCACAAGGAAAACTACACCAGTTGAGGTAAGTTATGGCGCTTAAGGAGCTGTTTCAGTTTTAAAATACATAAGTAATGTACGAGCAAGTGTAAATTTTACCTGTTTTATTTCTCTCTCAAGAATATGTGGTAATAGAAAGGAAAATATCATGGTTTGCGTTGGGAAAACTTATAAAATTCATATAAAAAGTAAGAAATAATTTACTAAGAGTTCTTCATCGATCTCCCCTCCTTTATACGATCCAGACAAGCAAAGATCCTTAGGTCCGCTGCATAGCTGGTGGTTGGGAAAGTGGAGAAGATAATGTAAGGAGGTCATGGGATGAGCTTTAAAGTAGCAAACTTAATATTTTGATACTATGGTTTTATTCCCAGTGATTCAATAATTAAATATCTGCTCGTCCAATTCATTTTTAGACCTGTTGATTGACGTAATTTGAACTAAATTAACTGGAAGTGAGGAAGTTCCCCACGATATTCGCCTGATAACACCTTAATTTCCATTTATCATTAATTGTTCGCAGAACAGTCTCACGTGTTTGAGATCATATCTCTCTGAAGCAGAGAAAAAATCGCGTCCTTCTACAAGAAGTACTTTGAAACCCACATCTCGAGTCCTCCTCGTCAACACCCTCGGAAGTGTCTCCTCAAAGACCAGTGCCGTTGGTCTTTCCCTTACAAAAAACTCTAAGGTTCAAGGTAAAGCGATTTTGCTTTGTAATCCCATGATTATTACACCGTCCGTCATTCGTCACCTGGATTCCGTAGCATCCCCTTTTAATTGACACCCCGCTCAAACTTAAATAATCTCCATTATTCGGATTAACGATAATTTTTCACTCCCCGCTAACTCTGTCACATTAGAAATTTTCCTGATCTAATTCACTATCCTTATAAAGCATAATTTGTTTCTCTTTTGTATATATATTGCCCAGTTTATTATTTATATTAAAATTATATTAGGGTTCTTGATCTTTATATATATCCTTGACTTCAACTTGGCAAGCCAGTAGATAAATCCAGGCCAATTGTAAAACACTCACTCAAGAAGGCGGCCTTCCACTCCTTCCAAAGCATATCGCAGACGGCCTCGTGTCGTCTATCTGCCCGTGAAAGAGTACTCGCCCTTACACTGAAAGGGTCTACAAAGGCATACCTCGACACTCTATTTCCGTTTATAGCTATAGGAACGCAGTATTTCTAAAATTTGAAGTTGCTCGAAATTAATACAACGAAATCACGTTTTTCTGACACGTTTACTAATCGTTGACCGCCTAACGTATATTAATATTTCTATTTTTAGAGCAGATGTACATTGTACATACATTACTTTACACTTTTAGAGATTAAAATTTACCTGACATATAACCGACCAATTAAATATCTCGTTTAAGTCTTACTGTTTTTCCTCTTGATCTGAGGCGTGTTCCGCTATACGACCTAGTTTCGTATCGTCTACGAAATTGGCAATCTTGCTCTTGATAGTCTTGAATATTTCGTTTACGAAAATAGCGAATAATGCATGATATAAAACTGGCCCGTAAGGGAAGCCGCTAGTGAATTTGGCCCAGTCTGACGATTCCTTATCTATTCCTATTTCGTATGGGGAGCCAAATGGACCGACTTTTTAAAAATCAAGGTAAGATGCTTTTTATTTCTAAGTGTGGGTATGTGGTGTTCACATTATACTTTGGAATAAGAGACTCAAAGAAACGTCAAAATGAGCACTTTGATGTGTTTTAGGAATTATTAAAATGGGTTCACTTCGAAACAAAATAATATTTGGCTTAAGTGAGTCCGAATGGATAATAATGCTATAAAAAGAGCACTTATACCCAAAGTCGAATGGACAGTGGTAAAATGACTGTAAGGTTTTTGTTGCTGTTCTCTATGCTGGTGCGATCTGTGAAGCTGTGCAAAATAAGATTAGTAACCATGCAAAACTACAAAAAACAATAACGAACACCTATAACAAACTGCCAGATCCCTTAAAGAAATAAAGAGAGCTCGTGCTGGGTCTTAGGAGCCATAAGCACTGAGCTAAGACCACCGCTCTCCTGAAGTTTTACATTCAACCCGAAAAGTAATTAGCAAACGTCACAACAATAAATACCGTAAATATTATAATATATATGTCCCTAAACGTAAAATAATAAACAGCATCATTCATACTTTTCCAAGTGAAATATTATTTTACACAATTCATTATTTTATCACTAAATATATCATTTTTCTTTCCGTTAACTCCAGGAACTTTAGTACCGCTTTTTAAAAAAAGACATATGTGAGGAATATAATATTTTAGGTGTAAAAGAGTATAGGTAATAATTACAATATAATGGCCTCTATATATTTAAATCAAATGAATGGAGGATTTGATAAGGAGAATTTGCGCCTTAAGAAATAAAATTAGGGATATGGCGGCATTTAGCAACTATTGAAGGGTTGGTCCCAGATGTCACCATTTTAGTTACTGAAATATGAAAACTTATCCCTCTAAATAAATTTAATCATATAAAAATACAACTAATATAATGGTTTTGTTTTATTATTGCCAAAATGAATATATCTTTAATTAAAAACAACCATATACGATAAACTATAATAAAACAAACTTTATTTAAGTCTATTATATAGTCTTTAAATGTGAACCTAGTTTATTAATGAATTAATAAGAAAAAATACCTAATTAAATACTTTTGTATAATTAAATAACAATTTTAGGATTCTATAATAATATAAAATATTGAGGAAAATTAATCTGATTAGAATGTACAAATTTAATGTTAATTGAAACTCATTTTTAATATGCAAAAAAAAGTTAATTCCATTTATGATTCAAGTTTGACGCAGGGTGTGCGGACCATTGATATAAAAGGTGCAGGTTAAACGCAGGGCCGCCCACAACGCCCAGCAGCAGCACCAAGAATGGGAAGCATTCAAGAGGCAAGCGGCGTGGTATGCTGCAGCCACAGCCTATCGCCCACTGAACCCATCCTTCCAGCAGCCCAGAGCGAACGGCGTGCTGCTATAGCGTGTGAGGCTGGGCTACTCCACGCGGGAAGAGCTGCACGCCGACTTTGTGGCAGGGAGGTGCGAACACTGCGGCGGCCGCTCCCGGCGCCCACTGGTGCACTACCTCCTCTCCTGCCCAGCCACCGCCCGCCTCAGGCCAGAGCGAGTGCCAGCCCCTGCCCCTGTAAGAGGCGCCCTTCTGAGGGCGCGAGAGGCAAGAGCCGCCCAGGTGGTCCGCCACACCCCAACAAACGAGCTGCTGGAGGTGCTGAGAACAGCACCCCCTCCGCGCTGATCGCCGCTCGCGCCCAGCCGGGCGACAGGTGATGAAGACCGACGCCACCCACTTGCAGCAGACAAGAAACGCGTGGGACCCTCCACCACGTCTTACTGCACGCCAACACTGACGGGCTGCCCGCTTTGTGTAATGTGTGCATTTATACATGTATTTATATTATTGTATCATATTATTACTGTATTTGTCTTTTTTGTCGTTTTTTTTGTTGTTTGTTTGTTTTGTTTTTATTTTATTATTATTTGTATTATGATTATGTATAAATGTACTCTATTGCACAATAAACCTATAAAATCAAAAAATCAAACCCACAGAATGTCCAGGACTACCTTCACCAGCGCCGAGCCCGCGTGAAGTTCCAGGGTCATAAGTCTTCCTACCTTACCTTCGAGAACGGGACACCCCAGGGCGGCATCCTCAGCCCGTTCCTTTTCAACGTGCTGATGGAACAGCTGGTCGCCTTTCCCCATCGGGAATGAACCATCCTCCTCAGCTACGCCGACGACCTGGCGCTCGTCGTCACCGGGCGCGGCGACAAGCTCGCGCGGGCCCAAGAAGCGCTGCACCTCATCACTGCAAAGTGCGAAGAGCTGGGGCTCAAGATCTCAGCAGAGAAGTCCCAGGCCATGGCCATCAAGACTTGCACACCTGCTGGCCAGCAGCTTCGCGTCCAAGGAGTCGGCCTGGCCTGGACCGACTCCTACCAGTACCTCAGAGTGTGGGTGGACAGACGGCTGTCCTTCACGCACCTGAGGGAGCGGACGCAGGCCCGGCTGAATGTGATGAGGGCCATGACGCGGCCGAGCGCTAATGCAACCTTCCCCGTCCTCCGCCTCTACTACCTCCAGGCAGTGCGCTCCCTAGTGGACTACAGTGCACCCCCCCCCCCTTGTAGCGCTGCCCCGGCAGCAGCAACAGCGCCTGGAGGTAATACAAAACACCGCCATGAGGACCATGTTAGGGGCACCCAGGTGGTGCACTGCCTGTGTCATGCAGAGTGAGGCCAACCTGGTGCCCCTCACCGCCAGGGTGGATTGCATTGTGGCCTGTCGGGTGGCCAGAGTGCTCCAGCGCGACGTGGAAGGTGTTGCGCAGAGGAGACTCCGAATGTCCGTGGCGCAGGGCATCGAGTGCCTGCGTAACAACAGGTGGCTCGTAAACGTCAGCCTAGCAACCAACTCCCTCAACCGGGCAGGGAACTGGCTGTGGCGCGACCCCGACACCCCCAACCCCGCCTACGTTCCACCACCACCATGGGACCCCCCCGCCGCACACTTCACCGCCACATAGTTGCCCGACAGCAAAGCGAACTGCCTCACTGAGGAGCTGTGCCAGCACGCCCTCATGGCCATGTCTGAGGTCACGGAGCCAGGCAGCGCAGTGTACTTCACCGACGGCTCCGTCGACCCCGACAGCGGGAGGTCCGGCGCCGCCTTCGTCACGAGTGGCTTGACGCAAGCGTGGAGGACATCAGACCACTGCTACAGCCTCCAGACGGAGCTGGTAGCAATCCTACACGCCCTCCAGCACTCTCTGCTCCGCCGGAAGGCCACTGTGGTGATACACACTGACTCTCGGTCGGGACTACAGGCGCTGCAGCACGCCCACGCCCACACCCGGGGACAACATCCACCTCACCACCACCATCATGTGCACCCTGCAGGACCTGGCAGCTCAGGGCAGGCGTGTCCGGCTCCACTGGATTCCCAGCCACGTTGGCGTGCGCGGCAACGATGCTGCCGACGAGGCTGCAAAGCGAGCCGCCCACGGCCCCATCATCACCTGGCCATGCGCCCCAGCCTGCAGCAGCTCAAGGTGCAGGTTAAACGCAGGGCCGCCCACAACGCCCACCAGCAGCACCAAGAATGGGAAGCATTCAAGAGGCAAGCGGCGTGGTATGCTGCAGCCACAGAACCCATCCTTCCAGCAGATCAGAGCGAACGGCGTGCTGCTACAGCGTGTGAAGCTGGGCTACTCCACGCGGGAAGAGCTGCACGCTGACTTTGTGGCAGGTAGGTGCGAACACTGCGGCGGCCGCTCCCGGCGCCCACTGGTGCACTACCTCCTCTCCTGCCCAGCCACCGCCCGCCTCAGGCCAGAGCGAGCGCCAGCCCCTTCCCCTGTAAGAGGCGGCCTACTGAGGGCGCGAGAGGCAAGAGCCGCCCAGGTGGTCCGCCACACCCCAACAAACGAGCTGCTGGAGGTGCTGAGAACAGCACCCCCTCCGCGCTGATCGCCGCTCGCGCCCAGCCGGGCGACAGGTGATGAAGACCGACGCCACCCACTTGCAGCAGACAAGAAACGCGTGGGACGCTCCACCACGTCTTACTGCACGCCAACACTGACGGGCTGCCCGCTTTGTGTAATGTGTGCATTTATACATGTATTTATATTATTGTATCATATTATTACTGTATTTGTCTTTTTTGTCGGGGTTTTTTGTTGTTTGTTTGTTTTGTTTTTATTTTATTATTATTTGTATTATGATTATGTATAAATGTACGCTATTGCACAATAAACCTATACAATCAAAAAATCCCACAGAATGGCCACAGGGTGGCATCATCAGCCCGGTCCTCTTCAACATGCTGATGGAGCAGCCGGTGGCGCTCCCCTATCGGGAAGGAACTATGCTTCTCAGCTACGCCGATGACCTGGCCCTCGTCGTCACCGGGCGCAGCGACAAGCTGGCGCGGGCTCAAGAAGCGCTGCACCTCATCACTGCCAAGTGCGAAAGCTGGGGCTCAAGATCTCAGCAGAGAAGTCCCGGGCCATGGCCATCAAGACTTCCACGCCTGCTGGCCTGGACCGACTCCTACCAGTACCTCGGGGTGTGAGTGGACAGGCGGCTGTCCTTCACGCAGCATGTCACGCACATGAGGGAGCAGACGCATGCCCGGCTGAACGTGATGAGGGCCATGACGCGGCCGAGCGCTGGTGCAACCTTCCCCGTCCTCCGCCTCTACTACCTGCAGGCAGTGCGCTCCCTAGTGGAATATAGTGTACCGGTCCTTGTAGCGCTACCCTGGCACCAGCGCCTGGAGGTGATGCAAAACACCGCCATGAGGACCATGTTGAGGGCACCAAGATGGTGCAGTGCTTGTGTCATGCAGAGCGAGGCCAGCCTGGTGCCCCTTACCGCCAGGGTGGATTGCCTTGTGGCCTGTTCGATGGCCAGAGTGCTCCAGCGCGACATGAAGGGTGTTGCGCAGAGGAGACTCCGAATGTCCGTGGCTCAGGGCATCGAGTGCCTGCGTAACAACAGGTGGCTCGTAAACGTCACCTTAGCAACCAACACCCTCAGCCAGGCAGGGAACTGGCTGTGACCGCGACTCCGACACCCTCCACCCCCACCTACGCTCCACCACCATTATGGGAGCCCCCCGCCGCCTACTTCACCGCCACACAGCTGCCCGCGAGCAAAGCGCACTGCCTCAGCGAAGAGCTGCGCCATCATGCCCTTGAGAGCCATGTCTGAGGCCACGGAGCCAGGCAGCGCAGACTACTTCACCGTCGGCTTCGTCGACTCCGACAGTGGGAGATCCGGCACCGCCTTCGTCACGAGTGGTCTGACGCAGGCGTGGAGTACATCAGACCACTGCTCCACCCTCCAGACGGAGCGGGTAGCAATCCTCTTCTACCACATTTAAGCATCTCCTGAAAACGCATCTTTTCAGTATTGCCTTCTTCCCCTCTTAAATTTCCATTGAATTTCCATTCTCATCTCAGCACAACGTGCGCTCTGGGAAGGCCTCAGGCCTTGAAGAGCGCATTACAAAAGACTTATTATTATTATTATTATATATTTACGAGTATCTATTGAAGGGGAGGAAAGAGATAAAAGCCTCGAGAATATGTATATATACAGTTATATACACATATATCCTCTAATGTACGTACGCGTCCTTCGCTATGTACAAGTAGTTTCACTTCGTAAAAGTAATCCGTTGATTACGAGGTATAAGAGTGCGATTTTACTGCAGGGGACGAGAGCGTTTAATGAGTTTACCAAGTTGCAGTTCAAGGATATATTTAAAGAGTGAAAACCAAAAATATAATTTTAATAAGTCACTAGTTAACATATATATATATATATACATACGGGAAATATGGGAAATCAATCATGTAACGCTAATTGCTTGTTAATTAGCTTTTAAATGGGATACGATAAATCATTTATACAGAAGGAATATTTAAAAGTCGGAAAGTGGGTCGATTAACGGGAGATACAAGCAAGGGTCGTTTTACCTTAAAAGGGGCACCCCCAGGGATTGGAGACGGAAAATGGTCGTGATTCCTGGCCGAATATCCTGATGGTGACGAGGATGAAGGTGGGGGAGACCAGAAGACGAGTTCACGATCCTCCTTGAAGAGGGACGATGGCACCTCTGCTTCCTTAAAAGTGCAACCTCTAAAAATCGAGACTCTGACGTGGCTCGGCGCGAAACTTCACACGGCAAACTGGAGATCCTTGAAGGGGGGTTCCAGATGATACGAGAGGAATCCCGACTAATCCTTCGGGGATGAAAGGATTCGAGGCTTGCTCTAAACAGAGTAATCCTTCATAAAAGAGATTGATCTGCCTGGTTGGATCCAACCTCGAGGGTATAAGCGAATACCAGGGACTTGGAGGAAACAGACTCATGATCTGACCCGAAGGCAACGAGATTTCAAACTTAATCTGCCGATATTCCAAAAACCCAGGGTATTTATATGACGGCCATTTTTATGGTGGTCAATCGCTGGACTGTACCGACGTCTGGGAGATCTTTTGGCTCCTATAGTGATTAGCTTTTGTCGCCCGGCGCAGGTCTTATTGGTCTCCAACGATGTGGGTGGGAAACTTCCGGCTACCATTTTCCCGACTACGGAGATTAGCCTTTCATTGGCGAGGAGAAAGCTTTTCGCACCCAACTTAACTAGCTACACCTGTGACGCGCTGAAGGTTATTCAAATTCTTTCTTCTTTTATTTTTCTTTTAGATTCAGAGCTTATTCCACGTGGAGTTATACTTAGGAAACATAAGGAGGGAAGGAATTCAAGAAACAAATGAAGGGGGTATTTTTTGGGCGCCCCTTTCCCTTACAACCACATTCTCCCGTCGAAAGTCATCCTTGAAGATTGGCTATCTTCATCAGAAGGTTGGTTCGGATCGTGCCAGACTTACCTCATTCGGACCGTGTCCCACTGCCTCATCGGATCGTGCCCCACTTGCCTCATCGGATCGTTCCCAACTCGCCGCAAAGCAAGAAAGACTTTCCTCGAACTCACCGACCCTTAAGATTGAAAGCCCCTCCATTATTAGTATTGTCAAGTTCCCCCTTTTGATCTGAGCCTAGTAACATTAATGAATTAATTAAATTCCAGAATCCCTCCCCATAATAATTATCAAGAGACTATTTCAACTTAAATAATTCCCTTTTACTTATTATTATTCTTATTTTTATCTTTGTAAATAAAAATTATACTTTTGTTGTTTCATCTTTAACTAACCTTGAACGATACTCTCGGCCTATTCGAGTAAATCTCGCCAACCATTTATGGACTGTTTGATTATTAAGGATTTGAAACCCAACGCCTCAAGTTTAACTTCCCAATCGGTCGTTAATCCCTGCGAACAGTCCTTCAACGTTTCGCGTTGCCGTAGGTGATTAAGTTACTCCCTACATAATATAGGAATAGTGTATGGTCTAGAGTGGTGTTCCACGACACACACATACTGTTTCCAGCCGGGTGAAAGGGGGTAGTAAAGAGGGACTTTATCATGAGCAGTTTTCCTACTTGCTCCATTAAATGAGAGGTAAACTGCCGGCCGCGATCCGAGAGGATCTTCTTAGGTAATCCAACGCGGTAAGAAATGAATATGAGCGCTTCTGCACATGAAATGCTATCAATTTTTTTGAGTGGAACGGCCTTAGGAAACCGAGTGGCAAAATCGACTAGAGTGAGAATATAATTATGGCCCTCACTATATGACGGGTGAATCGGGACCTACTAGGTCAATAGCTACTCAGGAGAATGGTTTGGAGATGACGGGGCCCCTCTGTAAGGGGGCCGGCTTGACTCGCCCCTTAACGGCTGTCTTTTGACACACAGGATTTCTTCGGCGGCTCTAGGCCAATAAAAAATTTAAAAATCCGTTTGGCCGTCTTTGTATGACCAAAGTGGCCAGCGAAAAGGATGTCATGAGCGGTTTGTAGGATAAGGCGTACATGTGATCGAGGGACGCATAATGTCTGGGCATCTTCTGGATCTCCGGGGAAACATACGCGGTAGAGGAGGTTATCCTTAATGTTGAAGGAAATTATCCTGCCACCTCTAACTAATTCTGGTATTTCGACCCGGGCCTTAGCCCACAATGGTTGAAGGGACTCGCACTCCTTCTGCTTTTTGGAAAAATCCTCGCTGATGATGTTCGCATAATCAGGGGCTCGGGGGAGGGGGGGTTCCAGGGAAACGGGCTATTCTGAATCTCGATGAGCCTGGGCGCGAGTGGTCACGGGTTGTGCCACTGGGGATGAGGACACTTTGGGGCTCTGCCCAATCAAAACAGTACAAAACTTTATGGGTGCCGCCACTACTTCTGCCCAGTCGGTGAAGTAGACGCAGTCAATATGGTACTTTATTATGGGGACCCGATTTGCCCGTCCCAGATAGACTTGGACGATAGCGAACGGGTCGTGATCTAGGGCTACTGACGGGAGTAGCTAATCTGAGAACACGATGCACCTGCACCCAGTATCTCGGACTAGGTTGGAGATAGGGCAGCCATTTACCGTATCTCACTCGAATTGGAGGCCCCCAGGGTTACTTTTATTAAACAAAAAGTTCACCAGGTGGCCAAACGGACCGGGTTCACTTGAAGAGGGAGAAGATTCTAGTGGAGAGGGGGTCTGAGAAGGGATGGTACTCACCTGGTGAACCTGGTGGGGGAAGTCATTTCTGAATTGTGAGGACTGGGGGCAGTTATGTTTCACGTGTCCTTCGACTCCGCAGGAAAAACACACGACTGGCCTCCTGAGGAACTCTGACGAAGGGGGTTTAGAAAACAAGGTTCGATCTTCCTGTTTGACGGGTGGTCGGCTGGGTTTTGATATAGCCGGGCGGGTTACCTTAAAGACGTTTTCTTTCTTAGGGAATGCGAATTTTGGATTCTTAAACTGAGGCTTGTGGGACGCTGGTTCTATCTTCTTCCCTTCTTTAGGGTAACAATTGTGGCTGGCGGCATATAAGTCCGGCTGTTTGGCGCACTCCTTGAAGCTGGTGCATCTTTTGTCTTTAATAAAAGACTGGATCTCAGATGAAAGTGATGCCATAAATTGATCCATCAGGGTAAATTCAATCAATGCATCGTAATTCTGGGGCACTTTTGAAGGATCTAACCATTACAGAGTCTTTGCAAAGTAAACCCAAATTGTCTGAAGGTCTGTTTGGGTTGAATTCGGCACTGTCTGAATTTAACGTGGTAGAAATCTGATGTCATGTTGCAGGCAGGGAGTAGTTCCTCTTTTAACGTGGAGTAGTTGATAGTTGCCTCGGCTGAAAGGGAGATGAAAATATCTCTCATGTGAGTGTTTAGAAGGGGCAACAATCTGGCTACGCCCTCCGATTCTATATCCCAATTATTTACCTCGAATACCTTCTCAAAGTGTATCAAGTAGGAAGCGAAGTCTTCCCCTTCTTTGAACACTGCCTGATGTTGCGGAGGGGACCCAGAAGTAATAGATAGGGTCTCATCTCTCGTCCTTGACATTTCCAGTTTATGTGCACGAAGTTCTCTTCTTTATTCTCTTTCTCTTTCTTCTCTTTCTCTTTCTTTTCTTTCTTTCTCTTCTCTTACTTTTTCTTCTCTTTCTTTTTCTTTTCTTTCTTTTCTTTTCTTTTTTCTCTTCCTCTTCTTTCTTCTCTTGCAGTTCTTTCTTCTCTCTGTATATAAGACATTAGATCTTTTCCCGATAAAACTAATGATTCTCTTTAGGCCTTGAAGATCGAAACACCGCACACGAAAGGAACTCGCTTAATTCGTACGAAGTGAACGCTTAAATGGCAGAAATCACACGCAAAATACCGCTCAAATAACACGGCAAATAAATGGAAAATATATCAATCGAAATGTTAACAGTTGCAATTAATTAAATGATAAGATTACCATTTTCTCGCAATCCTCAACCACCAACTTTGGAAGCCTTTAAATTTAATCCTTATTCATGACCCTTAAAAACCTGACACCAGTTTTAATATTACTAATAACACTGTCGTAGAATTCAAGTACTCCTTCTGAACCATTTTGGACTTCCGCGCCCAAAGACGCAAGGGAGAGAAGACGACAACCCCGATTTGGGGGGACAAGATTTTCCGAGATTGCGATTTGGGATTTTAAATGACGAGAATGAATTACTCGTGTCTGGTATTGATATTATTTATTAAGGCTTTGGTAGTCGGAGGATTTAAACAGGAGAACAAAATTAATATTTTAATCATATACAAACAACAATGGATATTTACAGAATAATATACAAGCGATTTAGTTAACACCGTTATTAATTGAATGAAATTTAAATGACAAGTAGGACTCGTCTCAGCCCTACTAGGCTCAATAATTACACTAATTACCCGAGGGAAAGCAAGAGGTGACTACTAGGTGAGTCTTAGCCGTACGAGGCTCGATAATTACATTAATTACCCGAGGGAAAGCGCGGGCGACTACCAGATAGGTCTTAGCTGTTCGAGGCCAAAAAATTATCTTACCCGAGAGGGATCAGGAGGCGATCGCTGGGTGAGTAACTTCAAATAGCACCGGTGTTTGTCACTCGAGGATTGCGCGTCATCAATGAATGATTCCAAAGACCTCTTATGATGCCGCGTGAATACCTTCTGTATTGCGTGAGATGGATTACTGGAAGGCAACGGGGAGACAGCTTGCGGCCCGAAAGCTCAAAGAATACTTCCTCGAGTATGCTCGGGGTGGACGTTCAAATTGCTGCCTCCACATTAATGTCGGTGGTCCGTTGCTGGATATTCGTATGATTTGAAAGTTTCGTCAATATTTCTCAGTTTACATCTGAGCTTGATATAATAAACTACATATCGAAGAAACTAGTCCCATCTTAATAAACTTTATGCCCTGATACAGTGGTTTAAGGAGCTTGAAGATAGAGTATTTGAGATTTATATAAATATTTTTAGTGGATCAAGTTAAAGGTTGATTTTATAAAATAAATTTATGACCTTGGATGAATTTAATAAGAGACGCTGGGAAGGAAAAGGATAATTCGACTAGGTGAGAGTTGAGATAATTAATATCAGAAATAAAAACTTGAAAATAGCAATCTCGGTGGTAATGGTTAAAGCCAATGTAGTATGTATGCATTTATGTAGTATTATGTAACAGATTTGGAGTATGTAATAATTTTTATGGATATGTAGCCTGCAATAATAGGCCAATAGCTGAAGTGGTCTGAAAGGAGAAATACATGAATTAAATGCGGTATTAAAATTTTATAAAGGTTTCTTTTTTGTACATTTTAACACTATCTAAAAAACAACCTGTTGTGCGAATCTTTGAACACAAGTGGAAATGGATGCTAGCAGTGAAGACTTTTGGCAGGAAAGTGTATAACTTTAAGATGGGATTATAAATAAAGTTGTCTTAGATTAATTAGACACTTTATTGTACGGAACAAGTGGACAGATTACTGTTCTAAAGCTATTAATAGCAGCGTTGAGGAATTAGAAATTAAAGATTGCAATCACTACCATTAAATTTACGTACAAACAACACTTACAGCCGAAAGAGCTTCGGTATATATATACTGTCAATACTTGCCAAACCGGCAATCAATTGGGTGTCAAACGAATGAAAAGGCAACAATTAATGACTAGGGAATATAACAATGGAATCATTCCGATACGAAGCACAGTATTTTTGCAGCGAGAGCGATATTATCGTGAATCACACGGGTTAAATGCAAGCGAACAAGTGAGGATTTAAGGAGATCTTCACCCGATATAAACTACATAGATAAACAAAAATACGATTGGCCAACCATTACAAATGAAAAGAAGAAGAAAAGTACAATCAGTAATTAACAAGGCAATAAAATATACCACTAATATATAGCAAGGCTTATTACTAAATAACATAAATATATATTATATTCTGTATGTCGGAAGATATATTGTCCGACACACTAGAAAGTGGGGACAACATCAACGTTTAAAGGAAAATGATCCTCAATTCATAAAGGGGCGTAGCATTAGCAAAAGGTGCGCATAAAGTGGTCAATCGGACCTTAAGTTAGTTCAATATTTCTCTTATTCTTTTTCGAGATTAAGAAGCGGCTAGACGTCTTGGCGGAAGACGTTCACAAGGCTGACCCACAGGTGGATCTAAAGGAGAGAATATGTTTGTTGGGAGTCGAAGCGCAAGTTGGTCAGAGCATGAGACCATGCTTACTGGGAGCTGACGCGCAAGTGGGTCCGAAGGAAAGACCATGGTTGGCGGGAGTTGATCCGCAGTTGGGTCCGAAGGCGAGACCAAGCCTCGGGGGAATTGATCCGCAGGTGGGTCCGAGGGCGAGACCATGCCTAACGGGAGTTGACTCGCAGGTGAGTTCGAAGGCGAGACCATGCCTGGTGGGAGTCGACCCACATGTTGTTCTGAAGGCGAGACCATGCCTGGTGAGAATTGATCCACAGGTGGGTTCGAAGGCGAGACCATGCTTAGCGGGAGTTGACTCGCAGATGAGTTCGAAGGCGAGGCCATGCCTGGCTGGAGTTGACCCGCAGGTGGGTCCGAAGGCGAGACCATGCCTGACGGGAGTTGACCTGTGGAGGGGGAAGATGGCTGAGCCTTGATCTCTAGTGGGTAGAGTTTTGACAGTGGCATTGTTATGATCCCAGGCCTCATCTGTAACGTTGCTAAACGTGCTTGCCGTCGCCTCCCGTGTGCAAATCGGTGATTCTTCCCAATTTCCACTTCAAAGTAGGAGTTTCATTGTGGACGAGCACCACGTCGCCGACAGCAAGATTCTCTCCCATATTATGGATCATCATCATCATGAAAAGTGAGCTGCAGAAGAACCCTCCTGCTTCGAGGCATAAGCGTAGCTGGAGAATTCGGCTCATAGGTCTATTAGGCTTAGAAGAAAGCTCTTTCCTCTCTTCTCCGTATTTTTCTTTTGGGACTTCCTTTATCCAGTAGTTCATCGCAGTTAGCATATGCCTTTTGGTTTGAGCCACCACAACGATCTACATAGTGAAGCCGCTGAGACGGTGACGAAGATCGAAAACATAAACTCATACGAGCGTAAATGAAAGATAAATACAAACGCCCAAAGGTTTGTCATTTTCCACATGAACCGCACTATATACGACCAAATATATGTTGGCAATCGACGCCACCACTACTTACTGGATGGCACAGTACTCAGGCTCAAGCTTACAAACCGAGTTATAAACAGCACGACGTAAACCAGATGAACTTAGCAAAGGTGGAATTGGCAAAACTGTTCCGCTTCCCCAAACTGGGCAGGAGTACCTTAAGGAAACTCTACCTTTGCTACGTAAGACTCAAGCTGATATACCCAGCGATAGTCACCCAGAGATCGGGGATCAAGATGCTGAGGTCAATACAGTGGATACAAAACAAAGCCTCCTTGAAAATAAACACTAGAAGAAGAGTGGATCGCATATCACAGAGAACACTACACGGAAGAGCTGAACTACAACCAACAAACACAGTATTACAATCACAGGGGAAGAAGACATGGGACAAAGAAGAGACTGAAATAATGCCGAATCTAGACCTGCACTGAGACATTAACATGACAAGACTAAAATGGAAAACCCCACGACGGATTAACTACCCAAGTGGCAGGCGAACTGCCGTTGAGGAATTGACAGTGATATTTAAATAGACTATAAATTTTGTACTGTTTGACTCTAGGTTTCAATAAAAACATCGTACTTATTTCAAACGCATCAACTAATACACTAAAATAATAAATTAATTTATTCAATCAACTCTCATCCAATTTATGATTTAAATCCTAAAGATGTATAGAATTTATCAATAATGTCACGTTCTTGAATATGTTGATCTGTCTTAAATTACTTTATGTTGCCTCTTTTCAAGAAGAACTAGAGAATGAAGTTTATTCAGCGACAACTCTAAAATAAAGGCTTGAATGCCTAAAAATGTTGCCAATTGTATGAAATATGTTTATATAATGTAAATAGATATGTATATGTGAAGGTATGTATGAATGTATGCATAGGATTATAAGTAAATAGATTGTATATGAATGAGTTTGTGTGAATGTCTATATTTATCTATAAATAAAAAGAATTATACAGGTAAAAGTATGTGTGAAGGTATATAAAGATTAAATAGATACGCACAATGTAAAAGGATATGGATCAGAATAGTTTGAATAGATAGATAAATATATGTTTAGGAAAAAGCTAGCAAGTAAGGGGGAAAAAATAGATACAAAAATAATAATAATAAAACAATCAAATAGATAATAAAATAAATAAATAAACAATAGAATTTATATAATCAGAGTATAGAAAAAAGCAAGAATTGTTGAAGTAAATGACATACAAAAAGAGATTGAGAAAAAGAGATGCCCCAATCACCAGGGCAAACAAACAACGGTGTGTTTTCACCAAACTATTTCTACCACTATCCATTTCTCAACAACTTTAAACATCATTATCATGTACTTTCCACCCCTTAAAAAAATAAATAAATAAAAAAATAAAAAAATCATTGATTTGACGGACTGAATTTGGATTCATTTTTTCGAGAGGAGAGCTGCGAGCTTACTTAAGGAAAAGTTCACTTTACATTAACCTTAAAGTTACTTCACAATAAGAAGAAAGAAGAAATATATGCGCCCTCTGTTTCCAGTGGGCGAGGTGCTTACCCTAAAGAGGTAATTCATCCTTAATTTTCTTTTTATTTGACGCTTTAAATTGCACTTATTTCACTGACTAAAGGCGACATAACACGACCACCGCTGCGCCCGGAGCCACTTAAATTAGGGTATAGTGAACTGCAGAAGGAAGACCCAATAAGGGGCACAAAGAAGGGGGTTTCTTAAGACCACAAGCCCCAAATTCTGTGGAGGCACCTCTTAGCTTAGGTCTATTTAGGTAGGGTGGTGGTGAAGCGCTAAAATAAGTAGGTAAATAGGGAACCATAGGCTGTTAGGCGATAGGGAACGTTTTCACTGTCCTTTTTACAGATTTGGAGAGGAAGGAAGAAAACAAACATGGGCTTCAGAGGAAGGATCGAAGAAAAGAGCGCCTAGGCGCTCAACTAGAAAAAAAGATGCAGGACCATCCCCCAATAGGGAAAGGAGGCAGCCTGGAATGCCTACGAATACCTCTACGGACTATCGACCAGGAGACCAAGCCGGAAAAATGAAATCTCTGCGAGACATTATTTGGACAGCTAAAAGTAGGCATCGTCAAAATTATCGACGTCCTAAGTGACTACGTGGTAATTGCAAGCAAAAGAAAAGATGTAGAAAAATTAGTGTCCCAGGAAGGAGTAGATACACTGAAGGGAATAGGACTAACGCCCCAAATCCCACCCCAGATAACTGCAAACAGAAGTATCACCTGCAGGAAAGTCGACGTCTGGGTTGGTTCCCATGGCAAAGAAGAAATGAAAGGAGAAATAGAAAAAAACTCATGAAGGAATAAAAATAAATGAAATAATTAAATTTGCCACCACACACATGTTTTTAAAATTGTGTGTGCAACAAGAGAAATGGCAACAAATATCTACCAACGAGGACTGCTCATGTTTAACATGAGAATTCCACCAGAGAACATAGAGCGAGAGAGACATATTAAAATTCAAATATGCTTCCGCTGTTACAAGATGGAGGACCATTCGCCACATGACTGCACCGAGAAAGATACAATATGTTCTGAGTGTCGGCAGAAAAACCACTAATGGAGATAGTGTAAGGAAAGTACTAAGAAATGCGTGAACTGCCATGGGCCATATAGGAATATGGCAATGGCATGCTCGAAAGGAAAAGAAATAATGAAGAAACTAGAAGAAATGCAACATACGCAGGAGTGGCTAAAGCAACTGTGAAACAAATGCAGGAATAACATATCCATCTAACTGTACCACAAGGGGCATCAAGAGAAGTGCTCATATACATACTCTATGTCCATGTAATGAATATCTTTGGAAAGTGGGCACCGAGACTCCTGAAGCGGAGGCTACCGACAATAATGGCAATTAGATTTTCTGTTTTAGACGACTCACAAGATAAGGAAATCGAGATTTGCCTGGTGGGAGACTCCATCGTCAGGCAACAACTGGAAGAATTTTGTGAAAAGCGACCTGCGAAGAGGAGGAGATACTGCTACCAAGGGATAAAGGTCGAAAACCTGATAGAAACGCTCGATGATTACACGAGTGGATCCACTCAGGAGACGGCTTTTGTTATCCACGTCGGGACTAACAAGATTTTTTCTACGAGATCTGAAGACCTTCTGGCGAAGTACCGGCAGCTGATGCGTAAACTGAAAGCAAAGAGTCGGAATCTTTCTTTTTTCAGGCATTCTGCCAACGCACGTAGTATTAGAAATAAAATCGACGAATTTAAGCGTCTTGTAGAAAATAAAAACTTCGATCTAATGGCAATTTAAGAGAGTTAGACGGATATTTTTAATAGAGACTTTGTCGGTGAATTTAAAATCTCAGGTTACAATCTCTTTTTCAAAGAGAGGGTTGGTAGAAGAGGGGGCGGCGTGATGTTGTACTGCAAAGAAAATTTAAATCCCATCGAGGTTGCCGTGGAGAATCATAGCGATGCAGATGTTGTATGCACGAAATCATTAGCTGGAAACATAGTATTCAACACTGCCGTTGTCTATAGAGCTCCATCCCAGACGGAAATATCAGATCAGCTTATGTTCCGCTCGCTCCATGAACTTATTGGATCCACAGCTACAATAATAATAATCGGTGACCTTAACTTTCCAAATGTGAACTTTGCGGTTGCTACTGCTGACACAGAGGTCACAAATTACCGACAATATTTTTAGTGATAAATTCTCGCGAAATTTTTTTGATTACCCATAAATTCCCGATAAATTTTTAGTTAAAGTAGTTGTATTTGAAATTTTAAAAATCACATGTATATAGAACTTTCTAATTAGATCCTTTCCGATTATTAGTTTTTATAACCCAAAAAAGTGTTTTATCTTTATTTGGAATGTATAGTATAACACAGTAATATTCTCCTAATTTAAAAAAAAAATATATTCTGAAAACATGACATTATTTACTTTTGTTCTTCATTCTTATTAAAAAACTATATAGGAAGCATAATTTTTCAAAAACATAAGACGTTAATTTTATCCTTATCTAAAAAGCTAAATTTTAAAACTTAAGACAAAAATTTAAATGACATCTTTTGAAATTATGAATATGGCAGTGTATGAGAATAGCCGAATGCTCCCACGTTTCCCCACCTCCCTTCTGGGCGGACCGCGATATCAAACCTTCCCCTTCCGGCCCGATGTCTAGTGGCCTCCCGCCGGAAGAATCCGCCTGCCATTTCAGCTAACCACCCTGTTCCTTCCCGGACTGGTTATCGATAGATGGGAGCCCATCTTGAAGAGCGCTTGACATCAAATCTACTTCTGCAGCCATGTGAACCTCTCCCGACCTTCGGATATAAAAGATTAATTCTTTTAACCCTCGATAGTAAAGCTTTCACAGCGTCTGGCGGGGCAGGAATTTCCATATATCTCGGTGTAGTGGTAAATCGTCGAAGTACCAAGTCTTCATAGAGGAGATCACTCCCAGTTAGGGAGGCTCCTTAGCCCGTTGGTTTGCAAGTCAGTGCGGACCCAGGCTCGTGCTCACCTTTTCAGAGCTGAAGCTACAAACAGCCTCACTCTGGTTCCCGAAGCAAGAAAACTAAATCTCAGCATTTCTCCTTGACCCTATGCATCGATAGGTCACTTTGCCCCTCCCCCCTTTTCACAGAGGCACCCAAGATTCCTCGGAGTTCAAGAGCGTGGGGCCCTCTTTAACAAGAAGCTCCCGTCACCGCCTTCTTCCAGCAGAATCCTGACGGAATTGTGGGATCAGATCGGTCCCTAGAGAACTTACCTCATCGTCTCCACTCCTTATCTCACCACCTTCACTCACCAGCGCCACCTGAACATCCGGTTCCAAGGTAACCCTTCCCTTTCACATTCCCCCAACTTCACCGCGAAGCTTACCCGCATTAAAAGTGTATAGGGATTTACATAGTAAACAGTTATTTACAAGCCAAGTGAGATATCTGAGCTTGACTTATTAATTTATCTCTCAAAGAACCTTATTTGTAAAGGGTAAATATGTAGATTAGCGGCCCGGCCGAAAAAAAACTTGTGTGTAAATATTATCGTTCACTCGTGTCGGAATATTCATGCGCGTTTGAGTCCTTTTCAATTATTATTCTAGAAACAATTAGGATTATATACTGCGGGGCTGTGCCCCCCAGACCGCCCCCCAATTTAATGAAACTCAGGATCATCGTAGTGTAGTCCCTCCATTGTGTTTACCCCCACACGAGCCGTCAACTTAAATGTACTCCAAAAACGTGAAACATTTTGGAACACGGACGAAATAGTACGTCCCATCGTTCGCGCCGATAATCTACATATTTACCTTATAAAGATATATTTTTCTTGTTTAGCGTTCATTAAAATTTTATTTTAATATTGTTTGTATATCTAACTTCCTTTGGTTCGCTTGCTGGCAAAGTTTATTCCAATCCCTCCGTAGGCAACCTCTAAGCATTCTGAGTCAATAAACCCATTCAAGTCACGGGCCGAACGAAGTATAAAGAGTAGTACGACGACCCCTCCGCATTCGTTATGATAGGATATATATATATATATATATATATATATATACAAGAGTCGGGGAGAACTCCAACCACCCCTCGGCATATTCCTCGACATATAGTATATATATTATATCAAATATTAATTCTGGTGTCATTAGGTGTGCGGTTTGTTTCGAACCCGTCAATTTTGAAATTCCCCTTTTCTAATTGCCAAGCGCCCAAGGTTAGATAAAACAAATAATAAGACATTTTAAATTTTGTTGGTGAAATAAGATAGACCCCGTGTCCTTTTAATTTTGTTTTTTGTATTGTCGGTATACAATATAAAAAGGGTTAGGCCACTAATTATAACCCTTGCTGGCAGCCTCTCACCAAGCATAGTAACTATTTGTATTTTCTTTATTTGTTTTTATTATCATTTTTTATATTATTTGTCGCTGCTGTATAATCTGGGGTTAAGTCGTAAAGCTCTTTCGTGAATCAGCGGATCCGACAGCGTATCCAAGATGTCTTCCTCCTCATTTGAGATGTTCCATAAAGAGGGACAAATTTGGGGCTTTTCGGGCAAGGAATTGATCGAATACGTTCAGAACGAACAAAGAAATGAACGTGAGGAAAAAAGAAAAACAACGAAGACAAGAAGAAATAGAAGAGAGGGAGAAAATTAGAGAAAAACAACGAAGACAAGAAGAAATAGAAGAGACGGAGAAAATTCGTCAACACGAGCTTGAATTAAGTAGAGATCAAGTAGAAGTCAGTTCCAGCGAGTCCAGAAGTCACCAACCACAGGTCCCCGCATTAAAGCTCCCCCCTTATAGTGATCAAGATGACTTTAGCTCTTACTTAACCCATTTCGAAAAGATCTTCGAAGTCAATGGGTGGGACATTGAGTTTGAAGGAGTAGGCCACCTGCTCCTGCTGCTCAACTCTCGTCTCAGAGAAATCTTCATTGCCCTCCCAACAGAAGACACAATAGATTATTTATCTCTTAAAGCAGAACTCTTATCAGCAATTAATTTAAACTCCGAGTCCTACAGACAAAAATTTCGATCGGTTAGGATCCAGCCAGGACAGACGTATCGACAGTTCTGGTTTATCCTAAAGAAAAACCTCCAATTTTGGTTGGACTCGGCTAAAGTCGGTGGCAAGCAAAATGCTGCTCTACATATATAATTATTCTATTTAAACTTAAGCGATACAAAATTTAACTAATCAGGATTAAGCAGATTTTAATGACAAGTTTTATGTTTAATTTATTTTCTTACACATAGCGTTAATAAAATGACCAATCAGCTTTTGAGACACATTTTAAGTTTTAAACATAAGCGCTACAAAAATTGGCCAATCAGCGTCAAGATAGATTTTAAGGAACAATTTACGTTCAAACTCTTTCAAACTTAAGCGTTACGAAAATTAAGTGTAAACGCTTATGGAAACCTACCACACATTTCATCTCTTTCATTAACTTAAACTACCAGAAGAGCAGGTAAAAATCGGGAAAGAAGCTCGCTGCTACGTCGCCTGAGTGAAGAAATGAAGCAAGCTATAAACCAACAACAGGCAGAAATCTGGGACAGCCTGATAGACAAGGTAGATAATGAGGTGAGACCCGAAAAGTTCCAGGGATTAGTAAAGAAATCAAAAAGTCTACCAAGTAGAGAAAAGACTTGCATTAAGGAGGACAATGACTACTTGTAGGATCCGGAGGTTCTGGAAAAGAGATTCCGCACATTCTGGAATGAAATCTTTTCAATTACACCTAAGGACGATGCGGAATTCGACCAGGAATTAAAAGACAGGCTGATTGAAGAACTTAACCAAGTTATACATCGAACTCACCCACATGCCCATGTAGAGGAAGGGAGGGAGATGGCTGACCATGGCCGACCAATAACAACTGAAGAGGTCATGACAACTGTAAAAACCTTTAAACAAAAGACGCCAGGCTGGACGGGCATCACTAAAAATAACTTGGTACATGCTCCCTAGCAGATCATTCAGTGAATTACGAACCTCAACATCTATAACGCTTCTCTGAATACGGGCTACTTCCTTGACGGTCTAAAAATGACCAAAATCATTTTTATACCTAAAGGGAAGAAACCACCCAATAAAATGGTGGATTACAAGCCAATATCTCTCCCTAAGTTCATAGGCTAAGTCTACGAGAAGCTTCTAGCGAACAGGCTACAAGAGCAGCTAACAGAGCTAGAAGCCCACAACCCTTAGCAACACGGGTTGCGCAAGAGAAGGGGGACTGATACAACCCTTGCCCTCCTGACCGAGAAACTCGCCCGCTGTAAAGCTGAAGGGAAATACGTAGACGTGGTGATGCGAGATGTTCAAAATGCCTTCATTATGGTTTGGCTGAGAGGTCTCCAATACAAGATGTTAGGTCTCCAGCTAAACTCGATCTTAGAAAGGGTCCTCTATGATTACCTCATGGAAAGAAAAGCCCAAATCTCGATTGAGGGCTACAGAGGGCCCGAATTCGAACTAGAGGCGGGTGTTCCACAAGGTAGCTGTCTGAGTCCACTGCTGTACCTAGTGTACACATTAGGCCTACCTGCTTCAGTAGGGGAAGATGTGATGTATCTGCAACTTGCAGATGACATCACTCAAATCATCCCCAGTACCCACAAGAAGGCTGGAGTTCAAACAAGGCAGACAGCTACCGAAGTCGAAAACATCAATCGATACGAAAGAAAGTGAAACATTAAGACCAACTGGCAAAAGTTCTAGTTCCTTCCAGTAAAGCGCTGGAAACTTTACGACGTCATAGTGAATGACAAAGTTTACCCAAACACCAATGAAGGTAAAGTCCTAGGTCTGCGCATCACCATAACATGGTATAAAGCGCACATTAGCTACAGAATCTCTCTAGCCAATAAAGAGCTAGGAAACTCTACATATTCAAAATCTCAGCGCAAATAACATCAAGATGCTTCACACTGCTCTGGTACGCTCAACATTGGTGTACCCGGGAGAGGTCATGCAGGCCGCGAGTTCTGCCTCTCTCAGGCAATGCAGAGAGTGCAGAATATAGTAGCTCTGCTGATGGCTGGAGTGCCCAGGACGGACCATATTCATCAGACAAAACGGCACGCAAGAGGATGACTGAAGCCATTGAATATGGAACTCCAGAGGCTGGGAAGAAATACCTGGAACAAAATTGAAGAGGAAATAATCCCAAACATGGACATCGACATTAACATTCCGAGAAATGAAATTGGACGCGCCACCAGGTGAGCTCTATTCCGGAGTGGAAGAACATGTTCCCGAGAGAACTCAAATGGAATATTCACCTAATCACGACCAAAAAGGAAATATAACAAATACAAGATAAGACCAAAAGAGGCGAAATGCCCAACTTCAATTAAATAAAAACAAATAAAACTAGACACCTAAGATGAAAAACGAACAATAATATTAAAAAGAGGTGAAGTGCCCACAACGAAGAACAATTAAATAAGAACAAAAAGAGGCAAAATTTCGCAATAAAAAACAAAAAACAAACAAAAGATTCAAAATGCCCTCTAACCCGTGCGATAAATAACTATAAATCAAATGAAACACAAAATAGAAACCTAACGAGATAGCATATACTATAATTGAAAGACTTGAATGCCGTGACGGTGGAAATAGAAAAAGTTTATTTATATTAAAATATAATAATAAAAATAAATAAATAAAATAAAAATAATAATAAATTGAAATAAAAATAAATAAAATATGAATAACGAGAGAGAGAAAGGAAAAATGCAACAATGGTCGCAAAACGGCCAACCACACCACCACTGGTGGTACAGAGAAGAAAACAAAAGAAAGTACAGAAATGAGAAGAATTCAAGAGATGCCCTCTACACCATGGCAATACTAAACTTCTATTTTACCTATATTTATCTAATACACATTTCCACACTTTATTCATTAATTATTAATTACGCGAACTGAGTATAATGGAAAATAGTCGTGGTCGTGGAAAAGGAGGTGAAGGCATCTACAAGTTAACTGCCTTCTGAAAATCGTTTTTAACCGTTCGTAAGGCGGAGTTCCATTATTGCGGAAGAAGAAAATAAACCCACAAGGAAGGGAACAAAGCTATTCAAAGGGGGCCCATGGAGTCGGTCCCACAAGAAAACAAGAGGGTCCCTCTTCGCACCCTAAGAGCGGGGACCAAACCGACGAGAGAAAAGGTCATGCAGTCGATTTTCGGAGTCCTAAATATCTCGCTTCTGCGTCTAATAGAAACGCCCTCTGGGTTCGCAGCCATCTGTAATACCATGGAGAACGTGGAAAATTTGGTTTCGGAAGAAACTAAGAAAAAAACTCAACATAATCGTATGGGAAGCCATAATTCCATATGATATATTAGTACAACAGACTATTATACTATGACGACTAGACCCTTTATATACTGAAAACTCCTGCGAGGAAATAAAAGCAGAAATATGTGCCAATCACAAATGGGAAAAAATAACAAGAGTTGAGAAATTCGGTAATGTGCAGAACATTATGAAAATAGTGTTCGCTAGCATTGAGATGGCACAAAGAGCCATGAGCGAAGGAAAGCGAGGGTTCTACCTTAGGGTATCACCCGAGCAAATTGAGGCAGAAGAGTTTATCCCGATCAACTGCTGCTTTAAGTGCTACGCAGTCGAACAACATAACACGAGAGACTGCTCCCTGATTAATAACGCCTGCTCCAACTGATCCAAACTGGGACACGGGTGGAAGGAGTGCAAGGCGGAAAAAACACAATGCATAAACTGCAAAGGAGAACACAAGGTTATGGCCATGAGATGTCCCGTCAGAAAGAAAGCTATACAGGAGAAAAAGAAAAGGAGGCAAAGTCAAGGACATACTTCGAGGCAGCGACGACGCCGAGAAAAATCGAAACAAATGCAACGACTCTACAAATGCCAAAAGAGGGATCAGAAATTATAGCAATGATCTTGTTTGCACATCTATCAAACCTGGCTCACCCCGGCACGTTTGCGGAAGAATTAAACCAAATTCTGCAGATGAACGGAGTAAAAAAGAAACTATGGTTTCCGCCGAGCCCAGCGTCCAATGATATTTTTGAAATAAAGTTCGCCGACGACCCAGAAGAAAGTAATAATAAAGAAATAACATAAAAGAAAAAGAAGAACAATCAAATGTAGCTCCAAGGAAAAATCCAAAAAAGAGAAGGGAAAAACGAAAGAAGAAAAGGAAAACTGTCGAAACAGAAGAAGAAAAAAACACTAATACGGAAGAAGAGTACGAGGCAGTAGAAGTAACGAAGTACAAAAGTCCAAACATAATTAAGTTCGCCGACGACCCAGAAGAAAGTAATAATAAAGAAATAACATAAAAGAAAAAGAAGACCAATCAAATGTAGCCCCAAGGAAAAATCAAAAAAAGAGAAGGGAAAAACGAAAGAAGAAAAGAAAAACTGTCGAAACAGAAGAAGAAAAACCACTAATACGGAAGAAGAGTACGAGGCAGTAGAAGTAACGAAGTACAAAAGTCCAAACAAAAAGGATAGACAAAAGAGGAATGAAGAAGAAGAGGAAAAAGAACGCCCGAAGCGCCAGGTGGTTTCCCTCACGGAGGTGCAGTACATCCTTGAGGAAGGGTGCTTCTACAACGCAAGAGACGTGAATTTCCAGGTCCTCGGGACACCCACGGGTAAACTCCCAACAGGAGACCAGGCGAAACTGCGCCAAGGAATCCGTGATGGGAAGTTTAAGTGGATCTTCGAAGGACCATACTCGCCGTGGGAGATCGAAGGAACGCTGGCGGATAACACGCTCTACATCCCGGATTCGTGCGTCCACGTGGTGAGTATGAACTCTTTTAAAAAAAAGTTAGAACCGGACAAAGGAAATCAATGTTATCAGGGCCATTAAATTACATCCTAAACTAACAGATAATAAACAAGCAAATAAATTAATAACTTGACTAAGGGTATAACCAAATTACCAAATGAATGAATTAATAAGTTTGAAAGTGTTAAAATAAAAAAGATGGGGAAAAATAAATATCATAAATAATAGTGATAAGTAAATTGAATATAAATAAAGTGACTAAGCGCAAAACCAAAATAACTAAACAACATGAATAATGGAAAGTGTAGAATTAAAGCGAATAACTATGATAAAAATAGAATAACATAAAATTAGAATAAAGGAAGTGTTAAATACTGAACAAAGTAGCATAAGTAAAATTTAATAGAATAATAATATAAGACAATAGGAAATATTGTAATATAAGAAAAAAGAGAAGAAAGTAATTATGAATAAAACAAAGTAAGAATGAGAAAGTGTGAAATATAGAATAGAAGACAATAATATAAAAACTAATCTGTAAATTTAAAGTGTGAAATATAGAAAAGAAGAATATAGTATACAAATCAAGCTGTTAATTTAAAGGATGTATCTAAAATCTATATAAATTAAATCTATAGATTATATAAATTAGGATTGTTCTTCCCCGATCATGGAGCTTCGTTCTTCTTACTTTTCGATGTAACTTTCCCTTCTCTACTGTCCTTTTGTGTTTGTGTTCTTCATCACTATTAACCTAATTATTTTTACTCATGTGTTTGTAAAAATACTAATTGTAACTCTTTTCTTAATAAATCTTATCTTATCCTACGCGAACTGCTGCCAAATGTGAGAGAGGATTGCCATTCATGTTTCGTTCCAACTATGCTGGTTTGAGGAATAGCCCACAGCCGATAACAATGTCAGAAACTATTCCGGACAAGGGACGGACTGCAACCTCCACTGCTCATCCCAGCAGGGGTCTCTTCCAGGACCATAAGGGACATACAACCGTCTGTATGGTATTAGGGCGGGTCATACTTTGGGGCAACCATATATTTTCATTAAATCCTTCAATGAGGGGTGCTTAAATGATAGATTTTCCGGTGTAGATTTTGAAAAAGAATTTTATTTTTTATACAATTGCTCCTACCTACATCAATTTCCATTTAAATAAAAGGAAAATTTTCCTTTCGTCTCGAGCTTATGTAACCTATTTTATTTAATCCAAGTACACACAACAAAAAGTACCCTTAAATTTACCTGTTTATTGAGTAAGAAAAGTGTATGCAAAGCTCCACATATAGCTACATGGGTCACTTTAGGTCATATTCAAAAGTTAAACTTCACCAGAGCACACAAATTTTACTTTGACTCATTCCTGGACATCAGACATCTACTTGTATCTTGTGCCCTCATTCCTCTATACCTCTTTTCATGTAAGAAATACTTGGAAGAAGCCTCAGTCACCATTCTTACAACCCTCTCAATGCTCTGTGTGTGACAAGGCCAGTCAGGTACTTTCATAGGAGAGTCAATGAAGTTTTTCAATTCAGAAGTACTTAAACAGCAAGTGAGAGGTGACTCAGAGACATTCTCTGACTAATTTATCAGATCTCTAATCCTGGTAGCATCACAATTGATGTCTGGTGTCCTTCTAAGCCTTACAAAGGAGTCTCCCAGTTGAGTATATGGGTTCCATTCTCCCCTGATGGTCTGGATTCTTTTCACCCTTTCTGTTCTCTCTGACTGATCTTCAGAGCATAGGAGGGTTTGTAGGATGGCTTCACTGTACGAATACCAAGCTGATCTCTTAACAGTTGGCAAAACAATATCCAACGCCTCCTTCCTCTGAGACTTAAGGCAGTGAAGTGATAAAGCATGTGCCTAGGTCCCTCAGTCAAAGAGTGCTTAATCTTAACGTTAAACCAGCATGGGTAATATACATCAATGATGAACTCAACAATCAGTCGTAGATTCTTAAAGGCTTTTCCTTTGATCTCATGCTTTGACACCCACAGCCAAAGAAGGCTGTTAGCTGTGGTCAGCCAGCGACTGTGGTTTACTGGTCATATTCCCAATGGATAAAGCCCTGTAGGGAGCACTCCATCTCTGATTTCCGATACAATTCTATAGCTGTAGTGTTGATCAGTGAAAAGATGTTGCACTACTTCCTGAGGTATCTTGGTAAGAGGAGGACCTAAAGATATTTGAGTGAAATTTAGGCTATATTTAAGTCTGTAACAGAGTCAAGGAGCTTTCCTATCGGTCCTGAATATCTGTTGTCAGATAGTGTTGGGCCATCCAGGTTGATAATTAGATGACGGAGAGGGAGTTCTCCAGTGTGCAGGTTATAGACCAACCAAACAAGCTTTCTGCCCAAATAGATCTCAATTTTTCGCATTACTCCAGCATTTACACCTGTGTTTACATTGGTGGAGTCTCCTCCAATGGCCATTAAGCTTTAATCCAAACCCCTTTCCCTCAGCCATCCAAACATAAGCTTAGCGATCTTCTCTGCATGTGATTCTACTTTTGTAGCCTTTCTGGGACAAAGTGGAAGAGGTAATTGCTCCCAGGCTCACTGATGACAGTGTAATGCTCCTCTTTTGTCTTTGCTGGAAACAATTTTTCACTTCCCTCTGCCTCCATCATAAAATTTGTCACGTCAATTCGTCCATCAAAGAGAACACAAAAAATTCCCCCATGTTCAATAACTGCCATTAGCTTTTCCTGTGCTCTCTTAACTTTATTCTTATCAATTACTTTACTTGTATCTTCCTCAGTGATGAATTCAGCATCTATTAAAGCTGCTGTTGTTATAGGTGCAGTTGGTCTCAATCCGACACCATACCTTATACTATCAAGAGCAATATTTGGAATTTCATCATAATTCTTTCTATTCCTGGTGGAAGATTCCAGCTCTTGGACAGCTTAAAAAGTTACTTCATCACCCAAACTGTTGTCACCATCAGAATTTTCTGCCTCCAGATCTTCACTTTACGCCAAAAAATACTCGATTTCTTTTCTTGCTGCTTTTCCTGCTAAAAAGCGCTTTCCTCCTTACTTTTTCTCTTTCTTTCTGCTATCCTTTCTTTTTCTTTCCTTTCTGAAGCTCTTAATTTTCTATTATGCTCTGGAATATCAAGACCTCTAATTTGAAAGGTATCTTTACTTCCAACTTTCTCTTTTTGTCCTTTAATAAAGGCCAGTTCCCTAGTAGGTTTTTTTTCTCTTTACTACAACAGCAGTTAATGTGGGCTTCAGTCTCACAGCCATTACAACCTACTTCCCCACAACTGGAAATTTGACATTTGCATGTCAATATATCAAATAATTTATCTAGTTTTGCAATGAACCTCTCTTTTACTTCAATTTTTCCTCTACCAAGGGAAACTTTTACTGCCTCTTTCCACATCTCCTTAAGCTTTGATATTATTGTGACCTTTTGATTTACAACAGGTGGTTTAAAGAGGTCATTAGCTTTGGTCCACTGATTAATCAAGCCCTGAAACATATCATTTACCAGTTGGTTCACTTTATAATTTCTCCGGTCATCTTCACTTTGCTTCCTCAGGTAGATGCCGTACCTTAAAGTATCTTTCCCAGCTCTTTCCCAGTCCCAACGAAATTAGTCAGATGAGAACTCGATTTGGACCTTGTCTTGATTTTCGCCATTGTCACACTAATCGCAGGTATATCTGCAAATGAAAAGATGGCACTTAAATTAAGAAATATTCTCTACCAAATAATTATATGTTATTCTAAAATGATCCACAGCCTTTACTAGCATTCAAATATAATGCAAATGCTCTATAGACAGTAACCAGTTACAATAGTTACCAAAACTAGATACACTACTGGAATATTGCCTTCCACTGGTAATGAGTACTGGCTACTTGCAATTTTGGAGTTAGACCAAAGTAAATCAAGGGTCATTTTTAACAGGTTTCCTACTTTTCATGTCTCTCTAATACATTTTTACATTTTTTTAGACAAATATTTTTCAGACTACATAAATGTATTGATAATAGAAAACGGTAAATTTGATATTTTATGGGTGACTAAAATAATAGTAAAATATTATAAATGACCCTGAACTAACAATATTTCAACTTCAAATTGATGTAGGTTAGATCAATCAGAATTTAACTTTTCTGCCAAAAGTTTGTTCTTTTCACCAATATTCATTATTTGAATACCCCTCATCACCAGTTTCCGAAAATTCTAGCGTATGACCCGGTCGCGATTAAAACAGCCTCGGGGGGAGGGGGGCGTTGTCAATAAGTCCGCTATACAATCACACTCACGAGAGGATCCCCCTCCGGATTCACCTCATTTATCGTTATCATTCATCGCAAAAAGGCAAATCCTATTTCTAGCGAGAAATACAGACTTGCGAGTTCCTATATGAAAACAACAAATAAGATACAACGTCAAAAAGTAAGTGCACTTCTCCCTTCAAGGGGCTATACACCAGCCACAATAGCGCACCACGGTGCCTCAAGGGTCCCCCTGAGAACCTTAAGTGGCCTTAAGGGAAAAGTTTACGAAACCTTATTCAGTAAGCTAAATGTTGCGGTCCTTAGGTTAATCGATACTCTATCGGGATACGTAGCAATATGTGAGAAAGAAAAAGACATCGAGATCCTTACAAAGGAGGAAGGAGTAAAAGCTTTAAGGGAAATAAATCTTTAGCCCAGCAACCCTCTCCAGATCCAGGCACACAGAAATGTGGTATGCCGAAGGCTGGACCCGTGGGTCGGCCAACATTCCAAAGAAGAAATTAAAACTGAGATCGAAAGGAATCAACCATGGGCAAAAATAGCTGAAATCGTAAAGTTCAGAAATAGAAGATATAACATGGAGTATCAGCATGTTTTTAAAATAATCTTTGCTGATACGCATATGGCGGCAAGGCAAAGAAGAGTAGTTTACTCCTCTTCAACGCCAAGATAAGCGGGGAGCAAATTGAACGGGAAGAGTTCACCCCGGTGCAAATTTGTTTCAGGTGATTCAAGCTGGAAGGCCACGCCACCAAAGACTGCAAGGAAAAGAAACTAACCTAGTCCAAATGCAGTGGTAAAGGACACGGCTAGCGCGAATGACCGGCAACGGAAGAAAAGTGTCCAAACTGCAGCCAAAATTTGGAGGGCAAACACCTCCTATGCCGAAGGGGCAAGATCCGCCCCTGCTAGAAACATTAAAAGCACTCCACATAGAACATACCTTAAGGTTGGTAATGAAAACTCTACAAAAATCCTCACTTGCATTCTATCCGCCCATGTGAGGAATCTAACAAACCCAGGCTGCTTTGACAAAGAGCTTAACAACATGCTCAAGAATAATGGTCTATCGGACATGTGGTTTCCGCACAACCCTCCATCAGGGGACGTCCTACAACCGAAATTCTAGCACTAGGAAGAAACACCAGCAACACCATTCTGAGCAGAAGAAGAAAAAATTGAAAAGAGCGCGATCCCGGAGGCAACGCCAATAATTCCAATGTCCAAGAGCAGGGACCCCAGAATAGAGGCTAGAAGGCTCCGAGAGCTGAAAGAAAAAAAGCCTGCAAGAAGTTTAAAACAAGCTGATGGTAACCTCTCAAGCTCCCCATCCTCTTTTAAGGAAGAAGAATGCGCCCAGCCCCCGAAGGCTCCAGTGAGATCAAGGAGCAAAAGCAAGAGGAAGACTCCTCGTCAAGACCCCAACTTTGATGGAGACGAAATAGTACTGCAATTTTATAAAACGAAGCAAACTCCCTTCCCAGACGATCCCAACTTCTGGGAAATTGTCGAGGGGACAAAAGTGGGCTCTTGAAATGGTCCTAAGACGCTCCGATTCAAGAATCGTTGATAGATGAAGCGCTTATGGCAGCAGAAATTAAAATACATGGGGACTCCTACCTTATCCTAAGTGAAGCAGACTTTAAAAAGTTAAAAAACGAGAAAAAAGGATTCAGTAAAAAGTAGAAGCGAAAGACACCCACGCACATAAAATTCACAAGCGCTCTCAAACATGGAAAGCACAAACAACACATTCAAAATACTCTCACTCAACGTTAACGGGTGGGAAGAGAAATCCACTCCATACGGAAACATATTCCGTACGGTGGATCTTGGCTTAGTCCTTATTTCCGAACACGGTGTGAACACTGCAACAAACACGATTAAAATTCCAAATTACTCTGTAATAAACAAAATCATACACAGGATCGATTCGACCGTGCAGCCATCGCAAACCGAAAAAAACATAACATACAAAACGCTACCAAACCTAGAAGAATCATTCGTGGCTATCGAAATCCCAACCCTGGTGGGAAACCTGACTGTGGTGGCTGCCTATCAGCCGCCCCGTCGCAACTACCAGTCGATTACCAGCTTTTACACCATTTTCGGGCGCGGGAGGGTAACATTGCTTGTCGGGGAACTAAACGCCAGATGCAGAACGTCTGGCTACGGTCCCACAGACAAAAAGGGAAAGAACCTGGAGCTGCTTCTCGAAAGAAACAGACTCTAGAGGGTCAGGCCAGATTTCCCAACCTTCCTATCACAACGTTCGGCAACTAAACCAGACATAGTGCTAGCGAGCAAAAATTTCCCCTTCAACATCAGCAATGATCCTGGATCCGTAGTACCGAGCGACCATATCCCAATAATTACTACAATCTCGCTTGCTCCAATACTCAGGCCGTCCTACTTAGGAAAAGTTATGCGAAAGCAAAGTAGGAGCTATATAGAGAGATACTCAGCAAATATCAACCAGCTAACCTGTGAGACGCAAATCTCGAAGAGATATATGAGGAGATAAATAATCAGAGCTGGGCGTTGCGGCAACCAGTTGCGACTTTGCCGCACTATGAATTTCGAAGTCGCAAAGTCGAAATTAGCAAACGTTTTGAAAAGGTCGGACGAAGCAAAGTCGCGCCGCCAATTTTCCGTGCCTTTTTCCGCGACTTTGAACAGGAACAAAGACGACTTTTTGAAAGAAATTGCCTCGGCTGTTTTATATGTGTTTTTATGCCTTATAAAAGCATGTTTCTATTGTCACGCTAAAGTTTGCTTTGTAATTTAGCGGAGTCGCACCGGGAAAAAAGTCGCAAAGTCACAAGTCGCACTGGGGGGGAGGATGCAAAATAGAGTCGCAAAGTCGCAGTCAAATTCGCACCTGAAAAAATTAAAGTCGCGCCTAGCTATGTAAATAAGATCACCAATCTCCCCATACAAACAGACAAGAGATGCGTCCCCATGATCTCCTATAAAATACTTCCACAACTCAGGTGGACGAAGGAGATGAGGGAAGTCACCCGGGAACATAGAGAAATCAATGAGGAAATGAGCAGGAGAGGCCCAAATAGGGAAAGGACAGTCAGAATGAGACTAGTATGAGAGGAGCTAAAAAACATATTCATTGAAAAACAAAGAGAAATCTGGAATAAATTCATTGGTAGGCTGGACAGGGAAAGCAATCATGTAAGTTTTGGGAACAGCATCCGGAGACTTAGGAGATTGCCCACCAAACCCAGAACTCAAATAAAAGTTGGAGTCTCTCGAAGGAAAATTAGGGGCATACTGGCAAGAGACTTTCGCCATATCCCCTGAGGAGAACGACGACTTCGACCAGGATTTCGAAGACCAGCTGCTCGATGACCTCGGCACAGTAATACATAGAACCCACCCCCCACCCGCAAGTATCACCTTCAAAGAGACCTTGAACACCATCAGATCCTTCAAGCAGAGGGCACCAGACTGGTCTGGAATCACGAAAAACAACCTTGTGAATGCCCCAAGGCAAATTATTCAGAGACTGGTAAACACCATGAATGCCGCTCTGAATACAGGCTACTTTCCTGTCGGGTACAATATGGCCAAAATCATCTTCATCCCGATAGGAAACAAGCCCCCAGACCAGGTGGATAACTATCGCCTGGTCTTTCTTCTGGGGATACAAAGCAATATCTTTGAAAAGATTATAACTGACAGGCTGCAAGCTCAACTAAGCGAGTTAGGAGCGCACAACCCCCAACAACACGGGTTCCCTAAAAAAAGGGGACACCGATACGGCCCTGGCGCTCCTAAAAGAAAAATAGCATATTGCCAAGCGAATGGTTACTGTAGAGGAATTACAGCATAAAGCCTCCCGGGGGGCCAGACGGACATATACGTTAAAGTCCCCCCCCCCCTGCAGAGAAAGCAATAGAATCAAGCCACAAGAGGAGAGTTGAGGGAACGTTAGCCGGCGGAATAACAGTCAAACGGCCTACCCTTTTTTATCTCCCCGCCGCATAAGTAGTCGGGAGCGAGCCGCTGTGCCAAGGTGACCACCAAAGGCTCAAAGGATCCAATCACCTACGAGATCCCGAGGCCCGTGGTTAAATCGCCACAAAAAGCGGTGCCAGTTAAAAGGAACACCAAGGATGGTGATGGTTGGTGGTGCCTCTAATTAACAAGCCGACTTGGGGACCGCGGTGCCACCCTCCTCACCCCTCGCTCTCCCCTCTGCGGCCTCACCCCTTGCTCTCCCCTCTGCGGCCTTGCCCCTCCCCCCTTAGATGGGGCGGTCGCCAGGCTATAAATAAGCCCCTGAAGGAAAGAGAAAGGATTATTCATGATGAAACGATAGAGGACCAATTCGAAAAGATCGGTCCCTCGCCCAAATTTCGAAATAACTTAGAACGTTACGTTTTGTATCGGTGCCAGACCGAAGTATCCTGCACAGGCTTAGTAAGAAGCTTGGCTGGGCCAACATTCCTAGTCCCAAACAGGAATTTCGCAAGTAAGATAATAGAAGAACCAGTCACCCTCGAGTGACTCTCAAATTGCGATCTTAATACCGAAGAGAGAGAAGAAGAAACCATACCCGAGGAAGATCCAAGTTTTCCAGAAAATTCAAAAGCTCCTCGTATACCCCAAAATCCAGTGGGCAACCCCTCGAAGAAGACTAGGATACAAAGAGGCTTCAAGAGCATCCAGAAGAGCACTCCTTGAGCCAGAGAGTACAACTCCTCCCTCCGCGTTTTTACGTAGAACCGAAGAATTAGACATCGGATTCCCCTACCTCCCTCCCATCTCAAGGAAAATCTGCAATCGGCCGCTCCAACAGAACGAAGCGCGAGAAAAGCCATCTAGTGACACCCGGCAACCCCTGATCCTTTCTTTCATGTAAGTTAGAATGACCATTTATATTCGTATTGCTTTAGTATGAGCTTATTACGGTACTCCAATTAACTGAAGTAGAAACAATTGTTAGTGAACCCCGGAAAATTTACAGTTAGAAGAGTGAAATTTAATTTGAAGTTTAATGTTAATCTAAAAGTGTTACTAAAAAAAACTAATCGGCAATTGGTTTGTTTACTTGGAGCCTATTTCAATTTAGACATGAATGAATAGCTTCTGAAATAGGCTCAGTTTCAAGTGTGGTTAGCTCCGTTAAACTTATTAGGTGATTGTAAATATTATATTTTTTGTAGTTAATTAATAAATTCAAAATATATATTTATTTTTGGATAATTCTGTTGTTTCAATGGATCCTTTACGTGTTTAACGGGCTCTCTCCTTAAAACGGATTTAACGCTATGACACTCTCTCAACAATAAGGTAATTAAAAAGTCCACTCAGCCAATAATGAAGTATTGTTGTCTTTCATAATTAATAGGATCAGACTAGCGCTCTAAAGCAACAACAACAATACCACGGCAGTTACTATGTAGACATTGTGCTGAGGGACGTGCAGAAGGTCTTCGATAAAGTTTAGATGGAAGGACTTCAATACAAGCTCCTGAACCTCTAGCTATACCCAATCCTGGAAAGGATCCACTGTGACTTTTTATGGACAGAAGGGCATGTCTAATGATTGAAGGCTACAGAGGACCTGAGTTCGAACTTAAGACGGGCGTTCCACAGGGAAGCTGCATGAGCTTATTGCTCCACTTGGTCTTTACCAACGACCTCCCAACTCTTGTGTGCAGGGACACGGCGTATCTGCAATTCGCAGATGACATCATTCAAATCGTCCCGTGCTCGGAGGGAGAAGCAAGGAAACAGGTGACTCGCACCATAGCAGAAATTAACAACATCGACCAGTACGAGAGACGATGGAAGGTCAGAACCAATAGGGGAAAGTTCAAGATCGTCCCAATGAGCCGCAGGTCGACGTGACGCCTAAATCATAGATGGGAGGATATATGGCTACTCCGCCGAAGGCACTGTCCTGGGCCTAAAATTCTCCGACCACGGATACTCGAGATACTACAAGGAGAGTGGAACCTAGTAAAGGGAGAAATCCCCAAGTAATTCAGGTTTAGAGATCTTAGCACTGCCAACATTAGGAAAATATCCCTGATGTGCGTCCGGGCTAAGCTCATCTACCCCGCAGTAGTGACTCAAGCGGCCAGCAAGACCTAAATGAGAAAACTCCTACGTGTCCATAACTCTGCATCCTTAATTATCAATAAAGCCAGAAGACGAGACTACCATCGGTAAAGGGGTATACATAGGAGAAATCGACTAGAACCTATCAATATCTTTACCTCAAAAGTGTGATGTAATTTCTGCTCAAACATAACGAATGTTGTCATTCCGGAACCACAGGGAACAGGTGGCAGACTCAACATAACTGCAAGACTACGGAAGAAAGTCTCCCGCTGTCGCCAGTTCCAAAGCACTAAGCTTATAGGGTGTCGGTAACGAATTCTATCTCTAAGTTTCGTTGGCTGGGTTATGTGATCAGAGAGCTTCCTTAGTATAAAGGAAAATATATATAGCTGGATTTTTTATTCCTTGGTAAATAGCTCGAATAAGCCTCGAAATGGCGAACAGTAATGACAACTTTTCTTCTTGAATAATAATGATAACTCTTTCTGTACTTTCTTATCCATAAAAGTACACCTATATAAATAGTCATTTCATCTACTCATAATACTATAAAATTCAATCAATCAAGATTGAGATATATTTAATCGTCATACTTATGTTCATTTTTAGAATAACAGACCTTAGCGTTAACAAATTGACCAATCAGCTTTTAGACATAAACACTGCAATAATTGTCCAATCAGCGCCACGATAGAGTTAAAAAGTTAATAAACGCTCAAACCGTTTGCATATAAACACGGCTGAAATCCATTCTCCCAATTTTGACACCCCCCCCCCCCGAGAGGATCCCACCCGGACTCATTTCATCCATCTTTCATCATCCACCCAAAGGCAAATCCCTTTTTACATCCAGGGGGCGGTCTTTACGAGTGGGAGGGGCCTCTTCTCCTAAAAAGGAAAAACCGAACATTTTTTAGGAAAAATAACCAGAATTCCCCCATAAATTAAAACACATAATAGAGTGTCCCGAATCAAGAAAAGGTCCATCTACTGAAGGAAAAGTGTGCCCCCTCTTCAAGGGGAGCCCACCCGGAATAATGACGGCACAGGATGCACCAAGGGTCCCGCTTAGGTGTATTAGTGAACAAGCGAAACCGGACAAGGGTACTGTCTATAAGACCCTGTTCGGTAAGCTCAGCGTGGGCGTGCTCAGGTTGATCGACACTCCAGTCGGTTATGTCGCTGTGTGCGAAAAAGAAAAAGATATTGAGACGCTCACAAAAGAAGAAGGGGTAAGGCATCTAATGGAGATAAACCTCCAACCAACCACGCCTTCCCAAATACAGGCGCATAGGAGGGTCGTGTGCAGAAGGCTGGACCCATGGGTCGGCCAGCACACAAAGGACGAAATCAAGGAGGAAGTAGAGAAGAACCAGAAGTGGGCAAAAGTGGCCGAGGTCATAAAGTTCCGTAACAAAAGGGACAACTCGGAGTACTCCCACGTCTTCAAGGTTGTCTTCACAGACACGGAGATGGCGTCGAAGGCCAAAAAGAGAGGTTTACTTCTCTTCAACGCCAAAATCTGTGGGGAGCAGATCGAACGCAAGGAGTACATCCCCGTGCAGCTCTGCTGTAATTGCTATCGCCTGGAGTATCACACGACCAAAGAGTGCAAGGAGCAGGAGGCAACCTGTTCCAGGTGCAGCCAAAAAGGACACCACTGGCGCGAATGCCAGGCCAAGAAGGAAAAGTGTCCAAACTGTGGCCAAAGGCATGGGGCAATGGCGATGTCATGCCCGAAGAAGAAGGATATTATCAGAAAAAAGACTGAAGCAAAGAGGGTGGAAGGTATTAGGAGGGCAAACACCTCATATGCCGCCAGAACCTAACTGTGGGCCGTTGTTAGGGCTAGGCTCAGATAGGTAGGGTTGACCAAGGAGAGTGGGATAATTGGAAGGTAGGCGAGATAGAACTAGGGGACGATTCCCTGGAAGGTGGACCCACCGGACTTCAAAAGGCTCCCCCTGAAACTCATACGTAACGGACGGAAAAGATTACCACAAAAACTAGTGCAATGCATATTTATAGATCTGGAGATACCACTAATCAAATGCATTGAGACACCATCTGGATTCACAGTTATTTGCCCAGAAAACAAAGACGTAGAGCAGCTACTGTCATCTGCGGGGATCATTACGCTAAGGAAGTTGGACTTGGAAGCTAGAGTACTACCACAAATCACGGCTAACAGAAGTGCCATCTGCCGAAAAATCGAGTCCTGGGTAGGAGAGTACTCATGCCAAGAAATAAGATAAGAACTTCAGGAATGACAGAAATGGTTCAAAATTGAAGAAGCGGTCAAATATAAAGATCACACTCGCGTTTTCAAGGTCATATGTGAATCTACCGAAATGGCTTCAAGGATCATGGAACAGGGACTTCTTGCTTTCAACATGAGGATCCCATCCGCCCAAATAGAAAGAGATGTCTTTACAAGTATACAAATATGCTTCAGATGTTATGCGTTGGAAGAACATACGACGCAAAATTGCCCCTCAAAAGCCCTTATATTCTATTTTCAATGTGGAACTGAAGGCCATTCTTGGCGATACTGCAACAACACAGTTAAAAGATGCATTAACTACCAAGGGGGACATAGAACTATGGCCATGATTTGTCCCAAAAGAAGAGAAATTATAAAGATAAAAGAAACAGAGTCAAACAGAAATAATACGAACGTAAATAAAAACTCGTACGCAGCAATGGCAAAAAGTTACCAACAAGGACCGGCAACTCAGATTAATTTAGATGGCACGCTCAACGTAAAAATACTTGTATATTACATGCCCACGTGAAGAACATAGCTGACCCTGGAAGTTATGCAACAACAGTCAACAGCATGTTACAGGAAAACGGACTCGAACCGATGAAATTCCCAAAGAAGTCGACTCATCGGCCATTTTTAGAATCAAAGTTACAGAAAAGACAAAACATGAGTTAATCGAAGAGGCAAAAGGAAATCAACAGGCAGAAGATACAGAAGAGGGCACAATTAGCGAAGACTAAGAGACAGAAAACTCCGACGACGACACAGAGCAAGAGTGCACACGGGTTACTCGCAGAAAAGCCCAAAGAAAGGACAGATTTAAATCCGCGAGTAAAAGGGGTCCATCACCCAGAGATGAACTACCAGAGGGATCCTCGAATGCAGTCAGCAGAGGGAGAACCCAGGAGAAACGAAAGAAGAACCAGAAAAAGAAGAAACACCGATAACCTAACAGATAAGACAAGTTAAACGGAAAACGAATAAACGAACGGAAATTGACAATTGGATTATGGATATTAAGAAATTAAAAATACTACAAATTAACACATGCGGATGGAAAGACAAGGAAATTATGTACGGAAACTTATTGAGAAATATTGACCCAGATGTTATACTAATATCAGAACATGGAAGAAACACAGAAAACGAGAAATTAAATATATGGAACTACAATGGTATTAACACAAATCCTTCAGGAGAAACACACGACGAAGCAGCAATGGCGGTCAAGGAACGATTGCAGTACAAAACAATACAAGGATTAGTAGATGCATATTTAGCTATATAAATTAAAATGGAATTAAGCAACATCATTGTCGCAACTGGATACCAGCCACCCAGGCGCCCCCAATTACGATACAAAACTTTACTAAACTCTTCAACTATAGGATACCGGTCATTTTGATGAGCAATTTAAACGCTCATTGCGGGGCTTCTGGGTACAGAAATACAAACACAGTCGGAAAACAACTTAACACGCTTATCAATAGACGTATACAGCAAAGACTGGGACCCAATTTCCCTACATACTTACGAAGAGATCGCGCAACAAAACCGGACATCTGCCTGGCTAACTTCAATCTGCCCTTTAACTATTTTATGGAACCAGTGGATGTTCCTTGCAGTGACCACACTGCGACTCTAATGTACATAAACAAGAATCCTATACAAATCCCTTCGAAGAAATGGAAGGCGTACCATAGTGCGGATTGGGATAAGTACAAAGATTTACTTCAGACGTACGTGCCCAGCCCGCTTAGGGAGGCTACTCTAGAGGAAATCAACGGGGAGTTGGATAGGATCAGAAAAGAAATTAAAAGGGCAGAGAAGGGGGCCGTCCCCATTAACTCGTTCCAAACCATTAAACAATTTAGGTGGACACCAGAAATGGTGGCTTTGAGCGAGGAGATCGGCCGGGCGGCAGAACATATAAGAAGATTTGGAACACCAAGGGAAGCATACAACGCACTAAGGAGACAGAAAAGAGAACTAATAGCACTAATTTATGAAAAACAGAAAGAGAAATGGGATCAGCACATCGAGAAAATAGATGTAGAAACATCACCAAGGGAATTTTGGAAACATATCAACAGATTAATGACTCGGACAACAAAGGATAAAATGAAAATTAAGGATGCAGGGAACAACATTTTAGAAGATGAGGAAGAAATAGAGGCATTATTTAGAGAGCACTGGAAAAATGTATTCAAAATTAGCGAAGAAGAGAATGAGAATTATGACATTGATTTTGAACATCAGATCATGGACGAACTTAATGGAGAGATCGAAAGGACATACCCCTTCCACTTTGTCGAGGAAAGGAGAAACAACAACGACGGAATAGACGCAATCATTACACCTAAGGAATTAAAAGTAACCATAAAGAACTTCCGACAGAGAGCCCCAGGCAGATCGGGACTCCCCAGAGTAAATTACATCGAAGCACCCCCCCCCCCCCCGAACATACTGGAGGGAGTGAGAAACGTCTTCAATGCATGCTTGAACAAGGGGTACTTTCCTGATGAACTGAAAGTGGCCAAGATGATATTCATACCCAAGGCGAGAAAACCCCCAGATCAAGTAAGTAACTACCGCCCCGTCTCGCTGCTAGATTTCATCGGTAAGGTGTTGGAAAAAATAATAAATAACAGACTGTCTAAATTCCTCGATGATAATAGCTGGAGAAACAGCTTCCAATTTGACTATAGGAAAAACAAAAGCACGGAAATGGCCCTTGGAGTCATCTTTGAAAAGATAGCGAAAGCAAAGAGAGAAAAAATGAGCGTAGACATCGTATGCCGGGGCGTGTCTAAGGCATTCGACAAAGTATGGCAGAGGGGTATGCAACTCAAGATACTATATTAGGAATGAGCAACAAGATCGAAAGGATTTTATGCGATTATGTAATGGAGAGACGTGCTTATGTAGAAATAGGACGACATCAGGGAGAAATATTCGAGCTCACTGCGGGTTTGCCCCAAGGTGGATGTCTGAGTCAGTCTCTCTATTCAATCTACACAGCAGATATACCACCAACAAGCATTGAGGGCTGCTTGAATATTCAATTTGCCGCGACGTCTCCTATATCATAGTTTGGCCCTATAGGAACGGCCCCAATGCAAGCTAGGAAAACTGCCGTACAGATAAAAAGCATTAATAGATACGAAGAAAAATGGAAAATTAAAAACAACAGGGATAATTTTAAAATGGTATCCGTGAACAGGAGGAGCATTTCAGATGTATATGTAGAAGGACAGCGCTATTGTTACGACAAAGAATGTAAGGTGCTCGAACTAACCATTACGAAATCAGGTTATAAAAAGCACGTAACTGAGAGGGTAAATCGAAGGATAAGCAGGCTGGCATTACTGTACAAGTTAGTTAACCTAAGCATGAAAAACAAGAGAAAAATTTATCAAGCCATAGTACACAGTCCACGATTATTTATTTAACCATCGCGATGCAGACGATCTCGAGAAGTAACCTATTAAGACTCCAAAGAGTCCAAAATAAAGGTACATACGAGGGGCGGTCAATAAGTTTTGCAATTCGGATATAAGGAAAAGTGTTTTAGTATTTTTCAATATAACTACCCTCGACTTCAATGCACTTGCGCCACTTGTCCCTAAAGCTTCGAATTCCCGACAACCAGAAATCTCCTGACTGCTGTTCAATCCACTCCTGGACGGTGAGCTGGACATCTTCATCGTCCACGCAGTGCAGCCTTGAGCTGGCGGAATAAAAAGTAGTCGCTAGGGGCTAGATCTGGACTGTACGGGGGTGGAGCTCCTCGAATCCGCACTCGCGCAGGGCAGCTTATGCAACTTTGGCCTTGTGGACTTTGACGAGGTTGAAGTCGATCATGGTGCGTGAGATTTCTAGGGACCCAACGGGCAGAGACCTTGGTCATGGCCAAATTGTCGTGGATGATGTTGATAACACTTCCATGTGATATTCCAAGTTCTCGCTCGATTTCTTCGACCTTGACCCGTGGATTTTCGAGGATCATCCTCTCCACACGGGCCATATTGTCCTCATTGGTCACGTCCGACGGGCGTCCTGGACGGGGATCATCTTCAAAGTACTCACGACCATGGCGGAACTCCCTATTCCAGCGAGCAATGGTTGCATAGGAAGGGGCGGTGTCGGTGTACACTGCAACCATGCCTTCATGGATCTGTTTGCATTCTTGCCTTCCTTGGTCAAAAATTTGATCACTGCGCGGTGCTCAACCTTCTCCATTGTTGAAAAATTTGTGACTGACGATCTGCAATCAGCTACTGCTTCTTAAACGGACGATGCAGGAGCGTGCGGATGCAGGTCCTGACTTGTCATAACTTGTCCTAAGACCCCCACAAACAGCCATCCCACTTCCTCTGCTTTGCCCTACCGATTCGAAAAACTTATTGACCGCCCCTAGTATATACTTAATAACAAACACCAGAAGAGGAGAAAGAAGAAGACTACGAGACCTGCATAGGGAGGCAAGGATAAGGCCACTCAACAGAATAATTGCAAAAAGAGCAAGGAAAGTCTTAAAAAAGACAGAATGAAGTAGGAGTTGAATTAGCCAACCAAATTGACAAGAGAGAAGGATGGAGATCACACAGATTATTCCCAAGTTTCCCAAGGATAGATAATGGAAGAGAAGAAGACAAAGAAGAAATCTACACCTAGAGAAAGAGATTAATATTCGACGACGACTAAGAGTAATTAATTAACTGAAGCAAACCAGAGAATAGCATATAGTCAATTATAACTAGGATATGAATAGGAAAGAATAGATAGAGAGATATAAACCTACACCAGTTTTTAGTAAGAATATTAACTAATAACGGTTTAAACGCCTCGTAAATACCAATACTACTTTTTAACTTTATCACGCTAGCTATACTACCTAAAATGGACAGAGATAAGCCTGACCTCCATGCAATTAGCATCTCTTTGCAAACCTCTTACTTTCAGCCTTCTGCATCTATTCGTTTTTTACTATCATATTCGCACACGGGACTCACAGTGATACGTGGGGCAGAGGTCACGATAAACCGTTATAGTTATAGTTAGAGACAAGCGACACATAGTGGTTCGGATTCCACGTTAAGCAGTAGGTCCCATGACTAACTAAGTCCACTTTTGTCCCCTACTATTTTCTTCTCCCTCCTACTCCTAACTGCCTTACTCACAGTGCTTGGAGCCTACTTTGGTTCTAGACAGTGTGCATATGGGGGTCTATAAAGGAGTACCGGGCTCCCCCCCTCTCTCCTTATCCGCTCCATGGGCGCCAAGTATAGGGGTCGGAAAAGCTATTCTTTGTCTCCCACCTCTCTTTTCATTTCATTTCCAAATTTTTTAAGCACTTAATCAGAGCTCGGGTCCAGCGCACGATACTGAATGTGTATTCTGGGCAAAGGAGGTAAAGTCAAGCGGAAAATGCTAAACGTTCCCCGAAGATTTTGTGTGAACCGTTTAAATTTTTCCTACGAATGTTTACTTGGTTCGACCCCCACAATACTACGGCCCGAGAAAACGGAGTGTTTAATACAGAATTAATATATATATCTTACAAGTAATAAACAAATATACAGAACAAGTGATCCACCATCTACAAGATGGAATAAAAATGATAGTTAGAAGAAGAGAAAGTTTCCAAAAGAAATTAATTTAGGCGAAATACACCATGGTCTTCAACCAAATTTGCATATATATATATATATATATATATATATATATATATATATATATATATATATATATATATATATATATATATCCCTTGCACACACGAACAAACTTTCTATTCAAGCAAGCTCCTACCTAAACAACATTATTGGTCAACGGCGGGACACACTCACACTTTTCGACTCGATAAATAACCATTCAAAATGAAGTCCAAGGTCATTGAGCTATCAGAGTTCCGTCTTTCAATTGCGAAGTAAAACTGTCCCCTTGAGAAAATAAGCATATACGATCAGTAGACCCCGACATAAGTAAACCAGCCACAAAATACCAGGCACATAAACGAATTAATTTTTGCACCAGTGGCTTACCGAACTTACGTCCGAATAAAGAGTACAATAATCTGCGCTCTTGGATTTCCCGTAAGTAAATAAACCAAATTTGGAGCCAGCCTAAGGTCAGTGCCCGGTAACTCAGTACATCCGAAGCGCTACGTCAAAGTTAAGCAACATTGGGCTGTACTAGCATTTGGATGGGATACAGCCAAGTTCACCTCTATCCGTGAACACTTAGCCAACCGTTTCCTGGCCATAACATCCGATACCTGGTGACCCCTTTTGATCGAACGAGGGGAGGCATCGTAAAATGGACTCACAGAATGAACAATTACAGGAGTTTAGAAAAACAGAAGTCGCCCCCGCGATCACCATCAGCCTCCCGTTTTTTCATGGAACAGCAGTGTCGGGATGGTTCAAGATAGTAGAAGCTCAACTTCACATTTCAAGAATAAGTCGGGAAGACAGGAAATTCTTTCACATCCTGGATGCGTTACTTCTGGAACAGTCAACCGTCTTCCAGCTGCAGTTATGGCGTCGCATAATTATCAGGTTCTTAAGTCAGAAGTGGTTGGACTTTTCGAAAGGACCAAACCGAAATTATTCTATAAACTCATAGCATCCTTTCCACCTACCGGTCGACTATCGATTAAATTAAGGAAAACGGCACTAAAAGTCGGAGTTGGGGAACAATTAGGGAGGCACAAGTTCATTTAGTTCCTTCTTCCGAACATCGCGCCCATCATCGCCACCCAGAAAGATTTAACTATCGCCAAGCTAGGAACCTCTCGAATGAGCTAATGCCGTTTTACAACGCACATTGTATCAGTGTAGATAGTGGTGTCAAAAACGAAAGTGGTGCTAACTCGTTTCCTAATATAGGTGATTTAAGTGTGAATGATATGAATGATAATCAGGCCAACCATATACAATATTCAAACAGTGCGCGTTCAGTGCTTATGGGTGCATGCCCTGATGGCATTCACAAAAATAGCAGTGATAGTGCGAAAAATATACTAATGGGATTACGACCTTTTCGCAGTGTTCAAAGACCTGTAGTATGTCGATCACATTTATATTTTGGTGCGAAAACCAAATTTTGTAGACCATGGTGTAGGTGGCCAAAGCGGAATAAAGACGTGCATATGCAACCATCCTCCAGGCCATTCTCACCAGCCCCCTCGGAAAACTAAAACCGCATGCCGCTGTGAATGCTTCTGCCGACATGACAACTTTGCTAACTGTGGTTGTAAAATTAAATTAGTCAGTCTGCCACCGTGCATACTGCCTGCATAGTATTATCCGTCGCATAACCGCTAACTTCTGCCATGCATAGACTGAGCTACAAGGTAGGTCGAAGCATTATCGATCTCAGATATTAGTTCTGCAACGGTTGATTTAGTCTTCTTAGACGCCTAGATTTCCAGGTTTGGGGTTCGATTATACGTAATAATGGACAGAGGTGCCCAATTCGAATCTGAACTTTTCAAGTAATTATATGCCCTCGATGGTTTTCATCGTCTCCGAACCACGGCGTACCAACCAACCACGAACGGGATTGTGGAAAGGGCACAAAAGACTGAAGAATTCCATAATGGCTCGTCGGCAAGGATGGCTAATGGCCCTACCAAGTGTTCTTTTGGGTATTCGTTCCTTGCCCAAACGATTTTGGTTTCTCGCTATTCACGGCAGTTACAGGAGCAACCCGTCTCTTCCCAAAGGCCTTAGTTTCGTCCTCCTCATCAAAAGCTGATTCCAAATTCATCAACAAATTAAGTAAAGCAATGTCACAGATAGACCTAACACAGTTATCCGAAGGACACCTGCACTCGGTGCCAAAATCGTCCGTGATCTACGAGATGCGACGCCAGTGTGGGTCCGATTCGACCGCGTCCGTCATCCGTTAGAAGCTCCATATGCTGGCCCAATCCCGGTGGTTGAGGTCGATGGAAAAGTATACAAACTAGAACTTCCCAATGGCAAGCGAGATACTGTCTAGGTAGACAGGCTGAAGCCAGAAAGACTCCCGCTCTCATTTAATAACAGGAAGCAACACACAAGTACTTGTTATGTCCAATTGCAAGGTGGAGTAGAGCCAACAATGAACCTCACAAATTGAGCACCCCGTTGGCCCTATTAAATCTTAAAATGGAGACACAAATCAAACACTAAAATAATATGCCATTTGTTAATTGTTAATAATTAATTACTGAAAAGCAAACTATATACTTGTAAATAATGCTAAGCCGCTAGTGAATAATTAATGTATCAATGCAAAGCAAAATATATATCTACTTGTAAATAATGAAAAACCGCTAGGCAATCACATCGTTGTGCTCTCACGCAAACACACAAACATTCACCCACAAATTAGAAAACAGGTGAGAGCCGATGGTTTGGGCTGCGGCGATAAGGATGGCAAGTACGTTAACACACATACATTCAGACACACATTAGAAAACAGATGTGACCCGACGGTTTTGACTGTGGTGATAAGGATCGCAATTGAAGCAGCTATTCATACAAGTAATGAGTCTGATAGAAAGTAAGTCTGACCCACCAGCTTTGACATGGACCCGCGAAAGACGAAATTTTATGTTGCTATGAATATCGGCCTTACTGATATCAGTCAGATTTCCAAATTCAAACAATCTCTTGGTGTACACATGCTTAAACTAAATGCATGCACATACCTTCTGGCCAAATAGGATCCGTCCAGCTGTCATATTTGAGAAACGGAGCCACGCCCCTAATCTTTCGTTAGGATAAAAGGGCTTGTAAAAGACACATATAGACAGTCAGACAGAGAGATAATGTACAGTGAAATTGTGGCTGTTTAACAGCGATAGCCAGATACAAGGACGTGAGCATACTACAAACCAGTTACTCAGCGACTTCACTTGCCCGAAAACAAAAGGTAGCCATAAGACCAAGAATAAACTCCTCAAACCGACCTTTTTCTAATTTCTTTACCTCCGCCTATAAGTGGATAACCAGCAGGCATCTTGAACTATATGCAGAAATATAACAAAACTCTCCATCTCCCAAATACATACAAAGACTTCTCAATTAATATAAACTGTCATCAGTTAATATAGACCATACTTGCAAATGCCAAAACCTATTTCAAACCTATCTGCCAATCCTGAATACCAAATAGTGTGATTTTGCCACTTTCACTGAAGACTTTCTTTTGAAAGGCTCTTTCGCTCCACGCTTTCCAAATCTTCTTTGATATAAGTGATAAATCGTTAGGCACTCTAGTGAGAAGTTCGCTTAACCTGGGTTATCTCCTTATATCTACTGCCTTAGTAACCTAAGACCTTTTCCTTAACGAAAGTGCGCGGGCACGGGGGCATTCTTCTCTCGAGATAAGAAAAGAAGGAGACTGCAAAAGACCATTCATGGCCTACACTTGGCAGCTCCTGTTCCATTCAACACACAAAAGATTTCTTACCAGAGAAAAGTCATCAACATTGTCACCCTTTACAGGAGTTCGTCAGATCTAATCTACAATATACATAAAATGCATCCAGAGAATTATGTCCATTCATGCAACCGCAAAATATAATCTCCCCACTCCTTAGAAAAATATATACATATGTACATAAAAAAGAAGTCAGTCCCATCTAGCAGCTTCATCCATATATATATATCTAATCTATTCTTAAAACTACCCAGAGAGGAGGCTTCTATCACATGTCTAGTGAGCCTATTCCATTCATCTACCACATGATTTGTAATCAATTCCTCCCAATCTCCTTCCTAAACCTATACTTATCAAGCTTAAACCCATTGCTACGTGTTCTGTCATGTTCACTAAGTATAAGAACCTTACCCAGATCCCCTTTATTATATCCTTGTACCCATTTGAAGACTTCAATCAATTCCCCTCTGACTCTTCTCCTTTCCAATGTATGTAGATTTAGTTTTCTGAGCCTTTCACCATAAGGTAAGTTCCTTAGCCCACCAATCATCTTTGTCATCCTTCTCTGCACAGACTCAAGCAAATCAATATCCTTCCTATAATATGGTGACCAAAATTGTACTGCATAGTCTAGATGAGGCCTAACTAGCGCCAGATACAGTTTTAGAATGACTTCAGCACTCTTATTGCTTACACTCCTCCTAATGAATCCCAATATCCTATTAGCTTTATTCTTAGCCTTTAGACATTGCTTTCTAGGATGAATGTCTGAACTTACCAAAATACCCAAGTCCCTCTCACAATCGGTCCTCCCTAAAATTCTCCCATTTAATTTATAACTATTCAATGGATTATTTCTACCTATACTAAGTACACTACATTTGTCTATGTTAAACTTCATTTGCCATTTCTTGGCCCAATTGGACAGAATGGTCAATTCCTCCTGCATTACAACAGCATCAGAATCAGCCCTAATGGCCCTACCTAGCTTAGTATCATCAGCATATTTACTCAGGTCACTACTTATACCTATGTCAAGATCATTAATATAAATTAAGAATAGCAAGGGACTCAAAACAGATCCTTGCGGAACTCCACTGCTAACACACCCCCACTCAGATTTAACTCCATCTATACTAACTCTTTGCTGTCTGTCACCAAGCCATGACTGAATCCACCTAAATATACTGCCATCGATCCCGTGTGCTTTAACTTTGCTCAAAAGTCGTAAGTGTGGCACTCGATCAAAAGCCTTACTAAAGTCCAAGTATAAAATATCATAGTTTTCATCCTTATCTGCTGCTTCATACACCTTACTATAAAAAGACAGCAAATTAGTGAGACAGGATTTACCCTTACTAAAGCCATGCTGTGATTCTTTTATCAACTTATGCTTATCCAAGTGATCTCTAATATTCCTTGCTATAATAGATTCCATCATTTTCCCTACCACTGATGTCAAACTTACTGGTAATTTGTCTCAAAAGGACAAATCTTGAGTTAACTAAAACGACCTAATTCTAATTCTGATCTCGAATCACCTAACGTTGATCCTACTCTAAAACAACTACATAAAGTGGGTAACACTTCAGTTTCGGGGCGCTGTTTATAGGCTACAATATATGTCTTACATAACATAACATAACATAATTTCACGGATGACAAAAGCCACAAGGGCCTATCAAAGTTAAAGCACACGGGATCGATGGCAGTATATTTAGGTGGATTCAGTCATGGCTTGGTGACAGACAGCAAAGAGTTAGTATAGATGGAGTTAAATCTGAGTGGGGGTGTGTTAGCAGTGGAGTTCCGCAAGGATCTGTTTTGGGTCCTTTGCTATTCTTAATTTATATTAATGATCTTGACATGGGTATAAGTAGTGACCTGAGTAAATTTGCTGATGATACTAAGCTAGGTAGGGCCATTAGGGCTGATTCTGATGCTGTTGTAATGCAAGAGGAATTGACCATTCTGTCCAATTGGGCCGAGAAATGGCAAATGAAGTTTAACATAGACAAATGTAGTGTACTTAGTATAGGTAGAAATAATCCATTGAATAGTTATAAATTAAATGGGAGAATTTTAGGGAGGACCGATTGTGAGAGGGACTTGGGTATTTTGGTAAGTTCAGACCTTCGTCCTAGAAAGCAATGCCTAAATGCTATTGGGATTCATTAGGAGGAGTGTAAGCAATAAGAGTGCTGAAGTCATTCTAAAACTGTATCTGGCGCTAGTTAGGCCTCATCTAGACTATGCAGTACAATTTTGGTCACCATATTATAGGAAGGATATTGATTTGCTTGAGTCTGTGCAGAGAAGGATGACAAAGATGATTGGTGGGCTAAGGAACTTACCTTATGGTGAAAGGCTCAGAAAACTAAATCTACATACATTGGAAAGGAGAAGAGTCAGAGGGGAATTGATTGAAGTCTTCAAATGGGTAAAAGGATATAATAAAGGGGATCTGGGTAAGGTTCTTATACTTAGTGACCATGACAGGACACGTAGCAATGGGTTTAAGCTTGATAAGTATAGGTTTAGGAAGGAGATTGGGAGGAATTGGTTTACAAATCGTGTGGTAGATGAATGGAATAGGCTCACTAGACATGTGATAGAAGCCTCCTCTCTGGGTAGTTTTAAGAATAGATTAGATAAATATATGGATGAAGCTGCTAGATGGGATTGACTCTTTTTTCTTTCTTTTTTTATGTATATATTTTTCTAAGGAGTGGGGAGATTATATTTTGCGGTTGCATGAATGGACATTATCCTCTGGATGCATTTTATGTATATTGTAGATTAGATCTGACGAACTCCTGTAAGGGTGACAATGTTGATGACTTTTCTCTGGTAAGAAATCTTTTGTGTGTTGACTGGAACAGGAGCTGCCAAGTGTAGGCCATGAATGGTCTTTTGCAGTCTCCTTCTTTTCTTATGTTCTTATGTTCTTAAATCCCACCCACATAATGCATCCATGGAATTTTGTCAGATCATGCATCTACAATATACAATTTAACCATCCATAGGAATGTCCAACCATGCATCTACAATATATAATTTAAAGCCTCCATAGGAGTCTGTCTAAAACAAAATCAAAGTCCCCCAAAATATACAATAAAAAGAAACTGCATCCACTGGAATGAGTCAAGAAACATATCCCCATAGCAAAAAGTAAGAAATTAACCCTCCATCCCGATATAATCATCCAATCTGCGCTTGAAAACATTCAAGTTTGGTCTGTCTACAGTTTCAGGTGGCAAGCTATTCCAATAATCCACCACTCTGTTAGTGAAAAAATATTGGTAATACTTCAGATTTGGGGCGCACTGTAGGTGGCGCTGTTAGCAGGCTACAATTTTTGGGCTACAGCATATCTCTTATGATGTCAGACGGTAGCTTCAGATGTGACCAATCATGGCGTTATATTTTTGGTGAATATGTAGATGAGCGGCCCGGCCGATAAGATGTACTATTTTGTCTGTGTTCAAAAATGTTTCCCTTTTTTGGAGTACATTTATAGGGGATGGCTCGTGGGGGGTTAAACACGATGCGTGGACCGCACTACGATGATCCTGAGTTTCATTAAATTGGGGGGGTCTGGGGGGCACAGCCCCCCAGTATATAATCCTAATTTTAATAATGTTCTTACGTTTAAAGAGGTGAATGCTTTAACTACATTATGTCAGCCCCTTTAATCATTTTGCCAATTATAATAAGGGTTGGGGGTGGGGTATGATGTCAGAAATGACACGGGTGAATGATAATATTTACACAAAATAATTTTTCCAGCCGGGCCACTCATTTACATGTTTACCATATTTTTTTGTTGTTTTGGGGATTTGTAACTTTTAGTCTGTATTATTTACTAAATATCTGCGCCTCCGCTCACTTATAGTTTTTTCTAAGTTAGGTAAGGTTCCTTGATGTCTTTTATTGTCTTTTTTGTTTCTCAGTGAACGATAACAGCTTCTTACTGGCAATGTCGTAGCTATAAATATAACCTGGTTAGCATTTGTTTCTCTTTCGTTATAGCTTTTTCATGTCCTCTAGTTGTGCTTCTTCGTTATTCGAATTGGGTTTATTTTGCATGACTGCGAAAAACTTTTAGATTATTTAGAGGCGCATAAACTAATCAATAAACCTATAAAAGTAAGTATTGTTTGTCATTAGGTTAGGTTTTTCTGCTGTTGGGGGAAAAAACTCCAGTAAATTCAAGGGGACTGCTCGTGGGGTAGATATCACTGCAGGGGGGCGGGGGAGACTACCCTGCGATGATCCTGAGTTTCAATCAATTGGGGGGGGGTCTGAGGGGCACAGCCCCCCATTATATACTCATACAAAAAAATATAACTCCGTAATTGTTCACATCTGACGCTACCATCTGACATCATAAAACATATATTATAGCCCAAAATTGTACCCTATAAACAACACCACCTGCCGTGCGCCACAAAACTGAAGTGTTACCAAAATATTTTTTTAACATCCAGTCTGCACCTCTGTTTTTTTAATCTTTAAGTGGTGGCATCTAGTTCTATTACTACCTTCTAACTCAAATAACTTGCTGAAATCCAATTTATCCATCCCAGAAAAGATTTTAAAAAGCTCAATCATATCTCCCCTCACACACCTTTCAAATCAAAACATATTTAATACCCTCAGTCTATCTTCATATTCAAGGTGCTTCAGGGATGGTATTATTTTTGTTGCTCTCCTTTGTACTGACTCTAATAAGTTTATATCATGTCTAAAATGTGGTGACCATGCCTGTATACAGTACTCTAAATGTGGCCTGACATAAGAGTTGTATAGTTTAAGGATGACCTCCTTACTCTTGTAGCTAACATTCCTGTTAATGTATCCTAGCACCCTATTTGCTCTATTCTTTGCCTCAATACACTGCTTTGAAAATTTCAGTGACCTATCTATTACTACTCCTAAGTCCTTCTCATCTTCAACTGAATTAAGCCAATACATAACATAACATAATTTCACGGATGACAAAAGCCACAAGGGCCTATCAAAGTTCATCCGCATCCGTCAAAACCCACCCACAAAAAGCAACATCACCAGGGGAAGACAAAATCAAAGTCCCCCACAATATAATATAACAGATGACAAAAGACACAAGGGCTCATCATAGGTTGGAATGAAAGAAATGTATGCGATGGATGGACTGCATTTGAGTAGGAGGGGGGTAGATGTGTTGTGGGAGGAGTATGATCGTGTTATTAGGTCTTTGCGGGCGGGAAACTAGATACTAATAGTGGTCAGGGAATAATGAGAGGACATTATAGTACTGAAAGTAGATTGGACTTGGCAGATAACAGAAATAGGTTCCAAGGCGATAGAGGTGAGGTCATTCAAGTTTCAAGAGGTGCTTCAGGGATAGGGGGGTAAATTGTTTCTATACAAATGCTCGTAGTCTTAGAAACAAGAAGGATGAGCTATTTAGTTATATTGGCAATGAGGATATAGATATATTATGCGTTACTGAATCATGGGTTAATGAAATAGAATTTAGTGACACTATAAGTGAATTTGATTTACAGGGCTATAATATGTACATTAGTCAAAGGACAGGTAGGATTGGTGGAGGAATAATTATCTATATAAAAAACAACATCGTTTCAAGTTTAAATACTTCAATAAAGCAGGATGGAGTTGAGTCACTTTGGATAGATATTAGGTTCAGTAAAAATAGAATGGTGCATTTGGGAGCTTTTTACAGGCCACCTGGGCAGACTGATGATATGGATGAACTAATGATAAGGGAAATAAGTAAGGGATGTGAAACAGATGCAGTTATTATTGGGGACTTCAACTTAAACTCTGTGGACTGGGAAAATATGATAGGTAGGGATAGAACAAGTGGCAGGTTCATAGAATGCTTTGAGGATAATTTTTTGAATCAATTTGTTAATGAGCCAATGAGGGGGGGACAATATATTAGATTTAGTACTTTCTAACAGTGATCATTTAGTTCAAGAATTGACTGTTGGGGAAGCATTGGGAAATAGTGACCATCAGATAGTTCGTTTTAACTTGGAAATTGAGAAGGGTAAAATAACCGAGAATGCTGAAAAAGTTCCAAATTTTCATAAGGGAGATTATGTAAAACTTCGAAGCTTGCTAAATTTAGTAGACTGGAATGTAGAATTCAGAGGTAAAAATGCTTATGGGATGTGGGATACTTTCAAGCATATAATAAATGTAGTCCAAGAACAATGTATCCCAATGAAGGCCATTAGGAACAAAAGTAGGAAACCATTATGGTGGAATCAAGAGATAGCTAGAAAAATTTCAGAGAAGAAAAGGGCATACAAAAAATTACAGGTAGAAAATAATATTCAAAATTTAAGTGATTATAGAATGGCTAGGAATGAGTTAAATAAGATTATAAAGAAGAACAAAAGGGTGTCAGAAATTAAATTAGCTCAGGATAGCAACAAAGATCCTAGAAAGTTCTTTAGTTACTATAAAATTAATAACAAGTCTTGCAGAGTTAAAATAGGACCTATCAAATATGAAGGGATTGTGAGAGAAACTGATGAGGAAATAGTTGAGGTACTAAATGGTCATTTTGCATCAGTATTTACAAAGGAGAAACTAAATATCTTATGTATAGTACTCATGGGTCAGGGAAAGAGGTGTTTACTACCATTAGTGTGGATCAGAGGATGATAAAAGGACTAATAGGTGTGTTAGATACTACCAAGGCCTCCGGCCCTGATAATATTCATTCTAGGATACTTAAAGAAGGGGTAGAAAGTATCTCAATAGCTCTGGAGAAGTTATATACTAGGTCACTGGAATATGGAGGAATACCCAATGATTGGAAGAGAGCGAATGCAGTCCCCATTTTCAAGAAGGATAGTAAAGAGGATCCAAATTACTTTAGAGCGGTTAGCCTAACTCCTGTAGTCTGTAAAATTCTTGAGAAAATAGTTAAAAAAGGGATTTGCCAACATCTAGAGAGGGAGGGGTTAATCAGCGATACTCAGCATGGGTTTAGATCAGGTAGATAACATAACATAATTACACGGATGACAAAAGCCACAAGGGCCTATCAAAGGTCATCCGACTCCGTCAAAACCCACCCACAAAAAGCACCATCACCAGGGGAAGACAAAATCAAAGTCCCCCACAATATAATATAACAGATGACAAAAGCCACAAGGGCTCATCATAGGTCATCCGAGTCAAGCGGCCTCTTTATCAAGGCACCCAAACTCCCACTTAAAGATTAAAAAACAGAGGTGCAGACTGGATGTTAGAAAATATTTTTTCACTAACAGAGTGGTGGATTATTGGAATAGTTTGCCACCTGAGACTGTAGACAGCCCAAACTTGAATGTTTTCAAGCGCAGATTGGATGATTATATGGGGATGTAGGGTTAATTTCTTACTTTTTGGTATGTGGATATGTTTCTTGACTCATTCCTGTGGATGCAGTTTCTTTTTATTGTATATTTTGGGGGATTTTGATTTTGTTTTTGACAGACTCCTATGGAGGCTTTAAATTATATATTGTAGATGCATGGTTGGACATTCCTATGGATTGTTAAATTGTATATTGTAGCTGCATGATCTGACAAAATCCTATGGATGCATTATATGGGTGGGATTTGATGGATACGGATGACCTTTGATAGGCCCTTGTGGCTTTTGTCATCCGTTAAATTATGTTATGTTATGTTATGTTACATCCAGAGGATTGCATCCAGAAACAAGGGTATCACCAATCAAGGCTTGTCAAGAACTAAATCATGCAGCTATAGATATATACAAACAATATTAATATATACAAAACTTAGGAACCATCACAACCTTCCCTTCCCATAAACTCATCCAACCTACTCTTAAATACATTTAGATTTGGACTACCTACTACCCTCTGCGGCAATTTGTTCCAGAAGTCTACCACTCTATTGGTGAAAAAATATTTTCTTAAATCCAACCTACACCCTTGCTTTTTAATTTTAAAGTGGTGACCTCTAGTCCGATTTCCATCATCTAACTCAAAAAACTTGCTAACATCCAATTTATCTATCCCGGAAAAAATTTTAAACAGCTCAATCATATCCCCTCTCACACACCTCCTTTCGAACGAGAACATATTTAATACCCTCAGTCTATCTTCATATTCAAGGTGCCTCAGGAAAGGAATAATCTTTGTTGCCCTCCGTTGCACTGACTCAAGAAGGTTAATATCGTGTCTAAAATGTGGGGACCATGCCTGTATACAGTACTCTAGATGTGGCCTAACATAAGAGTTATAGAGTTTAAGAATAACCTCCTTACTTTTGTAACTGACATTTCTCTTAATAAAACCCAGCACTCTATTTGCCCTATTTCTTGCTTCAATACACTGCTTAGAAAACCTTAATGACTTATCTATTACTACTCCTAGATCTTTCTCATCCTCTACTGACCTCAGCCAATGCCCATCCATTTCATAGTTAAATTCTCTATTATCTTTTCCCATGTTAATAACTTTGCCCTTATCAAGGTTGAAAGTCATTTGCCACTTATGTGCCCAGGATAACAATTTATTTAAATCCCCCTGCACTTTAAAATTATCATCAATATCTTTCACTACAGCTGTGCCGCGTGCAGTGCATCACTCGCCTGTACGCGCAAGCCCGGCGCCTCCCTCATTCGCCAACAGCTTTCACTGCATCCGCAGTGAGACGCCAGTCATACCCTAGGGCCGGGAAGCTCCTTCGAGAGCTAGATATAGCTCTTGGACCGGTGGCACGCCTGGTTCTGCCCAGGACGCCACCTTGGAGGGTACCACATTTGGCTATTTGTCACCACGCCTCTGCTCCCAAAGTTGTACTGCGCCGGGAGTATTTCGTTCGACCTATTTGGAGCACACCTCGTGTCACGCTGGAACCGTGCCAGTGTATACGGATGGCTCCAAGTTCCAAGAGGGGGTCGGCTCCCACGCAGTATCCCCTCTGTTTGAAGTCAGCGGGGCTCTACCAGGCGCTGCGTCTGTCTTCACGGCCGAGCTGGTGGCAATACACCACTCAGTACGGGAGATTACGCGACGTGCATGGTTTGGAGACCGGATTGTGATCTATAGCGACTCACAAGGCGCCCTGAGTGCTCTCGGGGCATTGGAATCTCCGCATCCCCTGGTTCGCGATATCCGTGACGCCACAGTTTTGGCGAGCCGGGCATATGTCGAGATTATCTTCTGGTGGGTTCCTGGACATGTAGTAATTGCGGGGAATGAGGGCGCCAAAGAGTCCGCGAGGACTCTGCGACCGCACCAGCGTTTCGCTCTTCCTCACACCGACTACATGGCAGGAATACGGGGAAGATGGGAGCTGGTCGAAGGGAACTTAAAGTTGCGTGCCATTGCGCCGCAACTGTTCGTGTGACATATCGCTATCTGATGGAGCGCTCGCCAGCGCCCTATTGCGACGACTGCGTCATGTCCCAGACTGTTCGGCACATTCTTGTCTAATGTCACAGTCTGGGTGATCTTTGCTCACAATACCTGTCCCGGTACCGGGATGGGCGGGGTCGCTATCGCCTGTCCCTTGTACTCGAGACGAGTTTGTGCACATTGACTTGTGGTCTTGTTGACTTTTGGGAGGAGGCCGGGCTTCTCCCCTTTATTTAAGAAGGTTCTATTTTTTTTATTGTTTTCTATGTAGGTTGCACGCTCCTGCCCTTGGGGTGAAGGGGACCTCCCCCCGATGCTCGAGATTGCTTCCTAATTGTTAAGTTTTTCACATTTTTATCATTGTTATGTTTTCATATTTTTATATTTTAAAGTAGCCTAGTTCTAGGCTGTCGTTTTTCTGGCGACTTATGCCCAAGTGGGCAGTTGCCAGATGGGCTCTATAAAAAAAAAATTTGATGTCTCAAATGAATACCTATGGTCTATCCTTAAAGAATATATGAAAATCATCGAAGCAAACATTGCCCCTAAACAGAGGTTAACAAAATGGCTATAGTGTTTAATAAAATGGGCTTTACAAAAAAAATTGATTCAAGGGATGGTTACAGAATATTATTTGGTGATTACTAGTTTAAATTATATATAGATAATGAACTTTAGAATATGAGTATTCCCCATCAATTGTAATGTTACAAGAAACAAGGTTAGGAATAGAGCAAAACATTTCTTTAAAAGGATATTCCATCTTAATAAAAGATAGAAGCCGTAATGGAGGAGGAGTTCTACTTGCCATAGCCTCCTGGGTACCATTTGTAACTTTAAATATCACCTCAGATCTGGAAGCTATAGCAGCTAGAATTAATTTACCATCTTTAAAATTCACAATTTGTTCAATCTATATAACTCCAAGATTTCCTTTAACTACACAAGACCTAATGAATCTTTATAGCCAATTTCCTCCACCAGTATTAATATCTGGAGATTTGAATGGACATCACTACCTGTGGGGCTCATCAGAATGCTCTCAGAGAGGAAATAAAATAACATTTTATTGAAGAAGCAAATTTATACATCCTAAACTCAAAGGCCCCCAACTTATTGCAATGAATTTAGAGGACACTTTTCTCATATAGATATATATCTATGCTCCCATTCTTTAAAACTAAACTTAGAGTGGAAAGTACTACCAGATCTTTATGATAGTGACCACTTCCCCATAATTATGGAAACGATGTATGAAATGAAGTATAATACCAGGCCCAAATGGCTATATAAAGGTAATTTAAAAAAATTTCATTAAGAGCTACAAATTCCAAAAATCAATATTTCACTTAATGCAAATGATGCTTGCCTTCTAGTAACCTCTGCTATCACCAAATGTGCAGCCGAAACCATACCAAAATCATCATCAAGAATATTCCCTAAATATAACAATCCCTGGTGGAATGATAGTTTTTGCCTATGCAATAAAAGTGAAAAAAAAGCCTATAAACTATTTAAGAAGTACATGAATCCAGAGTCTTTACTGTTATATCATAAAGCCAAAGCCTTAGCCAGAAGGGTAATTAGATTATCGAAACGTCTCTCTTGGAGAAAGTTCGTACAAACTATTAATCATGACACTCATACAGCAGAAGTTTGGGATAAGATAGCGAGACTTACAAAAGGACATAAACCCCATCCACTCATCACATTAAAATCTGGCAGTAACTTTACTTCTGACCCATTTGTGACTGCCCAAATATTAGCTGGCCACTTTGCTACTATTAGCAGTATTCACTCCTACATAGAACCCTCTGTATACACTATGGTGGAGGCTGAATTTAATGAGTATCTAATGGAGTATCTAACAATGAGGAATATAACGGCCCAATTACATTATATGAATTAGAAAAAGCTATTCCCCAAAACAAGCCAAGCTCTCCTGGCATGGATGACATAATATATCCTTTCCTAGCAAATCTTAATAACCTAAATAAACATAATCTCTTAAATTTCTACAATCACCTATTTCTAAATATTACCTATCCAGATACATGGAAAGAGAGTTTACTCATCCCTATTTTAAAGCCAGGGAAACCAAGTCAGGAACCATCTTCTTACCGTCCTATAGCTTTGACAAGTTTCTTATGCAAGACATTAGAGAGAATATTGACCATTTGGTTACGGAAATACCTTAATGAAAAAAGTACTTATCATACTACCAAAGTGGATTCAGAAAGCACTTCTCAACTATGGATAGTTTGGTACGCTTGGAATGTGACATAAGGGAAGCATTCCTCTGCAATAAATATGTAATGGCAATCTTTCTGGACATTGAAAAAGCATATGATACCATTTGGCACCATGGTCTTTATAAAAAAACTATACAAGATGGGTTTACGTGGCCATCTTCCCAACTTTATTAAAAATTTAATTTCCTCTAGAATTATAAGAGTTTCGATAGCTAATCTCCCTTCAGAAAAATTTGCTGTACAAATCGGCTTACCACAGGGCAGCATTATAAGTCCACTCTTATTTTCAATCATGTTAAATGATTTATTCAAAAATTTAGACATAAACCATGCCTTGTACGCTGATGATATTGTAGTGTGGCTATCTGGTAAAAACTTGGTTCAAATGCACAACCAGATGCAAAATATCATGGATTCTATATCTGACTGGTCACAAAAATGGGGCACCACCTTTTCTCCTACCAAAACTAAGTGTATAATTTTTACAAAACGCCCTAGGAAACATAACTTGCCAGAGCTGATAATATTAAATTACCCTATTAATTACATGCAAACTCATAAATACTTGGGCATGGTATTAGATCAGGGACTAACTTGGGTAGCTCATATTATGTCATTAATAGAGAAATGTAAATCTAGCATTTTGCTCCTAAAATATCTTGCAAATACAAACTGGGGGTCAAATAGAATGCATCTATTACATATATATAAATCCCTTATTAGAAGCAAAATAGACTATGGCTCTCTCCTATACCATACATCATCAGAAAGCCACTTATTAAAACTTGATAGAATACAATTTAAGTGTATTAGACTAGCTATAGGTGCATTAAATTGTACCAGAGTTGAGTTTTAGAGGCAGAAGCTAATATAATGCCTCTTAAATTTCGTAGAATATTGCTAGGGCTAAGATATGGTATCAAAGTACTCAGTATTGCAAATCACCCGACACGTATATGTATTTTACAATTCTTTTGGTATAATTTCTATGACCTTCAGCCTCACCCAAAACCTTTTTGCGGTTGGATTAAAAAATATATAATGAACTTAGGATATGACCCCATTGATTTAAACACCATAAAAATATCTAACTGCTATATAACACTAACTAAAGTTCACTTTAACCTCTCATTAACTGCATACCCTAAGAACAAAACTCCTTCATGCATTTATCAAACATTGTCCTTAGAATTAATTGAGTTGTATAACATAACATAATTTCACGGATGACAAAAGCTACAAGGGCCTATCAAAGGTCATCCGCATCCGTCTTCCTCCCCTCCCACAACATAATATAACAGATGACAAAAGCCACAAGGGCACATCAAAGGTCATCCAAGTCAAACAGCCTCTTTTTTTAAGGCACCCAAACCCCCAAGAAAACTGCATCCAGAAACAAGGGTATCACTAATCAAGGCTTGTCAAGAACTAAATCATGCAGCTATAGATATATACAAAACTTAGGAACCATCACAACCTTCCCTCCCCATAAACTCATCCAACCTACTCTTAAATACATTTAGATTTGGACTACCTACTACCCTCAGCGGCAATTTGTTCCAGAAGTCTACCACTCTATTGGTGAAAAAATATTTTCTTAAATCCAACCTACACCCTTGCCTTTTAATTTAATTTTCAAGTGGTGACCTCTAGTCCGATTTCTGTCATCTAACTCAAAAAACTTGCTAACATCCAATTTATCTATCCCAGAAAAAAATTTAAAGAGCTCAATCATATCCCCTCACACACACCTTTCAAACGAGAACATATTTAATACCCTCAGTCTATCTATATATTCAAGGTGCCTCAGGGAAGGAATAATCTTTGTTGCACTGACTCGAGAAGGTTAATATCGTGTCTAAAATGTGGGGACCATGCCTGTATACAGTACTCTAGATGTGGCCTAACATAAGAGTTATAGAGTTTAAGAATAACCTCCTTACTTTTGTATCTGACATTCTCTTAATGAAACCCAGCACTCTATTTGCCCTATTTCTTCCTTCAATACACTGCTTAGAAAACCTTAATGACTTATCTATTACTACTACTAGATCTTTCTCATCCTCTACTGAGCTCAGCCAATGCCCATCCATTTCATAGTTAAATTCTCTATTATCTTTTCCCATGTTAATAACTTTGCACTTATCAAGGTTGAAAGTCATTTGCCACTTATGGGCTCAGGATAACAATTTATTTAAATCCCCCTGCACTTTAATATTATCATCAATATCTTTAACTACAGCTGCTAATTTGGTATCATCCGCAAAAATTGACACTTTATTATTAACTGCCTCCCCAAGATCGTTTATATAGATGACAAATAATAATGGACTGAGAACTGATTCCTGAGGAACCCCACTGATAACATCCCTCCACTGACTTTACACCATTTAGCACTACCCTTTGCTTCCTGTCTTTCAGCCACTCAGCTATCCAATTTGAAACACCCCTACATATCCCAATCATTTTTAATTTATGAACTAGTCTCCTATGTGGTACCTTATCAAATACTTTACTAAAATCCAAGTAAATTACATCTACATTCTCTCCCTTATCTACTTGATTTGTTACAAACTCCAGAAAGTCTAGTAAATTAGTCAAACATTATCTACCTGATCTGAACCCATGCTGAGCATCGCTGATTAACCCCTCCCTCTCTAGATGTTGGCAAATCCCTTTTTTAACTATTTTCTCAAGAATTTTACAGACTACAGGAGTTAGGCTAACCGCTCTAAAGTTATTTGGATCCTCTTTACTACCCTTCTTGAAAATGGGGACTACATTCGCTCTCTTCCAATCATTGGATATTTCTCCATATTCCAGTGACCTAGTATATAACTTGTCCAGAGCTATTGAGATACTTTCTACCCCTTCTTTAAGTATCCTAGAATGAATATTATCAGGGCCGGAGGCCTTGGTAGTATCTAACTCACCTATTAGTCCTTTTATCATCCTCTGATCCACACTAATGGTAGTAAACACCTCTTTTCCTGACCCATGAGTACTATACATAAGATATTTAGTTTCTCCTTTGTAAATACTGATGCAAAATGACCATTTAGTACCTCAACTATTTCCTCATCAGTTTCTCTCACAACCCCTTCATATTTGATAGGTCCTATTTTCACTCTGCCAGACTTGTTATTAATTTTATAGTAACTAAAGAACTTTCTAGGATCTTTGTTGCTATCCTGAGCTAATTTAATTTCTGACACCCTTTTGTTCTTCTTTATAATCTTATTTAACTCATTCCTAGCCATTCTATAATCACTTAAATTTTGAATATTATTTTCTACCTGTAATTTTTTATATGCCCTTTTCTTCTCTGAAATTTTTCTAGCTATCTCCTGATTCCACCATAATGGTTTCCTACTTTTGTTCCTAATAGCCTTCATTGGGATACATTGCTCTTGGACTACATTTATTATATGCTTGAAAGTATCCCACATCCCATAATCATTTTTACCTCTGAATTCTACATCCCAGTCTACCAAATTTAGCAAGCTTCGAAGTTTTACATAATCTGCCTTATGAAAATTTTGAACTTTTTCAGCATTCTCGGTTATTTTACCCTTCTCAATTCCCAAGTTAAAACGAACTATCTGATGGTCACTATTTCCCAATGCTTCCCCAACAGTCAATTCTTGAACTAAATGATCACTGTTAGAAAGTACTAAATCTAATATATTGTCCCCCCTCGTTGGCTCATTAACAAATTGATTCAAAAAATTATCCTCAAAGCATTCTATGAACCTGCCACTTGTTCTATCCCTACCTATCATATTTTCCCAGTCCACAGAGTTTAAGTTGAAGTTCCCAATAATAACTGCATCTGTTTCACATCCCTTACTTATTTTCCTTATCATTAGTTCATCCATATCAACAGTCTGCCCAGGTGGCCTGTAAAAAGCTCCCAAATGCACCATTCTATTTTTACTGAACCTAATATCTATCCAAAGTGACTCAACTCCATCCTGCTTTATTGAAGTATTTAAACTTGAAACAATGTTGTTTTTTATATAGATAATTATTCCTCCACCAATCCTACCTGTCCTTTGACTAATGTACATATTATAGCCCTTAAGTTGTAGAAATTCTCTGGCAACTACTCTCTGCATATATGGCCTTCCAGTAGCAACCCTCTCCAGCCAGGGTTTGACCACAAACATCAGCAGCTCTACAGCAGTCTGAATTGAGCCTAAGACTGCTCAAACATGTGGGGTGGCATGGCATCACCCTCACTCGAAACACACCCACAGGCTATCGCAGTTTGGGGAAACTTGAATGGAATGTTGCATGGATTATAGGCAACCCACCTCTTGTTCTGGGTGCTGTGCAACTAGTTTTGGCAGAAGTTGTTTTAATTTGAGAAGAACCAGGTCATCCCTGGCTCACCAGGATGCTTCAGCTTGTTCAGGAGCTTCTTTGCTTTTGGGTCAAATGGTTCTCCTTGGCTTGGCTAATGGTTATCCTTGGCTTGGCTGTCAGAATTTGTCCCTGGCATCTCTTGTACAAGTAGTAGTGAAGGCCTTCATGTTGGTGAGTCCAACACCAAGGCTCTTTTACCAAAGCCCGGATTCCCTTGCTTGGGTCTTCCATTACCTTGCTTGTTTTGCAGTTGTATGAATTTTGGCATTTGGACACAGTCAGAATGCATGCTGTGTTCCTTTATGCTGGCCATGGCCTTTTAGCCTCCATTGCAGCTGCCCATGTCACATCTTACAAGTTTTAATATGTTAGCAGAGCTTTGAACCCGGCGCGAATCATCATGATGCAGGTAACTCGTTTCCAATATTCGCATAGCTTCCAGTCATCCATGTCAGCTAGCTTTTTCTATACCTAAACTTTACTATATGTGCTATCCAACACCATTTAACTGTTCATAGATACATCACCCTGTTCCTGAGAAAAAGAGACATTAAATTCATCAAATTTAGCCTGAACACCCTGTATATTGTACCTAAATTTTATTGTATTTAGTTAAACCAAAAAGTTATACGGCGATTCCAACTGTCTGAGTTAAAATGCTTACACTGTATTTTATCTATGCTTAGATATAATTTCAATGATTTTAAATTATTTTCAGCCTGTATATTCCAGATGCCTTTGGAATATTTTACCATTTTATATTGAAATAATAATAATTGCTGTTTTCAGTTTTGGATATAATTTTAACAATTGAATTTTTTTCCAGACATATTCCAGTATAACTTTACTGTTATATTAAAGGGGCTTTGATGGGAAGTAAACAACCAGGAAGGGTTAAAGGACAAGAGGGAAAGGCTGAGGATTTTGAAGTTTTAGACATAAGAGGGACTGCGAATAACACCATGTCTTGGCTTCAGAGATTTGCAAAAGATGTTTCCAAAGCTCCTGTTGCTAAACAGGCTGCAGTTGGGGGAATATCCGGTTGGTAAGTAATGTGAAATTGAATGGTCAAGCTTAATTAACGAAATGTCTAATTATATAGAAATTATGTTAGAGACTCAAGAAATGAAGATATGTAAATTTTAGTTGTAGTGTCACTCTGATCGTATCAAGATTATCTATTCTTTTTCAACCTTCCCATAACAGAATTCAAACCTAGTTGTTTTGTTTTTTTCTGTATAAAATTCAATACCTCAGATATTTTGATAAATATGGTATTTTAGATATAGGAAAAATATATAATAGTAAACAGATGGCAGTTTTGGAAAGTTCCTTGAGCTCTGTAGAGTTTAATTAAGATTGGTGTATTCAGAGAGCTTGCTAGCATGTATTAATGATGATTAATGGGAGCTTAAGCTAATAGTTTAGTGTTCATGTGGGTAGTTAAGAATTTGTAGTTTTTTGGTCAGTTAATGGACTCTGTTGATGAAACAAGAAAGACTTAGTAATGAAAAGGTGTGTGTATGTATAAAGGTGCCCATCTGGTGTCATTTCTCCTATGTATGAAATTGCTTATATTTTTACTATATGTTATCACCCTTGTTTGTGTTCTATCCCTGTCTTTTATGGTCCCTGTAGGTTGGTCCTAACATATACCATTCTGTTTCTTATTTTCCTAAGTTTGTGCATGCTTTTTATGTTCAGTCAGTCATACTTTTTATCTTCAGCATCAAGCTTCTTATCTTCAGAGTCAAGCTTCTTATCTTCAGAGTCAAGCTTCTTATCTTCAAAGTCAAGCTTCTTATCTTCAGAGTCAAGCTTCTTATCTTCAAAGTCAAGCTTCTTATCTTCAAACTCAAGCTTCTTATCTTCAAACTCAAGCTTCTTATCTTCAAACTCAAGCTTCTTATCTTCAAACTCAAGCTTCTTATCTTCAAACTCAAGCTTCTTATTTTCAAACTCAAGCTTCTTATCTTCAAACTCAAGCTTTTTATCCTCAACTTCAAGCTTTTCTCTTTAAACTCAATTTAGTGTGAATGAGGGCATTACTAGGCATGGATGAAGTCTCAGACATGTCTGATGCAGTGTGAATAAGTTCATTGCTTTAGTAACTGCCGCTTCTATCGGATTTCTTTCTTTGTTTTGATTTTCTTGCACTGAAAATTGGAGCTTTCATTAGCTAAGTGGGTAAAAGTCATTTGATTCCCATTGCCAAATGATCAGGTTTGATCCCACTGACAGCCCCGCCCCCCCTTAATTTTTAGGGTGCAGTAATCACACTCACAGCTGAGCACAACACTTCTATCTCTTATTCTCCCTTTCTTTGTGCATACCCATGTACACACACATCCCATCCATTCCAGAATCTGACTAAGAAGGTTCCATCTCCACACACCCTTGCTCCATAATAGGTGGCCTTCCCTAAGGCCACAAAGGGTTCCCTGCAGATTGATTGGTAGCAAAATACTACTATTGCTCTTCCTTGCCTTTCCCTTTCCATGAGGGCAGGACCCTTGGCCCATCACCTTTGAAAGCTCGCATAATGAACTAAATGAAATTGATTAATTCCTTTTTATTCTTAAGCCTCATGCATTTCAGTCCCTATATTTTTTATACATGTATGTATAAAAGATATATGGAGTGAAATGCATGAGGTTTAAGAATAAGAAAGAATTAATATATTCTTTTCACATTTGTGACTCTCATTACTCCTGCTACAGCATTGTTCCAGAGACTTGAAATCCACTTACTCCCTGAAAATTTATGTATGATGAAATTTGCTATTGTATTCTTTTTTGTAAGTTTTGTTCCTGTTCAATTCTTAAATAATTTCTTTAATTTAACTCGTTTGTTTTTATTTATTTTTTTTTTCATTTAGGGTGGTTGGTTATTTGTCAATGAAAGTTGGAAAAGTTGCAGCAACAGTTGTTGGTGGGAGCCTTATTGTTATGCAGTTGGCAGCTCATCAGGGCTATATAAAGGTATGTTTTGTAATGAGACTAGAGAAATATATTATAGTAATATTTAATTATTTTGTTGGTTATTTAATTACAAACAGCTTAACACGCTGACTGCTGTATCAACAATAATTGTTGACAGCCAGTTTTCCAAAAATGCCACATCAACAATTATTGTTGATGGCTTAAATAAAAAATAAGGCCTGTAGACATTCTATAGTTATTTCAATGGTAATATAAGATATAAGATCATGGTGTCCTGTGATATATCTGGTTTTGTATACTTGGCATGTAAGGGTGTTTTACACATTTTCAAAAAGGATATATGTAGATGATTCAGATTTTTTAGGTTTATTATATGAAATTACAAAAGTAAATAGCACATTTTCTAGTGTTTATTTCATAAAATTACAGGAGTAAACAGCACCTTTTTTCTATAAACTCAAAAAAAGATATGGATATATTTTGTAAAAAGAACAAAAACATTAGTATCATTTGCAAATTTGACAATAACTAATGTTGACATGGCCCCCAAAGTTTAACTAAACCTAATTTTTCACCTTACAATGCTTCTAAGCATGTAAGTACAAGAAAACATTATATATATATATATATATATATATATATATATATATATATATATATATATATATATATATATATATATATTCAAAGAAACTTAAAAAACAAGATATATATATATCATAATATATATATATATTGGTATATATCTGTCACATAGACTGTCAACAAATAATGTTGATGTGGCCTCAGAGAAAACTTAAAGATAAATTTGCCATTTTGAGTAGGATCTAATAAAAATAAAACACTAAATTTGACTTCAAATAAGTTTATTGGTAATATACTTCACTTGGCTGGTTTACATCTTTTTTTCATTTTGTGGCCCTGTAAGTCACTTTTGTGAAATCAAGCTTGGCAGTCAACGTGTTAAGAAAGTCATGCTCTCCATCCTATAAATTATATTGATGTAATGCTAGAAAAGTAAAACCTACAATTCTTGTTATATATTGTTAATGATAAAAACCTAAAAAATATCAATAGTCCTCTTCTGCACCTTCAAAAATTAATTTAAAAGTTGTATTATTTAAGTTAGTCCAATTCTTATCCATATTTCAATGTTTACCCATCTCATGAGCATCTTGCCAACTCCTGCTTTTCTTAAGATGCTTTGAGTAATTGACTTTTTGAAGCCCACCCCTCTTGCTCTGTATCCCTATTGTATCCTAAAATCCAAATTATAATATATGGTGTATCAAGCATTTAAGCGTTATGCCTACATGCATATTAAGCGCCGCCTGAATGATTTCACTGTCGGTGAATTTCGTTGGGCTAGGGCTAGGTTCCGGTATATTTTGAAGCACGCACGCCGCTCTTCTTGGCGGGCATACGTGTCTTCACTTAACGGGAAGACCCCTCTAGCAGAGGTGTGGAAATTAGTCAAAAGGATTCTGGGCAAGTTCTCGAAGTACCCCCCTGCCGTTCTCCTGGAGAATGGGACTGCATTCTCTAGCCGTGATGGTGCTCCACCAGCATTCAATGCGCATCATGATGTTGCAGAAGGCCGCCGGCTGGACTTTACCTCCAGAGGCGGAGAACCCTTCAATGACAGCTTTGCTCTGAGTTGAGTTGCATTCCGCTCTTGCTTCATGCACGGACACTGCCCATGGTCCGGACGATGTCCCTTACCCCATGCTTCGACATATAGGTGAGCGAGGCATAGCCTTTCTGTTAGGTTTTTTCAACAGGATCTGGGTAGAGGATCTCCTCCCAGATTCCTGGCAAATCGCTACTATGTTCGCGTTCAGCAAACTGGGGAGAGATCACTACCCGGCCGGTTTCCACCCAATTTCTCTAACCTCTTGCGTGTTCAAGTTGATGGAGAAATTGGTAAATATTTGATTAGCCTTTTTTCTGGACAATGGAGGCCATGTCTCTTCTGAACAGTGTAGCTCCCACAAGTTCCACTTCACGTCGGATGCTCTGCTGCCACTGGAAAATGCTGTCTGCGAGGACTTCCTTCATGGACAGCACTACGCCCTTTTTTCTGGAGAAGGCCTATGATACCGCATGGCGATACGGTATCATGGAAACTCTCCACACGATGGAGGTGAAGGGATGCCTTGCAATCTTTATATGTGAATTTTTGCAAGATCGTCGATTCCGCGTACGGGTGGGGGGGGGCCCTCCCTCCCATTGAAGCAGAGAAGTGTCCTCAGTGTCACACTCCTTGACCTGAGCATCAACGGCCTAACCTCGGTGCTGCCGGAAGATGTTCTCACTATGCTCTACGTGGATGACCTTTCGATCTCTTTTGGCGCATCCCAGATGCCAACTCTGGATTGTTGACTCCAACAGGTATTGAACCGCAACTCTGACTATGCCGAAGTGCACAGGTTTCAGTTTTCCTTGATCAAGACTAAGGTGGTGTACTTCTGCCACCATCCACCACTCTACCCTGACCTAGACTTGTTATTCAATGGGGTACGCCTGGAAGTGGTTGAATCACACCATTTCCTTGGTCTTGTATTTGACCGACGTCTCATCTGGAAGGCTCATATTCGCAACCTTAGGGTCTCTTGTAACAGCATCATGGATATTCTTGGTTCCATGATGTTCAGCGCTTGGAATGCTGATAGGGCTACTGCCTTACAATTTTTAGCGATCCTTTGTTCGTTCGAAGCTCAACTACGAATGCAAGTTTTATGCATCCACAGCCGAGCGTTTATTGCGGAAGGTGGACTCGATCCACCACACTGTCCTTCACCTGCCAACCAGTGCCTTCTGTACTAACCCCATTGAGAATCTACTTGTCGATGCTGAGTTATGCACAGTGCATTATTTGCCTATACACGTGAGCCTGATGCCTCCCTCAATCACTAACAGCTCTCACTGCATCTGCAGCTGATTTCAACGGTGCCTATGCTGCCGAGAGATGCCAGTCATACCCTAACCTAAGCCCTTCAGGTTTAGGGCTAGGAAACTCCTTCGAGAGCTAGGCTAGCTCTCAGGCCGGTAGTGCCCCTGGTTCTGCCTAGGACACCACCTTTGTCTATTTGTTGCCACGCCTCTGCTCCCAAAGCTTCTACAGCGCCAGGAGTATTCTGTTTGACCATTTTGGAGCACACCTTGTGTCATGCTGGAACTGTGCCAGTGTATACGGATGCCTCCAAGTCCCAAGAGGGGGTCAGCTTCCACGCCATATCCCCTCTGTTTGAAATCAGCGGGGCTCTGCCAGGCGCTGTCTCTGAAATACACCACTTGGTATGGGAGATTACGCGACATGCCCATTTTGGAGATCGGATTGTGATTTATAGTGACTCACAAAGCGCCCTGAGTGCTCTCAAGGCATTGGAATCTCCGCTTCCCCTGGTTTGCGATATCTGTGAGGCCACAGTTTTGGTAGGGCGGGTGGATAGCAAGATTATCTTCTGCTGAGTTCCTGAACATGTAAGAATTGCGGAGTATGAGGGTGCCAAAGAATCTGCAAGGCTTGAGTGAACACACCAGCGTTTCGCTCTTCCTCACACTAACTACATGGCAGGAATATGGGCTGCTTGGCAAAGAAGATGAGAGACGGTCGAAGGGAACTAAAAGTTGCGTGCCATTGTGCCACAACTGTTCCCATGGACCTACCCCCTAATGCTGCAAAGGCTTCAGGCTGCTTTCTGTCGTCTCTGAATTAGGCACCCTCACGGGGCGCACAGCCATTTGATGGAGCGCTCGCCTGCGCCCTACTGTGAAGACTGCATCGTTCCCCAGACTGTTTGGCACATTCTTGTTGGATGTCCCAGTCTGGGCGATCTTAGCACACGTTACCTGGACCGGGATGGGCGGGGTCGCTACCACCTGTCCCTTGTACTCGGGATGAGTTCATGCACATTGACTGGTGGACTTCATGACTTTTGGCAGGAGGTGGCCTTTTCCCCTTTATTTAACTAGATTTTATGTTTTCTTGTAGGTCACATGTTCCTGTGCCGGGGTGAGGCAGACCTCCCCCCGATGCTGGAGCTTGCTTCCTGCCTGTTGCCTTTTTCCTTTTGTTTTGTTTTTTTGCATGTTATTTTAAAGTGGTCTAGTACTAGGCAGTCGTGAGTACGGCGACTTATGCCCAAGTAGGCAGTTGCCATATGGGCTCTTAAAATAATTTTTTTAAAAATCCATTCATTCTCAAGAAATCTATCCCCATTCATATACTGCTCTTGCACCAGGCAACCACCCATGCAATATCCACTTGCATCTGAATACAACTTCATTGGCCTTACATTCTCACTGTAATCCGGGTATGCTAACTCAACATCCTCAACTGCAGCCTCTTTCAATTCTTCATTCGCCTCATTCATACTAACCTTCCACCTTATCACTACACTTCCTTTCTTACCTATCTATTCAGTCAGTGGTTTCATAATGCCAGAGCAGTTCCTGATGAATTTCCTCTGAAATTCAATCAAGCCTAGTAAAGCCTTAAGCTGCCTTACTGTCTCTGGCTTAGGAAAAGACCACACTTTTTCAATAAACTTATCTGACTCTTTTATCCCATTCTTACTAACCTTATGCAGAAGAAACTCTACTTGTTTTGCAAACCATTCACTTTGACCTTCACCTTCACTCCAACTACTGCCAAAGCACACAACACCTTATTTACTAACTCCTTGTGTTCATCAAAACTTTCATTCATAATAAAAATATCAATATATGCAATCACATTTCTGCTAGCAAATCCACTCAAAACCACATTTATTGCATGTTGGAAGGCACTGGGAGCATTTGCCAAGCCAAAGCTGAGGTTTTGGGCAGGGTTGGCAAAAAAAACAATTTTGAAAAAGCCCAATAAAACCCTGGTTTTATTCTGGGTTTATTCAAAAAACAAATGCTACAAGCACTAGAATAACATAGAAAAAGAATAGCTATCTCTATTTTTATATAATATTAATAATTACTTAGTTTAATAATTATATTATAGTAAGAATAGATCACAGTAACCCATCACAGATTGAGAATTTGGGGTACCCATGTCCCATGATAGCCATAACGTGTAGAAGGAGAGATGAATTATGAGTCAGTATCAGAGAAATAACCTTAATTTGATACATATTTGTTGAAATTATAAACATAAATATGCATTTTGAATAAAATAATGATAAGTAGCATTCATTTCTTAAAAAGAAAAGTATTTTTGAAGAAAAAAACAACAAAAACCCAGGTTTTATTCTGGGTTTTTCAACTCTTGGGTTTTTTCAAAAAACAAATGCTACAAGCACTAGAATAACATAAAAAAAGAATAGCTATATCTATTTTTATATAATATTAATAATTACTTAGTTTAATAATTATATTATAGTAAGAACGGATCACAGTAACAGATCACTGATCGAGAATTGTGGGCACCCATGATAGCCATAACCTGTAGAAGGAGAGATGAATTATTATGAATCAGTATCTTAGAGAAATAATCTTAATTTGATACACATTTGTTGAAATTCTAAACATAAATATGAATTTTAAATAAAATAATGATGGGTAGCATTTATTTCTTTTAAAAAAAAAAAGTATAATTTTGAAAAAGCCCCCAAAAACCCTGGTTTTATTCTGGGTTTATTCAAAAAACAAATGCTACAAGCACTAGAATAACATAGAAAAAGAATAGCTATCTATTTTTATATAATATTAATAATTACTTACTTTAATAATTATATTATAGTAAGAACATATCACTAATTGTGGGTACCCATGATAGCCATAACCTGTAGAAAGAGAGAGGAATTATTATGAGTCAGTATCAGAGAAATAATCTTAATTTGATACATATTTGTTGAAATTATAAACATAAATATGAATTTTGAATAAAATAATGATAAGTAGCATTTATTTCTTGAAAAAAAAAGAGTATAATTTTGAAAAGGCCCCCAAAACCCGTGTTTTATTCTGGGTTTTTTCAAATCTCAGGTTTTTCCCAAAAACAAATGCTACATGCATTAGTAGAACAGCATAGAAAAAGAATAGCCATCTCTATTTTTATAATAATAATTTATTAGTTTAATAATTATCTTAAGGTAAGAACATATCACTGATTGAGAATTATGGGTACCTATGGTAGCCATAACCTGTAGAAGGAGAGATGAATTATTGAGTCAGTATCAGAGAAATAACTTAATTTGATACATATTTGTCGAAATTATAAACATAAATATGAATTTTGAATACAATAATGATAAGTAGCATTTATTTCTTGAAAAAAATATAATTTTGAAAAAATAATCCAAACCTGAGTTTTTTCAAATTTCACTTGAAAAAGCAAAAAAAAAACCCTGGCAAATAAAACCCAGTTTTTTTAGAGCTGGGTTTTTGATTTGCCCACCCTGGTTTTGGAACTGGTAGTGCTTCCTTGCTGCTGTAGAGAACGCAGTTACTGTCCTACCCTCCTCAGCAATGGGCATCTGGTAATAGCCCCTGACAAGGTCCAACTTTGTAAACAGATGCATTCCATGCATACTGTACATACATTCTGAGACCACACCATTGGAAAACACACTTTCACAGTACTTTCATTCACCTTCTGATAATCCACACACAAACTCAATCTTCCATCTGGCTTTTGTATTGGGACAATCGGACTATTCCATTGACTTTCACTCTCTTCAATCACGCCCAACTGTTCAAATTCCTCTCACTGCTCTTCTATCTCCTCAGCTACCAGGTGAGGGAAGTGTCGAGGCCTCTGATAAATTGGAGTGTCATACCTCAGCACACTCCTCAACTCTGGTAGCTGACCTCTTGCAAAATCATAATCACCCTTACTGAGCACACCCTTTTGTTCATACAACATACTATACTCATCCTCCTTCTCAATGTCATTTAGATTCTCTCTCAATTTATCATTTGTCTACTCACTAACTGTCCTATTTCACACACTCACATCAGTCAGATTACTATCATCAAAAACTGTGTACAGGTGGCCCATAACATCATCAGCCTGCACTGCTCTCAATCTAGACTGGCGCCTCAATTCGGGACACACTTGCACACATACAAAGGGATCAGTCACATTCATCAAGCCATCAAACACACACACATCACTCGTCGTACCTTATATGCAGCTTTCTTTCCATTCGCATACACATTACTGTTATCCGAACCAATCCCCAATCGATCATCCCATCCTACTTTCACTACAGACACACCTTCCTTATTCAACCTTACAGTCTCCTTCACAATTACTTCAATCCCCCTAAACAGACATCGTTCTGTCTTACCATCATCACTTACATACAATTCCCAACATCCATTCTTACCAAACTTTCTCTCATCTCTGTGAGATGCACAACTAGTCTATTCTCTTTCATAAACTCATACCCAAGAATCATTCCACACTCAGAACCCACTTTGTCAATCGCATAGATTTACTCCTCTGCATCCCATGCATTCTAACTGTCAAATGGACTGCTCCAAGCAACAGGACTTTCAGATTTCCAATACCTACCAAATTTCCCCCACCCTCTTCAAGTCACAATATCCTTCATGTTGTCATACACATTTTAATACATCAAAGTCTTCTTACATCCTGAATCAATCAGAGCCAAAAACTCCAATCCTTTCACTTCAACCATAACACTCATGCATTCATAACTCACCCCTGTCAAACTTTCACCCCTGACAAACTTTCACATTCTAATTTGCTGACAACAGTTCCTTCATTCCCACTGACCCCAGGCTGGTTGGTCATACCTTGTCTTGCATACCAGCAAACTTGGGTCCAACTCATATGTCCACCTCTGCCACAACGTCCACACGACTGCCTTGCTTCTGTACACATTCTTGCATAATGCCCATTCTGCCCACAATTACCACACACACGCTGGTAGTCATTCATTCCTCTAGCATTCATACCTGCCTGTCGCATTGGCCATTCTCTCACCATATGACCATTCTTTTCACAACCATAACAACTAGTCCCAGATGGTCTGCAATCCTTAATCATATGCCCCTTTGAGCCACACCCGAAACACGCGCCTGTCATCCAATTACACTGTGCCATCACATGTCCTGCTTTCTTGCACCAATGGCACACCACACCATTCACAATACCCATACCATACTTATGTCTTCCTTCATTCATAACATTCATCTATCCAACATTTTTACCCTTGTTCTGCTGTCGTACCTGATTCATACCAGTACTTTCATTCATTCTACTAAACCCATTTACTCCTTGCTTAGTCCCACCATATTGATCAAGGAAACTGGCCATTACCTCTATCGGGTTGACTTGCAAAAGGCATCTCTGTAACTCTTAAACTGAGGTGACCAAGGGTTCCTTTTTTCCTACATTTACATGCTTCCATCCTTCAGTCATATCATCCATTTTTCTGTCATACTCCTCATACCATCTATCTTCCACCATCTCAAGCACATCATCCCATGTTAATCTCTCACCTGCCCATCTCCTTTTCTGTTTTCTCATCTCATTCACACATTCTGCTACATACCCTGGTACTGTATCTAGAAACTTTTGCAGCAGGGGCTTACATACATTTATGTTATCATCCCCATACAGCTTTCTTGCCATGCTCTCTAATCCATGCGCATACATGTCTACCTTTTCATTCTTATTCATCCTAGCCTTTCCAAATTCATTCACTTTCCAGTACCTCACTCCATCCTTTATCCATCTCACTTGTTCATTCATTCATTTCCTCACAACTTCATACATGGGTTCTCCCACACTGGCAATCACATCATAAAATTCCTTCATTCTCCCAACTCCTTCAGCCAATACTTCTTCTTATTCAGGAACTTCATTCTACAATTACTCAAATTCATGGAAAAACTCACATCTTTCATACCATATACATCAAACTTACCCATCCTTGGCATCACGCGGATGTAAATGCCACTCTTGATATTCACCTTATTTTCACTCACACTTTCATTCCCGCTTCCTGAACAGTCATCATTCTCATCACTTGTAGGCTGAGACTCACTACATTCATTCTTTCTCAGTTGTACACCCATTCTTACTTTCCTTGCTTTCTTATTGTTCACTTTAGTCCAACCTTCATTCTCACTGTCATACACTCCTGCAATCATATTTTCCCTCTTTCATACACTTTTAGTCATCTGCACATCCAGGGACAAAGTCTGTCTCCTTCATCAGGCTCAATTTACTCTTATTCCTTTTTGTCTCTGTTCTGTCCATCACATCTGTCGTCTCAGCAATCTTGTCATAAGTCCCACTCATCTCGTATTGGGGCGTCCCCCTTATGCAATTGGCTGAGATGGTGGAGCTAATTGACCTAAATGGTCAGAAATATCTTGGGGTTCAAGCCAAGAATGGGCTCCAGGGGGCAGACTTGCAAAAATATCCAAGAACTGGAGCAAGGTCAGCCAAATCAACCTAAAAAAAAAACAGCTGCCAAAGACTGGGTCAGGATACCAAGGGCTGAGTTGGTGATGGCAGCAATAAATAGAATGGTGGCAAGATAAATGAGCTGATTTGACAACAAAAAAATCTTTGAGCTCGATTGAGCAGAAAAAATTAAGTGGGCTCCAGTTTATCTCTGAGAATTTCTAACATCCAAAATCTTAGAATTCTGTTACAAATTATCTGCAATGAGAGAAATAATTTTACACCGCATAGGTATATAAAAAAAAGAAGCAAACTACACTACCAATACCTATCTACCCTAATCTATTTACAACCTACTCTATCCCAATCCCCCTTCCTAGCAGCACTCACACTTCTACCATAAACAAAGAAAAGTAGGGTAAACAGACAAACTAAGGCAAAGTGATGAAAAATCCATAACGGACAAAATGGGGAGAATGGCTCCCAAATATACTCTCCATTCACACATCAGCCATCCACCACAATGTCATCCTGGAGGGTCCTTGACTATTTGTCTCCATGTCTGCTTCTAAAGTACCTGGAGTATTGCATTCAGCCTTTTTGAAGCACACTTGGTGTCACGCTGGAACCATGTCACTGTATATGGGTGGCTCTGAATCCCAAGAGGGTTCATTTTCCAGCCGTATCCCCTCTGTTTGAAGTCAGCAGGGCTCTACTAGGCACTGCATCTGTCTTGATGCCGAGCTGGTTGCAATACACCACTCGGTACGGGAGATTTTGCGACGTGCCCGGTTCGGAGACCGGATTGTGATCTATAGCGACTCACAAAGCGCCCTGAGTGCTCTCAGGGCATTGGCATCTCCGCATCCCCTGGTTTGTGATATCTGTGATGCCACAGTTTTGGCGAGTCGGACAGATGTTGAAATTATTTTTTGCTGGGTTCCTGGACATGTAGGAATTGCAGGGAATGAGCGTGTCAAAGAGTCTGCAAGGACTGGGCAACCAGACCAGCGTTTCACTCTGCCACACACTGATTACATGGCAAGAATACAGGCAGTTCTCCTGGCTGCTTAGTAAAGAAGATGGAAGACAATCGAGAGGAACTTAAAAGTTGTGTGCCATTGCGCTGCGACTGTTCCCATAGACACTCCCCCCCCCTGCCTCAACGGGTTCAGGCTGCTTTTTGTTGTCTGAATTGGGCACACTGGCAGGATGTACCACCATTTGATGAAGCACTCACCTGCACCTTATTTTGAAGGCACATTCTTGTTGAATGTCCCAGTCTGGGCGAGGTCGCTACCGCCTGTCCCTTGTATCAGGACAAGTTCGTGCACACTGACCTGTGGACTTTTAAACTTTTTGGAGGAGGCTGGCCTTCTCCCCTTTATTTAAATAGTTGGGGGGGTTTTGTTGTTTTTTTTTCTTATTTTAGTAGGTCGCATGTTCCTGCGCCGGAGCTTGCTTCCCTCTTATTACTTTTTTTCTTTGTCTTATTTTTATTAATGGGTTTTTTTATTTGCTTTTTTTTTTTAGCATCTTCTTTTAAATATGCCTAATTTTAGGCAATGTTGAATATGGCGACTAATGCCCAAGTAGGCAGTCGCCAGATGAGCTCTTTAAAAAGATAAAAAATAAATATATACGGCCTTTTGGAGGAGGCTGGTCTCCTCCACTGTATTTGACTGTTTGTTGTAGATCACAGGTTCCTGCACCAGGAGAAGGCAGGCCAGGCCTACTCCCGATGCTGGAGCCCACTTATTGCCTCATTGCTTTGTTTTCTTTTTTTGTTTGTGTTTTTTTATTATTTGTCATTTATATATTGTTTGGTTTTTTAATATAATCTAGTAGTAGGCTTTGGTGAGTACGTTGACTTATGCCCCAAGTAGGCAGTCACCACAGATGGGCTCCTAAATAAAAAAATTCTGTGTAGAGGTGGATGGAGATCTCTGGCTCACTGGAGCATGATCAGTGTGTCGCACTCTCTGCCCTGAACACCAATGGACTCACCTCGGTGCCGCCTGAAGATTTTCTGGTTATGCTCTATATGGATGACCTTTCAATCTCTTGGTGTGGCCCAGATGCCAACTCTGCACCATTGCCTAAAACAGGCCTTGAACTGCATCTCTCACTATGCCAAAGCACACAAGTTTCAGTTTTCCTTCTCCAAGACTAAGGTGGTCCACTTCTACAGCCATCCATGGCTCTGTCCCGACCAGGACTTGTTTCCAAATGGGGTTCACCTCAAAGTGGTGGATTTGCACCATTTACTTGATCTTTCTTTTGACCAGTGCCTCACCTGGCAGACTGTTATTCACAGCCTTATGGTCTCTTGTACCCCGCGCCATGGACATTCTTCGTTCCGAGACTTTGAGCACTTGGCATTCCGATGGGGCTACTGCCTTACTTTTCTACTGATCCTTTGTTCATTCTAAGCTATTTATGGATGCAAGTTTTACATATCCGCAGTCGAGCATGTATTGTGGAAGGTGGACTCAATCCACCATGCTGGTCTTGGCAGTGCGACTGGTACCTTCTGCACTTCCCCCATTCAGAGTCACTTGTCAATGCCCGGGTGATGCCACTTGCTCTGTGCCATACACAGTGCATTCTGCGTTTTCATTTCACTTATGGGAGATTCTTCCTTTAGTTTTTACAGTAGATTCTTCCTTTAGTTTTTACAGTATTAAATCAACTATTTCCTCACAGTGAGGTGAGAGGGCATCAATGCTACATAAGGTTTCCTCTCCCTCCTACTCCAGTTATAGTCTATTAAGCCCAGAGCTACCCATCCTTTTTCCATGCCAAATTGGTCCTTCATAGTGATAGGAATCTATGTGCTATATCATCTCTAAAGTATCAAATTGATTGATCCTTCAAAGCAATAGGAATCTATGTGCTATATCATCTCTAAAATGTCAAATTGGTCCTTCATGGTGATAGGAATCTATGTGCTATATCATCTCTAAAGTATCAAATTGATTGATCCTTCAAAGCAATAGGAATCTATGTGCTATATCATCTCTAAAATGTCAAATTGGTCCTTCAAATCGATAAGATGCTATGTGCTATATCATCTCTAGCAGGGTTCGGTCGCAGAGTCCTCGCGGACTCTTTGGCGCCCTCATCGGCGCGCTCATTCCCCGCAATTCCTACATGTCCAGGAACCCAGCAGAAGATAATCTCGACATCTGCCCGGCTCGCCAAAACCGTGGCGTCACGGATATCGCCAACCAGGGGATGCGGAGATTCCAATGCCCTGAGAGCACTCAGGGCGCTTTGTGAGTCGCTATAGATCACAATCCGGTCTCCGAACCGGGCACATCGCGTAATCTCCCGTACCGAGTGGTGTATTGCCACCAGCTCGGCCGTGAAGACAGACGCAGCGCCTGGTAGAGCCCCGCTGACTTAAAACAGAGGGGATACGGCGTGGAAGCCGACCCCCTCTTGGGACTTGGAGCCATCCGTATACACTGGCACGGTACCAGCGTTTCGCTCTTCCTCACACCGACTACATGGCAGGAATACGGGCAGCTTTTCGGAATGCTTGGCAAAGAAGATGGGAGACGGTCGAAGGGAACTCAAAGTTGCGTGCCATTGCGCCGCGACTGTTCCCATGGACCTATCCCCCAATGCCGCGGCGGCTTCAGGTTGCTTTCTGTCGTCTCCGAATCGGACACACTCGTGTGACGCATCGCTATCTGATGGAGCGCTCGCCTGCGCCCTATTGCAACGACTGCGTCGTCCCCCAGACTGTTCGGCACATTCTTGTCAAATGTCCCAGTCTGGGTGATCTTCGCGCACGATACCTGTCCCAGTACCGGGATGGGCGGGGTCGCTACCGCCTGTCCCTTTTGCTCGGGACAGATTCGTGCACATTTGCTTGTGGACTTGTTGACTTCTTGGGGGAGGCCGGCCTTCTCCCTATTATTTAAGCAAGGTTTTTTTGTTTTGTTTTGTTGTTTTTTTGCATTTGTTTTTTTTGTTTTGTTTTTTGTTTGTTTTTTTCCTTTAGTTGCACGCTCCTGCGCCAGGGGGACCTCTCCCCGACGCACCAGCTTGCTTCCTTTCCCCCTTTTGGGGTGTTTTTTTTTTTTCTCTCTCTTTAATTTTATTTTAAAGTAGCCTAGAACTAGGCCAGTTTTAATACGGCGACTAATGCCAGATGAGCTCTTAAAAAAAAAAAAAAATCTAGCAGGGTTCGTACCAGTTACATAGTCTACTTGAGTATAAATTTTTTGAGTCCAAGTTTAAGTACTTTATATGATGCATAATTGCTCCTCTTACAAAACAGGAAATTTACATAATTTTCTATATATACATAAAAAACCACTGTTTTGGAACATAAAGTGGTTTTTCTTGTACTTTTAATTTACTCATTTAGTGAAACTGGTTTTCTATATATACTCCATGCTGAAAAGAGGAATTGAAACCAGTATATTTAAAACTTATATAAATATGGCTTATCCCATATCTTAATTATATTAGGGCATATTTATGGTTGTGCTCAGTTTAGGCTACTGACTCCTTGCCTAATTCTCTCTGCCCCCTTGGGTAGACATTTCTTTACTGTTAATCCATAGACTGTGAGATGATATTCTAAGGTTAATATAATCACTCGTAGTAGCAAAAAAAGGGTAAATGTAGATATAGTTATATTGTATAAGTTAATAAAGGTAGATTTTATCCATTTGAGTATGAGTAAACTATCATAAACTACATAAAATAGTCTAATAGTACCACACACTATATAAATATTTCAAACATAGAGCATAAAATTGCCATGGTTATAAAGTCTCCATTTTCATCATCTCTTTTATTTAAAAACAACTCAACTTAAATAGTATTTACTGCGTTAATCAGAAATGCAAAATAATTCAGTGGAACATGATTAACTTTGGAAGTCAATCATGATTTGTATTTTTAGAGCATGAAAACAGCAATTAGCCACCTCACTGAATCCATATTGTTTTGTGCTTCATGAGTCACTTTTTAACATGTGACTTCCTTGCTGACTCCCAGCCTCCAGTTCTGGGAATGAATGAGAAGTTATTTAGCCACCCTCAACACAGAATGATTGTGTTTGGGCACTAAATTAAAAAAAGATTCAGGTTGATCAACAGACATCTTTCAGAAGACAAAAGCCAGCTTCAATAATGGTGTGGGTGGGTGTAACACTAACAGGCCAAAACACCTCTCATCTTTATTGAAGAGGAGTTAAAGATTAATCAACATGTTTATTTGAAATGTTGAATGAAAAAGTTATACCCTGGGTCGATGCCACCATAGGAAAAGCCAGTGTATCCCTTCAACAAAGTGAAGCAACCTCACACTCAGCAAAAAAAGGTTCAAGACTGGTGTCCTGCAAATTTTAAGGGGTTTTGCTCAAAGGAACTTTGGCCTCTCAATTCATCAGATTTGAACTCCCATGTATTTTTGAGTGTTGTGGATGATTGAACAGAAGGCCTGTACCGGATCTTATTAAAGTTCTGAAGTGCAAACTGGAAGGATGTTTGGTGAAAATATCAGCTGAAACCCTGCCTATCACTTGCACTCAGATCATACTAAGCCTTTGTTGATTCAGTGATGCAAGAGGCTGTCACATTGAATATTAGTAATGATGTAATATAGCATTGTGTTCTGAAAATAATTTGTTTCCTCCCTGTATAATGGTACAAGATTTTCGATGACATGTTGACTCCTGCTGGGTTGCTGCTATTGTAACTGACTGAGAACTGAGGTGGAGAGTGATAAAAATGAATATGTTCAAGCTTGTTGAGTAATGTAGTACTGTACTACCATGTTTACTGCAACATGTTACTTGATAGTTACACACTTTTATATTGAATAAAATTATTACTTAATATTCAAGCTCACTTAATACCTTTAAAAGTTAAGTATATATTAATTTAGGTTAAATACATTGTACTTGGTATTTTTTTGAGTAATTAGAGCATAATTACATGTACACTTGAATAAAATTGATTGGGTTTCCAGGTTGACTGGAAACGAGTCAACAAAGATTTAGAGTCGCATGCGAAGATAATCTCAAAAGAAGTAGAGTCACGACTCAAGCCAGGAATGGCTGATGAGGTAAGTGTCTTTCCCAAACCCCCCTCTGATTGAGACAAGGTTTCATTCTTCATCTACTCTTAAAGCAAGATCTTGGCTAAAACTGCATGTGATATTGTAACTTATAATCATTATTATTTGTCTCATATTTTTTTTGTTGTAAGTTAGAATGCTTAGTGTTTAAACCCAATTTTATTTTGCATTCTGAGTCAAGAACTCCTTCATTTTTTCAGGCGGTTCGCCTGGCCCGCGAAAATGCGGTTCTTGCCGCTTGTTTTGCCGGTGGTGTCCTACTAGGGATTGCATCTTCCTAAAACCTTTAGAGGTAATAATTTATCCCTTCATCTCTATTTTACTTTGATCATATAATGCCCTAAGAACTCTACCTAAGCTATATACCTTCCCACACATCTTTACCTCTTCTGACTTCATTGCTTTTTTTCTGCAGAAATGCCCTTGCTGGTTTTCATTTTATATATCACATCTGGAGCTCTTGTCTCCTAGTGGATAATGTGCTGAATCTATAGACCTAGAAATAGTGTTCAATCCCAGCATCCAAGTACTGGGTTCACTCCCAAGGCAGGTCCTATGGTGCCATGTGGAACCACCATTTCAAGCCACTTTGACTCTTGATATATATTGACTTAAAGGTTATATTATATATATAATCCAATTTGGGCATCAAAGGATTAAAAGAAACATTGAAAATATTTTTTTATTTTTCATCTGTTATAGGTATGAAAATGGCATCACTGAGATATATGTATAGAAATGTATCATCTTTTGCATATTTTTATATAGAGTTAATGGTGCATGGTAGGTTAAGCTAAGTAATAATAAACCAAAAAAAAAAAATATATATATATAAAGCCAACAAACCCAAACAACCTGACCTAACTTTCATCAAAGGTCAAACAACTTGCTACCATTAAATAAAACCAACAAGCCCAAACAACCTAACCTTTGTCAGACACCAAACAACTTACAATCATCAAATAAAACATTACACCTAAACAACCTAACCAACCCTCCTAGGAAATGGCAGATTTTTTTAGAACCTCTTAGAGAGAGAGCCACTATTATTAATCCCTTACCTATGACTTGCAAAAAGTATTGCGAGTAAGAAAAAAAAACTTTTCATGCTCACAACATCAGATTCTTTGGATTTTTTTCTGAAGCTTCCTAAAGCAATTTCTAAATAAAATGTCTATATTTTTTGGATATGTTGTACATATATATATATATATATATATATATATATATATATATATATATATATATATATATATATATATATATATATATATATATATATAAAAATTAAGAAACAAATCTTGAAATGTTAATGCTGCATAGGCCTGTTTTTTTCTGGTCATCTAATGCAGCATTTTCTTGTTTCTCTATGTCTTGGATAGCAAACTTTGCATCGCTTCTTTTTTTTTTAGGCATTTGTGAACCTATCAGGCAATGATTCAATAGGAGTGAGAGCGTGAACAGTTTGGGGGGGGGTCTTTTATGACCTGCACAACTATTGCTCACAATAAATTATCAGGAGTGCAACTCCTGGATTAATGGAACGTCATTATGAACACAGAATCCTCTTATGAGCATTACAACTTATTTACATTCTAAACATGAGCAATGCTAGGTGTCCTGCTAGTCATTACTAAAGCTATAATTTTCAAGGAGGAGGTGGGTAAACTAACTGATTATTCAATGACCTCCCTATCCTTTCCTACCTCTGTCACTTTATTTATCATTTATGAATGTAGTAGTTGTGGTCCGAATTTAACAACCTTTGGATTTTATTGGTGAATGGTAGGGTAAAACCTAGATTGAATGAATATTGAATGGCTGACATGACAAGGTTTTATTCTGTGAATGCTTGTGTTTGAGTTTTCTATCATGAGGCTTTTTTTATTTCATATTGGCATAGGAACTGTTATCAAATGTACATCTGAATGTACTTTCTTTAACGCTCAGTAAACGTTACTGTCAACTTAACCCCACATCCAATGTATCAGTGTTCCAGTTGTCATTTCATCTTGGATCGCTATTATCTATTACTCTCCCAATTTGGAGGCTTATAGGGGTTGTCCTACCTTTCATTTTTCCAGGATAGATTTTCTGTTCTGAAAAAGTACTTGTTTCTAATTTTACATTTCATCTCTCATTGCTACCTTGATTCCATATTTTTCACCATAAAAGTGTGTTTTGTATTTAAATTTTGTGACTTTTGCACACTAACACTAATTCAAGAACATTTGTATTTTATCACTGTCCTTATTTGTGTTATGAAAGTCAATTTTTATCCCCTTCCCATTTTCTCCCTTCCGCAGTTGTTACAACCTGCCCATTTTCTTCATCAGATTTCTTACTCCGGTCTTGGAATCAGATTAACACGACTGAGGGGCCCATCATTTGTTGGCTTGTGGTGGGTAACATTTTGAGAAGAACGGATTCTACAAGTAGTTGATTTTGTGTATGGAGGAGCTTTATGAGGGTGGGGAGGGGTGCATACTTGGAGCCTTCTACTATTAAAGGTCAATTTGGTGTGGGGAAATAAAATGAAGGAGCGTAGAGGGGCGGAAGGAGTGGGTAGTTCTTAGTGGCATTGATAAATATTGACCCTACTTCGATGGAAAGCAATTATTGATGACTTTGGAATAAAAGTTCTGAAAATAAAATTGTTTGGGTAGACCAAATTTGAATCGTGTATATTTTGAGAATTTTTTTCCATTTATCAGATTAGGTTCCTCTGCTACTTCCCCTCTTCATTCAGTTCATTTCCATTTTTGAGCCTCTATTGTGAGAGCAAACTTGTTGGGTCAGACATTTTTATTAGCGGTGGTGGCACGCTTTTGAGTGGTTGTCACATGTAAGGTCGGATCTGTAGTAGGGTGAAGGTGTTTTTCCTAACTCTTCAATGTTTTTTCCATCCTCTGGCAACACATTGCAAATGCACTCTAATGTAATTAGATGTGCGTGTGATGATGTCTCCAGAACCCTTTCGGGTACCTACCGCAATTGGGCCTGGATAAATCCAGTCTTAGTCAAATTCTTCATTTCAACTTTGTGAGTTTATTTCATTCTTTTTGTATCCTTCTTACAGTTCATCTTGTAATTTTGTATGTTAGTCTTTCTTTTAATCTAAGGTACTCAGATTCTTCTGGTTGCTTTGTGGTTGCCCCAGGCAATAGTAACCTGAGTCGAAGGTTCTATTTCTGGAGTTGGGCAAATGGCTTAGTTGATGTGTGAATAATTCAAGGTTTCGGAGCTCTCACATTGGAATTCTAACATCAAGGTGATGGATGGGTTAAAACAGACCACTGACACAAAAACGTGAGCATCATGAATGCCCCAGATATTGGTCGATGCAGTGGGTCTATCCGGGTGTGGAGTAGGTAGCTCTACACACAGCATGCACACAGACAATTTACAACACTTATCATTTCCTTTCCATCTTCACACTACAATATATGCACACACTCATCCATTCTGAACCCTGCCAATGCAGAACGCCTCGCCCATGGAGCACTTTGGGTTTCACCGTTAATGGTTGGCCTGATCCTGGTTCCTTTGGACTTTTTCATTAATTGGTATTCACATCTATATTTTTTTTCTACTCGAGAGCATTTTGCCTATGAGCGATGGACGGACGTTTCTAATATCTCCTTTCAAATATGAAAAGAACTTTATACTAATCCTTATTTCTCTTAATTGGTCAGAAGGATGCATTTGCAGCTCCCATGACTAACGTTTTTCCTATCCTTTGCAAGACCCCAAAGGCACCAGGATCTGACCCCCATTGGGGAAGGTCTCTGGTAGTAGTGATTTTTTTTACACCAACCATTGATTATAATTTTGTTATGCCCTTGGCTAAGACTCCTTCCTTAAGTCGGCCTCCTCGATCAATTCCGCCGATTGGACTGGTTTACCTTAAAGATCCAGCGCCCCATTTATCTATAGGTTTTATCTAAGTTTTGCAAGTGTCAGGCATGTAAATCGTTCGAGCTTTCTATGGTTCCTTGTACCAGCAGGTGCCGATGTGCTTGTCAGTCAGTGTGAATGCATTTAGTTTTTGATAGGGGAACATTTGTGAAATGGAATGGATGTTTATTTGGGTTCAATGTCTGATGGAATAGTGAAGCTTTTCCAATTTATTAGATTTGATTGTCTCTACTCTTTTCTCCTGTGACTTTGACATTACTTCTTATCCTTTAGATCACTTTTTTGCTACTAAAGACACCATATTCTTTGAATCCCACATTCAAGTCATATATATTTGAAGTATAAATAGTCTTAACTTTATTTGATGCAATTAAGTCTATCCTCTTGTGAAGATCCAATATATTTTGGCAATGGCGGATCACTTGTAAGGAGTTCTTGGTGCCAGAAAAGCTTAAAATTTTTTTTAGGGAAATCCATTAATATGCATGTTTACATTATGCCCAATTTGCCCCCTTTGTGGATTGTTTTGCATTTGTTTGTTTTTGCTTGTTTTGTTGTTTTTTTACTATAGTAACAATGGTGGTAATTTTTTTTCCAGTTATATTACAATTAACCTGCAAGAATACCTTTATTGTGGAACAGGGGCAGGAGAGTTGAGTGCCTTCCTGATAAGTACCGCTACAAAGTAGTCTTTCCCCACCTCTTTACTCACCTAATGTCACCACTTTCTTCACAAAATTCGGCTGGTGGGAGGGAGGGAGCGGCTGCATTGTTTTTGTTGTTTTTTACACTACAAAAAAATATTGTTTGGCCTTTCCCCTCAAGGGGGACTTAATTTGTACTTGTAAATGCCTGGTACAACCGGATTTCAAGACTTCAACATCCACCAGTATTCCACAAATTGGGGTCAGGGTGCTGCAATGCAACTAAAACTACCTGTTCCCTCCCTATTAAGCACAAGACCACCCATTATTTGGCCAAACACTCCTTCACGCAACGCACATTTTACGCGATCTTCTAACCCTTCTCACACCCTAACACTTGTATATTCTCTTTACAAGTTTATTTCACCTCAGACATTTTCAGTTACAACCTCATTCATACCATTCTTCCCGGCCTCCAGCTTACCCGAGTTGGAGCACCACTTCCCATTTTAGCGAAGGTAAGCCACATCGGGTGTCGTTAGTCGCCGGATGAAGTTCCGATTCCGATTGACTGCCATATAAGCTGTAGATATGCGTGGTTCCGAATCCACGTTAATCAGTCCCCACTGAAAAATAAAAGGCATCTTAAATAAGTAGTTCGTTGGTAAAACTCCTACCAGTAAAAAAAAAAAAAAAAACTTTACACCATAAACAAGTCTTACCCAACCATTCCTCACCTCTATCCACTTTTTGCACAGCACGCATCCATCCCCAGTTGTCCATTTGTATGCTCTCACTCAAGATCTTTATTTCATCCGAATCCGGGGATCATCCTGAATGATCCGCATAGATTAATCCCAATCCGTGAATGTCCATGGCCTATTTTCATAGAGCCCAGCACCTACGCCGAATATGTTGTTTAGAACCAGCCCGTTGTCTGAGCCACCGGGCATTGCAGTGGTTACTGGAAACCAGACTCCTGGTGCCCTTCTCATGTTTCTGACCCCTTCGCCGATGAAAATCAGACTAAAGGGAACGTTGATGGATGAAGTCGGTTGTTTTTGTCCTAACAAATTCTTTCTATAAACCCTCCAAAACCCAAGGAATTCTGCAACTGTAAGTAAAGATAAAAGCAGGGCATCTCGCCCTCCCATGTCACCCCTTAGTTTGGTAGGTTTTAATATTGGTGCAGCGGTTCCCCTCCCACCACCCTCAACCGATAGAGGAGCTTCACCTCTGTCCTTATTGGAGCGTCCGTCGGGTAACTTCGACTCTTCTAAGGAGGTGCCTCAAAGTCTCCTAGTGGAAAGGGTTGTTTTCCCTTCCCCATTAGATAAAGGTTTGGGGGGGGTCCCCCTACCCCTTTGTGCAGAGTTGCCTTCAAGTGGCGGCTCCCCTATATATACTTTCTCAGGGGTCCCCCAAACTTTCTCTTAGGGGAGAGGGCGCCTCTCGCTCCCCATTCGTAACAGGTTTGAGGGTTTCCCCCCCTTAATGCCTTTCGGAGATTTGCTTCCAAGCGACTCTGCACTTACAGCGTGTCCCCCTTTGATTCCTCAGGGGCCCGCCAAGAACACGGCTAGGCAAAGGTTGCGCCGCCTCTGTGAAGGTGAACCACCTCAACTCTTTTAGAGGAGTAAGAGGCAGCGTCGTCCACTGGGTATTGCCAAGACAACTTGTCGATCCGAGGTTTGTCACTTGAATTGGATCCGGTATGCCCCCTTCCATTCTCTTCCCAACACAGCTCAGCCTAAAGGCCCTTGAGTCCCCAGGCAGGATACCTGACATTTTGGAAGGATAGCCAGTTGGAGGACCCTCCTGAGGTGGAGATGGTCTCGGAGGTGATCCCGCCCCAGATGACACGGTCTTCCATCGAGGCGAACCTTGGCCCCGTGCCAGACACCGAACCCGAGTCTGCCCATGTCAAAGCTGCTTTTCAGAACGCTCGGGCCCCTGGGGACTCAAAATGAGAGGAGCGACCTCCTTCGCAGCCAAGGTTCTCCAGCTTGGAGATTGATCTTGTTGAGGCCGGTCCGTCCGGCCTTGAAGCAACTTCCTCCAAATAAGAAAAAAATTAAGACGACTAAGGATTCCTCTCTCTCCGCGGATGCTTCAGGGACGGACGGGTCTGCTGCCGCTTCGACAAGCGACTAGGCCGAGACCAGCACATACGGTCCCGAGGCGCCCCCGCGCAAAGTGCTGAGCGGAGTCTCGATTACCTCGGAGCCCCTCATTGAGATTACCCGCCCTTTTTGAGACCGCTGGCTTCAACGCTTTCTAGTTATTCACTCATTCAGAGGAGAGCATTAGCTAGTTTGACTGGTAGAGACCTGGAGATGACCAGTTCCTCGGACGGGAGCCTTCTGTCGGCCTTGATTAGTGCCCTTTGGAACTTCAATGGCTCGCCGGTGCAGTTGACACCGCACTCACTCTACCATGAATTTCGTGAAAGAGGAAGAGGTGGTTTATGCGAGCGAAATCGTCGTGGGCTACTAACTCTACGTGTGATGAAGAGGGGGGGGGGGGCAGACACACCCCTACATTCTTTCGTGACAGGTTCCCTATGCAAAATCCTCCTGAGGTAGCACGGGCTTCCAACGACTCCCTCCTTCCTTGGCTGTTGCCCCCTTTTAGGCCCAGCTTCTCCATCTCGGAGAAAGACATGGCCGATGCTGATTTTTCCTACCTTATAGCCCCTTTGGGAAATGGAGAGAAGCAGGTTCACTCCCCGTCTTCCTCTCCCAAAAAGGTAGACCAAAAAGAATAGGGGTTCCTCTCCTCCCTCCGCGAGTTTTGAGGGTGGACTTGTCGTTTTGGTAAGTGACCAGGTCAGGACTGGCACCTCCTGTACGAGTCGCCTTCTGACGGTAAGACCAACGTTACTAGTATAGTGAACGGCGCTAAAGTCCACATGTTACCAGCTAGACTGATTGGTAGAGAGCCGAAGCTCATCGTTTTCTCAGATGGCTACCTTCTTGCGAATGCGGCGGACCATTCGGAGCCGGCCATTATTAGTGCTTTTCGGACACTATGGCTCACTGGTGCATTTGACACCACACGATGAATTTCGTGAGAGGTGGTTTATGCGAGGGAAATCGTGGAGTAATAAGTCTACTTAGAAGACCTCACCGAAGGGGCCTCTAGAAACACCCCTACACTCTTCTTCACTTTCGATGACGATAGGTTCTCTGAGTCGGTGCCTGCCGTTTGGTATCGCTCGTGTAGACGTGGTCAGGTTTACCTGAAGTATGTGTGAATTGCTGTATGACCATACACGATAAGTACTTATTGTGTCTGGTCAAGTGGGTGAATTACCGAGAACCACACCCTTCTTCCTTGAAGCAATGTGTCATGCATTTTTTGGATAAAGAGGTCTAGGCTGTGGGCCGACTCTTTTCACAAAGCTAAGGAATTAGTCCTGTCGCGCCCTCTTTGGGCTTAGACGTCATACGCCTAAAAGTTAAGCCGGCTCCCTCTGCTCCTGGCCTTTCCAGGCCTACGAGCACCATCACTTCCCCGTCCATTCGGAACACTTCTGAGAGCTCTACCTCACACCCACCTCACGACCTTTTTCCTTCCCGTAAGGCAAAACTCGTGCGACTCACCTAGTCAGACTCACAGGAGGCACCTCACCCTCCTAAGGTGCTAGTGGGACCGTCTTAGGATATTTCTAACGCTGTCCCCAGAAGGGAGGACAGCACCAAAGCATCTTCAGCCCCCACTCACACGACCAGATGGAGCGACTCGGGAACCTTCAAAGAGGGACCCCGGGTGCCGAAGCCTCCCCACCTGATAAAGGTTCTGATTAAGTCTCCGAATGCCAGCGTTTTCTACGGTCAAAAGCTCGCGGAAGGGTACCGTCATTCTGGAATGTTCCTTCAATGGAATTTCTACGAAAACCTGAGGAGGCTCGTCTCCTTCCCTTCCCCTTTATCTATTTGTTGCAGTAGACCGACCTGGGCGCGTCCTCCCAGGGTATAAGGGTCGGGGCAAGAGATTTCTCCGTTCTTCTACTTGCTGTAAATACCTCCGTTTAGGTAGGAACAATGCATCCACACCTGGATAAGATATATATTTTTACGTATGCAGGAATTTCACCGTCCGCCGACTTCAACGGGTAGGACTACCGCCGTGTCGACGCCCTGGGATTTGAACAGTAGGCACCCACACTCTTGGGGGGACAACACAATTAATCTCAGCGGTTAGCTCCTAGTTGACTTGACGAGTTGGAGATGTGTCCTAATTTTATTGATCTCTTCCTGTGCTCTCCGGATACACAGCCTAATTTTGGGTGCGTAGTGTTCGATGATATTCCCGGTAGTGACCACTGCCCCCATTCAAATATTTTATGTGCCCTTGCCGCCTGTAAACCCGCTTCGGTGGTGCTTGGAGAGGGTGCAGTGGTCCACATTTCAGAAAATGACTGGGAACGTAATCTTGGACATGTCTGTGCAGGAGTCTTTCGTGACAGCTTTCTCCACATTCTCGTCGTAATGTCGTGGAAGGCCATATACTGGACTTTACATCCAGAGGCAGAAAATCCTTGAACAAGTTTCCCGCTCTCGCTTCGTCCAGACGATACCCCATATACCATGCTTCGACACCTCCCTTCGTCCAGACGATACCCCATATACCATGCTTCGACACCTCCCTTCGTTCAGACGATACCCCATATACCATGCTTCGACACTTAGGTGAGCGAGGCATGGCATTTTTGTTAGATTTGTTCAACAGGATACCGGACAAAGGCGATATCCGCCCAGCTCGCTTTTCTCAACCTAGTGCCGCGACGGCTTCATGTTGCTTTCTGTCGTCTCCGAATTGGACACATTCGCGGGATGCACCGCCATTTGATGGAGCGCTCGCCTGCGCCATACTGGGAAGACTGCATTGTCCCCCAGACTGTTCGGCACATTCTTGTTGAATGTCCCAGTCTGGGTGATCTTCGCGCACGTTACCTGTTCCAGTACCGGGACGAGCGTGGTCGGTACCACTTGTCCCTTGTACTCGGGACGGATTCGTGCACATTGACTTTTGGGGGGAGGCCGGGCTTCTCCCCTTTATTTAAGGTTCTTTTTCGTTTGTAGGTTGCACTCTCCTGCACCGGGGTGAGGGGGACCTCCCCCCCGCTGTCGGAGATTGCTTCCTGATTGTTAAGTTTTTCCAATTTATATCATTGTTAAGTTTTCATATTTTTATTTTAAAGTAGCCTAGTTCTAGGCTGTCGTGTTTTTCGGCGACTTATGCCCAAGTGGGCAGTTGCCAGATGGGCTCTATAAAATTAAAAAAAAAAAAATCATGCACACAGACTTGGGGACTATACGACTCTTTGGAGGAGGCTGGCCTCCTCCACTTTATTTGACTGTTTGTTGTAGGTCGCATGTTCCTGCACCGGGGGTAGGCGGGCCTGCCCCCGACGCCGGAGCGCGTTTCCTTCTTGTCTTTTTTTTATCGTTATATATTTTTTAATATATCCTAGTAGTATAGTCTGTCGTGAGTACGGCGACTTTTGCCCTAGTAGGCAGCCGCCAGATCGGCTCCTAATTTTTTTTTTTTTTTAAATCACTTTTCGCAAACTTTGGGAGATCACTGCCATGTCTTAGAAAGTTGGAGACGGCCGACGGGAACTTATTTTTTTTGTTTGGACCTCCCCCCCTTTCGGGTGAGGAGGTCCTCTCTTTTTATTTTCAAAACATACAAAACAAGAAATACAAAAAATTTAATCCACAAGGGATAAAAAAGGAATACAGAGTTAAACATGGAAATAAAAGGAACACGTAAAAATATTTCCCAAACATATATATATATATATATACTCAAAGAACGTCTGGTACCTGTGGTGGCAAGGCAAAACGTCCGTCTCCGTCCAGGGAGCACCCGCCTTATATACCCGAAGGGCGCCTAAGGCAGGTGCAAGGCATCACAATGATCCTGAAAGGTCCTAGACGGAGAATCGGCGGGATTTCGCGCCGAACGTACGTAACAGACGTTCTTTGAGAATAGGCGAAAAGCCCTAGTAAAATCCACCAGGTGTCTCGACTCCAAGATGGTAAGGAAGGAGAGGGGGAGCTTGCCTCTAACGGTATTACAAATGGCTCCAATGTTATCACTATATAGGAGGCTCTTTGGGCCATGTCTTAGAAAGTTGGAGACGGCCGACGGGAACTTATGCCCAATCGCACCGCGACTTTTCCTGTGAACCTACACGCCAATGCCTTGACGGTTCCCGGCCGTTTTCTGTCGCCTCCGAATCTGGCACACTCGCGAGACTCGATCATTGGATGAGGCTCCGTCCCCTGCTCCTTACTGCAACGACTGCTTGAGTTTCTTGAGGGGGGGGGGAGAGGGCATTTTCTATACTTATGAGGTTGGAACGAAAGTAATTTCCTATTTTCTAGAATAAAGTTTTAGATAGTATTTAAGAATGCTACAATCAGTAATTTTTACCTTCATTGCGTGTTGGCTCGTAGGGTAAAGCTTCGAGGGCGCGGCTTCCGAGACTAGCGGCCTGTAACCTGGCTTAGTCTTTCTCTCATACACACTGGTGAAGGCAGATATTCCACTATATATCTACATATTTTTACTTGCCTATTGTCACTTTCTTTTTTCAGATCTCTCCTTACAAACTTTCTGCGTCAGATGCCCTCTCCTCTAGCATATTGTAAGAAAAAGCCTAAGACAAAAGCTGGTGTATATTGGGAAAGTGTGTGTAGATTTTGTCGCTGAAATGAGCGACTGAGATAATAACCTGGGAGAGTTTTTCTAATGGGTAAAAAAGGGCCCAGTCACCTTTGTTGTAACTACTGGTAATTGGGTGCGCTTGGTGGATGTATGGGCTTTTCAAGGGCAATTTGGGGGTTTGAATGATAGTGCAGTGTAGGGTTTCCATGATGAACAGAAGTGTTGAATGAGTTTGTGTTGAGGTGGTGGTCTGAGATAGTGTAAGCTTTTCTCACTTGGATTATACCCGGCAGGATCGTGGGCGTTTAATTCACCCACAACCGGAGGTGCTACAGCGCTGGCTCGAAGATTGGGTGGTGCCCAAGATGAAGGGGAGGCATGTGTAGATAGCTTAGAGTAGGAAAGGGGGAAAAGAAAAGTAGCGAAACGAATTTCGAACGCACTTCCCGCGTTGCTGGACAGCCTAACGTTAGCGAGAACCTTAAACCACTCTGCCATCCTGAGTCCCAAAAAAGACTCAATTTAAGCAAAGCATTTAAGACGCTCGCCTGAACTTCTCGCACGCTGCACAGGCCCCCTCCTAGAAGCGGAGCGTATTTTGAGGATTTAGGAGAACGGCGTCAGGAAAATGTTATTTCGAGGACTAATGTTCTCCCGCCCGGGTCTGCGGCACCATTGTAGATAACTTTGAGTTAACCTAACGTTAGCAAGAGCCTTAAACCACTCGGCCATCCTGAGTCCCAACAAAGACTCATTCAAGCAAAGCATTTAAGACGCACGCTACACATGTACAAGTTAGTGAAAGTAGTCTGTTTGTTGATGCGTGTTCTGCGGCGTTTGATTTCCATTGTTTATGGTGTGGGATAGACGTATTAGTCATCTCTGAAGAATGCGATTACGCTTCCGCCTCCGTCGTGTCAACCTTGCCTAATGTGTCGGGCGCTGTACTTTTTTTTTATCCGAGCATAAGTTTTGATTACTGGATGATTGCCATAGATGTATGTTGTGGTTGATTAGCAATTAATTCCTTGTGTTCAATTTGTTTGTTGCATATACCGTTTATGTTTAGGTATAAAATGTGTGTAGTCGGAGTGTGTTTGTAGGGATCCGGACCTTTTTGCGGGTTGGGCGCATGTGGCCGAGTGACATAGGTTATACCTGTACCAGAAACAAACAACGTGTGGTGGGACCAGTTTTCGCAGCTTGTACACTTGATTACGGCTTCTCCGCCTTTACAGGGCGCTCTAGAAAAGGAGCGTGGGACCGGATTTAAGTGCTTGAGGGAATGAGGCAAGATATGGTCAAGGTGTGTAGGGTGGGGGAAGCCTATCGAAATTCTTGGATGAACTGGGTGGACGCGGTTTCGCCGAGCGCAACTGGTGGCTCTGCTACTCTTGAAATATCTAGCCAAGTGGTAGAATTAAACTCTTCTCCCCCCCCCCCTGCATCTAGCAACCGCGTCATCGTCAGCACTTCAGTTCGCTTTCTCATTTCAGGATACTTTGTCCCGACAGCTGGACACATCTTTAAACAAAGCTGCGAGAAGAGTGGAAGACTTTGAAAACAAAGCAGACACTTGGCTCAACCGAAAGCTTTCATCTGGTCGCAAGTTATACCGAAAATATGTCTTAGGGAAACCCTCTGAAATTACTGTAGAAGAATTGTACGCTATTCATGTATATCTTCTGGCTTTTACCGCTTGCACAATGCTAGGAAGAGCTCTGGGCAGAGTTTTATAATAATTTCTCGAAGGAATCTAGTCATTTGGAACGTGAGGGGTTGGGGGATGCTAGGTTTTGCCAAAGATGTTTGTAACCTGAAATAAGGTAAGTTGGAAAGATAAGTTTAAAAATAGGTACTCAAAATTATTCACTAATACTAATCTCATGTATATAAATTAATCCCGGAATGTTCTTAAATTAGGATATAGGCTGTTTTTTGGTACCAATCCTTTTGTGGTTTGTATTCGAAAAGTGATAACACAACGCCATTTGTTTTTACACTCTTGCAAAATATAAGAGTGGGTGAATTTCTAAGAACTGGTGTCATTTAGTATCAAATATTTCTAAACTTTGCTTGAATAAAAAAAAAGCTAAGTATTTTCTTTTTCTTGTCCAGATGAATCTCGAGTTTTAGTTCCCATGCCGCATTTGGTAATTTCGGATTATTTCCTGGTTTGCTGAGTGATACTTGTGCATTGTAAGCGAAATGATTAATAGTTGGTATTATAAGTTACAAATGAAATCTCATTATGAAGCAGTTGTGTAAATAATAACTTCAACCGAAGCAAAATAGTCGTGAATTTTTATTTCTTACGATCCTGCATTTAGGGTCCTTAATAGAGATGAAATTAGGTAGGCGACATTTGCATAAACTTTTTTTATTCTTTCACTACTTGTCGGGTTTATCCAGACGTAGGAATATGTGAAGAAGAAACAAATGGCCTACAAAATTAACCGCCGTTCGAGGGGTTTAGGTCAGATAGGGGATGGCAAAGAAAATGGTGTAATGGTGGGCGGCAAAAAGTTCACAATAAACTCTTAAAAATGCAAATTTACATAATTTTGCTAAAGCTGTATGTGATAAACCACAGACTACTCTTAGAGAGCTGTAGGAAGATCTGACAACAAGTGGAGTTGAAGTTAGCAAGGAAACAATAAGGAAGGCTGCGTCCTTATGATCTCTTTTCTCGTTCTCTAAGAAACTCACTGTAGAGCACACTTGGCGTTTGCAAGTGAACATTTAAATAAAACGGCAACGAAAAAATCCGTTGGTCAGATGAAACGAAAATAAGAACTTTTCCTTCGAAATTCACTCATGGTTTGGATAAAAAAAAAAAGTGTGAAGCTTACGCGCCAAATAATACGATCCCTACAGTCAAATTCGGTGGTAGATCAATCATGGTATGGGATTGTTTTCGTTCATCAGAGGTTGGAAGAATGGATGTAGTCGAAGGAAGAATGAACTGGAAAATTATTGAAAGAAATAAGTTATCTAGTGTTGGCTCTCTGAACTTGAAACCAGGATGAGCATTTCAACAATACAATGATCCCAAGCATACAACAAAACAAACTAATAATTGGCAGCATACCGGTAGAAATAATGTTTTAGAATGGCCAAGTCAATCTCCTGGGCTGAATCCCATCGAAAATCAGTGGAGAGAATTGCAATTCATGGGTCCAGAAACGAGATACGCGGAAATTATCTAATTTGAAGAAAATAGGGTTTCGAGTAATGAAACAAAATCAGCCCAAGCACTTGTACAAAGATCATAGGATACTAATTAAAGCGCCTGCTAGTTGTAATTGATAAGGGCTTCATATGAATTTGTTGTAAACTTTGGCGTTGTCGAATTTCACTATTGTCCTTGATAAGTTTTTCCTATTCACGATTTTGTTTTTCTGATAGTTACATTGCATTTACTACATAAAGTTCCACGCCTGTTGTTAATTTAATTAACCTACAATCTACGTTACCTAAAGTATATAAATTTGCATTTGTGTATTGCAAACTTTTGCGGCCCACTTTATGTGGGGCAAGGAAAATACAGAGCGTCCTCCAGCGCGTCTTAAAGGCGAGTAAGCCTGGAGAGTGGGGCGCTGGCTTAGGAATACGCAAGCCCCGAATGCTTTATACTAAGAACCAGACACGCAATGTCGGTAATGGGCGGAAAATTTCAGAACCCGACCTGTCAGGTCGGTTAATCTACTTCCATATGTCGTCTCCAATCCAAAAAAATAGCAAAGGGCCGCCTCGCAGGTAGGAGTTTCCAACCGGAGAACATCAAACTTTAAAAGTCGGAATGTGCATGAGGCAAGGTCACCTACGCCGTCCGCTTCCTTGGCGGTCGACCGAGTGTGAGATGCCCCTCAGAAAGAAGCAATACGCCTATATGCGCTACAAACGCCGCCCCAACGATTTCACCGTAGGTGAGTTTTGTCGAGCGAGGGCGAGGTTCCGGTATGTTTCGAATAAATCCCGCCGCTCTTCTTGGTGGGCATACGTGTGTTCACTTAATGGCAAGATCCCTCTTACAGAGATAGAACGAAAGGAATCGGGGCAAGTTCTCTTAGAACCCCCCTCCCGTTCTAGAAGAGAACTGAACCTCAATCTCGGCCCTCACGTCCATGGCGAAGTCTTTCGCGACCGCATTCTTTAGCCTGGATCTGCTCCGCCAGCATTCAAAGCACGTTCGTTGAAGGCCGTCGACGGCTTCAGGCCACTTTCTGTCCCCTTCGAATTGGGCACACTCGCCGGTACCTTATTGCGACGACTGCGTTGTCCCCCAGACTGTTCGGCTCATTTTTGTTGAATGTCCCAGTTTGGGTGATCTTCGCACACGTTACCTGTACCGGGACGAGCGGTGTCGCTCCCCTTAGTCCTTTGTACTCGGGCCTAGTTTTTGCAGACAGACGTCAAATATATAACTTTTTGGAGGACCTCCTCTATTTCATTTGACTTTGTTGTAGGTCGCATGTTCCTGCGCCTTAGGGAAGCGAGCCTTCCCCCGGCGCCCGAGCATGCCTCCTTTTTTTGTGCTTTTGGTTGTTCGTTTTTCTGTTTGTTTATAAAATTTTAAAGTAGCCTAGCACTAGGCTTAAATTTTAATTACGGCGACATAGGCGTTTGAAGGCATTCGCCAGATAGGTTGAAAAAAAGAACAACTCAAGAAGAGGGAAAACTCAACTTTTTTTTACACTAAGCGAGTTGTGTCCGACTTCGCATCCAGCGCTGATAACGCCTCTGGTCCAGACGATATTCCCTGTGCCTTCGCCACCTTGATGAGAGGTATGATTATTTTGTTAGTGGGTTCAACAGGTTCTGGGCAGAGGATATCCTCTGGAAAATTGGCCCACGGCGATGAGGGTACCGAGTGGTATCCCAAGAGGATGTTGTCTATTGTTCAAATCCCCGGCACTAGAAAAGGCCTCGGGAATCGTACCATAATGTGGCTGAAGTTCCCCCCGTCAAAGTGGGCTGACGGTGGAATGTACACAGAAATAACTTCCTATCCAGGTGCAGTTGCACAGCTACTGCCTGAAAGAAGGTATTTAAAGCAAAGAGAAGAACAGAAAAACCATGCCGGGTATAAATGGCGCATCCTCTTGTGGTAGGGTGTCAAAACCCTTATACACCGGGAGAGTGGGCAGGGCGCAGGCGCCCAGCATGTTCTTCTGAAAAAAAATGGCTAACGGGGAACGGGAGGAGACGAGCCTCCGCAGTTCCTAGTTGGCCTGGAGTGTGCGGTAATTCCATTGAAGGAATATGTCCTCCATGCCTAGCTCAGAGATGCGAGGCACTCTTCGAAAAGACCATCACGGCAATGACCGTACGCTTCCCGGAACCAGGCGCTGTCGCTTTCTAGGACTTATCGGGGAAGGTTGGGCTCGCTATGAGTGTCTTTTCCTCTCTACGCCTCGAAATCTTTGTTGGGCGGGGACGTATAAGTCGAAACTCCTTTGGTGTTGTCCTCATTTCGGGGATCAGCTTTAGGCACCCCGAAAGACGTCCTCACGACCACCTTCAGGGGTGTTGCTTGTTGTGAGTCTAAACTCGGTTGAGCCACCCGGGCTTTTCGCCTTACGGAAAACGGTCACGTTGAGGTGGAGGGATGATCCCCCTGGTTATAGCCGAGGTTGGGTCTGAACCCTTTTTGCCGCCAGCTCTACCAGGGGAGCGCCCAGGATTAGCAAAGCCGCAGAAGGGTTCCGAATGGGGCGCGGAAACGACCGTGCTCGTAAGCTTGAAGGGGTCAGGAGCAGAGGGTGCCTTTTCTAACATCGAGGCATAATACGAGAGGCGGTCAATAAGTTATGCGAATCAGTAGGGCAAAAGAGAGAAAGGGGGATGGCTGTTTCTGGGGGTGTTAGGAAAACTTATGACAAGTCAGGACCTGAAGCCGCACGCTCCTGCCTCATCTATTTAAGAAGCAGTAGCTGATCGCAGATCGTCAGTCACAAATTTTTCAACAATGGAGAAGGTTGAGCACCGCGCAGTGATCAAAGTTTTGACCAAGGAAGGCAAGAATGCAAAAGAGATCCATGAACGCATGGTTGCAGTGTACACCGACACCACCCCTTCCTATACAACCATTGCTCGCTGGAATAGGCAGTTCAACCATGGTCGTGAGTCCCTTGAAGATGACCCCTGTCAGACGTGACCAACGAGGACAATGTGGCCCGTGTGGAGAGGATGATCCTCGAAAATCGACGGGTGAAGGTCGAAGAAATCGAGCGAGAGCTTGGAATGTCACATGTTAGTGTTATCAACATCATCCACGACAATTTTGCCATGACCAAGATCTCTGCCCGTTGGGTCCCTAGAAACCTCACGCCCCATGATCGACTTCAACGTCGTCAAAGTTCGGAGGAGCTGCTGCTCCTGTACAACCAAGACCCGGCGGGATTTGAGTCACGCATAGTGACAGGTGATGAAACGTGGGTCCATCACTGGGATCCCGAGACCAAGCTCGAAAGTATGGCCGGGAAGATCATGGCCACCATCTTCTGGGATTTTGAGGGAGTGTTGATAGTGGACTATGCGCCTCGTGGAAGGACCATCACAGGCCAATATTACGCCGAGGAACTGGCTGGGTTGAAGAAGTGCATCCGTCAGAAGCAGCGCGGCAAGTTGACACGCGGTGTCCTGCTCCTCCACGACAATGACCCTGTCCACAAGGCCAGAGTTGCACAAGCTGCCCTGCGCGAGTGCGGATTCGAGGAGCTCAGCCATCCTCCCTACAGTCCAGATCTGGCCCCTAGCGACTACTTTTTATTCCGCCAGCTCAAGGCTGCACTGCGTGGACGCCGGTTTGGGGACGATGAAGATGTCCAGCTCGCTGTCCAAGAGTGGAGTGAACTGCAGTCGAGAGATTTCTGGTTGTCGGGAATTCGAAGCCTCAGGGACAAGTGAGGCAAGTGCATTGAAGTCGAGGGTAGTTATATTGAAAAATAATAAAACACTTTTTCTCATATCTCGTTTCCTTATATCCGAATGGCAAAACTTATTGACCGCCCGTCGTACGTCTCGGGTACGCCAGGACAGATTCCTTAGCCTCGCGAAAGGAGACAATCCAGAGCCTGAACAGACAGGATTTCCTTCTAAGAAGCGAGGTGCGGCTCTCCGCAATTGCCACACTTGGCCATACACGATAGGGACTATCGAGTAGGGCCTTGGAGCAACGTACACTGAATTTGGGTAAACCCGATTTTGCCTTTCTATATGAGCGATTCTATGCCCGAAGAGTTTGCAGTAGTAGCACCCTAGCGGCAGTGGCACGAATCCCTTCACGCGGTAGCGATACCAACAGGCACGCACTGACTCGAGGGAGCCTATCACGGTCGAAAGTGACCAAGAGTAATGGGGTGGGTTTCACGGTCCCTGCCTGTTTTCTCATCACACGTTTGAACTTGAACTTGACCGCCCTGTGGTGGGCCAGCTTTATGGTGATGGCTTCTATGGAATAGTCCAGAGTTCCCTCGCATAAACCACTTCTTTAACGAAGTTCATGGTAGAGTGCGTGCGTTATTACACTCACCAGCGTGCCATCAAGTGTCCGAAGGGCACTAATCAAATCCACCGCATTCGCCAGAAGTATTCCGTCAGAGAAACGGGTCACCTTCGGCTCTCTACTAATCAAGTAAGCTAATGCTCTCCTCTGATGGATCATATTCGCCTTGTCAACATGCTGCCATCAATGGAGCAACTAATCAGAAGGCATTTGAAGGCATCGGGCTAAATAATGTCAGGCAGTCTCTCAATGAGGTTCCCGGGCGTAATCGAGGCTCCGCTTAACACTCTTGCGTCTTAGTCTGGGCCCTCCTCACCTCATCTTAAGATTTCGAGGGTCCCTCCACCATGGATGGGTAGGTACCGTCGTCGGACTTCTCCATAAGTCGGGCATTCTGCGATGATATGTATAATTGTGAGTGGCACAATGCAGTCTTCGCACTAAGGGGAGATAGTCCCTTTCAATTAGGAATATGTGTGTCATTAATGTGTGTCAGATGCGAAGTCGACACACATATATTCCTGCCGGCGGGTAAGGCCTTGAGGCTTCCATGTCGATAAGTTTGGGAAGATGTGTCATCTTATTTCGTCCGTAGAGGTCTGCCCATCTAGCCGTCCAGATCTCTCGGATGGCCGCTCGTATTGTGACAATGTAGTCTGCGCAGGGTATTGCAATGTCGGCGGTCGTTGCTGCTATATCGGCTCTCTCATTCACAGTGACCCCAACGTGTGCTGGAACCCAGCAGAAAGAAATTTTCTTTCCATCGCAAACGGCTCTATATACATAACTTTTTATTTCTAGCAGAATTGGATGGATGTCCGTCATCCGTTCTAATGATTGGAGGCTGCTGAAGGAGTCAGTGAGGATCGTATATTCATCTGAACGATGGTTGTTGTATGCCCATTGCACTGCATCTTTTAGGGCATAACACTGCGGTGGAGATTGATGCTACATTGGGTAGTGTTTCAGAGTGGGTGTAATTGTCCGATATCACTGAGGATCCTGTTTTATCTCTGACTTTCGATTCATCAGTATATATGTGGATTCCCAGATGTGTTGCAGCATGGGTAAGGAATTGAATTTTCCTTTTCAGGGGGAGAGATGGTAAACGTTCGACTAGGTTGCCATGGCATATATTTATAGTTTATTTCCAGGATGGTATGTCTTGAAAGGCAAGTGGATAGATGAAGTTCATTCTTACCCCGATTTGTTCCATCAGTAGTCGTACTCTAGCTCCAAATGGTCGTGGGATGGATGGGTGCGCCGCGAAGAAAGTGTCCATGTGGCCGTTTAAAGCAGCGGTCGTGGTCGGCGATGTTGGAAGTCGCTGGATGCAGGCGAGGAGGCGTAGGGTGAGTTTCGCCATACGGAGGTTTGGTGGTATCTCTCCCGTATCGCATTGTAGGTTCGGTATTGGGGAGGATCGAAAGGCGCCGGTAGCCATGCAAAGACTTTCATTGGCAACAGTGTTGATAAGGGCAAGGCGTCTTCGCAAACATAGTCGAATTTGGGGCGAATTAGGGAGCGGTAGAGAACTGTTTGTCGATCGGCCCCCCAGTTGTGTCGGGAGACTGTGCGTAGGATGTTCATCGGCTTTTTGCAGGAGTAACATGTCTGATGTGGGATTCCCATGTCAGCCTCCTATCGAATATCAATCCCAGAAATTTGTAGTTCTGTTGGTATAGGTATAGATAAGATTCCCTAATACAACCTCTACGGCGGCAAAAGTGGACCACTTTCGTCTTTCGGTCGAGAATTGGTAGCCGTGTGAAGATATCCATCTTGTGATGTTGATGGCGAGTTGGAGGCGAAGCTCTATCGTTGCTGTTAATATCTGACGGAGTAATAATGGCACGCAATTGTACGCTGCGCGCTGTTTATGGCGTGGCGTAACGTCAGAGCCGTGCGGCCGGTGAGTGTGACGTCACAGCCGGTGGTTTATTTATTTATTTATTTTTTTATTTTATAGAGCCCATCTGGCAACTACCCACTTAGGCATAAGTCACCGAAAAACACGACAGCCTAGAACTAGGCTACTTTAAAATAAAAATATGAAAACTTAACAATCAGGAAGCAATCTCCGACAGCGGGGGGAGGTACCCCTCACCCCGGTGCAGGAGAGTGCAACCTATAAACAAAACAATAACAAAAAAAGAACCTTAAATAAAGGGGAGAAGCCCGGCCTCCCCGCAAAAGTAAACAAGTCCACAAGTCAATGTGAACGAATCTGTCACGAGTACATGGAACAGGCGGTAGCGACCCCGCCCATCCCGGTACCGGGACAGGTATCGTGCGCGAAGATCACCCAGACTGGGACATTCGACAAGAATGTGCCGAACAGTCTGGGGGACGACGCAGTCGTTGCAATAGGGCGCAGGCGAGCGCTCCATCAAATAGCGATGCGTCACACGAGTGTGCCCGATTCGGAGACGACAGAAAACAACCTGAAGCCGCCGCGGCATTGGGGGATAGGTCCATGGGAACAGTCGCGGCGCAATGGCACGCAACTTTAAGTTCCCTTCGACCGTCTCCCATCTTCTTTGCCAAGCAGTCCGAAGAGCTGCCCGTATTCCTGCCATGTAGTCGGTGTGAGGAAGAGCGAAACGCTGGTCCGGTCGCAGAGTCCTCGCGGATTCATCGGTGCGCTCATTCCCCGCAATGCCTACATGTCCAGGAACCCAGCAGAAGATAATCTCAACATCTGCCCGGCTTGCCAAAACCGTGGCGTCACGGATATCGCAAACCAGGGAAGGCGGAGATTCCAATGCCCCGAGAGCACTCAGGGCGCTTTGTGAGTCGCTATAGATCACAATCCGGTCTCCGAACCGGGCACGTCGCGTAATCTCCCGTACCGAGTGGTGTATTGCCACCAGCTCGGCTGTGAAGACAGACGCAGCGCCTGGTAGAGCCCCGCTGACTTCAAACAGAGGGGATACGGCGTGGAAGCCGACCCCCTCTTGGGACTTGGAGCCATCCGTATACACTGGCACGGTTCCAGCGTGACACGATGTGTGCTCCAAAATGGTCGAACGCAATACTCCCGGCGCAGTACAAGCTTTGGGAGCAGAGGCGTGGCGACAAATAGCCAAATGTGGTACCCTCCAGGGTGGCGTCCTAGGCAGAACCAGGGGCGCCACCAGCCCGAGAGCTATATCTACCTCTCGAAGGAGTTTCCTGGCCCTAAACCCAAAGGGCTAAGGGTATGACTGAAATATCTCGGCGGCATAGGCACCATCGAGATCAGCTGCAGATGCAGTGAGAGCTGTTGGCGACTGAGAGAGACGCCAGGCTCGCGTGTACAGGCGAGCGATGCACTGCACGCAGCGCAGAGCGAGTGGCATCTCCCCAGCATCGACCAACAGGCTCTCAATGAGGGAAGTGCGAAAGGCACCGGTCGCAAGGCGAAGGCCCGTGTGGTGGATCGAATCCACCTTCCGCAATAAACGCTCGACTGCGGATGCATAAAACTCGCATCCGTAGTCGAGCTTCAAGCGAACAAAGGATCGATAAAAAAGTAAGGCAGTAGCCCTATCAGCGCCCCAAGCGTTGAAGGTCACGGAGCGGAGAATGTCCATGGCGCGGGTACAAGAGACCCTAAGGCTGCGAATATGAGCCTCCCAGGTGAGGCGTCGGTCAAATACAAGACCAAAGAAACGGTGCGACAAAACCACATCCAAGCGCACCCCATTAAGAAACAAATCTGGGTCGGGGTGAAGCCGTGGATGGCGGCAGAAGTGCACCACCTTAGTCTTGGCCAAAGAAAACCGAAACCTGTGCGCTTCGGCATAGCGAGAGACGCGGTTCAATGCCTGTTGGAGTCGACGCTCCAGAGTTGGCATCTGGGCCGCGCCAAAAGAGATCGATAGGTCGTCCAAGTAGAGCGTAGCGAGAACATCTTCCGGCAGCACCGAGGTGATGCCGCTGATGCTCAGGGCAAAGAGTGTGACACTGAGGACACTTCCCTGCGGGACACCCTCTTCCTGCTCCTTTGTGCCGGAGAGGGTTCCCCCCACCCCTACGCGGAATTGACGATCTCGCATAAATTCAGTAGCGATTCGCCAGGAGTCTGGGAGAAGACCTTCCACCCAGATCCTGTTGAAAAAATCTAACAGAAAGGCCATGTCTCGCTCACCCAGGTGTCGAAGCATGGCGTACGGTAAAACGTCCGGACCATGGGCGGTGTCTGCGCACGAAGCGAGAGCGGAACGCAACTCGCTCACAGTAAACTTGTCGTTGAAGGGTTTTCCGCCTCTGGAGGTAAAGTCCAGCCGGCGGCCTTCCGCGACATCACGACGTGCATTGAATGCTGGCGGAGCAGCATCTCGGCTAGAGAATGCGGAAAAAGCGGTCGCTAAGGATTCCGCCACGGACGCGGGGTCCGAGATTGCGGTCCCATTCTCCTGGAGAACGGGAGGGGGGTGGTGCGAGAACTTGCCCAGAATCCTTTTGACTCGCTTCCACACCTCAGCTAATGGGGTCTTCCCGTTAAGTGAAGACACGTATGCCCGCCAAGAAGAGCGGCGGGCGTGCTTCGAAATATACCGGAACCTAGCCCTAGCCCGACGAAATTCAGCGACAGTGAAATCGTTCGGGCGGCGCTTATAGCGCATGTAGGCATAACGCTTCGGTTTGAGGGTCGTCTCACACTCGGCCGACCACCATGGGAGTGGTCGGCGTGCAAAACGGCCAGACGTCCTAGGAATAGAAGTCAGGCCCACGGCGATGAGGTTGCCGGAGAAGAAATCAACGGCCTCATCTACCGACCTAAACTCCTCGACTGAGATAGAGAATTCAGTCATTTCCTGAAATGCAGGCCACCGCGCCCGCGCCAAGCACCACCGAGGTGGTCTCTCAGGCGGCAGTTGCCCTGAAAATAATATTTGAATGGGAAAGTGATCACTACCATAGAGGTCATCGACCACCCCCCAATCAAAATCAGGCTGTGCATCCGAAGAGCACAAAGATAGGTCAAGGCAAGAAAATGAAGCGGTTCTCGGACAGTGATGCGTAAACTCATCCACGTTTAGGACACCCATCTCAAGCTCTTCGATCAGATCGGCAAGGACTTGTCCCCTGGGATTTATGGAGTAATCTCCCCAGAGAGGATGCCTGCCGTTCAGATCTCCAAGCAAGAGATAGGGCCTCGGCAACCGTGCCACGACGCGGCAGAAGTCCCCCGCGTCGAAGTCAGCTGACGGTGGAATGTACGCAGAAATGATAGTATACCTCCTATCCAGGTGCAGCTGCACAGCCACTGCCTGAAAGGAGGTATCTAAAGAGAAAAGAAGAACGGAGACATCATACCGGGTGTAAACCGCGCATCCCCCAGCCCCGCCATCCCGCGGTGGTGGGGTTGCAAGACCCTTATACCCCGGGAGGGCAGGCAGGGGGCACTCGACTAGAATGGTCTCCTGCAAAAAAATAGCTAACGGGGAACGGGACGAGACGAGCCTACGCAGCTCATCCCAGTTGGCCCGGAGTCCACGGCAATTCCATTGAAGGAATATGCCCTCCAGGCCTAGCTCGGAGGAGACGCGGGGGCCCTCCTCGAATTGAAGACGCTAACGGGAATGGCCGTACGCTGTTGGCCGGACAAAGCGCTGTCGCCTTCGAAAACTTATTGGGGGAGGTTGGGCTCGCTATGCGAGTCTTTTCCTCCATCCGCCTCGAAACCTTAGGCGGGTGTTGCGGCTTCGGAGGCGGGGGGCCCTCTTTTCGAGGAACCACCGTCTCCGAGCCACTCGCTCCACCTCGGGGCGTGGGCGAAGGAGCCGAAGCTCCTTTGTTGCTGTCCTCCTTTTGGGGAGCAGCTTTAGGAACCCCGGAAGATGGCCTAGCGACCATCTTCAGGGGTGTTGCCTCCTGTGAGTCTAACGACTCGGTAGAGGCACGTGGCCGTTTCGCCTTACGGGAAACGGTCACGCTGGGGGAAGAGGGGGAGCCCTAGTTTTAGCCGGGGCAGGGTATGAACCCTTTTTGCCGCCAGCTTTACCAGGGGAGCACCCGGGTTGGGTAGAGCCCGCAGAAGGGCTCCGAATGGGCGCGGAAACAACCGTGCTCGTTGGCCTGGATGGGCCAGGAGCAGAGGGTGCCTTTCTAACTATTGAGGCATATAACGTCCCAGGCACAGCCGGGCGCGCCAGGACCAAGTCCTTTGCCTCCGGAATGAGATTCGATCCTGGGCCTGAACGGCCAGGATTTCTTTCTCAAGGAGATATGCACCACATTGCTTCGAAGAAGCGGGGTGCGGCTCTCCGCAATTGACACACTTGGCCACACACGATTTGGACTTATCGTGTGCGACCTTGGAGCAATTTACACAGACTTCGAGTGTCCCCGACTTTGCTCGTCTACATGAGCGATTCGTATGGCCGAAGCGGTGACAGTAGTAACACCACCGCGGCAGTGGCACGAATGCCTTCACGCGGTAGCGGTACCAACCGGCACGCACCGACTCAGGGAGCTTGTCACAGCCCAACGTGACGAAGAGTGTAGGGGTGGGTCTCGAGGCCCCTCCCTGTTTTCTCATCACACGTTCGACCTTGACCGCCCCATGGTCGGCCAGCTCTAGGGTGATGTCCTCAATGGAGTAGTCAACGAGTTCCCTCGCATGGTAGAGTGCGGCGTCATACTCACCGGGGTGCCATGAAGTGTCCGAAGAGCACTTATCTTGGCCGCCTCGGCGGGATTCGCCAGAAGGCTCCCGTCCGAGAAACGGGTTACCTTCGGCTCTCTACCAATTGCACTATCTAATCCTCTCCTCTGATGGATCATGTTGCCCTTGGACAACATGGTGCCATCAGTGGAGCGAATAATGAGGAAGCGTTTGAAGCCAGCGGGCTCGAAAACGCCAGGTAACCTCTGAATGAGGGGCCCCGATGTCATCGAGGCTCCGCCCTGTGCACTCTTGGTATTAGTCTTAGTCAGGGGCTCCGCAACCAGGGGGGGGGGCAGAGGGGGCGGATGTGCCGATCTTGGCTTGGTCGCTTGCCAGAGTGGCAGCAGACCCATCCGTCCCCGCAGCCCCCGCGGATGGAGAGGAGGCCCGAGTCTTTTTAGTCTTTTTCTTTTTTGGAGAGGAGGGCGGGGAATGAACCCGCTTCTCACCTCCGCCGGAAGAAGCCCCAGGCCAGATGGACCGGCCTCAGCCAGGTCATTCTATGAAATGGAGAAGGTCCTGGTAGTCGTGGGGGCACCGGTCGGAGGAGATCCCTCCCCTCCTTGTACTGCTTCGGAAACCACAGCCGTTTGAGGAGGGCCTTGCATCGGGGCGGATTCGGGTTCGGTGCTTGGCGCCGAGCCAGGATTCCCCCCCCATGGAAGGCCCTACCGTCTGAGGCTGGGTTTCCTTAAGCACCATGTCTATCTTAGGGGGGGCCTCCAGTTGGCCATCCTCCCCCCCCCAAGACATCGCAGGTCCCGGTGGCAGTATCGTCACTAGTCTTCTTTGGGGAGGCATGGGCCTTGATCCCGGCAAGGTTCAGTATTCTTGTCAGCAGGTCTTTTGAGGGAAGCGACCGAAGGGGCCTGGCTTCCCTCTCCCCCCTAAGGGGGTTTGCCCTACCGAGCCGCTTCGATGTGGAGCGGCTGGCTAAGGGCTGCCTGCTGGCTTTCTTGGCAGAACAGAGGGGACTGCTGCTGGTAAAAGGGAGGCGCCCGAAAGCACCTCCAGAGAAGGGGGTGAGGGGGAGTCTCCTACACCCGTAATCGAAGGAGAGGAGTAAGCCTCCTCTCCGGTTAGAGATATATGGAGGATCCCCTGAGCAAGCACAGGGGGAGGGGGGGACCTCCATCTTTTTGCTGAAGCTGCCCAAGGGCGGCTCCGTCGATGTTATAGGGGAAGTTGGGGGTTGGTTTTTTTTTAAACTCATCATTGGGCATGGTGACCCTCTTTTTGACACGGGATTCAATCGCGCATCACCTCTTGCAGTAGCCCGCACTGCGAGAGGTGCTTACAAGCCCGGCAGAGCCAGGCGCCGCCATTTAAGACCACCCCTCCCACCTGGTGGCCTGGCAGTCCATCGGCATGGCGGCTCCACCTTGAACACCGCGTAAAAAATATATAGATTGTGAAGAGGAGAGGAAAAGGGATGTGAGGAAGGTATGGGTGGGGATAAAGCAGGTTGTTAAAAACCAACCACCCCAGACCGGAGCTCAGGGGTTAGTGAACATTGTCCCCTCCCCCCTCAGCCCCGATCCGGGACGGTTGACTTAAGAAGAAGGTCAGCATCTACCCTTTGAAATTAGAGGCTGACCATTGAGTTGTGAGAGAGGTTGTATGAGAAGCGAGGAAACAAGTGTTTTGAAGGAAGGAGAAGAGGCTAAGCTGGGGTCGGACGGGAGAAGAGGCTAAGCTGGGGTCGGACGGGGTGCTGAGTCCCATCAGCACGGCGGCCAGGATGGCAAATCGCCGCGCCCCTTACGGGGGCCGGGGGTATAATGGCGGCCGGGTGCTCGCTCCGCAGCAGTCGTTTTTAAAAGGTAAGCTTGCGCAGACGTTCTTAACAGTGGTAGCAGAGCTCTTACGCCATGGCCTCTGTTATGGAAAGCGTTAATACCGGTGCCTGTTCATCGAAATGGCTGCCTAAACCTGACAATGGTGGGTCCTATGACAGTTGGGGGAAAAAATATTGGTATTTGGTGCGAACTTACTGAATTGCCGAAAACTAAACGTGCATTAGGGATTCATCTTTCCTTGGCTGAAAGGGTTAGGGTAGCCTCTTCAGAAATCAGTGTTAATGATTTAGAAAAGGGTCGTCGGCAATTTACAGCTTTTTGTAATTTGTACAATTTTCGTAGGTCAGAAAGTGTTAACATTAATCAGTTTGTGAGCGATTTTGAGCACGTATTTCAAATTTTTGCCTGTGATGGCGTTTATGTTGTTGGCGTCTTGTAAACTTCCAAAAAATGAAGTACAGTTAGTCATGTCAGCCATCAGTAAGGTTTCTTATGCTAATATGAAATCTACTCTAAAAGGTGTTTTTGGTCATGAGGTCGGTGCTTCTCGAGCACAACGACTATGATACCCGTTGTTAGTATCAAAAGTGAGCCGGTGTTTTGTGCTCACAAGCCCACTAGTGGTGAGGTATTGTTTACTCATGATGGAAGGCGTGGTCGAGGTTCCTACCATGATGGTCGTGCATCGCGGGGTCAGGGTGCTACGAGTAGTGTGGACCGTGTGGTACCTGGACAAGAATCCTACCCTTCGCAGTCACGAGCTCATAAGCTTAATCCTATAGGACGTGATGGTCAGGTGTATCGGTGTGCAGTTTGTGATTCGAAGTATCATTGGGCACGGTAGTGTCCACACGCGTATGAGAACAATAATAATACGGTCACTAAAGAAGATGACCTAGCCCTCTCTCGACGAAATTCACCGACAGTGAAATCGTTCGGGCGGCGCTTATAGCGCATGTAGGCATAACGCTTATGTTTGAGGGCCGCCTGAAACTCGGCTGAGCACCACGGGAGCAGTCGGCGTGCAACACGGCAAGACGTTCTAGAAATAGTAGCGAGGTTGCCGGAGAACTCAACGGCCTCATCTCCCGACCTAAACTGCTCGACCCAGACAGAGAACTCAGCCATTTCCTGAAATGCGGACCCCGCGCCCGCGCCAAGCACCACTGGGGCGGGAGGTCAGACAGCAGTGGGCCATAAAAATGATATTTGAAGGGGAAGGTGATAACTACTATGGAGGTCATCGACTACCTCACACCCAAAATCAGGCTGTGCATCCGGAGAGCACAAAGATAGATCGCGGCAGGAAAATAAAGCGGTTCTCGAGCAATGATGCGTCAACTCATCCACATTTAGGACACCCATATCCAGCTCGTCGATCAGGTCAGCAAGGACTTGACGCCTGGATTAATCGAGTAGTCTCCCCAGAGGGGGTGTCTACCGTTCAGATCCACGAGCAAGAGAAATGGCTTCTGCAACCGCGTCGAAGTCAGCTGACGGTGAAAAGTACGCGGAAATAACAGTATACCTCCTATACAGAGGCCGCTGCACTGCTACTGCATGGAAGGAGGTATTTAAATCGATCATCCTCCCCCATCCCGCGGAGGTAGGGTCGCAAAACCCTTATACCCAGGGAGGGTGGGCAGGGGGCACGCACACGGTATGGTCTCCTGCAAAAAGACGACTAACGGGGAACGGGACGGGACGAGACGAGACGAGCCTCCTCAGCTCCTCCCAGTTGTCCCGGATTCCGCGGCAATCCATTGAAAGAATGTCCTCGAGGCCTAGCTCGGAGGGGATGCGGGGACCATCTTCGAAGAGAAAACCCTCACGGGAATGGCCGTACGCTTCCAGGAAGCAGAACTCCGGGCGCTATTGGCCGGAAAACGCGCTGTCGCTTTCGAGGACTTATCGGGGGAGGTTTGGCTCGCCACGCGATTCTTTTCCTACCTCCGTCTCGAAACCTTAGGCAGGCGGCTTAGGAGGCGGGGATTCCTCTTTTGGAGGATCCACCGTCTCCAAGCCAACCAGCCTACCATTGGGTGTGGGTGTAAGAGCAAAAGCTCATTTATTGCTATCTTCCTTTCGGGGGGGAGAAGCTTTAGGAATCCCGGAAGATGGCCTCACGAACTTCAGGGGTGTTGCCTCCTGTGAGTCTAACGACCGTTTCGCCTTACGGGAAAGTCACGGTGGGTGGAGGAGGAAAAGCCCTGGATTTAGCAGGGGCTGGCTGTGAACCCTTGCTGCCGCTATCTCTACCAGGTAAGCCTTCGGGGTGGGTAGAACGACCAGAAGAGTTCTGAATGGGCGCGGAAACGACGGTGTTCGTAGGCCTGGAATATAGGGTATCTTTCTTAGCATTGTCACAGTCGAACGTCACGAAGAGTGTAGGGGTTGATCTCGAAGCACCTCCTTGTAGTCTCATCACACGTTCGACCTTGACCGCCCCATGGTCGGCCAGCTCTAAGGTGATGTCATCTATGTAGTCCACGAGTCCCCTCGCATAAACCATTCCTTTCACGAAGTTCATGGTAGAGTGCGGCATCACACTCAACCGGCGTGCTATCAAGTGTCCGAAGGGCACTAATCATAGCAGCCTCGGAGGGATTCGACGCATTCGCCAGAAGGCTCCCGTCCGAGAAACGGGTCACCTTCAGCTCTCAACCAATCACACTAGCTAGAGCTCTCCTCCGATGGATCATGTTGTCCTTAGCCAACATGCTGCCATCAGTGGAGCGAATAACAGGGAATACTTTGAACCCAGCAGGCTCGATAACGTCCGGTAATCTCCGAATGAGGAGCCCCGACGTTAATCGAGGCTCCGTTCTGCCAACCTTTGGTCTTAGTCTGGGACTCCCTACTCGGAGGAACACCAGAGCCGGACGTACCGATTTTGGCTTGGTCGCATACTGAAACGGCAGTGGCACCGTCTGTTCCCGCGTAAGGAGAGGAACCCCGGGTGTTTTTTTTGTGTGTCTTTTTATTTCTTTTCTTTTTAGGAGAGGGGGGCGGGGAATATACCTGCTTCTCCCCTCCGCCGGCAGGAGCCCCTAGGCCAGGTGGAGCTGCCTCAGCAAGATCCTTCTCTGGAGTGGAGAAGGTCTTGGCTGTCACAAGGGCATCAGCAGGGTGAGGAGATCCCTCCTCTCCTTGTAAGGCCTCGGGGGCCCGAGCCGTCTGAGGAAGACCTTGCACAGGGGCGGACTTGAGTTCAGTGCTTGGCACCGAGCCCAGGTTCGACCCCATGGAAGACCCTACCATCTGGGGATGGGGCACCTCACAGAACAAGTCCATTTCAGGGAGAGCCTACATGTGGCCATTCCCCTCCCCGACTCCCCAAGACATCTTGGATCCCCATCGAGGTACCTTTTGTCTCGTTGTCAGCCGGCGAACTGGAATCCGTCGGGAAAGAGAAGGGGAAAGTAGGGACTTACAGTGACCCCCCTTGCACCCTTAAGGGGGTTGGCCCTATAGAGGCGCTCCCACCGGGAGCTGTCAATTTTGAGCCGCCTGAGTGTTTCTTGGCAGTCCCTTGTGAAAGAAAAGACTGCCGCTGGAAAAAGGGAGGCACCAAGAGCGCCTACAAACTCATCATTAGGCATGGTGACCCTATGTATTTCACGGGATGCATACGCTCATCATTCCACGGAGTAGCCTGCTCTGCGAGGGGTGAATACAGGGCCAGCAGAACCATCTGCCGCAATTTGAGGCGGCTTAGTGACCTGGCAGCCCATTGGCATAGCGGCCCCACCTTAGGGACGGCGTAAAATCGACAAAAGTTTAGGCCGGGTGCATGTCAGACAATTTTTTTTTTTTTTTTTTTTTTTTAAGAGCTCATCTGGCGACTGCCTACTTGGGCATTAGTCGCCGTATTAAAACTGGCCTAGTTCTAGGCTACTTTAAAATGAAATTAAAGAGAAAAAAAAACAACAAAAAAACAACACCCCAAAAGGGGGAAAGGAAGCAAGCTGGTGCGTCGGGGAGAGGTCGCCCCGGCGCAGGAGCGTGCAACTAAAGAAAAAAAAACAAAAAACCAAACAAATGCAAAAAAAACAACAAAAAAAAACAAACAAACCTTGCTTAAATAATAGGGAGAAGGCCGGCCTCCCCCAAGAAGTCAACAAGTCCACAAGTCAGTGTGCACGAATCTGTCCCAAGCACAAGGGACAGGCGGTAGCGACCCCGCCCATCCCGGTACTGGGACAGGTATCGTGCGCGAAGATCACCCAGACTGGGACATTCGACAAGAATGTGCCGAACAGTCTGGGGGACGACGCAGTCGTTGCAATAGGGCGCAGGCGAGCGCTCCATCAGATAGCGATGCGTCACACGAGTGTGTCCGATTCGGAGACGACAGAAAGCAACCTGAAGCCGCCGCGGCATTGGGGGATAGGTCCATGGGAACAGTCGCGGCGCAATGGCACGCAACTTTAAGTTCCCTTCGACCGTCTCCCATCTTCTTTGCCAAGCAGTGCGAAGAGCTGCCCGTATTCCTGCCATGTAGTCGGTATGAGGAAGAGCGAAACGCTGGTCCGGTCGCAGAGTCCTCGCGGACTCTTTAGCGCGCTCATTCCCCGCAATGCCTACAATGTCCAGGAACCCAGCAGAAGATAATCTCGACATCTGCCCGGCTCGCCAAAACCGTGGCGTCACGGATATCGCGAACCAGGGGATGCGGAGATTCCAATGCCCCGAGAGCACTCAGGGCGCTTTGTGAGTCGCTATAGATCACAATCCGGTCTCCGAACCGGGCACGTCGCGTAATCTCCCGTACCGAGTGGTGTATTGCCACCAACTCGGCCGTGAAGACAGACGCAGCGCCTGGTAGAGCCCCGCTGACTTCAAACAGAGGGGATACGGCGTGGAAGCCGACCCCCTCTTGGGACTTGGAGCCATCCGTATACACTGGCACGGTACCAGCGTGACACGATGTGTGCTCCAAAAAGGTCGAACGCAATACTCCCGGCGCAGTACAAGCTTTGGGAGCAGAGGCGTGGCGACAAATAGCCAAATGTGGTACCCTCCAGGGTGGCGTCCTGGGCAGAACCAGGGGCGCCAACGGCCCGAGAGCTATATCTACCTCTCGAAGGAGTTTCCTGGCCCTAAACCCAAAGGGCTTAGGGTATGACTGGCGTCTCTCGGCGGCATAGGCACCATCGAGATCAGCTGCGGATGCAGTGAGAGCTGTTGGCGACTGAGGGAGGCGCCGGGCTCGCGCGTACAGGCGAGTGATGCACTGCACGCGGCGCAGAGCGAGTGGCATCTCCCCAGCATCGACCAACAGGCTCTCAATGGGGGAAGTGCGGAAGGCACCGGTCGCAAGGCGAAGGCCCGTGTGGTGGATCGAATCCACCTTCCGCAATAAACGCTCGGCTGCGGATGCATAAAACTCGCATCCGTAGTCGAGCTTCGAGCGAACAAAGGATCGATAAAAAAGTAAGGCGGTAGCCCTATCAGCGCCCCAAGCGCTGAACGTCACGGAGCGGAGAATGTCCATGGCGCGGGTACAAGAGACCCTAAGGCTGCGAATATGAGCCTCCCAGGTGAGGCGTCGGTCGAATACAAGACCAAGGAAACGGTGCGACTCAACCACATCCAGGCGCACCCCATTAAGAAACAAATCTGGGTCGGGGTGAAGCCGTGGATGGCGGCAGAAGTGCACCACCTTAGTCTTGGCCAAAGAAAACCGAAACCTGTGCGCTTCGGCATAGCGAGAGACGCGGTTCAATGCCTGTTGGAGTCGACGCTCCAGAGTTGGCATCTGGGCCGCGCCAAAAGAGATCGAAAGGTCGTCCACGTAGAGCGTAGCGAGAACATCTTCCGGCAGCACCGAGGTGATGCCGTTGATGCTCAGGGCAAAGAGTGTGACACTGAGGACACTTCCCTGCGGGACACCCTCTTCCTGCTCCTTTGGGCCGGAGAGGGCTCCCCCCACCCGTACGCGGAATCGACGATCTCGCAAAAATTCAGATATAAAAATTGGGAGGCGTCCCCTCGCCCCCATCGTGTGGAGAGTCTCCATGATACCGTATCGCCATGCGGTATCATAGGCCTTCTCCAGATCAAAAAACACCGTGGCGTAGTGCTGTCTACGAAGGAAAGCCTCGCAGACGGCACTTTCCAGTCGGAGCAGAGCATCCGACGTGGAGTGGAGCTTACGGAAGCCGCACTGTGCAGAAGACAGATGGCCTCCGCTGTCCAGGAAATAGGCTAATCTAACATTTACCAATTTCTCCATCAACTTGCACACGCAAGAGGTTAGAGAGATTGGGCGGAAACCGGTCGGAGTAGAGTGATCTCTCCCCGGCTTGCGAAAGGCGAGCACAGTAGCGATTCGCCAGGAGTCTGGGAGAAGACCTTCCACCCAGATCCTGTTGAACAAATCTAACAGAAAGGCCATCCCTCGCTCACCCAGGTGTCGAAGCATGGCGTACGGGACATCGTCCGGACCATGGGCGGTGTCCGCGCACGAAGCGAGAGCGGAACGCAACTCACTCACAGTAAACTTGTCGTTGAAGGGTTCTCCGCCTCTGGAGGTAAAGTCCAGCCGGCGGCCTTCCGCGACATCACGACGTGCATTGAATGCTGGCGGAGCAGCATCACGGCTAGAGAATGCGGAAAAAGCGGTCGCTAAGGATTCCGCCATGGACGCGGGGTCCGAGATTGCGGTCCCATTCTCCTGGAGAACGGGAGGGGGGTCCTGCGAGAACTTGCCCCGAATCCTTTTGACTCGCTTCCACACCTCAGCTAAAGGGGTCTTCCCGTTAAGTGAAGACACGTATGCCCGCCAAGAAGAGCGGCGGGCGTGCTTCGAAATATACCGGAACCTAGCCCTAGCCCGACGAAATTCAGCGACAGTGAAATCGTTCGGGCGGCGCTTATAGCGCATGTAGGCATAACGCTTCTGTTTGAGGGCCGTCTCACACTCGGCCGACCACCATGGGAGTGGTCGGCGTGCAAAACGGCCAGACGTCCTAGGAATAGTAGTCAGGCCTACGGCGATGAGGTTGCCGGAGAAGAACTCAACGGCCTCATCTACCGACCTAAACTCCTCGACTGAGATAGAGAATTCAGTCATTTCCTGAAATGCAGGCCACCGCGCCCGCGCCAAGCACCACCGAGGTGGTCTCTCAGGCGGCAGTTGCCCTGAAAATGATATTTGAATGGGAAAGTGATCACTACCATGGAGGTCATCGACCACCCCCCAATCAAAATCAGGCTGTGCATCCGAAGAGCACAAAGATAGGTCAAGGCAAGAAAATGAAGCGGTTCTCGGACAGTGATGCGTAAACTCATCCACGTTTAGGACACCCATCTCAAGCTCTTCGATCAGATCGGCAAGGACTTGTCCCCTGGGATTTATGGAGTAATCTCCCCAGAGAGGATGCCTGCCGTTCAGATCTCCAAGCAAGATTTTTTTTTTTTTTTTTTTTTTTAATGAGCCCATTTGCAACTACCCACTTGGGCATAAGTCGCCGAAAAACACGACAGCCTAGAATTAGGCTACTTTAAAGTTAAAATATGAAAACTTAACAATCAATATAAATTTGAAAAACTTAACAATCGAAGCAATCTCCGGCAGCGGGGGGAGGTCCCCCTCACCCCGGTGCAGGAGAGTGCAATCTAAAACAAAACAATAACAAAAAAAGGAACCTTAAATAAAGGGGAGAAGGCCGGCCTCCCCCAAAAAGTCAATAAGTCCACCAGTCATGGTGCACGCACTCGTCCCGAGTACAAGGGACAGGCGGTAGCGACCCCGCCCATCCCGGTACCGAGACAGGTATCGTGCGCGAAGATCACCCAGACTGGGACATTCGACAAGAATATGCCGAACAGTCTGGGGGACGACGCAGTCGTTGCAATAGGGCACATGCGAGCGCTCCACCAAGTAACGATGCGTCACACGAGTGTGTCCGATTCGAAGACGACAGAAAGCAACCTGAAGCCGCCGCGGCATTGGGGGATAGGTCCATGGGAACAGTCGCGGCGCAATGGCACGCAACTTTAAGTTCCCCTCGACCGTCTCCCATCTTCTTTGCCAAGCAGTCCGAAGAGCTGCCCGTATTCCTGCCATGTAGTCGGTGTGAGGAAGAGCGAAACGCTGGTCCGGTCGCAGAGTCCTCGCGGACTCTTTGGCGCCCTCATCGGCGCGCTCATTCCCCGCAATTCCTACATGTCCAGGAACCCAGCAGAAGATAATCTCGACATCTGCCCGGCTCGCCAAAACCGTGGCGTCACGGATTTCGCGAACCAGGGGATGCGGAGATTCCAATGCCCCGAGAGCACTCAGGGCGCTTTGTGAGTCGCTATAAATCACAATCCGGTCTCCGAACCGGGCACGTCGCGTAATCTCCCGTACCGAGTGGTGTATTGCCACCAGCTCGGCCGTGAAGACAGACGCAGCGCCTGGTAGAGCCCCGCTGACTTCAAACAGAGGGGATACGGCGTGGAAGCCGACCCCCTCTTGGGACTTGGAGCCATCCGTATACACTGGCACGGTACCAGCGTGACACGATGTGTGCTCCAAAAAGATCGAACGCAATACTCCCGGCGCAGTACAAGCTTTGGGAGCAGAGGCGTGGCGACAAATAGCCAAATGTGGTACCCTCCAGGGTGGCGTCCTGGGCAGAACCAGGGGCGCCACCGGCCCGAGAGCTATATCTACCTCTCGAAGGAGTTTCCTGGCCCTAAACCCAAAGGGCTTAGGGTATGACTGGCGTCTCTCGGCGGCATAGGCACCATCGAGATCAGCTGCGGATGCAGTGAGAGCTGTTGGCGACTGGGGGAGGCGCCGGGCTCGCGCGTACAGGCGAGTGATGCACTGCACGCGGCGCAGAGCGAGTGGCATCTCCCCAGCATCGACCAACAGGCTCTCAATGGGGGAAGTGCGGAAGGCACCGGTCGCAAGGCGAAGGCCGGTGTGGTGGATCGAATCCACCTTCCGCAATAAACGCTCGGCTGCGGATGCATAAAACTCGCATCCGTAGTCGAGCTTCGAGCGAACAAAGGATCGATAAAAAAGTAAGGCAGTAGCCCTATCAGCGCCCCAAGCGCTGAACGTCACGGAATGGAGAATGTCCATGGCGCGGGTACAAGAGACCCTAAGGCTGCGAATGTGAGCCTCCCAGGTGAGGCGTCGGTCGAATACAAGACCAAGGAAACGGTGCGACTCAACCACATCCAGGCGCACCCCATTAAGAAACAAATCTGGGTCGGGGTGAAGCCGTGGATGGCGGCAGAAGTGCACCACCTTAGTCTTGGCCAAAGAAAACCGAAACCTGTGCGCTTTGGCATAGCAAGAGACGCGGTTCAATGCCTGTTGGAGTCGGCGCTCCAGAGTTGGCATCTGGGCCGCGCCAAAAGAGATCGAAAGGTCGTCCACGTAGAGCGTAGCGAGAACATCTTCCGGCAGCACCGAGGTGATGCCGTTGATGCTCAGGGCAAAGAGTGTGACACTGAGGACACTTCCCTGCGGGACACCCTCTTCCTGCTCCTTTGGGCCGGAGAGGGCTCCCCCCACCCGTACGCGGAATCGACGATCTCGCAAAAATTCAGATATAAACATTGGGAGGCGTCCCCTCGCCCCCATCGTGTGGAGAGTCTCCATGATACCGTATCGCCATGCGGTATCATAGGCTTTCTCCAGATCAAAAAACACCGTGGCGTAGTGCTGTCTACGAAGGAAAGCCTCGCAGACGGCATTTTCCAGTCGGAGCAGAGCATCCGACGTGGAGTGGAACTTACGGAAGCCGCACTGTGCAGAAGACAGATGGCCTCCGCTGTCCAGGAAATAGGCTAATCTAACATTTACCAATTTCTCCATCAACTTGCACACGCAAGAGGTTAGAGAGATTGGGCGGAAACCGGTCGGAGTAGAGTGATCTCTCCCCGGCTTGCGAAAGGCGAGCACAGTAGCGATTCGCCAGGAGTCTGGGAGGAGACCTTCCACCCAGATCCTGTTGAACAAATCTAATAGAAAGGCCATGCCTCGCTCACCCAGGTGTCGAAGCATGGCGTACGGGACATCGTCCGGACCATGGGCGGTGTCCGCGCACGAAGCGAGAGCGGAACGCAACTCACTCACAGTAAACTTGTCGTTGAAGGGTTCTCCGCCTCTGGAGGTAAAGTCCAGCCGGCGGCCTTCCGCGACATCACGACGTGCATTGAATGCTGGCGGAGCAGCATCACGGCTAGAGAATGCGGAAAAAGCGGTCGCTAAGGATTCCGCCACGGACGCGGGGTCCGAGATTGCAGTCCCATTCTCCTGGAGAACGGGAGGGGGGTCCTGCGAGAACTTGCCCCGAATCCTTTTGACTCGCTTCCACACCTCAGCTAAAGGGGTCTTCCCGTTAAGTGAAGACACGTATGCCCGCCAAGAAGAGCGGCGGGCGTGCTTCGAAATATACCGGAACCTAGCCCTAGCCCGACGAAATTCAGCGACGGTGAAATCGTTCGGGCGGCGCTTATAGCGCATGTAGGCATAACGCTTCTGTTTGAGGGCCGTCTCACACTCGGCCGACCACCATGGGAGTGGTCGGCGTGCAAAACGGCCAGACGTCCTAGGAATAGTAGTCAGGCCCACGGCGATGAGGTTGCCGGAGAAGAACTCGACGGCCTCATCTACCGACCTAAACTCCTTGACTGAGATAGAGAATTCAGTCATTTCCTGAAATGCAGGCCACCGCGGCCGCGCCAAGCACCACCGAGGTGGTCTCTCAGGCGGCAGTTGCCCTGAAAATGATATTTGAATGGGAAAGTGATCACTACCATGGAGGTCATCGACCACCCCCCAATCAAAATCAGGCTGTGCATCCGAAGAGCACAAAGATAGGTCAAGGCAAGAAAATGAAGCGGTTCTCGGACAGTGATGCGTAAACTCATCCACGTTTAGGACACCCATCTCAAGCTCTTCGATCAGATCGGCAAGGACTTGTCCCCTGGGATTTATGGTGTAATCTCCCCAGAGAGGATGCCTGCCGTTCAGATCTCCAAGCAAGAGATAGGGCCTCGGCAACCGTGCCACGACGCGGCGAAAGTCCCCCGCGTCGAAGTCAGCTGACGGTGGAATGTACGCAGAAATGATAGTATACCTCCTATCCAGGTGCAGCTGCACAGCCACTGCCTGAAAGGAGGTATCTAAGGAGAAAGGAAGAACGGAGACATCATGCCGGGTGTAAACCGCGCATCCCCCAGCCCGGCCGTCCCGCGGTGGTTGGGTCGCAAGACCCTTATACCCCGGGAGGGCAGGCAGGGGGCACGCGCCTAGCATGGTCTCCTGCAAAAAAATAGCTAACGGGGAACGGGATGAGGCGAGCCTCCGCAGCTCCTCCCAGTTGGCCCGGAGTCCACGGCAATTCTATTGAAGGAATATGCCCTCCAGGCCTAGCTCGGAGGAGACGCGGGGGCCCTCCTCGAATTGAAGACCCTCACGGGAATGGCCGTACGCTTCCCGGGGGCAGAACCCCGGGCGCTGTTGGCCGGACAAAGCGCTGAAGGCGCTGTCGCCTTCGAGGACTTATTGGGGGAGGTTGGGCTCGCCATGCGAGTCTTTTCCTCCCTCCGCCTCGAAACTTTAGGCGGGTGTTGCGGCTTCGGAGGCGGGGGGCCCTCTTTTCGAGGAACCACCGTCTCCGAGCCACTCGCTCCACCTCGGGGCGTGGGCAAAGGGGCCGAAGCTCCTTTGTTGCTGTCCTCCTTTCGGGGAACAGCTTTAGGAACCCCGGAAGATGGCCTAGCGACCATCTTCAGGGGTGTTGCCTCCTGTGAGTCTAACGACTCGGTGGAGGCGCGTGGCCGTTTCGCTTTACGCGAAACGGTCACGCTGGGGGAAGAGGGGGGAGCCCTGGTTTTAGCCGGGGCAGGGTATGAACCCTTTTTGCCGCCAGCTTTACCAGGGGAGCGCCCAGGTTGGGTAGAGCCCACAGAAGGGCTCCGAATTGGCGCGGAAACAACCGTGCTCGTTGGCCTGGATGGGCCAGGAGCAGAGGGTGCCTTTCTAACTATTGAGGCATATGACGTCCCAGGCAGAGCCGGGCGCGCCAGGACCAAGTCCTTTGCCTCGCGGAATGAGAGTCGATCCTGGGCCTGAACGGCCAGGATTTCTTTCTCAAGGAGATATGCACCACATTGCTTCGAAGAAGCAGGGTGCGGCTCTCCGCAATTGACACACTTGGCCACACACGAATTGGACTTATCGTGTGCGACCTTGGAGCAATTTACACAGACTTCGGGTGACCCCGATTTTGCACGTCTACATGATCGATTCGTATGGCCGAAGCGGTGGCAGTAATAGCACCGCCGCGGCAGTGGCACGAATGCCTTCACGCGGTAGCGGTACCAACCGGCACGCACCGACTCAGGGAGCTTGTCACAGTCGAACGTGACGAAGAGTGTAGGGGTGGGTCTCGAGGCCCCTCCCTGTTTTCTCATCACACGTTCGACCTTGACCGCCCCATGGTCGGCCAGCTCTAGGGTGATGTCCTCAATGGAGTAGTCAACGAGTTCCCTCGCATAAACTACTCCTTTCACAAAGTTCATGGTAGAGTGCGGCGTCACACTCACCGGGGTGCCATGAAGTGTCCGAAGAGCACTTATCTTGGCCGCCTCGGCGGGATTCGCCGCATTCGCCAGAAGGCTCCCGTCCGAGAAACGGGTTACCTTCGGCTCTCTACCAATTGCACTAGCTAATCCTCTCCTCTGATGGATCATGTTGCCCTTGGACAACATGCTGCCATCAGTGGAGCGAATAACGAGGAAGCGTTTGAAGCCAGCGGGCTCGAAAACGCCAGGTAACCTCTGAATGAGGGGCCCCGATGTCATCGAGGCTCCGCCCTGTGCACTTTTGGTCTTTGTCATCGTCAGGAGCTCCGTACCCGGGGAAGCAGAGGGCCCGGATGTGCCGATCTTGGCTTGGTCGCTTGGCAAAATGGCAGCAGACCCATCCGTCCCCTTAGCCCCCGCGGATTGAGAGGAGCCCCGAGTCTTCTTCGTCTTTTTGGTCCTTTTCTTTTTTGGAGAGGAGGGCGGGGAATGAACCCGCTTTTCACCTCCGCCGGCAGAAGTCCCCAGGCCAGATGGACCAGCCTCAGCCAGGTCCCTCTCCGAAATGGAGAAGGTCCTGGTTGTCGTAGGGGCACCTGTCGGAGGAGATCCCTCCCCTCCTTCTACTGCCTCGGAGCCCTCAGCCATTTGAGGAGGACCTTGCATAGGGGCGGATTCGGGTTCGGTGCTTGGCGCCGAGCCCGAATTCCCCCCCATGGAAGGCCCTACCGTCTGGGGCTGGGTCTCCTCAAGGACCATGTCTATCACAGGAGGGGCCTCCAGTTGGCCATCCCCTCCCAGGACATCGCAGGTCCCCTTGGCAGTATTGTCACTAGTCAGGTGGTGTGGGGAGGCACAGGCCTTGACCCCAGCAAGGTTCAAAATTCTTGCCAGCAGGTCTTTTGAGGGAAGCGACCGAAGGGGCCTGGCTTCCCTCTCCCCCCTAAGGGGGTTTGCCCTACCGAGCCGCTTGCACGAGGGGCGGTCGGCAATGGGCTGCCTGCTGGCTTTCTTGGCAGTCCCCTTAGAAAGCAAAGGAGGGACTGCCGCTGGAGATAGGGAGGTGCCCGAAAGCACCTCCAGAGAAGGGGGTGAGGGGGAGTCCCCTACACCCGTAGGCGTAGGAGAGGAGTAAGCCTCCTCTCCGGTTAAAGAATTATGGAGGGTCCCTTGCGCAAGCACAAGGGGGGGGACCTCCATTTTCTCGGTGGAGCTGCCCGAGGGCGGCTCCGTAGATGTTTTTGGGGAAGTTGGGGGTTGGGGTTTTTGTTTTTTTTTCATACATGGGCATGGTGACCCTCTTTTGATTACGGGACGCAATAGCTCATCACCTCTCGCAGTTGCCCGCACTGCGAGAGGTGCTTACAAGCCCGGCAGAGCCAGGCGCCGCCATTCGGGACCACCCCTCCCGCCTGGTGGCCTGGCAGTCCTTCGGCATGGCGGCTCCACCTTGGACACGGCGTAAAAAATATAGGTTGTGAAGAGGAGAGGAAAAGGGATGTGAGGAAGATGTGGGTGGGGATGAAGCAGGTTGTTAAAAAAAACCCATCCCGAACCGGAGCTGAGGGGTTAGGGAACAATGTCCCCTCCCCCCCTCAGCCCCGATCCGGGGTGGTTGGCTTGAGAAGAAGGTCAGCATTCTACCCTGTGAAATTAGAGGCTGACCAGAGAAAGTTGTGGGAGAGGTTGTATGAAAAGCGACGAGGTAGGGGAGAAATCGGGCTATCTGAAGGAAGGAAGAGAGGCTAAGCTGGGGCCGGACGGAGCGCTGGATCCCGTCAGCACGGCGGCCAGGATGGCAAATCGCCGCGCCCCTTACGGGGTCTCCAAGCAAGAGATAGGGCCTCGGCAACCGTGCCACGACGCGGCGGAAGTCCCCCGCGTCGAAGTCAGCTGACGGTGGAATGTACGCAGAAATGATAGTATACCTCCTATCCAGGTGCAGCTGCACAGCCACTGCCTGAAAGGAGGTATCTAAAGAGAAAGGAAGAACGGAGACATCATGCCGGGTGTAAACCGCGCATCCCCCAGCCCGGCCATCCCGCGGTGGTGGGGTCGCAAGACCCTTATACCCCGGGAGGGCAGGCAGCGGGCACGCGCCTAGCATGGTCTCCTGCAAAAAAAATAGCTAACGGGGAACGGGACGAGACGAGCCTCCGCAGCTCCTCCCAGTTGGCCCGGAGTCCACGGCAATTCCATTGAAGGAATATGCCCTCCAGGCCTAGCTCGGAGGAGACGCGGGGGCCCTCTTCGAATTGAAGACCCTCACAGGAATGGCCGTACGCTTCCCGGGGGCAGAACCCCGGGCGTTGTTGGCCGGACAAAGCGCTGAAGGCGCTGTCGCCTTCGAGGACTTATTGGGGGAGGTTGGGCTCGCCATGCGAGTCTTTTCCTCCCTCCGCCTCGAAACCTTAGGCGGGCGTTGCGGCTTGGGAGGCGGGGGGCCCTCTTTTCGAGGAACCACCGTCTCCGAGCCACTCGCTCCACCTCGGGGCGTGGGCGAAGGGGCCAAAGCTCCTTTGTTGCTGTCCTCCTTTCGGGGAACAGCTTTAGGAACCCCGGAAGATGGCCTAGCGACCATCTTCAGGGGTGTTGCCTCCTGTGAGTCTAACGACTCTGTGGAGGCGCGTGGCCGTTTCGCCTTACGGGAAACGGTCACGCTGGGGGAAGAGGGGGGAGCCCTGGTATTAGCCGGGGCTTGGTGTGAACCCTTTTTGCCGCCAGCTCTACCAGGGGAGCGCCCGGGTGTAGTAGAGCCCGCAGAAGGGCTCCGAATGGGCGCGGAAACAACCGTGCTCGTTGGCCTGGATGGGCCAGGAGCAGAGGGTGCTTTTCTAACTATTGAGGCATATGACGTCCCAGGCAGAGCCGGGCGCGCCAGGACCAAGTCCTTAGCCTCGCGGAATGAGAGTCGATCCTAGGCCTGAACGGCAAGGATTTCTTTCTCAAGGAGATATGCACCACATTGCTTCGAAGAAGCAGGGTGCGGCTCTCCGCAATTGACACACTTGGCCACACACGATTTGGACTTATCGTGTGCGACCTTGGAGCAATTTACACAGACTTCGGGTGACCCCGATTTTGCACGTCTACATGATCGATTCGTGTGGCCGAAGCGGTGACAGTAATAGCACCGCCGCGGCAGTGGCACGAATGCCTTCACGCGGTAGCGGTACCAACCGGCACGCACCGACTCGGGGAGCTTGTCACAGTCGAACGTGACGAAGAGTGTAGGGGTGGGTCTCGAGGCCCCTCCCTGTTTTCTCATCACACGTTCGACCTTGACCGCCCCATGGTCGGCCAGCTCTAGGGTGATGTCTTCTATGGAGTAGTCAACGAGTTCCCTCGCATAAACTACTCCTTTTACAAAGTTCATGGTAGAGTGCGGCGTCACACTCACCGGGGTGCCATGAAGTGTCCGAAGAGCACTTATCTTGGCCGCCTCGGCGGGATTCGCCGCATTCGCCAGAAGGCTCCCGTCCGAGAAACGGGTTACCTTCGGCTCTCTACCAATTGCACTAGCTAATCCTCTCCTCTGATGGATCATGTTGCCCTTGGACAACATGCTGCCATCAGTGGAGCGAATAACGAGGAAGCGTTTGAAGCCAGCGGGCTCGAAAACGCCAGGTAACCTCTGAATGAGGGGCCCCGATGTCATCGAGGCTCCGCCCTGTGCACTCTTGGTATTAGTCTTCTTTGTCAGGGCCTCCGCAACCGGGGGGGGAGGGGGCGGATGTGCCGATCTTGGCTTGGTCGCTTGCCAGAGTGGCAGCAGACCCATCCGCCCCCGCAGCCCCCGCGGATGGAGAGGAGCCCCGAGTCTTTTTTGTCTTTTTAGTCTTTTTCTTTTTCGGAGAGGAGGGCGGGGAATGAACCCGCTTTTCACCTCCGCCGGCAGAAGTCCCCAGGCCAGATGGACCAGCCTCAGCCAGGTCCCTCTCCGAAATGGAGAAGGTCCTGGTTGTCGTAGGGGCACCTGTCGGAGGAGATCCCTCCCCTTCTTTTACTGCCTCGGAGCCCTCAGCCATTTGAGGAGGACCTTGCATAGGGGCGGATTCGGGTTCGGTGCTTGGCGCCGAGCCCGAATTCCCCCCCATGGAAGGCCCTACCGTCTGAGGCTGAGTCTCCTCAAGGACCATGTCTATCACAGGAGGGGCCTCCAGTTGGCCATCCCCTCCCAGGACATCGCAGGTCCCCTTGGCAGTATTGTCACTAGTCAGGTGGTGTGGGGAGGCACAGGCCTTGACCCCAGCAAGGTTTAAAATTCTTGCCAGCAGGTCTTTTGAGGGAAACGACCGAAGGGGCCTGGCTTCCCTCTCCCCCCTAAGGGGGTTTGCCCTACCGAGCCGCTTGCACGAGGGGCGGTCGGCAATGGGCTGCCTGCTGGCTTTCTTGGCAGTCCCCTTAGAAAGCAAAGGAAGGACTGCCGCTGGAGATAGGGAGGTGCCCGAAAGCACCTCCAGAGAAGGGGGTGAGGGGGAGTCCCCTACACCCGTAGGCGTAGGAGAGGAGTAAGCCTCCTCTCCGGTTAAAGAATTATGGAGGGTCCCTTGCGCAAGCACAAGGGGGGGGACCTCCATTTTCTCGGTGGAGCTGCCCGAGGGCGGCTCCGTTGATTTTCTTGGGGAAGTTGGGGGTTGGGTTTTTTGGTGTTTTTTTTCATTCATGGGCATGGTGACCCTCTTTTTATTACGGGACGCAATAGCTCATCACCTCTCGCAGTTGCCCGCACTGCGAGAGGTGCTTACAAGCCCGGCAGAGCCAGGCGCCGCCATTCGGGACCACCCCTCCCGCCTGGTGGCCTGGCAGTCCTTCGGCATGGCGGCTCCACCTTGAACACGGCGTAAAAAATATAGGTTGTGAAGAGGAGAGGAAAAGGGATGTGAGGAAGGTATGGGTGGGGGATGAAGCAGGTTGTTAAAAAACCCCCATCCCGAACCGGAGCTGAGGGGTTAGGGAACAATGTCCCCTCCCCCCTCAGCCCCGATCCGGGGTGGTTGGCTTGAGAAGGTCAGCATTCTACCCTGTGAAATTAGAGGCTGACCAGAGAAAGTTGTGGGAGAGGTTGTATGAAAAGCGACGAGGTAGGGGAGAAATCGGGCTATCTGAAGGAAGGAAGAGAGGCTAAGCTGGGGCCGGACGGAGCGCTGGATCCCGTCAGCACGGCGGCCAGGATGGCAAATCACCGCGCCCCTTACGGGGGCATGTCAGACAAGTTGCAGTATGATAAAAGTGCCATAAAAAATATTAATCTTACCCTTAATACTTTGTTGGGCATCCTTTGCGTTTTTTGACATCCCTCAGGCATCGTGGCATGGACATAGCAAGATCATGTAGTTTCTGGGTAGGTATAGCAACCCAACAAGCCCTAATTTCCTTCTCCAGCTTGGGGAGAGTGCTGACGTCCTTCTCTTGTAACCACCGGTGTTTAACCGCCTGCCAAAGGTTCTCAATCGGGTTTAGATCTGGACTGTTACCAGGCCAATCCTCAATGAACTTAATCTCACAGTCAGTTTATAACAGATTTGGCCGTGTGGCAGGGAATACCATCCTGTTGGAACACGTTTGTGCCTGTTAACTCAAAGCACTCCTCCAGATGTTCATTTAGCAGCACATAATAAATGTACTGGTTGACTTTAATGTTGGCAGGCAACGGCAACACAACAAGCTTCCCCAAGCCCCTGCCTGAGAAACAACTCCATACCATTAATGAACTGGGGTGTTACATGGTTCCACAGAGGTAGCGTGAGTCAAGGGGGTCACTGCCACGCTTCCGATACACGTTACCACCCCTCCCCTCAGTCACTGTAAATGTTGCTTCATCAGACCAAAGCATGTCAAGCCAGTCAGCATCATCCCACTGAAGATATTTCAGAGCATAAGCGACCCTACGAGCGTTCTGCACGCAGGTGAGAATTGGTTTCTTGATGGGGCAGTGGCTTGTGTAACCAAGCTCATGAACACATCGACTAGCAGTGCGCACAGACACCTCACTGAACAGACCACTATTATTTTCCGTAATTTTACAGGCTGAAATACGAGGACACTTCTCTAGGTCTCTCTTAACATTATCAACACACCTAGAGGCTTTACGAGGCCTACCAGACCGCTCTTTCTGGGTTGGTTGGGCATCACACCCTCCCTCCCTCCACCTAGCAACGTAACACCTCACAACAAAAACACTTATTTTAAGTTAGTCGGTTATTTCTTTAGTTTGCTTAACAGCCTCCTTCTGAGTGATAATCTGGGCAATAGTTTCTGAGCGATGATCTGGGCAATAGTTTCAGACGATAACTGCCTCGCTTTTCCCATAATAAGGCCACAAACAATCCCAAACTACAAAAAAAAAAACAGTCACAAAATGGCGTCAGTCAGGAGAACAGAACAACACAATCCTCTCACTACCGCAGCCAAGCTGACACTGAGCACGTGCTGGCAGGCTGAGTGGGGAAAGTGAGGAATGTAGTGACATCATGCAGCCGGCCCAAACTCCTGACTAAATTAAATCACCCTCATCTATACCATCCTTTTTAGACATAAGTTTAGTCCGCCCCCACTCACCCGGCCTAAACTTTTGTCGAGCACTGTACAGGTGAGTGAGGGAGCTGTTGCGGCCTGAAAAGGTACTGCAGGTTAAAATTAAGGCAGTGAAAGGATAGTGGAAGGACTCCACTCTCTGCATGGAGACTCCATACTGGGGAGGACTTGAATGCTCCCAAAGCCATACACACTCCCTGGCTCCTGATAGAATTGAACTTATCTAGGTTTGAGGATGAAGCTGAAGAGTACACTTGACCCATAATCCAGCTTAGACTGGATCAAGGTTGTATAAAAAGCCACAGGGTACAGCAATCACTTCCCCACAAAACATGCGACATAAGTTTTAAGATATCCATTCTCTTCAAGCAAGATTTTTTTCAAGGCAGTTATATGGGGAACTCAGGAGAGCTTTGAGTCAAAGATAACCCCATGAAATTTACAATGAGGATCAAACGAGATCGAGGAGACATACAAAAATATAGTTGGCTGTTCCCAGTCAACTTGCCTGAAATTGTAGAAATGAACTGCCTTTGTTTTCGAGGAGGACAGTTGGAAGTCTTTTGCAGCAGCATTCTTGGCAATGATGTTAATGGTCAGTTGCAATTTACGGATGACAAAGGGCAGCTGAGGCGATGCTGAAAAAATTGCCAAGTCATCCATATAAAGTGTTGTTATTACCTCTGCAGGAAGATCAGCAATAATGCTGTTGATAGCCACCTAGAAGCAGGTGATACTCAAAATGCTTCCCTGTGGCACGCCCTCTATTTGATCAACAGGCGCCAATATGACATTTCCTACTTTAACACAGAACGTGCGTCCAGTAAGAAATTGCTGTATGAACCTAGGAAGATGGCCTTGGATACCCCAGTCATATAGTTGCTTAAGGATACCATACCTCATGGTGGTAAAATATGCTTTTTCTATATCAAAAATGACAGCAATAGAGTGTTCTCTCTTTGAGAAAGCTTTTTGAATGCAATCCTCCATCCTGACCAGCAGGTCTGTGGTGCATTGTCTCTTTCTAAAACCTGACGACAAGCTCGCTTGTCGTCGCTAATTGTTGTGTGTTAGGATCCCCACACAAGGGTGTGAGGATCCTTAGTCCGACTCCTCCACAGTGGCCTGTTCAGCAAGGTAGGACCCCTGAAGACAGACTGATGGATAACAATGTCCATCACAGTCTTCACTGACATAGCCCACCGTCATTCAAGTACGCAAGCCCCTCCACCACGACACGGTGATCCTCAGGGAGAGGTGAAAGGAAGCAAAGGGGAAAAGCACACCAACTACTTTCCCAAGGCCTATCAGAGTTCCACTTAACCCAGTGATAGGGCATCCCTAATTTGCACTCAGACCAGGAGACAAGGTCCCAGGAGGTAACTAAGTGTAACAGGCTGTAAAGGGTACTGCCCTGCAGGGAGTGGAACAAGTAGCTAAAGAACATTTGAAGCCAGCAAGCTAAAAAGTGCCAGGTATTCTCTCAATGAGCTGTCCAGACATAATCGAGGATCTGCTCGCCACACTTGCAACTTTGCTGTTTGTCTGGGCCTCCCTGCCTGAGGGTGCTTCAGAGCAGAAGTAACTCTCTTGACCCGTCCTTCCCAGGGGCGGGGAGGAACCCCTAGACCTCTTTGATTTCTTCTTACCTTTCTTATTCGGATAGGGCAGTGAGTGAAACCGTTTATCTCCACCCCAGCAAGAGGCCACAAGGCCGGACAGACCAGCCTCAGCCAGATCCTTCTCTGAAATAGAGATCTTTGCCGACAAGTGGAAACCAGGTGGGTGAGGGATGTCCCTCCTCTCCTTGTGGCTCAACCTTATCTCTCGTCTGCACTCTCCCATTGTCAAACTCCTCAGGCACTCCTGTCTAACCTCGCTCCCCTCTTGAATACTCCTCATTCTGTCCTCTGCAGGATGGGTGACCGTTCCTTCTCAGTTTGTCCTCCTAGACTCTGGAATGCTCTTCTTGCCGAAGTCCATCCTCTCCCTCCCTCGCTACTTTTAAACGTCTCCTGAAGACTAATCTTTTCAGAATTGTCTTCTCTCCCCTGTAAACTTTCTCTACACTGCTACACAACCTGCGCTTTGGGAGGGCTAACAGCCCTGAAGGGCGCATTATAAATACCTATTATTATTATTATTGTGAGTTTTCAAGGTCACGTGCCTCCTGAGGAGCAGCTTGTACAGGGGCAGATACAGGTTCAGTCTCTGGCACCGAGGCCAGGTTGGCACCCAAGAAAGAACCATCTGTGGTGGGGACACTTCCGGGATCCTCACCATCTCAGGAGGTCATGTTTGACATCCCAAATTGCCTGCATTTAGAGAATATGGCCGCAGAATGTGTCTTGGGATGTTTGTTGCTGCTAGTGCTGGTATGCAGTACAAGAGGCTATGTTTCTGTAATTTAGTATGTTTAATGTGTAGTTGTGCCAGAAGTGCCTCACATCTTTTGTCATTAGGTTGGGTGGAGAGCTAGGTTTTGTGTTGGCATTAAAATTGCTTACCAGCAAAAGGTTTAAGATATTGACAAGGGGTTCTTGATGCAGAATAAGGCTGTGGTTGTATCCAGGTTTAATCAACTCAACACAAGAAAAAGATGATAGAAATATTCTCTAGCCCCATATACCTATTTCAAGTTATGAACCCTCTTGTAGTCATGAGGAAATCACACAAAAAAAAATCATTTGCAGTTTGTGGTTTTGTTAGGAAGAAGACAAAGTAAACTTGACTGTAGAAAAACCTAAAAAGCATAAATATGCTTAAGAAAGCAATCAAAGGAATAAGTTGCAAAAATGTAGATGCATTCCTTAACCAGCAAACCTCCCATTTTTGCTGGCTTGGGAACCTATAGTTTTAAATTATTCTAATAATGCCGAAAAAGGATCCTGAAATTGTCATAAGTGATAAGCAATTTATTCAAGTGTATTTCTTACTTAAAACAATAATGAGTGACTACACAACTCTAAAATGGGACATCAAACCTTTATTCCTAATTTGTTTAAGGTTGCAAATTGAAAAGAAATTTTAAGAAATTGATGAGATGAAGAATTTTGATTAGTCATCTTTATATGAAGAAACAATTATCTGCCAACACAATAACACCAAGAACCACTTCACATATAATGGTCTATCATTTCATCTTTGTCTTCTTCCTTTGCTTGGATACACAAAGGTGCCCTCTGGTTCAAGGCCTCTCAGCAAGTTCCTAAATTTCCTTCAGATCAACTTACTTTCAAAACAAAGAGAGGGTCAGTGTACATCAAAACCATTAAAACTATCCACCCTCTCCAACCCTATTTATGCCCTAAACCAGAAATATTTCCAGACACCTTATCATTTCTTGATAGCACTACCAAACCTCAACTTGTGATCATCCATATCTCTAACTTTCTAATTCCCAATTTACAAAAATTTGGCTTGTCTCATCTACATCAAAGCAGCTGCCAACAATGTCAGGCAATAGAAAAACTTAAGCTCTCAACTCTAAAATGTCTATATATTATTGCATGATAAATGGACCAATTCACCATGAATAACGTTTATATGAGGTTTGTAAAAATGAGGTAGATTAAAGAAACCATAGGAAAAAGTAGCACCATCCAACAAAAACTAAGTTCTAGAAATACACCCACCAAACTAGTATTATATGCAACCTAAAAAAACAACAACACTAAACTGACAAAATTATCAGTTACGTCTGTTTAAGACAGTATTTGTGGAAAACCTCCGTTTTCTGAGCATTTTTACTGGAAGACTTTATTGCGATACTGGCACCAATGGTAGAGTTAAGTTGAACAGCCATGAAGTTCCCGATATTCGGCATATACCAAGCCAGACTGATGCCAATAAAATAGTGCCATCACAATGATGATGTGCCAAAGTTGATGTGATGCACCGATATAGTTGAAATGACCTGAATAATAAGGAAATGAGGATATATTTATTTTTAAAGGGGAGTAGGGGCCACAAGTCATCATTTGCATCCAATTTCCATCAAGGTGGGGGTGGTATACACCAATGCCACGAAAAACTACCCACACCCTAACTGCAATTTTGTCAAGCACGTGCAGGAAGGAGAAGCTCAGGGAAGTGGCTTCCCAGCCAACTGCCCCTATCTGGGCTTAGTCACCTTTTATAACATGAGTCCGAGAATGGTATGGTCCTTTTTATAGCCCTGTGCAAATCATCCAACTAAGGTGAGGTTTGTTTGCATATTCATCGGTTATTACACCACCCACATCAAGGTAGGAGTGGTGTACATCAATGCCACGAAAAACTACCCACACCCTCACTGCAATTTTGTCTAGCACGTGCAGGGAAGAGAAGTTCAGGAAAGTGGCTTCCCAGGCCAACTGCCCCTATCTGGGCTTAGTCACTTTTTATAACATGAGTCCGAGAATGGTATGGTCCTTTTTATAGCCCTGTGCAAATCATCCAACTAAAGTGAGGTTTGTTTACATATTCATCGGTTATTACATAAGAAAATAGATTCCACCCAGTGTCTTTGCCCATGTTCATGCATCTGGGGAGGAGAGCAGTCATATTTTGTCACCTGGGCATGAATCTGATATCATGTTGGCAATATTCTAGCTTCTCCACTATAGAAGGGGATTGCCACAAAATAAAGGCACCTCACAATTGACCTGTCAGTACCACCAAATATGAGGAGTCTTCAACAAGTTCATAGAAAAATGTAATAAAATTAAAACAAAAAAAGTAGAAATTTTATTTTTCAACATAAACTCCATTGAGGTCAAGCCACTTTTGGAAGTGAAGATACTATCTATTTAAACCAATTTTCTATAAAACTGAGGACTGAGAATTAAACTAAGTTAAAGCAACTCTTTTTAACATCCACAAAAGAAAAACGAGTGCCCTTCATGATTTTTTTTTAAGGAAAAAATGAAAAAAAGTTTGATGGGGCTAGGTCATGAGTGTGTACGGAGGATGGGGGGGAGGGGGCGATCAACTCCTACTGAAATTCTCGAAAGGTTGATTTCATCAAAGAAGCGGAATAAGCAGGAGGCGTGCTGAAAGAGGACTTTTTTGTGGTTTTCCGGGGCAGTTTTCAGCTATACATTTGTGGTTTTCTCAAAACACTTTTGTAATGGGTAGAATTGATGGTTCTTTGCCCTTCAAGAAAGTCAACAAGTATTACACCTTCAGCATCACTTTTTCTCCTGAGCAGTCAACTTTGCTTCAATGAGTCCTCTTCTACCTCTTGGTAACCATTGTTTAGACTGCTATTTGTCTTCAGGATCATATTGGTAAATCAATTTCTTATCCCTGGTTACAGTTCTTGGCAAAAAATCTTTGGGATTTTTATCCAACTTGTTCAAGATTTTCAATTTCAAGAGTATCCCTCTTCTCCAGCTGATCTTCATGCAACAATTTTGGCACCCATCCGGGCAGAAAGCTTACTGAGCTTCAAGACATCATTCAAGATGGAATAAACTGAATTTGCCGATATGTTCCATATGCCTGCTATTATTTCCACTGTTAATCAACGGTCCTCTTCAATTATTGCCCTTGCATGATTGATGTTTTTTCCATTACTGATGTTGACCATCTGCTACTGCGAATGTCCTCTCCAACCTCATATCTTCCATAAACTTTTATTAATGCATCAATAATATCCCTCTTCCCCCATCCAAGCTTGACCAGAAGTTTGATGTTTGTCCTAGATTCAACTTTGATGTAATCCATGGTATCACTGTGGGGTCCAAATTTAAAGTGCTGCCGTCACTCAAAATGAAGCAAAGAAATTTATATGTATGTAACTAATAGCACATAAGGTACAGGTTTAGATCAGTGTAATTAGAATTGTCATTGGGTATCCCATCTTCTTCTAATATTAGTTTCCTACAAACTTTTTGAAGACACCCTCATAGAGGCATCTCATAATTTACCTGGTGGTAACAACTAAAGGCACCACAAAATTTACCTGGCAGAAGCGATTCTGGGATTTTGAAGATGTAGATCAGAACAGCGCTACCACTAATTGCATACATACGAAATACACGAGGCAGGAAAACCTACGGATGTTAAATGAAATAGTATTATTAGCCTTTAATGCTCATCCCCTTTCGCACAATGTGGGAGAACTAAAGAGGGCATCTTGGTCAGGAAGTTTGAGAAAAGAAAATGATGCAGTTATGGGAAGTGAAAATGTGGGAAAGATACATAGTCCAAGTGGTCTAAAGAGAGTACTCAGGGCACTCAGGACTGGGAAGCACACAACTCTCCAAGAACTTGGCAACCTCCATAATTGAGGCACATCTCCGGGCATTAGATCCAGGAAGAGAACATAATCATACCCCTGTTTAAAAAAGGTGAATTCTATTTTGTTTAAAAAAAGAAAAACTTTACTTTGTCACACCCTAAGTTCTCTTCAGTTGAAGCTGGCAGCACTTAGGAAGGCTGCCACACAGGTGGTCTTCTCAGAGGTGGGTGTTTACAGGTGGGTGGTAGTGCAGCAGAGGCAGTCAGGGATGGGTGGTATTCTGATCACAGGCATAGGCCTTTGAGTAGGGTGCTTTGACACTAGTTTCGAAGTACAATACAGGGGAAGGGGGGAGAGGCAATGTAGGTTTGCCAAAAGAAAGTGATAATTTTGAAGTTAAAATGTAAAGGTACGAAGGTTGAGGATTTAAGACGGCTGAGGAAATGTGTGCAATGGGGTGTATAATGGTAGAAGGTAATTAGGAAGAATGCCTAGCTTAGGAAGGAAAATTATACACAAAAGTGAATAAGAGAGAACTGACTGACTGCCAAGTGAAAAAGAATCTATTATATGTAAATGTAATGTGTGGAAAAGGAAAAGTTAAAGACAAGAGACATTGAGGTAATGTCAAAAAACTTTCCTCATTTTCTTTAATTCATTGGCATGTACATATGATTAATCATGTACACTGTCAATTTTACCTAAATCTGAATCATCTGTGTACTCACCTCCAGATTTTTGTATTTAATACCACATACCAAACTCAATGATCAAAGCCATTTCTGTCACACTTTCCCACACTCCTAAATTAATATTTGTTAACCCCACCAAAATGGAGTTCTTTCATTCTTTACAACTTGGTCAGAGAAAGAAAAAGGGTCAGGAATTCAAACACTGGGCAAGTTACATTCACATATTTCCTCAAACCTTATTTACTTCTACCCCCCAATCATTCCTTTTATTTAGCCTCCTCACTTCAAACCTACCTTTGAAAATGATCCTATGTACTCATCTCACTCTGCATCTTTACTTCTTCAATACCAGACTCACTACTATAAATCTATGTTGTTGGACAAGCATACTCAAGCAGGTTCCACATTAAACCTTGAAAATTCAATTGTTCTCAAACATAACCTGAGTATTGCCACATGCCTCTTAAATTTCAATGCATAAAACATTGCAGTGCCTCAAGCGCGCACACAAAACTTATATTAGACTCCACCCCAAACATAACCACATTGTCTTTTTCTACTTATATTAAAATCAATATTTCCAAATTCCTCTCAATTTTCCACTACTAACATCAGAATATACCAATATAACACCCACATCTCACCATTCCTCATCAACTTCATATCCCTATCACTTCTACTCATACTTTTCTCTCAGCACTCCAACTATAAAGTTAAACAGCCACAACAATATCGCACATATATGCCACAAACTCTCACACATATCAATCACTCATTCATTTTACTTAATTCACAGAGACTTTAGTCCAACTTGGCAATTTAAGACTAACTCTTGAGCAACACTTAGGCCAGCAAAGGGCTTAAAATTCAATAGAGTAGCATGAACCAACTTACCTTAACCATCTTTGTTTCCATTCCACCGTTGATAAAAGCCCAATGTAAAGCTGGCAAAAGTCCAGAGAGAGACCAAATAGTAAAAAGTGTGACTCTAAACCAGCTCCATTCATCTCCCACAAATCTGAAGAAAATCTTACAAGTATTAGTGGAGCTTTGTGTAGTCCGAAAATACATATAGTTGTATTTATCACATTTCTGTGATGCTGTGAAAAAGTGGAGGTTATAAAGCAATGTGAAAATGTGCTATTCTGGATCACCTAAAGGAAATTAATGTGGAGGATATTAATAAAACAAATAAAATGACATACTAGTGAGCCATGGTGGAAAGCTACACTTGGTAAGAGTGAGGTGATGCTAAGGATGCTGCCCTACCTAAACAACATGCTATTTTAAAACCAAAACACAACCCAAACTGTCACACCATTACACTTTTTCTACTTTGTTTACCATTACATTTTTCTACTTTTCTTAAACAATACCAACAATGTTTTCAATCTAACTATACAAAGAATGATGATTCTTGTTGGTTATTTTCATCTGCTTTTGAGGCTCTGACAATAAGGTATGTGGTGGTACTAATGATTCCAGAGTGGTGGAACAATGAGCCTCTTTTTTTTTCTTTTTTTTTATTAAAAAAGTGAAAAGTGCTGGCACAATCCATCAAAGTTTAGAAATGAGGTTCATAAATGTAAGTTATAGAAATGAAAATATAAGTGGAAATAACTTACCCCAAGTACCCAAAAGTGAGGACTACTTGGAGTATTAAGGCCCATTACCTTATTTTCCATTTCTGGAACCTATTTCTACAGCGCAGAGGAACTCAGCATAAGTTGGAAGACCTCAGAAGCACCTTACCTTCATGCTTAAGGAAGATAGTGCAGTTGCAATACAATAGAAAAATGGCTTTTACCTTCTTATGCACCAATTTCATTTCAGAGGTCAAGTAGTTAAATGTTTTTTAATGGGGACTATTATACTTAAGCAAGATGCTACAGATGCATCCATAGATATTATGGAAGAGTGCTTTGTCTTTTGTACTGTGTTGAAGTGTGTAGATGCAAGATAGGGTGCTTAACCCTAAGAGCAAAGGTGAGTATAAGGCAGATGTACAGCTTAAAGAAGGTATGGGTGATGGATTCCTTGGATTGCCAGAATAAAGTGCTTGGTGATTAATCAGTATATACAGGGTGTGGACGGTATTTGTTCACATGATGAGTCTCGGGAAAAGAAAACTATTTTTTGAGATATATTTGGTAAATTTGGGTAAATTTGTCTTCAAGACATGTTCTGTCGATCTCACTTAATGAATCCACCTGTGGCTTCAATGACAGACTCCAGGTGACTTCAGAACTGGGACAGATATTCATCACTATCTCCTGTTTTAGGCCACTGAAGGCCCTTGTAATCCTGGCCCTCAGCTTGTCCTTCATGTTCCAGCTGGATTTGTTGGTCTCTGGTTCCAAAGCACCACAGACAAAGAAGTTGAGGGGGGTTGTAGTCAGACTAGTTGATAGGACAAATGTCAGGTGCTGTGTGAATGAAGAAATTCTCTGACAGCCTCCCCTCTCAGCTCCAATCCGGGATAGTTGGCTGAGAAGAAGGTCAGCATCTACTCTGTAAAAATAAAGGCTGACCAGAAAAAGTTGTGCGAGAGGTTGTAGGGGAAGTGAGGAAGAAGAGGGAGAAACATAGGCTGTCTGAACGAAGGAAGAGAGGCTAAGTTGGGGCCGGACGGGGCACTGAGTCCCATTAGCATGGCGGCCAGGAAGGCAAATCGCCACGCCCCTTACGGAGAAGCTTTTTATAAAATTAGTCATTAAATATTACAATTGAATTGAGTTTATAAATAAAAATAATCTACAATTTATGTGAAAAAAAATTTATGATATAAATTGTTAATAGAACTAATACCTGATCAATTACTAATTCAACTTAGTATGCAAATCAAAGATTCACCTGCCCAGTGTCCTCCTCGACATGGAGCTTTTGCTGGGGTTCTGCATCTTGATCAGCCTCTACAACATGGAGTGGCAGCCTTTTGGCTACGAACAGGTCCACAATCCTTTGATCCACAGCAGCTTGGGGTATGCCCCTGCCAGTAGTAGCGATGCCAAAGGACTTGGCAATGGTTTTTTGCTTGCCTGCTTTCTTGCCAGAACTATGCAGCATTCGCCTTTTATGTACCATTCATTCATTCTTGCCAGAAGGAGATGAAAACAGACTTGATAATTCTCAAGTGTTGCTGCTGTAGTAGTTTGGTTGTCCGCCTCCCCTCCCCTATGTCTAATCTTTTTCTTCTTTTGCAGAATGTGTGTGTGTGTGGATCGTGTGATCACCGTCTTTGCTTTGTGTGGGGGGACTCGATGGATCTCTATCGTGCTCCCCCATTCATCTCCTGTTTTCTTTTTAGGCGGATTCTTTCAGCAAATATTGTTAGTTTAGTAGTTTGGAAGTCATTAGTTGTGACTGAAGAAGGAAGAACCGCCTGGACGGAGGATAGGTGAGTGAAGATTGTGTGAGAGTGGATATGGTTGAATGAGTTAGGAGTAAAGATGTTTGAGTGTGGCAGTGAATAGGTGACTGAATGTGCCTTCTCTTTTCCAGTTCCGTGGTACCGATTGTCGCCGACATCTGGCTTTCAGAGACGGCTGAAGCCAATCCTGACCTTCGCAAGTGCGCCTACCTTTTGGGGCAATTTTCTAAGGAGTGGACCTTGGCCAGCACCTTCCAGTCTCCAGGGAGTGGTTGAAGCAGCATCCAACCGACTGTGACCCAGCAGTTGGTACCAACAAGCGTTCCAGCAACCCCAAATCCTCGGCTTTGCTGAGTCCTGGACCCCTCAGAATCCCGCAGAAAGTGATCCACCTCCCACTTTCTCCAATACGTCTCACTTGATTAGATAGTTACGGGTGCACCCATCTTTCGCGATATCTTGGTTCTAATATTCGTTGCGTGGCCAAGATCTTATTGTAAGGCCTTTTGTGTAAATATACATGTGTTTGTTGGCCAAGGTATTATTGTGAGGCCAACTATATATATTTTTTTGTGTGTTTAGAAATTGTAAATATTTTGGTGATTGGTTGAATTTGCATTTTTATTATTTACTGGGGTTGTGGTTGATCGCCATTATTCATTGGTTTTTAATAAATTTAGAAAATACTCTCTCTCCTCAATACACTCTCCTTGAACCACCGAGCGGACCTTGTCAGGGTGGCGGGAACTTTTGGCTGGGGACTCGCGATCCCGCCGCTACACTGCCGCTGTTGGTACCAGAAGAAAACCTCTTCTTGTCTTTTCCAAGAGATGAATCTTCTCCTCAAACTGCATGTGCTTGGCTGGGTAGGTCCTCTTGATGTGCTGCTTGAGGTTGTTGAGGCTTGGCATGTGCCCCTTGATTGGCAAAGTCCTGGCAGGCACAGTTTGCAGTCGAAAATCAACTTGTCTCCTTCCCTTGACTTGATCAAGAAATAGTTGTCCAGGTGGGGCCAGGGTTCTGGGAACTGGCAGTTTCAACCTCGACAATGTCAACACTGTTGACATCAACAGATTCAACATCTGTTGACTTAACAGATTGAAGTTCTTGAGATGCCATGATGACTTATAAAATTCAAAATCACACTAGTCTGAATTGAAAATCTGAAAATAATAAAAATTCAAAATCGCACAAGTATCTGTGAAAGATTAAGTGATAGGTTTTGTAATGGTTTTCCATTTTAGTTATTTATTTATAAGAACTTAAATTAACTATATATGGAAAGGTTAATTAAATGAATTTGGACCTACAAAACATCGGAGTAGAAAAGTGAACAAGTGCAGGGAACCATAGTCAGCCTGCAGACAATAGTAGCAATTCAATATTTGTTGTGCAATACACAATAATAATAATAAATTAATAATAATATAGATAAGCACTGTATTTTAATTTTAAAGGTATACCCGGGCCAATATATATTCTATTGAATCATTAATCCATATGCATTTTATATGGATATTAAGCTATCATCAACTAAAGTCTAAAATCTTAATATAAATATTTGAAACTATTATATAACATGTAGCTAATAAGTAATTATTAATTAACAAACCAGATCTTACAATATAGAAAATATAATTTGGCTATGCAAATACCAGAATATCAAATGAATGTATGCAAATGTTTAATATATTATAATAATGAAACTTGACATTTGTTTTCTTTCAATTAACACTAATGGTATCGCTATAATAACAGAGACTCACGTTGTAACCATAATAGCTATCCAGAGTGAAGTGAATCCTCTTTCTACCGGCACTTTTTATTTATAGTGCTGTGTTGTATGCTATGGTGCAATATCTTATTTGTTTATTAAAGAAACTTAATATGATCTATTAATAGAAAATAATTGCTTAAATATCAAATACATAAAATATCATTTTGAACTCACAATTTGAAGTTTGATTGAAAAGTTATTTATAATAATAAGTGGCGTTATATCGGGGTTGAAAGAATGATGCATGCATTTAAAATCTGAAAATAATAGAAACTTTTAAATGTCTACCGGTTTTTATGAATTTGGGGGGTTAGTGGACTTGAATTAATTGAAGTTAAATGTAACAGAACTTAATTAGTCCGATATTGATTTCCAAAGTTAACTTAAAAGTTAAATCATTAATGAAAATGTTAACTTTATTAATTAACAGTTTAGTGTCCAGGTTTATATACATATAATTTTTTTTTTAAATAAAGGTTGTACTAGATCCCCCGTTTGAACAACCAGGCAGCCATCTTGTGACATGGAAGGCAGTGTTAGGTGATCCGGAGTCTGCCACTGCATGGTGAGTAATTTGTATATTAGGCAGATATAAATCTTGAGGGTATGGGTGATGGATTCCTTAGATTGCCAGAATAAGGTGACTGAGTAATTTGTGTATCAATTTTTATGTTACTTGTAGCAAAGAGATAATATTTAACATTGTTTTTTAGGCATTTTCTTGCTAAGATTTTTATGCATGTCACTACTTACCTACTTAGGAAACTAGTTAAGTGAGGCTCTAACCAATCACATTGGGACCATTTGTATTGTTCTAAAATATGAAAGATTTTAAAATGGCTGTAAATGTAATCATTATTTAAAAATGGGTGCAAACCATTGAAGGTGCATATAGTCCAGTGATCTAAAGATGAGACAACTTAGCATGCTCAGAACAAGGAAGGGCCCAAACTCTCTAGAAGATGAACTATCTTAAATCATTTATGACATTTCTCCAAATAGAATAAATTTTGCTCGAGGTTACAGAATAGTAAACTCAAATAAAAAAAAATTCTTGAAATACACAAAGTAAAATGAACATCATAGACCAGTAAATTATGTAGCAAACAAACCATGACAGTTGGAAATAGGATCTATGGTTAAACTGAATATGGCCAGTTCAAACCTATTTGTGAAATTACCTATAGGGTAAGTTAAACAAAGGAACAGTTCAAATAAAAGGGGTCATAGTGGCTTGAATCCATAGATAAACCCTCACTATTCTATCCTGGCACTAATATTGTATATAAACAAGTCTGGGCAAAGGTAGTAAAAATGGGTGCAAAAATGTAATCAATTAACCAAGACGATAAAACTTGGTTGTGCATAACTCAATCACTTCCTCCCTACCTTGGCATAAGAAGGAAAGCCATGGCAGTTGCAAAAAGCAAGCAGACAAATCCAAGGTAGAGGTAGCGCAGGTGAAGGTGCTGCAAAAATTATGTTAGCTCTTGGTGAAGGATTGCTAAATCACATATTTAGAAGCCAATTAATAATAATAAACCATTTAAAAGGTGAATAACCTAAATTAGTTAAGATCTGTAAGTGGAATAAGTATTTATTTCAAATGTTAGTATTAATCATTAATGCCCAACAAGATATTACAATATTAAATCAACAGAACAATTGAGATTGACATCTTGAATCACTGAAATACTTAAATGTGTTAGTTATAAAACAAAAGGTACTTGGTTCAATTATATTTACAAAAATTCAAGGTATAAAAATTCCCCCACACTTCCCAACAGGGGAAAGTTTACACTTAAATACTTACCTCATGGCACCAAAATCCATAGTAGATTCCAGAAACAAATATTGCAAAAAAGGCAACTGATATACCAAATATATCCCAGGTCAACCATATTTTGCAGTAGTGCAGAGAATGACAATTGAGAAGATGATATAAAGTTGAGAAAATCATGCATATCTGCAAATGTATAAGCTCATTTCATAAGTAATGAAGCATTTATTTTTCATATTTATCATTATTATATGGATAGAAATAAGTGAAAGCAGGTTTGCTTTATATTAGGTCATCCAATAAGTAATACTAGTATTAGTAGTAGTTCACTATCCTGCCTTGGCCATGGCAGATCCTGAACAAATAATGAAAGATATAAAGGGGTTAATCATGTCAGTTCAACCAAGGGTTTGCACTTTGCATCTCAGATTTTGATGAAATTTGATAATCTTTTAGATCCCAATGAGAAAATTCCAATGGTGTGTATCTCAGCTCTGTAGGTCAAACGGTTGCAGAGATATGGCCTTTAATTATACTACAACTTTTATTCTATACATAATATCCATATAAGTCAAATAAAAAGTTGACCTTTCCAATGACCTTTGACCTTGAAAATAAATAGATTTTTTATTAAATTTCTACCAAATATTTGTACATGTGTACTATAACATATAAGATTGGGGGAGGGGGGGAGAGCTTAATATAGAAGGTAGTCTTTCAAAGGACCTGATTTTACCAAAATTATGCATTTCTTGTCTATTTAGAGACTGATTGCCATTGTATGGAAAATACCATGGAAATATGAACTTATGTATATGGTTGTTTTTTTAAGAATTTTATTGTCAGAAATATAGCCTTTTAGTATTTTCCTTCCATTAGCATACAATATGCCAACAATATTTCTTAAAAATAAACACAAATAGCTCTTTATACTTATGAGTAATGGGTAATTCTATATTGAAAATGGATACAATTATGAGGGAAGGCTTTCAATAAATTTTGAATGAGGGTTCTTAATTCACTTGTAAGCTTTGCATAAAGAAAAAATTCAATTTACATACTAGTGTCATTCTATCTTAAAGGATTGATCATATTTTTATAGCTTTCCTCATTTTTAATCTTGTTAATGTGTATGTTCTACGAGTCATAGTTACTGGGCTAACAGTCATTAGTACATCACTAGCATCCACTAAAAGTTCATCAGGTGGTGATGGATACACAAAGGAGTTAGCTGGTCTATGTGGGAGAAGGAAGCTCAACCTAATTTCGTTGCTTTCTTGCCTAACCTCCAAAAATGATGGATTGCTTATGGAATGACCTAATAACAAGACTTAGTTGCAAATAATAGGTAAACAGAGGTTTGTTACACAAATTAATTTTGTATAAATACTAACAAGAAAATTGATTGCTATATTGCTATCAAAAAAGAAAAAGTGGTGACTTACCATAAAGCAAAATAGTACAAATGATGCCATAAGCACATCATAGAAGGATGCTTTGTGTCTCCCATAAATAACAATAAAGTCATATATGAAAAGTCCAATGAACAAAACAAAGCCCACACCATGAGTCCAAACATTCATTGTTTCATTTGACCATGTAAACATGCTGCAAATTAGGAAAAAATTAGTTGCCTATTCTTATAACCATTGTTAGGGTAAAAAATATTGTGATCTTAAAACTTTTTATATTTTAGAAACTAGTTACAAATTATACTGTTCTTCAAAATAATATAGTGGCTGCAATGGATAGAAAAAAAATGACACTAAGGATAATAAAAACAAAAACTTGACTTTTCATTTATTGCAATTATTTTGCAATATTTTTTAATATATTAAGGTTGTGTTTTTGTTTAATCGCCATTTTCAGTCAATTCATTGACTTTTGGAACAGGTGAGAATTGTCCATATGACCTACAATTTCCTACAGGTCATTAATGTTAGTGGGTCTGGTGGCCTCTTTCACTTTGTTTTTCATTAAATACCATACCAGGCATTTTCAATAAGATTCAGATCTGGGGAGTTATCAAGCCACTCACCACTTGTATTCCATTGTCACAAAATTTTTTTAACTGCTTTAGTGCTATGGAAAGAGCACCATCATATATGAAATATTCACTTGTGAATATCTCAAAATGGTAGCAAATGGTCTTGTGACAATTCAATATAATTACTTCCTTTCATAGTCACATCATGTGTAAGGAAATATAGAAAAGTCTTGATTAGTTAACTATGGCAATTTTTTCTTATTTGTGTCATTTTGTTTTAGACATTTTAACAACTTTCATTTCTTGTTAGATCATGAAAATGCTTGGATTCTATTGGTAATCCCTGTCATCATCATGTAGTTGCTTGATGTTGCAGACCACATCAAGACAGGTCATTCACTTTGATGAAAGCTTTATGATGAAGGAGACACTAACACCTAGAGCCAAATTTAAGAAACAAAATGACATACAGGAGAAATAGATCACCTTTGGCTCTCTACAAATCACTCTAGATAAAGCTCTCCTTTGATGGAACTTGTGGCCTTTGACCAACTTGCTGCCATCAGTGGAGCGAATAACTAAAAAGAGTTTTAACCAGTGGGCTATCAAATGCCAGGTAATGTCAATGTGGACCCTGTGACAATCGAGGCTCTACTCAGAGCATTTGTGACTTTGGCCTTGGTCTGGACCTCCTCACCTGAGGGTGCCTAGGGGCTGGATGTGCCAGTCTGGGCCTGGTTGCTTGCCAAAGAGGCAGCAGACCCATCCATCCCCAGAGCCCAGACTAATGGAGAGGAATCCCACGTCTGATTGGATTTCTTTTTACCTTTTCTTTTATTGAGGGAAGGGGGGCAGGGAATAAACCCGCTTTTCTCCTCCTCCAGAAGGAGTGTGAAGGCCAGACAGAATAGCTTCGGCCAGATTATTTTCCAAGATGAAGATTTTGGCCAACGAGGGAGAACCAGGGGGAAGAGGGGGTCCCTACTCTCCTAGTGAGTCCTCAGGAGCCTGAGGAGCACAAGGGCAGACTCAGGTTCGGTGTCTAACACCAAAGCAAGATTCACCCCCCTTGGAAGAGCCTGCCATCAGAAGTGGAGTCACCTCCAGAACCATTTCCACCTCAGGAGGGGCATCCAACTGTACAGCCTCCTCCAAGGTGTCAGTTATTTCATCCAGGGATTCAAAGAGCCTATAGCACATCACAGACATCTGGGGCCAGCATGGCCACCAGCATTGGTAAGAAAGGGTGAGGGGGCCTGCCAGCTCCCATCAACTTGACAAACCTTGGAGTGACAAAGGTTTGATGAGTCACCTAGCCCCAATATGAGCGGCTGAGACTAGCAATGCATCCTTTCTCATGCTGTGTTCTTAGCAGGCACCTAAGGGGGATACACCTGAACACTTCAAAAAAGGAGAGGAAAAAGCCTCCTCTCCATTAGAAGAGTCTTGGAGGGGTCCCTGAGAAAGCACAGGGAAAAGGCACCCCTTTGCCACATTCAGAAAGGAGAGTGTAGTAGCGAGTGGCAGTCTGCCTTGCTTCTCCAAATGTCTAATCCCTTTCTTTTCTTCCAGGGTGCTTGGGATGAAGAAGATGAAGAGAGAGGGCGATCCAGGTGGGGGACTTGATAGATTTCCATTGTGCCCCCCATTCATCTCTCTCTCCCTACCACAGGGGAAATTTGAAATATTAGTGTTATTTAGTTTGCCGTGGATAAAAAAGACAATAAGACTGTATAAGTACTTATTAGGTGAGAAAGTTGTCTGAATTGAAAGTGAGAAAGAAGAGGGAGCTGCACAGTTATCTGGGCAAGAGCCAGTGTGAATGGGTATGTGTGTATGTATGTTGGTGGTAATGATATTTGAGTGTGGCAGTGAATCTGTGACTGAAGATGACTTCTTTTCAGCTCCTTGGTACCTGATGGGATAGTCTATCAGCATCTGACTTGAGAGGCAGCGGCAGTGAGCCATGCCTCACATTCCCAGTGACTAAGAAAGGTCCTTCCAGAATCGTGAGTTGTTGAAGGCATCTCCCAGTCTCTACCGCAGTAATTTGAAGTAGTGCCTCATGGACTCCAACGCAATGGATGGAACTTGCATGCATCCCAGTTCCTTAAGTGTGGAATGCTTTGTGGAGTGTCAGAACAGAAGGAATTCCTCAAAGAAAGCCAGCCTGCCTCTGTTTCCTTCTCCCTCCCACCCCTGATATATGCGCATTGTATCTTTGGCTTGGGGGTGCACCAAGTAATTTAATGCATGTAATTTGGATTTAGTTGTGGAAGGCCTTCTATATATTTAGTATTTTTGTTACTGGATCCTATATATATATATTTATTTTTAGTGTGAACTATATTTTGGCATTGGCCAGTATATCTTGTAAGGCTATATATATATATATATATATATTTATTTAGTATTCTTGCTGACTGTATGTATACCTATTTATTTGTGTAAGATTTTTATTTCTATACTGATGATATATATTATAATGCTGTACATATTTTGGGTGTATTCATACTCTCAATTGGTTGGGGTTGTGATTTTTTAATATTTTTTTTACCATTTTTTGTGTTAATAAATTAAAATCATTATTAGACCAACCCCTCATTATCCCCCCCTCAAACACCCAGGCATCTCTGTTGGAGCAGGAGTGATCTTAGAACCTACCACCACCTGTCAAAGTAGTGTTGTATTTTAGCTCCTCCTCTGCCACAACACCAAAATGGGGCAAGGATTGAGAGAGAGGGATGTAGTCTGAAATTTTGATAAAACTGTTTTAAACTTTTGTACTTAAACATAAAATTTTCCTATGCTTGTGACCACTAGAGAAAGAAGGCGGTTGGTGGGCTATATCCCAGACAGCTCGTCTCGCTTATCCAGTCTCAGAATTTTCAGGGGTTCACCCTGGGTATGTTAAAGAATGTTGTTTGCAACCTAGGACAATGACAACACTGATCACAAGTCTCAAGTGGCCAGTCCTTCCCCAAAGGTTACAGCTCCCAACTGGGTAGCCAGAAAGGCAGGGCAACAGGGTAGATATCCTTAGTAGGATGTAATAATCCTTGACAGGAGGGCCAGTATCTAAAGATCTGTTGTGGCAGACCCAGAAACAGGATGCCAAATGTTTTAATTGTCTTGCCAGCAAACAAACCAGTAAAACCCAATTGCCATAAGCAGTCAGTACATCCGAGAATGGCCAAGGGAGGTAGTCAGCCCATTATATGTAGAGAAGTGGCTATTGGGGCAAAATCAATATTCCCATTATATGTGCTCTAATGCCCAGGTCTGCTGCATCCTGCAGGTGTAAAAGAAGTTGTTTTTATAAGTTCCAAAGCCTCTCTTTTGCCCCAATGCCTCAAGGACTGGTCTCCTGCAGCCTGTGAGCGTAAAAGGCATTGTTTATAGAGGTTCCAAAGCCTCTCTTCTGAAACAGCACAGGGTAGCTGATCAGGTCCCTAAGCCAAGAGAGAGTGTTGAGGGGATAGTCATAGAGAAAAAAGAATGCTGAGAGGGGATGAAGAGGAAGTACACCAACAACTTTCCCACGCTCTCTCAATGAGTTCAGTTCAATCCAGTAATGGGTCATCCCTAATTTGCACTTTGTCTAGGTGAGAACAGTTGCCCATGGTACCTAGAGTGGATAGACAAAAGGTTGAAGGGATAGTGGTAAAAAAAAGAGTACTGCTGAAAGAGAGTGAGGGTGAAGCGCACAACAACATTACCTGGCCCCATCAAAGAGTTCAAGTGAACCCAGTGACAGAGATTCCCTAAATTTACACTCAGGCCAGGAGGATGTTCAGCTCCTCCAAGTACCAAGTGTAAAAGGCTACACAGGCATGCTAAAGGTTTAAGTGTGATATCTATGAGAGTATGACAGTTAATGCATAGAATTATAATCTATGCATAAAGTGTCAGGGCACAAATTAGCGAGGCAGTTGAGTACTTACAGTATATAATGGAACCTTGCATTATGAGTACTATTTAACTAGTAATTTGTATTATGAATGGAAATCCACATTACAATCTAGGTTGATAGTATCGCACATGCTCTCCCGACAAACATGGCCACTGCTCACTCCTGATTTTTTTTTTTTTAAGAGCTCATCTGGCGACTGCCTACTTGGGCATTAGTCGCCGTATTAAAAACTGCCTAGTAGTAGGCTACTTTAAAATCGAATTCAATAACACACAAAAAACAACCCAAACACAACACCCCAAATTTTTAAAAAGGAAAAAGGAAAGGAGTAGTAAGTAAGCTCCTGTGTTGGGGGGTGGTCCCCTGCCACAGGAGTGTGCGACCAATAAGGAGGAAAAAAAAACTGATTAAATAATAGGGAGAAGGCCGGTCTCCCCGCCATAAGTAAACCAGTCAATTTGCACGCACTCGTCCCGAGTACAAGGGACAGGCAGTAGCGACCCCACCCATCCCAGTAAAGGGGACAGGTATCGTGCACGAAGATCACCTAGACTGGGACACTCGACAAGAATGTGCCTAACAGTCTGGGGGACGACGCAGTCGTCTTGATGGAAAGCAGGCAAGCGCTCCATCAAATAGCGATGCGTCACACGAGTGTGTCCGATTCGGAGACGACAGAAAGCGACCTGAAGCCGTCACAGCATTGGGATAGGTCCATGGGAACAATCGCGTCACAATGGCACGCAACTTTAAGTTCCCTTCAACCGTCTCCCATATTCTTTGCCAAGCAGTCCGAAGAGCTGCCCGTATTCCTGTCATGTAGTCGGTGTGAGTAAGAGCGAAACGCTGGTCTGGTCGCAGAGTCCTCGCGGACTCTTTGGTGCCCTCATTTCCAGCAATTCCTACATGTCCAGGAACCCAGCAGACGATAATCTCGACATCTGCCCGGCTCGCAATAACCGTGACGTTACGGATATCGCGAACTAGGGGATGCGGAGATTCCAATGCCCCGAGAGCACTCAGGGCGCTTTGTGAGTCGCTATAGATCACAATCCGGTCTCCGAACCGGGCACGTCGCGTAATCTCCCGTACCGAGTGGTGTATTGCCACTAGCTCGGCCGTGAAGACAGACGCAGCACCTGGGAGAGCCCCGCTGACTTCAAAACGAGGGGATACGGCATGGAAGCCGACCGCCCCTCTTCGGATTTAGAGCCATCCGTATACACTGGCACGGTTCCAGCGTGAAATGAGGTGTGCTCCAAAAAGGTGGAACGCAATACTACCGGCGCTGTACAAGCTTTGGGAGCAGAGGTGTAGCGACAAATAGCCAAATGTGGTACCCTCCATGGTGGCGTCCTGGGCAGAAGCGGTGGCGTCCTGGGCAGAAGCAGGGGCGCCACCGGGCAGAAGCAGGGGAGCCACCGGCCAGAGAGCTATACCTAGTTCTCGAAGGAGTTTCCTGACCCTAAACCCAAAGGGCTTAGGGTATGACTGGCGTCTCGTGGCGGCCTAAGCACCGTCGAGATCAGCTGCGGATACAGTGAGAGCTGTTGGCGACTGAGGGAGGCGACGGGCTCGCGCGTACAGGCGAGTGATGCACTGTACGCGGCGTAGAGCGAGTGGCATCTCCCCAGCATCGACCAACAGGCTCTCAATGGAGGAAGTGCGGAAGGCACCGGTCGCCAAGCGAAGGCCGGTGTGGTGGATCGAGTCAACCTTCCGCAATACACGCTCGGCTGCGGATGCATAAAACTCGCATCCGTAGTCGAGCTTCGAACGAACAAAGGATCGATAAAAAAGTAAGGCAGCAGCCCTATGAGCGCCCCGAGCGCTGAACGTCACGGAACGGAGAATATCCACGGCGCGGGTACAAGAGACCCGAAGGCTACCAATATGAGCCTCCCAGGTGAGGCGTCGGTCAAATACAAGACCAAGGAAACGGTGCGATTCAACCACTTCCAGGCCCACCCCATTAAGAAACAAATGTGAGTCGGTATGTAGCAGAAGTGCACCACCTTAGTCTTGGCCAAAGAAAACCAAAACCTGCGCGCTTCGGCATAGCGAGAGACACAGTTCAATGCCTGTTGGAGTCGATGCTCCAGAGTTGGCGTCCCCTCGCCCCCATCGTGTGGAGAGTCTCCATGATACCGTATCGCCATGCGGTATCATAGGCCTTCTCCTGATCGAAAAACACCGTGGCGTAGTGGTGTCTATGAAGGAAGGCCTCGCAGATGGCATTTTCCAGTCGGAGCAGAGCATCCGACGTGGAGTGGAACTTTCGGAAGCCACACTGTGCAGAAGACAAATGGCGTCCGCTGTCCAGGAAAAAGGTTAATCTAACATTTACCAATTTCTCCATCAATTTGCACACGCAAGATGTTAGAGACATCGGGTGGAAACCGGCCGGAGTAGAGTGATCTCTCCCTGGTTTGCGAAAGGCGAGCACAGTGGCGATTCGCCAGGAATCTAGGGAGGAGACCCTCTACCCAGATCCTGTTTAACAAATCTAACAGAAAGGTCATGCCTCGCTCACCCAGGTGTCGAAGCATGGCGTACGGGAGATCATCTGGACCATGGGCGGTGTCCGTGCACAAAGAAAGAGCGGAGTGCAACTCACTCACAGTAAACCTGTCATTGGAGGGTTCTCCGCCTCTGGAGGTAAAGTCCAGCCGGCCGCCTTGCGCGACATCACGACGTGCATTGAATGCTGGCGGAGCGAATGTGAGTGTGTGTAAAAGGGCCATTCTCCCACCCCATTTCTCAGTACGGAAGAGTATGAAAGAATTCTGTCGTGAGATGGGAGAACTGGTAATGAGGGCTAAGAGTATGGTTGATGAGATGATAAATAGTGACGATGAGACTGACAGGACGACTGACGAACAACCCCGACTAATTGCTACGCGTAGCCAGGGACCAGTAGAAGAGTGTGAATGGGTGCAGAAGGGTGTGATTGAGCACAAGTGGTACCATGAAGAGTGATTGAAAGGGTTTTGTGAGTGGCTGGTCGAATGGCTTAAGGAAGGAGGGGTGTGGTGGAGCGAATGTGAGTGTGTGTAAAAGGGCCATTCTCCCACCCCTTTTCTCAGTACCCTCTCCCTCCCTCTGTAAGAATGTGTGTGTGAGTGGGAATGAGGTTTTTTTTATATTTTCTCTTTGTATATATATGTATTTGATTTCATGTATTAATTGTTTTCTCTTTCTCAGATTGTACTTTGCTTAAAATAATCTTTTATCAAAATTGTACTTTGTTTATAATATTCTTTTAGCAAAGCGCCATATTCTGGAAAGAGGTAAGCTAGTCGATAAATTTACTCGGGTAATGCCCACTTATTAGTTTCCCTTCCATGTATAAATAAAGGGGTCATAAAAGGATATATCTCTTCTACAGAGAGTGTAAGTGTGGACTGATAGCAAGAGGGGTTCTCTAGACGAGTGCTCCGCCCAGCCCTGAGACGGAGGGCTTTCGTGCCTCTCTAACCACCTGAACCGCCATACCCGCCTTCGTTGACAATCCTGCCTCCTTCTAAGTTAGCCTACTACCACCCACCTCCAGCACACAAGTGATAGCGCGTGCCCCCTTTTCGTTCGGTTGTTGTTGTGTTTTTTATGTTTTGTGTAGATATATAAGTAAATTGTTGTATTCGCCGGTTATAAAATTCTCTTTTGGTATCGTATTTGGATTGGGGAACTTAGCCTCATTTTGAAGTGTGCACACTTCCCTTGTAAATATAAAATTATTGTAAATATAAGCTGTAATTATCATTGTACTTTTTTTCTGTTAGTAAAGAACTGTACATACAATCCGTTTCATTCTCCTTCGATTTCTCACATCCGGATTAGTATAGGAAGCGGGTTGGATCGATTGGGGTTAGTCTAAATTTTTCGGCCCACTACATTTGGCGCCCGAATAGGGACGTGAGACTTCGAAACTGGGAGCGTGACTGGATTGGATTGCAGTCCATACCCAATTAGTGTGATAAGTAGTTTGATTGATTTTTCCCTCCTCCTATCTTTTTACTAACTTGGGAACAATGGCTGTAGCGGAAACATTGAATGAAGAAGTAGTGCGATTGAGACTGGAGTTGAGAAAGAAAGAAGAGGAGTGTGAAATGTTGCGGGGAATGATGGAGGGAATGGAGAATAAAATAAAAGGGATGAATGAAAAGACTGATAGGATGAAGAAGGAAATGGGAGACCGACAGGATCAGACGGATGCAGGACCTGTATAACATGATGACAGGGGCTGGATCAGCCCCAGGACCTACAACCTTGACCCCTGCTCTTACTGAAGGGACTCCGCTAAAAGGAATGGATGGCAGTAGGATTGAGTCTAAAGAAGATACGGTGAGTGGTAGGAAGGACGGAGAATGGAAGAGAGTTGAACGCAAGAGAAGGAAGAGTGGTGCAAAGGGGAAGGATAGGAAGGTAAGAGGCAAGAGTGTGGACTCATTGTACTCGGATGAAGGAGAGAGTGATGGTATGATTGGAATGAGTGAGACCGAGAGTAGCTCTTCGGAGAGTGAAGTGAATGTGGGGAAAGGTATTTTGATAAGGGAAGTGCCAAAGATAGATCGATTTAGGTTACATGGTGGGAAAAGTATGGAAGAATTCTTCGGGGAATTTGAGCGTTATTGTAAGCTCAAGTACCCGGAGAATAAGGGATACTGGATGAATGTTTTGGGGAAATGTTTGGAGGGAAAAGTATTGGAGTTTTTCCGTGTGATCACAAGTGTGGGGGAGCCAAAGTACGATGTAGTGAAGAAGAGATTGATTGGGCAGGTGAAACGAATGAAAGAGTGTGTGAAGTATAAAAGGGTGAATGAATTTGAGAAGGCTCGAATGGGGAAGAGTGAAAGTGTGAATATGTATGCACATAGGCTTGAGAGTATGGCAAGAACGAAGTATGGTGATGATGATGTAAATGAATGTAAACCACTCATGAGGAAGTTTTTGGACACGATCCCGCGAAAGGTGAGTGAATGGCTGAGTGGAAAGAGAAAGGAGAGAGTGAGACTGACAGGTGAATGGTTGATGTGGGAGGATGTGTTGGAACTGTTAGAAGATGGACGATTTGATGATGAAAGCGATCTAGAAGAGGATGGATGGTACAGTGTGAATGTTGGAGGTAAGAAGCCCAGGAGCTTTCATCCACCCCAGCAGTTTGTCAGCTACAGGGATGCCCTGAAGGCTGCACCAGCTGGAGTGATGTCAAACTTCCTGGGCCGGCAGAATGGATGGGCAAATGGAGGGTGGTCGAATGGAAGGGGGCAGATGAATTTCAAGCGTGGGAACGGATATATGAGAGAGAAGCCAAGGTATGTCCCAGCAAACGAGAGACCAAATGGTGGGAGAAAGATTGTGGAATGTCGTCGGTGTGGAAGGAAAGGTCATATGTTGGCAGAATGTAGGTGGACATCTGGTGCATGTTTTGGGTGTGGTAAGAAAGGGCATATGATAAAGGATTGCCAGGAAAGTGTGAAAGAGTGCTTCGAGTGTAAAGAAATAGGCCATTTGAAGAAAGATTGTCCGAGGTTGAATGGTGGAGCAACTGGTGGGGAAAGTATGAAATATGCATGTGGTAATTGTGGAAAGGCTGGTCATTATGCAAGGATGTGTCGTGACCAGAGGAATGTATGTAGCTATTGTGCGATGGAAGGACATTCGAGTGAAAAGTGTTGGATTAGACTGAGAGCGCAAGGTGTGAATGGAAAGTCTGAAGCGGGAAACTGAATGGTAAGAGGGTACCTGCTGAAGTATCCTCTGGGTGCATGAGTGTGAGTAATGTGTTGGTAAGTCTGTCTAGTGTGAAAGTGCTGTCTGGTAGGAAGTATGAGTGTCTGAGTGTGAAGGTGGAATTGAATGGAATTGAGTGTTTGGCTTTAATAGATTCTGGATGCAAGGCGAGCTTGGTGTATAAAGATGTGTATGACAAGGTTAGCGAGAAAGCCCTCCTGTCTGAGTGCAAGGGTAGTTTAGTAGGTATTGGTAATAGGAGAGTGACTGTGATTGGAATGATAAGGTCAGCTGTTCGAATGCATGGTATGATGATGAATGAATGTGAATTTTCTGTGATTGATAAGGTGAGTAGTGAGTATGGTGTGATTTTGGGCTATGATTTTATGAAAATGAATCGTATGGTTGTGCATCCTGCGAGTGATCAGATTGAGAGAAAGATTGGTAAAAATGGGGTGTATAAGTTGTATGTAGGGAAAGATGGTAGCGTTTTGAGGAGTGTGTTTACTGGTATTGAGGTGACTGCTATGGAGAATGTAAGGCTTGTGAAGGGTGAAAGGGTGTCTGTTAGAGTGAGTTGGAGTAAGGATGTTAGTTTGAATGTGAGTGAGAACACTGTGATATTGGATGGAAAGGATGCATGTTATAAGGTAAGGCGTGTTGCTTGTGTGTTTGATGGCTTGATGAGAATGAATGATCCTTTTGTATGTGTGCAGGCGGACCCCAGTGTGAAAGGGCAGGTGAGGGGAATCCAAGTCGGAGATGTACTGGGCCACCTCTCCACTGTCAATGAGGTAGGTATGGATGATAGTACGGATATCAGGGTGAATGTTGCGAATGAAAAGACATGTGAATGGATGTATAATGAGGTGAAGGACATGGTGAAATTGGATGGATGTTTGACTGAGTATGAAAGGGAGGATGTGTATCGAATGATATTTGAGCGAAAGGGAGCCCTCAGTAAGGGTGATCTGGATTTCGGGGTTGCAAAGCTCCCGGAATTCAAGATTGTCCTGAAGGAGGATTCCCCAATCTATCAGCGGCCAAGGCATTTCCCACGTCCGGTTGCTGATGAGATTGAGGAGCAGTGCTTGGAATTGGAGCAATTGGGGGTGATTGAAGAGAGTGAGAGTGCATGGAATAGTCCAATTGTACCTGTACGTAAGCCGGATGGAAGATTGCGTCTGTGTGTGGATTATCGAAAGGTGAATGAAAGGACTGTGAAAGAAAGGTTTCCGATGTGTGTGGTATCTGAGTGTGTGTATAGTATGCATGGGATGGAGTGGTTTACGAAGCTGGATCTGGTACGGGGGTATTACCAGATGCCCATTGCTGAGGAGAGCCGGCCAGTAACTGCCTTCTCTTCCTCAAAGAGGCATTACCAGTTCCGGAACCTCAGCTTTGGGTTGGCTAATGCTCCCGGAGCCTTCCAGCGGGCAATGAATGTTGTGTTGAGTAAGTTTGCGAGTAAGAATGTGATTGCGTTTATAGATGATATTTTGATTATGACTGAGACTTTTGAGGAGCATATGAGATTGGTGAATGATGTGTTGAGAACGTTGGAGAGTGTTGGTGTGAAGGTGAAAGTGGCGAAGTGTGAATGGTTTGCGAAAGAAGTGGAATTCCTTGGGCATATGGTGAGTGAGAATGGGTTGCGAAAATCACCAAAGTATGTTGAGAAGGTGCGAATGTTTCCTAAACCGGTGAGTGTGAAGCAACTGAAGTCATTTTTGGGTTTGATTGAGTTCCAGCGAAAGTTTATATGTGATTGTTCTGGTGTGAGTAAGCCTCTGACTGAGTGGATGGGCAAGAAAGGTAGTACGGTTGTCAAGTGGAATGATAAGATGAATGAGGCGTATGAGAGACTGAAAGAGGCAGCGGCTGAAGATGTTGAATTGGCTTACCCAGATTATAGTGTAAATGCTAAAATGCTTGAACTGTATACAGATGCGAGTGGGTATTGTATGGGAGGTTTTCTGATGCAAGAGCAGCGTTTGAATGGAGAGAATGTCAGGCGAATAATTGGGTATGTATCCAAGGCTATGAATGTTGCAGAACGAAAGTATTCGACTGTGGAATGAGAGCTGGCTGCGATAAGATATTGTTTAAAAGTGTTGCGTCCATTTTTGTATGGTGTGAGGTTTGTGATAAAAACCGATCATCAACCTCTTGTGTATCTGCAGCGTATGAAGTGGGCTGATAGTAGGATTGCAAGGACTTTGGAAGATTTGAGTGACTTTGACTATGTGATTGAGTATGTGCCTGGTGAACGGAATGGAGTGGCTGATTTGATGTCAAGGTATCCTGGTACGAATGATGAAAATGTGTGTGGAGTGAGTGATCCTGAGTATTTGCCGAAAGGGATTATGAATGGAAAAGAGAGTAAGGGTGGTGGTGATTCCTTGTTTGAGAGTGTATGGAATGGTTTGCAAGATTTGAAGAGTGATGGAGTAGATGTGAGAGTGCCCGATAGTGTAGATGATTTAAGGAAGGAGGTAATGAATGAAGTGTGTAAGAAGCCTGAAAGCATTGGTATGGCAAAGGTGCGGAACTTCATGAAAGAATTGAGAGCGATGTGTATGCAAGGGGTCCCGCCATTTCAGGAAGTGTTGATTGTAGTGAGTCGTTTGTATGGAGTGATTGTTTATGTGCACTTTGGTGGTGAGAGGCCGATTGTGTACAAGGATGAGAAGATGAAGGGTTTGAATCCTAATGTGGTACATCTGCAATGTTTGAGCGGTGTGCACTACAATTGGGTAATTGAAAAGTGTTCATATATAAGAGAGAAGAATGATTGTCTGGATGAAGATGAGTGTGTGTTGAGTGATGATATGGGAGTTAATGACAGTGTGGATATCAGTGCTGATGTTGGTGTGCTTGTTCCTTCGGTGTATTGCGAACATGGTGGACCTGATATGATGGAAGCGAGAGTGAAAGTTGGTGAAAGGTTGTTCTGTGGTTTGATTGATACTGGAGCGCAGGTGTCTTTAGTGAATGAGAAGATTCTGAGTAAGTATGATGAGTTTAAATGTTGCGAGCATAAACCTGTGAAGTTACGGATAAGTGGATTAGGGAATGGCTTGATAGTGGCATGGGAACAGGCTAGTCTGAAAGTGAGTTTGGGTAATGGTGTGAATGTGAAGCATGACTTTGTGATTCTGAAAGGTGAGCAAATGCCTTGTTGTTTCTTGCTTGGTGTAGACTTTATGAGATTGAATGATTTGTCTTTGGATGCTGATAAGGATCGTCTTATGAAAGGTGAATGTGAGGTGATGAAGTTGAATGAGTGTGCGAAGAATGTTGTCAAATTTTGTGGCATGATTGAGTTGGTCATGGATGATGAGAATGAGATTTTAAGTGATGATGATATTCTAGAGATGCAAGAGATGTGTCCTTTTGTTAGTGAGTTGAAGAAGTGTGTAATGATGCGTGTTGATTTGAATGAATGGCTAGAGTGTTTAAGTGATTTTAAAAGGTATGCTAAGGATTTTGTTGTTTGTATGGATGTTGTATATTTTGTGAGGCATGTGAAGGGTGGTGATGATATGTATGTACCTGTGCTGTCCTTAGTTGGTATGATTGGTCTGGTGAAGGTTGTGCATGATAATTATGGGCATATGGGTAAGTTTAAGCTGTGGGAGTGTATGAAGGAGCGTGTGTTCCACCCATTTCTGAGAACTGTTGTGAATGATGTTGCAACTACATGTGAAAGGTGTCAGAAGCGAAAGGTGCAAGGTGTGCAAGTGAAACCACCGATGTTGAAAGTTGATGCGAAAGAACCGTTTGAATTGGTAGTGATTGATTGTGTGTCTTTGCCGCGTACGAGTGCTGGGAATGTTGGTATGGTTGTTATGGTTGATCATAAAAGTAAGTTTGTGTATGCAGCGCCTGTGAGAGATAAAAGGAGTGTGACTGTTGCGCGTGTGGTTGAGCAGTTGTTCTTTCCTATGTGTGTATGGAAGCCTAGAAGATGTCTGAGTGATAATGGGCCTGAATTTGTAGGGGAAGTGTTTGAGCAAATGTTGAGAGAGAATGGTGTGGAGCATGTGAGAACAACTCCGTATGTACCGTCTTCAAATGGATTGGCTGAACGGACTATAAGAACCTTGTGTGAGATGTTGAGAATGATGAGTACGACAGTGAATGACTGGGATGTGTGTCTGGGGAGAGTGTTGTGGGCGTATAATTCAACTGTGCATAGTGCAACTGGAATGTCCCCATGTCAGTTTGTGATGAATTTTGAAAGGCGAGTGAAAGATAGGTTTCGTTTGAGTGAAAGTGAGCAGAGTGTATGGCGTGAGGCGCATGAAAGGTTCCGTTCATTTGAATTAGGTACAAAAGTATTGAAGGTGAAAGAAGTGAAGGGTAAGTTGAATGTATGAAAGATGAGTGAGAAGTTTGATGGACCTTATAGAGTTGTGAGAGTTTGGGAAAATGGGGTAACGTATGTTTTGGAGAGTTTGAATGACGGCATGACTGAGAGAGTGCGGGCTCATCAGAGTCAGTTAAGGAGATGGAGAGAACCTCCTGACTACCTGGTGAGCCATCCGGTGTATGGACTGTGTAGAGAGAGAGGTAAAGTGCATGATGATGAGATTGAATGTGATAGTATGGATCTGTCTGGGAAAGAGCTAGTCTTAGTCTCGAGGAGTAGAAAGCGTACAAAGAAGGGTGAAAGGAAGAATGCAAGTACGAATGAAAGTAAGTCTGAGCAGAGTGTTTCTGGTATGGGGGATCTTGAAAGGGAGATTGAGTTTTTGCGTAAACAGGTGAGTGATTTGGCTGGTATAAGTAGACGAGTGAGTGAGCTGTCTGTGCCTGATTTTTCTGGTTTTGGGAACAGTATGAATGATAGTGTGTTTGGGCAGAATGAACCTAGTGTGGCTGATTTTTTGGGTTTTATGAATGGTAATAGTAGGGGTGAGTTTGATGTAGTGAATGATGAAGTGGCTGATTTTTCAGGTTTCTGGTGGGAACCAGTCGAAGGGGTTTCTGGTATGCCTGTTGAGAATACAGGGGATGTGAGTGACCTGTCTGTTTCACAAGAATGTACTTTGAGTTGGATGAGAGCTGTGAGTGAGGAGCTGATGAATGGGGGTATGAAGAGTGAGGGTTCTGAACGGAAGAGTATGAAAGAATTCTGTCGTGAGATGGGAGAACTGGTAATGAGGGCTAAGAGTATGGTTGATGAGATGATAAATAGTGACGATGAGACTGACAGGACGACTGACGAACAACCCCGACTAATTGCTACGCGTAGCCAGGGACCAGTAGAAGAGTGTGAATGGGTGCAGAAGGGTGTGATTGAGCACAAGTGGTACCATGAAGAGTGATTGAAAGGGTTTTGTGAGTGGCTGGTCGAATGGCTTAAGGAAGGAGGGGTGTGGTGGAGCGAATGTGAGTGTGTGTAAAAGGGCCATTCTCCCACCCCTTTTCTCAGTACCCTCTCCCTCCCTCTGTAAGAATGTGTGTGTGAGTGGGAATGAGGTTTTTTTTATATTTTCTCTTTGTATATATATGTATTTGATTTCATGTATTAATTGTTTTCTCTTTCTCAGATTGTACTTTGCTTAAAATAATCTTTTATCAAAATTGTACTTTGTTTATAATATTCTTTTAGCAAAGCGCCATATTCTGGAAAGAGGTAAGCTAGTCGATAAATTTACTCGGGTAATGCCCACTTATTAGTTTCCCTTCCATGTATAAATAAAGGGGTCATAAAAGGATATATCTCTTCTACAGAGAGTGTAAGTGTGGACTGATAGCAAGAGGGGTTCTCTAGACGAGTGCTCCGCCCAGCCCTGAGACGGAGGGCTTTCGTGCCTCTCTAACCACCTGAACCACCATACCCGCCTTCGTTGACAATCCTGCCTCCTTCTAAGTTAGCCTACTACCACCCACCTCCAGCACACAAGTGATAGCGCGTGCCCCCTTTTCGTTCGGTTGTTGTTGTGTTTTTTATGTTTTGTGTAGATATATAAGTAAATTGTTGTATTCGCCGGTTATAAAATTCTCTTTTGGTATCGTATTTGGATTGGGGAACTTAGCCTCATTTTGAAGTATGCACACTTCCCTTGTAAATATAAAATTGTTGTAAATATAAGCTGTAATTATCATTGTACTTTTTTTCTGTTAGTAAAGAACTGTACATACAATCCGTTTCATTCTCCTTCGATTTCTCACGTCCGGATTAGTATAGGAAGCGGGTTGGATCGATTAGGGTTAGTCTAAATTTTTTGGCCCGCTACAACGACGAGCATTGAATGCTGGCGGAGCAGCATCCCGGCTAGAGAATGGGGGAAAAGCGGTCGCGAAGGATTCAACCACGGACGCGGGGTCCGAGATTGCAGTCCTATTCTCCTGGAGAATGGGAGGGAGGTCCTGCGAGAACTTGCCCCGAATCCTTTTGACTCTCTTCCACACCTCTGCTAGAGGGGTCTTCACATTAAGTGAAGACATGTATGCCTGCCAAGAAGAGCGGCCTCTGGAGGTAAAGTCCAGCCGGCGGCCTTGCGCGACATCACAACGTGCATTGAATGCTGGCGGAGCAGCATCCCGGCTAGAGAATGGGGGAAAAGCATTCGCGAGGGATTCAACCACGGACGCGGGGTCCGAGATTGCAGTCCTATTCTCCTGGAGAATGGGAGGGAGGTCCTGCGAGAACTTGCCCCGAATCCTTTTGACTCTCTTCCACACCTCTGCTAGAGGGGTCTTCACATTAAGTGAAGACATGTATGCCCGCCAAGAAGAGCGGCAGGCGTGCTTCGAAATATACCGGAACCTAGCCCTAGTCTGACGAAATTCACCCACAGTTAAATCGTTCGGGCGGCGCTTATAGCGCTTGTAGGAATAACGCTTCTGTTTGAGGGCCGTCTCACACTCGGACGATCACCATGGGAGTGGCCGGTGTGCAAAATGGCCAGACGCTCTGGGAATAGTAGTCAGGCCCGCGGCGATGAGGTTGCCGGAGAAGAACTCATGGCCTCATCTACCGACCTAAACTCCTCGACTGAGATAGAGAATTCAGTCATTTCCTGAAATGCAGGCCACTGTGCCAAGCAACACAGAGGTAGTCTCTCAGGCGGCAGTTGCCCTGAAAATTATATTTGAATGGGAAAGTGATCACTACCATGGAGGTCATCGACCACCCCCAATCAAAATCAAGCTGTGCATCCGAAGAGCACAAAGATAGATCAAGGCAAGAAAATGAAGCGGTTCTCGGGCAGTGATGCGTAAACTCATCTATATTTAGGACAACTATCTCAAGCTCTTCGATCAGATCGGCAAGGACTTGTTCCCTGCCGTTCAGATCTCCAGGCTGCTTACTCCTGAAATCTTATAGGAAAGATTCTCCTTCCAGACATTAACAATCCTCCTCTTCCTGGCTTCATCATCTTCCTTATGCACAAATCGTCCCCTCTTTAAGATAATTAAATTAATAAAACCAGTTTACATTATTTCTTTTGCATTCTCTTTTGAATTATGTTTTTATAATTATCATTAGTCTTGTAGCTACACATTTTATGTTTTAAAACACATAAAAAATAATTTTGGGGTGGTTTGGGGGACTTGGAATGGATTAATTATATTTCAATAAATTTCAATGGGAAAAATTCATTTGTAAAATGAGCATAATCATAAAATGAGCTCATTTATGGAACAAATTAAACTTGCAATGTGATGTTCTACTTTATATCAAAACAAGGCATAAAATTTGAATTTATTAGGTTTTAATGAAAATATAATTTATCCAAATTTACCTTTTCACGGCCCTAATATAAAACTAAAATAATTAAAATATCAAACATTACATGCTTAAAATTAATTTAGTCTATGCAATATTTTGTAAATTGGAAAAAATATCTAATTATTCCTATAAAGTGAGAACTTTACCCAGAGAATCTTAAAAATAATAGAAATTTAAATGGCATAAACTGCTGTAATATTCTATTAGAGTTTTTCCAAGCATTTTTAATGTTTTCTTCTATTTCTCTCCTGTTATTAGATGTTAATTTGCAAGGGATTGAAAAAAAAAACAGTTCTATAAAGGGTGGCCTGTTAGTCCCTACCCATCCATATATTATTATATTCTAGTTAGTTATGCATGTATTAATAATCTTTTTTCTTCTTTTTCAGAGAAAATATGGCAATTACAAGTACATGGGTACATGAGCGCAACAATACTGGTGACACCTTGGATACAATACTATATATGGATGGGTAGGGACTTAGAGTCACTGTACAATCCTGCTAAAAATTTTATATATCAGTATGCAAGCTAATAATCATGGTTTAGTATCCAAAATCTCACTGAGGAGCTAGAGATCCCCCCCCCTATTTAAAATAAAGAATGTTATAAAGATAAAGGAAGTGAAAATATGTGAAATATATATAGATACAGATCCTCCTGCAGGCATTAAGGCCATGAGGGTAAACAACTGCAGGCAAAATGGAGCCAAGAAGATACATTAATGAAGACAATGGCACCGGGAGGATAGGCAATACTTAAGATGTCAACAGCAGCATGGTTTCCATACTGTACCTGACACCCCTTGCAAGGGAGAGTAAAAGGAGAAAAAAAAGAGTGGGAAGAAAGTATATTAAAACCATTCACCTCACTACAGGGGCCAAGAGGGAAGTGGTGACTCCTCCGCCCCATGATCAGAGATACAAGTGAATGAAAGCTGGTGAGTGACTAAGCTAAAAAATTAGCTACCAGACAAGAGAAACTGATAAGAGGCTTCTAAATAGGTGGACCCCAAAAAGGTCAACTAGTTTCAGACTATCAGGTGTAATTAGGCTGGAAGAACATAGCACTGATCAAGGTGTAAGTCTACACATGGCAGACCCTTGGGAGGGGGATGAAGTAATAGAAGAGAAAGATATGGGCAGCGGAAGGAACAAAAAAAAAGTAGGAAGAAAGCATGTTAAAACTATTCCAATGAGGGTGTGACCCCTACCAGCCATGATCAGGGATAAAAGCTGATTGACAACTACACTGACAAATTAGCTATGAGAAAAGGCAAGACTCCACACACCACCAACACTGGGCAAAGAATTTCCATGTGTTGACAAGGATTTTTTTTCTTATTCCATCCCCCTCGAGAGTGCAAGAATAATTTAAATAACATATAAAAAATAATTCTTTACTTAACCTTTAGCCTTAAATAAAAAATAACCTTCTGCATCAGCAGTAGAGATCAGACCATACTCTTTACAGCCTACCCAAAATATTATTGGTACAACCAGGAGCATGCAAACATTTCACTTTGCCAGGGTCACTGGCCAAGAAGTACAGGTGAGAAAGTGCTTGTAAAGAAAGTGGGGAGGGGATAAATGGCAATGTCTATAATGAATAAAGCTCAGGCAGTCTCAATCTAGTTTGAGAACGGTAGGAGCACTAAGGCATGTTGCGCCTTGAGGGGCCAGGTGTAACAGTCTATACAAAGCACCCCCTTGCTGGTAGTGGAGAAAGAATGGAGAGAGAGAGAGAGATAATTGAATAAAAATTAAATTGGAATTTAATCATATTTAGTAGTTTTCTTCATATTTAAATAAGAAATAAGCACCCACACATCCAAATGTATTAGTAAATTCAAAATATTTTGGTAATTTTACCCAAATATTGACACAAATTTAGAAAAAAATACACTCGTACCTTTGAAAACATTGATATGTATTCAAATTTGTCCTATAGCCAGCTGTGATATAGGGGTTAAATTGCATATAAGATGGAGCCAATTGTATTTTCACTGTAGCAAATGGATATGACTTAATTTTTTTCTTCCTCTTCATCTGAAGAAGAGAGAATTGAGAAAAATTATTCATGTAGATAATTACAAATTCTAATTATAGTATAATATAAAAGAGAATTAAAATTATGCTACTGTAGGCTGCAAGTGAAAAGGTGTGTGTGGGGGGAGAGGTTCTTTTCAGCACTAATCTGGCAACTTCTATTACGACATAAGTTGCTGTAATCATCACAGCCTAATGTTAGGTTAGATTAAAAAAAAAATGTGCAGCAAAAGACACGAAAACAAAACAAAAAAACAAGAAAGAAACATGTTCTGGTGTCTGGGAAAGAGGCAGTTCTGCTCCAGGCGCAGGATCAAGCAACCATCACTAAAGGGTGTCATAAAATGGAGGAGGCCAGTCTCCTCCAAAAAGTTAGATAGTCCACAAGTCTGTTTATACAAATCCATCCTGAGTACAAGGTACAAGCAGTAGTGAGACTCTTTGTCCTGGTACTGGGACAGGTAACATGCTCAAACATCACAGGCTAGGACATTGAACAAGAATATGATGAACAATCCAGGGGACAATAGAGTTGTTGCAGTAAGGTGCAGGGGAGTGCTCCATTAAATGGCAGTGCATCCGGCAAGTATACCCAATTTGAAGATGCCAGAAAGTGACCTGAAGCCATCATGGCTGTTGTGACTGTCAGGAGGTTAAGGAAACTCCAGGCAACATTTTGCTTTAATTGAGTAGAAAGAGAAATAAAACATTAGGTAAATATTCATTCTATGACATTTACAGTCAGTGTGGATCGTTTTGCATACTCAGGAAATATACGCAAAAAATTTTGATCAAATTATTTAAAAAACTACAAAAAACTAATTAAAATGCCATCAATGCTACTTCCCGATGGGGAAGCCTTTGGCCTCAATGACTAGCTCGAGTCTCTTGGGGACAGAATCGGCCAAATTCTGACAGTGAGAAGCAGGAATTTCCTACCACACTTTCCCGATGGCTATCTCAAGATTGGGAATTGTAGACGTGTTCTCCTGATGAGGCGTGCCTTCATGATGCCACATAAGTTTTCTATGGGGAAAATATTGGGTGACTGACCAGGCCAATCCTCTATGTAGTCGACCTCACTATCACTGAGCCACTTTTTGGCTGCCCTTGAGGTGTGGCAAGGGGCGCCATCCTGCTGTAAGAATCTCACACCAAGTTTTTGTAAAAACAATCTCCTAAATTTCCCTGCAGAAGGTTAATATAGCATTCAAGAGTTGACAGTCTGGTTCTTAGGGAGTATTACAAGGTTCTCCAAATCACCATAGGATAGGGCGGGTGCTTAACACTCATCACCGTCAAGCATGGGTCATACACTGATGCGGTAGGAGACTTCCACACCTTCGTTCCCTTGCTCTCACTTATATAAATGGTTGCTTCATCAGTCTAAAGGACCTTACGCCCCACTGAACAAGGTCCCAGTCTTTAGGATTTGCAGTGACGAGGGGTTTCACACGTGCTTTCACTTTGGAGTAATTTAACCGCTTCTGAAGATTTTCCTGAATTGTCCTGATGGAGATGTCACCGAGAAGCTTAAGGTTCATTTCTTTCAATTTTTTTGTAGTTGTAGAAGGGTTAAGGTCCAACTGACATTTTACAAGCCTTCTGGGAAATCTTCAAGGCCTTGCCCCCAGCATATTTGTGGAGGGGCACGGTATCACCCCACCACCCACGCACCATTTCGTTAGGAGTCGGGACACAGTATACTCAGTCACACCTGTTGCCTTGGCTATTTCTCAATCATTCTTTCCTACTTTGTGTAGCTCAGTGGTTCCCAAAGTGGGGGGCGGTGGAAAGATCTGGGGGGGCGGTAGGGGGGCGGCAGTCCGAAGTCGAAGTCAGAAGTTCGAACGTTTTATTTGACGATTTGTACACAACACGTGCAGCAGGACGAGTCAGTGGACGACGCATCAGGGTCCGGTTACTGCACGCCGCTCTGGCCCAGTCAGATCCGACAGCATAGACTACAAAAGCAAAAGCTCAGGTTTGTAATTTCAAGCTTGTAATGTTCAGAATTTTATCGTATAATAAAAACCGCATCCTGGCGGTCAACATCATCTTGAGTTCAAGTCAACATGAAATTGGGGACTCGCCAGAACGCGCCGTGTTGTGTTGTGTTGAGCTGGTTAGGGTGGTGCATTCACTGATATATATTGTTACGAATGTATATGACTTTGTACCTGTGTGTGCATGTGTTTGTGTGTGTGTGTGTGTGCATATATGCGTGTTCGCGCGTGTGTCATTGTGTGGGTGATCACGTCCGCCACTATTTTCTGTGAGTAAATGGAAGAAAATGAATATGTGAGAGGGTAAACTTGCTTTTTATACCTTCAATGTTGTCATTTTTGTCTTTAAGTAGGCCTATTTATGAAATGCGATAAAATGCTGTATTTTACATGGTTTTATTTTTTTGTTCCAGAATAAAGTATGGCCTTGGTACAGCAAACAAAAAAGAAGTGTCGGCAATATGGTGTGGAATATCTGAAATATGGATTTGTCGCAGCACCACACAACCAACAGCAACCAATGTGTCTACTGTGTAATAGAGTGTTTTCAAATGAAGCTATGAAACCTTCGAGGCTTTTGGAACATTTGAAGAAAATGCACTCTGATAAAGCAGACAAAAACTTGGCATATTTTCAGTCACTCCGAGACAACGTTCGGAAACGGAAAACCATCGGAAATATATTTGCCAGCAGTTTACAACAATCTACTGACGGTTTGCGAGCATCATACAACATCTCTTTGCTGATTGCTAGATCTGGTAAGCCTCATACAATTGGAGAAGAGCTTATTCTACCAGCAGTAAGAGAGGTTCTACACACAGTTCTACACAAGTCACCTGACCAAATTATAAAAGCTATTCCTCTCAGTGATAACTCTGTTCAGAGAAGAATAGATGAAATGGCTGAAAATATTGAAGAAACATTGTGTAACATGCTTAGACAACAGAATTTAGTTTACAGTTAGATGAGTCCACTCTGCCAGGCAATGAATCTTTGCTTCTTGCTTATGTTCGTTTCAAGAGCTGTTATTTGCGAGACAGCTTGAAACAGACACAAAAGGGGAGTCAGTATTTCGTGTCGTTGATATTTTTTTCAAAGAGAAAGACATCCCACTTTCTAACATTCTTGCTTGTGCAACAGATGGGGCGCCATCAATGGTAGGTCGTCATCGTGGCTTCATTAGTTTCTTGAAAAAAGCTGTACCTGGAGTACTTACAGTGCACTGTGTAATCCACAGGCAGCATCTGGTTGCAAAAAACCTGAGTGGTAGACTACACAAATCAATGAGTACTGTTATCACAGCAATAAATAAAATCAAGGCACATGCCCTCAATTCCCGACTGTTTCGACAGCTGTGCACTGATAATGATGAAGAGTTTGAACGTTTAGTGTTGCACACAGAAGTTAGATGGCTGTCAAAGGGAAACTGCCTGAGACGTTTCTATTCACTGTTTGATACAGTTGTTGAATTCTTCCAAGACTCCAATTCTGTTCTGTGTGATGAACTAAGAAACATGAAGCATGACATTGCTTATTTGGCAGATATATTCACAAAGTTCAATGAGGTTAATTTGCAGCTGCAAGGAAATGAGGCTAATCTAATTACAGTCAAATCAGCTATCTCCACCTTCCTAGCCAAGTTACAGTTATTCAAACGAAACATAGCTCGCCATGCACTCTACCAGTTCCCAAGCCTCTCTGAATTGGATAAGGAAAAAGGCATACCATTCGATGACCTTCAAGTGTATTGTACACACCTGGATGAACTGCACAGAGACATGTCTGAGAGATTTGAGGACATTTTATTGCTTGAAATACCAGACTGGGTGATCAATCCATTCCTAAATGTCGACGGTGAAGAAACTGGAGTGGCAGAGGAAGAACTGATTTCCATTCAAAATGACATTGAGCTAAGGCCAATGTTCAAAAAGTCATATCAAGATTTTTGGTTACAAAAAAAAAATCTCTGACTCCTATCAAGTGCTGTGGAACAAGGTCAAGATGTACTTTATTGCCTTGCCAACATCATATTTAGTAGAACGGGGCTTCAGTGCAGTCGCCTTGCTTCTTTCCAAGCAAAGAAACCGACTGAAAATTACTGACCGCGGGGATCTACAACTTCTTCTTAGTGAGTTCCAGCCTGATGTTGAGAAGCTTATGTCCCTGCACCAAGCACATCCATCCCATTAATATTAAGTGTGAGACAATGAAGGTTACTGGTGGAATGTTTATTTACCATTCTATGTTGCTGAAACAGTTAAAACTGCTAAAAAATAAATTGGTTTACTAAATTGAGTTTTATTTGTGAAATACACATTTGTGTTTAACCTTTCTCTTTTCAAATTGCAGCATACCAAATATCAAGAAAGAGGTGTTTGTTTCCATATGTGTCTGTGGGGGGGCGCTAGGAATTCACTGGGGAGCCAAGGGGGCGCCAGCCTGCAAAAGTTTGGGAACCATTGGTGTAGCTCAATCACTTTCATGTTACCACATGTTGTGCGATTTCCAGGAAGGACAGTCACACACTGACTGGATTTGTCTCACGTGGCTGTTGCGTGGGTGAATGGCTGAAGGTTACCAGTTAGTCACTTTCTCCTGCACAGTTTTTGTGAATGAGATATCACCCAGGTCCCCAAAATGCAGACCATTATGCAAAGTTTACAAAACTGTCCATGCTAACTGTATAAGGAATTTTAAAATGCAGTTTTATGTGTACTTTTCAGATCTGACACTCATTTTTCATGGAAATGCATACTCTTCCCATAATCGACTAAAAGTCCATAATAGGAAAGGTATGTATTCACCAGCGAAAAAGAGTTTCAGATCTGAAAAGTACACATAAAACTGCATGAGAAAAACATTTTCAAGTTCATTTCAAAGATTCAGAACCAGACCTAATCTAACCTAACTTTACCTTTATTTTACTCAGCTTCTCGCTGAAACAAGTATTAGAAAGCCACATGCCCTTAAATGCACTACCCCAAAATTTACATGTGGTTTTACAGCCTTTCAAATCTTTTGCAATTCTACTGTGACCCCTATATATTTCTAAGGCCTGAACAATGTCCTCAAAAACTTCTGGTATTAGTTGGTTTTGCAACTTAGAGCAACCACCACATGAACTAATAACACAGAAATCTGTGAATTGTCCAAAATATATGAAATATAACAAAACATGGTACTGGCTAAGCAGGAAGAAGACACATGCACAGATTGCCTGCAGATATAACACAGCATGTTATTGGCTAACTAGTAAGACAAAAGTTGAAGGAAATAGGGTAAATGGTGGAGAAAGACTCAAATTTACCAAAATAATAACATTTTCACAAAATGAATGTTATTATTAAGTTCCGGAAGATGAAAATGAACATCATTTTAAGAATTAAGAACGTTTATGTCTTTGAAAATTTAAAAATTGTAAATGACTTAAAACAAATATTATCTAAACATTATAACAAGGAAATATACAGAATACACCCGGCAAAGAAGAGGTTAGATATGATGACAATAACAGGCATCCTACCTTCAACAAAAGATGCTGTATTTCACAGCTAAATTATACAAGTGGCTTAAGGCATAAGTTTATATAATTTTTGGAATAACACAGAGTTTATCAACAGCAGCATTAGTGGTAGGTCTTTGTGATTCACTAATGATTATGATCCAGTCTCTGAACTGAGCACAATGCATTCTACCATACTGTGCAGCATATTGCAGTGAGCTCAGCTGTGATGACAGATAAATTGTGTGGTTTAGCCCCATGACTTCAAACAGAGCATATATGCCATGGAAGCCAACCCTCTCATGGGACTTGGAGCCATCTGTGTAGACTGAGACAGCTCCAAAAAGGCCCAATGTAATACTCCTAGTAGTGGTGTTGAAGCTTTGGGAGCAAAAGTATGGCAACAAATAGTCGAAGGCGGTACCTTCCAGGGTGGCATCTTGGGCAGAACCAGAGGCGCCATCGGGGCAAAAGTTGCAACAAAAAAAGAAGAATCAGTGGCAGCCACCAATGGAAAAAAAAAATTCTCAAATTTAATCTACAACAGCAACAAAGCTGCACCACACAAAGTTTGTAAGGTAAGATCTGTAAAGAAAGTGGTAAAGATATAAGAAGTGAAGATGTGTTGATATACAGCTGCAGATCCACCTGCAGCATAGGGGCTGGGAGAGCATACTCTAGATATTGGGGATAGAAAGACAAAGAATCCTACAGATGTCATCTGGAAAGGAATGCCACACTTCCAGATAACAAATGTAACAGTCTATACATAGCAACCCTTAAACATAACATAACATAATTTCACGGATGAAAAAAGCCACAAGGGCCTATCAAAGGTCATCCACATAATTTAGTTGCGGGAAGATGTGGGGTGAAAATAGCAGGGCTTCATTCCAAGGGGTGGAGAAAGATCTAAGGCAGAAGAAATCAGTTCCTTTTCTTGAATTCAATACTGGAAGGTTTATTGATAGAATGGTCAAAAGGGTTGGCAAATGGCCTGTGCACATTTCTTGTCATTAATTGATTGATTAATTAATTTGGGGTGCATGTAGCCACTTAGGACCATTCCCGCCTGTCAAATTAATATTTTAATACCAGAGTTGTGAAGTAATGAAGTACAATTACTTAAGTACTGTACTCAAGTAACTTTGTTATAATTTTTACTACCTAAAAAGTACTTTCAAAATTTAGTACTTTTACTTCTACTTGCTTCTTTTTTCCTTATGTTACTTTTACTTCATTACATTTGAAAAGGATATAAATATTCATTACTTCAATTAATTTTAACCAATCACAGATGTAGAAGCAAAAGTCAGACAATGGCCAATCACAAGCGTGTACTCTGGTTTGAAGCAATCATAAGCACTTGTTCATGTTTGGGCTAATCACATGCATCTTTTCATATCTGATAGACAATTCAGTTGTCTCTCCCGCTTTCCTGCCTGAGAGAGGGTATCAGTTTATTAAATTACTCCTCATGTCCTAGGCTCCTAGCGTGCTGCCATGCCATTACTGGAGCATCATGAGTTCCACTCCTATCAATGAAAATAAAGATAGTAGTGATTCCAACCCATGGCCATACTTGGAATCATTTTTCAAGTACAAGCAAAATATGGGAAATTCGGTGAAGCTGCAATCAAGAAATCACCAATCCAGCCAAGAAGAGGATTGCCAATACCAAGTAGAGACAACTTATGCATCAAAATTCTATGATTGACTACATTTAAAGCCTTTCAGAAGTCAATGTAAAGCACATCAACAGCTACACCAGAATCCATATACTGACTCACATAATCATATGTAATCAATAACTGGTCAGTCTGACAAACCAACACGAAAACAAGATTGCATAGGTGAGATAAGAGAATATGAATCTAAATGATTATATAGTTGACCAACAAAAATCCTTTCAAACAATTTAGAGCAAATAGATGTTAAGATTTATGGGTCTGTAATTATTAGGGTCAGAGTGCATACCACCTTTAAATAAAGGCATAACATTGGCTGATTTCCACTGAATTGGTACATACATTAATAAGATACTTGAATTAAAAATACGGTATAAAGGAAAACATAAGGTAGCTGCACACTTCTTAAAAACAATAGAGGGAAGACCCTCCGCACCACAACTAGAGGAGGGCTTTAAGTTGTTGAAGGCAGAAAAAATATTAACTGATGTCATTGAAGACAAAACGGCTATGAGCTACTTGGTGAGCAAAAGGGTCATGTGGAAAACCTTCCACAAATACCAAAGAAAAGTCAGTTGCCAAATGATTGGCCATCACCTCAGCATCACTGAACCAAGATACATTCACTAGAAGAGGACCAACCGATGGTCGATTAACTTTCTTTTTCCTCAAGTATGAATGGAGGCGTTTGGGATCATTATTAGTTAACAAGGAATATTCATATTCAGATAGTGCTCTTCTTACATTATCTTTATATGATACGTTAGCATCTCTAAACTGTAGCCAGGCCTGTGCTGCTTGAGGGAAATTATGACCAAGCAAAGACCTGACATGTTTATAGTGTCTCCATGCAGAAATTTTCTGTCTCTTAAGGGCATTACATATGTTTCTGGTCCATGGTATTTTGGGGGGGACATGGATGACTTAAAAGAGTTTAACAAAATATTAATGAATTTAAAAAAATAGACATCAGGATTGCAACCATAGAATCCACTTTCCCAGTCAATAAAAAACAAATCATTTGAGAGAGCACCAAAGTCACAATGAAACCAGTCATAGAATACAGGATTCGGTCTTTACCTTGATTAGGGTTTTCAATCCCTTACTAGTCACTGCTGCACCTTCCAACCAATAGGGCAGGAATAAGACTTAAGACAAGCAAAAAGGTTGGCTAATTACAGATGCAGAACAAAACCACAAAGGAAAAATGAAGTAAACAAACTCATAAAGTAGGGGCCAAGAAACAGTTCAACTTTCCCCTTAAAAACAACAACCGAACTAGCACTGACAACATTGTCCGGGAGAGAATTCAAGAGATTAACAACACAATTAGAGAAAAAGTGAGTGTGAGCATCCGTATTTGAGTGGGGTAGAAGAATTTTTTGGCTGTGACCACAAGTTCTGTTGTCTCTTCTACATCCAAACAAATCAAACAAGTGGGGACAATGACCATTTAGGATCTTCAAAGCCATAATTAGGTCTGCATGGAAAAGGCGTCCTTTGATGGAGAACAGGCCCAAATTAGATAATCTATCAGCATAAGAAAGATCAGAAAATCTCCAAATCTTTTTGTCCATCTCCTCTGTAGACTCCAACAAGTGCAAGTTAGCAACATAGCCAGTATTCCACACCGCAGAGCCAAAATCAATAATAGGTTGAATATGAGTCATGAACACTTGGACCATGAACTTAGCTGACCTACAAATTGTGCCTTTAAGAATATTATTGGCTCTCCATTTGCCTTACAGAAGGTTTCATTCACATGCAGGTGAAATTTTAGTGAAGAATCGACAGACTCCCAAATCTTTCACAGAGGTCTTTAAAGGAATAGGGTAATCACCAATGAAGTACTCTCCTATAGGGATAGAAATCGATCTACTAAAGCGAATATGAACACATTTATTAACAGAAAAAGAAAGGCTCAAAAAGCAGAGTAACATCCTCTTGAAGAGAAAGACTAAAGCATTTACCAGTGATTGCCTCAGTACTGGGAAGAGCAAGATATAATTTAAGATCGTCAGCAAACAGGGTAAATTTGCATGACAAACTTGCAGCAACATAATTGATAAAGATAAGGAAAAACACATGACCAACCACCGAACTTTGTGGGACTGACTCCACTCGTAACATGAACAAAATGACTAGATGAGCCTTGTAAAATGACACTCAGTTTATGGTTCTGTAAAAGGTCACTTAGCCAGCCCAACAGAGGGTTACCAATGCCAATATGTGACAGTTTGGTTAAGAGCAAGTGATGGTTAACAACGTTAAATGCCTTGCTGAAATTGAAATATAAGACATCAATAACAGCACCAAAATCAAGGTGTTTACTAACATAATCATAGGTGAACAATAGCTGATCAATCACTGATAAACCTGCATGAAAACCAAACAAAGTTTGATAGCTTATAGGCCGGTAGTTTGAAGGGTCTGAATGAATGCCCTTCTTAAACAGGGGTAAAACATGTGCAACCTTCCAAGCATAAGGAACTTTAATTGAATAAATGCTTTTATTAAAGATAAGGAGCAAGGGATAACAAAGAAGAGGAACAATTCGTGAAAACTAATGAAGGAAGATTATCGGGACCACAACTAGAAGAGTTTCAAATGACTAACTGCTTTTAGAATATCATTAATAGATATAGCTTTGAATACAAATTGAGAACAGGAACTTTGATGCGGAAAGGGATTGACCTGCACATTATCACCAAAAACAGAAGAAAAATAATCTACGAAGTGATTAACCATGGAGTTATTATCATTAATTAACCCAACAACCGTTAATTAAAAGAGGACCTACAAATAGTTTGTCAACTTTTTTATTTATTAGGTAACGATGAAGTCTTTTAGGGTCAACACATGATAGGAGAGACTCTTCATAAACAGAAACAGCTTGCAGTATGTTTCTTTTATAGAGAATATTTAGGTGTCTGAAATGCAACCAAGATTAAACAGTAGGTGGGGCTCTATGACCAAAGTGGCTTCTAAGGCATTTGTACCTTCTCCAAGCTGTACTCTTCTGCACAACAATCATACCAGATATGGTTCTAGACCAAGGAGGGTTTGTATTCTTTGAATTTTTTTTTAAAGGAACAAATTCATTAAATGCAGAGTAGCACATCTCAATGTCACAATAAAAAAATTCAGAATCCCAATCAATAAGTGAAAGAAAGTCATTGAGCAATCGATAATTACCATGATACCAATCAAACAGCTTAACAGGGATGTCAGGAATAACATGATTCAAAACTACCGAGCAGCAGAACTCAACACCAACGTGTTCGCAGCCAGAGAGGGGATCTGTGCAGAAAAGTTCGGATACTTTATTATAGCAGGATGTAAAAACCAAATCTAGCACATTATTAGATTGGATAAACGTGGGGAACATAACCCATTGACTAAGTCCCAAAGAATTAAACGTATCAAGAAATGAACGAGAGAGGGAAGAATGAGCCAGAGGCACCAAACCAGACCAGTCTATATCAGGTAGGTTAAAATCACCCATCAAAATCACATCCCTTCCAGTGCACAAAGAATCCAAGAAGGACAACAACTCTACATTATCCAGGAGAGAAATAATGAAGCAGAACACCAAGTGTATTTGGATGAGTATTATAAATTCGGAGATTTTAAATGATTTATTAATGTAAAGTCCAACACCATGTTTTGGCGAATTAGAGGGAGAATTATTTCTACAGAGGAATTAATGGAGTGTGAGAGCCAAGTTTCAGTAACACCAACTACATCAATATTATTAGTGATGCAAAAATTATGTACAAAATGAACTTTATTAGACAGACTATTTAAATTAACTAGCCAGAACAAAACAAACTCAACAACAGGGTTTAAATTCTTGATTAAAAATTTGCCACCCTTGTGCAGACAGAGCTAATGGGAGTGTTGGCCAAGGGTGGAGGTGAAACTGCAATTTGATCCCCAAGGGCTGATGCCCAGCAGTAGCACGCTCCCTCCTCTCCTTCTTTTCCATCCTCTGTTTATATTCAAGTCATGGTTGATATAAAAATGACTAAATCTTGAGCCAGCTAAACATTTGGCCTTGGAGAGGATAGTTAAGCGATAGTCTTGGTTTATAATTTTAACTCTTATTATGGTCTTTAAAGCTACAATATCGGAGACCAAAACATTGCCCAAATTAGGACATATTGATGAGATAATTCATTGAAGGAAGTCTGGAAGCCCTCATAGGAAAGGCCGTGAACAATGACGCTGTTCCACCTCTTATCGCGCTCATGGAGCTCTCGGATTTGTGACATGAAAATCTTTTGCATGTCCGGATTCACAACAATCCCCCCCATCTGTGACAGAGGATGATACCCCAGCTGTAAGGAATAATTATCTATATAAAAAACAACATTGTTTCAAGTTTAAATACTTCAATAAAGCAGGATGGAGTTGAGTCACTTTGGATAGATATTAGGTTCAGTAAAAATAGAATGGTGCATTTGGGAGCTTTTTACAGGCCACCTGGGCAGACTGATGATATAGATGAACTAATGATAAGGGAAATAAGTAAGGGATGTGAAACAGATGCAGTTATTATTGGGGACTTCAACTTAAACTCTGTGGACTGGGAAAATATGATAGGTAGGGATAGAACAAGTGGCAGGTTCATAGAATGCTTTGAGGATAATTTTTTGAATCAATTTGTTAATGAGCCAACGAGGGGGGACAATATATTAGATTTAGTACTTTCTAACAGTGATCATTTAGTTCAAGAATTGACTGTTGGGGAAGCATTGGGAAATAGTGACCATCAGATAGTTCGTTTTAACTTGGGAATTGAGAAGGGTAAAATAACTGAGAATGCTGAAAAAGTTCCAAATTTTCATAAGGGAGATTATGTAAAACTTCGAAGCTTGCTAAATTTGGTAGACTGGGATATAGAATTCAGAGGTAAAAATGCTTATGGGATGTGGGATACTTTCAAGCATATAATAAATGTAGTCCAAGAACAATGTATCCCAATGAAGGCCATTAGGAACAAAAGTAGGAAACCATTATGGTGGAATCAGGAGATAGCTAGAAAAATTTCAGAGAAGAAAAGGGCATATAAAAAATTACAGGTAGAAAATAATATTCAAAATTTAAGTGATTATAGAATGGCTAGGAATGAGTTAAATAAGATTATAAAGAAGAACAAAAGGGTGTCAGAAATTAAATTAGCTCAGGATAGCAACAAAGATCCTAGAAAGTTCTTTAGTTACTATAAAACTAATAACAAGTCTGGCAGAGTTAAAATAGGACCTATCAAATATGAAGGGTTTGTGAGAGAAACTGATGAGGAAATAGTTGAGGTACTAAATGGTCATTTTGCATCAGTATTTACAAAAGAGAAACTAAATAGTCCTATGTATAGTACTCATAGGTCAGGAAAAGAGGTGTTTACTAACATTTGTGTGGATCGGAGGATGATAAAAGGACTAATAGGTGATTTAGATACTACCAAGGCCTCCGGCCCTGATAATATTCATTCTAGGATACTTAAGGAAGGGGTAGAAAGTATCTCAATAGCTCTGGACAAGTTATATACTAGGTCATTGGAATATGGAGAAATACCCGATGATTGGAAGAGAGCGAATGTAGTCCCCATTTTCAAGAAGGGTAGTAAAGAGGATCCAAATAACTTTAGACCGGTTAGCCTAACTCCTGTAGTCTGTAAAATTCTTGAGAAAATAGTTAAAAAAGGGATTTGCCAACATCTAGAGAGGGAAGGGTTAATCAGCGATGCTCAGCATGGGTTTAGATCAGGTAGATCATGTTTGACTAACTTACTAGACTTTCTGGAGTTTGTAACAGATCAAGTAGATAAAGGAGAGAATGTAGATATAATTTACTTAGATTTTAGTAAAGCATTTGATAAGGTACCACACAGGAGACTAGTTCATAAATTAAAAATGATTGGGATATGTGGGGGTGTTTCAAATTGGATAGCTGAGTGGCTGAAAGACAGGAAGCAAAGGGTAGTGCTAAATGGTGTAAAGTCAGAGTGGAGGGATGTTATCAGTGGGGTTCCTCAGGGATCAGTTCTAGGTCCATTATTATTTGTCATCTATATAAACGATCTTGGGGAGGCAGTTAATAATAAAGTGTCAATTTTTGCGGATGATACCAAATTAGCAGCTGTAGTTAAAGATATTGATGATAATTTTAAAGTGCAGGGGGACTTAAATAAATTGTTATCCTGGGCACATAAGTGGCAAATGACTTTCAACCTTGATAAGTGCAAAGTTATTAACATGGGAAAAGATAATAGAGAATTTAACTATGAAATGGATGGGCATTGGCTGAGCTCAGTAGAGGATGAGAAAGATCTAGGAGTAGTAATAGATAAGTCATTAAGGTTTTCTAAGCAGTGTATTGAAGCAAGAAATAGGGCAAATAGAGTGCTGGGTTTTATTAAGAGAAATGTCAGTTACAAAAGTAAGGAGGTTATTCTTAAACTCTATAACTCTTATGTTAGGCCACATCTAGAGTACTGTATACAGGCATGGTCCCCACATTTTAGACACAATATTAACCTTCTTGAGTCAGTGCAACGGAGGGCAACAAAGATTATTCCTTCCCTGAGGCACCTTGAATATGAAGATAGACTGAGGGTGTTAAATATGTTCTCGTTCGAAAGGAGGTGTGTGAGAGGGGATATGATTGAGCTCTTTAAAATTTTTTCCGGGATAGATAAATTGGATGTTAGCAAGTTTTTTGAGTTAGATGATGGAAATCGGACTAGAGGTCACCACTTGAAAATTAAAAAGCAAGGGTGTAGGTTGGATTTAAGAAAGTATTTTTTCACCAATAGAGTGGTAGACTTCTGGAACAAATTGCCGCAGAGGGTAGTAGGTAGTCCAAATCTAAATGTATTTAAGAGTAGGTTGGATGAGTTTATGGGAAGGGAAGGTTGTGATGGTTCCTAAGTTTTGTATATATTAATATTGTTTGTATATATCTATAGCTGCATGATTTAGTTCTTGACAAGCCTTGATTGGTGATACCCTTGTTTCTGGATGCAATCCTCTGGATGTAGTTTTCCTGGGAGTTTGGGTGCCTTGAAAAAGAGGCCGCTTGACTCGGATGACCTATGATGAGCCCTTGTGGCTTTTGTCATCCGTTATATTATATTGTGGGGGACTTTGATTTTGTCTTCCCCTGGTGATGGTGCTTTTTGTGGGTGGGTTTTGACGGAGGCGGATGACCTTTGATAGGCCCTTGTGGCTTTTGTCATCCGTGTAATTATGTTATGTTATGTTATGACGTTATACCTCTATGTCCAGATCTTGGTTGAACGTTGATTCTGTGTGTCTTTTCGTACTAAGTGTCGACTCAGAGTCAAACTTACATTCTTGGTCCCTACAATAGTTGTCCAGGCGGCCCTCGAAGGCATACCGTTCCATGCACTCACTATTCTATACATAAAATAGTGGCTCCTCACTTTGGTCAATGCATCCCCAGGCGGGGATGGTAAGTCAATGGTAACTCTAAGGCAGAAGTTCTTCACTCAAAGAGTTGTGGACCTATGGAATGATTTGCCAGGTAATGTTGTGAACTCCACCAGTGTAAACTCTTTTAAAATTAAATATGATAAACATGTGAGAATTAAATAATCACTAGCGAGGTGAGATTTTAAAGCACATAAAGTGCATATTTCTTATTCTTGCAGAAATTCAAATGATGAGCACACTCATTATGGCTACTGGCCTGTAGCTATCCACCAGTTTTCTGTCTTTACCACCTTTGGGCAACAAATTAATCCTACTTTTCCACAAAAAAGAAAAGAGAGATTCCAAGAGACCGACGTATCCTTATGAGGAAGAGAAATCTCTATAAAGCAAAACTGGCAACAAACTTTTCACACCAAATAGCCCCAAAACTACATAATGCCCTCATGGACATAGAAACAAAACTGTTATATGTCACACGAAGATAAGCAAAGGAGGGAAGAACTACAGGCAGTCAGCAACATCAAAGGCAATCCAAAGTCTTTTTATGCATATGCTAGGAAGAAGGCATATGCCCTAGAAGATGACAAAGGAAAGCTTGTAAATGACCCTATAAAAATGGCTAACATCCTGAAGGAACAATATGAAAATGTCTTTAGCATACCCATCCCAGATAAGCCAATGAACAACCCAGTAGTCTTTTTTGAAGAGGAAGCAGGCACACCCGCACCAAAACTAATCAAAATGGTACCTAGCACTGATGAAATACTCCAGGCAATACAAGCCATAGCCCCAGGCTCAGCAGCAGGCCCAGATGGATTCAGCACTCAGCTCTTGAAAAACTGCAGTAATGAGGTAGCACTGCCACTCAAGAAAATAGACAGCAAGTCACTAGTAACTGTCATTGGTCCTCCCTCACTAAAAGAGGGTATAGTGACCCCAATTCACAAGGGGGGAAACAAAGGTCTGGCTCAAAACTATCGACCAGCAATGCTGACCTCCCACATCATCAAAATAATAGAATGAGTTGTCAGAAAAAGAATGATACACTATGTGGAGGAAATCAAAGCTTTTAACAACGGTAAACATGGCTTCAGAAAAGGTCATTCCTGCTTATCACAGTTACTTATCTACCATGAAGCCATTTTAGAGGAAACTAGCAAAGGCAACAATGTTGATGTGATTTATCGAGACTTCTCAAAGGCTTTCAATAAGGTTGACCATGGTCTTGTCCTCCACAAACTAAGATACCTTGCCATAGCAGGCAGCCTAGGACAGTGGTTTCACAGTTTTTTGACAAACAGGAATCAGAAAGTGTCAATCCAGGGTCATCACTCAGCAACAAGTAAAGTAGTGAGTGGAGTTCCACAGGGGTCATGCTTGGAACCCTACTATTCCTCATAATGATCAAGGACATAGACTATGAACTGTAGCACTCCCAGGTTACTTCATTTGTTGATGATACTAGGTTGAGGAAAAAGATTGCAACTGAGAATGAAGCGGCTTTGCTCCAAGAAGATCTAAATAAACTACTCACATGGGACAACTCAAACAACATGAAAAATTTGAACTGATGAGATATGGCCCCTTACAGGACATCAAACAAGACACCAAATATCAGGCCCATTAACAAAATATTGAACCAAAAGAACATGTGCGGAATCTGAGAGTCACAATGAGTGTGGATGAACCTTCTCACACCACATCCACCTTACCACTACCACTAAAATGGCCAGGAAACTCACTGGGTGGATCCTGAGGACTTTTTGGAAGATAAAAAGACATGTATGATAACCCTCTGGAAGTCTTTAGTTCTCCCTAAACTAGAGTACTGCTGTCAGCTCTGGTGTCCCTACAAATTTGGGGACACACAAAACTAGAAGCTGTTCAAAGAACATTTACAAGCAGGATATCAGGCCTCTTACATTTAAAATACTGGGACGGCTAAAAGAGCTGAAGCTATACTCCTTACAAAGAAGACGCAAACAGTACCTAGAGATCTTGGAGGGGCTAGTACCGAATGTGGGACTCAAGGTGAATAATCATCTGAGAAGAGGCAGACTGTGTTACATCAAGAGAATGGTGGCCACAACACAGAGAACTGCAACAATCCTGCACAACACTTTCCCCAAACAAGGAGCTTGTCTATTTAATATTATGCCAAAGGGAAACAGGGAACTGAGAGGAGTCTCTACAGAATCCTTCAAACGCCAACTGGACAAATGGTTGGCGAATCTGCGCCAACCAGCACTGCAAGCAACTCCTTGGCAGATCACCCAAGATAAGCAGAGCTGTCTGGTCGCTGCAGAGGTCCACCTTAGCTGCGTCATCTGATGGCGGAATTCTTCAAAGTAAATCTCAGACACCCATCCGTTCACCAGCATATCATTAAATAGGGTTGTCAGTAACTCTTTCATCTTTCTCCTCCATATTTCAGAAAATCACCCCCAATATATAATCATAATTGTTTATAGAATAATAATCTAACATTTACAGAACTAGGACTCAAACGTGCATGAATATTCAATCATGGGTGAATGAAATATAAACACACAAAAATTCACTTATGGGGGTGCACCGCCAATCTACATGTTTACCCAGTATATAATCATAATTGTTTATAGAATAATGTTCTAACGTTTACAGAACTAGGACTCAAACTCACATGAATATTCAGGCACAGGTAAACGAAATATAAATACACAAAAATCCACTTTTTCAGGTGCACCGCCAATCTACATGTTTACCTTATGTTTTTTTAGGTAAACATGTAGATTGGCAGCACACCCGAAAAAGTGGATTTTTGTGTGTTTATATTTCATTCACCCATGCCTGAATATTCATGCATGTTTGAGTCCTAGTTCTGTAAACGTTAGAACATTATTCTATAAACAATTATGATTAGAAACTGGGGGCTGTGCCCCCCAGACCCCCCTCGAATGATTGAAACTCAGGATCATCGTAGGGAGGGAAGGCCTCCTGCAGTGTTTGTTAAACCTGAAGATCCATACCCTGCAAACCGTACTATGGGTTGCTATCACACAGTTGGGTGAAAACATGTTGGGAGGTAGAATAAATATTATGGGAATGCAAGCGGGAAAGCTCACAGGGTATGGATCTTCAGAATTACCCAGTGTTTACCCCCACACAAGCAGTCCCCTTAAATTTACTCCAAATATGTGAAACATATTGGAACACGGACAAAATAGTTTACGTCCCATCGCTCGCGCCGCCAATCTACATATTTAACATTTTTTAACATTTTCAACCCATAATGTATGTCCTCCCTGTTGATTCCTATACATTCATCCTATAATTCCTGTATTGCATAGAAAATTGCTCATTAGTTCTGGTTTCTTCCCATCCCTCCCATGCCCAAATGATTCTTCCTCAATATTCTTCAATTTTGTTGTTGTTGTTGAGGGTTTTGATATCTTGTGGCGTATGTGCCCTGTTGCTCGAGTCCTGCTTTATAGTAGTGGGAGTTGTTGGGATTTCCTCAGAAATTCGCAGGTGAGGCGGATGATGGTGGCTCGGTTGTGAGGAGAGACAGGGAAGGCAGCAGCCAGTAGTGTGGGTAGGTCAAAGGTGGGGACGTTCAGGGCACGGAGTCTATGTGCCAGGGCTTAGGGGTGGGAGTAGGAAGTGCTCCACTGTTTCCTCTATGTTCCGGCACCAAGGACAGAATGGGTCAGGGGAGAGGTTCATCCGGTGGAGGTGAGCGTTGAGGGATGTGTCGCCCAGCCATAACCGGGTGAGGGCAATGTCTAGGATCCGTGACTGTTGTCTGATCCAGGGTTGTGGTGAGGAGTCTGTGTGGTAGCTGCCCATGGAGGTGTTGCAGAGGGAGTCGTGGAGGCTGGCGTCCCATGATGAGTGGCAGGTGGTGCAGAGTGTGCTTTTGGCAATGGAGTGTGGGAGCGGAAGGGGAGTTATGTCTTCCTGAGTCAGGCCCATCTTGGCAGCATCATCTGCTATATCGTTCCCTCTGATGTTTGAGTGGGATGGCACCCACTGGAGGGTGATCGCCCATCCGGCCGATCTGAGGGACAGTAGTAGGTTCTGCAGGGTGTGAACGAGGGCGGTGGATGACCATGGGCGTCAGGAGAGTAGGAGTTGCAGAGACTACCAGGAATCTGTGAAAATGACTGTTCTAGTCGGGGAGTGGTTTTTGTTGAGGTGGCTAAGGGCTTGCCAGATTGCAAATAGCTCCGCGGTCAATATGTCTATCTCTGGGGGCAGCTGCCAGGTTTGGCAGATGGTGGAGAAAGACGTAGTGGAAGGGGGGAATGAAGAGCTGCAGCCATAGGGCCAGATGAGTGCTTGGGAGGGAGGTTGGGTATGGTGAGAGCAAACATGGAGGTGAGGTCCGTCCAGGGGGGCGCTGGGGGGTGGGAGCATATTTTTGCCGGCAGGGGTCAGGGCAGGCATAGCATGCTGTAGGCGAGCAGTATCGGACAAGTAGAGGCTGTCGTGCACCAGGAAGCCAGGTTGGGGCCTGTGGGTCTACTCCAGATGTGGAGTAGATGGCTGCAAGGGGGTGGGGAGGTGGTAAGGTCCTGATGTGATGGTACTAGTGGCACAAGGCCTCTTGTCTCTGGAGGTGTAGGGGAAGGAGGCCACATTCTGCATGGAGGGCTGAGATGGGGGAGGACTTCATTGCACCTGTGGCTATCCTCAGGGCTGAGTGCTGGAAGATGTCCAGTTTGTGGAGCACTGTGGGGGCTGCAGAGCCATAGAGGCTGCTTCCGTAAGATAGTTTGGATCGGATGGCTACCTGGTAATAGTGGAGGAGGTCATGGCTGGCCCCTCATCGGACTCCTGCCACCCTTTTCATGACATTGAGGTGTTTATTGCAGGAGATCCGTAAGTGTTCGATGTGCGGGGACCAGGTGAGGCAGGGGCCATTGAACCAGAAGCCAAGGAGGCGATGGGACCTGATGTATGGAACAGGGTAGACCCTCTTGAGGGTGATATACATGGCTGCGCTTTGGGGGGCGCTAATCGAAAGGCCCCAAGCAGTCATCCAGGCAGAGAGTGCATCGGCTGCTTCCTGGAGGTGTAGCTCAGCCAGATCTTGAGTGGCTGCTCTGGTGATAATCGAGATATCATCGGCATAGATAAAGAGGCAAGAGTGGTGGTCTGGGATCCATAGGTCAGAGAGGAGGATGCTGAACAGAAGGGGGCTGAGGATGGAGCCCTGCCGGACTCCTCTGTGCATGGGAGACTGCAGAGAGAGTGGAGAGCTGACAGCAACACGGAAGGTGCGTGTAGGGGAATGGTCACTTACCCCCCCCCCCCCGTCCACTCTTGGTGCAGTCACAAGGCGGTTACCGCAAAGACATCGAAGGCATCGGCGGGTTCAGTGCTTAACTGCAGTGTGGCACAACTCGGTGCCATGAAAGACCCTAAAGGTCAAAATGTAAGATCTCCCCCAGGAGAGTGAGAGCCAGTTTCACGTCGAATAAGAAATTGGAGACGGGTTTCTCCCAATCTCGAAGGCTAACGAGGAGCCGATGTTTGACTTCATGGGAAAAACCGTCAGCCAAAAGAACTTTCCTGGGGCCGTCCTCAAGCCCCCCCCCCCCCTTACCAATCCCCCAGTGGGGTGACGAGGTATAAATGAGGAACTCTGAGGAAAATCGAGGTAGTATACGTCAGTCTCTAGGTGACAAAGTCTTTGGATCAAACCGAACTACCGAGACTGGAGAGGTAGTGTACTTGGCTCGACAGACCAAGAAGTACCCTGCAAGAGAGGCAGGGCTACCTACCTTAAGGGGCTAAGAAGAAGCTCATCCTCGAGCTAAGTCCCTGGTTATCAAACCAAACGATAAGTTAACTTTGGTAAGTTCAACTTACTCTCGCCAGAGACTCCTCATATCCTGGTGCACCTTAAACACCAGGGGTATTCCTCGTCCTTGAGGAATTAAGAAAAGAAGAAGGAAAAAGCTCCCCCTCGAGGCCGTTATTCGGTGGCCACACCAAACTCCTAAGTTAACTTGATAAGGAAACAAGTTCAACTTTCAACCTTGATAAGTGCAAAGTTATTAACATGGGAAAAGATAATAGAGAATTTAACTATGAAATGGATGGGCATTGGCTGAGCTCAGTAGAGGATGAGAAAGATCTAGGAGTAGTAATAGATAAGTCATTAAGGTTTTCTAAGCAGTGTATTGAAGCAAGAAATAGGGCAAATAAAGTGCTGGGTTTCATTAAGAGAAATGTCAGTTACAAAAGTAAGGAGTTAATTCTTAAACTCTATAACTCTTATGTTAGGCCACATCTAGAGTACTGTATACAGGCATGGTCCCCACATTTTAGACACGATATTAATCTTCTCGAGTCAGTGCAACGGAGGGCAACCAAGATTATTCCTTCCCTGAGGCACCTTGAATATATAGATAGACTGAGGATATTAAATATGTTCTGGTTCAAAAGGAGGTGTGTGAGAGGGGAAATGATTGAGCTCTTTAAAAAAATTTCCGCGATAGATAAATTGGATGTTAGCAAGTTTTTTGAGTTAGATGATGGAAATCGGACTAGAGGTCACCACTTGAAAATTAAAAGGCAAGGGTGTAGGTTGGATTTAAGAAAATATTTTTTCACCAATAGAGTGGTAGACTTCTGGAACAAATTGCCGCAGAGGGTAGTAGGTAGTCCAAATCTAAATGTATTTAAGAGTAGGTTGGATGAGTTTATGGGAAGGGAATGTTGTGATGGTTCCTAAGTTTTGTATATATTAATATTGTTTGTATATATCTATAGCTGCATGATTTAGTTCTTGACAAGCCTTGATTGGTGATACCCTTGTTTCTGGATGCAATCCTCTGGATGTAGTTTTCCTGGGAGTTTGGGTGCCTTAAAAAAGAGGCCGTTTGACTTGGATGACCTATGATGAGCCCTTGTGGCTTTTGTCATCTGTTATATTATATTGTGGGGGACTTTGATTTTGTCTCTCCCTGGTGATGGTGCTTTTTGTGGGTGGGTTTTGACAGAGGCGGATGACCTTTGATAGGCCCTTGTGGCTTTTGTCATCAGTGTAATTATGTTATTTTATGTTATGTTAGCTTATTCTCGCCAGAGAAACCCCCCTCCGTTATCCTCGCCCTTGAAGAAGACCCTCCCCGAGTTCAGTCCTCGTCCATAAGGAAATAAGTAACGAAGGAGAAAAGCTCCTCCTTGAGCTCGTTACTCGGTGGTCACACCGCACTCCAAGTTAGCTTGATTTAAGAACCAAGTTCGACTCACTCTCGCCAGAGAGACCACGACTGCCTAGGTGTTGCAGATAGCACCGTATTGGTTCTCGTCCTTGAAGAACCCCCCAGCTGCCACCCTCGCCAAAACAATCGTGTGATCTCGCTCATCTACATCTGGCCGGCGGCACGCGTCGAGAGTAAATAACATTTCTGAGGCCTTTAAACTCCACATGAATCCGTAAGCCTACTTCTTATATTATTGTTGTGTGTAGAGAAAACGTTAAGCAATTTTTGTGGGTAAACTAATTTAATTAATTCTTGTTTATAAGAATATTTAGAGTATTGCTGTAGTTAATGTATAAATGTTATGTATTCAATTGATAAAGGTAAAATATAAGTTTATTTGGGGATTAATGTTCGTTTCTCTTATATATCCTTACGTGTTTCGTAACGGCTCTGTTCTTTAAGATATTCTTATAATATCAATATATTAGACACTCTTAGCACTCTTAGAATAGAACAAAAAGGAGGGGAATTCTACGACATAAATAAAAGTGGTGTCAGGTTTGTAGGTTGTTATTAGAAAGAACCCAGCAGTGTCAAATTAAGAAAGAGCCAACACGTAAAGGAATATCATATCAGGAGTAAGAGAATAATTGACGAGAGGAAAATTGGTAGAGTTAGGGGTGGTAACAATCTAAAGGTAATTGGTAGGCCAAGTGGTAAATTTGTTGTCGGGAGTGGTATTTCAATCAGCATAGTAGTGGGATTAAGGGTAAGTTATGCTGAGCGCTATCTGGTGAGTGGTGGCATAATTACCTGATAGCATAGTAAGGAAAATTCGACGGACCAACACAAAATGGATCCGGTCGAAAGATTTTACCTACAAGCCCAAATTCTGGGATTGGAAGGCAAGGATATGGATGCCTACATCCTTGAAGAATTGAGAATACAAAGAGAAGAAGAAGAAGAAATAATAGAGTTTGATAGAAAGGGGGAAAATATAGAAATACGGATGAACCGGAAAAGTAAAGAATCCCGAATACAGTGGAAAATAGAAATAGAGGAAAGAAGAATGCTGAGACGAAGTAAAACAAGCGAAAGAATAATACTATTGAAAAGAGAAGCACAGCAATTCAGAATAAGGATAGAAATGGAAGATGAAGAAAGAAGACTAAAGATAAAGCTAAGCTGGAAGATGAAGAAAGAAAAACTCGACGGGAAAAGGAAATAGCGAAAGCAGAAAAAAAAGCCGAGGACAGGAGAATGAAGAGGGAAAAAGAGTCGAAAGAGAGGAGAATAAAGATTAAAATAGAAATCGATGAAAGAAGAATACAGAGGAAAAAAGAACGTGCTCAAGCTGAAAGAGAAGATAGAGAAGAAAAGGAAAGATTGCTCCCACTCGAAAGAGCACCTATCGAGAATCTCATAGAGGCCGAGGAATTTGTAGCCCGGCCTGGACCTAAGAAAGGACCATCGAGGAAAACCCAGCCAAATAGGGTAACGATGGAAGAAGTAGGAAGTAGGGATGAGGTACCAGCAGGATTACCAAAAGGAAAACCTACGAGGAGAACCCAGCCAAATGGGGTTATCAGGGAAGAAGTAGAAGGTAGAGTAGAGGTACGAGCAGGTGTACCTGAGGAACTACCTACTAAGAGAAGTGAGTCAAATGAGTTGATAAGGAAGGAGGGAAGAGGTGTCATTGCAATACACCCAGGTAAGACTAGTCTAATGGTAGACGCGGATGAGTATCCCCTACCCCTAGTAGTCTCCTCCCCGAACGGAACGTCCACGGAGTTACCGCTAAATCGCCAAGTCGTAGTGAGCGCCACGCCCATTAACGACCTCGCAGGGAAAAGTTTTCTCGATCCCCAAAGATCGAACCCAGACACGATCTTCCCGTGTACCTGGTTAAAGGAGAGCTATGGAATTCAAGTTCTCATCAATTATGCCCCGCTGCAAGAAACCGCTCTAGCCTTAATGTTCAATTTAAAGGTAGTCAAGTACCATAATATGGGTAATTCGAGTAGGTTGAAATACCGCTACCATTTAGTAACATACTGGGGTAGACTCAATAACCCAAACGGCCGACTCAGGTGCGGTAAAGTATTGGTCTTAGAGCACCATTTTAGGATCAGCTACATCAAAGGAGCCGAGAAAGTACAGCTGCTCTATAGGCGGAGACGAAAAAACATTTAGGGTTATTTCAGTACCTAATGAGCGTGAAACCATGCTTTCATTTGTTGTACGTGTTAATATTTATCGGTAGGATTTAAGTTCTCAAAAACTTAGAAATGTAAGAAAGTAGCATGTTTTGTTGGGTTTTTTTGTGGGTAATCGATGAATTAAGGTTTTGTTATGTTCATGTAAAATTGTAAATCGAGTATGTCTAGTTCGACACATTGCCTGTGTAAACGCGCGCGAGGGCGTACATGTGTAAGAAAACTTAAGGTATGAGAGGGCTCAAGAAATACAACTTTGCTAATCTCGACTAGGTTGAGTAAGTTGTTTTGAGTTCCCGGGAGCATCCCCCTCCCCATTAAGTTCTTCGATGGGAGGTGTTGTAGAGGAATGGTCACTTCCCCCCCCCCCCCCCGTCCACTCTTGGTGCAGTCACAAGGCGGTTACCGCAAAGACATCCCTCGAAGGCATCGGCGGGTTCAGTGCCAAACCACAGTGTGGCACAACTCAGTGCCATGAAAGACCCTAAAGGTCAAAATGTAAGATCTTCCCCAGGAGAGTGAGATCCAGTTTCAGGTCGAATAAGAAATTGGAGACGGGTTTCTCCCAATCTCGAAGGCTAACGAGGAGCCGATGTTTGACTTCATGGGAAAAACCGTCGGCCAAAAGAACTCCCCTGGGGCCGTCCTCAAGCCCCCCCCCCTTACCACTCCCCCAGTGGGGTGACGAGGTATAAATAAAAAACTCTGAGGAAAATCGAGGTAGTATACGTCAGTCTCTAGGTGACGAAGTCTTCGGATCAAACCGAACTACCGAGACTGGAGAGGTAGTGTACTTGGCTCGACAGACCAAAAAGTACCCTGCAAGAGAGGCAGGGCTACCTACCTTAAGGGGCTAAGAAGAAGCTCATCCTCGAGCTAAGTCCCTGGTTATCAAACCAAACGATAAGTTAACTTTGGTAAGTTCAACTTACTCTCGCCAGAGAGACTCCTCATATCCTGATGCACCTTAAACACCAGGGGTATTCCTCGTCCTTGAGGAATTAAGAAAAGAAGAAAGAAAAAGCTCCTCCTCGAGCCCGTTATTCGGTGGCCACACCGAACTCCTAAGTTAACTTGGTAAGGAACCAAGTTCAACTTATTCTCGCCAGAGAAACCCCCCTCCGTTATCCTCGCCCTTGAAGAAGACCCTCCCCGATTTCAGTCCTCGTCCATAAGGAAATAAGTAACGAAGGAGAAAATCTCCTCCTCGAGCTCGTTACTCGGTGGTCACACCGCACTCCAAGTTAGCTTGATTTAAGAACCAAGTTCGACTCACTCTCGCCAGAGAGACCACGACTGCCTAGGTGTTGCAGAAAGCACCGTATTGGTTCTCGTCCTTGAAGAACCCCCCCCCCCAGAATACCGTGTGGACCCCCCAGCTGCCACCCTCGCCAAAACAACCGTGTGATCTCGCTCATCTACATCTGGCCGGCGGCACGCGTCGAGAGTAAATAACATTTCTGAGGCCTTTAAACTCCACATGAATCCGTAAGCCTACTTCTTATATTATTGTTGTGTGTAGAGAAAACGTTAAGCAATTTTTGTGGGTAAACTAATTTAATTAATTCTTGTTTATAAGAATATTTAGAGTATTGCTGTAGTTAATGTATAAATGTTATGTATTCAATTGATAAAGGTAAAATATAAGTTTATTTGGGGATTAATGTTCGTTTCTCTTATATATCCTTACGTGTTTCGTAACGGCTCTGTTCTTTAAGATATTCTTATAATATCAATATATTAGACACTCTTAGCACTCTTAGAATAGAACAAAAAGGAGGGGAATTCTACGACAGTGCGGTTGGATAGGAATGAGTTGATCCATGCGAAGGGTGGACCAGTGATGCCCCTCCTAGCCAACTTATATAAGATGCCTTCATGGGGTGCGGAGTCGAAGGCCCCCTCCAGGTCAGTGAACAGGGTGGTCATTAACTCTCTCCTTCGGTAGGTGTCACAGATGTGGAACTCCATCTGCCCCAGAATTTCCAAGGTGCTGCTGTGTGGACGGAATCCACACTGCTCCGGGGGGAGTAGATTTGTGCTCTCCAGCCACCAGGAGAGAGGAGTAGCAACCAACCTTTCGAGGAGCTTCCCGATGCAGGAGAGGAGTGCTATAGGGCAGTAACTTGCAGGTTGTGGGGGGTCTTTTCCAGGCTTGGGTATGGGGAGTAGGATGGAAGACCTCCAGCTTGATGGGAATATGCTGGTTTGCCAGCTGGTGTTATATATAGAGAGGAAGGTCTGCTGTAGCTGGGGAGGTGCATGCGTGAGGAACTCATACGGTATGATATCAGGGCCAGGTGTCTTGTCTGTGGGTAAGATAGACAGCACCTCATGTAGTTCACCTGGGGTGAATGTCTGAGTGAGTTCGGGGGTGCCAGCAGAAGAGAGGGAGGCTATGAGAAAATCTGCTGAGGTTGGGGTGAGCTGTGTGGGTTGTGGGTAGGTGGCGGCTGGCTTTGGATACGTAGTAAGCAGCAAAGGTGGAGGCTTTCTGTGCATTGGTGTTCATGGGCATAGGGCCAGCACTCAGGGGGAGTTAGGTGCAGACCTTGCTACCTTCTATGGAGTGTAGGAAGTCCCATGTGCGCTTTGTGGATGATGTTGTGGAGATGGAGGCACAGTGGGAACTCCAGAAATTTTGTTGGGCCCTGAGGATTGTTCAGGAGCAAGCAGCATTGAGCTTTTGGTATTCGGCCCCTAGTTGTGGAGTAGGGCTGTCATAATAACAGTTTTCTGTAATGGTAAGCAAGACGGCATAAGGGGGTGACTTTGAAATCAGCTTTTTGGGGCTGACGGATGGGCCATCCTTAAGTGTTGTCTTCCAGTTAAAGGAGGATAGGATCACCTGCTCGACCTGAAGCAGAGCAGTTGTCTAATTATGCCATTATCTTAACTATATATATATATATATATATATATATATATATATATATATATATATATATATATATATATATATATATATATATGCAACAAAGCCCACGAGGAAAATTAATACGAGGATTCCAATTACTTTCAAATTTTATTTTAAGTTCTTTATAAAGGAATAACATAAGTATTGAAAATTGTAATATTAACATAACATAACATAACATAATTTCACGGAATGACAAAAGCCCCAAGGCCCTATCAAAGGTCATCCGTATCCATCAAATCCCACCCACATAATGCATTCATAGGATTTTGTCAGATCATGCATCTACAATATACAATTTAACAATCCATAGGATTAGTCCAACCATGCATCTACAATATATAATTTTAAGCCTCCATAGGAGTCTGTCAAAAACAAAATCAAAGTCCCCCAAAATATACAATAAAAAGAAACTGCATCCACAGGAATGAGTCAAGAAACATATCCCCATACCAAAAAGTAAGAAATTAACCCTCCATCCCCATATAATAATCCAATCTGCGCTTGAAAACATTTAAGTTTGGGCTGTCTACAGTCTCAGGTGGTAAACTATTCCAATAATCCACCACTCTGTTAGTGAAAAAATATTTTCTAACATCCAGTCGGCACCTCTGTTTTTTAATCTTTAAGTGATGGCCTCTATTTCTATTACTACCTTCTAACTCAAATAACTTTCTGAAATCCAATTTATCCATCCCAGAAAAGATTTTTAAAATCTCAATTATATCTCCCCTCACACACAAAATAATTGAGACACGGGTGAACGATAATATTTACACAAAATATTTTTTCCGGCTGGGCCGCTCGTCTACATGTTTACCCTTTCAAATACTTTTATATTGTTAAAAATCACGGTATTTTCTTGTAGAACAAGTTCAGTTCATCTTTAAACTATGCTCCACGTGGTTTTCTGTCAAAAGTCAACTTCGTCAGTTTAAGTTGATCCAGAGGAGAGGGAACGCCCACAAAAAAGCAAAAAAACATCAACCAAATGAATTAATATGAAATGGAAACCTTAGGAGAAGCGGAGATAAATACAAACTAAGATAATTAAATCAGGTAAATTCAAAAGGGTAAACATGTAGACGAGCAGCCCGGCCGGAAAAAAATTATTTTGTGTAAATATTATCGTTCACCTGTGTCATTTTTGACATCATACCCCACCCCCAACCCCTATTATAATTCGCAAAACGATTAAAGGCGCTGACATGATGTAGGTAAAGCATTCACCTCTGTAAACGTCAGAACATTATAAAATTTAGGATTATATACTGGGGGCTGTGCCCCCCAGACCCCCCAAATTTAATGAAACTCAGGATCATCGTAGTGCGGTCCACGCATCGTGTTTAGCCCCCCACGAGCCGTCCCCTATAAATGTACTCCGAAAACGTGAAACACTATGAAACAGGGACGAAATATTACATCTTATCGGCCGGGCCGCTCGTCTACATATTTACCTTCAAAAGACTAAAGGTTGAAGGTTGACCATAAGATTAAAATACCGCCTAAGCAATTAGGGAGGGAGAAAATATTAGCAAGAGATTAACCTCTGAGGTTAATATATATATATATATATATATATATATATATATATATATATATATATATATATATATATATATATATATCGTGGTTTACGGATGTACGCTTGATACGTACATGAGTAAATCCATCCACTTTTATCTAAGAATGCTCTAATTTATTTATTTAACCAGGGCAGCTTCGTATTATGATAAATCTATTGCCATTTGCTGAGTTCGGGGATCTAATTAAATAAATCCAACAAAATATACTTTTAATCACATAAAAGAACGAAATATTAAATCTTTAATTACACTAATTCTATATCAAGAGGTTCTACTAAAAGTTAACACTACAAATGAGTAATACGAGATGGTTGAGGAAAAAATAAACGAGATTTAAGCTCAATTAATGCTAGTTCTTAAGTCATTTGAAATTGAAATAGTCTAGTTACGACTACCAGATTAAAATAGTTTGGTTACGAATACACTTTCGCACGGAATGGGAAACAACAAAAATGAATAAGTTTTGTATTCGTTTTACCTTTAACTCAGAGTGTGTCAACAGTTGGGTGACCTTGAAAGTGAGCCTCCTCGCTGGGCTGGTTTGGGCGAATTTTACTGGAGACCTTCTCGCTGAGGTGAGGCGAGCGTGGTGAAGTGATTCAGGAAAGCAGCTGAGGCTTCTCCCGGGGTGGTGGTTGAGGCGAGTGACGACGCTTTTCTCGACTTGAAGATGTAAGTGGGGAGATCTTGGATGAGTGTAAATTATCCCGATCCCTGTGTTACCAATTCTGGCTTCTGGGCGATGAGACTTAACCAAGCTGTGAATCTTTTCTCGAATTGGAATTCACTTTGGTCTTCCTCAATGGTGAGGGGCATCTCGTCTTTGGGAAGGAAAATGAGATGCGTGACTTTCTCTGAATGAGAATGGTTTGAGAGTTGGTCTCGATACCACTGGTCTACTCTTCTAAGCGATCAAAGGAACAGCCTAGGGAAGGTAAGTCCCGCTTGGTTCCAACTATTTTCTTTATTCCCAGTTTGACTCAGGGACTCTTCTTCTTCTCTCGATGGCTACGCGAATCTCTTCTAAATTTCTCAAGATCAAGTTATATACGTCGATTATTCCCTAGGGTAGGGAAGACGAGGGAGTTTAGGAGGGGCGAACCCTAACTAGCCCAGAGTAAAGCCCTTCTCCTAAGGCATAAATTTTCAACGCTGTGACAGTTCGCCCATTCAAGTTTACGCATGGGAAAGATGAGATTTCGTCTATTTGGCGAAAATAAACATAAATAATCGGAGGGCAGAGTGAGCATGTTCGTAAATTTTCTGCAGACGAAGCCTTAAGTAGCAAGATTTTCATTCTAAAGGCTCTCACACCCTCCTAGTTTTTATTAACGGACTACCCCACCAGTCTCGTAAATTACGAAGTCTGCTGGCCAAAATCGGTCTTTGCGCGTGACTACAAATAGTCATTGGGCAGCGGGGAAAGGAGGGAGGGTAAAGTCTTGGCCCAATAGGGAGCGTAACGGTTGACGCTGTATAAACAAACTAGCGTCTGCTTTTCCTCGTTATATTCATTCCTCCAGAATATATATATATATATATATATATATATATATATATATATATATATATATATATATATATATATATATATATATATATATATATATACATATATATATATATATATATATATATATATATATATATATATATATATATATATATATATATATATATATATATATCTATCTATATATATATATATATATATATATATACATATATATATATACATATATATATATATATATATATATATATATATATATATATATATATATATATATATATATATATATATATCTATATATATATATATATATATATATATATATATATATATATACATATATATATATATATATATATATATATATATATATATATATATATATATATATATATATATATATATATATATTGTGGTTGTAAGTGTGTATTGGAGGTGAGTTGGAGTACCTCCTGGGCCATAAACAGTTATAGTGGGAGGAGAAGTGGGTAAATGGTTCCCAATGTGAACATTTTCAATATAGGCAGGTTTTAGGTGGCTAATGTACACAGTATCCTGTTTGGTGCCAAGCTGAAGGACGAAGAACTTCGGCGGTTTCCTAGTGATGGCGAGAAAGGGTCGATCATAGACTAATTTCAAGGAAGAGTGAGTTCAATCGCGACGGTCAAAAACATGTGAACATTATGTCATTTCTTTCGGTACGAAGGTTTTGTAGGTGGCAGGCACTCTTGGGATGTTTAGCTTAATTTTAGCCCTCATCCATACAAAATTGTTTAAATTTGAAACAGGATCGAGGTGAGAAGTTAGAGGTTGGTCAGAAGAAAAGAATTGACCAAGAAGACAAAGTGAAGTACCATACACGAGTTCGGCTACAGAACAGGTCAAATCTTCTTTCAAGGATGAGCGAATATCCAGGAGCCCAAATGTAGCTTGTCCACCCAAGTGTCGTTGGGATCTGTGGAGCGTAAGCTTGCTTTGACGGTTCTGTGCAGAGGATCTATTGTGGCGTTGCTCTGATGTTGGTATACGGTAGTACGCAGGCGAAAGGATCTAAGGACTGACATGAGTGTGCTTCTCATTGATGATATTCAAATTGGCTACCACAATCAATCGTAGTAGTTGAGGGTTCACCAAAACGAGCAACCCATTCCAAGACTAAGGCTCGAATGAGAATGGAAAGTTCTGATATCTGAAATAAGAAGCGCCTCTAGCCAATGAATGAAACGATCGATCCTGGTGATAATATAATTATAACTACGTGAGTAAGGCAGGGGGCATACTAGATCGACGTGAACGGCATCAAAACGTGACGAGGGAAAAGGTAAAGGAAACAAAGGAGTTTTCGTGTATCGATGGACTTTGGCATGCTGACATGCCTGGTATGAGCGAGTCTATTTGGCTACACCAGCATTCATACCTGATCATACGAAGCGTTGAGTGACGAACTTGCCTGTTGCATTGATAGCAGAATGTGAAGGGCCTTGAATTTGCTTAAGAATATGTCGACGGTAAAGGAGAGGAATAGGAGGACGAAGACAGTCAGGCAATGGGTAGTGGATCAGGATGCGCCTGAAAGGACTGTCTGGTAAGTCGATCTCGTGAACTAAGAGTTGATAAGAGTGACGCAGTGTTTGCGTGTCTTCATCCTCTTCCTGGGCTAGCGCTATTGTCGTATGATCGATGGGCGCAGTATAAGAGAATTGCGTTCCAGAAATCGCTTAAATGCGGGAAAACGCATCCGGTACAACGTTTGAAGAGCCAGGAGCATAACAAATACCGCTCTTCATCTGCAGGATAAAGTCGAGATGAAGACCATCGAATGCAATGTGCACTAAGGATTTGTTACGAGGCGAACAAAAACCGACCAAAGGCTTATGGTCAATAATAAAAATAGTGAAGTTACGCTCTTCCTAATAAGGACGGAAGTGACTGGTTGTGAAGTATATTCCAAGTAGCTCTTGTGAGAACGTACTATACCTCTTTCGAGAGTCAGAAATAGAGCAAGAGAAGAAAACAAGAGGTTTTTATAGGTGACCAATCTTCCTCTGCAAGGTTGCACCTACGTGAGTTGTGGATGCGTCTGAGGTGACACTGATGGGACCTCCTAGAGAAAGATTCGCACGCCTAAGTAAACCACCTAAGAGGAGATTTCTTTTTGATCTTAGAAGTTGGACAGCGTAGAGTTGATATGTTGCATGACTTGGGCACAATTTGCAGTGAATCTGTGGTAGAAGCTGACTATGTAACAGGAACGCCTGAATTGATTGCGCGATATGGGTTGAGCAAAATTGCGCATCACGGTAACTTTATCTTCGAGTGGGCTAATTCCGACATTCGCAACATGGTGTCCCAAATAAGAGAGTTGAGAGACACCAAAAAAGGCTCTTGGAAGTGTTGAGTACAATAACATGCTCTTTGAGGCGAGAAATGACAGGATGAAGTGAGAAAGTTGTTCATCGAGGAAGATGCTATTAGCAGGTCATCCGGGTAGCAAAAGACAAAGTGAAGACCTATCAGAACTTAGTCCATGAAACGCGAGAAAGTCTGGCTAGAATTTCGAAAACCAAGGGGCATTTTTGATTATTTCAAAAGAGCCAAACGGAGTGATGAAACAATGCCTGGGTGAATAGGCATCTGGTTGAAAGCACGAAACAGATCCAAGCAAGGAAAGATTGAGATAAAATCGGCTATGTGTGGCAATGAATAGCGGTCAGGAATGGTCATGGCTTTTAATGCTTTATAATCCTCAACGCCTCTGAATTGCCCCGGGGTGGATTTGGGAGCATTATGGAGTGGGGAGGCGTAATCAAGGTGAAGAGAAGGGCTTACAAAAGTCAGCATGCATCACACATTGCAGAAAGTCAATCTGGGGCTAAACGACGAGATCGGGAGAATACAGGCACCCCATCCGTCTCTATTCGATGTACCACGTTATGTTTGATGATCCTATCCTTCCAAGGTAGAAGTTTAAGGTCTGGAAACTCCTATAGAAGGCACTGGAATGTGGGTTCGAATAGAAAGGAAGGAACTCTGAGAAAGTGAATAAGAACCTGTAACAGTGAGTAAAGTCTTGCGATCGACAACCTTGCGGTGACGATAATCGACCAAGAGATCGTGAGCCGAACTAAATCGAGGCTCGATATTGGCAATCTACCTCTGCCATGACGAAGGTCCATCGAAAAACTCGACCGAGACCAAATAAGTCTTGAAGGTTATGCATTTTTTATGTCTTAATATTGGTCGTATTAGCTGCCTTCAGAACTAAATATGATGGAGTACAAGATTTGTCGCCCTTAGAAATTGGTATAACACTGTATTCTGCACCAGTGTCAACCAGGAATGAGAAACCAGAAAGTGGGTCGAAAATACGAAAGGGAGGGCCTACCTGAGGAAGTGATGTTAGGGCAGGAGATGTAGACCCTTTTGTCTCATGCCTTTATAGTTTACAGAATGAAAATTATGAAAGTTTTAGGCTGAATTTTCAGGATGAAAATTTTAAGGGTTTGGTCTTTGAGATGATGACTGGTGTGAAGAGAGTGGAGAGTTGAGATTAGCCGAATAAGGAGGCACCGGTTGTAAATGTGGGCACTGCAGTAAGCATTTTACAGCTTGTGCAGTATTTATACCTTATGGTACTAGCACCATTAAATTAGCCGAGTAAAAGTTATATTATGCTCTAGGAGTCTACTAGTTGCAGTGTGGAAAAGATCATAATAGTGGCTGCAAAGCTGTGTTCAGCTTATATAACGTTATCAGTGGCGTGCAGTCAATGGAAGCAAGGGAAGCAATGCTTCCCTTATATAAGAAGAAAAGAAAAAGAAATTACACCCTAACAATAAATATGACTTGTACATGGTACCTTTCACTTTCAATCGAATTGGCGTTAGACCCTGATAGTGATGAGCCCGACTGCAATTTTTTCTCTTAATTTCAATAAGAGTTCTCCTTTTTGGTGTTTTGGAATGAATAGTTAAAAGGATGTTTTGCTTTTCTTAGCAATAATATACAGTCATTCATTAGAATTTTATGATTTTTTTCAAGATATTTCACTCCGTGTTAGTATTAAGAAAAAAATAACCTATTTGTAAACGGAAACGGAAGCAAACTTAGCTTTGCAGTCAGCGGCTTCTTTATGGCAATCCGCAGGGTTGCGAGAAACTAGGAAAGAAAGAAACAAAATCTCTAGGACACACTGTCCTAACTATTATTATCCTCTGAAGCTTAAACAATTTTTAGGTTATGTATAATACTGTTTCTGAGAATGAAAGCAGCTACATAGCATAAATTCTGTATGGTTACGCTCTTGTGTCTTAAGTCTTAATCATTTTGATATTTTTTCTTGTTTCTGGCAGCGCTAACGGAGTCACCCCCTCCTATATTTTTATATCAATATCTTCAAGGGACTGTGATTGCATTGTTTACAAAATAAGTGAGGGGTATTGTTTATTCATTTTTTTATGTGATAGCCACCTTTTAAACAAAATTTATCCAAATTATTTAAAGAGAAAATGCGATCGCATTATTGAAAAATTATTATAAATGAAATTCAATGCGATGACTTATAATGAAAGAGAAACTATTATTAAAACAAGTAGGCCTACACCAACACTAGATCTGTTATCCAAAACAAAGTGTTGCACTCGCAAATACAATGTAGGCCTATATGATAGAACATCTTGGGTAGTTGGTTGTGCAGACTCACAGAAGCTATTTTGTTGGCTATGTTTACTATTCAGTAATGATGTAGGAAATTGAAACTTAAATGGATTCGATTATTTTATTGAGGTATAGTTACCAATTATCAGAGCTAAGCGCGTTCCTCGATTTTAGGTAGATCGTTAGCGTTCCTGCGTTCCTCCGGCCGCGGTTAGTGCGTTCCTGGAATAGCGTTCCTCAATTTTTTTCCGCTCGGTGCGTTTCTGCGTTCCTGCGTTAGCGCTTCAAACTATTAAAGCGTCCCTCAAAAAACTACTGTGCGCATCAATATTACACTAATTTATTAGGTATATTTTACTTTAAATCTGACACGACGATTCAATTTTCGTTATTGTACATAAAGAATAAAGACATCTAGACAGGTTAAAAAACTTTTTAATAATAGTTCCGTAACGCTCGTAATACAGGAATGTTTTATTAAAAATTCGGGCAGTGCGTTCCTCTTACTTGCGTTCCTTTGAAAAACTTTGCGTTCTTGCGTTCCTAAAAAGGCAAAGCGTACGTAGGCAAGATCGCAGGAACGCACTAAAGGAACACACTTGCCCAGCTCTGCCAATTATCACTTTTATATGTTTTGTTAGTTACCAGTTTATAGGTGATTGAGAATGAATTATCTGACTCCAAAGATGATTCTTCACGGGTATTCTTATAGTTGGCTGTGCTTACCGAAGGTTTGCGTATAATCGAGGCAAAGAAGGACTTTGAGAAAGGGCGTAGCAAAAATATACTGTGATTCTATTAAGGGCCTAATAAAGAGACAAGCGGTACGTCAATAAGTACTTTGCGGGCGACAAACAGGTTTTCTTATTTGACGCGGAGTATTGAATTCTAGAGTAACAAGAATTAGGCGAATTAAAAGGGGGTTCCGTAACGCTAAGATGAGTATGACAATGACTTAATGACAATTATAATCCTTAATGACAATTCTTCTCATTGCTCGCCTATATATACAGTTTTATTTCCAGGAAGGCGTGGCCTAGACTCGTCTGTGGGGCAAGTCTCGGTCGTTGGGCTCATTAGTTCCACACTCTGGCGGAGTTACTGAACAGATGTGTATTACAATATACTTGCATATCTCAGATAATTTTAACATAATTCTATGATCCGATTTTACAGATGTGTTATAATTTTCTTTGGTAGGAACTTGTATTTACCTAACTGCTTCGTAGACTCCCGTTAGCTGAGAACTCTACCCCGAAACGCGAATTGTTTGTTTATGCGTTTTCTCTTTTATATATATATATATATATATATATATATATATATATATATATATATATATATATATATATATATATATTGTAGGGGAATCGTCACTCCCCTGTTCTATCGCGGTGGAGTCACGAGGCGATTACCGCAAAGACATCCGGCCCCAGGCACCGTCGGGTCAAGCGCGTAACCGCAGCGCCGCACCACTTGGCGCCATGAAAGACCTAAAGGTTAAAATGCAAGATCTCCCCCAGGAGAGTGAGATTCAATGAGGTGCCAGCAGGAGTACCTAAAGGAGAACCTACGTGGAGGACCTAGCCAAATGGGGTTATCAGGGAAGAAGTAGAAGGTAGGGTAGAGGTACGAGCAGGTGTACATGAGGAACTGCCTACGAAGAGAACCGAGTCAAAGGAGTTGATAAGGAAGGAGGAAAGAGGTGTTATTGCGATACACCCAGATAAAACTATTCAAATGGTAGACACGGATGAATATCCCCTACCCTTAGTAGTCTCCTCCCCGAACGCAACGTCCACAGAGTTACAGCTAATACGCCAAGTGGTAGTGAGCGCCACGCCCATTAACGACCTAGCAGGCAAAAAGTTTTTTCGATCCCCAAAGATCGAACCCAGACACGATCTTCCCGTGTACCTGGTTAAAGGAGAGCTATGGGACCCACGCTGCCATCAATTGTGCCCCACTGCAACAGGCCGCTCTAGCCATAAGGGTCAGGTTAAAGTTACTAAAGTACCATAAGAAGGGTAATTCGAGTAGGTTGAAACACCACTACCATTTAGTGACATACTTGGGTACACTTCATAACCCTAACGGCTGACTCAGGTGCGGTAGGATAATGGTCACAGGGCACCATTTTAGTATTAGCTACTTCAAAGGAGCCGATAAAGTACCGCTGCTCTATAGGCGGAGGCGAAATACCATTGAGGGTTATTTCAGTACCTAATAAGCGTGAAACCATCTTTTCATTTGTTTTTCTTGTTAATAGTTATCAGTAGGATTTAAGTTCTCAAAAACTTAGAAATGTAAGGATGTAGCTTGTTTTTTTTCTTTTGTTTTGTTGCGGGTAAAATTGTATTGCGAGTAGGTCTAGTTCGACACATTGCCTGTGTAAACGCGCGCGAGTGCGCTCATGTGTAAGGAAACTTAATGTAAGAGAGGGCTCAAAGAAATACAACTTTGCTAATCTTGACTAGGTTGAGTTAGTTGTTTTGAGTTCCCGGGAGTCCCCTCCCCCCTTCCTCATTAAATTCTTCGACGGGGGGGTATGTAGGGGAATCGTCACTCCCCTCTTCTCTCGCGGTGGAGTCACGAGGCGATTACCGCAAAGACATCTGGCCCCAGGCACCGTCGGGTCAAGCGCGTAACCGCAGCACCGCACCACTCGGCGCTATGAAAGACCTAAAGGTTAAAATTCAAGATCTCCCCCAGAAGAGTGAGATTCAATTTCACATCAAATAAGAAATTGGAGACGTGTTTCTCCCAAGCTCGAAGGCTAACGAGGAGCCGATGTAAGACTTAGTGAGAAAAACCGTTTGGCATAAGAACCCTCCTGGGGCCGTCCTCAAGCCCCTCCCCCTCTTACCACTTCCTCAATGGGGTGACAAGGTATAAATAAGGAACACTGAGGAAAATCTAGGTAGAATATGTCAGTCTCCAGGTGATGAAGTCCCCGGATTAAGATCGAGCTACCGAGGCTGGACAGGTAGATTATTTGGCTCGCCAGACCAAGAAGTACCCTGCAAGAGAGGCAGGGCTACCTACCTTAAGGGGCTAAGAAGCAGCTCACCCTCGAGCTAGTCCCTGGTTATCAAACCGAACGCTAATTTAACTTTGTTAAGTTCAACTTACTCTCGCCAGAGAGACTCCTCATATCCTGGTGCATCTTAAACACCAGGGGTATTCCTCGTCCTTGAGGAATTAAGAAAAGAAGAAAGAAAAAGCTCCCCCTCGAGCCCGTTGCTCGGTGGCCACACCGAACTCATAAGTTAACTTGGTTGAGGAACCAAGTTCAACTTATTCTCGTCAGAGAAATCCCCCACCGTTATCCTCGCTGGTGAGGAAGACTGGAACTAAGAAGAAGCTCATCCTCGAGCTAATTCCTGGTTACCAAACCGACCTTCAAGTTCAACTTATTCTCGCCAGAGAAACCCCCCCTCCGTTATCCTCGCCTTTGAAGAAGACCCTCCGCGAGTTCAGTCCTCGCCCATGAGGAATTAAGTAACGAAGGAGAAAAGCTCCCCCTCGAGCTCGTTACTCGGTGGTCACACGTGCACTCCAAGTTAATTTGGTTTAAGAACCAAGTTCGACTCACTCTCGCCAGAGAGACCACGACTACCTTGGTGCCGCATAAAGCACCGTAATTGTTCTAGTCCTTGAAGAACACCCCCCCTCCCTGAATACCGTGTGGACCCCCCAGCTGCTACCCTCGCCAAAAGGACCTCGTGATCCCGCCCACCTACATCTGGCCAGGCGGCACGCGTCGTGAGACAATAACATTCCTGAGGTATTTAAACTCCATAAGAGTCCATAAGCCTAAATCTTATATTATTGAGGTGTGTAGCGAAATTAACTAATTTTACAGAGTCAAACTAATTGAATTAATTCTTGTGTATGATAATATTCGAAGTATTGCTGTGGTTAATGTGTAAATTTTGTGTATTCAATTGTTAAAGTTAAAATATAAGTTTATTTGGGGAATTATTGTGCGTTTCTCTATATCCTTACGTGTTTCCAACGGCTCTCTTCTTTAAGATATCAATATTAGCACTCTTAGCATTCTTAGAAAAAAAAGGGGGGCATTCTACGATATATATATATATATATATATATATATATATATATATATATATATATATATATATATATATATATATATATGTATTGTCCATTTCTGTATACAAATTAATATACATAAATTGACATATGTGTTTCAATCTACTTATTCTCATATTATACACAGCATTCCTGTTATTCACATGAAAGGCAATTTATTCGGATTTGATAAGTCCACCGAGCGTCCATTTTGTGGAGTTTCTCGTTGAGCTTATTGATCCTGCAATTTTGGTGCCAGGACCGTACCTATTATATAACTCGCTCCCTACAATATAAATAATATGCATAAAGCGATTAAAAGGTTCGAAACCACTACCAGCCTTTTAAATTTAGTTGCTTACAATTTTATAGTTAATTTAATTGAACAACATATTTACTTCAATTAACATATTGATTTGTGTTAAACCTAAATTGCTTCCTAATCTTCAAAAGTCATCGCACCCCACTTGTTGTTACCATACCTTTGATTGTTCCAGTAGAGACCTGTTTTTGTGAAAGCTTATAGGGAGAATAGGTGTTTTCTTTTTCGGAAACCTGAATGGTCTTGATCTCTCCGCAACCACACCCGTGCCGTCGCTCGCCCTGTATCATTTGCTGTTTTTTCAACCGGTTGAGGTTACTCTCTATTCTCGATATCGTGGATGGCAAATCCGCCGTTATGGGTGTGGGAAATTTTGCCATGCTCCGGTCGTTCACAAGCAGAACTTGACCTTACCCGAACCTACGAAATGGTAGAATTATGCTGAGGAGCGGGATTTTCTACTCTACCCAAATTTATGTAAGTTTTTTTTGTATAGATTGTTGGTGGCTTTTGCCAGCTGGTGAACATTGGTAGGTGATGACATTAGAGTCAGATGCCCAATATACTGTTGGACACCCCGCGTGAAAATTTCGGTGAGGAGCGCGTCAAACAGCTCAGATTAAGCGCCCTTTACCCTCATCCCTGATAAAGTCATTTAAATGACCTAAAAAAAACTAGTAGGACACTTATCTCCCATTTCTCGGGGATTTCCTGAGTTCCTAACGTTGAGACACCCAAATTCCTTTCAGAAAGTCTCCTTCAGGTCATTACATGTCCCAACCTTTTCCCAGTTGAACAAAATGTCTCTAAATTTCATAAAAAGACTTGTGGGAAATTTTTGTATTATGGAAGCTATTTTCTCCCTCTGTTATCGTTTGGGGGCGAAAAATGAAGTTTCATACGTTCAACCAAGCAAACGAGGAGATTTGCTGAGTCGTAGTTTGGGAGTGTGAGGAAGGCATGTGGGGGTCTTAAGAGTTCCTTCGTGGGTTGCAGCAGACGACTAAATTATTGGAGCAATTTCTTCGTCAATCTCCGTTGTTGATTTAGCCGATGTTAATTGATTTACAACTGTGATCCTATGTTCGTATATGTGATGCTTGTTTATGAGAAATGTCGTATATGGTAGAATATATGATTTGTATAATTGATGTGCGTGAAAGAAATGCATTTAAAATTAAGTTGTGTGTGCGCAGAAATTGAGTCACGCGAAGGAAACGTGAAAAAATGAAGAAAATTATTATAAAAATGAAATTATTTACTTGTTGTATTATAAGGATATTAATGAATTTAAAAGGATTATAATTGCAAATACTGGAAGCAGAATGAAGTTGATAAAACGTGATAATATGAAAACCAACACGAGAGTAAATGGCTGTTCCACCTGAAAAGCGTAAATGCCCGCGAGGCGTTTTAAATTTTTTGATAATTCGTTTGAAGTCTTAATATTTATTGGTTGAATAAGAGAATCATCTGGGCACCATTTTTATAGTGATACCTGAAATTATGTTTGCTATCTAAATATACTAATATAATAACCGACACCATCATACAAGTAAATTCTTCATACTCGACTCGTACTTGAAAGCAACATCAAGGTTTTTTTTCAAGACGGGGAAGGACCGTAAAGCCATCAGAGAAGGGAAAAACCAGAACGTTTTTAACATTTTAAGAGATAGTAGGAAATGTATTACTGAACGTTGTTTTAACAGAAGATAGACAATTTAAAAGAAGGGGATAATGGTAACACAATTTGTAGTCGATCTCAGAGATATTAGAGAATTACAGATCCATAAATTCAGTGCTCACAACACATTAAACCCGTAGAAACATAGAAGAAGACCCCCCCCCCCCCGAGTGTTCAACCTTGTATAAAAGTATTCAGTTATGTATGAATAAAAAAAATGCACTTGGAAGAGAAGTTATTGTAGGCACATTGATCATTTATAGTTAACGCATATTTAGTTAAAGAACGAAATTTGTTTTGATAAAAACCAACTTGTGTCGATACACTTTATGGACAGTTGTATTTTGGTAAAATATAATCCGGGTAATCTCTGAATGGGGTGCCGCGACGTGATCGAGACTCTGCTCATCGCCCCTGTAAGGGGCACGGCAATTTGCTATACTGACCGCCGTGGTGACGGTGGTCAGGTCTCTGCTTAGCCTCTTCGCATTCCTCCTGACACCCTGTCGTCTTACCCTGTTTCCTCACTTTCTCTACAACCTCTCCCACAACTTTCTCTGGTCGGCCTCAAATTTCGCAATGTATGCACCAACCAGCTTCCTCTCACCCAACCATCCCGGATCGGGGGAGGGGGTGGACAACGCCCCCTCTACCCCACGCTCCGGTTGGGGTGGTGTTTTTTTTTCCCTCATGCCCTATCCTTCCTCGCATACCCACCCTATCTCTCTCTCTCTCTCTCTCACTCTTTTCAAGGTCTATCAATTTTACGCCCAGCCTGAGGAGGAGCCGTCATGCTAATGTGCTGCCTCGCCACCGGGCGGGAGGAGTGGCCTCTATTGGCGGCAGCTGGCTTTGCCGGTCTCGTATTCACCCCTCGCAGAGCAGGCTACTGCGGGGGGTGATTAGTGTTTGCATCACATGGTAATAATAGAGTATCCATGCTCATTTATGATTATTTAGACTCCCCTTTACCATCGTCGGAGCCGCTCTAGGGCATCTCACAATAGAAAAGGAGCCCCCTCCCCTGTGCTTTTCCAGGGGCCCACCCAAGCTTCTTTTACCGGAAAGGAGGCTTACTCCTCTCCTAGGCCTACGCGTGGCGTGGACTCCTCCTCACCCCATTCTCTGGACGCGCCCTTGGGCGACTCCCTCTTTTTTCCAGCGGCAGTCCCCCGTTTAATTTCACAGGGGACTGCCAGGAGAGTAAGCAAGCAGCCCAAAATTGACCGATCCAGGTTGGAGCTGCTCAATAGGACCATGACGCTTAAGGGGAGAAGGGTAGCAGAGGCCGTCGGTCCGTGCCCTCTAACTAACGTATCTCAAGATACAGGGGGCCAGCGTACCTGCCGCCCTCTCTTCCACTATGGATGCCGGTTCGCCAGCCCTAGAAGAGAAAAAAGGTACCTCGAATCGGATCCGTGATGTCTTGGGGTGGGGGGATGGCCACATGGAAGCCTCCCTTGAGATGGATATGGTTCCTGAGGTGACCCAGGCCAAGCACCGAACCTGAGTCTGCCCTTGTGCAAGCTTTTCTAAAGACGGCTTGGTTCCCAAAGGACTGACAAAAAGAGGAGCAATATCTCCCGTCTGGCTTGTGCTCCTTTCAAAGCCTTTCAGAAAAGGATCTTGTTAAGGCCGGTTCATCTGGCCTAAGGACTCCATCCCGCGGAGGAGAGAAGCGGTTCCATTCCCACCCCCATCTTCTCCCCAAAAGAAAAGAACCAAAGGACAAAAGAGACAAAGAATACTTATGTCTCCCCTTCCTCCGCAGCAGGCTCAGGGACGAACGGGCCCGCTGCCGTTTCGGTGAGTGACCAAGCCTTGATTGGCACGTCCGGCCTCGGTGCTCCCTCGGGTGGGGAGTTTCAGACATAGACCAAAGTTGCAAGTGAGCAGAGCGGAGCCTCGATTACATCGAGCGTCTCATTCAGAGTCTACCTAGCGGTTTAGAGCCCGCTGACTTCAAACGCTTTCGGTTATTCGCTCCACTGATGGCAGCATGTTAGCCAAGGAAACATGACCCATCAGAGGAGAGCACTAGCTAGCCTGATTGGTAGAGAGCCAAAGGTGATCTGTTTCTCGGACGGGAGCCTTCTGGCGAATGCGTCGGTTCCTCCCAGGCGGTCACTATTAGTGCCCTTCGGACACCATGGCACCCCAGTGAATGTGACGCTACACTCTACCATGAACTTCGTGAAAGGAGTGGTTTATGTGAGGGAACTCGTAGAATACTCTATAGATGACATCACATTAGAGCTTGCCGATAAGGAGTGGCCAAGGTAGAATGTGCAATGAGAAAACAGAGAGGGGCCTCGAGACCCACCCCTACGCTCTTCATCCCGTTGGACTGTGACAAGCTCCCTGAATCGGTGCGTGCCGGTTGGTATCACTACCGCTTGAAGGCATTCGTACCACTGCCGCGGGTGTTACTACTGCCGCCGCTTCGGTCATATGAATCGCCCCTGTAGACGTGCAAAGTCAGGGTTACCCAAATTCTGTGTAATTCGTTCCAAAGCTGCACACGATAAGTCCAAATCGTGTATGGAAGAGTGTGTCAATTGCAGAGAGCCGTGCCCCGCTTCTTCGAAGCAATGTGGTGCGTATCTCCTTTGGAAAGTATCCTGGCTGATCAGGCTCAGGATCATCTCTCATTTCGCAAGGCTAATGACCTGGTCCTGACGTTTCTGGTTCCTCCTGAGATGTCTTATATCTAAATTTAAAAAAAAGGTCACCCTCTCTCCTGGCTCAACCAGTCCTACGAGCACGGTAGTGTCCGTGGCCATTCAGAACCCTTTTGCGGGTTCTACCCTTACATTGTAGAGCTGGCGGCACAAAGGATTCACTCCCAGGTCCAGCTAAAACCAGGATTCTCCCCTTTTGCCCATCGTGACCGTTTCTCGTAAGGCGAAACGGCCACGTCCCTACCGATTCGTTAGACTCACATAGGGCAAACCATCTGAAGTTGGTCGGTAAGCTGGCTTTCAGGGTTCATAAATCTGTTCCTTGAACGGAGGACAGCACCAAAGGAGCTTCTGCTCCTCCTCCTGCACCCAGTGTTAGGTTGGGTTAGAGCAAAAACTCGCCGGCGAGCCCACCCTCCCTGATAAGTCCTCAAGAGCGACAACGCCTACAGTGCATTGTTCGGCCAACAGCGCCTGGAGTTCTGCCTCCGGGAAGCGTACTGCCATTCGCGTGAGAGTTTCTCTTCGAAGAGGGTCCCCGAATCTCTTCCGAACTTGGCCTGAAGGGCATATTCCTTCAATGGAATTGCCGGAGACTCCGGGCCAACTGGGAGGAGCTGTGAAAGCTCATCTCCTCCCGTTTTCCCCTAGCAATCATTTTGAAGGAGACAATGCTGGAAGAGTGCCACTGCCCACCCTCCCGGGGTATAAGGGTTTTGCGACCCTACCACCACGGGATGGAGGCAGGAGAGGAGGATGCGCCATTTACACTCAGCATGATGTCTCCGTTCTTCCTTTTGCTTTTAATGCCTTTCTACAGTATCTGTGCAGCTGCACCTGAATAAGAGGTATATGTACTGTTATTTCTGTTTACACTCCACAGTCTGCCGACTTCGAAGCGGGGCCACTTCCGCCGCGTCGTGGCACGGTTGCTAAGGCCCTTTTTCTTGCTCGGCAATTTGAACAGTAGACACCATCCCTGGGGGGGACTATTCGATCAATCCCAGGAGTCACTTCTTTGTCGACCTGATCGATGGGCTGGATATAGATGTCCTAAATGTGGATGAGTTTGAGCATCCCTGCCAGAGAACCGCTTAATTTTCCTGTTTTGATCTATATTTGTGCTCTCCGGATGCAGAGCCTGGTTTTAGGTGGGAATTAGTTGATGACCTCCATGATAGTGATCACTTTTCCATTCAAATATCATTTTCTGGGCCGCTGCCGGCTGATAATCGGCCAGGAGGTGCTTGCCGCCGTCGCGCTGTTCCGCATTTCAGGAAATGACTGATTTCTCTATCTCAGTCGACAAGCTTAGGTCGGTTAATGAGGCAGTTTATTTCTTCCCCGGCAACCTCATCACCGCGGGCCTAACTATTATTCCTAGAACGTCTGGCTGTCTTGCACTTCGACCTCTTCCGTAGTGCTCAGCCGAGTATGAGACGGCCCTCAAATAGATGCGTTATGCCTTCATGCGCTATAAGCGCCGCCAGTATGATTCCACTGTCAGTGAATTTCGTCGAGCTAGGGCTAGTTTCCGGTATGTTTCGAAGCACACACGACACTCTTCCTGGCGGGCATACGTGCCTAAACTTATCGGGAAGACTACTCTAGCAGAGGTGTGAAAGCAATTGAAAAGGATTCAGGGAAAGTTCTCACAGGACCCCTCTCCCGTTCTCTAGGAGAGTGGGATCGCAATCTCGGGCTTTGCGTCCGTGGCGGAGTCCTTCGCGACCGCTTTCTCCAGATTCTCTAGCCTAGATGCTGCTCCACTAGCATTCAATGCATGTCGTGATGTCGCGGAAGTCAGCCAACTGGACTTTACTTCCAGATGTGAACCCTTTAACGGCAGGTTTACATTGAGTGAGTTGCGTTCCACTTTCACTTCGTGCGCGGACACCACCCTCTAGAACAGACTATATCTCGTACGCCATGCTTCGACACCTGGGTGAGCGAGGCATGGCCTTTCTGTTAAATTTGTTCAACAGGATCTGTATTTGGGGTTATCTTCCTCGACCCCTGGATAATTGCTACTGTGCTCGCTTTTAGCAAACCAGTGAGATATCACTCTACGCCGGCCGGTTTCCGCCCAATCTCTCTAACCTCGTGCGTGTGCAAGTTGATGGAGATTAGCCTTTTTTTATGGACAGCTAAGGCCACCTGTATTCCGCATATTACAGCTTCCACAAGTTCCCCTCAACACTGGATGCTCTGCTCTGACTGGAAAATACCGTCTGCTAGGCCTTCCTTAATAAACAACACTACGCCACGGTGTTTTTCGATTCGGAGAACGCCTATAATACTTCATGGCGAGACTTTAACATGGTGACTTTTCACACGGTGCGGGCGAGGGGACGACTCCTAATGTGTATCTCTAAATTTTTTCAAGGTGTGTGTGTGTGGGGAGGGAAGGGGGGTCCTCTCCACCCAATCGAGCAGCAAGAGGGTGTCCTGCAGGCAAGTGTCCTCAGTGCCACACTCTGCCCTGAGCATCAACGGCATCACTTCGGTGCTGCCGGAAGATGTTCTCACTACGCTCTATGTGGACGACCTTTCGATCTCTTTTGGCCCGGCCCAGATGCCAACTCTGGAGCGTCGAGTCCAACGGGCATTGAATCACGTCTCTCGATAAGCCGAGGCGCACAGGCTTCAGTTTGCCTTTGCTAAGAGTATGGAGGTGGATTTCTGCCGTTATCCCCGACTCCACTCTGACCGGACATGTTTCTAAATGCGTTTCGCCTGGAAGTGGTGAACTCGCACCGTTTCCTTGGTCTTATATTTTACCGACGCCTCACCTAGGATGCTCAAATTCGCAACCTTAGGGTCTCCTGTACCCGCGCCATCGATTTTCTTCGTTCCGTATTGTTCTGTACTTGGGGTGCTGATAGGGCTACTGCCTTTTTTATCGATCCTTTGTTCGTTCTAAGCTCGACTACGGATGCGAGTTTTATGCATCCACATCCTCACACCGATTACATTGCAGAAATACGGGCTCCTTTCTAAAAGAGATGTGATACAGCCAAGATGAAATTAAAGTTGCGTACCATTGCGCCTCGATTGTTCCCAGGGACTTACCCCCTAATGCGGCGGTTTCAAGTTGATTTCTGTCCTCTCCGAATTGGACACACTCGCGGGACGCACCGCCATTTGATCAAGCTCTTGCCTGTACCTTTTTGTGACGACTGTGTTGCTCCCCCAGAGTGTTCAGCACATTCTCGCTGAATGTCCCAGTCTGTTGGGTGATCTTCGCGCACTTTACCTGCCCTGGTACCAGGAGGAGCGGAGTCGCTATCCCTTGTCCCTTGTACTCAGGACTAATTCCTGCACACAGACTTGCGGACTATATGACTTTTTGAGGAGGCTGGCTTCATCCACATTATTTGAATCTTTGTTGTAAGTCACATGTTCCTTTACCGGGGGGGAACCCCCTACGCAAGGGCGCACTTCCTTCTTGTTGCCTTTTTGCTGATCTTGTTTTTTTTGTTTTTATTTGTCTTGTTGTTTTTTAGCCAGTCTTAGCCTTTGTTCCTTTTTTTCTTTCTTATTTACATGTTATTTGATTTTAGGCTGTAGTGTAAGTACGACGACCTTTGCCTCAGTAGGCAGTCGCCAGATGGGCTCTTAAAAAAATTACTCCCCTCATTGCAGTTGGACTTGACCCGACCATATCTGGAGACCCCGCGTTAGGAGAGGAATCCCGTGTCATATTTGATTTTTCTTCGTGGAGATGACGGAGGGAAGTTTACTTGCTTTTCTCTTTTTTCGGAAGGGGCCCCATAGCCTGATGGACCACCTTCGGACAGATCTTTCTTCAAGATGGAGAAGATTTTGGCAGTCACGCGGGCGCAAGGCGTGGAAGGGCGTCCATCCTCTCATTTCTCTTTGTGAGTCCTCAGTGACCTGTGCTGCCTTAGGAGGGCCTTGCACAGAGGTGGCCTAGGTTTGCTGTCTGGGGAGAACCATGGTTCGCCCACTTGGTAGAACCTACCATCATAGGCACGATCACCTCTGGGACCATCCCCACCTTACTAGGTGCCTCCAATTAGCCATCCCACCCAAGGTATCAGGTATCTCGTCAAGGCACTTATAAGTCCTATTTCCTATCACGCACTTCAGTAGGGGTGGCATAGCGACCCGTATTAGTAAGAAAGGGAGAACGGGCATGACAGCTCCCATTAACATGGCAAACATTGGATCGACGACGTGTGGGACAAGCCCAGGTGACATTCTCACATTTTGTCCTTTAAGGGGGTTGTGGTGTGTCACCTGACCTCAACGTGAGGGGCGGGGACCGAGATGGCGCATCTTCTGACTTGCCTTTATCTTAGCGAGCCCTGAGAAAACAAATGGGGACTCACTTCAGGTGGAGAGTCGTTCGGAGTCAACTCTGCAAAACGGGCTACTGGTAAAACCCCCCTAATTTTTAAAAAAGGAGAGAAAGAAGCGCCCTCTTCACTAGAAAAGTATTGGATGGGCTCTTTAGAAAGAATCGGGGGGGGGGGGGGGGTGACACTTCCGAAGATGGTCAAGGAGAAAGCTCTTTGCCGCAGTCAGTAGGTTGTAGGAGAGCCTTTTCCTCTTTCATAGCGGTGCCTTCTTTTAGCTCCTTGTCCACCATAACACTAAGGTTGGAAGAGAATTGAGAGAGAGAGGGAGACAGTCCGAAATGTTGACCAAATTTTAGAACTTTTGAAAGCATGCTAACACACGAAAGTCTCCGACGCTTGTGACCACTAGGAAAAACGATGGGAGTTAGTGAGATTTATCTACCGTTCAACCACTTCTACTTATCTTCCCGTCTCTGGTTTTCGGACTTTTCACAAGTCCACCCTGGGTACATTAAAAATGGTGTTCGCAACCTAGGAGAGCGACTCACATCGACCAGAAGTTACCGCGGGCAGTTTTTCCCGAAAGGTCGCAGCTCCTATCTGGGCTGACAGAGAGGGAGGGCGACTATGCGGACATCCTTAGTATGACGTAGTAATCCTCGATAGGATGACAGGATCTGGAGATCTGTTGTGGCAGACAAAGAGACGGGAATTGAGACTTTTAGTTGTCTGGCAGAAAACAGAAGTACAGCCTTATGTAACCAAGAACGGCCTCATATAGGTGGTAAGTCTATAGAGGTAAAGTTTATAGCGGCGGTAGTTTATAGGGATGACTAGTATATGGTGAAGGTGAATCAAGTATCTAACTCCAAAGATGAATTCTTCCCAATATTCTTATTTTGGCTGGGCTTACTGAAGGTTTAGGGTAATCGAGGTAAAGTTGGACGTTGCAAAAATATATATTATATTCTAATATTGGCCTATAACGGGGCAAGTGGTACGTCATGAAGTTACTTTGCGGGCAACTAGCAGGCTATATATACTCAACGCGAAGTATTAAGTTCTGGAACGACAAGACTTGGTGAATTTAAAAGGGGTTCCATAAACGCTAATACGGGTATGACAATACTTAATGACAATAATAATCTTAACTCTTAACTCTCTATTCCTCTCATTGCTCGCTTATATATAGTTTCATTTCCAGGGGTGTGTGGCCTAGATTCGACTCCAGGACAAACTGTCGTCGGGGCGCATTAGTTCTACTCCCTAATGACGGAGTTTTGAACAGCTGTGTATGACAATTTGCTTACATCCTCCAGCTAGCCTATATATTATATGACCCGATTTTACAGAACTGTGTTATAATTTCCTTTGGTTGGACTTTGTGTTTACTCAGGTGTTCCGTATACTTCCGTCTTCAGATAATTTTATCCCGAGACGTGAATTGTTTGTTTATTCGTTTCTTCTTGTTGACCTGGGTATCTTTACCTTTTATCTCTTTTCTCGTGTTCGCCCTTTTTGTATTTCCCGCGTGTTATGATTTAATGAGACTACCGCGCGTCCATTTTGTGGAGTTTCTTACTGGGCCTATTGAATCCTGCAACAGGCTGCCAGTAGCCTACCTATTGCATAAACCGATCATCACAGGCCCAATACACGCAGAGAAGTGGTTATTTGGGCAAAAGGAATCGCTTTATTTTTTGCATTACATAAATGAACGCCATAATAACCTGCAACTCAACCAACTTCACCACTTCGGTCTATCGGAAATCTTCTTTTACCGTCCTCGGTATGAATTTTTATAGTTTCTGTGTCATCAAATACAAAATTAGCAACATTAAAACTCTCCTCCATCGTGGCTATCAACTATCATTTAACTATTTTCTTGTACACAAAGAATGCGTATGCCTCAAATGTTATTTCCAAAAGAATGGGTTTCAGCTTTCCCTTATCCCAAAGTGTATTCTTCAGTTTTAGGACAAAATATACTATCCACCTCAACCAATTTCCACTGTTACCAAAAATCGTCGGTATTGTCTCCTCCCAGATATTGGTCCTTTTAATTCTCACTTACGCCGTAAACTGAATAATCTCCTGAAAAGATTTTTCACATACTAACTTTACATAATTTTCCTCAGTAATTTTCATTTAGAACATTTTTTCGAATTAAGGACAGACCCCCCCCCCCTCCCTTCGATGAGCTGCTCGGTTGTTTATAGATTTATTTGCCCCAGGTGCCACCAGGGTACCTATATTGGAAGCACCGTCCGCTCACTGTAGGTTCGAGTCTGTTCCCACCTAGGCATAATCCCGTGTACTGGCTCCGTTTTTCACTAATAAAGAGAAGTCCCCCATCCGTGATCACTCAATTCTATGTAAGATTGATATTTCCCACCTAAACTTTGGGACTTTAGGACATTTCAAAGATCCTACCTCCCTCCGTATTCTTAAATCACTGTTCATAAAGCAATTTAATCCGTCTCAAGACTGATTCTACTTCCTTCCCCCTCCTCATCGCATAAATCTCTTAAAGTTTACAACTTACCGATCCTATGACGCCACATACAAAAAATCTATCCCTCAATTATCCGTTTTTGTTCTCCGCTAAATGTTAACATTTGTGTTTACGCAATCAATAATTTTAAAGATCCCTTACATAACCTAATTAATATTTTCGTTTTATTGTTTCGTTAGTGTAAGTTCGCCTATATGTTACTGTATTAATTTAGGCGGGTACGTTTGAGAATATATATTATACGAGTATATTCTCAAACGTACCCGCCTATCTGCAGTGACGTCACTACATATGGGATACTTGGTCACGTGATCTGATCTGCTGGCGCTGTGAGGCGTCAATTGGATAGTTTCCGTGCTGGCGGTAGGCATTGTTAGTGCAGTTCGTCGAGGTGTTTTTCTCGATTTTTCTGGCGACAGTCGAGATAATACGTGATTTAAACTGACGAAACTGTATGGTCATCGCAAAAGGTACGTTTTGATATATAGATCGTGGCATAATATTAAATTTTGTAAACTTTAGAACATTATAAATGAGTAGTTTTCCGTGATTTACACTTCTTATGTAAGTTTCTATCACGATTCAGCCCCCAAATATAGTCTACCATCATGTTTTTATAATACGGACACATGCATATATGCGGGCTGGTTTGTGTGCGGGCTGCGGTGCATGAGAGTACAGAGCGGTTGACAGCCAGTATGGTAGTGTCGGAAAGCATATCTGCATAGTTAAGAAGGGTAGTTAGAAAGGGCTGCAGCGTAGTCAATAGGTGAGAGAGAAAATGACTGGGATAAGTACATGAGAGGCGACATGATCCGAGAACATGTAAGGAGGGAGTGGAGGTTGATGTGATGCGAGGCGCCTTTGAGCGAGACAGAGCTGTCAGGCACTCAATGCTGAGTTACGTTGGCGCGATGAGCAGGGGAGGGGTGCGGTAGTGGACAGCAAAGTGCTGCGGGGCGTGTTGCAGGGTATGTTGCTAAGGCGTTGCTAAGTACTGGCATCAAATAAAAATGGAGTACTAAGAATAATTGGGGAAACTATGATAAAAATTCGATAAATTATTATTATGGAGGAGTATTTTAATTGATATTATATTTGCTGTGGTTTTTATTATGAATATTTGTATTCACTATTATTATTTCTATTATTATTTTCTGCCTATCCTTTTGTTTCTTGTTAATCATTCATGTGTTTTTTCACAGGATGGCAAGTAAAGTCATACACAAACGAACCTACAATGAAGCATTTTTACAGTATGACTTTGTGAATATACCTGATTCTTTTGGAAATCGCCCACAATGTGTGTTGTGCTGAAAAGTTCTAATCAATGAAGTCTGAAACCAGAAAAACTGAATGAAAATCTGATGAAGTGTCATCCCGGAAGTGTCTCCCAGAGTATCATATTTTTTCAACAAAAGGCAAACAATCTGCAGGCTGTGAATTTTGAAAAAAACTAGCTTGCATCACAACTACTGGCGGCTGCTGTTGAAGCTTCGTATGGAGTGGCATGTCAAATAGCAAAAACACAAAAGCCACATACAATTGCTGAAAAGTTGAGTATACCATGCTCAAACATAATAGTGAAAAAATTTTGTGGCTTGGACCAAGCCAAAAAGCTCAATGTTATTTCATTCTCCAACAAGACAATTCGCAGAAGGATAGACGATCTCGCTGTAGACATTCTTGAACAACTTATTCCAGAGGTATTATCCAGTTCCTATCCCAGATTTTCAATGAAGTTTGATGAAAGCAAGGATATTGCATCTTGTGCCACTTTGATTGGGTTCATTAGATACGTTCATGAGGGGTGTATCAAGGATGAAATGTTACTATGCGAAGAATTGCCGACAACTACAAAAGGTGCAGATATCTTCAACACAGGGGAGGGGTTCCTTAGAAAGGCAAGTCTAGATTGGAACAAGGTTTCCCAGGTATCATTGATGGAGGTTTAAGCATGATGGGCCAAGGCAAAGGATTCCATGGCTTGTTGAAAGGAAAAGACCCCAAATATCGAGGTTGTGGACTGTGTCATTCACTGTTATGCCTTGGCTTCATGCGGCCTGCCCGAGTCCATCAAGGTTGTTTTGGATAACGTGATCAAGATTGTAAACTTCGTAAAATCAAAAAGTTTGAACAGTTGCATATTCAAAGAGCTGTGTGAAGAAATGGGAGCTCATTATAAAAATATACTGTACCATACTGAAGTTCACTGGCTGTCACGTGGGAAAGCCCTTGTCCGTGTTGCTGAGCTCCGTGAATTATTTAATATATTTCTGCAAGAGAAAGGATCATCTTTCGCGGATATTTTTGACGATGAATTATGGGTAACACATGTGTGCTACCTAGCTGATATCTTTGGAGAGGTGGATACAAGCAATATAAAACTTCATGGAAGATAGACCACGTCACTGGAAATTCAGGAAAACATCGCTTCCTTTTGTGGGAAATTGCAACTATGGATCAGATGTGTTGGAAAGGTAATTTTGCACAATTTCCTACATTTGATGGCTTCCTTGATAAGCTGAATTCTGAAGATATCCTCAACCACATGAAAATAGACATTAGAGATCACCTGAATGGCCTCTTGGAAAGCTTGCAAAAGTATATGGTTTTCCAATAAGTTCGCTCAATTTTTAAATGTAAATAAAACAAGTTGTGTGTGATATATGCACTCAATTTATTTTAAATTTGAAAGTATATTTTATGGCATTAAGTGTGGAATATGACCTCGTTCAAATGTCCGCCGCGACTTCGCTTAGTGGAAGGTATTCGGGAGGCCCAATTTTCGGTGACTTTGTCGCATAAATCTGGCTGAATTTGCTGGATGGTGTTCGTTATGCTGACTTTGAGGACATCAACTGTTTGCGGATTATTCGCATAGACCTTCGATTTAAGGTAGCCCCCCCAAAAGTAGTCTAATGGCATTAAATCGTATGATCTCGGTGGCCAATTGACGTCGCCACCGTGCCAGATGACCCTGCCCTAAAATCGCTGGTGCAAAAATGTCTATCGTGGCGTACGCAATGTGGCACGTAGCGCCGTCTTGTTGGAACCACATGTCGTCAGTATCCATATCAGGAATATAATCCAGTTGAGGCCACAAGAAGTTGCTTATCATCGATCTGTAGGTCTCGCCGTTGACGGTTATGGCAATCCCATCTTCATTCTCAAAAAAATACGGACCGATGATTCCGTTAGACAAAATTCCGCACAAAACAGTGACTTTGTTGGGATGCAATTGGTGCAATTGGTGTATCTCGTGTGGATTGTTTTCGACCCAAATCCGAAAATTTTGCTTGTTCACAAATCCATTCATCCAAAAATGGGCCTCGTCGCTGAAGATGATAGAAATCTCGTAATGCGCGGAACGATTGTCGAACGGAGCACTGAATTTTATAATAACATTTGATAATTTGCACACGCTGTTCAACGCTATAACCTTCCATTGTGACTTGCCGAGTACTACTGAACAATTTACAGTGAGGTTGCCAGATGTCGCTTTAACAACATTGCCACTATCCCCTGACAAAGCTCGAGCGTCCTTGTTGAAAGACTCTTTACTTTCCATATTTGAATAGTAACAACAGGGAATAGGTAAGAAATCCTTTGATGTGGGTGAAGATAACATTCCTGATGCGTACTGTTGTAGCGTGCGAGAAGTGCAGGCGAGCGGCTTAAAAGCTTTGCTTGAATGAGTCATTTTTGAGACTCAGGATGGCAGAGTGGATTCGCCGCTGGCTAACAGTGGTCCAGCGACGCGGGAAGCTGTTCGCAACTCGCCTACGCTATTATTATTTTTGACGCTTTTCCTACTCTCCTCTATCTACACTGTCCAGCAAAGGAAGAATTTATCACACTCAGGACAAATAATCATGGAAACTAACTTTTGAGGCCAAGGCTGGTCTAGACACCTTCTAGATCTCTCGTTTGCAGGATATACCAACACTAGCCTCTCGAGCAATATAAATTCTCATAGGATTTTCTACCACTTATCTCTGCGAGAAAGCTTTCTCTACTGTCCTTGGAATGAAGACCAAGAAACGTAACAGACTCAACGTGCCATCCGACGTCCGTATAGCCCTTTCTATGACCAAGACCAGACCAGAATAGAAGAAATTGCACAAGCAATGCAAGCTCAACCCTCACACTAGAGAACCAGAACAAGCATAAAGTGATCACTGATTAATATGTTTTATTATTGCTGTTGTATTGCATATTTTGCATTTATCATGGCTGAGTTTGATATAAATAAAAATGGAAAAGTTTGCATTTGTGCTGGATCCTTAAATATATGCAGCCAATAGCGTGATATATGACCCGTGCTGTTCATCTTGTGACTGCGAAAAAAAAGAAAACATCCGATATTACCGGGTATATATTCAATGAGGTAATTGATAATTGCGAAATTGCATCTTGGGATAATCATTTCAAAAAGGTTGGGAACCACTGCCTTATAGAGTGAAATAAATCTCGAAAGGAGAATGCAGTTATCCGATTCCTCATGGTAGGCTGAATGGGCCAGCTGATCTACCCTCTGATTGCCCAGGACCCCTACATGCCTGGGAATTCAATAAAATAGAACTTGATAACGAAACGCATTCTGGAGCAGCCAGTGACAAATTTCTGAAACTAAGGGATGGGAAGTATTAAAAGAGCGAATCGCTTGTAAAACACTCGGAGAGTCAGAGAAGATAAAAATTTGGATCAGTCCAAATACTAAAAGAATGCTCGAAAGTTCACTGATATAAATAGAACCCGCCAGTGCCAAGGACAAAGTTATAAACTCTCTTGGTTAAACGGCTACAACACCCATACTTCCGTCTAGCTTGGAACTCTCTGTGTATATGGGGCAATGTTGTGTATGTGTGGTCGCGTAGTAGAGAAGGAGGCACTTAGAGGAAGGATCTAGATAAGACTTGTCCAAGCTTCAGATGCTGGTGCAAATTGTAGGAGGTAGAACACGCCAACTAGGGATCGGCGACGACGGAAAGGCAAGAACCCTTAGAGCACCCAGGTCGGAGAGATGATCTCCTATCCGGTGGTTGAAGTGGTGGTGCAAAGATGGCAACCTATCGAATGCCGTCGTTGATTCAGCAGCATAAAGGTATCTGGGAACTTCTGACGCAGGGGCCTAGCGTATACAACAGAGGTATTGCATACAGATCTCGAGTCGATGATATGGCAAGAGGAGCACTCCACCCTCACAGTAGACTCTTCACAAGGGAGGTACGGAAGGCTCCACTGGAAAGACGAACCCCGAAATTGCGAGTCGGGTTCAGCATTTTAAGGACTGAGGGTGGAGCCGAAGAATAAATTTGGCACCCATAGTCCAATTTTGATTTGACGAGGTCAGTGTAAAGTGACCAGTGTGTCTGACGGCTACTGTCCCAAGACGTATGGGAGAGGACATTTAAGATGTCTACAGCCCACAGACAGCCTATTCGAAGCCGACGTAGGCTTGGTAAACAGAATTTCTTGGGATGAAAAGTTACGCCCAGAAACCGAAACTCAGGGACGAAGTCGATCTCTACACCTTGCAGGAATATAGATGGCGGAACAAGAGCCCTCTAGCCCGATGGAAGTGCATAGCCTTTGTCTTGCTCGTGGACAAGAGGAATTTCCTAAGCTTTGCACGTTTCGAAACCGCATTGACTGTCAACTGCAGACAATGCGCCGCCGAGGGAAGGCGAGGTGAGGTGAGGCGAGGAACAGTATAATGCCAAGTCATTGACGAAAAGGGTCGCCGATACGCTCAATGGGAGAGCTGATATATCAATGATCGCAATTACAAAATATGAAACACTTAAAACGCTGCCCTGAGGAACCCCCTCCCTCTTTGCGTTGCAGTCAGAGTAGATATTTCCCACACGCACCGTAAAGGAACGAGATTCTCATACCTCAAACATGTAGCTGCCTTAAGACGCTGTATCTCCATGTAGTATCGTAGGCTTACTCAATGTCAATAAATTTTGCCAATTTTGCAGACCGATGCCTCAAAACATACCAATAAGAAAAGAGTGCTATGATTCCTGCGAAGTCCGCACTGAAATGGAGACGGTAAGTGATTGGTTTTCAGGAACCAATTCAGTCACACTAGCATAATCTTCTCTAGTAAATTGCTCAGGCAGTTGGTAAAAGCTATAGGGCGATAGTGATCTATGCCCATCTATCCATGCCAGGTTTGACAAAGGGAAGGGCAATCTCAAAGGGCCATGATGATGGGTAAAAACCCTTCACCAATATTTGATTGTATAAATCAAGTAAGAACAGGAGAGGATGTGGATGAAGGTGCTGAATCATATATTGGATCCCGTCGAGGACAGAAGAAGTAGGCCCCCAAAGGGATAAGGCAGCAAGCAACGCGTGGATGGAGAACAAGGGGTGCTCGTCACAAAATTGAGGTAGCAAGCCTCTTTGTTTGACTTATAGGCTATAAAAGCCTTATTGTATCGGTTGACACTGCTGATGGTACGGAAACGGTTAACCAAAGCGTTGCTGACCACGAGGCTGTCATTCACTAAGGATCCCTGCAAATTGAAGGTGAGAGTATTATGGCTCACATAACGACCCCGGATCTTGTTAGTCCCTTTCTATATCTTTGCGGTAGGGGTCATAGAGGAAATGTATGAAACGTTGCGATGCCATGAAATTCAACGAGCCTCACGAAGGGTTCTCTGACGAAGCCAGTGGCTTGGCTACGAGCACGGGAACAAGTATTTGCTGTTGCAGTACCAGTTGCGTTGAGCGAGGCACTGGCACGAGCAGAGATTGACGGAGCGAAGGTGATCCACTTCTTTGTCCCTTCAGAGATGGCATCAAACGGGACGTGGGAGTCTCGAGTCCGGTTTTCCGCTGACGGGGTGACCGGTGGTGAAGAGATGTGCTTCTGACTGACAACCACTGCCGACGACGGTTCCTACAACACAAGAGGCGGAGGCAGCAAAACGGAAGGTGAAGCTTGTGCATTAGGGTTATTTGTAAGGGTGTATGTAGGTTATTTGGGGAATGTCCTAGATCATAAAGGATTATAGTGGGAGAAGAAGTAGGAAGAGGATGTTCAAGGCGAACATTTTCAATAAAGGAGGATTTTAGGCGGTCTATGGAAATTGTATCCTGCTTGGTGCCAAGCTATAGGACGAAGAACTTTGGCTTCCTAGAGATGCCGAGAAAGGGTCTATCCTAGACAGGTTGCAATGAAGTGCGAGTTGAATCGCGACGGACAAAAACATGGGAACATGTTTTCCTTTCTTTCGGCATGAAGGTTTTGAGATTGGCAGGCACTCTAGGGGCAGTATGCTTCACCTCAGCCATCACCCATACAAAATCGTGTACATAAGAAGCAGTTTCGAGGTGAGAAGGTAGAGGTTGGTTAGAAGAAGAAATGAATTCACCAGGGATATGAAGTTAAGTACCGTAGACAAGTTCCACCGCAGAACAGGCCTAGCCTTTTTTCAAGGATGAGCAAATACCCAAGAGAATCAAAGGTAGCTTGTCCACCCAAGTGGTGCTGGGATCTGTGGAGCGTAAGCTTGCTTTGAGGGTCCTGTGCAACCGTTTCATTTTGGAGTTGCTTGGAGGGGGGGGTGGTGTTAACTAGTGGTACGAAGACGAAAGGAGCCAAGCACTGACATGAGTGCATCCCATTAGTGGGATTCAAATTGGCTGCCAAGATCAGTAATGATCGTTGAGGGAACACCAAAACGAGCAACTCATGATGAGATAAAGGCTCGAGTGACAGTGGAAGCTCTGATGTTCGAGATAGGAACTGCCTCTGGCCAATGAGTAAAACGATCGATCTTGGTGAGAAGATAATTACAACTACGAGAGTAAGGCAGATGACCTACTAAATCGACGTGAACGGCGACAAAACGCGACGAAGGAAGAGGAAAAGGGACAAGATGAGCTTTTATGTAACGATGGACTTTGGCACGCTGGCATGGCAGGCATGAGCGAGCCCATTTGGCCACGTCGGCATTCATACCTGGCCACACGAAGCGTTGTGAAACGATCTTGCGTGTGGCATTGACGCTAGGATGAGAGAGACCGTAAATTTGATCAAAAATGTGCCAAGGGTAAGCGAGAGGAATGAGAGGACGAGGACAGTCAGGCAATGAATAGTCGACCAGGGTGCACCTGGAAGGACTGTCTGGTAATTCGACTTCGCGAATAACGAGTGGAGGAGAGTAATGACGCAGCGTTTGCGTGTCTTCATCCTGTTCCTGGGCCAGCGCTATTGTCGCATGATCTATGGGCACAGTGTGAGAGAGTTGCGTGTCCGAAATCGCGGAAATGCGAGAAAGCGCGTCTGATACGACGTTTGAAGAGCCAGTAACATAGCGAATATCGCTCGTCATCTGCAGGATAAAGTCAAGGTGACGAGTATCAACTGCAGTGTACACCGAAGACGTGGAACGAGACGAGCAGGCACTGACCAATGGCTTATGGTCAGTAAAAATAGTGAAGTCACGCCCTTCCAAATAATGGCAGAAGTGGCGGATTGCAAGGTATATTCCGAGGAGCTCACGAGAAAACGTACCATATCTCTTTTGGGAGTCAGAAAGAGAGTAAGAGGTTGCCATTGGTCACCAATCTTATTTTGCAAGGTTGCACCTACGTGAGTTGAAGATGCGTCCGAGGAGACGCTGATGGGGGCTCCTGGAAAAGGATAAGCCAATTCATTTCATCTCGCCGGAGCGAGATGAAATGAATCGGGTAGGTATGGCAAAGAATAGCGATCTGGGATTGTTACAGCGTTGAGAGCTCTGTAATTTCCATCTGCTCTGAATTCTCCCGGCCTGGATTTGGCCACAATGTGGAGTGGAGAGGCCCACGGAGAAGCGGGAGGCCTACAAATGCCCGCATCCATCGTGAATTGAAATTCACCACGCATTGCAGAAAGTATATCTGGTACTAGACGACAAGGGCGGGGGAATACAGGACCTTCTGTTGTCTCGATCCGATGCACCACATTATGTTTAATGGCCCTACCCTTCGAAGGTGGAAGAGTAAGTTCAGAAAACTCCTGAAAAAGATCCTGAAATGGTGGTTCGGTGGGTGGGAGACGAATAGAAAGGAGGGAACTCTGTAGAGGCAAGTTCGAATCTGAAACCGTGAGTGAAGTTTTGCGATCGACAAGCCTGTGGTGACGAGAATTTACCAAGAGGTCGTGAGCCAATATAAAATCGAGGTCCAATATTGGACAATCTACCTCGGCCATGACGAAGGTCCTTCGAAAAACTCGACGGAGACCGATTGAGACTTGAAGGTTACGCCTTCCATAGGTCGTAATATTGGTCGAATTAGTTGCCTTTAGAACTAAATATGATGGAGTACAAGCTTTGTCGCCCTTAGAAATTGGTATAACACTGCATTATGTACCAGTGTCAACCAGGAATGAGAACCCAGAAAGTGGGTTAAAAATGCGAAAGGGATGACCTACCTGAGGAAATGGGAGTAGGCAGGGAATGTGGACCCTTTTGCCCCATGCCTTTCTAGTTTAAAGGAGAATTTAAAGTTGAAATTGAAGTTTAAAAATTTGAAGAGATTGGTCGAGAAGAGTGATGTGCGGGGAGTGGAGAGTTGAGATTAGATTATTTGAAAGAGGTGGTACTGGTTGTAAATATGTGCACGGTTGTAAGCATTTTTCAGCCTGTGTGCCATATTTGCTGTTGTACCAGCACCATTGAGTAGATTGGGTGAAAGTTTAATTATGCTTTGGGAGACTACTAAGCGCAGTGTAAGATAAAGTATAATGGTGGTTACAAGGCTGTGTACAGCGTTGTTACTATACCTTTGGTAGGACCAGCAGAGACCCTTTTGTTGAGAAAAATTGTGGTGAAAATAGGCGGAAGATTGTGAAAATTGCTGCATCGCACCTTTTTGCTGAGGTTTCCTCGTTGGTTTCTTTTACGGAAACTCGAACGGGTCATATCTCTCTGCTCACCATGTCTGTGCCGTTGCACGCCCTTCGCCCCTTTCTTCTGTTTCAACCGGCTGAGGTCACTCTCAATCTTCGATAACGTGGCAGCTAAATCCCTCGTTAGGGAGGATGGAACTTCGCCACGCTCCGGTCGTTCAAAAGCAGAACTAGCCGTTACCCGAACCTGCGAAATGGAATGATTAGGCTCAGATCCATCCGTGATTGTATATGCTACCCCAATTTACATACGGGTTTTATGCAGCTGGTCGGCTGCTTTTGCCAGCTGATTCATATCTGCCGGCGAAGACATGAGAATCAGGGGCCTAATATATTCTTGGACTGCCCTCATGAAAATTTCGCCGAGGAGAGGGTCGAAAAGATTAGATTGTACGCTTTTCGCCATTATAAGGCCCTTTAAATGATTTTAAAAAAACTAGTGGAACACTTATTTCCCATCTCCGGAGTGTTAAAGAGCTCCCTCCAGTCTTCACCTACTGACTTCCCAATTCCTTTAGGAAAGCCTCTCTCAATTCATTATATTCTCCCACTTTCTACCCATTAAATAAGATATCCTTAAATTTAATGAAAATACTTATGGGAACTTTTTTTTTTAATTATGGCAGCAATCTTTTCTTGTGTTATGGCTTGAGGGCGGAGAATTAAACCACAAATGTCAAACCAAGCGACTGGGTTTGTTGCATCATAAACCGGAATTGTGAGGAATGGATGAGAGGTTTTGATTATACCTTGCTGTAATTCGGTTGAGGATTTCATAGTTGAAGACTTTTGGTCATTCACCGAAAACTGGTTTACCATTATGATTCTTTTTGGATGTCTGTGGTTTGTAAATGAGAATTATCGTATAGCGTAGAATGAATGAATTTTAGAATTGATGTACGTGAATGAATGAGTGTATGTACGTGTGTGTGTTTGTGAGAGAGGGAGAGCGCGCAGGTTAGTCATGCGACGGAAACGCGAAAAGAAATGAGAATTTTAGTATAAAGAGAAAATAACTATTCATTACTTGTATTAAGGGATAATATTTAATTTAAATTAATAAGAATTATAATGATTGGAAGAAAGGGAGGTTACCTCCGTGACTGGGCATCACGATGGGAAGTTGGGGCTTGCCCTGGCTGACGTCCGCTTGAGAAGCTACATAGCTTGGTATGAGGACTAAAACCAGGAAACTTTTAAATAAAAATGGGTGACCAAGGGAAAACGTGAATGGTCGTGAAGATTTGAAACTAATAATTTACGTTAAAATCTAGATTTATTGATTGATGGGAGGTATATTAATTTCTAGACACCATTTATTATTATGTAATTAATTAGTGTTTTATTCAGCCTAGAGAGTGAACAAGAACTAATCACTTAATAATTTTTGAGAAGGTAATTGAACGATGGATCTTGGCCTAATAAGCGCGTGGATCGACAGTTAACGCGTTGGGAAATTAAAAGGAATGGAAGAATGAACGATAACTAAAATAAAATGTATTCCAGAATTAACAAATGAAAACAGGATGGATTGAATATAACTTTAGATAAATTGGTATACACGAGTGATGGTTCAATGGATAATAGGACGTTGAATAGGAAGTTAAATATGATGTTAAATAAAATAGGATCACAATACAATATTAAATTGGATGTAAACAGTACTGTTAATAATAGTGGATGAATATCTATAATTAAAGTATTTACGCTTGAGATGAATTTATTAACCAGATTGGTGAACTCTTTTCCACAAACCTTGCGAGTCTGGAGATGCAAGCACAATGAGGCAGAGTTAAGACGATTGGGATTTATTTTAAGCAATGCGATTCAAGGGGAATTTGTTATATAGGGGAATTCTAATTTGTTTTAAATATACATATATTGGATTTACAGATATATATATATATATATATATATATATATACCAGTTACACTGAAGTACTCGGAATAAAAATAAATTATTTAAATTACTTTAGTAGTAGTGCAGATTTACATGATAACAATTTATTTTAATTACTCAATACAGAAATCATTATATACACGTACATTATTTTGTTTATTTTTGGAGTATTGCAGATTAATAAGAATTAAGCAGTGCTACAACCTTGACAATAACATTGTAAAATGGAAGATATTATGTGGGAGGGTTAGATACCACAGTAGATAGCATTTTATCTCTTGTTGGTGATATTGATTTTGAAAGTTGTCCCAAAGAGTTGGGGAGGGGGGGGATTCAAAGAGCCAGGTGTAGTAGGGGAAGAGATGCTAGAAAGAGCGGTGATGGGGGATATTTTCCATGACCCCGAGGACGTTGAATAGCTAGAGCTCACAGCCCGGCAGAAATGGAAGGTTGAGGAGAGACTTTAGGACGGTATATCCGGAATCGCGAGCCGAGGACACTTTTGTGTCAGAGAGGTTGATGCAACAAACACTGCTGGCGATATTGGAAGATCCATCGGATCATAAGTAGAAAGATTGAGTGGGTGGAGCAGGTGACCGTGGCAAAGTACGAGGCGCTGGATGGATTTCTTCGACCGTTTGGATTGGCAAGGGGCCTACATCCTGTGAAGAACTGGACGGGCTGGAAGACAAAGAATATTGAACAGCTAGAGTAGAGTCCATTGAAGACTCTCGGGGCTCAGCCGAGTTAGCTTCAGAGGCAGACTTCTGAATGGTTGCCAACGATCAAGGTGAGGAACCCTTTCCCTTACAACGGAGACGAGTAGAAGAACCACCACTAGTCGATACGGAGGATTCTTTCAAATTACGTCTAATGTCGTAAGGGTCTCATCCTGAACGGCGGTCTAGGCTAGAGCCGCCTAGGAGAGGGAAACAATCCTAAGTATCTCGGTGTGAGAGTGATGCTTCGAAGGTGCATCGGGCATACTTCTGACGTTAGCGGTAGATGGGGGATGAGATGCTACAGGTGTGTCTGAACTCAAATGTGACGGTCGGTTTCGTTCAGTATCGCGCAAAACATGAGGAAAGACGCCAAAAGGCGAAGTTTGTACTAGATCACGTTGGCGAGCCTCCCTCACGTCCAGACGCAGAGAATCACGCAAAGCGAGAACCTTCTTTTGTATAAGAAGATTGTGCAGGTTTTCGACGCACCGCTGTGAACAACACCACGTTCTTATCTCGCATTCAGGGCCATGGTAATCAGAACCAAAATTCACATAGGAACATCAATACCGACAGGCACAACCAACATGTCCAAATTGGTTTCAGTTGAGGCAAAGTCTGTGTATTTCGACGTAAGGACTTATTAGGACACGAAGGTACCCAGCTTTAATAACTCGGGGCACTTCCTGGCGTTCAAAAGTTAAAATCAATGTGGCAATTGTGACTCGAGCAGAGCCCACAGTTTTAGTCACACTGCGTAAATATGTAACGCATGGGGCACTAAGCTTACACTGGAGAGGAAGAGATCCCAATCCCTTAATTCATTCGAACCTTTGAAAAAATTCAGATATGGGTGAGACAATACGGTTACGGAACTTCGGCAATCGAAGATAGATTTAGGAGAAGGTTGTGTTGAAACTGCGATGACACCTCAACTGCCATATCAGCACTACCTCTTAGCAACATCCGGCGGCTTTCACCACACTGGGACTCAACCGATTCGTTGACGACACTTTTGTAAGCGGGGTTTCAGACCAGGAACTCAAGACCAAAAAGGGTGGATAATCTATATCTGGGTCTACATCGATAGCATAGGGAACTGAGCGAGCGAGGGAAGCCTGAAAATGGAACTGAGGAACGTTTGACACGAGAACCTTTACAAGAAGGGGAATTTTTAGTTTTAAGATAAGCCATAACTAACAAAATTAACTTCACATTCTCCCTCGAGACTCCCCACCATGGAGATTTACAAGGGCATGGCGCTACTGCAATTCTCGACACGGTTGCGTCCGCTATGTCGTTTCGGAAAGTGGATACGGATCCATCACGCAATCTTTATTGGCCAAAGGGGTTGCCCGAGTTCTCATACGCACGGGGAAAAAGGACCAATGAGTGGTTTCGCCTTGGGCATTGGTAAACGAAGGTGATGGAGACGCCCAACCTACGACCTTCATGAAAGAAAAATCCAGAATCAGTTCAAAAACAAGCAAATGTCGGGTAACCGTAAAACCAAAACAGATAGGAGAAATACGAGGGGGAAAGAAAGGGCAGTAAAAGTAAATAATATGGAATGAAAAAAAATGGGTGATAAAAGTTTGTTTGCAGTACCAAGGAACAGCAAGGACTCCAGGGCTAACCTCCCTCGCTACGAGAACCCAGAGCCTCTCTGGGACTAACCCCTGAAAAAAAGAAAAGGTTCCAGATAGAGACAGAGGGCCAGTGACAGGGCTTCGCCTGGAGGACGTGCAGTTACTCCATGTGCCAAGTATAACAGGCCACCCACCTGTGGGGCAACGCTGTGGGAATGGGGTCTAAGATGATGAATTTAACATCAAATCTTAGAACAGGTAGAATAATACACATACTTAGAACTTGTGATTCTTGTTAGGAGCATGTTAAAGGAAATAAGTAGAACAAAATTACGTTGGAAAGCTTCGCTAAATCGTCGGAAAGGACATGGCTATGCTTAAAATATAAAGTATTTGATCAATTCATCTAACCAGTTTTAACTAATAAACATGAAACTTGGACAGTGAACGCAAAATAGCACGCATAAACGTACGACAAATCTGAGAAACAGAGCGATTCATGCTAGGAATAACCTGCAGGGCCCATTAAAATTAGTGAACGACAGATATTGTAAACATAATGACTTGTTTTTGCAAGATTTATTTTTAGGCCGACGTTTTGCTTTCATGGTTGTTCTTTAAGTATTGTTTGAATCTCGTCGAGGTTATCAACTATCACCTAGAAAAGATGTGATATTTCCCTTTGTTCCTAATATATATATTTTTGTAATCTCGTAACCATTTATTTCTTTTTTATTCATATTATGTTGGTGTTACGAAAACATTGAGATATGAAGAACGAGCCTGAAGCCTATAGGGATAAAAAGACTTCAGCTTCTCGTCCCCAAGTTTTCTTCATATCTTCCTCCCTTTTTCGCAGTCGATAAGCCGCTCACAAACAGTGGTCCGGTGACGCAGTCTTCGTATTTCGTTGCGCGCTACTTTTGTTCTTTATTTTTTCATCGCCCCCTTTTCCGTCACCCCTCTATCTACAAATGGGCCCCAGACTAACGGTTAGTGTGTTAAGCTTTGGATTTTTATGTTTGTGACACGTTTTTGATACCATTGACGTGTTGTGTTATGCCAAGAATTTGGGTTATTATTAATTGTGGCGTATATTGGTGGTTCCATGTGATACTGGTGAGGAGGACAGCTGTGGCCATTTTCAGTCAGGTTCTTTGTAACTGCCATACATGTTAGATTTATGTCGTTAAATACATCTGGGGTGCAGTATGTATTACATGTAGAGGTTAAAGTGTGTAGGGAACACCGTTAGCTTTTGATGACTGGTGGTATGTTACTGGTTGTTCTCGATTATGTAGTGATGTTTAGGATGAGGCACTATGGGAGTGCTAGGATGGTGTTAGTGATCGATTTAGGGATAGAGATTCTTGCCTCGTGCTTTCACATGTTGGGTAACTCGTTCTAATATTAACAAATGCTCTTAAAATCAATATAAGATGATGAGCGCCACCAATGTAATATTCACTTAACTTGTTAAACTTGTCTTCCATGCAATTCTCATCGGAAGCTTTCATTGCTAATAATTCTTCCGCAATGAAAATACTCTTTCCACCAATCCCCATTGTATTTATACTATTATAATTTTATCTAATCCACGATTTCATTGTAATTCTCTCGGCTTTGTTTCCCCATTTCATTCCATAATAAAGAACTTAATCGATTGTTGCGCGATCACCCAAGACCATTGTTTAATGTAAATTGTGCTTTAATTTTATTAATAATTTTCTAACATTGTGTTTAATAGAGGCAAGACGCCACGTCATATTTCGGCATGTTGTAAAATACGATTATAAACCCGGATATGGGCCAGGTTTTCGAAAGGTTTGTTGTTCCTGTGAGCGCAGTATGGCATGGAGCTAATAGGCGGGGTCTGTTACAAAACCCATTCTGTTATTTCGGTAGTAGTGCTGATGTGGGTAAACCGAGAACGCTTGACGATGATGACCAGAAAATCCGAGGAAGAACGTGCTTAAATTTAGTTGACACTTCATAGGAAATAGTCCTCAAATGATGGTAGGGTTACCAAATAGAAACATATAAAATCACATTTAATTGCTATACGAAAACTGATACCAAATAAAATTCGGCTTTGTACTCTAGTCATTTAAGAACACAAAATGGTCGGTAAATCACAGTAAATGAAATAAAAAGCTACACACTTTCGGAAACGGAGCTGAAGGGTCAACGAGTCTGGTCTTTGGTAAAAGATTACACTCGTAAACCCTAGAGTTATATCTACCCGACACACCTAATTTTCAAGCCTGTATTCCTTATTCTCAGGTAGAGTTTACAAAGTTTGTCTTTTAAGGTTTGACCCCAACTCCATTTTGTTTAGAATTTTAATGCCCCGTCACCCTTGGATCAAAAGAGGTGAAGTTTGGGTTGGCAGTTCCCATAAGGAACCTGCATCTTTTTCTTCGATTTATAATGAAGCAGATGGGTTGAGATGCACGCTGCTGTATTAGAAGGAAGGGCTATTAAACTACCTCGGAATGGGTAGGTGAAAATGCCAGTATCGAAGTCATGGTTATGGGAGAAAAACAAGGTTTAGATGATTTACAAGTGGCTAGCGATCCTAAGGAGAATGGAAGGAATTAAGGTCTTTGTAGACGGGATACTGAGCCAAGAAGAGACATCCGCAGCTCTACGGGACCCATCAATTAGAGTTAAAAATTGATACAACACCATTTTGACAATAGTATAATGGCATCTTTGTAATCTGGACAGGTCATTATCACGAAGCGTCAATGTTGCTTCCTCTGGAATAAAGAACCTTTTTGAAAAGGCAAGTACCTCAAACAAAACTAGACATTTCCTAGTGAACCTAAATGCCAGCCTGGTATTTAAGAAACAAGATAACAACTAACGAGAGTACTCTTCTAATATTTTATATAAAGGGTTTGTAAAACAGAGCTGGCAGGAGCACAGTTGTTGCATTTTCCCTCCCCACGGTAGATGCCAAGTCTTAACCTTCAAAACGACCTTTAAACGCAATACGTGCTACCATAAATAATTCAAACTTCACTCCCATCATATTTCAAAACAGTGATCCGTAGCACTTAACATGTTAAGAAGTGGTTCAACACACTTCCCTCTGATGAAGATATCAAACAATAACCTGGGATCAGTTTAATTTTATGGGTACTCCCTATTGTGATTTTTAGGTGTTAGCATTTTACATGTTAATGTTTAGGTTACGTTGAGTTTAAGTATTGAGCCATAATCGCCTAACCAGGTTTAAACTAATTAATAGACGTTTTGAAGCAGTTTGTTCTTTTTACCAAAATGTTGCCAGTAGACACCATCTTATAACGACACGGGTACTATAACAATGCTTAGCCACCTTCACACTGACTCGAGCATGCTCCGTATCCACGCCAGGCAAATGACTGAATCCAATAGAGTATAAACGAATCCAACAGCCTTAAAAAGGTTTCGATTGGCTATTTTAACCTTCACTTTGCCGTCGCAGTACACGAAGGTTGTCACCAGGTGTCATTTCTTACAGAGTACGCATCGATGATATGATGTTTCTGCGATGGCAAAAGTGAATATTAAAATATGCAACAGAGTTCATTTTAGGGCTGTTCGATTGGTATATTGCAGTGGTTCCCAACCGGTAGTACTTGTATCTCTCAGAGGTATATTTAAACTTCTAAGCTACGCAATGTTATGACAGAACTAACCATTTTAGTGTGTGCCTTTATAACGCGTTTCTAAGAGTATGCAAAGGAAGCAGTGGTTGCCTTTGCTGAGCTGTCAACTAAAATTTTAAATTAATAAATGAAATGTTAAAATTATTTTTTTTTTTTATATCTTTAATTTTCAGAGGAACCCCTGATCTATTGGATCTTGTCATTAAAATTAGTAACAGTTTAGCCGACGACAATTTAAATTACTTAACATCAAAAATACAAAGCCTAAAAATCACAAATAGGCAAAAATACCCCATAAAAGTCAACTAACTGATCGAAGTCCCGCAGATACAGGGAATGTACAGTGTACATCCTACCAAAAGGTTGGGCTCATAGAGTTATCAATTTACAAATATATAAAGTCTCACGACACAATCCTAATTAACTTAACCACGATCAAATGGTGGTTTTTATCACTTCTCAATCAATCGTTACACAAATATAATTACCATCTCTCCAGCCCCACCGATCGGGGCGGGGCGGTAGATAAGACTAGTGATACTTTCAATTTCCGAGACAAATTTGCCTATAATAATTCAATTTCAGAAACTGCAGAACTTAGGATTATTAAGACCTAGTTTCATATTAATGTCAGAGAGGATCATAGAAAATTGCCACTCCTTCTCAGGAAGGATTCCAGCCATGAGGTCTTCCTCCACTTCTTCTTCCTTTTTATCACCGTTCGAGCTTCTCTTCTTCTTCCGTTTCCTCTTCTCCTTTGGAGGTTCTTCATCCTCGTCGTCCTCCTAAGGGCGGAATAAGAGGGGTCAGCGAGGAAACTGGCGGACATCTTCCTTCAGAGGGTGGGGAGGAAAGAGTAGATGACCAGCAGGATGTCACCCGGGGGTCACTTTCAAGATAATAATCCAATGAATAGGTTTGAATTGCCTTGGTTTGTTGGAAGTTTAACTGGATTCATTAACGCACCACAAAGTCCAATTATGAGAGTGTATGGTCAAGGTGAAGCTTTTTTTTTTCGTGTTATGTGTGTGTGGTGGTGGGGTGGGAGTGACGCCGACTGACGCATATGTGAGCCATTCAGCAAACAAGAACTTACCGGTATCAAGGGGTAGGATTCCCCCCCCCAAAATGAGGCACTCATTCTGCCCGGCAGGGGCATAGTGGACGAAATTAAAAATTATCTGTTTGCCCTACAAATTTATTAATAAAAAAGAAACAACCAACTTAAAACCACAGAAAAACAAACACAACTAAGAGTAAAAACAAAATAAAAGAGGAAAAGCATGATCAAGCGCTGGAGGGAGGCCCCAGCAGGCACCCCAAAGCTATACAGAATGGACTGCCTCCTCCAAGAACTCAAAGAGTCAACAATCGGTAGTGCACGAACACGTCGCGAGTACAAAGGACAAACGGTAGTGACCCCGCTTGTCCCGCCTGGGACACGGGCAGGTAGTGCACGATCTTTCACACAGACATTCGACAAGAATGTGCCGGACAGCCTGGGGGAAAGTAAGCAATTGTAACAAGGTTCGGAGAAGCGTTCCATCAAATGGCGCTGCGTCCTGCGAGAGTGCCCGATTTGGAGGCAACAGAAAACGAACTGAAGCCCTCAAGGCATAGGAGGGAGGTTAGGGCAAAAATGTTGCGGCGTACTTGCATGCAACTTGAAATTTCCGTTCACCCAATCCTTGCAGACGGTTTGTGGCTCTCCGCAATCTTTACATGTCCGGGTATATGTCCTCCAGGGTCGCAGGAGCCGTGGCATCACAGATACTACGAAGAAGAAGGCATGTGGTGAGTCACTAAAAGTCCCCAAAGTTCTCCAAACCGCCCAATCTGCCGTTCAGGGGGGGTGTATGGCAACGATATCGGTCGTGAAGGCAGACGCAGCGTTCGGAGGTGGTCCGCTGGCATCAAACAACTCGGAGAAGGCGAGGAAGACGAACCCCTGTTCGGATTTGGAGCCATCCAGGTACACTGGCAGAGTTCCAACATTACACAGTGTGCGCTCCAAGAAATTCGAACGCAATACTTCCGGCATTATATAACGTTTTGGAGCAGAAGGGTGATGCCAAATGTGTTCCCTCGGGATAGAACTAGCGGTACCATCGGCCGAAGAGGCAAATCAAATTCTCGAAGGGGGTTCCTTACACAAAACCCAAAAGACTTAGGCTATTATTGGCGTCTCACGGTGGCATAGGCACCACCGAGATCGGCGGTGGATCAAATAAAAGTCGTTGGTGACCGATGGAGATTATGGAGTCGCATGTAAAAGTTCATAATGCACTGTGTTTGCTCTAAAGCAAGATGAATATCATCTATATGGACAAAAAGGCTCTCCACAGGGAATGTGCGGAAGGAACCAGGGGCCAAATAGAGAACAGTGATGGATCGAGTCCAACTTCCACAATTCACGCTCGGCTGCGGATGAATAGAACTTGGAACCATAGTCTAGCTTAGATCAAACAAAGGAGTTAAGAGATAACTATAGCCGTAAGAGAACCATAAGTGTTGGCGCGCACAGAACGAAAAATGTCCATGGCGCGGGTATAAGAGACACTAAGGCTGTGAATGTGCACCTTGTAGTGCAAATGTCGGTCAAAAACAAAACCAAGGAAATGATACGGTACGGTTCTACCACATTCAGTCAAGCCCCATTTAGGAACAAATCCGGGGTGGGGTGGAGGAGTGGATCCCAGCAGAAATGCAGCGACTTAGTCCTAACCGAGTCAGTAAGCATCGTCATGACGAAAGATGAGGTTCAGAGCCTGTTGGAGTTGACCCTCCAGGGTAGGCATCTGGGCTGCACCAAAGAGATCGAAAGGTCGTCTACGTAGATAGATCGTAACGAGAACATCCTCCTGAAGCACAGAGATGATATTGTTGATGATAAGGGCAAACAAAGGGAGTGATACTGAGGAGACTTCATTCAGGGACGCTCTTCTCCTGCCTTTTTGGACCGGAGAGAGCTCTCAAACACGTACGCGGAATCGACGATCTTGCAGGAACTCATATGAAGATGGAAAGCGTCCCCTCGTCCCCAAAGTGTGGAGGGTCTCCTCCATGGTATTATATCGCCATGCATTATCATAGGCCTTCTCCAGATCGAAGAAATCCGTGGCGAAGTGCTGTGCATGAAGGAAGGCCGGGGAAATATCATTTTCCAGCGAGTGCAGAGGCACCTGAAGTGGAGTGGAAATTGCGAAAGTCGAACCTGCAGCTGTCGGGTGAATTCCACTGTCCCCAAAATAAGCCAACCTAATATAAACCAATTTCTCCTTAAACTTGCACATGCAGGAAGTTGAAAATAATTGGGCAGAAACGTGCCGTGGTACTAATATCTCCTTGGCTTGCGAAATGCAAGCACGGTAGCCATTCACCACGAATCTGGGAGGATGCCCTACGTCCGGATCCTGTGGAACAAAGCTATCAAAAAGGCTATGTCTCGTTCTCTGAGTATCGAAGCATGGGGTACGGGATATCGCTCAGACCAGGGGCAGGATCCGTACAAGAAATAGCGGAACGCAGCTCGCTTAGTGTAACCAGGTTGTTGAGGGGTCACCCACCTCTGGAGGTTAAGTCTTGTGGGCCTTTCGAGAGCCCCCAACGAACTTTAAACGGTGGTGGAGCAGCATCCTGGCAAAAGAATGGGGTCGTGGATTGCCTCAGACGCGGTCCGAGATAGAGGGGTCTTTTGAGAATTGCCTGAATAATTTTGACGTGCTGTCACACCTCTGCAAGAAGGGTCTTCTTGTTGAGTCTTTAGAAATAATATGCCCGCCAAGAGCAACAGGCGTGCTTCAAAACATACCGGCAACCTCTCCCTTACTCGACAAAATTCACACATGGGAAAATCGTTCGGACAGCGGTTGAGCGGATATCGGATCTCTTAGGCCAGTCTCAAAATCATCACACCTTCAAGGAAGCAGACAGTGTGTAAAAAGGCCAGACGTTCGCGGTACGCTAGTTAGGCCCACGGCAATTAGAGTGCCGGTGAGAAACTCAGGCTTCATCAACCGAGCTAAACTGCTCGACCGAGATGGGTGAGATCATCATTCCCTTGAACGCGAACCACGGCACCCACTCCAAACAGCACCAAGGTGATTTCTCAAGCGACAGCAGTCCGGCAAAGAATAATTGGGTGGTAAAGTGATCACTGCCACGAATGTCATCGACCACCTCCCACCCCAAATCATGCTGTTGATTCGGAGAGCACCGAGATAGATCGAGGCAAGAAAATGAAACTGTGCTCGGACAGTGATAAGTGAATTCATCCACATTTAGGACACCAATCTCCAGCGTATCCTTCAGGTCCGCCAGGGCCTGACCTCAGGGATTGATCATGCAGTCCCCTTAGGAGAAAAGGGTGCCTACCGTTCAAAACCCAGGAGAAAGAGCCTCGAAAACAGTTGCACGAGACGGCGGAAGTCCGTTAAATAGAGGTCACTGACAGTGAAATATACACTGAAACAACGGTATACTTCCTATCCAAGGTGTAGTTGCACTGCCTAAACGATACCAGATTTATCGTGTAAGGCTTTGGAGCAAATGATACAATGTCGGGTTGACCCGACAATTCTAATAATGTAGCTGAAGCAGGGGAGTGGTAACGCCTCCGTAGTAATGACAAGAATGCGTCTCCAGATCTCTACCTCACTCTACTGGTGCTGCATATAGGCTATTATTTTGCCGTGTTGGAAGGTAGTCTTGCGATGGTTTATAGTTTGGTTGGCGAGGAGCAGGGGTGAGGTTTTTTTTTTTTTATTTAAGGGGCTATCTGGCGACTGCCGACTTAGGCATAAGTCGCCGTAAAAAACAGCCTAGTTCTAGAATACTTTAAAAAATTAAACAGAAAACAATAAAAAGAAATAACAATAACAATAACAAAGCAATAACAAAAACAACAACAACAATTAAATCGGGTTAAATAAAAGGGAGAAGGCCGGCCTCCCCCAAAAAGTCAATAAGTCCACCAGTCAAAGTACACGCACTCGTCCCGAGCACAAGGGACAGGCGGTAGCGACCACGCCCATCCCGGTACCGGGACAGGTGTCGTGCGCGAAGATCACCCAGACTGGGACATTCGACAAGAATGTGCCGAACAGTCTGGCGAGTGTACAGGCGAGTGATGCACTGCACGCGGCGCAGAGCGAGTGGCATCGACCAACAGGCTCTCAATGGGGGAAGTGCGGAAGGCACCGGTCGCAAGGCGAAGCCAGTGTGGTGGATCGAATCCACATTCCGCAATAAACGCTCGGCTGCGGATGCATAAAACTCGCATCCGTAGTCGAGCTTCGAGCGAACAAAGGATCGAAAAAAAAGTAAGGCAGTAGCCCTATCAGCGCCCCAAGCGCTGAACGTCACGGAACGGAGAATGTCCATGGCGCGGGTACAAGAGACCCTAAGGCTGCGAATATGAGCCTCCCAGGTGAGGCGTCGGTCGAAAACAAGACCAAGGAAACGGTGCGACTCAACCACATCCAGGCGCACCCCATTAAGAAACAAATCTGGGTCGGGGTGAAGCCGTAGATGGCGGCAGAAGTGCACCACCTTAGTCTTGGCCAAAGAAAACCGAAACCTGTGCGCTTCGGCATAGCGAGAGACGCGGTTCAATGCCTGTTGGAGTCGACGCTCCAGAGTTGGCATCTGGGCCGCGCCAAAAGAGATCGAAAGGTCGTCCACGTAGAGCGTAGCGAGAACATCTTCCGGCAGCACCGAGGTGATGCCGTTGCTGCTCAGGGCAAAGAGTGTGACACTGAGGACACTTCCCTGCGGGACACCCTCTTCCTGCTCCTTTGGGCCGGAGAGGGCTCCCCCCACCCGTACGCGGAATCGACGATCTCGCAAAAATTCAGATATAAAGATTGGGAGGCGTCCCCTCGCCCCCATCGTGTGGAGAGTCTCCATGATACCGTATCGCCATGCGGTATCATAAGCCTTCTCCAGATCAAAAAACACCGTGGCGTAGTGCTGTCTACGAAGGAAAGCTCGCAGACGGCATTTTCCAGTCGGAGCAGAGCATCCGACGTGGAGTGGAACTTACGGAAGCCGCACTGTGCAGAAGACAGATGGCCTCCGCTGTCCAGGAAATAGGCTAATCTAACATTTACCAATTTCTCCATCAACTTGCACACGCAAGAGGTTAGAGAGATTGGGCGGAAACCGGTCGGAGTAGAGTGATCTCTTCCCAGCTTGCGAAAGGCGAGCACAGTAGCGATTCGCCAGGAGTCTGGGAGAAGACCCTCCACCCAGATCCTGTTGAACAAATCTAACAGAAAGGCCATGCCTCGCTCACCCAGGTGTCGAAGCATGGCGTACGGGACATCGTCCGGACCATGGGCGGTGTCCGCGCACGAAGCGAGAGCGGAACGCAACTCACTCACAGTAAACTTGTCGTTGAAGGGTTCTCCACCTCTGGAGGTAAAGTCCAGCCGGTGGCCTTCCGCGACATCACGACGTGCATTGAATGCTGGCGGAGCAGCATCACGGCTAGAGAATGCGGAAAAAGCGGTCGCTAAGGATTCCGCCACGGACACGGGGTCCGAGATTGCGGTCCCATTCTCCTGGAGAACAGGAGGGGGGTCCTGCGAGAACTTGCCCCGAATCCTTTTGACTCGCTTCCACACCTCAGCTAAAGGGGTCTTCCCGTTAAGTGAAGACAAGAAGAGCGGCGGGCGTGCTTCGAAACATACCGGAACCTAGCCCTAGCCCGACGAAATTCAGCGACAGTGAAATCGTTCGGGCGGCGCTTATAGCGCATGTAGGCATAACGCTTCTGTTTGAGGGCCGTCTCACACTCGGCCGACCACCATGGGAGTGGTCGGTGTGCAAAACGGCCAGACGTCCTAGGAATAGTAGTCAGGCCCACGGCGATGAGGTTGCCGGAGAAGAACTCAACGGCCTCATCTACCGACCTAAACTCCTCGACTGAGATAGAGAATTCAGTCATTTCCTGAAATGCAGGCCACCGCGCCCGCGCCAAGCACCACCGAGGTGGTCTCTCAGGCGGCAGTTGCCCTGAAAATGATATTTGAATGGGAAAGTGATCACTACCATGGAGGTCATCGACCACCCCCCAATCAAAATCAGGCTGTGCATCCGAAGAGCACAAAGATAGGTCAAGGCAAGAAAATGAAGCGGTTCTCGGACAGTGATGCGTAAACTCATCCACGTTTAGGACACCCATCTCAAGCTCTTCGATCAGATCGGCAAGGACTTGTCCCCTGGGGTTTATGGAGTAATCTCCCCAGAGAGGATGCCTGCCGTTCAGATCTCCAAGCAAGAGATAGGGCCTCGGCAACGCGCCACGACGCGGCGGAAGTCCCCCGCGTCGAAGTCAGCTGACGGTGGAATGTACGCAGAAATGATAGTATACCTCCTATCCAGGTGCAGCTGCACAGCCACTGCCTGAAAGGAGGTATCTAAAGAGAAAGGAAAAACGGAGACATCATGCCGGGTGTAAACCGCGCATCCCCCAGCCCGGCCATCCCGCGGTGGTGGGGTCGCAAGACCCTTATACCCCGGGAGGGCAGGCAGCGGGCACGCGCCTAGCATGGTCTCCTGCAAAAAAATAGCTAACGGGGAACGGGACGAGACGAGCCTCCGCAGCTCCTCCCAGTTGGCCCGGAGTCCACGGCAATTCCATTGAAGGAATATGCCCTCCAGGCCTAGCTCGGAGGAGACGCGGGGGCCCTCCTCGAATTGAAGACCCTCACGGGAATGGCCGTACGCTTCCCGGGGGCAGAACCCCGGGCGCTGTTGGCCGGACAAAGCGCTGTCGCCTTCGAGGACTTATTGGGGGAGGTTGGGCTCGCCATGCGAGTCTTTTCCTCCCTCCGCCTCGAAACCTTAGGCGGGCGTTGCGGCTTGGGAGGCGGGGGGCCCTCTTTTCGAGGAACCACCGTCTCCGAGCCACTCGCTCCACCTCGGGGCGTGGGCGAAGGGGCCGAAGCTCCTTTATTGCTGTCCTCCTTTCGGGGAACAGCTTTAGGAACCCCGGAAGATGGCCTAGCGACCATCTTCAGGGGTGTTGCCTCCTGTGAGTCTAACGACTCTGTGGAGGCGCGTGGCCGTTTCGCCTTACGGAAAACTGTCACGCTGGGGGAAGAGGGGGGAGCCCTGGTTTTAGCCGGGGCTGGGTGTGAACCCTTTTTGCCGCCAGCTCTACCAGGGGAGCGCCCGGGTGTAGTAGAGCCCGCAGAAGGGCTCCGAATGGTCGCGGAAACAACCGTGCTCGTTGGCCTGGATGGGCCAGGAGCAGAGGGTGCTTTTCTAACTATTGAGGCATATGACGTCCCAGGCAGAGCCGGGCGCGCCAGGACCAAGTCCTTAGCCTCGCGGAATGAGAGTCGATCCTGGGCCTGAACGGCCAGGATTTCTTTCTCAAGGAGATATGCACCACATTGCTTGGAAGAAGCAGGGTGCGGCTCTCCGCAATTGACACACTTGGCCACACACGATTTGGAATTATCGTGTGCGACCTTGGAGCAATTTACACAGACTTCGGGTGACCCCAATTTTGCACGTCTACATGATCGATTCGTGTGGCCGAAGCGGTGACAGTAATAGCACCGCCGCGGCAGTGGCACGAATGCCTTCACGCGGTAACGGTACCAACCGGCACGCACCGACTCAGGGAGCTTGTCACAGTCGAACGTGACGAAGAGTGTAGGGGTGGGTCTCGAGGCCCCTTCCTGTTTTCTCATCACACGTTCGACCTTGACCGCCCCATGGTCGGCCAGCTCTAGGGTGATGTCTTCTATGGAGTAGTCAACGAGTTCCCTCGCATAAACTACTCCTTTCACAAAGTTCATGGTAGAGTGCGGCGTCACACTCACCGGGGTGCCATGAAGTGTCCGAAGAGCACTTATCTTGGCCGCCTCGGCGGGATTCGCCGCATTCGCCAGAAGGCTCCCGTCCGAGAAACGGGTTACCTTCGGCTCTCTACCAATTGCACTAGCTAATCCTCTCCTCTGATGGATCATGTTGCCCTTGGACAACATACTGCCATCAGTGGAGCGAATAACGAGGAAGCGCTTTAAGACAGCGGGCTCGAAAACGCCAGGTAACCTCTGAATCAGGGGCCCCGATGTCATCGAGGCTCCGCCAGCAGGGGTGAGGTATGTAAAAGTTGGTGAAAGTGTAGTCCGTTGTGTTGATGCATGCTCGGAGGGTTTGGATTTCCTTTAGACCACTGTGGAATGGAGGCTGAAGTGCTTATGTAGGTATTGGTGAAGGGAATGCCATCTCTGATGTATGTGATTCGGCCCCCGCCTCCGACTTTGTGCTTGCCCTGCTTAATGTGCATGTAGAGCGGTGCTTTTGTAATGTGAACTTGTGTTCTGAGGGCCTTTTTAGGAGATGAGTGTTGGTGGGAGAAGAGTGTGCATTGATTGGCTATGGGGTGTATTGTGTAGATGCCTGTACTGGAAACAAAGATAGCGTGCAGTGCAGTGGGACCAAATTCTGCAGCTTGCATGACGGATTATTCCTTGGCCTTGTTTACAGGGCAGGCTAAAGAAGGTGGGTAGGGTTTTGGAATTTAAATGTGTGATGAGCGATGGGCCAAACTTTGGCCTGTGCGTTTATTTTGAGAAGGTAGGATGGGGTGTTGGAGTGATTGGATCAGGAAATTCTCATTCAAGCCCTATCCCATAGGTACTCCTCTGTGGCAGGAGGTTAGACGCAGTTTCGATGGGGCCAATTGGTGGGTGTGGTTGAACCTGCATTTCTAGGACCTTCTCCCAAAGTGTAAAGAGAACCTGAAAGAAGGATTAGCTTCATCTAAAGTTCTAAAACTTACAGGTTCAGAACAAGGCTTCATCTTCCTTTCTCTCTTGATTCGACCAGTGGTCTGTTGTTGAAGCTGTTCTTCCTTCTGCCTCTCCTTTCTTGCCTTCAATAGGAAAAAATAATTAAATTAAAAGTTGAATTGGAACTGGTAGAGGTCACCCACCCAAAATGGTTCTTATTATGGATACAGTCAAAGCATTTTTTCATGATTATCATTATTTTATGGATAGATATCAAACAACTCTTAAGTGATTTATATTTAAATAAATATTTACGTATTTATTAATTTAAAAGGTAATATAATTTCCACCAGTTTCTAATAACTTTTCAATACCATGTTTGTAAAAATTCTTTAAGGTTGTTTCAACCTCTTCTGCCATTGACATTTTTCATTCTCTTCAGGTGATTCACTAAACTCCTAAAAAAGATATTAATCTAATGTTGCTAAGTTGGGTGAGTATGGATAGTTCTCAATTGAAATTGTTAAGCTTTTGCATGGTATCTCTTGAGATATGAAGTTGTGCATTGTCTAGATGAAAGGGCATTCTACTTCTATTGAAGATTGCTGACCTTTTTTCTCCAGTACTAGCATGTAAACAGTCCAACTAATCAGTAAACTTCTTAGGTGGGTCTGATTTAGGTTTAAGAAGTTCAAAATGGATTATGCCATTCATATACCACCAAATGCATGAGAATCTTCCATGGATGAGACCCCTGTTTTGAATGGGGGTAGTGGTTTGTCCCCAGGACTCATCTATTGTCTAGAATGTTTAATATTGTAGAACTTTTCCAAATGAAAGTGAAACAATTTTTACAACCATAAAATGAAAAGTTAGTTTATAAATACATTTAAATATAAATTACTTAAAAAGAGTTGTTTAATTTATCCATAAAATAATGATAAACATGATTAAAATACTGTATTACTTATGGGATGACCTACTAATTGCACCTGAGCTATAATCCACTTCTCAAAGGGTTGGAAAAAGATATTCAAGGACTATAGGTCAATTGTGGGACTTGATGCATCACTAAGAGTCCCTGGCTTGTTGTTTCTGATGGTTCTTATAATCTTTTCAGTCCCTTATTAACATAACATTCATGGATGACAAAAGCCACAAGGGCCTATCAAAGGACATCCAAGTCAATCCCTACCCCAATATCCCTCCATAGGATAGTGTCCATAACATTGCCTTGAAGTTCTCACCATTCAAGGCTTATCAAAAGCTCTATCACTCAACTACAATATACAATAATATCAATATTAAATTATGTACAATTCATACCCAAAACAAAACTTGAAAACCACATAACTTTCACTCTCCAAATACTCATCCAACCTGCGCTTGATAATATTTAGATTTCTACTCTCTATTACCTCCTGAGATAAATCATTTCAGAAATCTACCACTGTGTAAAGAAATATTTTCTTATATCTAACTTACACCCTTGTTTTCTAAGTTTTAAGTGGTGACCCCTAGTCGTATTATGACCCTCTAACACAAAAACTTTCCAAATTCAAACTTATCCATCTCAAAACAAATGTTTAAAATCGCAATTATATCCCCTCTCACACACCTTTCAAATGAGAAAATATATAATACCCTGAGTCTATCTATATATTCAGGTGCCTCAGGAAAGGTATCAGCTTTGTTACCCTCCTTTGTGCTGATTCTAGCAGGGTGATATCTAGCATGCCTGTATACAATACTCAAGATGTGGCCTAACATATGTTATAATGTTTAAGGATAACCTTCTTACTTTTATACAACATTTTGCTTAATGTAGCCGAATGCTCTATTTGCTTATTTTTTGCGTCAATAGATTGCTTAGAAAATCTCAGTAGTTATCTATTACTACAAGTCCTTTTCATTCTTTATTGAGTTCAGCCAATGCATATCCATTTCATAGTTAGATTCTCTATTCTCTCTTCTCATGTGTATAACTTTGCATTTTTGAAGGTTAAAAGTCATATGCCACTATGTGGCCAAGCAAATAACATATTTAAGTCACTCTGGAATTTAAAGTTGCTGTCAGCTTGTTTCACAGAAGCTACACAAAACTGATCTCTGAGGTACCCCACTGACAACATCCCTCCATTGCGACTTTACTTAACACTACGATCTGCTTCCTATCTTTCAGTCATTCAGCTATCCAATTCAATACTCTCCCATATATTCTTATTATATTTAATTTATTAACCAGTCTCCTATGTGTAATCTTGTCAAAGGCTCTGCTAAAATCCATAAATTCCAGTAGGGTTGTTAAACATGATCTTGTTATATATTACATCTAATGAATTACACAGGGGAATAATTTTAATCACATTTTCTGGTGACTTAGATTTATCTGCCAAATTTAATTCGTTTTTTCATGCTGATTTCAAATATATAATCCATTTTTACCTACATGCTATAGTTATTCTGTAATTTCTATTTTCTCATTTCCCCCCAAACTGCCCTCCGGACGGACAGAGAGAGTGCTTGTAGAAAGCAAATACCTCACAGTACATAGTAGTAAGATAGTAATAAGTGTTATTGTGCAAAATATTGACATTATTGTTTCTTTTTTCAGGTCTCATGTTAGAGTGATGGCTTTGTCAAGAGGAAATTGCGTTAATGATCCAGACACCTTCTGCTACATCTGTGGCTGTTACATGCTAGTTCGTCAAAGGCGCAATATATTAAACTTTGTGCTCGGCACTTATAAGGAATATTTTGATGTTCCTCTTGGTGATCAAGATAAGAAGTGGGCCCCACGTGCTGTTTGCCATAGTTGTGTGGAACATCTTTGTGAGTGGACAAAAGGAAAAAGAAATGGTCTTCCTTTTGGAATCCCCATGGTGTGGCGAGATCCAAAGGATCATGTATCGGACTGTTATTTCTGTCTGGACAATACTAAAGGGATTGGCAAGAAAAATCGGCCCAGATCGACTACCCCAACATTCCCTCGGCGATCCGGCCAGTACCTCATTCTGAGTCTTTACCAGTTCCAATTTTCAGTGGATATGCTTCCTCCGAGGATGAAAATGATGTACCTGATATGGACATCCACGGAATGGATTCAGAGTCTGCAGATTCATCATCAGATGCTAAACAGTCATTAGCTCCTCACTGTTTCAATCAAGAGGATTTGAATGACTTGATACGTGATTTGGCACTCTCCAAGAGAGCTGCAGAACTTTTAGCCTCCAGGTTGAGTGAAAGACATATGCTTGACAGGTTGGTACAGGTATCATATTACTGAACCAGGTTGGTACGGGTATCATATTACTGAACAAGAGAGAGTACATTTGTTAGATATTTCTCTGAGGACAAACAATTTGTATACTGTCACGATGTTCCTGGTCTATCTACCGAGTTGGGACTTGGCATCTATAGCCCTGTTGAGTGGAGACAGTTTTTGGATAGCTCCAAGCATAGCCTCAAGTGTGTCCTTTTGCATAATGGCAATGATTTTGGTGCAATTCCACTTGGTCACTCTGTCCATCTGCGAGAAACTCACGACATAAGAATGGTCATGGATTTACTTAAGTATCATGAACACAATTGGATCATATGTGTAAACCTTAAGATGGGATATACAAAGTTTCCATGCTATATCTGTATGTGGGACAGTCGAGCCCCTGACAAACATTGGTCCCCAAAAGATTGGCCAGTTCGGGAAACTTTGGAAGCAGGAATGACAAACATTGTTAATGAGGTAATCCTAAGTCGAGAGAAGATTGTTTTCCCTCCACTTCATCTCAAACTGGGGTTGATGAAGCAGTATGTCAGGGCGTTGAGCACTGACAATGATTGTTTTCAGTACATAGTATCGGCGTTTCCTGCTTTGTCATATGAAAAAAATAAAAGCAGGAGTATTTGATGGTCCCCAAATCAGAAGACTTCTGAGTGATTCTAGATTCGTAAACACTATGAATGAAAAAGAGAAGGCAGCCTGATTCTCATTTTCTATTGTTGTTTGTAAATTCTTGGGAAACAAAAAAAGTGTATAACTATGAGGATCTGGTTACTAATATGCTTTTAGCATATCATGATCTGGGATGCAACATGAGTGTGAAGCTGCATTTCCTAAATAGTCACCTCAACTGATTCCCAGAGATTCTGGGAGCTGTGAGCGACGAACAAGGGAAATGCTTCCATCAGGATTTGATGACGATGGAAGAGTGCTACCAAGGTCACTGGGATAGACACATGATGGCGGACTACTGCTGGACAATTAGAAGAGATCAGCCAGAGAAGACTTACACGAGAAAGAGTTACAAATGCAAATTTTTGCCCGAGTGAAATCAAGAAGAGGTCGTCCAGCCTGATGTACGGTCATTAATAAATTAGGATCTATTTGATTACAGTATTTGTAATCCTAATGTGTAATTCAAGTTTCTTCTCATATGCAATAAAATGTTTGTGCAAAAAAACCTACTTTACTATAAATAACGCAAAATGATGATTCAAAATTACTTCAGAGCATGATGATAGGCGTGATAAAATGAAAATTATTATATAATATTAGTTATTGATATTACGACAAATCTGTAGCATTTAGAGAATCTGATTTCAGATTTGAATTCAGTATGCTCAAATTAGGTAGGAAAATGTACTTTTGTCAATTCACCAAATACATTGTTCCCCAGTGTTATCTATTTACCTAATTTTTTTGATCCTGTTTTCTATAATTACATATAAGTTCCTATGTCCCATTTTATATGCAGGAGCTGTAAGGCATAGGGGGATAGCGGGCTAGTTCCACTGTACCTACAATCCAATAAACATGTTAAGGCTACAGAGTATTATTATCTATAAGCATGTAATATCTTGTAATACCTCCACTTGAAGGATATGGTGCGTGATATACATTACTATAAGTGTCTGAACCAGTTTCTAGTTTGGCAGACCTCTGCTGACCTATACACATATACAACAGAATTGGCGATGAGTAACCATGTGGCCATTTAGTTCACATGGACTCTTTACTCCCTCAATTCAATCCACAACTTGAAAGTGTTAAAAAGCTTCTTGAGAGGTTTAAAGTGCAAGCGGCAGACCAGTTAGCAGAGGCAGGTGAAGATGGTAAGAGGAAAGGAAAGTTATGATATTAATTAAATCAATACAAGTGTATTAATTAAATCAATACAAGTGTAAGTTATAACTGATATTCAGTGCAGACTTAAACCAATGAAGCTCTTTGATGCAGAGATCACTGACAGTGAATCCAAACTTACAGCTCAATTTTAAGGAAAGAAATTGGTCACTGGAGCTACAGTTACATTTTTAAATTGGAAGCAACAAGCAGGGGGAGGGGGGCATAGAAAATTAGCTAGGGACCCCAATAACTTATGTTCAGTTTGCAAGTATAAAGAAGGCTGCCATGATTGATCATTGAGATGCATTTGCCAGTGGACTCATCACCCAGCATGTTAAGCCCCATAATGCAGGATTGTGAGGATAAATCCTTTAATGATTGTTGAAAAAACAAAGCCACTGGAATCCTTCATAGCAGATGCCCAAGAGTTTAAGCCTAAGATGAGGAACCAGGAGAGTTTCAGTCACAAAAACTAACAACAGGCCCAATATGGTACACCTCATATATGCATACAATGTGGTATGAAAGCTAAACACCTAGCCAAGCACTTCTTTGCCATTAAGATAAAATGCAACAAATGCCTAAAAATGTGGCATTTAGCAAATGTATGGCTAACTAGCGGGGTTAAGCCACATGTTTTCCTGTGGGAATGTGGCAGCAGAGCAAACCAGGGCAAGAGCATCTCATCTCACTGTGGGGTCAGGGGTTAACTTGTTGTAATTGCTGTTGTTGCTGCAGGCAATCACAACATCACCCTCAAGAATAATCTGACTTCTTTTTTTAGGATAAATTCCACTGTGCTGCCTATTTTGAAAAACCCCTTTAGAATCAAATTGAACAGAAATGATGGGTTTGTGAGTTTTGAAATAGACAGGTAGTCATGTTTCTACTTTGTGACACAGTGAAGAAATTCAGGCGGGGGCTGATATTTCACCTATGCAGCAATGTGTGTGAGGTATAGTGGTAGCCCAGGGAAATTGTGCTAAGATGACATTACTTATAATTGCACTTTTATACAAATTTTTAATTGTCAAGTCTAAGATGGTTAACCTCTTAGGTAGAGACTTGTGTAGTATATAGGGAATCAATTCACAATGCCAGGGTAGAATAATTATTGGTATGTTTTTGTTCATAATGTTTGGGATTGCACAAATGCCCAAAATGCTATATTAGCTGAATTTAAATAATACGTGTCCAATAGTTATGAATCATGCACAAAGCAAACATTATCTTTAAATGTCTCGTTAATGCTCAGCCAATTTTTGCCCTAACCTGTATTGGTACACATGTGTGATTGAGTAAAAAAACAGAAATTAAACGAGAATGGCAGAATCACCAAGGTCTTTTCCATAGGTGAGCTTCATCCACAATGTCCTTAAGAGTGACAAAACAGTATGTATTTGAGGCGATTTCTCTGGCATAGTTAATAAATATTTGGATCCTGTGCAATTGCCGCTGCCCTCAGTGCATTTTTACAACTTCCTCTTGCTGAGGGTTCTAAAAGGTATACAACAATTAACACTTGTTCTAGATTGTATACATACAACTAACTACCTGCCATTTGGGCTATGAACTAGTCCTGGTATATTTCAATCCTATATGTTTAAGATATTAAATGGTATTGACAATTTAATAGTTTATCATGATAATTTGTTATAATTGTCACCTACTGCTGAGCATCCTTATAATAAATAGAATGTGTAAAGTTCAATCAACATGGAAAGCTGGTATTAAAACTTAATAATAAGTGTCCACTGATAAGGTGCAGTATTTGGGACACGTATTTATGAAGCAGGGTGTGTACATAAACCCTGATGAGGTGCGGGCAATCAAGGATGAACTTACACCCTGGGATATTAACCAATTACAAGCTAAGTAATTATTACAAACTGTTCATTTCAGATTTCACTAATGAATTTTCTCCTTAGTACACCTTGTTATTAAAGGAAAATGTAAAATTGTTGTGGGCCCAAGGACCCAAAAGATTGTTTTACTAATCTTAAAAAACTTTAATTCTAATAAAGTACTGAAGTTATTTTAAGCCTATGTATGAAACAATGTTAGAGACTGATAGTTCAGCTTATGGTACTCCGGCTATACTTATGCAAAGAAAAGATGTCAATTCAGAATGGTTACCTGTACAATTTGCTTTGCATACATAAATGATGCTGAATGAAACTACTTGAATATCGAACATGACTCATTTAGTGTGGTTTTGGGATGTGATAAATTTCGAAAAAAAATTCTTGGTACTAAATTTGTAATTAGAAGTGACCAAATGCCCCCCCACATAAACTATTAGCTCATGATTCTGGTATGCTATTGATATGTTCAGCCAGACTACAACAGAGGGCTTTCAAATTGTCACAGTTCCAATATCAATTTGGCAGACCTCTGCTGATCCATACACATATGCAACAGAGCTACCCATTTTAAATCTGAGCATAGATTTAGAAATACCCCTTTTGATGATGACCTTCAAGAATTTTACAAACTATAGAAGTTAAACTTACTAGTATATAGTTATTCGGGTCCTCTTTACTTCCCTTCTTAAAAGTGGACACTACAGTCCATATTTTCCAAATATTTAGTACTTGTCCAAAATCTAATGCTCTAAGTATATATTTTCTCCATAGCTACTGTAATGCTTTCCATACCTTTAAGCAACCTAGAATGAATGCCATCCACGCCAGAGACTTGCCAGTATTTAACTCAATTATAAGTCTTTTAATGATTTCCACATCAACATTAAATGGTATTTGACACATCTTCCCCTGAACTTGAACTATCATATGTTGTTTAGATTCTCTTCTCTAAATACTGAAGCAAAATGATCATTAGGTACCTTGACTAGTTCCTATTCAGATTCCTTCATAACCCTTTCATATTTAATAGGTCCTATATTATCCAAGGTAAGAACATGAGAATAGAATGAGTCTGCAAAAGGTCAATCAATAGCCTATACAAGGCAGATTCTGTTTCCATCATCCAGTTCAGTGCCACCTAGCATCCTCAAACTACTATTCATCATCTACATCAACGACATGGGCGGTGACATGGTTGCCAAGATTTCCAAATTTGCCGACGATACCAAGCTTGGTATGAACGTTGCAAAGGATGGAAATACTGCCAGCCTGCAGGAAGATCTTGGGAAGATTGGGGAGTGGTCGGACACGTGGCAAATGCCTTTCAACGTGAACAAATGCAAAGTAATGCATATCGGCCACAGAAATCCCCAATCTCATTATATCCTTAAGGGCACTGCTCTTGAATCGAGTGACACTGAGAAGGACTTGGGTGTTACTATCACTAGCGACCTCAAGTTCTCGAAACAGTGCATTGAGGCAGAGAAGAAAGCCCAAAGGATGTTAGGCTACATAAAGCGCCAGTTTGGATACCGTAACAGGGAGATAGTACTTTGTCTGTACAACTCCCTGGTTCGGCCGCACCTGGAGTATGCCGTACAATTTTGGAGTCCTTCGTTTCGAAAGGACATCGCAAGGTTGGAACGCGTACAAGCTAGGGCAACCAAACTGATTCCCTCTATCCGACATAAAAGTTATGAGGATAGACTAAGGGAATTAGATCTGTTCTCATTGGAAACCCGTAGACTGCGTGGTCAGCTCATCGAAGTTTTCAAAATACTTCGAGGGTTCGACAATGTTGACTACCGGGATATTTTCACACTGAGTGAGAACAGAACGCGCAATCATGGCTTTAAACTTGAACTGACGCATTACAACCGCAATCTGTGTGGAAATTTTTTCACCTACAGTATCTGCGGTAAGTGGAACGCACTTCCAGTGGAAGTTGTCAACAGTGAATCTGTTGACCAGTTTAAGTCAAGACTAGACAAAGTCTTGAAAAGTGGCCGTTTAGGGACGCAAAACAATTGAGCAGCCATGTGCCCGCTCGATTGCTAGTCCAAAGGTACCCTCTTTGAATGGACCGTAAGGTCTCCTAGGGTACCTTCTTTCCTTGTAACTCATCCATAAATCTACTCACTGTCACATGACTAGTGAGCCTATTCCATTCATCTAACAATCGATTTGTTAACCAATTTCTACCAATCTCTTTCTGAAACTGAAACTTGTCCAGCTTAAACCCATTGCTGTGTCCTATCCTGTTAACTAAAAATAAGAACCTAGCCATGTCTCCCCTATTATAATCTTTTACCCACTTGAACACTTCAATAAAGTTCTTTAGAACTCTTCTCCTTTCTAACATATGTAGATTTAATCTCCTAAGCCTTTCACCATAAGGTAAGCTCAACTCATGAACCATCTTAATCATCTTTCTTTGCACAGCCTCAAGCAAATCAATATCAATCCTATAATATGGTGACAGAATGACATCAGCCCTATTACTAGCACTTATGTATTTTCTAGGCTGGAGATCTGAACTTACTAGGACACCTAAGTCTCTTTTGCATTGTGACCTACCTAAAACTCTCCCATTCAGTTTATAATTATTCAGTGGATTACACCTAATTGTACTCAGTACACTACACTCGCTTATGTTATATTCTATTTGCCATTTATATGCTCATTGGGATGGTATGGTCAATTCATTTTGTAATACATTAGTATCAGAGTCAGACCTTATAATCCTACTTAACTTGGTATCATCAGCAAACTTGCTCAAGTCGCTAATTATACCTAAGTCAAGATCATTAATATGAATCAAGAGCAACAATGGCCCCAACACTGACCTCTGAGGAACCTCAATGGAAACATTTCTCCACTCAGATTTAATTCCATCTACACTAGCTCTTTGCTTACAGTCACTTTTAACTTTATTCAAAAGTCAAAGTATGGCACCCTGTTGAAAGCCTTATTAACATCAAATAAACAATATCGTAATCCTCCTCTCTATTGGCAGTATTGTACACCTATCTATAGAAAGACAGTAAATTAGTCAAACACGATTTGCTCCTAGTAAGCTGTGTTAAGATTCCATAATCAACTTGTTTATTTAAGTGATCCCCAATACATTATTGCTATTATAGATTCCATCAATTTCGACATCACTGATGTTAAACTCACTGGCCAGTAAGTTTTATTTTATCCCCATTCTTAAATATAGGTATCACATTAGCTTTGTTCCAAGCCATTGGTAGGTACAATGTTAGTTTGTAACAATTTTATAAATAGGCATGCTAAGGGCTCACTTAACACATCTTTACATTCCTTTAAAATTCTAGGAAAAATCTCAACAAGGCCCAGTGTTTTACTAAATTTAATTTTATCTATTTCTTTTGAGACACTCTCTTTTGTAATTACAATAGCCTCTAATTTCTCCTCCTTATTACCTCTGAAGATCAAGGTCTCCTCAAATAATATTAGAATATCCTTGTGTGTAAATAAAGAAAATATTTAAAATCCTAGCTTACTGAGGCAGCTTGTAAGAGCAATCGGGCGATAGTGCCTGGGTCCAAACACTCCTTACTGGGCTTGAGAAAGGGTAGAACTCACACACGCCAGGAGGGCGGATAAATCCCTTTGACCCAAAGCAGGTTGTAAAGGTCAACCCAAAATAACTCAGAGTGGGGATGAAGATGATGGAGAAAGTTGTCGTGGATGCAATCGTCACCGGGAGAGGAGGAACCACAGTGAGACAAAGGATCCTGCAGCTCATGGACGAAAAAAGAGAGCATTATAAGAGTAGGTGGCGCACGTGGTAAAATCTAAAAGGCGAGACTCTATAGCGGCCTTATGATAGAGAAACCGTCGAGGATAGCTACCAGCGCTAATCCCTGAAGCAAAATGGTCAGCCAGAGCATAGCGATCACATATCTTATTGACCCGCTTTCAAACCCGAGTCAACGACAAAGAGATGGAAGATACGCACTGGTGCCAAGAGTCTCGGCGGGCACGAGCCCGGTTCTGATCAAGCCTATTCGAGAGGGTCGGGTTCCAACTATAATGAGAATGAGCCAACTGATAGGCAGAAATAGCCGACGCGCAATGCCTCAACCACCAGGGGACGGTAGGCACGTGCCAGGAAGGGAGGCTGACAGGACGATCGGGAAGTGATTACTCCCGGAAAAGTCATCCCTAATCGACCACCGGAAATCGAGTAAACAGTCGGGCGAACATAAGGACAAGTCTACAGCACTAAAAGAATCCGTTTGAACACGATAAGAAGTAAGATCGCTTAATTTAAAAGACACAAGGGAATCGGAAAATAAAAGGGACTCAACCACACTGCCCCGGGAATTACGGGCAGTATCACCCCATGATGGGGGGCGAGCATTAAAATCACCAAGTAATAAAAACGGAGGTAGATAACTGACTTGTGAGCTCTAAAAGTCAGAATAAAGTTAAAAGCATGGAGATACGAGTAAAAACCTTCACAGCAACAGACTGCAAGGTAGTATGGAGGGGAAGTGGCGCAGAAAATAGCGAAGAGGAAATTAAAAGAGAAGCACCACCATGGGACATGCCCCCAGCAGAGGGGATGGAATTAAACACTCGGAAGTGAGAAAGCACTGGGAAAGGACGAGTCCCAAGCTTATTTTCTTGCAAACAGAACACCAAGGGCCGAACGTTAGAAAGCAAGAGCTGGAGTTCCTCCCACTTGGGGAAAATCCCTTGACAATTCCACTGTAGGTCGACAGACATTACTGTCGTCTCGACACCAACACAGAGATTCTAGTGACGGAAATCGACGAAGGTCCCTGACGACTATAAGACCCAGAGGGAATAAGGGGCACATCGCGATGAGCCGGGGACGCACCCGGCAAGAACATGGCAGTGTGAACGGCGGGAGGCGACAGCTGAGAGCCAGACCGAACCCCCAACGTGGGCGACTCATGGCCCGGAAGGAAAGGAAGATCGAGAAGAGACGGAGGAGAACTAAGATGCGAAGAAGATGGAACATGGACAGAGGGTGAGGAGGGAACAGGGTCAGAGGGTGAGGAGGGAACAGGGTCAGAGGGTGAGGAGGGAACAGGGTCAGAGGGTGAGGAGGGAACAGGGTCAGAGGGTAAGGAGGGAACAGGGACAGAGGGCAAGGAAGGAGCTGGTGTAGGAGGCAGGGAAGATGAAACTGGGGTAGGAGGCAAGGAAGACGGAACTTGGGTAGGAGGCATCGAAGACTGAACAGAAGTAGGGGGCAAGGGAGAAGGAACCGGGGTAGGAGGCAAGGAAGACGGAACCGGGTGAACCTCCGCCCTCACGATGACATCACTGATGCCAACGGGAAAGGAGCAGACATAACAACGGAGGGCACCCTAACAACCGACTCGGAGACCAAACAAACCTCATCAGAGGCAGCGCGCTTGGACTCCGAATGGGGTCAGGAGGAACCGTACCGTTTGCGCTGAGGCAAAAGAACCGAAGGAACTGCCGGATATCTTCCAGCGTCTCAGCTTGGTCGGTCTCACGGTCCGCGACAGAGGGAAGAACCTGAAAAGAGACCAAAGGCAAAGGAATGGGCGCAACGGAAGAACCGCGGGGAGACACGGAAGGCAAAGGAGAGGGAGCAAAAGAGGAACCGCGAGTAAAAGACAGAGAAGGAGTGGAACGACCGGGAGGAGGGCGGCGGGAAACGGACTCCCGGAGAATGTCAGAGGAGGGGCGGAGGAGGGGGGCGAGCTGCCCCCACATCCTACAACGGGCCTCACGCAAGTCGAGTCTGAGGGAGTCCCGAAGAGCCAGGACCTCCCTCTCAAAAAGGAGTACGGGACAAGAATGCTAAGCTGCACTATGGTAACCACAATTGGCGCAATATTCATGATTCCCACAAAAGGAGCCATTTTAGACCTTTTTTTTTCTAATTTTAGGAGCCTATCTAGCGACTGCCCACTTGGGCATAAGACGCCACAATCACGACAGCCTAGCACTAGGCTAATTTAAAATAAGAATATGAAAACACAACCATAAAAAGGAAAAATGGCATCAATTAGGAAGCAAGCTCCGGCGTCAGGAGGAGGTCCCCCTCCCCCCGGCGCAGGAGCGTGCGACCTACAAAGAAAACAACAATAACAAAAAAACAAAACTTAGTTAAATAAAGGGGAGAAGGCCGGCCTCTCCCCAAAAGTCTGTAAGTCAACCAGTTAATGTGCACGAACTTCTCCCGAGCAAAAGGGACAGGCGGTAGCGACACCGCCCATCTCGGTACTGGGACAGGTAACATGCGCGGAGATCGCCCAGACTGGGACATTCAACAAGAATGTGCCAAACAGTCTGGGGGACAACGCAGTCTTCATAGTAGGGCGCTGGCGAGCGCTCCATCAAATGGCGGTGCATCCCGCGAGTGTGCCCAATTCGGAGACGAGAGGACGCAACCTGAAGCCTTCGCGGCATTGGGTGGTAGGTCCATGGGGACGGTCGCGGCGCAATGGCACGCAACTTTAAGTTCCCTTCAACCGTCTCCCATCTTCTTTGCCAAGCAGTCCGAAGAGCTGCCCGTATTCCTGCCATGTAGTCGGTGTGAGGAAGAGCGAAATGCTGGTCCGGTCGCAGAGACCTCGCGCCCTCATTCCCCGCAATTCCTACATGTCCAGGAACCCAGCAGAAGATAATCTCGACATCTGCCCGGCTCGCAATAACCGTGGCGTCACGAATAGCGCGAACCAGGGGATGCGGAGATCCAATGCCCCGAGAGCACTCAGGGTTCTTTGTGAGTCGCTATAGAGATCACAATCCGGTCTCCGAACCGGGCACGTCGCGTAATCTTCCGTACCGAGTCGTGAATTGCCACCAGCTCGGCCGTGAAGACAGACGCAGCGCCTGGCAGAGCCCCGCTGACTTCAAACAGAGGGGATACGGCGTGGAAGCCAAACCCTTCTTGTGAATTGGAGCCATTCGTATACACTGGCATGGTTCCAGGGTGACACGAGGTGTGCTCCCAAAAGGTCGAACGCAATACTCCCGGGGCTGTACAAGCTTTGGGAGCAGGGGCGTAGTGACAAATAGCTAAATGTGGTACCCTCCAGGGTAGCGTCCTGGGCAGAACCAGGGGTGCCACTGGCCCGAGAGCTATACCTAGCTCTCGAAGGAGTTTCCGAGCCCTAAATCCAAAGGGCTTAGTGTATGACTGGCGTCTCTTGGCGGCATAGACACCGTCGAAATCAGCTGCGGATGCAGTGAGAGCTGTTGGCGACTAAGGGAGGCGACGGGCTCGCGCGTACAGGCGAATAATGCACTGTACACGGCGTAGAGCAAATGGCATCTCCCCAGCATCGATTAGTAGGCTCTCAATGGGGAAAGTGCGGAAGGCACCGGTCGCCAAGTGAAGGCCGGTGTGGTGGATTAAGTCCACCTTACGCAATAAACGCTCGGCTGTGGATGCATAAAACTCGCATCCAGGGTCGAGCTTCGAACGAACAAAGGATCGATAAAAAAGTTGGAAGTAGCCCTATCAGCGCCCCAAGCGCTGAACGTCACGGAACGCAGAATATCCATGGCGCGGGTACAACAGACCCTAAGGCTGCCAATATGAGCCTGCCAGGTGAGGCATCGGTCAAATACAAGGGCAAGAAAACGGTGCGATTCGACTACTTCCAGGCGTACCCCATTAAGAAACAAGTCTGGGTCATGGTGGAGCCGTGGATGGCGGCAGAAGTGCACCACTTTAGTCTTGGCCAAGAAAAACCGAAACCTGTGCGCTTCGGCATAGCGAGAGACGCGGTTCAATGCCTATTGGAGTCGACGCTCCAGAGTTGGCATCTGGGCCGCGCCAAAAGAGATCGAAAGGTCGTCCACGTAGAGCGTAGCGAGAACATCTTCCGGCAGCACCGAGGTGATGCCGTTGATGTTCAGGGCAAAGAGTGTGACATTGAGGACACTTCCCTGCAGGACACCCTATTCCTGCTCCCTTCGTGCCGGAGAGGGCTCCCCCCACCCATACGCGGAATCGACGATCTCGCAGAAATTCAGATATAAAGATTGGTAGGCGTCCCCTCGCCCCCATCGTGTTGAGAGTCTCCATGATGGTATCATAGGCCTTCTCCACATCGAAAAACACCGTGGCGTAGTGCTGTCTAAGAAGGAAGGCCTCGCAGAAGGCATTTTCCAGTCGGAGCACTGTGCAGAAGACAGATGGCCTCTGTTGTCCAGGAAAATGCTAATCTAACATTTACCAATTTCTCAATAAACTTGCACATGCAAGAAGTTAGAGAGATTGGGCGGAAACCAGCCGGAGTAGTGATCTCTCCCCGGTTTGCGAAAGGCGAGCACAGTAGTGATTCGCCAGGAATCCGGGAGGAGACCCTCCACCCAGATCCTGTTGAACAAATCTAACAGAAAAGCCCTGTCTCGCTCGCCCAGGTGTCGAAGCATGGTGTACGGGACATCGTCCGGACCATGGGCGGTGTCCGCGCACGAAGCGAGAGCGGAACGTAACTCACTCAGAGTAAACCCGTCGTTGAAGGGTTCTCCGCCTCTCGAGGTAAAGTCCAGTCGGCGGCCTTCCGCGACATCACGACGTGCATTGAATGCTGGCGGAGCAGCATCACGGCCTGAGAATGCGGAGAAAGCGGTCACGAGGTCTGAGATTGCGGTCCCATTCTCCTGGAGAATGGGAGGGGTGTCCTGCGAGAATTTGCCCCGAATCCTTTTGATTCGGTTCCACACCTCTGCTAGAGGGATCTTCCCATTAAGTGAAGACACGTATGCCCGCCAAGAAGAGCGGCGGGCGTGCATCGAAATATACCGGAACCTAGCTAGCCCTAACCGGACGAAATTCACCGACAGTGAAATCGTTCGGGCGGCGCTTATAGCGCATGTAGGCATAACGCTTCTATATGAGGGCCGTCTCACACTCGGCCGACCACCACGGGAGTGGTCGGCGTGCAAAACGGCCAGAAGTTCTGGGAATAGTAGTCAGGCCCGCGGCGATAAGGTTGCCGGAGAAGAACTCGACGGCCTCATCTACCGTCCTAAACTTCTTGACTGAGATAGAGAATTCAGTCATTTCCTGAAATGCAGGCCACCGCGCCTGCGCCAAGCACCACCGAGGTGGGCTCTCAGGCGGCAGCCACCCTGAAAATGATATTTGAATGGGAAAGTGATCACAACCATGGAGGTCATCGACCACCCCCCAATCAAAATCAGGCTATGCATCCAGAGAGCACAGAGATAGATCAAGGCAAGAAAATGAAGCGGTTCTTGGGCAGTGATGTGTAAACTCATCCACATTTAGGACACCTATCTCAAGCTCTTCGATCAGATTGGCAAGGACTTGTCTCCTGGGATTTATAGAGTAATCTCCCCAGAGAGGATATCTGCCATTCAGATCTCCAAGCAAGAGAAAGGGCCTTGGCAACCATGCCACGATGCGGCGGAAGAAAAGCGCGTTGAAGTCAGCTGATGGTGGAATGTACACAGAAATAACAGTATACCTCCCATCCAGGTGAAGCTGCACAGCCACTGCCTGAAAGGAGGTATCTAAAGTGAAAAGAAGAATGGATACATCATGCTGGGTGTAAACCGCACATCCCCCAACTCGTGGTGGTGGGGTTGCAAAACCCTTATATCCCGGGCGGGCGGGCAGGGGGCTCGCGCCTAGCATGGTCTCCTGTAGAAAAATAGCTAACGGGACGAGACGAGCCTCCTCAGCTCCTCCCAGTTGGCCCAGAGTCCATGGCAATTCCATTGAAGGAATATGCCCATCAGGCCTAGCTCGGAAATGCGGTGGCCTTCTTTGAACAGAAGACCCTCACAGAAATGGTTTTACGCTTCCCGCAGGCAGAACTCCGGGCGCTGTTGACCGGACAATGCGCTGTCGCCTTCGAGGACTTCGGAAGCGGGTGGGCCATCTTTTTGAGGATCGACCATCTCTGAGCCGAAGCTCCCTTGTTGTTGTCCTTCTTTCGGAGGGCAGCTTTAGGAACACCGGAAGATGGCCTGGCGACAAACTTCAGGGGTGTTGCCTCCTGTGAGTCTAACGACTCAGTGGAGGCGCGTGGCCGTTTCGCCTTACGGGAAACGGTCACACTGGGGGGAGGGGGACGGGGGCCCTGGTTTTAGCCAGGGCTGGGTGTGGACCCTTTGTGCCACCAGCTTTACCAGGGGAGCACCCGGGTTGAGTAGAACCCGCAGAAGGGCTTTGAATAGGCGCGGAAACAACCGTGCTCATTGGTCCGGATAGGCCAGGAGCAGGTGTCTTTCTAACCATTCGTCCCAGGCAGAGCCAGGAGCAAGTCCTGGGCCTGAATGGCCAGGATTTCTTTCGCAAGGAGATATGCACCACATTGCTTCGAAGAAGCAGGGTGCGGCTCTCCGCAATCGACACACTTGGCCACACACGATTTGGACTTATCATGTGTGGCCTTGGAGCAATTTACACAGACTTCGGGTAACCCTGACTTTTGCAGGTCTACATGAGCATTTCATATGGCCAAAGTGGTGACAGTAATAGCACCGCCGCGGCAGTGGCACGGATGCATTCACGCGGTGGCGGTACCAACCAGCACACACCAACTCAGGGAACTTGTCAGAGTCGAATGTGACTAAGAGTCTAGGGGTGGGTCTTGAGGCCCTCCCCTGTTTTCTCATCACATGCTCGACCTTGACTGCCCTGTGGTCGGCCATCTAGAGAGTGATATCTTTTATGGAGTAGTCCACGAGTTCCTTCACATAAACTACTCCTTTCACAAAGTTCATAGTAGAGTGCGGCATCACACTCACTGGGGTGCCATCAAGTGTCTGAAGAGCACTTATCTTAGCTGCCTCAGAGGGATCCATCACATTTGCCAGAAGGCTCCCATCCGAGAAACAGGTCACCTTCGGCTCTCTACCAATCACACTAGCTAAAGCTCTCCTCTGATGGATCATGTTGCCCTTAGCCAACACGGTGCCATCAGTGGAGAGAATAACAGGGAAGTGTTTGAAGCCAGTGGAATCGAAAATGCTTGATAATCTCTGAATAAGGGACCCTATTGTAATCAAGGCTGCGCTCTAGCATTTTTTGTCATAGTCAGGGGCTCTGCACCCAGGGACACAGAGGTGCCGGATGTGCCAATCTTGGCTTGGTCGCTTACTGAAATGGCAGCTGACCCATCCATCTCCGACCCAGGAGCCCTGAGTCTTTTTAGTCTTTTTTTCATCAGGAGCCCCCAGGCCAGATGGACCCGCCTCAGCAAGGTCCTTCTCCGAGATGAAGAAGGTCCTGGCAGTCATAGGGGCACCAGTCGGAGGAGGAGATCCCTCCCCTCCTTGTACCGACTTGGAAACCCTAGCTGTTTGAAGAGGACCTTGCATAGGAGCGGACTCCAGTTCGGTGCAGTCATTAGTCTTGTCTTGAGAGGCACAGGACTTGACCACCGCTAGGTTTAGTATTCTAGCCAGCAGGTCATTTGAGGGAAGCAACAGAAGGGGCCTGGCTTCCCTCTCCCCCCTAAGGGGGATTTGTCCTACCAAGCCGCTTCAATGGGGAGCGGTTGGCTATGGGCTGCCTGCTGGCTTTCTTGGCAGTTCCCTTGGAAAGTAAAGAGGGGGGTGCCTGAAGGCACCTCCAGACAAGGGGGTGAGGGGGAGTTCCCTACACCCATAGGCAAAGGAGAGGAGTAAGCCTCCTCTCCGGTTAGAAAAATTTGGAGGGTCCCCTGCGAGAGCACAGGGGGGGCGGAACCTAAATTTTTTCTGTGGAGCTGCCCGAAGGCGGCTCTGTTGATTATGAGGGGGGAAAGAGGAAGGTTTTTTAAAAAATTTGCATCATCGGGCATGGTGACCCTAATTTTCTCACAGGATGAACATGCTCATCACCCCTCATAGTAGCCCGCCCTGCAAGGGGTGCCTACAGGCCTGGCAGAGCCAGGTGCTGCCATTCAAGACCACCCTTCCCACTTAGTGGCCTGGCAGTCCCTCAGCATAGCGACTCCACCTTGGATGTGGCGTAAAATTGATAGTGTGTGAAGAGAGAAGGTAAAGGGATGTGAGGAAGGTATGTATGAGGATGAAGCAGGTTGTTAAAAACCCACCATCCCAAACTAGAGCTCAGGGGTTAGGGAACATTGTCCCCTACCCCCTCAGCCCCGATCTGGGATAGTTAGCTGAGAAGAAGGTCAACATCTACCCTGAGAAAATAGAGGCCGACCAGAGAAAGTTGTGGGAGAGGTTGTAGGGGAAGTGGGGAAGTAAGGGAGAAATACAGGCTGTCTGAAAGGAGAAGAGGCTAAGCTGGGGCTGGACGGGGTGCTGAGTCCTGTCAGCACGGCAGCCAGGAAGGCAAACCGCCCCACCCCTTACACCACCACACAGCGATGAGCCTGCCTGCAATTGCTGCTCATATGGCCAAACTGGTGGCAATTAAAACATCTGGGGAGCTTGACATAACGAGACACGAAGATAACCAGCGCAAACAAACTGGAGCAGATCCTGACACTCAAAGGTGATGATGAGTCTACTCATAGGAACCTTAGCGGAACCAAAATACTTAAGATACCCTATAAACGTCCGTAACCCTCTGGGATGAAAGTTTATCTTTTAGTCTCGAGACATACTGTGGCTAATTAGTCTCCAGCACAAAGGAGAGAAATGTAAATATTAGCCCCAGTTTGTTTTCTTTAGATCTAGTCCTATCTTTCTTCCTTAAATAAAACTTACCAAAGGTCCTAAAAAAAATCTGACCATCTGATTTTATAGGGAAAACATTGCTTTGTATAAATACAGTATCTCTATTTCATAAACCATTGTGAGTTTGAAAATGTCATTAAGATAACAAAAGTACTAGCTCCAATCAATCTTTCTTTTTCCCTATGTGTTACAACCAAATATATGTATATATATATATATATATATATATAATTTGTGTGTAATTTCTTTTTTTTCAGCAGGCAATATATATTTTTAAGGCCCTATAGACATTTATATTTGGTTTGCATATGATTTCTTTTTTTGTGTTTCGCCAATATTTATTTGTAAGGCCCTATACACATATTTATATTTGATTTGCATGTGAGTTCTTTTTCGGTATTGGCCAATATTTATTTGTAAGGCCCTATAGACATTTATATTTGATTTGCATGTATATACTATAATTTATCTTTCAGTGTTGGCCAATATTTATTTGTAAGGCCCTATAGACATATTTATATTTGATTTGTGTGTGATTTTTTTCAGTATTGGCCAATATTTATTTGTAAGGCCCTATAGATATTTATATTTGATTTGTGTGTGATTTCTTTTTCAGCGTTGGCCAATATATATTTGTAAGGCCCTATAGACATATTTATATTTGATTTGCCTGTGATTTCTTTTTTGGTGTTTACTAATATTACGTTGTAAGGCTGTATATATTTTGGGGTACTGTACATATTTTAGTATTGCGATCATTTGAGGTTTGCCATTTCTTATTATTTACTGGGTTTTTTTAAAAATAAAAGTAATTATTAGACCAACTCCCCCATTATCCTCCCGCTCAAACACCCAGGCGGCTCTGTTGGAGTGGTGGGTGGTGTGACTGCAGGGATATAAAACCTGCCACCACAATCTCCTAAGTATTCTTACTGCTGTATTCTACATCATAGTTAACCTCATTTAGCATGTTTCAAATTTTAGAGTTTCAGTCTGTCCGAGTGTGGTCTGTAGAAGGTATTCAAGTGTAGAATCCTATTTTAACTGAACATAATATCTAACTAAAGTGACTCACCCTGCTTTATGAATTACTTACATTTGAAATATTATTTCTTATATAAATAATTATCCCCCATTATTCATTGATATTAAATTTAATTTTACTAACCAATGATTCTGTTACACATACTATATTTACATCATCAATGACAAAACTAAATAATTAAACCTTCTTGTTTCTAAGACTATGAGCATTGGTAAAGAGACAACTCAGTCTTCTTATCCCTGAATCACCTTTTTTAAAATCTTGATTCAAATGCCTGCCCTCATAGCTATCAACAAGTTGCTCTCTTCTTAAATTTCTCTTACTGCTAACAGTATCTAGTTTCCCACCTGTAAAGACCATAGATCACTTAATCATACTCCTTTCACAACCAGCCATACCATCCCTACTCAAATGTAGTCCATCCATCGCATACATTTCTTTTTTCTATAAAACCTAGACCACATATCAACAAACATCAGACCCTTCGCTCATATATACATCTTACATATTCATTCAACTCAATTGCATGAGACATCCATTCCAACCCAACATTCATTCTCAGAGCGAACCTGATACAATACCTTTGATTCTACTATATTTCACCATTCAATCATCATTTACTCCTACATATGTGATCACAACCACACCCCTTGCACAGTCAGACAACAACCCCTCATACCTGTCAGACACATCACTTACTCTAGTACCTGGCAAACAAGCCCCCAATCCCTTTCACCTGGTTGCACTCAACTTTCTATCTAAATATTTAATCCTTGTCACCCACCACAAGCACTTCAGTTTCTCTCATATTTACATTCATACTACCAGCTGCTCCACTTCTAGCCACACCTTCATTCATACTGACATTAAAATCATCATTCACTTCTTCTGTCATGGAACTGAATCTATCTCTCTTACAGATCTAACATGCCCTGACCTATCTAAACTATTGACATTCACCCAGAAATTAGCATCATCGGCATCTTTCAGTCCTGAAGCAAAACTAAGCCTACCCACCCCACCCCCTGTGTAACTTAAGATTAATTCCATTATTCATTGCCACTTTTCACTGTCTATCACTCTGCCCCTCATCATTGTCACTCTTATATAAACTATAATATCCATCTGACCATCCTCTCAATCATGCTTCTAAGCTTGCTAACCTCTAGCCTAAGGCATGCATTCTCATTCATTACCAAGCATACAACACATTCATAAAAATCTTGCATTCCTCAAAATACCACAGAAATCACACAAAACATCGAGTCCAGCCATATTCCTAATTTAAAGTTAGCAACAGATAACTTAAACAGTATTTGCAACTCCAATTACCATAGATGAATAAGAACTTTCAAAACAATTTAAAAGTAAATAAAATATAAACAAAAAAGTTGTGAGGTAAATCCTGAAGATTCAAGAGTGAATATATTAGAGATAGGGATAATGCAAATGAGAAATTTGAATAAAAGTTATTACCAGCATAGAGATCTTTGTTATAAAGGGTTTACAGAGCTAATTTTAGTTACAAACACAGTAGCATGAAAACCCTAAGTAAATGTAACATTAAAATTAGTTGCCTCTAAATAATGAGCCATGGAGGCACATTTCAAAATATCTAGTAGGGCAGTTTGAACCAAAGAATCAGGGAGAATACAGAAAAACTCCCACTTACTTTTCTCATTTGATTATCATACTCAAGTGAATCATAAAAGTTAGGCTTTTCCCGCTTTACTCTTTCACTTCTTCGTTTGCCTTCTGATGCGGGTGAACTGCTACTTGCTACTTGGGAAGATGCCCCTTCGTGTAGGTAAAGACCTCGCCCTTTCACATCGTATCCTGCTGCATTGCCACTTGAATCTTCAGTCTCATCTTGTTCGGAAGTATTGGAAGTAGTAGATCGACGGCGCTCCTCAAAGAACTGGTGTCCACAGTGGCAGTGTCTTGTTGCAACAGGAATCTGCATGAACTAGGTGTAAGTCACATGGCATTTAGAACTTTTGGAACAATAATTATAATACAGGAGACTGAGTAGTGATCACAATGCAGTTATATCAGAGACAAAACTTTTGAAAAGAGCCTTCAGCCAAGGTCAAATGGTCTGAGTGGGAATGAGAAGATGAGAAGAGAGGAAAAGAAAAAAAGTAGTGACAGGGGGTGAAAAATCCAGGGGATAGCATAAGACTGGTATGAGAGGAGGTGCAGGTAAGCAAAGGGCTCAGAAAATGAGGTCTAATAGTTAGTTGGGTATGGCCCTGATAAATGCGGGCTTACATCAACTATTCATACTAAGAATAGTGGAAGGATGAGACCTATCAACTAGGTCCTGATAAATGCGGGCTTATGATCAACTATTCATACTAAGAATAGTGGAAAGATGAGAGCTATCAACTAGGTATTGCAATTTGATAAATGAGTGCAAAGGCAGAATCTTTTTCAAGCGTCAGCAAATGAAAGGAAGGAAAGCCACAATGTAGGTTATCTAGAAGAAGAATTTTGTAGATCTGGAGGTGGGTAGGAATAGGAATACTGGGTAAAACTGAGGTGCTACAGGAATCTATTTATCACAGAATTCATGGAGGGGAGAAAGGAGGTTGTGGAGTGGTGAATGATAGGTCTATGTGACAGTCATTATCCCTAGTTTTCTGTATGTATTCATTGCTTTGCCATCTATCCTAATACTTTAATTTTTTGTTTTGGCTGTATGCAAAAAAAGAGTAAATGAGAGGGGTAGATATGCAAAGTAGAAAGGGAAATGGTAGATAGGAATTATTTATTCTCTTTTGTTTCCAAAGAGGAATATTTAATTTTTTCGTTCTTGTTTAATTATTCCAAATTAATTTGTGATTTTCTTTTTTCAGCCTTAAATGCAGATCTTATAAATCTTTATTTGGTTAGTTGATGGTCAAAGTTATTAAAGAAACTACTGTTCCTTAGAAATTGATAGAAAGTGCTAATAGGGATCTCAAATTACTCTGGAAAATAAAAGGACAACAATTTGGTTAGCCGATGTTGGCAATCAGGCAGGCCCAAGACTCCAAGTGGGTAGTCCCTTTGATTTATGACAGCCAATTGAGAGAAGAAAATTACATTAAAGAAGCATCAATCTGCTGCCCAGTCCATGTCAATTAAATTTACACAGGGACCTCCTCCTGTCTGATCAGATTTAGACAAGCCTTGCAATGCTGTTAAACCACTATTCACTGAATTGCACTATCCTACACCCTGATGCAGGAGGACTTATCCCCCCTCCCCATGTGAAAAAACTTTGGAAAGAAAAGTGTGTGGACCTTGAATAGGATTGGTGATACTGAGTGGAAGTAGGTATGTGAAAAGTGGAAGCAGGTATATGAAAGAGACTAAAGTGAAAGGAAGATCATAGGAAGCAGTTATTTACTAAATTTTGTATTCTATGTTGCAAATTTTCAAAATATATATTTGCCAATCACATTTTATTTTGTTATTCCCTACCTATCTGTTCAAGTTCAATTGATTTCTCTCATTTCCCTTTTAATCAAATGCTTTCTACCCTCCTTACCAGCCAATAGCTCCACTCCTTTTATATCAGCTTTTCCTCTCCTGCATTACTGAGCTCATTGTAAAAGATGGCCAACTAGGGAGTTACTACTTTATCACAAACAGAGCAGCTATAAATTGTCAGAAATCTCCGGGTGAACCATTCTCACCTCTGACATCAAAGTATTAACTTCTCTGTGGAAGTTATTTTGATTGTCTGAGAGATTAGAAAATAAACATTTTGCATTCTGTTGTGTTGTGCCTCCATTTTGCCGTTATGATCCCTGAGCTACGGGTTTGGCAAAAGTTTTGCTAAACTCTTCTCTTTTTTTAAACTTTTGAGAAGGTTTACATGTGATGGAAAAAGTTCCATCAAACAAACAAGCTTCTACTTTTCCATTAGGTGTCATTAATACATCTTTTCAATTATGTGCAGGTGTATTGAGATGGAATTGAAAAGAATCAAGATCCCTCCTCCCCTGCATGCGAGCCACAAGTTCGACATCAACAAGTGGCTCAACATCAGCTGGATGACCATACAGAGAGTTGCAGAGAGGCTCAAGAATGGGGAAGACATCAAAGATTGACCTTGAGTTGTCAACCATTTGGTTGTGATAAAGGCCTTCAAAAGTGCTCTGAAGCTCAATGGACTACGCTGGTGAAGAACACATCTCAGGCCATCAAGGAAAGTGACAAAAGCCTTTTTTTTCTATGACTTGAGTCATGGTAATTGAAATCTCTTTTTTTTATTCCTGATGAAAACCTTTCATGATTGATCTGGCCATCAGCAAGCAGAGCAATCGAGTGGTAAGCTTTGGCCATGACCTTTCCGAGGTCCACTATGTGTCCACAACCAAGCACCCAGGCTCTGTGATGATGCTCAGTGGCAGTTTTCAACTGGTTACAGGCTCACTACAGCCGATTACAGTGACATATTGGCCATGAAAGATCACAGAGGTGGAATATGTCTTTCAGCAGGACAGTGCCTCAGCCCACACAGCTAAGACCATGCAAGAGTGGTTGGGGGTTGAACATGAAGTTCTGGTGGAAGGACTTTTGGCTGCTACAGTCACCTGTCCTCAATCTCCTCAACTACATGTGGGTGCATGTTGATTCAAGGCTTGCAAGGTTCACCACAGAAATCTCGATCAGCAGAGGTCCTCTGTCAACCACTTGTGGGCCAACATGAGAAAGTACTTTGTCTGCAATGTGTGCACAACCTTAAGATCATGTCTGGAGCACATGCTCCCTGCTGAGTGTGGCCCCATTGATTACTATTACAAGGTAAACACACATTAATATGTTAAATAAAAATGCGTCTAAATGCATCAGAACTACCATTGTGTCCTTTGTTGAGATCATCGTAATGAGTGTAAAAAGACTTTTGCAATGGCTGATAAAGTGTACCCTTTTATTCCTCTCTCAGTGCCTTCAAGACCCACTTTTTCTCATCAAGCCTTCCCTAAGTGTTAAATAGGCCCTCTGCAAGGGCTCACTGCTCTAAAGACTAAACATATGCATTATCACCTAGCAGAGGATCGTCATTTCCATAATAAAAAATTAAAGTGAAAACCAACAAGGATATCTCCTGCAGAAATTGTGTAAGGGACATAATGGTAGGGAAGATAAATAGCGGCAGGAGAAAATACTACAGAGAAAGCAGACATGTTAAATACCATGACCACCTCCAGAGAGGATGGAAGGAGCACCCCTCCACCCCATCCACCCACCCAAGATAGGGGTGAGCTCCCCTAATACACACAAACAGGGATGATTGGTTAAAAGCTGGTCGGTGATTAGCTTGCAAAATTAGCTACCAGCCATTGAAAATAGGACAGAAGAAGAGGGCTGTAAAGAAAGTAGAAAAAAAGCTATGCAAATTAAAAGCCTATGCAGTTTTAGATTATGAAGGGCAGTGGGATGGGTGGGGTGTAATGATTCTCCAGGCACCAGGTATGTCTATATAGGGCACTCGCTTGTGGTGACCTGGGGGGAGAGTATGAAAGACAAACTAATGAAGCATCACAATAGATCAAGTACTTTTAGCCCAATTATGGACCAAAAAAGTACTGAAAAATCCTTCTATTGAAGATCTATTCTCATGTTTAAAATGTTATAAATTTGGTAGGGAGCGTAAATCCCTGTTCCATATGACACTAAATTATCAACTACTTTCATTTACAATAGCAAGAAAATTTCTAAACAAATTTGCCATATACTAAAGAACTATACATAATATCAATGTAATGAAATAATAATTGGGGCTCCATTTCATGATCAGAATCATGTTACACAGAATTAAACTATGGTATTGTACACAGAGCCCTTACCTGCAGATTATTTTCTTTCCTCCCTTCTTGGGAGAAACCAAATCCTAGATAGCTGAACAAAGATGATCCTTTCAAACCCACTCTGTACTGGAGTGGAAAAATTACAGTACAATGCACTTTCTAACTCAACTGATAATAAGATTTCTGTGTGATGTCAAGGTGATATTTCTGCCCCCCATATCTGACTAGAAAATCATCAGTTTTCTAAACACAATAATAAAAAATAGAAGCAATTATGTCCACAAGACAGTGAAGATTGTAATTGAACAATGATCCTTGCAATCATTATCAGCTTTCAATAAAAATGTAAGACAAAAGCTTGGGGTATGTGAATAGACAAAATAACTAGCTAGAATCAATTTATGATTAGTTAAGAGAACTTACTGTTAAAAAAATTATAAGTTAATGTTTGAAAATCAGCAAAGTACTATGAATCTTACTTTGTGATTAAAATAAAGACAAAATAGTATGTATCAGTACTAAATAGCAGAGTAGCATAAAATAATTGTAATGTTGCAAGAGATTATGAGAATATCTCAAATGAAATCAAAATATACAAGTTTGCATTGGGTTTGTGATTACATTGCTAATGATAAAAGCAGCCTTCATGCATCAAGTATACAATTATATAGGTATATGTTATAGCAATAAAACTTCCCTAATATATGTATTTGTTACATGAAAAGTTTGTACATTTTAAGACATTTAAATGCTAATATTCCTCTCATTTTCTACACCATGGAACATGCACAGACCATTGAATACATAACTTTGTTCTGAGTTCCTCAGTTTAAATTCTGAACTAAAACAGCACAAGCAATTTGAAGGATCACCCCCCCCCCCTCAAATTTAAAGTGCAAGAGCGGATTAGCACTAATTATGTAAGCAAAATGAACTGAAATTACAATCTCAAAAACTACCAATATACATACAATCTGGATATACTAAATTCAAATCAGTGGAACTTCATAGAAAAAATAATTAATTTATTACAACCATTTGAAGAGTTAAGAAAAAAAGCAGGCTGTAATGATGACATTGAATACATTGCAGAAATTATTAATAAAAGTTGGAAAAATAGTCGTATAAAAACCAATAAAGGGGACTTTTAAATAACGCTTTGATACAATCAAAGAGAAGCCTTATATACTCGCAACATTTCTAAACCTACAATATAAATTAGCTCCTTTTGATATTAGAGATCATAATACAATACAACATATGCTCAAAGAAATAAAATTATTACTAAAATCAAAAGAAACTGCTACATTCAGCTAAGATTCCCATAGCAAAGTGGATCAGAAATCTCTAACAAATACCAGTAGAGATAAATTGAAAAAACAAACATTCAAAAGGAAACTCATGCTATATTCTGGGGATGCCCTGATAAAATGTTTCAGAATAGATCATCATCTGAGGGAAAAGTAGATATAGAAATAACAGAAGACAGCAATCAAAAGGCTTAAAAGTAAAGACTTTAAAGGAAGAGCCAAAAGAAATAGTAAGAGAAGAAAACAAGCTGTAAATATTTATAGAAATAAGGATAGAACTTACATAAGTTTTCCCTTAAATTCTCCCCTAAACCATATCTTGTTTTGGTTAAAAAAATCCTCTTGTTTTTTTCCCCTCTTCAAAAAAGTAATTTTATATCATTTTCTTAGATTTTATGTGTCAAGAATTTTTGTTAAAATCTAGTAAAATATTTCTTCTTTGGATGGGCAGGAGACCCAGGAATTTCCAGCCGAAGCAAGATATTCCCCAAGTGGTTGGATCTCCTGCACAGCCAGAGCTGAAGTGGAGCTCCAGTGCATAAATACTCAAATCTTCATAGATATAGGTTATATTGTACCCGTACAGAGGTTAAGACCAAGAATTTATTAATGAACTTATTAATGCTAACTACAAAGGGAAAAAAAAATTAAATACTGCAGAGTTAATAAATAATGTACATATGCATTTTAGTAATTTTAAATAGATAAATGAAAGCATGTTTGACCACCATTTTTTTTTTATATCAGAAAGGTCGTGTCCCAAAGTGATCAAAATAAGTGGGTTCTACTGAATTTACTATTTTGTCGGGAATATGTAGTAGGAAGCTACTTATTGCCTTATATCTACAATTTTTAAAATCTTTTCGAAGATCAATGAATTACTTTACCCTGTCATTAGGGATATGATCATAACTACTTTGGATAGATATGCTTGAACTTGAGATATTTAAATGGATATATGTGAATACATTTGCTACCAACTTTGAATTTTCTCACATCAAACTAGCCTCTGGTTGAGAAAAATTCCTTATCATACCTACTTTAAGAGCAAATGACCTAACCCATAAATGGTATAAAACCATAGTACAGCCTGCTAATTGATAAAAACCAAAACCTGAAGTTCATGTATGGTAGCAATATATTAACCAAATAAAAAAATTATACCAAGACTAGAAAAATTTAATAAGCAAATTAACATACCTGCTTTTTGCATTCTGGACACCGCTTACTAACAGCCTTGCTGACTCCTTTAGGGGGCATATTTATAACTGGTTAAAACTTTTTTGATCAATTACATTTGTTCTCAACTACATTATTAGAATAACTGGTACTGATAATGAAAATGAATATGAAAATCTATAAAGAAACATTTAAATATTTATACCAAGCTTAAAACTCACAATTAGTTATGAAGGAAAAACCTGCGTAACCTGACTAATTTTATCAAGGAAAAGCTAGGAAAAAAATTTAATATTGGTTTCAAAATACCAAATTGAATTTAATATATTTAAAAAAGTAAATTTCAATTGGAATTTATTTAAAGATTTATTTAAAAATTTAAGTGAAAGGGCGGGGAGTCTGATCTAGCAACCACTATCAAGGGCATTAATCTGAAATTAATTTAGCTCATAAATTATGCTATATTAAAAAAAAATATATCCCAGGAGTGTGTCCAATTCAGAGATGACAAAGCAACCTGAAGCCATCAGTTACTGACTTACAGAGGAAACATGGTTGTCTTGGTATATATCAAAGAACCATTTGTGGGTTGAATTAGGTATATCCAGGAATAAAGGAGCATGAGACTAAAAGATCATAATGTTCAGGTTTTGCCAGCATTGACACTATACTCTTCAAGAACTTGGTCTTGAGTTAAATATATCACGATCTTCTCACACATCCAACATGGTTTTAGATAAAAACACACCACAACTGCCTAGATAAGAAAATGTTCACTATCCATTGGGGTTGGTAATGTTTTCCATCAAAATGTGTGTAGATATCCTTAAGCACATATGGATAAATCTATGTGAGAAAATTTATAATAGGAGTGAGAAGTGTACGTAGGGAAAACATCAGTTATAATGGTTAATTTTTTTCATTTTTGGAGCTCTACTAACAGGGATCCACAGGAATCGAAGTATGATATTTTTTTTTTTTTTTTAGGAGCCCATCTGGCAACTGCCCACTTGGGAATAAGTCGCCGGAATCACGACAGCCTAGCACTACGCTACTTTAAAATAAGAATAACAATGATAAAAATGGGAAAAACATAACAATTAGGAAGCAATCTCCAGCATCGGGGGGAGGTCCCCCTCACCCCGGCGCAGGAGCATGCAACCTACAAAGAAAACAATAACAAAAAAAAACCTACTTAAATAAAAGGGAGAAGCCCGGCCTCCCCCAAAAGTCAACAAGTCCACAACTCAATGTGCATGAACTCATCCCCGAGTACAAGGGACAGGCGGTAGCGACCCCGCTCATCCCGGGACAGGTATAGTGCGCAAAGATCACCCAGACTGGGACATTCGACAAGAATGTGCCGAACAGTCTGGGGGATGATGCAGTCGTCACAATAGGGCGCTGGCGAGCGCTCCATCAGATAGCGATGCGTCACACAAGTGTGGCTGATTTAGAGATGACAGAAAGCGACCTGAAGCCATCGCGGCATTGGGGGATAGGTCCATGGAAACAGTCTTGGCGCAATGGCATGCAACTTTAAGTTCCCTTCGACCGTCTCCCATCTTCTTTGCCAAGCAGTCCGAAGAGCTGCCCATATTGCTGCCATGTAGTCGGTGTGAGAAAGAGTGAAACGCTGATTCTAGAAGTGAGAGAAGGGCCTTCCATTGAAAGATTGTGCTTGTATGGTTGGTAGAGTCCCCCATAAGGAAAAAACAACGACCGGAACCAAGCTAAATTGGTCTTTTCTTGTAAAACATTGTTCAATAATTTTTGAAGGGCATCAGCCGCAGCAATCCTGGCTCCTTTGGGGATAAAAGACACCACACCCCTCAATGGCCTGACCTCAGGAAGAAAATTTAAGTCTAGATCTAAAAGGGCATGGTTCCAGGCATCACCCTGAATGCCTGGGCCTGTGTCAAGTTGACAGCTGGGCATGTCAGGTGAAACTACCTAGCACATCTTGAACACTTAATTAGCTGTTTGCAAGGATTAATCAGTTGGCAAACTGGGCGCCTATTTTGCTCATATGAGTCATCATCATCCTTCATTAAAATTGTCAGTTCTTGCAAAATAATAAATAATAAAGACCAATAGGACTTCCCAACTCAATTGAGTTATGGAAGTAACCCAGTGGCTTTGTTTGTCAATCGCCTTTGAATTTGAATTTTAGTTAACTTATGGGGTTTTTGTAGTTAAAAGATTAATTCTAATAATAATTTACTTAAACAAAGTAATATAGGGTGCTCAAGTTTAAAACTTGTCACCAAGATGGCCAATGATATAAACAAAATTTTGCACTTCCCACCACAAAAATCAATCCCAGTTGTTTAAGAAGTTAACCACCTATTTAAATACTATTCATTAACAAACTATATTCCATTATAAAATACCCCTTTATCACAAGTGACAAAAAAAATAAAGAAAAATTTATTGAAAAAAATGTAACTTGAAAACAGAGGTCACCAAAACACGGCTGGTCGCTACCATATGAGTTACTAACATAACATAATTTCACAGATGACAAAAGCCACAAGGGACTATCAAAGGTCATCCGCCTCCGTCAAAACCCACCCACAAAAAGCCCCATCACCAGGGAAAGACAAAATCAAAGTCCCCCACAATAGAATATAACAGATGACAAAAGCCACAAGGGCTCTCATAGGTCATTTGAGTCAAACGGCCTCTTTTTTTAAGGCACCTAAACTCCCAGGAAAACTACATCCAGAGGATTGTGTCCAGAAACAAGGGTATCACCAATCAAGGCTTGTCAAGAACTAAATCATGCAGCTATAGATATATACAAACAATATTAATATATCCAAAACTTAGGAACAATCACAACCTTCACTCCCCATAAACTCATCCAACCTACTCTTAAATACATTTAGATTTGGACTACCTACTACCCTCCGCGGCAATTTGTTCCAGAAGTCTACCACTCTATTGGTAAAAAAATATTTTCTTAAATCCAACCTACACCCTTGCTTTTTAATTTTCAAGTGGTGACCTCTAGTCCAATTTCTGTCATCTAACTCAAAAAACTTGCTAACATCCAATTTATCTATCCCAGAAAAATTTTTAAAGAGCTCAATCATATCCCCTCTCACACACCTCCTTTCTAACGAGAACATATTTAATACCCTCAGTCTATCTATATATTCAAGGTGCCTCAGGGAAGGAATAATTTGTGTTGCCCTCCGTTGCACTGACTCGAGAAGGTTAATATCGTGTCTAAAATGTGAGGACCATGCCTGTATACAGTACTCTAGATGTGGCCTAACATAAGAGTTATAGAGTTTAAGAATAACCTCCTTACTTTTGTAACTGACATTTCTCTTAATGAAACCCAGCACTCTATTTGCCCTATTTCTTACATCAATACACTGCTTAGAAAACCTTAATGACTTATCTATTACTACTACTAGATCTTTCTCATCCTCTACTGAGCTCAGCCAATGCCCATCCATTTCATAGTTAAATTCTCTATTATCTTTTCCCATGTTAATAACTTTGCACTTATCAAGGTTGAAAGTCATTTGCCACTTATGTGCCCAGGATAACAATTTATTTAAATCCCCCTGCACTTTAAAATTATCATCAATATCTTTAACTACAGCTGCTAATTTGGTATCATCCGCAAAAATTGACACTTTATTATTAACTGCCTCCCCAAGATCATTTATATAGATGACAAATAATAATGGACCGAGAACTGATCCCTGAGGAACCCCACTGATAACATCCCTCCACTCTGACTTTACACCATTTAGCACTACCCTTTGCTTCCTGTCTTTCAGCCACTCAGCTATCCAATTTGAAACACTCCCACATATCTCAATCATTTTTAATTTATGAACTAGTCTCCTATGTGGTACCTTATCAAATGCTTTACTAAAATCTAAGTAAATTATATCTACATTCTCTCCCATATCTACTTGATCTGTTACAAACTCCAGAAAGTCTAGTAAGTTAGTCAAACATGATCTACCTGATCTAAACCCATGCTGAGCATCGCTGATTAACCCCTCCCTCTCTAGATGTTGGCGAATCCCTTTTTTAACTATTTTCTCAAGAATTTTACAGACTACAGGAGTTAGGCTTACCGGTCTAAAGTTATTTGGATCCTCTTTACTACCCTTCTTGAAAATGGGGACTACATTCGCTCTCTTCCAATCATCGGGTATTTCTCCATATCTCAGTGACCTAGTATATAACTTGTCCAGAGCTATTGAGATACTTTCTACCCCTTCTTTAAGTATCCTAGAATGAATATTATCAGGACCAGAGGCCTTGGTAGTATCTAACTCACCTATTAGTCCTTTTATCATCCTCCGATCCACACTAATGTCAGTAAACACCTCCTTCCCTGACCCATGAGCACTATACATAAGACTATTTAGTTTCTCCTTTGTAAATACTGATGCAAAATGACCATTTAGTACCTCAACTATTTCCTCATCAGTTTCTCTCACAACCCCTTCATATTTGATAGGTCCTATTTTAACTCTGCCAGACTTGTTATTAATTTTATAGTAACTAAAAAACTTTCTAGGATCTTTGTTGCTATCCTGAGCTAATTTAATTTCTGACACCCTTTTGTTCTTCTTTATAATCTTATTTAACTCATTCCTAGCCATTCTATAATCACTTAAATTTTGAATATTATTTTGTACCTGTAATTTTTTGTATGCCCTTTTCTTCTCTGAAATTTTTCTAGCTATCTCCTGATTCCACCATAATGGTTTCCTACTTTTGTTCCTAATGGCCTTCATTGGGATACATTGTTCTTAGACTACATTTATTATATGCTTGAAAGTATCCCACATCCCATAAGCATTTTTACCTCTGAATTCTATATCCCAGTCTACAAAATTTAGCAAGCTTCGAAGTTTTACATAATCTCCCTTATGAAAATTTGGAACTTTTTCAGCATTCTCAGTTATTTTACCCTTCTCAATTCCCAAGTTAAAACGAACTATCTGATGGTCACTATTTCCCAATGCTTCCCCAACAGTCAATTCTTGAACTAAATGATCACTGTTAGAAAGTACTAAATCTAATATATTGTCCCCCCTCGTTGGCTCATTAACAAATTGATTCAAAAAATTATCCTCAAAGCATTCTATGAACCTGCCACTTGTTCAATCCCTACCTATCATATTTTCCCAGTCCACAGAGTTTAAGTTGAAGTCCCCAATAATAACTGCATCTGTTTCACATCCCTTACTTATTTCCCTTATCATTAGTTCATCCATATCATCAGTCTGCCCAGGTGGCCTGTAAAATCTCCCAAATGCACCATTCTATTTTTACTGAACCTAATATCTATCCAAAGTGACTCAACTCCATCCTGCTTTATTGAAGTATTTAAACTTGAAACAATGTTGTTTTTTACATAGATAATTATTCCTCCACCAATCCTACCTGTCCTTTGACTAATGTACATATTATAGCCCTGTAAATCAAATTCACTTATAGTGTCACTAAATTCTATTTCATTAACCCATGATTCAGTAACGCATAATATATCTATATCCTCATTGCTAATATAACTAAATAGCTCATCCTTCTTGTTTCTAAGACTACGAGCATTTGTATAGAAACAATTTAACCCCCCTATCCCTGAAGCACCTCTTGAAACTTGAATGACCTCACCTCTATCGCCTTGGAACCTATTTCTGTTATCTGCCAAGTCCATTCTACTTTCAGTACTATAATGTCCTCTCATAATTCCCTGACCACTATTAGTATCTAGTTTCCTGCCCGCAAAGACCTAATAACACGATCATACTCCTCCCACAACACATCTACCCCCCTCCTACTCAAATGCAGTCCATCCATCGCATACATTTCTTTCATTCCAACAAACCTATCCCACACATCCACAAACATGAAACCTTCCATCTCACACATCCTCCTCACATAATCATTCAGCCCAATTGCATGAGACATCCATTCTACCAAAACATCCATTCTTGGAAGCACACCTGTCACAACACCTTTCATTCTGCTTTCTTTCACCTTTTCAATCAACCTCTTGTACCTCTCACGAAACTCACATGCACCCACTTTCTTCACATCATTCACTGCTACATGTGTAATCACAACCGCATCCCTTGCACAGCCAGACACCAGCTCCTCATACCTATCAGACAGATCTCTCACTCCAGCACCCGGCAAACACACCCTCAAACCATTCAATCTACTTGCATTCAACTTCCTATCTAAATATCTAACTCGCGAATCACCCATCACAAGCACTTCAGTCAGACTCCTATTCCTAACCCCCACAGACCTAACTCTATCCCCACTCCTATTCTCATTCAAACTACCAGTCACTCTACCTCCACCCCCACCCCCATCAGTCATATCACTTCCGTTACTTCCTCTCTTAGGGCACTGAATCTATTAGTCAAGCTAATAGGTTCTGTGTCCCTCTGACTCACACACCTATTCTCCCCCTGGCTAACAACCTCAACAGAGGCAACCCTATTCTCACAAAGAACAGGAGAAGCCTCCCTAGCTTCATGTTTCCTAACCACTCTCCACTGTCCCCCATCCTCACTAGGCCTATTTCTAACTAATCTAAGGGGGCTAACTTCACTGTAGATGCATGATCTGACAAAATCCTATGGATGCTTTATGTGGGTGGATTTGATGGATACGGATGACCTTTGATTCACTCCCACATGCATAATCACAACTGCATCCCTCTCACTCCCAGAAACAGGCCTATCATACCTCTCACAATCATCACTTACACCAGCACCCGGGAGACAAACTCTCATTCCCTTCCACTTGCTATCACTCAACTTCCTATCTAAATACCTAATCTGAGAGTCACCCATCACTAGCACCTCAGTCATTCTCCTATTCTGTCTAGGCCTAACATTACCCTCCCTCGTGCTCTCAGTCACACTACCACCCATCCTGCTTTCATCCACAATCACACCAGGCAAATCACTTTCACACTCTTCCTCTCTCAGGACATTGAATCTGTTAGTCAACCTAACAGGTTCTATGTCCCTCAACAGAGGCAACCCTATTCTCACAAAGAACAGGAGAAGCCTCCCTAGCTTCACGTTTCCTAACCACTCTCCACTGTCCCCCATCCTCACTAGGCCTATTTCTAACTAATCTAAGGGGGCTAACTTCACTATCCCTAGAACTATCATATCCTACCTCCTCCACCGGCCCTCTACCTTCACCTGAAACATCTAACTGGCCTACCTCACCACCTAACCTATTCCCAGCTCTAGGCCTAACACTAAGTTCCCTCCTGAGCTCAGCAACTAACCCCTCCAGCCTACATATCTTGTCTAAATCCTGCCTTCTCATCCCCTCTAAATCTACAATGCATTCACGCAGCCCACATACAACACATGTATACCCCTCACCTAATACACCACAACCAATGCATACATTCCGACACTCATGCTCACTTTCATCCCCGAACTCCATCACTTATTCAAACAAAGAAAGAACTTAAGTAGTAATAAGAAAAAAAGAAGAGCAACTTAGCTTTCGCTGATTGTGGTGAAAAAAAAAAACTAGAAAAATGTGAAAAATAAATCAACAGACTGAGCGCTCTATGAAACACGTGCTACCTGTTCGAAGGTCATTTGAAGACTGTCAATCATAAAAAGAAGTAAAATCTAGTTTGGACTATAAAAACTGTAGTGTTTTAGTGTATGTCCACCCACTATGTGTCTCCCAATTAGAGGTGTTTGTCTTATAACTGTGAGACTTCCCCAACAAAGTTACATTTTCTTTTAAGCTTAAATTATATCTGAATATTTAAGCTATTCCTGATGGGAATCATTTCTTTCTCTCACTTTCCATAGTTTATATAATTCATTCTTTTTGCCTTCTTGGTCTAACACCACAAATAGAAATTGACCAACTATTTTATTACAATTATCATTTTCTCCAACTATCTTTAAATACAGAGGAAAAACTGCTCACAAAGATTTCAGCCATACTACCACAGTCCTTGACTAAAGACTCATCAGGGTGCGATAAGGGACCCACAGTTAGTAAACCAGCTGCCTTGGGACATACTGCAAGACAACCTCATTGTATTTGCTAGTAAAGATGTGGGCACAGGGTAGGCCCTACTATGGGTAAGTTGTGCTCAAAGAGAGGTAAGGATTATATGTCTGTAGTCAAGGAACATGATAGATTTACCGATGAATGTACCTAAAAATAATCATTTTTGGTAGAAAGCCTAAAGTAGGGGGCACTATCATCGTCTCAATTTACCTTTAATTGGATGATTAATCACTAACATATGGGTGTAAAACCAAAAAAATGGACAAATCATCATAACATTTGGGGGTGAATACGAGTCTAAACGTAAAAGACTACAAAAGGTTTGGCGATTGCGTAGCACTGACTTACCATCCCTACCTGGGGATGCAATCACACCACTGGCGGATGGTTGAAGACTGGGGCAGAAAGCCTTCTCTGACTCTTGAGTTGCCTCCATATGCCTAAATAGTTTTTCTAATTTATTCTTAAACCGTTCGTTATTGTTGCCAACACCACCTCCTCTGGCAGGTTGTTCCACTTGTGAACTATGCGCTGGGTAAAGAAGTATTTTCTGATGTTTAGCCTGCACCTCTGCTTATATATCTTAATGTTATGTCCCCTAGTCGGTCCTCTCTTCAATCTTCAGCCCTTCAATGCCATGTACAATTTTGTGGACTTCAACCAAGTCACTCCTAAGCCTTCACATTTTGAGAGACATTAGTCCCATTATCCTCAGTCTATCTTCATATGGGCACATGGATATGGCTGGGATCATCTTGGTCAGTCTCCTCTGCACACCCTCCAAGTTCACTTCTTGTTGATGAAAGGCCTCCAAGCTTGGACACAATATTCCAGTAGTGGTCGAACCAGAGATTTGTGGAGACTGAGGATGTTTTGCATACTTTTGTCTTCTATCATTTGCCTGATGCTTTCCACTATTCGGTTGGCCTTCTTTACTATTGTACTTATATGGCCCCTATTGTCCAGGGTGTTACTGATGATTACGCCCAGATTTCTCTGTGGTAGCAGCAACCACTTGGCATCCTCCCAGTGTGTACTGGTACTGGTGGTTATTGTAACCTAAATAAAGGCATTTGGACTCATCAAGGTGGAATTCTATTTGCCATACCCCGCCGTAATTTTTAAACTCTTACCCGTAATCTTCCTAATTTAAAAGCCAAACATTGGAATTAAATAATGGGCAAATTATAAAAAAAATGCTTTGGGTGTTGTTTTGGTAAACCTGAAGATCGGCGGCGCGACCGATGTGACACAAAATATTTCGTCCCTGTTCCATTATGTTTCACCTTTTTTGAGTAAATTCAAGGGAACTGCTAGTGGGGGAGATATCACAGCGGGGGACCCCCTATGATGATCCTGAGTTTCAATTAATAGGGGGGGTCTGGGGGTGTGCCCCCTGAGTATATAATCAGAATTGTTTATAGAATAATGTTCTAACATTTTTATTTAACCAAACGCGCATGAATATTTTTTATATATTTTTTTTCCTTTTGTGGAGGGGTTCACTCCTCTTGGATGGAGTATGTCTTCCCACCAGACCAGTATTTTTAATGTTCTTCATTAATTCGCAGTTTTTTTGGAGGTGTGTTAATGATAGTGGGTCTAAGAGAGTTAGACACTACACAGTTTGCTGCACTGTATAATTGGTATAATTATGAGTTTATATTATAATTAGGTGAGCTATTAATTCTTTCTTTTCTTTCCTTTTTTTTATCTTATTAATTTATTTTAATATGTAAAATCTTATTGATTTTTCTTTTAAAGGTGAATACCTGTATAAATGAGTTTAAAGATATTTATTAATTTTGAGCTACATTTGGTTCCTGAGATAATTGAAAGTGATACGTTATAGTTAATAGAATAGAAACCCACACCAATCTTCACCTATGGGGCTCCTCTCCATAGGGCTTCAGAAAAGAAGTGGAACCTTGTTAGTATCTTCAATATTTAAACCAGAATATGTTCTTGACTGGATTTAGTCAAAAGTAACATTTACGTAGGTATTTATAGACAAGTTAAATTTGTTAATCGGGTAATTAAGGTAAAATAGTGACTGATTAAGCAGACTTAGTTTATAGATATTGAGTTATTTATAGTTATTGTGATAATCAAGTTGGAGTATACTAGGTACCTATAATAGTAATATATTCATTATTTTTAAGCAGTTTTAGTTTTATAATTTTGATAATTTTTTAGTAGAGGCAAGAAATTTAAGAAGTATTTTTTTATCTTTTCTTGGGTATGTGGGCTGAAACCACCTCCTCCCAAAAGGGTTTTGAGAGTTATATTTTTTATATTCAGTAAGCTTAGATTGCCTATCATTTTTTGTCTTTTTATATTATAAGCAGGACATTCTAATAGGAAATGTTTTACTGTCTCAGGTAAATTGCAGTGATCACAGTTTGGTGAGTTTTTTAACTTAATTTTGTTTAGGTAGCAATTTAAGCCAACATGTCCTGATCTCAGTCTGACAAGTGCAGTTTTGAGTCTCCTATGTTTATCAAATGACCATGGCCAATGATTGAATTTGTTTTTTATTTCACCAAATTGAGTAGAAATTACAGATCTTTCCCAAATAGAGGAATATTCTTTTTGTATCTTTTCTCTTAATAAGTTTACAATTTCGCTTATAAAGAATGGAGTGGTTTCAATGTTATTAAAATTGTGGGAGGCTTAAGCTAATAGGTCTGATTGTTGCTCTGAAGGGAATACCAATCACAGCATGGCTTTAGTAAGGGTAAATCCTGTCTCACTAATTTGCTGTCTTTTTATAGTAAGGTGTATGAAGCAGCCTTACTTTAGTAAGGCTTTTGATCGAGTGCCACACTTACGGCTTCTGAGCAAAGTTAAAGCACACGGGATCGATGGCAGTATATTTAGGTGGATTCAGTCATGGCTTGGTGACAGACAGCAAAGAGTTAGTATAGATGGAGTTAAATCTGAGTGAGGGTGTGTTAGCAGTGGAGTTCCGCAAGGATCTGTTTTGGGTCCCTTGCTATTCTTAATTTATATTAATGATCTTGACATAGGTATAAGTAGTGACCTGAGTAAATTTGCTGATGATACTAAGCTAGGTAGGGCCATTAGGGCTGATTTTGATGCTGTTGTAATGCAGGAGGAATTGACCATTCTGTCCAATTGGGCTGAGAAATGGCCAATGAAGTTTAACATAGACAAATGTAGTGTACTTAGTAAGGTAGAAATAATCCATTGAATAGTTATAAATTAAATGGGAGAATTTTAGGGAGGACCGATTGTGAGAGGGACTTGGGTATTTTGGTAAGTTCAGACCTTCGTCCTAGAAAGCAATGCCTAAATGCTAAGAATAAAGCTAATAGGATATTGGGAGTTAGTATAGATGGAGTAGAGTTAGTATAGATGGAGTTTAGAGTTAGTATAGATGGAGTTAAATCTGAGTGGGGGTGTGTTAGCAGTGGAGTTCCGCAAGGATCTGTTTTGGGTCCCTTGCTATTCTTAATTTATATTAATGATCTTGACATAGGTATAAGTAGTGACCTGAGTAAATTTGCTGATGATACTAAGCTAGGTAGGGCCATTAGGGCTGATTCTGATGCTGTTGTAATGCAGGAGGAATTGACCATTCTGTCCAATTGGGCCAAGAAATGGCAAATGAAGTTTAACATAGACAAATGTAGTGTACTTAGTATAGGTAGAAATAATCCACTGAATAGTTATAAACTAAATGGGAGAAATTTAAGGAGGACCGATTGTGAGAGGGACTTGGGTATTTTGGTAAGTTCAGACCTTCGTCCTAGAAAGCAATGCCTAAATGCTAAGAATAAAGCTAATAGGATATTGGGATTCATTAGGAGGAGTGTAAGCAATAAGAGTGCTGAAGTCATTCTAAAACTGTATCTGGCGCTAGTTAGGCCTCATCTAGACTATGCAGTACAATTTTGGTCACCATATTATAGGAAGGATATTGATTTGCTTGAGTCTGTGCAGAAAAGGATGACAAAGATGATTGGTGGGCTAAGGAACTTACCTTATGGTGAAAGGCTCAGAAAACTAAATCTACATACATTGGAAAGGAGAAGAGTCAGAGGGGAATTGATTGAAGTCTTCAAATGGGTAAAAGGATATAATAAAGGGGATCTGGCTAAGGTTCTTATACTTAGTGAACATGACAGGACACGTAGCAATGGGTTTAAGCTTGATAAGTATAGGTTTAGGAAGGAGATTGGGAGGAATTGGTTTACAAATCGTGTGGTAGATGAATGGAATAGGCTCACTAGACATGTGATAGAAGCCTCCTCTCTGGGTAGTTTTAAGAATAGATTAGATAAATATATAAATGAAGCTGCTAGATGTGACTGACTTTTTTATGTACATATGTATATATTTTTCTAAGGAGTGGGGAGATTATTTTGCGGTTGCATGAATGGACATAATCCTCTGGATGCATTTTATGTATATTGTAGATTAGATCTAACGAACTCCTGTAAAGGGTGACAATGTTGATGACTTTTCTCTGGTAAGAAATCTTTTGTGTGTTGACTGGAACAGGAGCTGCCAAGTGTAGGCCATGAATGGTCTTTTGCAGTCTCCTTCTTTTCTTATGTTCTTATATTGTATCTTGCTGATAATATATGCCTTGAGAAATATAAGTAATGACTTTCGGTTAGCTCCGTATGATAATTTATTGAAAGATTTCAGTATATTCAGGCATTTTTGACAATTTAATACAAGGTAATTTATATGACATTTCCAGGTCAAGATGCATCAAAAAAGAGACCTAGAAATTAATTTTCTTTAACATCTTTTATTCTTTGGTTATTTATTGATATAAATGGTGTTCTAAGTATTCTTTGATTTGTAAAATACATTAGTTTAGTTTTATTAATGTTAATTGTAGTTCCCCATGTGTCACAGAAATCTTTTATTTTATTAATGGCTGATTGAAGATTTTCTTCAGCTTCCTGTAGTGTGTTCCCACTGGTGTATATTGCCTGATCATCTGCAAAACAGGATATATTGCAGTTTATTAATTGAGGCATGTCATGGTTGAAAATAGTGTATAGAATAGGTGACAGTATTGAACCTTGTGGTATTCTTCTATCAAATTTAAAGCTGTCTGATAAGAATTCAGCAATGGAGATTTTAAATGAGCGATTTTTAAGATAATTGATTATAATAGTTAATAGTCTTCCTGTTACACCAGATTTTGCAAGTTTGTACATTAGGGCCTGATGTGGGACCAAATCAAATGCTTTTTTGATATCGAGGAATAGCGTTATAACATGCTTTTTTTGTTTTCATTTATCCTAATAAAATTTTCTAATTTCACTAGTTGATCAATTGAACTGTTTCTTACGGAAACCACATTGGAAGGATTTTATTATGTTATTTTTTTCAAGAAACCAATAAAGTCTATTGTAAATAATTTTCTCAAAGTATTTTCCCAAAATAGAGAGTAAGGAAATTAGTCTATATGATCCTGGATTTGCAGGATCTTGATCAGATTTTTTTTATGGGTATCAATAATGTTTCTTTCCATTTGGATGGGAATTTACCTAGTGACCAGCAGCTATTAAATATTTTTATATTCTGGTGGAAGATTTGTCAGGAATGCTTAATGTATTAAGTCAGATCCCATGGCTTTTCCTCCTTTTTCTGAGATGCTGATTAAGCTATCAATATATTCTTCCCAAGTGAATTCCTTGTTAAAATCTTCTGATAAGTCTTTTGTAGCATCACTGATCAGTTTATTTTGTTGTTCATTTAAAATAACTGGATCTCCATCTTTAAGGATATCTTCAAAATTCTGTCCAAAAATATTTGCCTTTTCTTTTTCACCTAGCACTGGATTACCATTTTGAATAAGAGGAAATGTTTGTTCTCTATAAGTGCCTCTGAACTTTTTAAAAAAGAACCAGATACTTTGAATTAGGGTTCTAAAGTTTATATTAGAAATAAATTTTTGCAAAGATATTTTTTTGGCTCTTCTAATTGTCCTTTGTGCTATAGCTTTTTGTCTATTAAAGGCTATGGTGTTCTGTGGAGTGAAGTTTCTTTTATTAGTACGTTTAGCCATCCGCCTCAGAGCGACCTGTTTGCTGCATTCTTCTGTCCACCATGGTTTGTTATAAAAACATAAGAACATAAGAAAAGAAGGAGACTGCAAAAGACCATTCATGGCCTACACTTGGCAGCTCCTGTTCCATTCAACACACAAATGATTTCTTACCAGAGAAAAGTCATCAATATTGTCACCCTTTACAGGAGTTCGTCAGATCTAATCTACAATATACATAAAATGCATCCAGAGGATTATGTCCATTCATGCAACCGCAAAATATAATCTCCCCACTCCTTAGAAAAATATATACATATGTACATAAAAAAAAGTCAGTCCCATCTAGCAGCTTCATCCATATATTTATCTAATCTATTCTTAAAACTACCCAGAGAGGAGGCTTCTATCACATGTCTAGTGAGCCTATTCCATTCATCTACCACACGATTTGTAAACCAATTCCTCCCAATCTCCTTCCTAAACCTATACTTATCAAGCTTAAACCCATTGCTTCGTGTCCTGTCATGTTCACTAAGTATAAGAACCTTAGCCAGATCCCCTTTATTATATCCTTTTACCCATTTGAAGACTTCAATCAATTCCCCTCTGACTCTTCTCCTTTCCAATGTATGTAGATTTAGTTTTCTGAGCCTTTCACCATAAGGTAAGTTCCTTAGCCCACCAATCATCTTTGTCATCCTTCTCTGCACAGACTCAAGCAAATCAATATCCTTCCTATAATATGGTGACCAAAATTGTACTGCATAGTCTAGATGAGGCCTAACTAGCGCCAGATACAGTTTTAGAATGACTTCAGCACTCTTATTGCTTACACTCCTCCTAATGAATCCCAATATCCTATTAGCTTTATTCTTAGCATTTAGGCATTGCTTTCTAGGACGAAGGTCTGAACTTACCAAAATACCCAAGTCCCTCTCACAATCGGTCCTCCCTAAAATTCTCCCATTTAATTTATAACTATTCAATGGATTATTTCTACCTATACTAAGTACACTACATTTGTCTATGTTAAACTTCATTTGCCATTTCTTGGCCCAATTGGACAGAATGGTCAATTCCTCCTGCATTACAACAGCATCAGAATCAGCCCTAATGGCCCTACCTAGCTTAGTATCATCAGCAAATTTACTCAGGTCACTACTTATACCTATGTCAAGATCATTAATATAAATTAAGAATAGCAAGGGACCCAAAACAGATCCTTGCGGAACTCCACTGCTAACACACCCCCACTCAGATTTAACTCCAACTATACTAACTCTTTGCTGTCTGTCACCAAGCCATGACTGAATCCACCTAAATATACTGCCATCGATCCCATGTGCTTTAACTTTGCTCAGAAGCCGTAAGTGTGGCACTCGATCAAAAGCCTTACTAAAGTCCAAGTATAAAATATCATAGTTTTCATCCTTATCTGCTGCTTCATACACCTTACTATAAAAAGACAGCAAATTAGTGAGACAGGATTTACCCTTACTAAAGCCATGCTGTGATTCTTTTATCAACTTATGCTTATCCAAGTGATCTCTAATATTCCTTGCTATAATAGATTCCATCATTTTCCCTACCACTGATGTCAAACTTACTGGTCTGTAATTAGACATATTTGTTTTATCCCCTTTCTTAAATATAGGTATCACATTGGCTTTCTTCCATGCCACTGGCACAATGCCACTCTCAGTCTTCGACTGACCTTCGAACAGGTAGCACGTGTTTTATAGAGCTCTCAGTCTGTTGATCTATTTTTCAGATTTTTCTATAGTTTGTTTGTTTTTTGTTTTTTTTCTCACCACAATCAGCCAAAGCTAAGTTGCTCTTCTTTTTTTTCTTATTGCTACTTAAATTCTTTCTTTGTTTGAATAAGTGATGGAGTTTGGGGATGAAAGTGAGCATGAGTGTCGGAATGTATGCATTGGTTGTGGTGTATTAGGTGAGGGGTATACATGTGTTGTATGTGGGCTGCGTGAATGCATTGTAGATTTAGAGGGGATGAGAAGGCAGGATTTAGACAGGATATGTAGGCTGGAGGGGTTAGTTGCTGAGCTCAGGAGGGAACTTAGTGTTAGGCCTAGATTTGGGAATAGGTTAGGTGGTGAGGTAGGCCAGTTAGATGTTTCAGGTGAAGGTAGAGGGCCGGTGGAGGAGGTAGGATATGATAGTTCTAGTGATAGTGAAGTTAGCCCCCTTAGATTAGTTAGAAATAGGCCTAGTGAGGATGGGGGACAGTGGAGAGTGGTTAGGAAACATGAAGCTAGGGAGGCTTCTCCTGTTCTTTGTGAGAATAGGGTTGCCTCTGTTGAGGTGGTTAGCCAGGGGGAGAATAGGTGTGTGAGTCAGAGGGACACAGAACCTATTAGCTTGACTAATAGATTCAGTGCCCTAAGAGAGGAAGTAACTGGAAGTGATATGACTGATGGGGGTGGGGGTGGGGGTGGAGTTCGAGTGACTGGTAGTTTGAATGAGAATAGGAGTGGGGATGGAGTTAGGTCTGTGGGGGTTAGGAATAGGAGTCTGACTGAAGTGCTTGTGATGTGTGATTCGCGAGTTAGATATTTAGATAGGAAGTTGAATGCAAGTAGATTGAATGGTTTGAGGGTGTGTTTGCCGGGTGCTGGAGTGAGAGATCTGTCTGATAGGTATGAGGAACTGGTGTCTGGCTGTGCAAGGGATGCGGTTGTGATTACACATGTAGGAGTGAATGATGTGAAGAAAGTGGGTGCATGTGAGTTACGTGAGAGGTACAAGAGGTTGATTGAAAAGGTGAAAGAAAGTAGAATGAAAGGTGTTGACAGGTGTGCTTCCAAGAATGGATGTTGGGGTAGAATGGATGTCTCGTGCAATTGGTCTGAATGATTATGTGAGGAGGATGTGTGAGATGGAAGGTGTCATGTTTGTGGATGTGTGGGATAGGTTTGTTGGAATGAAAGAAATGTATGCGATGGATGGACTGCATTTGAGTAGGAGGGGGGTAGATGTGTTGTGGGAGGAGTATGATCGTGTTATTAGGTCTTTGCGGGCGGGAAACTAGATACTAATAGTGGTCAGGGAATTATGAGAGGACATTATAGTACTGAAAGTAGAATGGACTTGGCACATAACAGAAATAGGTTCCAAGGCGATAGAGGTGAGGTCATTCAAGTTTCAAGAGGTGCTTCAGGGATAGGGGGGTTAAATTGTTTCTATACAAATGCTCGTAGTCTTAGAAACAAGAAGGATGAGCTATTTAGTTATATTAGCAATGAGGATATAGATATATTATGCGTTACTGAATCATGGGTTAATGAAATAGAATTTAGTGACACTATAAGTGAATTTGATTTTCAGGGCTATAATATGTACATTAGTCAAAGGACAGGTAGGATTGGTGGAGGAATAATTATCTATATAAAAAACAACATTGTTTCAAGTTTAAATACTTCAATAAAGCAGGATGGAGTTGAGTCACTTTGGATAGATATTAGGTTCAGTAAAAATAGAATGGTGCATTTGGGAGCTTTTTACAGGCCACCTGGGCAGACTGATGATATAGATGAACTAATGATAAGGGAAATAAGTAAGGGATGTGAAACAGATGCAGTTATTATTGGGGACTTCAACTTAAACTCTGTGGACTGGGAAAATATGATAGGTAGGGATAGAACAAGTGGCAGGTTCATAGAATGCTTTGAGGATAATTTTTTGAATCAATTTGTTAATGAGCCAACGAGGGGGGACAATATATTAGATTTAGTACTTTCTAACAGTGATCATTTAGTTCAAGAATTGACTGTTGGGGAAGCATTGGGAAATAGTGACCATCAGATAGTTCGTTTTAACTTGGGAATTGAGAAGGGTAAAATAACTGAGAATGCTGAAAAAGTTCCAAATTTTCATAAGGGAGATTATGTAAAACTTCAAAGCTTGCTAAATTTGGTAGACTGGGATATAGAATTCAGAGGTAAAAATGCTTATGGGATGTGGGATACTTTCAAGCATATAATAAATGTAGTCCAAGAACAATGTATCCCAATGAAGGCCATTAGGAACAAAAGTAGGAAACCATTATGGTGGAATCAGGAGATAGCTAGAAAAATTTCAGAGAAGAAAAGGGCATATAAAAAATTACAGGTACAAAATAATATTCAAAATTTAAGTGATTATAGAATGGCTAGGAATGAGTTAAATAAGATTATAAAGAAGAACAAAAGGGTGTCAGAAATTAAATTAGCTCAGGATAGCAACAAAGATCCTAGAAAGTTCTTTAGTTACTATAAAACTAATAACAAGTGTGGCAGAGTTAAAATAGGACCTATCAAATATGAAGGGTTTGTGAGAGAAACTGATGAGGAAATAGTTGAGGTACTAAATGGTCATTTTGCATCAGTATTTACAAAAGAGAAACTAAATAGTCCTATGTATAGTACTCATAGGTCAGGAAAAGAGGTGTTTACTAACATTTGTGTGGATCGGAGGATGATAAAAGGACTAATAGGTGATTTAGATACTACCAAGGCCTCCGGCCCTGATAATATTCATTCTAGGATACTTAAGGAAGGGGTAGAAAGTATCTCAATAGCTCTGGACAAGTTATATACTAGGTCATTGGAATATGGAGAAATACCCGATGATTGGAAGAGAGCGAATGTAGTCCCCATTTTCAAGAAGGGTAGTAAAGAGGATCCAAATAACTTTAGACCGGTTAGCCTAACTCCTGTAGTCTGTAAAATTCTTGAGAAAATAGTTAAAAAAGGGATTTGCCAACATCTAGAGAGGGAGGGGTTAATCAGCGATGCTCAGCATGGGTTTAGATCAGGTAGATCATGTTTGACTAACTTACTAGACTTTCTGGAGTTTGTAACAGATCAAGTAGATAAGGGAGAGAATGTAGATATAATTTACTTAGATTTTAGTAAAGCATTTGATAAGGTACCACACAGGAGACTAGTTCATAAATTAAAAATGATTGGGATATGTGGGGGTGTTTCAAATTGGATAGCTGAGTGGCTGAAAGACAGGAAGCAAAGGGTAGTGCTAAATGGTGTAAAGTCAGAGTGGAGGGATGTTATCAGTGGGGTTCCTCAGGGATCAGTTCTCGGTCCATTATTATTTGTCATCTATATAAACGATCTTGGGGAGGCAGTTAATAATAAAGTGTCAATTTTTGCGGATGATACCAAATTAGCAGCTGTAGTTAAAGATATTGATGATAATTTTAAAGTGCAGGGGGACTTAAATAAATTGTTATCCTGGGCACATAAGTGGCAAATGACTTTCAACCTTGATAAGTGCAAAGTTATTAACATGGGAAAAGATAATAGAGAATTTAACTATGAAATGGATGGGCATTGGCTGAGCTCAGTAGAGGATAAGAAAGATCTAGGAGTAGTAATAGATAAGTCATTAAGGTTTTCTAAGCAGTGTATTGAAGCAAGAAATAGGGCAAATAGAGTGCTGGGTTTTATTAAGAGAAATGTCAGTTACAAAAGTAAGGAGGTTATTCTTAAACTCTATAACTCTTATGTTAGGCCACATCTAGAGTACTGTATACAGGCATGGTCCCCACATTTTAGACACGATATTAACCTTCTTGAGTCAGTGCAACGGAGGGCAACAAAGATTATTCCTTCCCTGAGGCACCTTGAATATGAAGATAGACTGAGGGTATTAAATATGTTCTCGTTCGAAAGGAGGTGTGTGAGAGGGGATATGATTGAGCTCTTTAAAATTTTTTCCGGGATAGATAAATTGGATGTTAGCAAGTTTTTTGAGTTAGATGATGGAAATCGGACTAGAGGTCACCACTTGAAAATTAAAAAGCAAGGGTGTAGGTTGGATTTAAGAAAGTATTTTTTCACCAATAGAGTGGTAGACTTCTGGAACAAATTGCCGCAGAGGGTAGTAGGTAGTCCAAATCTAAATGTATTTAAGAGTAGGTTGGATGAGTTTATGGGAAGGGAAGGTTGTGATGGTTCCTAAGTTTTGTATATATTAATATTGTTTGTATATATCTATAGCTGCATGATTTAGTTCTTGACAAGCCTTGATTGGTGATACCCTTGTTTCTGGAGTCAATCCTCTGGATGTAGTTTTCCTGGGAGTTTGGGTGCCTTGAAAAAGAGGCCGCTTGACTCGGATGACCTATGATGAGCCCTTGTGGCTTTTGTCATCCGTTATATTATATTGTGGGGGACTTTGCTTTTGTCTTCCCCTGGTGATGGTGCTTTTTGTGGGTGGGTTTTGACGGAGGCGGATGACCTTTGATAGGCCCTTGTGGCTTTTGTCATCCGTGTAATTATGTTATGTTATGTTATGTTATGTTCTAAAGATGCATGCTAGGGGCTCACTTAACACATCCTTACATTCTTTCAAAATTCTAGGAAAGACTTCATCAGGACAGGGTGCTTTACTACTTTTGATTTTATCAATTTCTTTTGTCACTATCTCCTTTGTGATCAAGATATCCTTTAATTTCTCTTCATCATTACCCCGAAAGTTCATTGACACCTCCGGTATATTTAGAGTATCCTCCTGTATAAATACTGAGAGAAAAAAGTCATTTAGCATTCCAGCCATTGAGTCCCTATCACTCACTAATTCTCCATTGGAATCTATAAGTGGGCCTATTTTATCTCTAACCTTAGTTTTGTATAATTGATAAAAACTTTTAGGATCTTCCTTTGCCCTATTTGCCACTTTAATTTCATAATTTCTCCTTGCTACTCTAACTAACTTTTTAACATATCTTGCTAGTTCATTATATCTCTGCCTTAAGTGATCCTCTCCATTTTTTATTTTCCTATAAATGCCCTTTTTAATGTCAATATAATGCTTAATTTTATCTGTCATCCATTTTGGGTCATTATTTTTAGTCCTAATCTCCTTATATGGAATGTTAATCATCTGACCTGTAATTAATTGCTCAATTATTCTTTCATACTCCTCTTCAATTGTAATCTCTTCCTCCTGGTGATTATTGTCTCCACTAGCTGATATCATTGAATCTATTCCTGAATTGATTTCATTGCCTGGTTTCTGTACAACTGCCTCCAGGTAAGTCCTTAGCCCATTATAATTTGCTCTTCTAAAGTCAGGAATTTTAACATTGTTCATGCTACTATCAATACCATTCCATTTCATCTTGAATCTAATTTCACAATGGTCACTATTACCCAAATTTCCTCCAATCTCAGTATCCTTAATAACTTCTTCCCTATTTGTCAAACTAAATCCAGTATATTATTAACTCTAGTGGGTTCGTTAATAATCTGCCTCAGAAAATTATCTTGGACAACATTCAAAAATTCCTCAGCCTCCTGATCACCCACAAGAGCTTCCCAGTCTATATTTCTGTAATTAAAATCGCCCATTATACACACATGCTTACTTCTACATGCCCGTTCAATCTCCTGCCACAGAAGATTTGAAGCTTCCTTACTAAGATTTGGTGGTCTGTATAATAATCCTATGACAAGCCTGTTTTTACCTTCCTTTACATTTAGCCATAATGACTCTGTGTTATCATCTAATTTAATTGTACTGTTTACACAACACTGGAGATTATCTTTAATATAAATAATAACCCCTCCTCCTCTCTTCCTATTCCTATCTGTATGGAACATGTTAAAGCCCTCAATCTCAACCTCAGGTTTAAAGTGATACCTGCCAAATCAAGCCATGACTCTGTTATCGCAATTATATCAAAATTCTCTTCACTCGCTAACGCTCTTAAGAGATCTATCTTATTCCTTATACTCCGACCATTTGTGTAGTATATTTTTAAGGGTTTTTTATTATTCCCATCTTCATTGCATTGTGCTTTTTTATTCCTAGTTATCTGCTCATTCACTTGTGCATTATTCCCCCTATAACGCATCAGTATGCCCTCTCCCCTAGCTATTCCTCTATCTCTGCATCCCTTCCATTTCCTACACCTGCCCTCTATTCCTGTTATTCCCTTACCTCTAACAGCTTCTAGTTTCCCACCTGTAAGGACCTAATCACACTATCCAGCTCCCCCCATAGAACCTCAACACCTGCCCGACTAAGATGGAGCCCATCCATCGCATACAACCTCCTATTCCCGTAAAACCCTCCCCAGACATCTACAAACACCAATCCTAACTCCTCACACAGTCCTTTCACAAATTCATTCAAACCAATTGCACGCGACAACCATTCTACCCCCACATCCAATCTCGGAAGCACACCAGAAACAACACCTTTTACCCTGCTTTTACTCATCCTTTCAACTAACCTTTTATTCTGCTCACATAACTCACATGTACCCACCTTCTTTACATCATTCACCCCCACATGCGTAATCACAACTGCATCCCTCTCACACCCAGAAACCAACCTATCATACCTCTCACAAACATCACTTACACCAGCACCCGGCAGACAAACTCTCATTCCCTTCCACTTGCTATCACTCAACTTCCTATCTAAATACCTAATCTGAGAGTCACCCATCACTAGCACCTCAGTCATTCTCCTATTCTGTCTTGGCCTAACATTACCCTCCCTCCTGCTCTCAGTCACACTACCACCCATCCTGCTTTCATCCACAATCACACCAGGCAAATCACTTTCACACTCTTCCTCTCTCAGGACATTGAATCTGTTAGTCAACCTAACATAAGAACATAACATAAGAACATAAGAAAAGAAGGAGACTGCAAAAGACCATTCATGGCCTACACTTGGCAGCTCCTGTTCCAGTCAACACACAAAAGATTTCTTACCAGAGAAAAGTCATCAACATTGTCACCCTTTACAGGAGTTCGTTAGATCTAATCTACAATATACATAAAATGCATCCAGAGGATTATGTCCATTCATGCAACCGCAAAATAATCTCCCCACTCCTTAGAAAAATATATACATATGTACATAAAAAAAGTCAGTCCCATCTAGCAGTTTCATTCATATATTTATCTAATCTATTCTTAAAACTACCCAGAGAGGAGGCTTCTAACACATGTCTAGTGAGCCTATTCCATTCATCTACCACACGATTTGTAAACCAATTCCTCCCAATCTCCTTCCTAAACCTATACTTATCAAGCTTAAACCCATTGCTACGTGTCCTGTCATGTTCACTAAGTATAAGAACCTTACCCAGATCCCCTTTATTATATCCTTTTACCCATTTGAAGACTTCAATCAATTCCCCTCTGACTCTTCTCCTTTCCAATGTATGTAGATTTAGTTTTCTGAGCCTTTCAGCATAAGGTAAGTTCCTTAGCCCACAGGTTAACAGGTTCTATGTCCCTCTCATTCACACACCTAACCTGTCCTAACTTGTCCATCCTATCCATTTTCACCCACCATTCATCATCACTCACAACTTCCACACTGTTCCCAGTCCTAGCCCTATCTTCCACCCTCTTAGCACTAATCTCACCCTTCAATCGCACACTTGCATCTCTTCTCACCTCAAACACCAAATCATTCAACCTCTTACATTCCCCACTCAACCTCCTAACCTCCCCTTCCAGAAAACACACACGGCATTCAGTTACATTCACTCTCCTTTCAACTCCACATGCATCACACACCACATACACACTACTTTCAAACGGCATGCTCTCACCATCTATACAAAAAGCCATACTCTCAGAAATTTACTAAGGAAAAAAGTTAACACTCACCAAAAAAATTCTTGCTCAGGATTGCTGCCAGTTATCTTCCCCAAAAGTATTAATCACTAATATTTATTACAGTGATTGGTGTATTAAATAAATACAAGAAAAACTACACACCCAAATCAGTATTATATCCCAATCTTACAATGAGAATCAGGAGCTTCCTGTAAGACAACCTTCCAGAACAAAGCCAGACAGCCAACTGACAAAGCCAGACAGCTTTTAGGTTTAATACAAAGTTTGAAAGTTAATTTGCTGGCTTCTATTATATTTTCTATTATTTCATTTAATTCTTCAAGTGGAATTTGAGATATGTCTGCTTGAATTGGATTAAAATTAGTTATCCATTCTGACCATTTATTATTTTTTATCTTCCAATCTGGTCTTTTTCCTATGTTACAGTTATTAGTTCAGATAAATGGATAAGGATTGGGATATGATCTGAGCCGAGATCTCTACCCAAGTTTATTTCAGTTTTATCCGAAAGAATTGCTGATACTACAGTAAGGTCAATAGTTGAGTAAAAGTTATTTCTTAGGTCATATCTTGTTTTAAGACCTAGAGGAGTTGCTATAGTTAGATCTGATTGGGCAATATAATTATTGAAAGCAGTTGCTTGTTGGAGAGGTTCACGCTTGAGATGATTATCCCATGTGGGGTGTCTTTGTTTTAGATCACCACAAATAATTAATTTATTACCTAGTTGAGGTGTATAGAATTCTAGTTCTTGTTCAATAGAATTGTTTGCATGGGGATTATATAAATTGAGTATATCTACAGCATTATTATTTTTTAGATAAATTCTGATAGCCTGAGCTTAAAAGGCTTTGTTAATATAGTCATTTAGATTTATTATTTTATAGTTAATGTCTTTGCGAATTAAGATTATACCTCCACCCCTTTTATCTCTGTCTCTTCTAAAAATTGCATAGTTAATAAAATTAACATTTGATTTGATGCCCAATCGTGTTTCGCATATACAACACAAGTGGAGTTTGTTAGCATATAAGTAAACTTTGAATTCCGATAGATGAGAAAATAAGCTCTGGCAATTCCATTGCAAAATCTTTATCTTGTTTGTTTTATTATCCATTTTACTTGGCTTTTTTATTTATAGGTTCAGGTGCACTACAAACGGGTCTTTTATTTGATTTGATTAGGTTTGGATTATTAGTTTTGCCGTTTCTTTTATTTTTTTCAGGTTCAGAATTTAGGGAGGGGGTTATTTTTAACTTTGAGATTAAGTGCATAATTTGTTTCAACAATGGGAGGTTTTTGTCTACTTTTATCTGGGGCTACATTTTTATGAGATATAGTGATGTTTAGTTTATTTTCTTTAGGTTTTGGAATACTTGTGTCTTGCCTGACAGTTTTGCCCTGATTATCAGCTTCAGTGAGCATTTCCTGATTTTTATTTCCTTTTTCACCTAATATTAGTTGAGTTTCATTACTAAGCGTTGTATCAGCAGATTGAGAGTGTATAGCTTCTTGTTTCATTTGTTTTGCTTCAACTAATGCTTCTTCTAATTCCTTCTGTCCCAAGAGTCTTTTAAGCAAAGAAATTAAGAGAAAGTTGTAAATATGTGTATCGTTTGCATTATTTTGATGATTACTAATTTTGAGGGGGTCAGTAGAGGATGTATTTGAATTAGTAGGAAAATTTGGATTGCTTGTCTTATCATAAACAATGGGGTTATTAATCAAGGTTTGGTGGTGAATTGATTTGCCATTTGCTGTATTATTATTGAAGGTTCTATCTTGTAGGTTAGTTTTTAAGATATGCGCATAGCTAGCTTGGTTAACTTCTTGGAGGTTTTGAATAATTGCAGCAGTTTCCTTGGAAGTAGAGGATGGATAAGAGTTTATAAGGTTTATTATTGGTTTTTTTTATTTGTGTTTTAGCACTTTCATAACTAATATTTAACTTTTTTGCTACGATTTCAACTTTCTTAGCTTCCTGGTATACTTTGCATCCTTTGAAGGTTGATACATGGTTTAAGTTGCAAATTGCGCATTTTAAAGTCACTCTTGGGCAGTCTTTAGCAGAGTGGTCATTGCTACATATTAAACATTTTGCTCTTGATCGACAGGAATTAAATGTATGTCCATATTTTTGACATCTGAAGCATTGTATCGGTAGTGGAGTATAATCGTTTACATGGAAATTTGTATACAGTATTTTAATTATAGTTGGCTTATTTTCAACTGAGAAGTTAATTTTAATAAATTGTGTTGGAGTGTTATCTATTTTTATTCTTTTATTGATACGAGACATTGATAGTATAAGGTAGCCTTTAGATATTAATTAAGAACATAAGAAAAGAAGGAGACTGCAAAAGACCATTCATGGCCTACACTTAGCAGCTCCTGTTATCATTCTTTATTTCCACTACAGTCTTCGACTGACCTTCGAACAGGTAGCACGTGTTTTATAGAGCTCTCAGTCTGTTGATCTATTTTTCAGATTTTTCTATAGTTTGTTTGTTTTTTTGTTGTTTTTTTTTCTCACCACAATCAGCGAAAGCTAAGTTGCTCTTCTTTTTTTATTTCTTATTGCTACTTAAATTCTTTCTTTGTTTGAATAAGTGATGGAGTTTGGGGATGAAAGTGAGCATGAGTGTCGGAATGTATGCATTGGTTGTGGTGTATTAGGTGAGGGGTATACATGTGTTGTATGTGGGCTGCGTGAATGCATTGTAGATTTAGAGGGGATGAGAAGGCAGGATTTAGACAGGATATGTAGGCTGGAGGGGTTAGTTGCTGAGCTCAGGAGGGAACTTAGTGTTAGGCCTAGAGCTGGGAATAGGTTAGGTGGTGAGGTAGGCCAGTTAGATGTTTCAGGTGAAGGTAGAGGGCCAGTGGAGGAGGTAGGATGTGATAGTTCTAGTGATAGTGAAGTTAGCCCCCTTAGATTAGTTAGAAATAGGCCTAGTGAGGATGGGGGACAGTGGAGAGTGGTTAGGAAACATGAAGCTAGGGAGGCTTCTCCTGTTCTTTGTGAGAATAGGGTTGCCTCTGTTGAGGTGGTTAGCCAGGGGGAGAATAGGTGTGTGAGTCAGAGGGACACAGATCCTATTAGCTTGACTAATAGATTCAGTGCCCTAAGAGAGGAAGTAACTGGAAGTGATATGACTGATGGGGGTGGGGGTGGAGTTCGAGTGACTGGTAGTTTGAATGAGAATAGGAGTGGGGATGGAGTTAGGTCTGTGGGGGTTAGGAATAGGAGTCTGACTGAAGTGCTTGTGATGGGTGATTCGCGAGTTAGATATTTAGATAGGAAGTTGAATGCAAGTAGATTGAATGGTTTGAGGGTGTGTTTGCCGGGTGCTGGAGTGAGAGATCTGTCTGATAGGTATGAGGAACTGGTGTCTGGCTGTGCAATGGATGCGGTTGTGATTACACATGTAGGAGTGAATGATGTGAAGAAAGTGGGTGCATGTGAGTTATGTGAGAGGTACAAGAGGTTGATTGAAAAGGTGAAAGAAAGTAGAATGAAAGGTGTTGTGACAGGTGTGCTTCCAAGAATGGATGTTGGGGTAGAATGGATGTCTCGTGCAATTGGGCTGAATGATTATGTGAGGAGGATGTGTGAGATGGAAGGTGTCATGTTTGTGGATGTGTGGGATAGGTTTGTTGGAATGAAAGAAATGTATGCGATGGATGGACTGCATTTGAGTAGGAGGGGGGTAGATGTGTTGTGGGAGGAGTATGATCGTGTTATTAGGTCTTTGCGGGCGGGAAACTAGATACTAATAGTGGTCAGGGAATTATGAGAGGACATTATAGTACTGAAAGTAGAATGGACTTGGCAGATAACAGAAATAGGTTCCAAGGCGATAGAGGTAAGGTCATTCAAGTTTCAAGAGGTGCTTCAGGGATAGGGGGGTTAAATTGTTTCTATACAAATGCTCGTAGTCTTAGAAACAAGAAGGATGAGCTATTTAGTTATATTAGCAATGAGGATATAGATATATTATGCGTTACTGAATCATGGGTTAATGAAATAGAATTTAGTGACACTATAAGTGAATTTGATTTTCAGGGCTATAATATGTACATTAGTCAAAGGACAGGTAGGATTGGTGGAGGAATAATTATCTATATAAAAAACAACATTGTTTCAAGTTTAAATACTTCAATAAAGCAGGATGGAGTTGAGTCACTTTGGATAGATATTAGGTTCAGTAAAAATAGAATGGTGCATTTGGGAGCTTTTTACAGGCCACCTGGGCAGACTGATGATATAGATGAACTAATGATAAGGGAAATAAGTAAGGGATGTGAAACAGATGCAGTTATTATTGGGGACTTCAACTTAAACTCTGTGGACTGGGAAAATATGATAGGTAGGGATAGAACAAGTGGCAGGTTCATAGAATGCTTTGAGGATAATTTTTTGAATCAATTTGTTAACGATTCAACGAGGGGGGACAATATATTAGATTTAGTACTTTCTAACAGTGATCATTTAGTTCAAGAATTGACTGTTGGGGAAGCATTGGGAAATAGTGACCATCAGATAGTTCGTTTTAACTTGGGAATTGAGAAGGGTAAAATAACTGAGAATGCTGAAAAAGTTCCAAATTTTCATAAGGGAGATTATGTAAAACTTCGAAGCTTGCTAAATTTGGTAGACTGGGATATAGAATTCAGAGGTAAAAATGCTTATGGGATGTGGGATACTTTCAAGCATATAATAAATGTAGTCCAAGAACAATGTATCCCAATGAAGGCCATTAGGAACAAAAGTAGGAAACCATTATGGTGGAATCAGGAGATAGCTAGAAAAATTTCAGAGAAGAAAAGGGCATATAAAAAATTACAGGTACAAAATAATATTCAAAATTTAAGTGATTATAGAATGGCTAGGAATGAGTTAAATAAGATTATAAAGAAGAACAAAAGGGTGTCAGAAATTAAATTAGCTCAGGATAGCAACAAAGATCCTAGAAAGTTCTTTAGTTACTATAAAATTAATAACAAGTGTGGCAGAGTTAAAATAGGACCTATCAAATATGAAGGGTTTGTGAGAGAAACTGATGAGGAAATAGTTGAGGTACTAAATGGTCATTTTGCATCAGTATTTACAAAAGAGAAACTAAATAGTCCTATGTATAGTACTCATAGGTCAGGAAAAGAGGTGTTTACTAACATTTGTGTGGATCGGAGGATGATAAAAGGACTAATAGGTGATTTAGATACTACCAAGACCTCCGGCCCTGATAATATTCATTCTAGGATACTTAAAGAAGGGGTAGAAAGTATCTCAATAGCTCTGGACAAGTTATATACTAGGTCATTGGAATATGGAGAAATACCCGATGATTGGAAGAGAGCGAATGTAGTCCCCATTTTCAAGAAGGGTAGTAAAGAGGATCCAAATAACTTTAGACCGGTTAGCCTAACTCCTGTAGTCTGTAAAATTCTTGAGAAAATAGTTAAAAAAGGGATTTGCCAACATCTAGAGAGGGAGGGGTTAATCAGCGATGCTCAGCATGGGTTTAGATCAGGTAGATCATGTTTGACTAACTTACTAGACTTTCTGGAGTTTGTAACAGATCAAGTAGATAAGGGAGAGAATGTAGATATAATTTACTTAGATTTTAGTAAAGCATTTGATAAGGTACCACACAGGAGACTAGTTCATAAATTAAAAATGATTGGGATATGTGGGGGTGTTTCAAATTGGATAGCTGAGTGGCTGAAAGACAGGAAGCAAAGGGTAGTGCTAAATGGTGTAAAGTCAGAGTGGAGGGATGTTATCAGTGGGGTTCCTCAGGGATCAGTTCTCGGTCCATTATTATTTGTCATCTATATAAACGATCTTGGGGAGGCAGTTAATAATAAAGTGTCAATTTTTGCGGATGATACCAAATTAGCAGCTGTAGTTAAAGATATTGATGATAATTTTAAAGTGCAGGGGGACTTAAATAAATTGTTATCCTGGGCACATAAGTGGCAAATGACTTTCAACCTTGATAAGTGCAAAGTTATTAACATGGGAAAAGATAATAGAGAATTTAACTATGAAATGGATGGGCATTGGCTGAGCTCAGTAGAGGATGAGAAAGATCTAGGAGTAGTAATAGATAAGTCATTAAGGTTTTCTAAGCAGTGTATTGAAGCAAGAAATAGGGCAAATAGAGTGCTGGGTTTTATTAAGAGAAATGTCAGTTACAAAAGTAAGGAGGTTATTCTTAAACTCTATAACTCTTATGTTAGGCCACATCTAGAGTACTGTATACAGGCATGGTCCCCACATTTTAGACACGATATTAACCTTCTTGAGTCAGTGCAACGGAGGGCAACAAAGATTATTCCTTCCCTGAGGCACCTTGAATATGAAGATAGACTGAGGGTATTAAATATGTTCTCGTTCGAAAGGAGGTGTGTGAGAGGGGATATGATTGAGCTCTTTAAAAAATTTTCCGGGATAGATAAATTGGATGTTAGCAAGTTTTTTGAGTTAGATGATGGAAATCGGACTAGAGGTCACCACTTGAAAATTAAAAAGCAAGGGTGTAGGTTGGATTTAAGAAAGTATTTTTTCACCAATAGAGTGGTAGACTTCTGGAACAAATTGCCGCAGAGGGTAGTAGGTAGTCCAAATCTAAATGTATTTAAGAGTAGGTTGGATGAGTTTATGGGAAGGGAAGGTTGTGATGGTTCCTAAGTTTTGTATATATTAATATTGTTTGTATATATCTATAGCTGCATGATTTAGTTCTTGACAAGCCTTGATTGGTGATACCCTTGTTTCTGGAGTCAATCCTCTGGATGTAGTTTTCCTGGGAGTTTGGGTGCCTTGAAAAAGAGGCCGCTTGACTCGGATGACCTATGATGAGCCCTTGTGGCTTTTGTCATCCGTTATATTATATTGTGGGGGACTTTGCTTTTGTCTTCCCCTGGTGATGGTGCTTTTTGTGGGTGGGTTTTGACGGAGGCGGATGACCTTTGATAGGCCCTTGTGGCTTTTGTCATCCGTGTAATTATGTTATGTTATGTTATGTTATGTTCTAAAGATGCATGCTAGGGGCTCACTTAACACATCCTTACATTCTTTCAAAATTCTAGGAAAGACTTCATCAGGACAGGGTGCTTTACTACTTTTGATTTTATCAATTTCTTTTGTCACTATCTCCTTTGTGATCAAGATATCCTTTAATTTCTCTTCATCATTACCCCGAAAGTTCATTGACACCTCCGGTATATTTAGAGTATCCTCCTGTATAAATACTGAGAGAAAAAAGTCATTTAGCATTCCAGCCATTGAGTCCCTATCACTCACTAATTCTCCATTGGAATCTATAAGTGGGCCTATTTTATCTCTAACCTTAGTTTTGTATAATTGATAAAAACTTTTAGGATCTTCCTTTGCCCTATTTGCCACTTTAATTTCATAATTTCTCCTTGCTACTCTAACTAACTTTTTAACATATCTTGCTAGTTCATTATATCTCTGCCTTAAGTGATCCTCTCCATTTTTTATTTTCCTATAAATGCCCTTTTTAATGTCAATATAATGCTTAATTTTATCTGTCATCCATTTTGGGTCATTATTTTTAGTCCTAATCTCCTTATATGGAATGTTAATCATCTGACCTGTAATTAATTGCTCAATTATTCTTTCATACTCCTCTTCAATTGTAATCTCTTCCTCCTGGTGATTATTGTCTCCACTAGCTGATATCATTGAATCTATTCCTGAATTGATTTCATTGCCTGGTTTCTGTACAACTGCCTCCAGGTAAGTCCTTAGCCCATTATAATTTGCTCTTCTAAAGTCAGGAATTTTAACATTGTTCATGCTACTATCAATACCATTCCATTTCATCTTGAATCTAATTTCACAATGGTCACTATTACCCAAATTTCCTCCAATCTCAGTATCCTTAATAACTTCTTCCCTATTTGTCAAACTAAATCCAGTATATTATTAACTCTAGTGGGTTCGTTAATAATCTGCCTCAGAAAATTATCTTGGACAACATTCAAAAATTCCTCAGCCTCCTGATCACCCACAAGAGCTTCCCAGTCTATATTTCTGTAATTAAAATCGCCCATTATACACACATGCTTACTTCTACATGCCCGTTCAATCTCCTGCCACAGAAGATTTGAAGCTTCCTTACTAAGATTTGGTGGTCTGTATAATAATCCTATGACAAGCCTGTTTTTACCTTCCTTTACATTTAGCCATAATGACTCTGTGTTATCATCTAATTTAATTGTACTGTTTACACAACACTGGAGATTATCTTTAATATAAATAATAACCCCTCCTCCTCTCTTCCTATTCCTATCTGTATGGAACATGTTAAAGCCCTCAATCTCAACCTCAGGTTTAAAGTGATACCTGCCAAATCAAGCCATGACTCTGTTATCGCAATTATATCAAAATTCTCTTCACTCGCTAACGCTCTTAAGAGATCTATCTTATTCCTTATACTCCGACCATTTGTGTAGTATATTTTTAAGGTTTTTTTATTATTCCCATCTTCATTGCATTGTGCTTTTTTATTCCTAGTTATCTGCTCATTCACTTGTGCATTATTCCCCCTATAACGCATCAGTATGCCCTCTCCCCTAGCTATTCCTCTATCTCTGCATCCCTTCCATTTCCTACACCTGCCCTCTATTCCTGTTATTCCCTTACCTCTAACAGCTTCTAGTTTCCCACCTGTAAGGACCTAATCACACTATCCAGCTCCCCCCATAGAACCTCAACACCTGCCCGACTAAGATGGAGCCCATCCATCGCATACAACCTCCTATTCCCGTAAAACCCTCCCCAGACATCTACAAACACCAATCCTAACTCCTCACACAGTCCTTTCACAAATTCATTCAAACCAATTGCACGCGACAACCATTCTACCCCCACATCCAATCTCGGAAGCACACCAGAAACAACACCTTTTACCCTGCTTTTACTCATCCTTTCAACTAACCTTTTATTCTGCTCACATAACTCACATGTACCCACCTTCTTTACATCATTCACCCCCACATGCGTAATCACAACTGCATCCCTCTCACACCCAGAAACCAACCTATCATACCTCTCACAAACATCACTTACACCAGCACCCGGCAGACAAACTCTCATTCCCTTCCACTTGCTATCACTCAACTTCCTATCTAAATACCTAATCTGAGAGTCACCCATCACTAGCACCTCAGTCATTCTCCTATTCTGTCTTGGCCTAACATTACCCTCCCTCCTGCTCTCAGTCACACTACCACCCATCCTGCTTTCATCCACAATCACACCAGGCAAATCACTTTCACACTCTTCCTCTCTCAGGACATTGAATCTGTTAGTCAACCTAACATAAGAACATAACATAAGAACATAAGAAAAGAAGGAGACTGCAAAAGACCATTCATGGCCTACACTTGGCAGCTCCTGTTCCAGTCAACACACAAAAGATTTCTTACCAGAGAAAAGTCATCAACATTGTCACCCTTTACAGGAGTTCGTCAGATCTAATCTACAATATACATAAAATGCATCCAGAGGATTATGTCCATTCATGCAACCGCAAAATAATCTCCCCACTCCTTAGAAAAATATATACATATGTACATAAAAAAAGTCAGTCCCATCTAGCAGTTTCATTCATATATTTATCTAATCTATTCTTAAAACTACCCAGAGAGGAGGCTTCTAACACATGTCTAGTGAGCCTATTCCATTCATCTACCACACGATTTGTAAACCAATTCCTCCCAATCTCCTTCCTAAACCTATACTTATCAAGCTTAAACCCATTGCTACGTGTCCTGTCATGTTCACTAAGTATAAGAACCTTACCCAGATCCCCTTTATTATATCCTTTTACCCATTTGAAGACTTCAATCAATTCCCCTCTGACTCTTCTCCTTTCCAATGTATGTAGATTTAGTTTTCTGAGCCTTTCAGCATAAGGTAAGTTCCTTAGCCCACAGGTTAACAGGTTCTATGTCCCTCTCATTCACACACCTAACCTGTCCTAACTTGTCCATCCTATCCATTTTCACCCACCATTCATCATCACTCACAACTTCCACACTGTTCCCAGTCCTAGCCCTATCTTCCACCCTCTTAGCACTAATCTCACCCTTCAATCGCACACTTGCATCTCTTCTCACCTCAAACACCAAATCATTCAACCTCTTACATTCCCCACTCAACCTCCTAACCTCCCCTTCCAGAAAACACACACGGCATTCAGTTACATTCACTCTCCTTTCAACTCCACATGCATCACACACCACATACACACTACTTTCAAACGGCATGCTCTCACCATCTATACAAAAAGCCATACTCTCAGAAATTTACTAAGGAAAAAAGTTAACACTCACCAAAAAAATTCTTGCTCAGGATTGCTGCCAGTTATCTTCCCCAAAAGTATTAATCACTAATATTTATTACAGTGATTGGTGTATTAAATAAATACAAGAAAAACTACACACCCAAATCAGTATTATATCCCAATCTTACAATGAGAATCAGGAGCTTCCTGTAAGACAACCTTCCAGAACAAAGCCAGACAGCCAACTGACAAAGCCAGACAGCTTTTAGGTTTAATACAAAGTTTGAAAGTTAATTTGCTGGCTTCTATTATATTTTCTATTATTTCATTTAATTCTTCAAGTGGAATTTGAGATATGTCTGCTTGAATTGGATTAAAATTAGTTATCCATTCTGACCATTTATTATTTTTTATCTTCCAATCTGGTCTTTTTCCTATGTTACAGTTATTAGTTCAGATAAATGGATAAGGATTGGGATATGATCTGAGCCGAGATCTCTACCCAAGTTTATTTCAGTTTTATCCGAAAGAATTGCTGATACTACAGTAAGGTCAATAGTTGAGTAAAAGTTATTTCTTAGGTCATATCTTGTTTTAAGACCTAGAGGAGTTGCTATAGTTAGATCTGATTGGGCAATATAATTATTGAAAGCAGTTGCTTGTTGGAGAGGTTCACGCTTGAGATGATTATCCCATGTGGGGTGTCTTTGTTTTAGATCACCACAAATAATTAATTTATTACCTAGTTGAGGTGTATAGAATTCTAGTTCTTGTTCAATAGAATTGTTTGCATGGGGATTATATAAATTGAGTATATCTACAGCATTATTATTTTTTAGATAAATTCTGATAGCCTGAGCTTAAAAGGCTTTGTTAATATAGTCATTTAGATTTATTATTTTATAGTTAATGTCTTTGCGAATTAAGATTATACCTCCACCCCTTTTATCTCTGTCTCTTCTAAAAATTGCATAGTTAATAAAATTAACATTTGATTTGATGCCCAATCGTGTTTCGCATATACAACACAAGTGGAGTTTGTTAGCATATAAGTAAACTTTGAATTCCGATAGATGAGAAAATAAGCTCTGGCAATTCCATTGCAAAATCTTTATCTTGTTTGTTTTATTATCCATTTTACTTGGCTTTTTTATTTATAGGTTCAGGTGCACTACAAACGGGTCTTTTATTTGATTTGATTAGGTTTGGATTATTAGTTTTGCCGTTTCTTTTATTTTTTTCAGGTTCAGAATTTAGGGAGGGGGTTATTTTTAACTTTGAGATTAAGTGCATAATTTGTTTCAACAATGGGAGGTTTTTGTCTACTTTTATCTGGGGCTACATTTTTATGAGATATAGTGATGTTTAGTTTATTTTCTTTAGGTTTTGGAATACTTGTGTCTTGCCTGACAGTTTTGCCCTGATTATCAGCTTCAGTGAGCATTTCCTGATTTTTATTTCCTTTTTCACCTAATATTAGTTGAGTTTCATTACTAAGCGTTGTATCAGCAGATTGAGAGTGTATAGCTTCTTGTTTCATTTGTTTTGCTTCAACTAATGCTTCTTCTAATTCCTTCTGTCCCAAGAGTCTTTTAAGCAAAGAAATTAAGAGAAAGTTGTAAATATGTGTATCGTTTGCATTATTTTGATGATTACTAATTTTGAGGGGGTCAGTAGAGGATGTATTTGAATTAGTAGGAAAATTTGGATTGCTTGTCTTATCATAAACAATGGGGTTATTAATCAAGGTTTGGTGGTGAATTGATTTGCCATTTGCTGTATTATTATTGAAGGTTCTATCTTGTAGGTTAGTTTTTAAGATATGCGCATAGCTAGCTTGGTTAACTTCTTGGAGGTTTTGAATAATTGCAGCAGTTTCCTTGGAAGTAGAGGATGGATAAGAGTTTATAAGGTTTATTATTGGTTTTTTTTATTTGTGTTTTAGCACTTTCATAACTAATATTTAACTTTTTTGCTACAATTTCAACTTTCTTAGCTTCCTGGTATACTTTGCATCCTTTGAAGGTTGATACATGGTTTAAGTTGCAAATTGCGCATTTTAAAGTCACTCTTGGGCAGTCTTTAGCAGAGTGGTCATTGCTACATATTAAACATTTTGCTCTTGATCGACAGGAATTAAATGTATGTCCATATTTTTGACATCTGAAGCATTGTATCGGTAGTGGAGTATAATCGTTTACATGGAAATTTGTATACAGTATTTTAATTATAGTTGGCTTATTTTCAACTGAGAAGTTAATTTTAATAAATTGTGTTGGAGTGTTATCTATTTTTATTCTTTTATTGATACGAGACATTGATAGTATAAGGTAGCCTTTAGATATTAATTAAGAACATAAGAAAAGAAGGAGACTGCAAAAGACCATTCATGGCCTACACTTAGCAGCTCCTGTTATCATTCTTTATTTCCACTACAGTCTTCGACTGACCTTCGAACAGGTAGCACGTGTTTTATAGAGCTCTCAGTCTGTTGATCTATTTTTCAGATTTTTCTATAGTTTGTTTGTTTTTTTGTTGTTTTTTTTTCTCACCACAATCAGCGAAAGCTAAGTTGCTCTTCTTTTTTTATTTCTTATTGCTACTTAAATTCTTTCTTTGTTTGAATAAGTGATGGAGTTTGGGGATGAAAGTGAGCATGAGTGTCGGAATGTATGCATTGGTTGTGGTGTATTAGGTGAGGGGTATACATGTGTTGTATGTGGGCTGCGTGAATGCATTGTAGATTTAGAGGGGATGAGAAGGCAGGATTTAGACAGGATATGTAGGCTGGAGGGGTTAGTTGCTGAGCTCAGGAGGGAACTTAGTGTTAGGCCTAGAGCTGGGAATAGGTTAGGTGGTGAGGTAGGCCAGTTAGATGTTTCAGGTGAAGGTAGAGGGCCAGTGGAGGAGGTAGGATGTGATAGTTCTAGTGATAGTGAAGTTAGCCCCCTTAGATTAGTTAGAAATAGGCCTAGTGAGGATGGGGGACAGTGGAGAGTGGTTAGGAAACATGAAGCTAGGGAGGCTTCTCCTGTTCTTTGTGAGAATAGGGTTGCCTCTGTTGAGGTGGTTAGCCAGGGGGAGAATAGGTGTGTGAGTCAGAGGGACACAGATCCTATTAGCTTGACTAATAGATTCAGTGCCCTAAGAGAGGAAGTAACTGGAAGTGATATGACTGATGGGGGTGGGGGTGGAGTTCGAGTGACTGGTAGTTTGAATGAGAATAGGAGTGGGGATGGAGTTAGGTCTGTGGGGGTTAGGAATAGGAGTCTGACTGAAGTGCTTGTGATGGGTGATTCGCGAGTTAGATATTTAGATAGGAAGTTGAATGCAAGTAGATTGAATGGTTTGAGGGTGTGTTTGCCGGGTGCTGGAGTGAGAGATCTGTCTGATAGGTATGAGGAACTGGTGTCTGGCTGTGCAATGGATGCGGTTGTGATTACACATGTAGGAGTGAATGATGTGAAGAAAGTGGGTGCATGTGAGTTATGTGAGAGGTACAAGAGGTTGATTGAAAAGGTGAAAGAAAGTAGAATGAAAGGTGTTGTGACAGGTGTGCTTCCAAGAATGGATGTTGGGGTAGAATGGATGTCTCGTGCAATTGGGCTGAATGATTATGTGAGGAGGATGTGTGAGATGGAAGGTGTCATGTTTGTGGATGTGTGGGATAGGTTTGTTGGAATGAAAGAAATGTATGCGATGGATGGACTGCATTTGAGTAGGAGGGGGGTAGATGTGTTGTGGGAGGAGTATGATCGTGTTATTAGGTCTTTGCGGGCGGGAAACTAGATACTAATAGTGGTCAGGGAATTATGAGAGGACATTATAGTACTGAAAGTAGAATGGACTTGGCAGATAACAGAAATAGGTTCCAAGGCGATAGAGGTAAGGTCATTCAAGTTTCAAGAGGTGCTTCAGGGATAGGGGGGTTAAATTGTTTCTATACAAATGCTCGTAGTCTTAGAAACAAGAAGGATGAGCTATTTAGTTATATTAGCAATGAGGATATAGATATATTATGCGTTACTGAATCATGGGTTAATGAAATAGAATTTAGTGACACTATAAGTGAATTTGATTTTCAGGGCTATAATATGTACATTAGTCAAAGGACAGGTAGGATTGGTGGAGGAATAATTATCTATATAAAAAACAACATTGTTTCAAGTTTAAATACTTCAATAAAGCAGGATGGAGTTGAGTCACTTTGGATAGATATTAGGTTCAGTAAAAATAGAATGGTGCATTTGGGAGCTTTTTACAGGCCACCTGGGCAGACTGATGATATAGATGAACTAATGATAAGGGAAATAAGTAAGGGATGTGAAACAGATGCAGTTATTATTGGGGACTTCAACTTAAACTCTGTGGACTGGGAAAATATGATAGGTAGGGATAGAACAAGTGGCAGGTTCATAGAATGCTTTGAGGATAATTTTTTGAATCAATTTGTTAACGATTCAACGAGGGGGGACAATATATTAGATTTAGTACTTTCTAACAGTGATCATTTAGTTCAAGAATTGACTGTTGGGGAAGCATTGGGAAATAGTGACCATCAGATAGTTCGTTTTAACTTGGGAATTGAGAAGGGTAAAATAACTGAGAATGCTGAAAAAGTTCCAAATTTTCATAAGGGAGATTATGTAAAACTTCGAAGCTTGCTAAATTTGGTAGACTGGGATATAGAATTCAGAGGTAAAAATGCTTATGGGATGTGGGATACTTTCAAGCATATAATAAATGTAGTCCAAGAACAATGTATCCCAATGAAGGCCATTAGGAACAAAAGTAGGAAACCATTATGGTGGAATCAGGAGATAGCTAGAAAAATTTCAGAGAAGAAAAGGGCATATAAAAAATTACAGGTACAAAATAATATTCAAAATTTAAGTGATTATAGAATGGCTAGGAATGAGTTAAATAAGATTATAAAGAAGAACAAAAGGGTGTCAGAAATTAAATTAGCTCAGGATAGCAACAAAGATCCTAGAAAGTTCTTTAGTTACTATAAAATTAATAACAAGTGTGGCAGAGTTAAAATAGGACCTATCAAATATGAAGGGTTTGTGAGAGAAACTGATGAGGAAATAGTTGAGGTACTAAATGGTCATTTTGCATCAGTATTTACAAAAGAGAAACTAAATAGTCCTATGTATAGTACTCATAGGTCAGGAAAAGAGGTGTTTACTAACATTTGTGTGGATCGGAGGATGATAAAAGGACTAATAGGTGATTTAGATACTACCAAGACCTCCGGCCCTGATAATATTCATTCTAGGATACTTAAAGAAGGGGTAGAAAGTATCTCAATAGCTCTGGACAAGTTATATACTAGGTCATTGGAATATGGAGAAATACCCGATGATTGGAAGAGAGCGAATGTAGTCCCCATTTTCAAGAAGGGTAGTAAAGAGGATCCAAATAACTTTAGACCGGTTAGCCTAACTCCTGTAGTCTGTAAAATTCTTGAGAAAATAGTTAAAAAAGGGATTTGCCAACATCTAGAGAGGGAGGGGTTAATCAGCGATGCTCAGCATGGGTTTAGATCAGGTAGATCATGTTTGACTAACTTACTAGACTTTCTGGAGTTTGTAACAGATCAAGTAGATAAGGGAGAGAATGTAGATATAATTTACTTAGATTTTAGTAAAGCATTTGATAAGGTACCACACAGGAGACTAGTTCATAAATTAAAAATGATTGGGATATGTGGGGGTGTTTCAAATTGGATAGCTGAGTGGCTGAAAGACAGGAAGCAAAGGGTAGTGCTAAATGGTGTAAAGTCAGAGTGGAGGGATGTTATCAGTGGGGTTCCTCAGGGATCAGTTCTCGGTCCATTATTATTTGTCATCTATATAAACGATCTTGGGGAGGCAGTTAATAATAAAGTGTCAATTTTTGCGGATGATACCAAATTAGCAGCTGTAGTTAAAGATATTGATGATAATTTTAAAGTGCAGGGGGACTTAAATAAATTGTTATCCTGGGCACATAAGTGGCAAATGACTTTCAACCTTGATAAGTGCAAAGTTATTAACATGGGAAAAGATAATAGAGAATTTAACTATGAAATGGATGGGCATTGGCTGAGCTCAGTAGAGGATGAGAAAGATCTAGGAGTAGTAATAGATAAGTCATTAAGGTTTTCTAAGCAGTGTATTGAAGCAAGAAATAGGGCAAATAGAGTGCTGGGTTTTATTAAGAGAAATGTCAGTTACAAAAGTAAGGAGGTTATTCTTAAACTCTATAACTCTTATGTTAGGCCACATCTAGAGTACTGTATACAGGCATGGTCCCCACATTTTAGACACGATATTAACCTTCTTGAGTCAGTGCAACGGAGGGCAACAAAGATTATTCCTTCCCTGAGGCACCTTGAATATGAAGATAGACTGAGGGTATTAAATATGTTCTCGTTCGAAAGGAGGTGTGTGAGAGGGGATATGATTGAGCTCTTTAAAAAATTTTCCGGGATAGATAAATTGGATGTTAGCAAGTTTTTTGAGTTAGATGATGGAAATCGGACTAGAGGTCACCACTTGAAAATTAAAAAGCAAGGGTGTAGGTTGGATTTAAGAAAGTATTTTTTCACCAATAGAGTGGTAGACTTCTGGAACAAATTGCCGCAGAGGGTAGTAGGTAGTCCAAATCTAAATGTATTTAAGAGTAGGTTGGATGAGTTTATGGGAAGGGAAGGTTGTGATGGTTCCTAAGTTTTGTATATATTAATATTGTTTGTATATATCTATAGCTGCATGATTTAGTTCTTGACAAGCCTTGATTGGTGATACCCTTGTTTCTGGAGTCAATCCTCTGGATGTAGTTTTCCTGGGAGTTTGGGTGCCTTGAAAAAGAGGCCGCTTGACTCGGATGACCTATGATGAGCCCTTGTGGCTTTTGTCATCCGTTATATTATATTGTGGGGGACTTTGCTTTTGTCTTCCCCTGGTGATGGTGCTTTTTGTGGGTGGGTTTTGACGGAGGCGGATGACCTTTGATAGGCCCTTGTGGCTTTTGTCATCCGTGTAATTATGTTATGTTATGTTATGTTATGTTCTAAAGATGCATGCTAGGGGCTCACTTAACACATCCTTACATTCTTTCAAAATTCTAGGAAAGACTTCATCAGGACAGGGTGCTTTACTACTTTTGATTTTATCAATTTCTTTTGTCACTATCTCCTTTGTGATCAAGATATCCTTTAATTTCTCTTCATCATTACCCCGAAAGTTCATTGACACCTCCGGTATATTTAGAGTATCCTCCTGTATAAATACTGAGAGAAAAAAGTCATTTAGCATTCCAGCCATTGAGTCCCTATCACTCACTAATTCTCCATTGGAATCTATAAGTGGGCCTATTTTATCTCTAACCTTAGTTTTGTATAATTGATAAAAACTTTTAGGATCTTCCTTTGCCCTATTTGCCACTTTAATTTCATAATTTCTCCTTGCTACTCTAACTAACTTTTTAACATATCTTGCTAGTTCATTATATCTCTGCCTTAAGTGATCCTCTCCATTTTTTATTTTCCTATAAATGCCCTTTTTAATGTCAATATAATGCTTAATTTTATCTGTCATCCATTTTGGGTCATTATTTTTAGTCCTAATCTCCTTATATGGAATGTTAATCATCTGACCTGTAATTAATTGCTCAATTATTCTTTCATACTCCTCTTCAATTGTAATCTCTTCCTCCTGGTGATTATTGTCTCCACTAGCTGATATCATTGAATCTATTCCTGAATTGATTTCATTGCCTGGTTTCTGTACAACTGCCTCCAGGTAAGTCCTTAGCCCATTATAATTTGCTCTTCTAAAGTCAGGAATTTTAACATTGTTCATGCTACTATCAATACCATTCCATTTCATCTTGAATCTAATTTCACAATGGTCACTATTACCCAAATTTCCTCCAATCTCAGTATCCTTAATAACTTCTTCCCTATTTGTCAAACTAAATCCAGTATATTATTAACTCTAGTGGGTTCGTTAATAATCTGCCTCAGAAAATTATCTTGGACAACATTCAAAAATTCCTCAGCCTCCTGATCACCCACAAGAGCTTCCCAGTCTATATTTCTGTAATTAAAATCGCCCATTATACACACATGCTTACTTCTACATGCCCGTTCAATCTCCTGCCACAGAAGATTTGAAGCTTCCTTACTAAGATTTGGTGGTCTGTATAATAATCCTATGACAAGCCTGTTTTTACCTTCCTTTACATTTAGCCATAATGACTCTGTGTTATCATCTAATTTAATTGTACTGTTTACACAACACTGGAGATTATCTTTAATATAAATAATAACCCCTCCTCCTCTCTTCCTATTCCTATCTGTATGGAACATGTTAAAGCCCTCAATCTCAACCTCAGGTTTAAAGTGATACCTGCCAAATCAAGCCATGACTCTGTTATCGCAATTATATCAAAATTCTCTTCACTCGCTAACGCTCTTAAGAGATCTATCTTATTCCTTATACTCCGACCATTTGTGTAGTATATTTTTAAGGTTTTTTTATTATTCCCATCTTCATTGCATTGTGCTTTTTTATTCCTAGTTATCTGCTCATTCACTTGTGCATTATTCCCCCTATAACGCATCAGTATGCCCTCTCCCCTAGCTATTCCTCTATCTCTGCATCCCTTCCATTTCCTACACCTGCCCTCTATTCCTGTTATTCCCTTACCTCTAACAGCTTCTAGTTTCCCACCTGTAAGGACCTAATCACACTATCCAGCTCCCCCCATAGAACCTCAACACCTGCCCGACTAAGATGGAGCCCATCCATCGCATACAACCTCCTATTCCCGTAAAACCCTCCCCAGACATCTACAAACACCAATCCTAACTCCTCACACAGTCCTTTCACAAATTCATTCAAACCAATTGCACGCGACAACCATTCTACCCCCACATCCAATCTCGGAAGCACACCAGAAACAACACCTTTTACCCTGCTTTTACTCATCCTTTCAACTAACCTTTTATTCTGCTCACATAACTCACATGTACCCACCTTCTTTACATCATTCACCCCCACATGCGTAATCACAACTGCATCCCTCTCACACCCAGAAACCAACCTATCATACCTCTCACAAACATCACTTACACCAGCACCCGGCAGACAAACTCTCATTCCCTTCCACTTGCTATCACTCAACTTCCTATCTAAATACCTAATCTGAGAGTCACCCATCACTAGCACCTCAGTCATTCTCCTATTCTGTCTTGGCCTAACATTACCCTCCCTCCTGCTCTCAGTCACACTACCACCCATCCTGCTTTCATCCACAATCACACCAGGCAAATCACTTTCACACTCTTCCTCTCTCAGGACATTGAATCTGTTAGTCAACCTAACATAAGAACATAACATAAGAACATAAGAAAAGAAGGAGACTGCAAAAGACCATTCATGGCCTACACTTGGCAGCTCCTGTTCCAGTCAACACACAAAAGATTTCTTACCAGAGAAAAGTCATCAACATTGTCACCCTTTACAGGAGTTCGTCAGATCTAATCTACAATATACATAAAATGCATCCAGAGGATTATGTCCATTCATGCAACCGCAAAATAATCTCCCCACTCCTTAGAAAAATATATACATATGTACATAAAAAAAGTCAGTCCCATCTAGCAGTTTCATTCATATATTTATCTAATCTATTCTTAAAACTACCCAGAGAGGAGGCTTCTAACACATGTCTAGTGAGCCTATTCCATTCATCTACCACACGATTTGTAAACCAATTCCTCCCAATCTCCTTCCTAAACCTATACTTATCAAGCTTAAACCCATTGCTACGTGTCCTGTCATGTTCACTAAGTATAAGAACCTTACCCAGATCCCCTTTATTATATCCTTTTACCCATTTGAAGACTTCAATCAATTCCCCTCTGACTCTTCTCCTTTCCAATGTATGTAGATTTAGTTTTCTGAGCCTTTCAGCATAAGGTAAGTTCCTTAGCCCACAGGTTAACAGGTTCTATGTCCCTCTCATTCACACACCTAACCTGTCCTAACTTGTCCATCCTATCCATTTTCACCCACCATTCATCATCACTCACAACTTCCACACTGTTCCCAGTCCTAGCCCTATCTTCCACCCTCTTAGCACTAATCTCACCCTTCAATCGCACACTTGCATCTCTTCTCACCTCAAACACCAAATCATTCAACCTCTTACATTCCCCACTCAACCTCCTAACCTCCCCTTCCAGAAAACACACACGGCATTCAGTTACATTCACTCTCCTTTCAACTCCACATGCATCACACACCACATACACACTACTTTCAAACGGCATGCTCTCACCATCTATACAAAAAGCCATACTCTCAGAAATTTACTAAGGAAAAAAGTTAACACTCACCAAAAAAATTCTTGCTCAGGATTGCTGCCAGTTATCTTCCCCAAAAGTATTAATCACTAATATTTATTACAGTGATTGGTGTATTAAATAAATACAAGAAAAACTACACACCCAAATCAGTATTATATCCCAATCTTACAATGAGAATCAGGAGCTTCCTGTAAGACAACCTTCCAGAACAAAGCCAGACAGCCAACTGACAAAGCCAGACAGCTTTTAGGTTTAATACAAAGTTTGAAAGTTAATTTGCTGGCTTCTATTATATTTTCTATTATTTCATTTAATTCTTCAAGTGGAATTTGAGATATGTCTGCTTGAATTGGATTAAAATTAGTTATCCATTCTGACCATTTATTATTTTTTATCTTCCAATCTGGTCTTTTTCCTATGTTACAGTTATTAGTTCAGATAAATGGATAAGGATTGGGATATGATCTGAGCCGAGATCTCTACCCAAGTTTATTTCAGTTTTATCCGAAAGAATTGCTGATACTACAGTAAGGTCAATAGTTGAGTAAAAGTTATTTCTTAGGTCATATCTTGTTTTAAGACCTAGAGGAGTTGCTATAGTTAGATCTGATTGGGCAATATAATTATTGAAAGCAGTTGCTTGTTGGAGAGGTTCACGCTTGAGATGATTATCCCATGTGGGGTGTCTTTGTTTTAGATCACCACAAATAATTAATTTATTACCTAGTTGAGGTGTATAGAATTCTAGTTCTTGTTCAATAGAATTGTTTGCATGGGGATTATATAAATTGAGTATATCTACAGCATTATTATTTTTTAGATAAATTCTGATAGCCTGAGCTTAAAAGGCTTTGTTAATATAGTCATTTAGATTTATTATTTTATAGTTAATGTCTTTGCGAATTAAGATTATACCTCCACCCCTTTTATCTCTGTCTCTTCTAAAAATTGCATAGTTAATAAAATTAACATTTGATTTGATGCCCAATCGTGTTTCGCATATACAACACAAGTGGAGTTTGTTAGCATATAAGTAAACTTTGAATTCCGATAGATGAGAAAATAAGCTCTGGCAATTCCATTGCAAAATCTTTATCTTGTTTGTTTTATTATCCATTTTACTTGGCTTTTTTATTTATAGGTTCAGGTGCACTACAAACGGGTCTTTTATTTGATTTGATTAGGTTTGGATTATTAGTTTTGCCGTTTCTTTTATTTTTTTCAGGTTCAGAATTTAGGGAGGGGGTTATTTTTAACTTTGAGATTAAGTGCATAATTTGTTTCAACAATGGGAGGTTTTTGTCTACTTTTATCTGGGGCTACATTTTTATGAGATATAGTGATGTTTAGTTTATTTTCTTTAGGTTTTGGAATACTTGTGTCTTGCCTGACAGTTTTGCCCTGATTATCAGCTTCAGTGAGCATTTCCTGATTTTTATTTCCTTTTTCACCTAATATTAGTTGAGTTTCATTACTAAGCGTTGTATCAGCAGATTGAGAGTGTATAGCTTCTTGTTTCATTTGTTTTGCTTCAACTAATGCTTCTTCTAATTCCTTCTGTCCCAAGAGTCTTTTAAGCAAAGAAATTAAGAGAAAGTTGTAAATATGTGTATCGTTTGCATTATTTTGATGATTACTAATTTTGAGGGGGTCAGTAGAGGATGTATTTGAATTAGTAGGAAAATTTGGATTGCTTGTCTTATCATAAACAATGGGGTTATTAATCAAGGTTTGGTGGTGAATTGATTTGCCATTTGCTGTATTATTATTGAAGGTTCTATCTTGTAGGTTAGTTTTTAAGATATGCGCATAGCTAGCTTGGTTAACTTCTTGGAGGTTTTGAATAATTGCAGCAGTTTCCTTGGAAGTAGAGGATGGATAAGAGTTTATAAGGTTTATTATTGGTTTTTTTTATTTGTGTTTTAGCACTTTCATAACTAATATTTAACTTTTTTGCTACGATTTCAACTTTCTTAGCTTCCTGGTATACTTTGCATCCTTTGAAGGTTGATACATGGTTTAAGTTGCAAATTGCGCATTTTAAAGTCACTCTTGGGCAGTCTTTAGCAGAGTGGTCATTGCTACATATTAAACATTTTGCTCTTGATCGACAGGAATTAAATGTATGTCCATATTTTTGACATCTGAAGCATTGTATCGGTAGTGGAGTATAATCGTTTACATGGAAATTTGTATACAGTATTTTAATTATAGTTGGCTTATTTTCAACTGAGAAGTTAATTTTAATAAATTGTGTTGGAGTGTTATCTATTTTTATTCTTTTATTGATACGAGACATTGATAGTATAAGGTAGCCTTTAGATATTAATTAAGAACATAAGAAAAGAAGGAGACTGCAAAAGACCATTCATGGCCTACACTTAGCAGCTCCTGTTATCATTCTTTATTTCCACTACAGTCTTCGACTGACCTTCGAACAGGTAGCACGTGTTTTATAGAGCTCTCAGTCTGTTGATCTATTTTTCAGATTTTTCTATAGTTTGTTTGTTTTTTTGTTGTTTTTTTTTCTCACCACAATCAGCGAAAGCTAAGTTGCTCTTCTTTTTTTATTTCTTATTGCTACTTAAATTCTTTCTTTGTTTGAATAAGTGATGGAGTTTGGGGATGAAAGTGAGCATGAGTGTCGGAATGTATGCATTGGTTGTGGTGTATTAGGTGAGGGGTATACATGTGTTGTATGTGGGCTGCGTGAATGCATTGTAGATTTAGAGGGGATGAGAAGGCAGGATTTAGACAGGATATGTAGGCTGGAGGGGTTAGTTGCTGAGCTCAGGAGGGAACTTAGTGTTAGGCCTAGAGCTGGGAATAGGTTAGGTGGTGAGGTAGGCCAGTTAGATGTTTCAGGTGAAGGTAGAGGGCCAGTGGAGGAGGTAGGATGTGATAGTTCTAGTGATAGTGAAGTTAGCCCCCTTAGATTAGTTAGAAATAGGCCTAGTGAGGATGGGGGACAGTGGAGAGTGGTTAGGAAACATGAAGCTAGGGAGGCTTCTCCTGTTCTTTGTGAGAATAGGGTTGCCTCTGTTGAGGTGGTTAGCCAGGGGGAGAATAGGTGTGTGAGTCAGAGGGACACAGATCCTATTAGCTTGACTAATAGATTCAGTGCCCTAAGAGAGGAAGTAACTGGAAGTGATATGACTGATGGGGGTGGGGGTGGAGTTCGAGTGACTGGTAGTTTGAATGAGAATAGGAGTGGGGATGGAGTTAGGTCTGTGGGGGTTAGGAATAGGAGTCTGACTGAAGTGCTTGTGATGGGTGATTCGCGAGTTAGATATTTAGATAGGAAGTTGAATGCAAGTAGATTGAATGGTTTGAGGGTGTGTTTGCCGGGTGCTGGAGTGAGAGATCTGTCTGATAGGTATGAGGAACTGGTGTCTGGCTGTGCAATGGATGCGGTTGTGATTACACATGTAGGAGTGAATGATGTGAAGAAAGTGGGTGCATGTGAGTTATGTGAGAGGTACAAGAGGTTGATTGAAAAGGTGAAAGAAAGTAGAATGAAAGGTGTTGTGACAGGTGTGCTTCCAAGAATGGATGTTGGGGTAGAATGGATGTCTCGTGCAATTGGGCTGAATGATTATGTGAGGAGGATGTGTGAGATGGAAGGTGTCATGTTTGTGGATGTGTGGGATAGGTTTGTTGGAATGAAAGAAATGTATGCGATGGATGGACTGCATTTGAGTAGGAGGGGGGTAGATGTGTTGTGGGAGGAGTATGATCGTGTTATTAGGTCTTTGCGGGCGGGAAACTAGATACTAATAGTGGTCAGGGAATTATGAGAGGACATTATAGTACTGAAAGTAGAATGGACTTGGCAGATAACAGAAATAGGTTCCAAGGCGATAGAGGTAAGGTCATTCAAGTTTCAAGAGGTGCTTCAGGGATAGGGGGGTTAAATTGTTTCTATACAAATGCTCGTAGTCTTAGAAACAAGAAGGATGAGCTATTTAGTTATATTAGCAATGAGGATATAGATATATTATGCGTTACTGAATCATGGGTTAATGAAATAGAATTTAGTGACACTATAAGTGAATTTGATTTTCAGGGCTATAATATGTACATTAGTCAAAGGACAGGTAGGATTGGTGGAGGAATAATTATCTATATAAAAAACAACATTGTTTCAAGTTTAAATACTTCAATAAAGCAGGATGGAGTTGAGTCACTTTGGATAGATATTAGGTTCAGTAAAAATAGAATGGTGCATTTGGGAGCTTTTTACAGGCCACCTGGGCAGACTGATGATATAGATGAACTAATGATAAGGGAAATAAGTAAGGGATGTGAAACAGATGCAGTTATTATTGGGGACTTCAACTTAAACTCTGTGGACTGGGAAAATATGATAGGTAGGGATAGAACAAGTGGCAGGTTCATAGAATGCTTTGAGGATAATTTTTTGAATCAATTTGTTAACGATTCAACGAGGGGGGACAATATATTAGATTTAGTACTTTCTAACAGTGATCATTTAGTTCAAGAATTGACTGTTGGGGAAGCATTGGGAAATAGTGACCATCAGATAGTTCGTTTTAACTTGGGAATTGAGAAGGGTAAAATAACTGAGAATGCTGAAAAAGTTCCAAATTTTCATAAGGGAGATTATGTAAAACTTCGAAGCTTGCTAAATTTGGTAGACTGGGATATAGAATTCAGAGGTAAAAATGCTTATGGGATGTGGGATACTTTCAAGCATATAATAAATGTAGTCCAAGAACAATGTATCCCAATGAAGGCCATTAGGAACAAAAGTAGGAAACCATTATGGTGGAATCAGGAGATAGCTAGAAAAATTTCAGAGAAGAAAAGGGCATATAAAAAATTACAGGTACAAAATAATATTCAAAATTTAAGTGATTATAGAATGGCTAGGAATGAGTTAAATAAGATTATAAAGAAGAACAAAAGGGTGTCAGAAATTAAATTAGCTCAGGATAGCAACAAAGATCCTAGAAAGTTCTTTAGTTACTATAAAATTAATAACAAGTGTGGCAGAGTTAAAATAGGACCTATCAAATATGAAGGGTTTGTGAGAGAAACTGATGAGGAAATAGTTGAGGTACTAAATGGTCATTTTGCATCAGTATTTACAAAAGAGAAACTAAATAGTCCTATGTATAGTACTCATAGGTCAGGAAAAGAGGTGTTTACTAACATTTGTGTGGATCGGAGGATGATAAAAGGACTAATAGGTGATTTAGATACTACCAAGACCTCCGGCCCTGATAATATTCATTCTAGGATACTTAAAGAAGGGGTAGAAAGTATCTCAATAGCTCTGGACAAGTTATATACTAGGTCATTGGAATATGGAGAAATACCCGATGATTGGAAGAGAGCGAATGTAGTCCCCATTTTCAAGAAGGGTAGTAAAGAGGATCCAAATAACTTTAGACCGGTTAGCCTAACTCCTGTAGTCTGTAAAATTCTTGAGAAAATAGTTAAAAAAGGGATTTGCCAACATCTAGAGAGGGAGGGGTTAATCAGCGATGCTCAGCATGGGTTTAGATCAGGTAGATCATGTTTGACTAACTTACTAGACTTTCTGGAGTTTGTAACAGATCAAGTAGATAAGGGAGAGAATGTAGATATAATTTACTTAGATTTTAGTAAAGCATTTGATAAGGTACCACACAGGAGACTAGTTCATAAATTAAAAATGATTGGGATATGTGGGGGTGTTTCAAATTGGATAGCTGAGTGGCTGAAAGACAGGAAGCAAAGGGTAGTGCTAAATGGTGTAAAGTCAGAGTGGAGGGATGTTATCAGTGGGGTTCCTCAGGGATCAGTTCTCGGTCCATTATTATTTGTCATCTATATAAACGATCTTGGGGAGGCAGTTAATAATAAAGTGTCAATTTTTGCGGATGATACCAAATTAGCAGCTGTAGTTAAAGATATTGATGATAATTTTAAAGTGCAGGGGGACTTAAATAAATTGTTATCCTGGGCACATAAGTGGCAAATGACTTTCAACCTTGATAAGTGCAAAGTTATTAACATGGGAAAAGATAATAGAGAATTTAACTATGAAATGGATGGGCATTGGCTGAGCTCAGTAGAGGATGAGAAAGATCTAGGAGTAGTAATAGATAAGTCATTAAGGTTTTCTAAGCAGTGTATTGAAGCAAGAAATAGGGCAAATAGAGTGCTGGGTTTTATTAAGAGAAATGTCAGTTACAAAAGTAAGGAGGTTATTCTTAAACTCTATAACTCTTATGTTAGGCCACATCTAGAGTACTGTATACAGGCATGGTCCCCACATTTTAGACACGATATTAACCTTCTTGAGTCAGTGCAACGGAGGGCAACAAAGATTATTCCTTCCCTGAGGCACCTTGAATATGAAGATAGACTGAGGGTATTAAATATGTTCTCGTTCGAAAGGAGGTGTGTGAGAGGGGATATGATTGAGCTCTTTAAAATTTTTTCCGGGATAGATAAATTGGATGTTAGCAAGTTTTTTGAGTTAGATGATGGAAATCGGACTAGAGGTCACCACTTGAAAATTAAAAAGCAAGGGTGTAGGTTGGATTTAAGAAAGTATTTTTTCACCAATAGAGTGGTAGACTTCTGGAACAAATTGCCGCAGAGGGTAGTAGGTAGTCCAAATCTAAATGTATTTAAGAGTAGGTTGGATGAGTTTATGGGAAGGGAAGGTTGTGATGGTTCCTAAGTTTTGTATATATTAATATTGTTTGTATATATCTATAGCTGCATGATTTAGTTCTTGACAAGCCTTGATTGGTGATACCCTTGTTTCTGGATGCAATCCTCTGGATGTAGTTTTCCTGGGAGTTTGGGTGCCTTGAAAAAGAGGCCGCTTGACTCGGATGACCTATGATGAGCCCTTGTGGCTTTTGTCATCCGTTATATTATATTGTGGGGGACTTTGATTTTGTCTTCCCCTGGTGATGGTGCTTTTTGTGGGTGGGTTTTGACGGAGGCGGATGACCTTTGATAGGCCCTTGTGGCTTTTGTCATCCGTGTAATTATGTTATGTTATGTTATGTTACATTCTCATTTAGAGCAATTGACCCAATAACCCCATAGGATTTTGGAAGATCTGATAGTAATTTACAGGTTACTTTCCACTCACCTAGTAAGAAACCGGCACTATCTAAGAATATATTTTTAATCTTAGTACTGGTACTAATAATGCAATTTTTTGTGGGACCAGTAAATGTTACGTCATGATGTTGGATATCATTAAGTAAATTACGGTTTTAAAGGGCAATGCTAAATTGAAGGGGCTTGTCATTAAATTTATCATCTTCTTTTACAGGTACTATTAAGTATTTGAATGGAAGATTTATATTATCAGGAGGAGAGCCATCCGGGTCATCCTCCATTTCAAAAGACCTACCGGAAATCAGTAGGCCTGTATAAGCTCCCAATTATAAATAAGTGCAGCAAACCTTAATTACTACAAATATATATTGAAAGATTTAGTTAATGAAATATTAGTTATGCGGAGCTAATCAGATACGTCAACACCATCTCACGAAAACTTTGAGTTAATCCTGCGGGTGAATGAAACAAATGCAACTTAATGTCGTTTCGGCTGAGAAAAATATACTTTTTCAGGCGTGCGGACAATCTTCAGGTTTACCTGTTTTTTGGGGGGGAGGGGGTAGGCTATTGCGATCTCATCATATTGTTTTAGGTAAATATGTAGATTAGCGGCCCGGCCGGAAAAAAAATTGGGTAAATATTATCATTCACTCTGTCGGAATATTCATGCGCGTTTTAGTCCTTTTCGAATTATTATTCTATAAACAATTAGGATTATATACTGGGGGGCTGTGCCCCCCAGACCCCCCCCAATTTAATGAAACTCAGGTTCATCGTAGTGAGTCCCCCCATTGTTTACCCCCACACGAGCAGTCAACTTAAATGTATTCCAAAAACGTAAAACATTTTGGAACACGGACGAAATAGGGTAATTGTGTAGACGATGGCCGGATGCGATTATTTTGAGCGTCGGCACGTTGTTGGGTACGGCTCGCAGCGGGGATAACACTGCGATGACCCTGAGTTTCAATCCTCTCAGGGGGTCTGGGGGGAACAGCCCCCCCCCCCCCCAGTATAAAAACGAAAATCGCCATAAAATTCTTCGATTTTCTCTCTAAAAAGTAACAACGAAAAGTAGCCCAAAAAGCTAGGCCTAGGATCCGGCCATCGTCTACACAATTACCCGAAATAGTACGTACCATTGTTCGCGCCGATAATCTACATATTTACCTTGTTTTATATATCATTTTTAAATAAACTCGTAATATTTCTAATTTAAAAGCCTATGATTCGATAGGAATTCAAAAGGCGATTGTTAAATGTCGTTAGGCCTCTAGTTTTTCTACCGCACCAATTATATTTTCTTTAAATTTTATTAATATGAAATGTCCATACCATAATTTCATTCAGAAAAGAAATCCCTTCAAAATCATATATTATACAATGTGATACGATTCCAATTAACACTGTGGCTCCCAAGATGGCGACCAATCTATTTTTCGTATATCATAATTAGAAATTTACCCACATGAAGTAGTGAAAGTGCTATATAGAGTATATTCGCGATATATACTATAATATATATATATATATATATATATATATATATATATATATATATATATATATATATATATATATATATATATATATATATATATATATATATATATATATACAGTGGGCGCAAAGAAAATGTTAACATTAAGAATTTTTGGATAATTAAGCACAAAAGTACATTTCAAGTTTGTTTTATTGGGTCCTTTTACTTACATTTCTTTACATTTAGTACTTTGCCATGTTCCCACGGGTCTTCAACGCCCCCTGGGTCTTCTTGGGCATGGGTGTTGCAAGATCCTCGAAGTAGGAGCCGTCCATTGCCACCCACAGCTTAATGAGTGTCTCCTTCAGGGCGGGGATTGAGGTGAGCCGGGACTTAGCAGCTTCACTTTTCATTTGGTTTTTGGTTCTAGGCATTCTCTATGGGGTTTAAGTCGGGTGAGTTGCTTGGCCAGTCCAAAACTTCGACGTTCTGCTCATTAAGGAAGTCTTTGACAGCTCGTGCCTTGTGTGCAGGGGCGCCATCGTGCATAAAAAAAAGTCGCAGCCATCGAGAGCGTAGAAATGGAGCAGATGTTCCTCCATAACCTCAATGTAATTCTTTCCCTTCATGGTGACGTTCATGGGGATGAAATAGAGACCACCCCTGCCCTTCTCCCCACTGAAGCATCCCCAAACCATGACGCCATCTGAGTGCTTCACGGTCTTCACGGTGTAGCGGTGGTCATATCTGCTCACATCACTAGGCCGCCGCACTACTTTCGAGAAACCTCTGACGAGCCGAAAACTGCTCTCATCACTCCACATGACTTTCTTCCACTGCTTTGGTGTCCAATCTTAATATTTCTTCACGAAAGCTAGCCGTTTTTTCTTCATACCCCCTGTCAGCAGCGGTTTCTTGGCGGGATGGCGGCAGGGCCAACCCGGGTCTTTTTGTAGCCGGTGCTGGATCGTACGAATAGCGACGTTGTGGAGCAAGTCATGATGTGTTCCCTTTAATTAAGCCACTGTTATCGAAGGGTCCTGCTTCACCTCACGTAGCAAAACCTTGTCAGTCCGAGTAGGTGTCTTCTTCTTGTCCCCAGAGCCAGGTTTGCGAGGTGGTTCGGTGCCAGGAGGGAGTGTGGTGGCTGCTTTTTTGAACTTAAAGAGTGACACACGGCTCACGTTCAGATCGGCAGCTACACGCTTTACTGGCACTTCCTGCTCGATTAGGGTTAGGGCACGGGTCTTCTCCTCCATTGTCAGCTTGCTACGCCCCATTGCGATGGTATGGTGGTGTCTGGAAGGGGATCAAAGTCAGCAGAAAGGTGAAAAAGATGCGGTCTGTGGGGCAGCGTAACACAGGTGTACACTGTCTGAGCTCTGCAAGCACACTTAAACTGAGCCTGACGGGAAGTTGCGAGGGAGCCCTGGTTGCAGGTACATGCGTCATAACAAGCTCCCCCACTACCTATATGGCGGTAAAAAAGTTAACCGCGAAATTCGAGTTAACATTTCCATTGCGTTTAAGAGGTAAACATTTCCTTTGCGCCCACTGTATATATATATATATATATATATATATATATATATATATATATATATATATATATATATATATATATATATATATATATATATATATATATATATATATATATATATATATATAGAGAGAGAGAGAGAGAGAGAGAGAGAGAGCATATCTTCGATATACACTATATATCATTCGTGTGTTTTTTTAATGGAGGTATTTATAACAAAGCGCCCACAAAATTCAGGGGTGGGCATAAACCCAGAGTTAACTCTTTATTGGTAGTTAACTCATCTGGTTGGAACTCACCACCCTGTGCCCACACAAGGGCACAGGGTGCCCTTTGATAGGCCCTTGTGGCTTTTGTCATCCGTAAAATTATGTTATGTTATGTTAAGACTGGGCAGAGGGGAGTGGGGGACATGCCCAGAAGTCCTGACAGATACTCCAGTCAGGCTAGCAGGCAGTAATACAAGAGATAATATTTTATTATTGACTGGTTGAGTGTATCTTTCAATAATTGAAATGGATAAAAAATATCAATGGAGGAGAAAAGAAATAATCAGGTTAAAGTGCAAAAGTTATTAATGTGTTTGTGTGTGTGTGTATGTGTGTGTACATCCGCGAGGAAATTTGTTGCAATTCTTCCTATTACTGCGAGGCACTTTGCTGGTACAATTTTAGTGCCAGGGCCATGCCTCCACAGAACTTCCCTCCAGGTAACGGAGTTTAGAAAGAGAATTGCACATCCCAACTAGACAAGCAGGTACATTTTTAACCTAGGCACATGGCAATGATATTAACATTACTTATACAAGGATACAACTGTGCTAAGAGAGGGTCTGTACAACTTACCCCCCCCTTCCTCCCCAAAAGAAATACATGAATTATAGTTAAACTGTGGCTATATTTATTACATTACTCAAAGTTACAAGGCAAAAATGGTTCAGTGAGGCATGTATGTATATTTATGCCTCTTTAGGGAACTAATGCATTTTTTAAAATAATCCCTTCGTGGTTTTGATATGTAGACGACACACTGTCGGAATGGCCCATAGACTACAACAATTTCAATGAATTTTTCAACAAGCTGAATTCGTTACACCCATCGATAAAATTCAAAGTAAAATGGGAACAGAATAATTCTATAGCGTTTTTAGACGTAAATATCCACCGTTTAAATAATTATATTCAATGCTCAGTCTATCGATGCCTAAAAATTCAAATGCTTACATACATTTTTTATCATGACATGACAAATCCGTGAAGATATCTGTTATTTCTTCCCTCTTTCTCCTAGCCGATAGAACGTGCGTCCAATCTTCTTCCATGATGAAATTAACCACCTTATCTGCAATTTCATTGAACTAAAATATCCAATTCACCTCACAAACAGATGCCATTCCAAAGCACGAAAAAACTTCTATGCCACTTCCACACCACGAAGAGATGATTTTAAAAATTTATTAGTTTCCCATATGCTCCAGCCTTGGCCCCTCCAAAATCATATGTGAACGGAAATAACATAAATATTACATTTAAATATTCCAATACCATTCGGAAATCCTTGACTAGACTGCACTCAATTAATATCGATGCTGGAGTTTACAGTATACCATGCTATAATTGCAAATTAACATACATCGAAGAGTCAGGCCACTTTAATAAGAGGATGAAAGAACTTAGAAGAGGTTTGCAAAATTTCAGAGAACGTGACTGAAAGCTCTTCAGCTTTTTCTCCACAGGGATCAAGGTAGGGAGCAATTTTCCATAAAACAGTTTTGACTCCCTGTAGGTAATCAATTGTCACTGCAATAGGAGCCAAAACTGAGACATACTTCCCAAGAAATTCAATTTCATGACTTTTGAAAATTGGAAGTTCAAGAGACGTTATGAGTTGATGTAATTTGTCCTTGTGTTTTAAAAGTAATGACAATGCATCAAAGAGAGAGTTCCACCTTGTAATGCAAAGCACCTTTAATGAGCAGTTGATAACAGTTTTGATAATCTCTTCTGATTTTGGACGACCACTTTTGTTCCATAATGCTGAACATTTCCCCATTGCAGCATGAATGATATTTGCAGAAGAATATATTTTCAGTGCCTGTTTTGCATCAGTTGTGGCGACGAGACTGAGTGTGTGTGAAGCACACTGCACATGCTTAGGTAGGCTGAAGCTGCATGGGTCAGAAGAAAGGTCTTCTTCCTGATCTAAGTCACTTCTCATTAAGAAACTATCCTCCAGCTCGTGCCGCCCCTGATCTTCTTCACCTACCTGGATTCCGTCTTCTGAATCTGTGGACACATTTGTAGCAGTGACTGCAAATTCCTTAAACGCTTTAAAAAAATTAGAGCCGTTATCAGTGAGGGTGCTCGTGATTTTCTGCAGATGATATCGTATTCATTGATGATATTCTCCATATGTTCAACAATTTTGATGTAGTTATGTTCTCCTTTGAAGCGACAAAATGCCAATACTCCACTGTGACGGACCAGAGCAGCTTCCTCAAGCTGAAAAAATAAAAATAACTCCAATGTTTGTCTCATCAATGTTTTCATAAATTTTACATATTAATATAATCGAGATAAATTCCACCAACAAATAGGTCTGCTTTCAGCCAAGAGCTGATAACTCCCTAACTGTAAAGACATTTTCAACTTCATAAAGAGCAAAATCTTAACATACCCTTTACTGTAACGCCCAAAAAACTACAGTGACGAGTTGACCAAATATCTGCAATAAGGCAGAAGTAAGAGCTACTATCTAGTTTATTCTTCAGTAGAGGTCTTGTCACTTTCTCTTCTTCTATAAGACTTCGGCGTAGCGTCCGCCTTGAAATGACGTCAACTAAAGAATTTAGACCTGCGGTAATGGAATGTCTGATTATTGTGAGTGAAATTGATTTTCACAGTGAAAGGAGAATATATGGTATGCATATAAAATATAGCTATATGAATATCCTATAGTTATATAGGACTAGTACATTAATTCATAAATATATTATTAGTCCTTCATATTCAGAATGACATAGTAAAATATTGACTTTCAGTATTGTTAGGAATATATACACTATCAAGCTTTATTTCCTAAATTTTTGCCGGCTGGGCATGCTAGTTTTGACATAATAATATACAGGTATTGCTACTATAACGAAATACATCGTTATAGGAATTCATCTAATAACTACATATAATCGATCAATAATTGTACTAATTATGCCTGAAATTTTTGTATTCAATAATATCTTCAAGTAAATGATAGCGCGCTTTAAGTATATATGTATGTGGATTCTCATGAAATTATTGCAATATAATAACCTCTGTTGTTTATATATGTCTTCCTTTATTTAACTTCGTTATATAGCCTACGTAGTGACAAATGATCCGAACGCTTTAGTATTCGGTCGTTATACCTGTACTATTTATACTATAATGGAAAGAATATTTGTAACTCAGAACTCACCTTTAATTAATCTCACAAAAGCTGGTTGCCCATGGTTGATAGGGGGATGCACCCCTTTATGATAAAATCTACAATCAGCTTATCAACAACAGATTGTTCTTAGTATTCACCGCAAAACACTCCGGTAGTCTTTTCTTTTGAGGCCAAAAATCTTTGGGAATTTTTCATTTTCAGCTCTTGCCATAAATTAAAAATATAAGTCTTTAGCTTGCGTATACAATAATTTTTATCTTGTTTTTGTGAAAAAAAGAACGTAAAAAATAAATTTAAAAAAATAAAACCTTTTTGAAATTTCGAGAATGCTGCCTCAAGAGTGGTCACATCTGTATAGTACCTATTGCATTATAAGCATTTATTTTTGTATCTACCAACTCTAGAAGTTATTTAGTTTATGGATCCGGAGTCGGAGTCGGATTCTGAGTCAGATAGTGGCTTTCCAAAGGACCAAGAGGTACCCCTATGCCCTCGCTTTTTATTTACGAGGAGGTTCGCCAGTAGCCATAGACATCCTCAAACTATATATGTATAATTATATATATATATATATATATATATATATATATGTATATATATATATATATATATATATATATATATATATATATATATATATATATATATATATATATATATATATATATATATATATATATATATATATTGAATCACCAGTTGACTTCTTTCTTGGCTTCTTTTTAGAAAGCTCCAGACTGGTATTCCGTAGATGCAGCAGTTTTTTTTCTTTCGTTTGGGGCCCATAACTGAAGTTTTTTTCTTTTATTTCTTTCTTCTACCGTAATTGAAATTCAAGCAAAAAGGAATCTGTGCATTCTGCAATGATGTTAGACGCTTCATAGCTAACGCTATGCTCTAAAATGGCTAATGGAATATTTACATTGGCCAAATGCATTCCGTGGCATTTTGTTTTCGAAAGCTTTTTCCATATTTTGGAATGAAGTGATTTATTTAAATTTGGGGTATTGCCCTTCCTACATCTATGAAGAAGGGTGTTATTTGTCATTTCCAAATAAACTTCTAGAACTAATCTATTTTCTTCTGGGAACAAATTAAATGTTACTTTCATATCTCTGTGCGTTTTTCGCTCAGCTACTGGGATGTCCAGAGCATAGGTGGACGCGATAACCGATGAATCGATAAATCCAAAATTATAATACAATATTGATTATTGACTATATATAGTGGTATTTTATAATACAATAGTAACAATATTTGAATACTGTTTCTTACCTGAGGAGGCTCTCCTTCATCTCCTCATAGGTTTTGAGGATCCTCCTTACAGCTCGGACCTACCAATTTCTGCCTCCAAGGCACGCGCGGCTCGACTCTGTGCTAAACTGGAACCAAAAACTAAACTGAAATTATCGATTATCGCTAGTTTGGAACCAAAAGTATCGGCGATATCGATTAATCGATAACGCGGAAAAAATATCAGATAACCCGATATCGTTATCGCGATAACACCCACCTATGGTTAAGAGCTATGTCTTTTTGATAAAAACACCATGAATCTGCTCCTTCAGGACATCCATGATGCTTGGGATTTTTATCTGTGCTTAAACAGTGATAAAAGGTTGATAAAATATTATTTCTCATTTGTTCACTCGAAAGATTGATGCTCCGTTTTATTGCATAGGAGTAATAACGCACAATTTATCAATAACAGCGTCTGTTAGTTTCTCCCCCTCCCTTCCAGTTGGGAGACTTTTCTCTTTTTTTCTGTGGCCGTTTCTGTAATTTTACAATGATCTGCTTTTAATTTTCTAAATTTTGTTCCTCGTCTTTTAGCAACATGATTGATACATTCTTCTTTAACAACTGGGTAGTTTTCGTAGGGACAATTTCCATTGTTTATTTTGCTAGCTGCTTTATGGGCCCTAGCATCTCTATCTCCACTAAAAGCTGTATATCTAAAGCCCTATATTTTCCGATCAGGACCATAGTCTTCTAGCAGCTTCTGGCTCCATAGAACCCGATTTACCATCAAAATTTCTTTCACATATATTATCATGTGTGGCTTGTAAAGCTTCATATTTTTCGACGGTAATCTTCTGAGAATCTAGCTTCATTTTTCGCATACCACAGATTCTACAATAATTACACAATATTTCATAATTTATGCAGAGACACGTATGTAATTCTACGACACATCCTACTCCTATGTGGGATTGATGTTCTCTTGTCATCCACAACCCATCATAGGACATATCGATATTCAAAATTCCGTCTCTATCAGGCAGGATATTTAATTTTTCACCCTAATGATAAAAAAAATCGAATTTTTAATAATATATTTACACTCATCTACTTTTTTATTCACTAATGATTTTACACTTTTTTTTAGTTTAAAATAAATTTTCGTTTACTCATTTGTTTCTTTCTTTGGGTCACTGATAGCTCTTCGCAGCCTGTATAGCCAAAATCTTTGGTAATGCAATAATAGGATGTCCTTAGTTCTTGTTCAGTATTTTTTTTATTATCTACATACTTTTCTTCTAATCTTTTAGCATAAGAGCATGATTTACATTTCAATAAAATATTATCATCGTGGGCTACTTTAAGTTTTATTGAAGAACTATCACTGCATTTGCAGGTGGGGCAATTGCGATATTTGTTTATAAATTGTAATAAAGGGGACAGCCTATTTGAAAAAAAAATTAGCATTATTTGAATTTTTTAAAAATATTTTCTACAATATTTTTGCACATATTTTTCTCTTTCTGCATACGATTTTTTTTTTTTTTGCTTTTGCTGTAGGATATGCAGTATAGCCTGAAGCTTTAAGTAGAACCTCCTTAGAGGGTTTGAGACGCCACTAGGACCAGCAATGGGTTCATGTTCTTCTGTTTGTTCTACTTGAGCTGTTTTATGTTCATTCTTTTTTTTTCTAGGCGACAATTTAAGATTTTAAAATTTTTGTTCTGCATTTTACTTTTTTTGCCTATTTCTCCGAATGAAAATTTACACCTATGCGCGCTACAAAAGGCGTAATAACTTCGCATGAAACAACTATTTTCACATAACCAGCGTCTTCAACGACTCGTGAGAGAATAAGCAATAAAAAATTATAAATTTTGCATTGAGTGGCTGTAGTCGAGGCGTAGCAAAATTTCTATTGGACTAAAATTATGACGTCACAAGATAGCAACTTGTAACTCCACCCGTCCGCGCATTTTAAAATATCTCGATTTAGCAGAGGATTATAATGCTTTGGGAATAATTCCGTGCCGTCGGGACATTCAGGGGATTATTACCTGGGTCAGAATTAGGGCTTAAAAGTACTTATCCCAAATTTTAGATTATAAGAACTAATAAACCTTGAAAGATGATTCGAAAGCCATAGGAAAGGCGGTAAAACACAGTTTAAGCACATGCTTAACCATCTTTCTATCTTAATTATCTTAATTTTGGCGAATATTTACCCGTTAACACCGCTACATGAAGGACCATCCTCTAATACTGAACATTTTCTTTTTGAATCTTTTCTTTGAGCTGTCACGTAGTTATCCGCTTTTTGCACCAAAGCAGGATGCTTTCTCTGTTGATAAATATACATGATCAGATAATTGAAGAACGTTTGTTTCACGTTGCCATAATTCACGTTAAATACAATTAGTATATACTATAAATAAAGGTGTGCAAAAGGAAGCAGGTAGGTTCGTACGTGGTAAGCCTACGCTACTTAACATTATCGTTAGCTACAAGCAATTTTGCCATTTTTTAAAAATAAGAAATAGTGAAACTTGTAAATTCAATTAAGTATCATATAATTGGCTTAAATAAATTCTTACCTTCAAATGAATGCGTAGATTGGAAGTAGCATTGCTCGCCGTAGAGATTTCGCCATTGTATGATATACATACACACTTCCCTTTTTTCCCGACGGAAAATTTCACTCTAAAATATTTACCATCTAGTAAAGGATGACTATAATTACATGATTATTTATGTTCCTCGTCCTTATTATTGTCTAATCTCTCCATTTCACACTCTTTTGAAGAAGCTGAAGTTGCCTTGCAGCAGTTAAAATAACGCTGAGCGCTCTCACAATACAACCGAACACAGCTGTGACCATCTGTTGACTGAATTCGAACTGATGCAAGCAATTTTCCCTCACCGGCCCACACAGTCAACCGTTTGTGTCAAACAAGTTGCGACAAGTTAAAACATGCATTACACGTTTTTAAAAGTTATATAAACTTATTATCAGTAAAGTATTTGCAAAAAGTATTTAAATACACTATTTAAATTGTATATACAAATTCAATCTTAAATGTATAAATGTATTTAAATACTGCCCACCTCTGTTCATAGGCTGGGTTCACAAGGTAACGTTGTTATCACTGTGTTAAAGCTAGGACTCTAAAGGAAAATGGAGTTTTGTAAGCTTTATTCTTTGCTTAGGCCTACCTTAATTGGGTCGAGTAAGATAGTCGGGTCTTACACGGCTTTGTGGTAAACCTTTTCTAACGTTAGACAGTTGGGGCTAGGATGGCAGGACTTGGGGACGATGAAAGGACTCGTGACGCAAATTAGAGGGAGAGTTATGACAAATGAATAATCCCGAGTCTCTCGGTGAGTGAGTGTGGAATGTTTCAACCCGTCCAAATATATTCCCTCCCTAGTAAGGGTGCGTGGCCATATGTGGGCGTTATCGCGATAACGATATCAGGTTATCGGTTATCCGATATTTTTCCCCTGCGTTATCGATTCATCGGTATCGCCGATACTTTTGGTTCCAAACTAGCGATAATCGATAATTTCAGTTTTTGGTTCCAGTTTAACACAGGGGCGAGCCACGCGTGCCTTGGGGGCAGAAATAGGTAGGTCCGAGCTGGGAGGAAGATCCTTAAAACCTATGAGGAGATGAAGGAGAGCCTCATCAGGTAAGAAACAGTATTCAAATATTCTTACTATTGTTCTTATAAAATAACGCTATATATAGTCAATAATCAATATTGTATTATAATTTTTGATTTATCGGTTATCACCTTATCGGGCGATAAGTTTATCGCCAGTTATCGATTATCGGTTATCACCGGTAAGGTGATCGTTATCGATTTATTGGTTATCGTGATACATTTTTTCGTTATCGCGCCCACCTATGGGCGTGACTTGATTTTTTCTAATCTGGACGCTGGGCGGAGCTTACGATGTGAGAAGCATGTTCGTGTGTGCTTTGTTAAGACTGCTGGGTGGAGTTAAAGGATGTATACGTGTTAATTGTGGTCATGTGTTTATTGAGTTTGATTACCTGATCGTGGTTTTATCAAAGCAGCATCCATGGCCAGTGACACAACTGTTAATTTTGTCGTTTCGCAGATCCACGTCAATTTTAGCTGGTCAAACACGACTCCGTTCCGGCTGCCTCGTTACCTTGCATCAAGACCTTTCTGGCTCACAGCTATTTCCTCACGTTTGTATTTTCATGTGTTCACGTGTGAACCGCCAAACTACTCGCTTGCCTTTATTACATTCATGTATTCTTAACTCATGTACACCATGTGTATTATCATTGTTTTCTCTATTTTAATTGGGTTCATTGCTACTACATACATGTTATTTCAGTAATTAATATGTGTGTCCAATATCAAGATTTCTTAGGTTGAGCACGGTGCTCATTTGTGAGATTACCTGTTGTGCATACTTCACCTTGCAATTCGGGCGTCGCTACACATGTACAATTGTGATTTAACATTATATATATATATATATATATATATATATATATATATATATATATATATATATATATATATATATATATATATATATATATATATGGTTAATGTAGTGGCATTATTAGACAACTGCTCTACTTCAGGTCCAGCGCGACATCCTTTCCTCCTTGAACTGGAACACCACATTTATAGGATAGCTAATCCACCAGTCATCCCTTCCTCCCCCTCCCCCCCAAAAAACTGGTTTCAAAGTTACCTCTTTATGTTATCCTCTTTACAGTCATAGAAAACCGTTATTATAAAAATATATTAACAGCGTTGACTTAGCCAAAACACTCGAAGAGATGGACAAAGATCCAAGATAAATTGGTACGGTTAATGTAGTTGCATTATTAGACAACTGCTCTACTTCAGGTCCAGCGGGACATCCTTACCTCCTCGAACTGGAAGACCACAATTATAGGATAACTAATCCATATATAAAAATAAAATTTATAGATAAATTTGATTAAATCCTAAACAGAATAAAATCCAACATTTTTTACTTACATATAGCCTAAATTGTTACAGTTCAAGCTAAACCCATTTATTTAAAAATGAAATCCATTCTTCTTGCTTTAATTTGCGTGAAAAGATTAATTATTTTCTCCTTGATCTCTGGATGACTACTGAGGATTTCTTTGTCTCCATTGAAAGCACTACAAGTGCACTTAGTCTTTCAGAAATCATAGTGGTCCTTAGAAAAGTTTTTATTCTTTCACTGTTGAAAAGCAGCGTTCTGCCGCTGATGTAGTCATGGGAATGGTCAAGAGGATTTTTATCAGTTTTGTAATTTCACTAAGTACATCATCTAGATTATTTTCCAAGATAAATTCCATCAGCTCAATTAATTAATAAAAGGAACGAAAAAAATTTGAATTAAATTCTACACTCTATCACACTCAAGAATATAAACACATTTTTAAGCACAACACACGCGGAGTATAAAATAAACACTACTTTCCACCAGCACACCAGGGGCGGCACTGCGTGAGCCACAGTGCACACACACACATGCACATACACACACACACATACTCTCTCTCCCTCTCGTTCAGCTTCCTATCTCGGACATGTAAGCATGCGCACAACAACCAAACACCGCGTCGCTGGATCTGTGAAGCTCATAGTTTTATACAAGGATTTTTGTATGTTTTCATAAACTAGGGGGTGGCTAGTGACATTAAGCTTAAGGATTTGATAATGTAAAAATATAAAAAAGGAATTAAAAAAAAATGGACTCATTATATCTAATGTTATCGATAATATCGAGTGGAAATAAGGGGTAATGCAGTTTCGCAGCGCCTATACACGAGCCGCCACTGGTCATGTGTGTACTGAGTTTGATCACTTGATCGTGGTTTTATCAAAGCGGCATCCATAGCCAGTGATACAACTGTTGATTATTTTTCGCAGATCCACGTCAATTATAGCTTGTTAAACACGACTCCGTACCGGCTGCCTCGTTATCTTGTATCAAGATCTTTCTGGTTCGCAGCTGTTTCCTTACGTGTGTATGTTCATGTGTTCTCATGTGATCAGCCAAACTACTCGCGTGCTTTTCTTACACTCATGTTTTCTTAACAAATGTACACTTGTACTATAAGTGAAAAAATGCTTACAAAGTGCACGTGAGTCAGAAAAAGTGAAAAACCATTCCGAGTGCTTTCGTCTTTATTCTTGAAGACCTTTACACTAATGATAAGAGGCAGGGCAGCCCTACGAGAGGGGAGAAGTAGCCGGTGCGCCGCACTAGGGCCCATAAGAGTCTAGGGGACTCATGAATATCAAAGTTCAAAATTGAACATAACATAATTTCACGGATGACAAAAGTCACAGGGGCTTATCAAAGGTCATCCGCATCCGTCAAAACCCACCCACGGAATGCATCCATAGGATTAAGTCAGATCATGCATCTAAAATATACAATCTAAACCGTCCATAAGAGAGGGTCAAAAACAACAAGCATCATCATCGGGGCAAGACAAAATCAAAATCCCCAAATATATGCAAAAAAAGAAACTGCATCCACAGGAATGAGTCAAGAGACCCACCCGCACACCAAAAAGTAAGAAGTTAACCCTCCCTCCCCATATAATAATCTAATCTGCGCTTGAAAATATTCAAGTTTGGACTGTATACTGTCTCAGGTGGCAACTATTACAATAAACAACCATTATATTGGTGAAAAACTATTTTCTAGCATCCAGTCTGCACTTTTGTTTTTTAATCTTTAAGGGGTAACCCCTAGTCCTATTACTACCTTCCAACTCAAAAAACTTGCTGAAACCCAATTTATCCATCCCAGAAAAGATTTTTAAAAACTCAATCATATCTCCCCTCACACATCTTTCAAATGAGAACATATTTAGTACTCTCAGTCTATCTTCATATTCAAAGTGCTTCATGGAAGGTATTATTTCTGTTGCCCTCCTTTGTACTAACTCTAACAAGTCGATATCATGTCTAAAATGTGGTGACCATTCTTGTATACAGTACTCTAAATGTGGCCTGACATAAGAGTTGTATAGTTTAAGAATAACCTCTTTACTCTTGTAGCTAACATTCCTTTTAATGTATCCTAGTACCCTATTTGCTCTATTTTTTGCCTCAATACACTGCTTTGAAAATTTCAGTGACCTATCTTCTACTCCTCCTCCTAAGTCCTTCTCATCTTCAACTGAATTAACCTAATGCCCATCGATCTCGTAGCTGAATTCCCTATTATCTCTGCCCATATTAATAACTTTGCATTTATTAGGGTTAAAAGTCATCTGCCACTTCTGAGCCCAAGCTAACAACTTATTTAAGTCACCCTGCACTTTAAAGCTACACTCAACTTCTTTGACTACAGCTGCCAATTTCGTGTCATTAGCAAAAAATGACACTTTGTTATTTACACCCTCCCTTCTCCATAGAAACATTTGAACCCATTATGTGTGTTTTGATATTCTTGCCCTCTCGGATTCTGAGAGTAGGTAATACATTTCAATCCACCTATCTCTAAAGCACCCCCTTTAGCCTGCATACCTTCTACTCATCTGTGCTGGCTTTCCTTCACTGCCCAACCCTGAGCCACGAAATTTCCCTGACCATTATCAGAACCGTTTCCTGCCCGCAAGGACCCAATAACACTATCCAACTCCTGCCACAAAACCTCAAACCCATCCCGGCTCAGATGGAGCCCATCCATCGCATACAATCCCTTATTCCCCCCAAAGCCCTTCCATACATCTACAAACACTATTCCCGACTCTTCACACAGGCCTTTCACTTGTAATGTAATATTTGCTATTTTATAAGTAACTTGATTTTTAATGTTGAAAAGGAAAGGCTGACAATTATTATTATATTTTTTTCAGAATCTGCCCATCTGAAATATGTCTGCATAAATCAGGAGCACAAAAGAGGAAAGAAAAAAAGGAACGTGATTATAATGAAAGACGAGGATTACAAACACTTTTTTTAAGTAGGTATGAAAATAAAACAACATAATGTGGAAACATATACAATGTAAATTTGGAAGAAGCGGAAAGTGTAGGTTGCAGTCGTGAACAAGAGAGCCTATATGGAAATGAGATAGAAGCTAATAAAGAAACAAATTCGGATGCATGTACAAATACGATGGACATAGATATTAATTTAAAACCTGGACCTGGTGGAGCAGATAAGAATGTAGATTCCCAAAATAAGGCAGACAGTGCAACAAAAATTCCTAAAACAAGTAGTGAATCAATGAAAGTAGTTCAAGATAAATTTGAAAAAAATAGCACTGGGCTTGTCGGGCTTGACATTGGATTCCTCACAGCAGAATTTCCTTCTCAATCAGACATAGAGAATTATTCACCAGAAGTCATATTGACTTTCCTTTTGTAGCGGTCTATATCGCTACAAGTGTAAATATTTATTTCTAACTGTAAATATATATATATATATATATATATATATATATATATATATATATATATATATATATATATATATATATATATATATATATATATATATATATATATACGAGGAGCGGTCAATAAGTTTTGCAATTCAGATATAAGGAAACGAGATATGAGGAAAAGTGTTTTTATTATTTTTCAATATAACTACCCTCGACTTCAATGCACTTGCGCCACTTGTCCCTATGGCTTCGAATTCCCGACAACCAGAAATCTCCCGACTGCTGTTCAATCCACTCCTGGACAGCGAGCTGGACATCTTCATTGTTCCCAAACCGGCGTCCACGCAGTGTAGCCTTGAGCTGGCGGAATAAAAAGTAGTCGCTAGGGGCCAGATCTGGACTGTAGGGGGGGGTCGTTGAGCTCCTCGAATCTGCACTCGCGCAAGGCAGCTTGTGCAGCTCTGGCCTTGTGGACAGGAACATTGTTTTGGAGGAGCAGGACACCGCATGCCAACTTGCCGTGCCGCTTCTGACAGATGCAATTCTTCAACCCAGCCAGTTCCTCCGCGTAATATTCGCCTGTGAGGGTCCTTCCACGAGACGCATAGTCCACCATCAACACTCCCTCAGAATCCCAGAGGATGGTGGCCATGAACTTACTGGCTGAGGGTTGGGCCTGGTACTTTATGGGGGTTGGAGAGCCCCTGTGCTTCATCCACGTTTCATCACCCACGTTTCATCACCTGTCACTATGCGTGACTCGAATCCCGCCGAGTCTTGGTTGTACAGAAGCAGCAGCTCCTCCGAACTTTGACGACGTTAAGGTCGATCATGGGGCATGAGGTTTTTAGGGACCCAACGGGCAGAGACCTTGGTCATAGACAAATTGTCGTGGATGATATTGATAACACTTCCATGTGATATTCCAAGTTCTCGCTCGATTTTTCGACCTTCACCCGTCGATTTTCGAGGATCCTCCTCTCCACACGGGCCACATTGTCCTCGTTGGTCACGTCTGACGGGCGTCCTGGACGGGGATCATTTTTAAGGGACTCACGACCGTAGCGGAACTCCCTATTCCAGCGAGCAATGGTTGCATAGGAAGGAGCGGTGTCGGTGAACACTGCAACTATGCGTCCATGGATCTCTTTTACCTTCTTGTCTTCCTTGGTCAAAAATTTGATCACTGCGCGGTGCTCAACCTTCTCCCTTGTTGAAAAAAATTGTGACTGACCATCTGCGATCAGCTACTGCTTCTTAAATAGACGAGGCAAGTGCGTGCGGCTGCAGGTCCTGACTTGTCATAACTTGTCCTAACACCCCCACAAACAGCCATCCCCCTTCCTCTGTTTTGCCCTACCGATTCGCAAAACTTATTGACTGCCCCTAGTATATATATATATATATATATATATATATATATATATATATATATATATATATATATATATATTCAAGAAGTGTTGGTAACCCTGACATAAATCGTGAGATTGTTACTCCCGCTCTCCCAAGCGTCTTAAAATTAACATGAGGTTCATTGGCATTGTGTCCTCATCCGCGAATCAGGTCTGTAATATTTGAATTGTAATTTTTTAGCTAAATATGTCACAAAAGAATCCTAAATTGATGCGTGATTCTTTTCTCATTTACAGACCCTTCCAACTCCGTTATAATCTATTTAACAATCTACTTAACAATTACTACTTACAAATTACTTATAATTATTTTATTTAACCACTATTTAACCAATTTAATTACTATTTAATATCTATTTATCATAATAGGGGGGCTTTCAATAAGATCGCTTAATTTTTATATGTGAATAAAACAAGTTGTGTGTGATATATGCACTCGATTTATTTCAAATTTGAAAGTACATTTTATGGCATTTAGTGTGGAATATGACGTCGTTTAAATGTCCGCCGCGGCTTCGCTTGGTGGAACGTATTCGGGAGGCTGAATTTTTGATGACTTTGTCGCATAAATCTTGCTGAATTTGCTGGATGGTGTTCGTTATGTTGACTTCGAGGACATTGACTGTTTGACTGTTTGCAGTTTACTCGCATAGACCTGCGATTTAAGGTAGCCCCAAAGAAAGTAGTCTAATGGTGGTAAATCGCATGATCTTGGTCGCCTGTTGATGTCGCCGCCGCGCGAGATGACCCTGCCCCGAAATCGCTGGTGCAAAATGTCTATCGTGGCGTACGCAGTGTGGCACGTAGCGCCGTCCTGTTGGAACCACATGTCGCCAGTATCCATATCACGCATATAATCCAGTTGAGGCCACAATAAGTTGCTTATCATCGATATGTAGGTCTCGCCGTTGATGGTTATGGCAATCCCATATGGACCGATGATTCCGTTAGACGAAATTCCGCACCAAACAGTGACTTTGTTGGGATGCAATTGGTGCTGGTGTATTTCATGTACATTGTTTTCATCCCAAATCCGACAATTTTGCTTGTTAACAAATCCATTCATCCAAAAATGGCCCTCGTCGCTGAAGATGATATTTTGGGGGAAATTTGGGGCAACTTCCAACTACTCTAGAGTCCAATCAGCGAACACACGGCGTTGTCTATGGTCGTTTACCTTAATTTCCTGGGCAAGTTGGATTTTGTACGGGTGCAGACCCAAGTCCCTACGAATAATTCTACAAACTGAAGGAAGTTGCAGAAAGGCCAAGTTCTTGTGAACAACGAGAAATTGACTGCCTTGGATTTTCCCGTACACTCTCATTTACGGCAGCGATGTTTTCAGCAGACCTTGCGTTTCGGTGACGTACGGGTGTTGGCTGATTGTTGATTGACCCTTTTGCCTCGCATTTGGCCACCAAGCGTCGAACAGTGGACTCGGTAGGACAATTGGGGCGAGGATAGAAATCACGTAATGCGCGGAACGTTTGTCGAACGGAGCACTGGTTCCAATAATAACATTTGATAATTTGCACATGCTGTTCAACGCTATAACCTTCCATCGTGACCTGCCAAGTACTACTGAACAGTTCACAGTGAGGTTGCCAGATGTGGCTTTAAGAACATGGCCACTATCGCCTGACAAAGCTCGAGCGTCCTTGTTGAAAGACCCTTTATATAATCTTTTTCCGCATTTACCGATTTAGCAACATTTACCAAATTATAATCTATTTAATATTTATCAATTGTAAATCTATTCTCGTTAACTCATGCAAATTTAATTCACACGCGTAATTCCATCTAATCATAACTGTTACTGTATAATTTAACTTTTCAATAATAACTGTTTATTCAATAATATATATTTTTCTTAACTCTCTGTTTTTAATACGTTTTCCTCAACGACGATCAGAATTAGGCCTAAGAGAGTCGTCTGCAAAATTTAGATTTCGCTTTAGCAGTTAAATTTATTCCCTTGAATAACTTAATATAGGTTTTGATGTTTATTGTGATCAGACTTATCTACAATATCGACACAATAAACAACTAAAAACCTATACTTTAACATTGCCTAAAGATGGTAACAATCAAACATTTCCAGAAGGTATAATGAAGTTCAGAAATCTAAATATGCATTTGCTACAGCTGAAGGCTGGCCAGCCAGTGCTAAGTGGCTGAAATTATGTAATAGGGGTTCCCGAGCATGAAAAGAGTAATGGGCATAGGAAATGCTATCTGGCTTGGCGTGAATTAGAAAGACGTTTGTCATTGCAAGAAGGTATTGAGAATCTTCTAGAAGCATCAATTAAAGTGGAATCGGAAAAATGGTACACCCTTGTGAAAAGAATTATTGATGTTACCATATTCTCAGGAGAACGTGGCCTTGCTTTCCAGAGTTCTTCGCAACGCATTGAAGACTCAAATAATGGAAACTTTCTAGGTCTGATAGAGTTGCTTTCTACTAGGACCCCGTTCTAACGGAACATGTGCTAAAGGTAGAAGAGTTGCAGAAAAATGGTGAAAAACTGCAAGTACATTTCCTCACTAATGAGCCCCAAAATGAATTCATTGAAGAATGTTCTGATCTTGTTAAGCAATACGTTTTGGGAGAAAGGCAGTCTGCAAAGTAATATGCAATAATAGTAGATTTACACCAGATTCATCTCATGTTGGGCAAACAACATTCCTTTTGCGTTACCTAGTTCGCCATGAATCACGATTTGAAATTGTGGAACAATTTCGGAAATTTGCAGATTGTAGTGACAAACAAGGATCTGAAATTGCTCAAATTATTACTGAAACACTGGAAAACCATGTTATTCCACCTGTTGATTGTAGGGCACAAGGTTAATACAATGCGGCAAACATGTAAGGCAAATACAATGGTGCACAAGCAATAATAAAAGAACAGTGCCCTACTGCTATATTATCTCCTTGTGGTTGCCACACACTTAATTTATGTGGTAATGATGCTGCTGAATGTATTCCAGAAGCAATCATCTACTTCGGAACTATACAAACAATATACACCTTATTCAGTTGCTACTTACCTCTCAACCTTAATTAAGGGGTACAAATTCCTGAAACAACTTTATTTGAGATTTTATGTATGTAGTAATAATGGGGTCTGGCGTGAACAAACCAGGGCTAATGTTGAAATTTACGGAGCTTCTTAATGGAGATACATTCTAATATAACTCTCGAAATATAATTACTGCATTTTATTACTGGTTTGACGCTAATCCAGTTAATGGTATGGTTAAGATTGTACATATGTAAAAGAAGCGCGTATTGTTCACTGTGATTAGGTACATTGGTCTGATGTTGCTTAACCCGGACATTTAGTTATTTCCCGGTTTGTCCATAACATTTTTGGCAGTTCAGCATATCGAATAAACAATGCCAAGTCGTGGGGTGAATTTTTGACAAGGATGCGATAAATTGTAGTCTTGTATTTAAAAATTACATTTATGTTCAGAGACCTATTTTAACGAGGTAATTTAATGAAAATATGGTTATAGGGTAAAACTAATAAGTGTTTTGGCCTGAAACGTAGGGTTATTATCACTAGTTTGATAATATGAACCTTTAGCGGACTTATAACAATTGTCGAGGAAGTACAGAGTGTAGCACAAATTTATCCCTATTTTATATATTCTCTCTACTTCTTTGTCTAGGCATTCTGTTGAGACAATTCTACGAACACGCAAAAACATAGAGAAGAAAACACTTTGTTTGATGCTATTGTGGTAGTTAGAATAAAAATGTATATAAGAGTCTATGGCAGTGGATCTTCTATAAGTGTTTCACGCTATTATACATGGGTTCGTTGCTACTACAATATGTGTGCCCAATCTCAAGATTTTATAGGTCCTACACTGTGCTCATTTGTGAGGTTCCTTATTGAACCTACTTCACCTTGTAATTCAGGCGTCGCTATATATATATATATATATATATATATATATATATATATATATATATATATATATGCAGAAAAGAAACCTCCGTCATCGTCCCTTTCTGCTGGCCTAATGAAATACAAAAGAGAAATTTAATGTACGGACACATAAATTTATAAGTCGGAATGTGATTAGGGTGGTGGAATAGGGAAAGCAGCAGCATTTTTGAGTAAAGGGAGTATAAATTTCTTACTTATCAATGAATTTGTGTTGAATTGACCATCAGAAGTATTAAAGTTTAGAATTTCCTTTATAAGCGCCGATACAATTAGACACCTATGTATATAATTGAGAAAATTATAAATTATCTTTGCATTATCAATGTCAATTGAATTGTGTTCATTTGACATGTGGAGAAACAAACTAGAAGAAAGAGATCCACGTCGCCTATCGCATTTATGTTCTTTCATTCTGTAAGAAAATTTGCTGTTTTCGCCAATATAAAATTGATTGCAAGATTTACAACGGATATAATAAACGCCCTGTTCTTCATCGATGGATTTATATTTAGACAGACTATTTCGGATCGTTGTTTTCGTATTGAAAGGCGACATTGATGTTGTTTGCACGTGCCAACTTTTTAAAAATAAATTAAAATTAATTGAGGGTACCTTTGGACTAGCAATCGAGCGGGCACATGGCTGCTCAATTGTTTTGCGTCCCTAAACGGCCACTTTTCAACACTTTGTATAGTTTTGACTTGAACTGGTCGACAGATTCACTGTTGACAACTTCCACTGGAAGTGCGTTCCACTTACCGCAGATACTGTAAGTGAAAAAAATTCCACACAGATTGCGGTTGTAACGCTTCAGTTCAAGTTTGAAGCCGTGATTGCGCGTTCTGTTCTTACTCACTGTGAAAATATCCCGGTAGTCAACATTGTGAAACCCTCTAAGTATTTTGAAAACTTCAATGAGCTGACCACGCAGTCTACAAGTTTCCAGCGAGAACAGATCTAATTCCCTTAGTCTATCCTCATAACTTTTATGTCGGATAGAGGGGGTCAGCTTGGTTGCCCTGGCTTGTACGCGTTCCAACCTTGCGATATCCTTTCGAAACGAAGGACTCCAAAATTGTACGGTATACTCCAGGTGCGGCCAAACGAGGGAGTTGTACAGACAAAGTACTATCTCCTTGTTACGGTATCCAAACTGGCGCTTTATGTAGCCTAACATCCTTTGGGCTTTCTTCTCTGCCTCGATGCACTTTTTCGAGAACTTGGGGTCGCTAGTGATAGTTACAACCAAGTCCTTCTCAGTGTCACTCGATTCAAGAGCAGTGCCCTTAAGGATACACTCAGATTGGGAGTTTCTGTGGCCGATATGCATCACTTTGCATTTGTTCACGTTAAAAGGCATTTGTCACGTGTCCGACCACTCCCCAATTTTTCCAAGATCTTCCTGCAGGCGAGCAGTATTTCCATCCTTTGCAACGTTCATACCAAGCTTGGTATCTTCGGCAAATTTAGAAATCTTGGCAACCATGTCACCGTCCATGTCGTTGACGTAGATTATGAATAGTAGTGGTTCCCTGACAGAACCTTGAGGCACCCCGCTAGTAACGGGCACCCACTCAAAAGCCTGTCCATTCACCACCACCCGTTGCCGTCTGCCACTTAGCCAGTTCTCGATCCAGCCGGCTACTTTTCCGTAAATGCTCAGCGCTCGCACTTTCCGGGAAGGTGGCGGTGTGGTACCTTATCAAAGGCTTTCTGAGAGTCTAAGTACACCATATCCACCGCCTTGTCCCGATCGTGCTCACTGAACACGAAGTGGAAGAATTCCACAAGGTTCGTCAGGCATGACCGTTGCCTTCGGAAGCCGTGCTGGGAATTCCTCAGTAGCAGGTTTGACTCTAAATACGACGTCATTTTGTCCACCTTCATGCTTTCCATGAGTTTACCGACTATCGAAGTCAGACTGATAGGTCGGTAGTTTGACGGTTGGCTACTGTCTCCTTTCTTGAAGATAGGAGTCACCTCCGCTTCACGCCAGTCTCTAGGAACGCATTCGGTCCGGATTGACATGTTATAGATTGCGCTCAGGTGTCGTGACACTTGATCGCGCACTTCTTTCAACACTTTAGGTAGAAACCCATCCGGGCCAGGTGACTTATTCGTCATTAGGTCACTGATCTTCTTTTTTATTTCCCCTTCGGTGAAGTCCATATCCTCCATATTCATTGGCTGGGGAATATGACCACACTCTTCAGTGTGGTCATATTATGACCACGTTGAGGAGGTTAGCATTTTCTGCATCTAAGTGCTTTAATTCCCCCTCCTTATTTCTCAAAGGGCCAATCATTCGACTGATTGGTTTACGGCTGTTCACATATCCCCAAAACTCCTTGGGATTCTCTTTACAGAGTCTCGCCACTCGGAGTTCCTTAGACCGCTTACCCACCCTTATGCTGGACTTCACTCTCCTGGCTAGCCTCCGGTATTCGTCACAGTCCTTCGAGATCTTCGATTACCGGTACACAGTTCTCTTCTTCCTAAGCAGTTGGCCGATTTCTCGATTAAACCACTTTGGTTGAACAGAAACCGACGGGGACATTTCAGAGGGATGAAACGTGATTGAAGACTCATGAACTTATTTTTGAAACTGTTCCACGAGTCTTCAACAACATCGTACACTTCTAGCCTCGCGTCAGTCAGTCCAGCACGTAGACCTGCAAAGTCTGCTCCTTTCAAATCGAGTTTCCTCGATTTACTAGTTGCAGGCCCTGCCTTCTGGACTTTGACTACAAATCTAATTAGTCGGTGGTCACTGCCACCGAGCTCTTCACCAAAAGAGAGGTCCTCAATGATGTCATCCTCAGAGGTGAAAACGAAGTCGAGGATATTGTCTCCTCTCGTTGGCTCTCTCACCCATTGAGTCAGGAACTTGTTGTTCGCGAACTACAGGAGTAGTGCGTTTTCGCCACATGGTTCTCTGGTTTCCCAGTCAACTTGTGTGTTGAAATCCCCCATGACGAAACACACTCTGTCTTCGACAAGTTCTCCTAGTAGCTGGTACAGATCTCTGTCCTTTTCAACGAGTTGGGCAGGAGGTCTATAAAGCTCCAGGGTCCTGTATTTGGTAGGACCCATCTCTCGTTTTCTACACCTAGTAGTTCATGGTCGGATACGATGTTGCAATCCGTCGAGTTGAGAGTATCCTTGACATACAACATTACATCGCCACCCTCTCTGTCTGGCCTATCTTTCAGGAAGAGCTGGTAACCGGGAATCGTGAATTCACCTTCAAAGTCTCGGTTTGAGGTTTTTATCCACGACTCCGTTATGGCTACCATCTCAGGTTCTTCTGTTGCTACGAGGCCACGAAGTTCAAGAAACTTGTTTCTGATAGACCTCGCATTCAACAGCAGAACCTTGAGGGAGTCCCCGACTGTATGACTCCCTACGCTCTTCCGTTTCCCGCTTTGTTTCTCTGTGGCGGGGTCTTTGTGACCTCAGAAAAGGTAGTAACTGGAGTAACACGGGTGTACTGGCGTACGTCCTCCTTTACTCGGGGCCTGACACTGTTATATAATAATTGTTGCATACTTTTTCCTAAGGATTAGTCGGTGAGTAAAACTAGTCCTAAGGATATGGGAAGACTGAAACCCCTTTGCCGCAATCAAATGGTTTGAGGGTAGCCCCTCCACCAGGAGGTGTGTGTGGGGGGTGACCCGAAATGTTGAAAACTTCTGAAGACTTGCCAACACACGGAGACTCCAAGGCTTCGGACTTCTAAAAAGAAAAAAAGGAGGTTGGTAGGATGTATCCCGCGTATCATATTTCTTTCCTCTACGGTATACTTACGTATTTTCATCATTATCCTATAAAATCCTGTCGACATGGAATATCATATTAATCAACCAATACGATGAAGGCATTTTGACTGTAACATAACGCATGCAGATTTCAGAATTTCACACATATGAATAGCATCGGCATTTTAGATATTTTAAAAAAATATAATGAAGCTTTTAGATTTATTTTGGTAAGCTAATCGGGCAAGTCCGATACAATTTATACATTTTTAAACATACCCAAGGAATAAAAAAAAATCTAATTGACGGCAAACTTTTGACCGCGGTTTTAGTGTTTGTCTTCAAATAATTTATCAGCATAAAAATGTCGTCAGCATAGTGGCAACAAGTGAAATCGGGAACAAAAGCTACTCGCAGAAATTCTTATTATAATATTACCTAAAGGTATTATACAAAACAGGAGAAAGAGAAGAACTTATATATAGTCCTTTCTTTTGCTTATAATAATTATTTTTGAATCTGAAATAATTGTTCGGTACACAGTTGAATAAGATCTATGATTAATTCAGGTCTAAAGGAGAAAAGAAGGATTCTTTTAAAGCCATTCTTCTTTTTCTTCCCATATTAACATGTTTGAGAGTACATGTACACAACCGGATAAGCAACGTCAAGGGTAGCCCAAAAGACCTCAAAGTCACTGGATAAGTTCATCGGAGTGACATCTCTCCGAAGCTGCCGACTTACTGGTCCAGAAATAGCTTAGCAATTAAATGGCGCCAATTGTGCAAACGTCTCCGCCTCAACGACAATTCTGAGTATTCTCGAGTCTCTTGGCCCATCTTTTTTTTCTAGATAAATGCAAAATAACGTCCATTTAAATGCGGTTAGGTAAGGGAACTAGTACGAATTCCTTAATCCACTAGAAAAGTCTCTAGGAGTTCTTTAACTCTCTTCAGAAGTGCCACCCATACGACTTAGCAACCGTTCATTTCTCTAAAAATACTAATTTCAAGAAGCCCTTTATCGGAATTAGGCGTCGAAACTATAATAGAAAATGAGAATTGTGAGTATTCTTGCTATTTTGGACAATTTTTTCTTTGACTTAGATATATTCATCACCGTTGTTTATATGGTTTCCTCTTTGAATAATATTTTCTGATTGCGTGATTAAAAGCCTTATTTATATTATTCTTTGCAGCCAAATATTTTAATTTATAAAGTTACGAGGCAAAAACTTACATAGATCAAGCAAAGGCCTCTTTGAGAGGAATATATGTAGTACTCACATTGCAAGATTGATGATACACCCAAATAAACCTCAAAAATGAGCATTTTAGAGTTTTTAGGAAGTCTTAAAATGGAGTAGCTTTAAACCAAAATAACATTCCATGTAAATGGAATACAAATGATAGGTACTCTAAAAAGAGCACCGTTCCCCAATCATAAATACATCCCTTTTGCCTTATATTCGAGATTAAACAACTTAGTCATATTTCTCCAAATTATTGTCATTCTCTTAATCACTTGCTTATTTTTACCACTAACTAAGTATTTTTTATTTCCGTTATTTAAAGAAACTTTAACGTACTTAAAAAAGAAACGAAAGACTGGAATATAGTAATTTAGGGTTAAAAAATATTAAATTAATGTAAAAGACTATAGATAACAACTGCAATAATGTTTCTTAAGTATATTTAATATAAATCTAGTTTATTGACAAAAAAGAATATTTGTTTCAGGGCGCTGAAATAAGATAAACGGTGACATTTGACAACCATGGAAGGCCAAAAGAGTAAGTCACTCTTTCGTCCTACTATGAAAGAAAGTGTATTAATTCCTTGCATATTATTATATACATAGCTGGACGCGACTTTATTTTTCTCAGGTGCGACTTTGCCGCCGGATCTGGTGAGACTGCGAATTTGCGACTCTATTTCTTGGCTCCCAGTGCGACTTGCGACTTTACAACTGCGACTTTTTTTCTAGTGCGATTCCGTTAAATTACAAAGTAAATTTTAGCGTGATAACAGAAACATGCTTTTATAAGGCAGAAAAACATATATATATATATATATATATATATATATATATATATATATATATATATATATATATATATATATATATATATATACATATATATATATATATATATATATATATATATATATATATATATATATATATATATATATATATATATATATATATATATATAACAGCTGCGGCAATTTCTTTCAAAAAAGTCGTCTTTTTCCTATTCAAAGTTGCGGAAAATTGGCGGTGCGACTTTGCTTAGTCCGACTTTTTCAAAACGTTTGCGACTTTCAACTTTGCGACTTCGAAATTCATAGTGCGGCAAAGTCGCAACTCGTTGCCACAATGCCCAGCTCTGATTATATAGCAATAGTTGTAAGACTTGATAATTGTGTAAGAATTGGTAAAATAAGTTAATGGAATTTGAGATAATAAATTTAACGTTATGAGAACTAATTAAATATATAAATGTATTATAAATGAATGTTAAAAGACCGCATTTATGTATGCTGGCCTTTGATGTACAGAGGCAGATGGAGTGCGTTTAAAGATGAATTCTCTTCTCAAGAAAAGACATTCTGACGACCTTTCAAGTTCCTGAAGAATAAAGAATATTGAATCCAGCTCCAAGATTCCTTTTACCTTTGAGGAATTCCCTGCTCACTCTTACCTAACCTAATCAAGCAAAAAGTGAGATTTCTACTCTGTGGTAGTCAGTGCCTTGTGATTACCAGAAATTTACAGTATAAGCAAACAGGCAGCCGCCAAGCCGAATCAGGAAAACCAAGAGTGATACCAAAACTCGGTGACAAATCACTCTTGGTAATTGCTCCGCTCTCGAAGAAGCTTACCCAGCCTACACAACCTATAGATTCTCGACCCCTCTCTGAAACACCCCTTATTAATACGTTTGAGTTTGCTGACACTGCACAGAATTCAAGGTACATGTCCATCAATGCAGCCCCAGCTGCAAAAATGCTAGCAACCCATAAGAAAATTTTAGGATAGGGCGATAATTGGAAATGGACCTTTCTACAGTTTTTACAAATTATTGCCTACACATTAAGGATCCCATCACGGACATGTAATTCGTAATACATAAGGTAATCAATCATATTAATTAGGCTGGAATCAACTTCCGATGAGGAAAACGACGAAACCTGTAACAAATTTCAAACATCGCCAGACTCCCCTATCATGGTCCTTGGAGAATAATCCTAACACTCTCTCTCGTACTCCGACGAAATTTCATGTGAAAATTTTAGGTATGTAATTCAAAAACTACTATTTGATGCCTATTTTTTTTTTATTATACCTTAACAATGGAACATAAATGCGCAAATTAAAAGACATATACTCAAATCGCTAGCAGTTCATTTCAACTTCATTGTATAGCTCCCTTCGTGTTATTATTAATCTCCAAAGAATTACCATTCAATTTAGTGATTTTTATACCCCCCTTCAAAAAAACAATAAACAAAATATAAACAAAAACCCAGCAGTGCTAAACTCGAAGTAGTGAACAATCCGTGTTTCTTCGCAATTTCCCTATCTGATTATAATTGAAGGACCACCGCTCGTATGTAGGTTCAGAATGCTTTCGTTTAAGTTAGAGATAATTCAATTTTTTTCCATAAAAAATAAGTGAAAATTTTAAAATTTAACATACATTTACGTCAATGGGAAATGTTTCTTGCATATTTAAATGAAAAAATAGGAGAATATGTAGAAGAAACGAATAGATTAGGGAAAATATAGGTTTACAAGGAGAGAATAACAGTAAACGCCATCGTCTTTGCTTAAAATCAGTACGATTCCTGTTAGTCCGTTCTTAGGTTGGGACCTGTCTCTCTGTTGCACCGTCCTTCTCAATAATAAAAAATCAAAATTTAAGAAAAGTCCTTAGTCGTGCTTTGGCCAAATTTAACGATTGATGACTTTTCTTACACGATGGCGACTTGCCAGGATCTGACCTTTCCGATCCTGATACAGCAGTTCTGCAGTGAAGACAGATGCAGTACCGAAAAGATCCTCGTAAGTTTTAGACAAGGGAGATGGGGCATGGAAAGCAACTCATATATGGGCTTGGAGCCATTTGTGTACACCAGCACTACTCTAATGTGACAAAATGCATTATCTAAGAAAAACGAGCCCAATATTCTAGGTGCTGTAGAAGTTTTGGGCGCAGAAGCGTAGCTAAACACTTTCAGAGATGGTATCCTCCCGGTGGCGTCGTAGGCAAAACCATGGGCACCACATGTCCAAGAGTTATACCTATCTCTTCAAGGAAGTGCGTATCAACTGGGGTAGATACTGATAAACGAATGGCATCTCTCCAGCATCAAACAAGATGCTCTCTATTCAGGACGTATGGAAAGCACCAGTCGCCAAATGGAGATCGGTGTCGCGGATCGAATCTACCTTCTGAAATGAATGCTCGGACACATAGAAATAAAACTCCCACTCATAGTCTAGTTTTTAGCAAACAGAGCAGCAGTAAACCAAGAGGATGGTAGACCTAATAACACCCAACTTGCTAAACGCCTATCTCGCTCACATCTAGAAACAGATGAACGATTTGAAGTTCGTGAATGCAGCAGAAATGCATCACCTTGGTCTTGGTCAAATGAAGCCGAAACCCGTGCCGTTTGGCTGAGCCAGAGATGCAATACATGGTCAGTTGGAGTTAATTTCAATGTAGGTGTCTTGGCTGTGACAAAAGCGATCGAAAAGTCGCCTACGTACAGCGGGCGCAAACACCTTTTAATATCATCTAGGTGATACAATTGATGCTCACTGGAAAGGGAGTGACTCTGAGTACACGTCACTGCAGAAAACCTTCCTCTTGTTAAGATGTATTAGAGAGGACTTTCCCATTGGAACCTGAAAGCGGAACCGATGATCTCACAAGTATCCAGAAAATAAACTGAGGAAGCATATATCGCTCCCACACTATAAAAGATCTCCTTTATACCGTATCGCCACGAGGCATCATTGGCCTTCTCAAGATTTAGAAATATCGTGGTGAAATTTAGCCCGCGAATTAAAACCTCGGGGATATTATTCTACATTCGAAACATATCACCCATAGATGTCTAAGCATAAAATGTAAGACACAATACGGACCAGAAATGGTATACGCATAGAAAGCGAGAGTGAAATGCATATAGTTTAGTAAAAATAGATGTTGAATAATTCTTCCCCCTTTGGTGGTGAAGTCAAGTTGGCGTCCTTAAGCGACCGAGCTGGGCCATTGAAATGTTAGTGGAACAGCATCCCGGCTGGGGAATACGGAAAAAGCAATGGTGAAAGAACCTGCCACTCTCACAGGATCCGCAAGTAGTGATCCCACCTTTATGGAGGAAATAAAGATCTTCTGTGCAAAATTTCTAGAATGCTAATGGCACCCTTAACAACTCTTTTCTGCATGTGTAACCCTGCCACGAAGAGCGACTAGCATGGATGGTAATGAAACGGTATCTGGACTTCGCCCAACCAAATCGATACAGGATGAAATCTTTCGGACAGCACCTAATATCGTTATTTCTGATTGTATCTCACGATCGGCACTTCACCAAGCAGGTAAGCAGCATAAAAACGCCAGAAGTTCGAGGAATAGAAGCTAGGATCACGGCGATGAGGGTACCGGAGAAAAACTAGAGGGCTTCATCGATCGACATAAACTCCTTGACCGAGATTTATGATGGCAATTTCCTCGAATCTTACAACCGTGCTTTATAAAAACACCAAAGAGATGGCCTCTGTGACGAGGGTCGTCCTTCAAAAGATATTTGAATAGGGGAGTGATTGCTACTATGGAGGTCGTCGACAATTACCCATCCGAAGTCTACGTATGCATCAGGAGAGCACCGAAAAAAATAATTGGTTCTAGGAGTGATATATGACTTGACCCACAATAAAGACACCAGTTTCCAGTTATTTGATTAGATCCACAAGGATCCGGCTTCTAGGATTAATCTTGCTGACCCCACCAGTTTCAATGTCTACCTAGGTATCTGTATTATGACGCGACAAAAATCTACCTCATCCAAATCGGCTAACGGTGGAATATAGAGAAACAAGATAATACTTCTTACCCCGGTGCTCCTGAACTATCTCACCCTGAGACGAGGTATCGAGAGACCAAGAAAAACCGGATATATTACATAAAGTATAAATTGTACTCACTCGCCTGGGCTCCATCCAGAGGAGGATGGGTCACGAAACGAAAGCTTTATACCTCGCAGAAAACGGCAAGTAGGTGCATAGAAGATCTTCTGTGGACAAATAGAAAAGGGAGTGCGGGATAAAACAACCCCCTAGCCATCTCAATTAACCCGGAATCCACCGAAATTCCACTGAGTGATTTTGATTCACAGACCTATTTTTAAGAAGTTACTGGGTCTCTCCTTGAGCAAATGATCTTCATGGGAATAACCAAGAGTTTCCAGGATAGAGTGTTCCGGGATCCATTTGCTGCAAAAGGTGTCATTGGCATAGTCCATCGATAGCTTTCTGGAAAAGGTCGGGCTCGTTACACGAGTCTTCTTTTTTACCTGCTTCGAATCTTTCTGCCGGTGGGGCACACCTTTGGTTGGCTTCACGTCGTCTTTAGTAGGGCATCATCCACCTATTGCGCCCCGCTTAGCTCTAAAAAAAAGCGAGGGAGAAATGATTGCCTTAAAGCTTATTGCTAACCTTCTTTAGGGAGGCAGACTTAAAATTGCCTAGCAAGTGGTACACCTCCACCTCCATGGAGTTTACCTCCTCTATCTCTAGCGACTCGGTAGAGGAGCATGTTAGCTTAGTTTTTCTTGAAGCGGTCACGCGATGGGGATAGGATGCCCAGTTCTTGGCTGGAAAAGAGTTTGTACTCATTTTTCTGCCAGCCGGACCGATGTGGCGTCCGGGCAAGGTAGAAGAACCCATTGTACGGTTTGCTTCTTGTGAGGGAGCTATTACGCTCGTAGGGTTAGAGTGACTGGAACGAAGCGTGCTTTCTTAAGTTGAAAGGCGCATAATGTACTCGGTCCTAAAGAATACGATAGAAATATCTCCCGTCGCCATAATCGAAACTCGGTCAACAGACTGAACGCTCAAGACACATTTTTCAAGCAGATACGAATCACAATTCTTTGAGTAAGCAGGATGCAATCAGTTCCAAGTGTCACATATGCCTTTGCACGATAAAATTGGATCATGTACAGCTTCTGAATTATTACGACAGATTTGGGTTGACTTGGCTTAATACGTCTACAAGTTCTTTTCATATGGCCAAGGCTGTGGTAGTCGTAGCGTGTCTATATTTTGCCCTGATATCATAGTCTCAGCGACTTATCGTTTTGTCTTGCTTGTTTTTCTTTGATGTGGAGGTCTGGGTTTTAACCCCTTCCACTCTTTCATCCAAGAAGACCGAAAGGTTTAACGGATTTCATAAGTTAGGTTCTTCATCGAGACAAGGAAAGACCAGCCGCACTCGGAGCAGCCCCTGCAAGAGGTAGATCATTTACCTTTATTGCTCCTTTTCTTTATCATCACTAACTCTATAATTTAAGAAGCGGATTTTTTTTAGTATTTGAATAATAATTTCATCTTAGTTTGGTTATGACTTGTTTTTTTATCAAAGTTCAGAAATAAATATAAGTATCGAAATTTTGTGATTTTTTTTTAAACCCAAAGAATTACAAATGGTGAAGTTCAGAAAATTTATTTTTCTATATATTCTTCTCTAACTATATTTTAGCAACGTGATATTTTGAAAAGGCGAAAATTTAGTTTAGAGTTCCTTTTTAAAATTATTATAATTGGCGAAGTTCAGAAAATTTATAAAAATTTAACCATGGCTGCTTTTTTTAAGATTTTAAATTTTAATCTTAATAGTGAAGGGCAAGCTCCGCGAAGCCATTAACTGGTACATTGATATACATAAAAGAGTGGAGAACTCCCTCGCACTAAGGAGAAAGGGAGAGACCAGTGAGGAAGCACAGGAGAAGGAACCTCTTATTTATAAAAGGATACGTGTGTGGATACTTCCAAGATGTTAAAAAGAAACTCCCTTCACCGTTCATAGCTGGTAAGATGGGAGCACCACTAAGGTGGGGCGAGGTTTCTCTCTTTTTCTGCCTTTTAAATTTTTTTGAAGACCAATCGATCAAACTAAAAAAATCAACAACTTTCAACCAATATAAAATTAATATAAAGTGATTTGATTAGGTTAGGTTAGCTATACTGCGCATCCTGTCGGTCCTTTCAATAGTTACGTTCCTGTGTGCGTCAATGATAGTATTCTCACCAGATTCGCGGCCAACACAACCTGAAGTTATCCAGCAGACGGTCGTTGTTAGAAATAGTTCCCCAAGTTCGTGCAACTCTCAACTATACAGCGAAAATGTCAGTTATCTTCCTAAATATTACTAGTCCTCAATAGGACCACCATGATTTAAATATGTTATTTTAAATATCCAGAGACCTGGCCCCTAGACTTTAATTTGCCATGCTAACCAGCAACTTAGTAAAGCTCGCACTTCATTGGCAATGCAGCTTTAGGCATAAACCGCTCATCCCTTTAATCGCACTCCAGCGCCTAGGACCCCTCGACCATGTCACTTGCAACCTATGGGTGTTAAAAGAGAGTTTATAGAGTTTCCAAATCCTATTTATTTATTTTTTGACACTGCATGAGGCAGCTAATAAGATCCTTAATACTACATGGGAGAACAGTGAAATGCCAATTGGAGATTTGAAAGGTCAAATAAGGACGCGCGAGAAAACACCATTTCCTCTAGACAGTAACTGTAGATGTAGCAGTTACTACTGCCGGTTAGGTCTTCTTTCGGGGGATGGAGAAGGGATAACAAGCGGTCTTCCATATGTTTCACCTGTGATTTTGTTGCCCATGCTACCTTTGACTCTCCCAAAATTTTTAATGAATGAATACACAGTTGTAGATTTTAAAAAAGGTGCAGATGAGGGCCCATGAGAGATAGAAAGAGAGAGGGGGGACAAGGTGGAGAGAGAGACAAACAAATAAAGAGAGATAGAGAGATAGAGGGGACAGATTAGAGGGAAAGAGAGAGAAAGAGAGAAAGAGAGCGTATCAGCTTTCTCTAGGTAGTGATTGTAGTGTTAAGAATGACCACCACCATCCTCACCCTCCTTATGGGTGATTGGGTTAGGAGAGCACAAGGTTCTCTAAATGTCACTATACTATGGTTCTCATGCTACAGTGATACTGCCTGGTGCAAACGGTAGATACCAGGTGTAACACAATACACGGGACACCCATTTATTAGTGGTGGAACTCATTTCGAGTCTCTATACATGTACGTTCTCTGTAAGTACGTACCTGGTTTTGGTGTAAATACTCACTCAGATTGGGTACACGGATCCTTACCGGATTAAGCGGGATTAATGATAAGCCTAAAAATGGTAAAAGATTCCCAGTCGCTGCGGTAACATTCTGTCACTGAACTGTACAGATGCCATTCGTTACTCTACCCTCCCTACTTTCCTTCTGCAACCTCTAAACTTCGCAGCGGGACAAAAATATATGGGTGGGCGCAAGAGTGAAAAGGTGCGCGGGAAATGGATGTTACTGAAGTATTCATACGATACAGCACAGCCTAAGTCCACTAGCATCTTGTCATAAGAAGAGAGAGAGAGAGAGAGAGAGAGAGAGAGAGAGAGAGAGAGAGAGAGAGAGAGAGAGAGAGAGATATCATGACAGGATAAAGTATTAGTGGATATGTGAAGATACGTGGGTGAGACGCAGTTTAAATATGGAAAGGGGAAAAGGAAAGCTCATCCCTGAGAGATAACAGGATAGGTGCAGGGCGGGTCGCGTAGCAATCTCCACAGGCGGGATCCGGGCTGGTGAAATATCCTTCATAAGAAAAGGATGAAGGAGATAAATAGTTAAATAACGTACGTAAGAGCTCAGAAGAAGGATACTCACTGAGCGTATCAAGACCAATCATACAGTATGATGCTGTTCCAGGGAGAAACGAGCAGCTACCACATGAATGTTGTATATAATAGGCAGTGGCGTAGCTAGGATTCCGTTGAAGGGAGGAGGGGCATGTGAATCGCGGAGCCTGCGGCGGAGAGTCCGGGGTAGCCTCCTCCGGGAAAACTTTGAAATTTGGTGTCGTTTTCCTCGCATCTGGGCCTATCTCAGAACGTATCCCTACCATCAAAAGAAGCCAACATCCATCCTAAATTTGACAAACTTCCAAGCAAGATTTTCACACATCAGAATACCAATCCTTATTTTTTAGGCTGCAGAATTACACATCATTACATTTAAATCACTCAAATCATCAATTTCGTTTCTTTTTCAATCAGTGGCGTAGAACAGGGGATGGGGGAAGGATATTGGCCAAGCCACTGGACAGGCGAGCGCGTGACTAGAGGAGGTTCCGGGGGTTCTCCCCCCGGAAATCTTTTAAAACTAGATTACCAAAGAAGCGATCTGGAGGTATTTTCGAATCAAAATCATATACTGAAATAGTTTTTAATGAACAGAAAAATGATAAATTTAATCAGGAAATACTATACATACAATCACAAAATCCTATGAACATTCGTTAACAATTGAGAACATCGTATATAGGTAAGTCTATAAAATGAAATATAATTTTTCATCAACAAACTAAGATTTTTCATGAACTACAACAGAGCACAGATTGCAAAAATACTTTCGAACCATTAAAATCTAGTGAGATCGATCGTGCAGCACTTTTTTGGTACTGCATCTAGAAATCACTTAATAGTAATGTGTATTTAAACATAATACTCGTATGTTTGTTGAAGGAAGAAGGCATGAAGCAAAGCTTATGCGAGGCTTTCTGGAGTTGGGATGATTTTAGTTACCCAAATACATATCAAATATAATATATCTGAAATTGATGACATCTTATCTACGGTCAGTTTCTTTGCAGTCTTTTAATTTCACCCTGGGTGAGCGATGTTTTTTCACACTTGTATTGTATCACTTGAAAACCAGTTGACGGTTGGTTCGGCTGAATTCATCAATAACGTCACTATGAACTAATGGAATGTCCTTGTTGATGTACAGATGGGCTAGGCCATTCAGTCGCTCTTCGTAGGTAAGATTTTATCAATTTCAGAGCACTAAATGAGCGTTCACCTGTCGCAGTGGTCACTGGCAAGGTTGCGAAAATTTTCAAAATGGTTTCTATCATAGGATAAGTACCAAGAGGCGCCGTAACCGCCACCGCATCCACAACTCTTTTTGGTGGTGTACATGTCGTGGTTGCCTGTCGCACCCAGTACGCCTTCCAGCGCAGTAATTCAGCGTTCAGGAACTCTGATTGTCCTGGAAGGAATTGGTGGTACAACTGGTCGGCTTCCATGGCCCAATGCCCCTCCCTCCCCCCCATCCCCCTAAATATGCCACTGATAACACAGGCCTGCGTTTGAAAAAAAAAATTTATGTTCCCCAGGATTTCTTTGTGGTTTCTTAATGAATCCAACCTCCTGAGCTCAAAAATGAATGTATATTTGTTCAATCAGGTCAGATTTTCTCAGTACAGCATACACCATTTTCATTGAGATTACCTCATTTTTTCTGAATTTAAAAAAAAAAAACTTTCTCTATCTAATAATGCATTATTACTGTTATATCATATAAACAGGAATACACGTATGTAAACTATAATTCTTTTAATAAACAAAAAATAAAAGAATGCAACATAATAAAGAAAATAATTATAATTTCGAAGAACAGACGCCCTTGACGATTTTCGTTTGTGCCTGTCATCTGGTGCATCACGCTTCAAACACCAACAGTAGTCAGCAAGCATGTTTCCGTTCCATTTACACTGGTACCTGGATTCCATTGTTTTTATGTCCTGGTGGAATCTTTGCCCCTGTTCTTTACTGTAATCCCCGCAGTTGTCGGGAAAATAATCCAGATGGGACTGTAAAAAGTGTATCTTTATAGACATTCGAGCTCCCAAATGTTTGAGACTTGTTAAGAGCTGATTGACCAGGGCAACATATTCTTCTAGGCTTCTTTTATTGCCTAGAAAATTGTTAACTAGAGCTTTGAAAGCTTTCCAGGCATCTTTTTCTATGTCCTTCATTGATGCATCAAATTGCTGATCAAGTTCCTGATTTGAAGTCCATCAAAAATTCCCCCATGGAGCTTAGCGTCACTGATTTGTGGAAATTTTTGAAAAAGAAATTTAAAAGCTTGGCCTACTTTATTAAGGGTTTTGACATAATTTTTCATTATGCCAAGCTTTATATGCAGTGGAGGGAGGAGTATTTTTTGAGGAGGCACTAAAGGTTCAGCTATCACATTGTTTGATCTAATTCTAAATGCTTCTCGTGGAGGCCAAACCTTCTTCTCATAGTGCATACTATCTGCACGACTGTCCCATAAACATAGGAAACAGGGATGCTTCGTGTAGCCTGTTTGCGTCCCAAGCGTAAGAGACACTACCTGAAAAAAATTTAGCACGGTATGTAAATTCAGTGTAATATTTCTAAAAACAAATTCAAAGTAATATTTCTTAAAACAATAAGAATATGAATATGTACTGAAAAATCCTGTATGCCGATGCATTAAATCATCGTATTGGAACTAATTAGATATATGTACATCTTATTTTGAGTTTATTGAGTTGTGTTGTATACCTTCTCAATTAGGATAAGTTCCCCATTAACCCAATAGGATGCATTAACCTATAGGGACACACTTCAACAAAAAATATAACTAAAAAATGACTCATGATTTCCAGATTTGCATTCTTGTAAAATGTAAGTTGACCAAAAGGTGTATACAAGTATTAACAATTAAAAATAAAAATGTCAATATCAAAAAGCTTAGAAATGCCAAGTGTAAAATGATCTTACCTTTAAGTCACCACATATCCTCCACTTATAGCTAGAGTAATTTATTGCATCCAGCAATTTTTTCATATTTTTATAACTTTCAGTAAGTTGGATTGAATGGCCTATAGGACCGGAAGCTATCTTGTTACCAATATTCAGTAACACAGCTTTTAAACTTCTACTGGAGGAATCTATGAACAGTCTCCATTCTAATGGGTTGTAGGGAATTCCAAGGGCCTCAACAAGTCCTTTAATATTGGCGCAGTATACTAAAGAGCTGGAAGAATGCTGTAAAAAATAGCTTCGAAACTCTTGTTCTCTATTTCTGTACCCCCCTGAATGTTGTTTCTTAAGCGAGAAGATTACTTTCACGAAGTCGAGAGCCAAGAAGTTGTGTATTCGCCTTTGAAACCCCCAGATCCCTGGTCAGGTCATTTAACTGAACTTGAGTGAATGATCTTGCGACCATATCATGTGTGGAAACCTGATAAGACTCAGATGTGTCATAATCTTGGTCAACTTCCATATTAATCTCTTCATGTACCTCTATATGTTCAGGGGGAGAAGGTATAGGAATTCCTGGGCCATGGGGCAGGGGTTTGATGGCAGAAGGAACATCCGGATATGCCACACTATGTTTATTCTTCTTATTTATACCTGTGGAAAATATAATTGCATATCACATAAAGGAATTGATTTGGAGTTGCAGATAGTACATAAATGTTTAGTAAAGGATATGTTCATGCTGAAGTGAACTATGTTAGCTTTTAATTTTATGCTAAGTCTTTGCATAATAATGACATTTTCAGGAGCCAGTATAATACAGAAAGCTTAAATACTTGATACAATTCTCACCTTTAAGATTTCTCATGCAAAAATAGCAGTCCGTAGTGTGGTCTTTGCCATCTCTCCACACCATGGGAACACCAAAAGAGAGGGACTTCTGTTCGCCCTGACTCCAGCGTCTTAAACTTATGTAGCATCCCTTGCAGCAGATATGTGGTGCAAAACTTTTATCTTGATCTCTTAGCCTTACTCCAAAATATGCATGATACAAAGATTTAATTACAGGAGGGATTGTACTTTGCTGCTCGGGAAAAGTCACTTTGCCGCAAACATAGCAAAATCTGTCGGAGCTATTCTTACATTTTCTGTTCATTTTTAACTCAACCACTACTATTATTATTCTTATTATTATAATGCTGAGCAATTTTTAACCTGCAAAATATAAACCTATTTGCATAATTACTTAAAATGTACACACAATTTACTGCGAATAGAGCAGTGCAAAAACTATTGAAATTTGATGTAATATTGGAGATGTATAAACTATAAAATTATTACCACCCCCTGTATCGCAAAAACTGGAGGTGATAGAGAAAAACGGATGACAGATTCGGATTAAGGAGGTCAATTTTATTAAGAAACACTATAGAAAACCTAAGGTACATTTTTGACGCAGACCAGTGTAATAGGTAGAGGTAAACACGCTTTCGCTAATGGGGTTGGAATGTCAGTTCAACCGCAAAATGGTAGGCTGCGAGCGGACGAAAGGAAATATAAGTAATCAGAGATCATAGAAATTTGGCTGTAACTCTATAGAATATTTTTTAAGTATTTCCCCTATTAGTTTCTAGTAAATAGTTTAACCTCTACGATTATTACTAGTATTTTTTAAAACTAAAAAGCGAAAATGAACTAGGGAGCCTCCGCCAAAAAGTTTGTAAGCAGAGATCTGCAAATAAATGGTGAAAATGAAGTGAAAATGTGGGGATGGGGAAGATATATAGTTGCAGACCCACCAACAGGCGTAAGGGCCGGAAGGGCACGCAATCATCCATATATCAGATGCAGGATTTTTGCCAATGCTGCACCTGGCCCTCCTCAATGTTTCTTCTCGAAAGAATATTGTTCCTCTTGAAAGAAGCCACTGCGACTAAAACATTTATTCCCTAAAAACAAATTCAATCAATTTTGTTTTTACTGAGATTTATTTTTTTCAGATAGGTCAACCTATATGTAGAAGTCTAAATACCCCATACATTAGTGTATACATAAATACACCGACACAGCTGCGTGTCCCCCCCCCCCCTCCTTATTCCAAATTCGCCTTTTCACTTCGAATCTCCTTCACCCCTTCTCGCGGCATCATAAACTTTCAGTTCGAGACGAGGAAAGCTGGGATCGCGTCGAGGCGTAAATATGTCGCATGTCTGGCAGCAGAAAAAAGGTCTTTCACGTAGCGATAAGAATTTTATGAGAATTCGGTGCTCTCTCTCGATTTTAGCTCATGAGGAAAATAAAAGGGGAAATTCTCCCTGGAGTCAGGCAGAAGATCTTGGTCCTACGTTGTGTGTGGAGCTAGTTCCACAAAGGAAATAGTTCGCCCGTTGCAAGAAAGAAATTTTGGGGAATTGGTTGTTGCTGTCACGGTACTTGTTGGTGCCAAACTTCTCGCAGACCCCCCCCCCCCCTTCAGAGTTAGAGGTTACATAGGACCTCCCTCTGCGGATTACCCTAGATGCAGCTAGGTAATCATTTTGGCTACCCACTCCAGGAGCCAATAATCGGAACGGACACTTTGAGGAGAAGAATTCCGATTTGAGTCACAGTTTGAATCGCCTTCGCGATCCGGCCTAAGATCATTACATCAAGACGACGGTCTAGAATTACCCACACATTTGGTAACCTCAGACGACCGGGCTAAGTGTGAACATCGTCAGAAGAAGAAGACATTCGCCGACACCCTCCAAATACTTTCGAACTCCAAGGTATCGTTAAAGTGAATTATCCCCTTCCCTAACTTTACCAGTTCAACCGTTAACTAGAATTTCCATCCCGAGCTCATAACCTCGATTATTTCAAGTGATTAATTCAATGCTTAATTCCATAATAATATTCAATTCATTCTGCTGGGTGCCATTAGGATGCAAGCATCCTAGTGAGTAATTTTCAAGTATAATCCCCACGATATTATATATAGACTTACCTGTTTAGTGCAAAGACTAATCCTATTTATACCTATATATGCTATTTCATATTTCTCATTCATGTATATTAAAGATTATTTTTGTGTCTGTGTGTTTAACTATTTTGGACGATCCATTGGCAATTAATAAGCAATCCACCCGGCTTAATTCTCAATATTACATAAGTCCATCCATAACTGGCTTTTTCTGAGTGAGAACACACTCAGGGGATCATTATCTTGATTTTGAACAAAAGGGACGCACCGGGGTTATTCTTATTCACCGGAAGTGGCTATGGTAGGTGTATTGGCTACACTTCACCTCCACTTCACCTTGGTGCGGGAAGTAGGACTGGGATTACCTACTTACTAACTCTCGACACTATATTTTAGTATATGTCCAGTTAGCTACAAATTATGTAATGTTTTTCATTTAAATGTTAATATTTTTTAGTTGTATTTCATTTTCCTGTATATAAGTCATTACGATTTTAGTAACTAGTGGAATTTAACCTCAAATTTAGGGTTTTGATATTCAGGGTAAACGGGTTATCGCTTGTACCATTAGGCGGCCGGACAAAGCTGTCCTAATCATTAAAGGGAAATTTTAGTTAATCTCTAATATAAAGGGAGGTAATCATCTTGTAATGCTTTCATTGTTTAACCATAAGGTTAATATATGTAATTAGGTTTTTAGTACTGTATTTAGCGGGCAAATGGCGACAATCCCATAAGATCTGTTCATACAGACGATACACTAAGGTCGAAAGAAAGCCATAAAAGAAGTAATGCATTCCTAGTGAGCCATTAGTCAGTTCCATTGGACTAATGAGCGAACAAATTGAGTGGAAGAATCGAAAAGGAATGTTTAGATACCAGCACATGATTGGGCTTCCCGGAGGAAGAGGTAGGTTATCAGGAGGATTTGACTAATTTAAGGTTTGGGAGGTGTAGGCAGGCATAGAAGTATCGGGGGGGGGGGGGCAGAGGACTACCCGAGATGGATGGGAATTGTGTCAAAATCCGCTCTGAACGCAGAAAAAAAGGTTGGGGAGAGGAGGATGAGACGAAGTAAATGCCTTGAATGGATTGATGGCAGAGAAGTCGGGGCAGAGCTGACGAAGAGTAACAGCAGGAAAGGTTGACTTTTGGAAGAGGTGCTCGGGGTTTGAGGATGTGTGGTAGCGAGGGAGAAGAGAGGGCAGGTGTTGTTGGAGTAGGAATGAGTTCGTTGGACCGACGGCATTTTTGTCGCCGGTACACCGGCGACATCCTTGTAGCAAAAGATATCTGTATGTCTTTTTGGTGGGATAGCAGATGTCAAAGTTCCATTTGGCTATTTTTCTTACCCGCTTAACAAAAAATGGAATAAAAGGATCAAAGTTTGCATTTAACTAAATCTTCGACTTTAATCGAAGAGAGAGGTAGGAAAGAAATAAATTTCTTGTAGTAAGCTAGACTCTCGAGGCAGTCCAACGGGTGTTTACCAAAAAAATCCAGAAGGTTAAACATCTAAACTACTGGGGCCGCCTGGAATACCTCGGCTTGTATTCTCAACAAAGGAGACGAGAGAGGTACATAGCCATATACACATGGAAGATCCTAAAGAATCTGGTGCCAAATCCCACAAACGACGAACTACTCCCTAAGCACTTGGAACGCTTGGGCCGAACATGCATGAGAAAAACGATACCTACTCAAGCACCAGATAGGGTAAAAACCCTCTTAATGGACAGCCTCAGTCAAAGCGGTCCAAGAATATTCAACACCCTGCCCCCAAACCTAAGAAACATCACAAACTGCCCAGTGGAATCCTTCAAGAGGGACATAGATAAGTTCGTACATAACATCCCTGATGAACCACCAGTCCCTGGCTATACCTCGAAATTCAGGGCAGCATCAAACTCAGTTAGCTTTATATAAAGGGACGTAAGAAACGACAGGAGCGGCGCCCCAACGTGGCTCTGAAGACGCAACTTCATAACCTCTACAAGTAAGAACAAAATTAAGGTGCATTTATTTCTTTCTTTACAGGCCAATTTGTAATGCCTTTTTTAATTAGAGATTCATTTGCAGAAGTAAGACATTCGGTCCACATGCAATTATTAGTAAAAATAATACTTATTCCTCTTTCGTTCTTACATTGAGTCTTATCTTGATTTTGAACGAGGTAATTTTCACGCAAGGCTTAAGGAATTGCTGCGTTACCACAATTTCCTTTCTTATAGTTCGAAGTTAATTTCGTGCTAATTAATTAATACTATTCTGATTAATCACGTAAAATTTGTCTTAATTGTTCCCTAGCCAAAATTCCTTAGTTAATCATATCCTGATGATATTAGTCCCATGAATGAAATTTCTATTTGTGTACTCATTTTTTCATCTTCCCTTTATAAATTATTCCTATTTATTCTTATTATAATATTTTCCTTTCTATTTTATAGTTACGGGTACGTGCTTTCTAGGGTACGTACTCATCTACAGTGCCAATACTAGAATTTTTTGATTGACTAAGATAGCCAATTGAGCCACTGATTCATTCATGGGTATCACACGGGGGGAGGGCATTCTTTCAATTAAATTAACACCAATTAAAGATTAAAATAACTATTGCATACATCCTTAAAAGATGAAGTTCAGATTTGATAGTTACTTATCATTACCATTGGAGTATGGTACCTGACGTCCTGATTTTCGAGCTATCTACCGTGACCATACAGGTATGGAAGCTAGAGACCACATTAAGTAATAAACTTAGCTTCCACGAGCCAGCAAATAAGTAGTATTCGCCTCTAACATTACATTTGATTCTTAAGCAATGCAGAAAATATACTCATAGAGAAATATAGTTGGCTACAGCATTCATTAATGCAGATAATTTAGCTAGCTTCTTAGTCATGTCGGCTAACGTTAGCTAGCAGCCTAGTGACATTATTTGTTTATCGTTGGAGGGAGGATGGTCGTCAATTGATGCATATGCGTCCTGCTCAGCGTTTAATTATCAATATCGATGGGTATGGAAAAGGCGTGTAGGGGCGTGGCAGCGGTAAAACGAGAGAAAAACAACAAAGTAATTATATTAAAGACAGAAGATAAGTTGCAGAGAAGAAGGAGAAAGATTATTTAGGGAGAACCATGGACCTTCGGCCAGGATTAAACGGTAGAAAAAGAGAAAAGGGAAGAAGTGGTGATCGGGGATGGAGTACTCGTGTAACTCACCGACCAAACAGGACACTGTGAGTCTGATATGGCAGATGTTATAAGGGAGAGGGAGGTCGCGGGAATAAAGTAAACTGGTATGAGTGCCGTGAAGTCGGACCAGCATCAATCCTTTATAGCGGGAGCGATGGAAAGGTGAGATCCAGTAATCGTGAAAGAGTTTAATAGAGTAAGGATTGGTAAGATGCCGAGTTTGCCAGGCACTTGGCCACTGTGCATTAAGGATCTAATTCCCACATGGAAAGAGATCAGTGAGTGGAAGAGGAACTGCGCGTGATGAGTGCGAGGCAGGTAGAACACCTTAGTCAGCGGCTTGGTCGACAGACAGCCCAACGTAGGAGGGCAGTCGAGAGAAGATTTAGACAGGTCATGCAAAAGCAATTGGATCTCGTACATCAAAAGATTATAGTGAAATTAATTGGACAATACGGAAATGGCTCTCCGTGAAATCATGAACAGCATAAAGTTGATGATAGGTAGTAGGTATATTTTTCGAGTGGCTTCCCGGATATCGTAAATCTGTACCATGTGAGATGAGCACCCAGGGAGGGGGGATAGGTTGAAGCATTGTGTCCAAGACAACGGCAACATACAAACAGTAAAAGAAGCGAGAGCCATCAGTAGTGACTTCAATGCCCTGAGCGTGGCTAAACGTATAGCAATGCCCTCTGGTATTCCTATAAAATAATAAATTTATCAATATTCCATTAGTATACTTTTTAAATTCAATGTAAAATTATCCATTATAAATAATCGATCCTAAATCTCAAATATTTTGTAAAATATAATTGCTATCCAAAAATCATTGGCTAAAATACAATCTTTTCGTCAACACTTACATTTACCAATACACACAAACGAACGCACGCCTTTTAGCTGTCACAGTCCATCATAGTTAACTTTAATAACACATTTTACTTTATCACATATTACTTTAACACGTCATAATTACCACATCATAGTTACCACATTTAGTCATCATAATTACCCCATAGTTACCACATCTTAGTTACTTTACATACCTTACATTCATTCTACTCTTCATTACTTCCATACGTTGCATTACGTTGTATTCCTTAGCAATTCTCAATTTAATTATATCATTCATCCATATAATTGCAATAACCGCTCACTAGTTATTTCCTAATTCAATTCTCTCATTGTGCATTCGTTGATTTTGTAAATATATTTACTTTGTTTATTTTCTGTTTTTCTTACAAACCTAGTTCAGAAGTTTTCTAAATTCATTTCACGTCAGTCGTTAGGCCTAAATAATAGCAGACGACTATTCCATCCAAAATCAACAAATTTATGGTAATGGTTTTCAATTAGCTATCTGGGCTGATTTATGAACTAAAATCAATCCCACTAATAACCAAATACCATAAACGCATGACTAAGGAACTCTGATGGGAGAATCCTAGCCGTGATCTAGGAATTGTCTCCTGGCAAAATATGTTACAGCTACGTATAAACACCTGTATAAAAGATATAATAGATTGAGGCTGAGGAAATGGATAGGCAAAAGATGAAAGACACTGTCCGTGGAATGTGCCATTGGTCTTTAGTGGAAGAGCAAATGAACACCAGCGGGAAAAGTATTGAATAGTGCATTTGGTTGTAACCTAGGAATGGTTTCGTAGAGGAATGAACGTCTGCTCAAAAGAGGAGGGGGGGTGGGGCTACATTTCGCATACAGGTTGGCTAATCCAAAAGAGCTAAAAGCCACTGTAACCAGATAAATAACCTGGTCCAGAATTGGATTAAGACGACAAAGTCAAGTTTGGATGGAAGCAAGGCATTAAGTAGATACACAGCAAAATTTGGCAGTCAGCGCCCGATGTAATGTGAGACAAATCACTTGGAAGGTTAAGAATTGGCCGGGTGGTGGTAATGAGTTGGGTAAAATAAGAAGGCCTAGAAACCTCAGGAATTGCTTTGTCGATATAGGGTTCAAATGATTTTCGTAAGTTTGGAACGTCGACCTGGTGATGGTAAGGAACCGAAATGGGATGCATGCAAAATTTTGTGTTGGGATGGGGATCCCTGATAAGTAGCCCACTCGACAGCTACAATGATGGCAGGTTGAATATGTCTGACGATCGTGTGAAGGCATTTACCACTGTAGTAGATCATAAAGTTGTCAGCTAGAGTGTGTTGTTAAGAAGATGAGTAAAGAGGGGATGGCCGTGTTAATTACAAAGAAGAGGATGGTACTTAGGATAGTGGCCTGGACAAAGTCCTGCTTGTGATAAGAGGCCAGAGTAAGATGAACTAATACGAACCTGAAAGAAATGGTCATAAAAGAACTGAGATATAAAGTGGGTAGGAATCCGCGAAATCCGGAGGGCTGCACTCTAGAGATGGTATAGAAGGTGAGCCGATGGAACGTGGCGGTCGCGCAGTTGCTCCCGCGTCTCTCGAGAGCATAAGATAGCAGATTAATGGAGAGATTGCTCCTACAACTTCAACTTGAAAGTCTGGCAGGCGAGCAATAAAGTGGATGTTCCCCAAAGTAATTAGGGAAGTGTGGCTTTGCTCGACAGAGAGGATGGTGTAACTCAAATACACAATTAGGCCCCATAGCCACCGTTCTTTTTTTCAGGTATAACGTGTTGGAACATGCTGAATTTATAGCAGTGAGGAGGAGGGGGGGAGCTTGGATGTAAAGGCGGACATCAAACTTGTGGATCCTGGAGTTATCTACACCCTAGCAAATGTGGAGATGTGGGACAGAGCTAAAGCTTGTTTGCAGCTTCTGAGTATGCATTTTTTGACTCACTAACCTTTTGCTAGAACCTATGGATCTTCATGGCACCATGGAAAGGAAGATTTTCTAGGAAATCTTCCACCGGAATGTCCCGGAACCCATTAGGAAAGATAATTAGTGGGAGTTGAGGTGCATTTGATGTGTGACGGTGAATATACAACCCATTAGATTTCGGAGGGCAAGGAGAGATTCCTCGCAATCATCCGTAAGGGGGCTCGAGAAGTGAGCACCCACACGAGTAGGGCCGGACATTAAATAAACCTAACTTGATTTTTATCATAAGGCGCATGACAAAGTCGTACTTGTTTGAAGGCAAGGAGGTTGTATTCGATAATAAGCGGCAGATATTCAGTGGACGTTTAATAGCGTGCGTTTGTTTTTAGATCGTTGGTAGGGGATGATAGGGTGGAGGGAGTGGGGTGGGGATAGAGAGAAGTTATGAAGGGCGGCAGAAAGGGAGTTGGGAATATCTGGAAAATGGAAGTCAGGAAGGCGGAGGTTGGGACATTGAGGACGAGGCGTGGTGGGGCGGAGGTACGGGGGAGTACGATTGCTTGCGTCGCTGAGGTAAGTGTAACAGAAAGACGGGGGTTGGGAATGTGTTGAGTAGTCAAATTCTGTAGTCAGTAGGAGAGCCAAGCTGATAACAAATTTAGAGCCAGTTTAGTTTTGTAAGGTTTTATGATTGCACATGGAATAATATGGGACGCAAACGCTAAATGCCTAACCTGGAATGGACATATAGGAAGCTGGTTGTAACCATTCGGTTCCACCCAATGAGCAAACGCTCCGTGCCATGGTACTCCATGGGCTCAAAAGCGTAAAAATATTGAAAGGGAAAGGTGGATACCTTGGAAGTAGGAATAGGTGGAAAGGATTCAGGTGTTAAAAAACAATCCTAACCGGAACCAAGAAGGAGGGAGTCTTCCCAAAGACTCTGAGCAGGGACGACTGGATGGTGTAACCTGGTCGGCGGTTAGCCTGAAAAATTAGTCACCGAACAAGAAACTAGGTGAGAAAGGGTTCGCAAAGAAAGTGACGAAAGCAGGAAAGGGACGTATGTGGAAATTTGGAATAAATAATACTCAAGTAATTTATGAACGATCTACTGTAATGTGGTTGGGAGGGTAGGCCACTCTTACAGGTTTCAGTTGTGTCAGGCGTTTTATCCCTACTCAAACATCCATCCCATAGAGAAGGGGGATCTAAAAAGTCCACTTGGCTACATGCAAGCCTGATAAGCCCCCTTACCCCAACTTGAGAAGGTAGGAGCACGTTATCTGCTATCTAGTGGCAGGATGTACGACAACCAGAAAAAAAAAATCCGAAGAAGTCTCTGAGGGCTACAAGACAGCACCCATTGGACCCAGAAATGAAAATGGAATTCGAGTCTAATGTATTCATAAGCTTAAAATAGTTGGGGATATTTTACTTAAAAATTTTGATTTAAGTTTTACTGAAAATTCAGAGAGAATAATGTAATTCGATACTTATTTATGCATAAAATAATCCGTTTATTCGCTCTATCTCGTTGTTAACAAGAAGATAAATAATTGTTCTTTAGCTTGGTACATGGGGATATAGTACAGCGTAATAATCTTTAAAATGTTATAGCTTTAAAAAGAGCCCCCAAAAATAATTAATGAGGAGTATTATTATATCATTAGCTGTATTTAACATAAACTTTTCTCTATCATTCTTACCCTCTTCAATTTAACTAAGTTTCATGCTACGAACTTTATAATTCTACAACAAAATATAATTTTAACGAAATGTTTAGGACAATTAATCTCGGCAAAAGTGTGATGGGGTAAATATCTTTTTTCTTTTTTTTTGTACTGCACCCACCGTCTTAGTTCCTGAAGGCACAACATCTGTAGCATCTAATCAAAGTAAGTTTATTTAAAAAGCTAGAATACTGACAACAAGAAGTACAAGAACTATACTTATATGCACAAACATGGGTCCAGGCATCAGAAAACAGTTTAATGGGGTCTGTCTTTAAGCGTGTAGTTATTAAAATTTAATGGCTACACTGTTGGATTATGCAAATTTTCAAAGACACCGAGTATCCATACACCAATTTGATTGTAAGGCATTGGGACATGTTAACTCAACATGTCAAAATTACGACCTGTTTATGATATATCAATTTCATGTGATTCTTAAATGCACACGAATTGGACACAAAAAGTAAGAAAAAAAAAATAACATTATTTTTTCATTTACATTAGCGTAATTAGTATTGCTTCAATTCGAACAAATATTGAAAATATTCGTCATCTATTAATTTTTATGTTTACTCTCAAAAACAAGATATAGATACAAAATTAATTTCAATTAATTTAATTCTCAGCACTTTCACATAGTAAACAGCCGATCTGCTAAAAAAACAAAATTCCGACATTTTTGACGAAATGATTGTCCTCATTAGCTCACAGAAGGTGTGTTTAAAGTGACTTTAAACACACTCAACAAAATTATTAATGAGGTGGAATTTTTCTTCTTAATTGGAAATAAAGGTATGAAAATTTATAGCCTTTTCCTGTATATCTTGAAATAAGAAACAAAATATTAAATATGACTTACAAATATGTTTTAAAGCATAAAATATCGGTAATGTACATATTTACATGAGGTTTTTACTTAAGTATATATATATATATATATATATATATATATATATATATATATATATATATATATATATATATATATATTGACCAACAACCGGCATATGTGGATTCTTTTACACTTGATGGTGGAGTTTGCACATCTACATAAAAGCTTAACTGGTGGTTTTGCTGAGCTTTGCTTTCGTAAATTGCAATGTAAATAAAAAAGCTAAACAGAATAAAGTGCACTATCAATTGTGTATGATGTTAGATACGGACAAGGCTTGGATATTGCGGTCAGAAAATTGTGGAAGCTAGAGGGAAAGGATTGGTTACTCAAGGTCATACGATTTAATAATACAAGTATAACTAAGTCGCAACTTTACACTGCCAATAATTTACAATTTCCTCTAAAGCCTATGCATTATCGTTCAGTTGCCCAATTATATTTTATCAATTAAATTTAAAAGCCTTTGAAAATATTACGATGATTAACAAGCCTTTTATCACCCCTTCCCTACACATACACATACACACATTGCGCCACTACGTATCTTCCACTATATCCTGTTTAAAATCATCCATTTTTTAAGGGGGTCACTTCAATAGTTAGAGCCAGTAAGAAATATTAGCTAATGTCGTGAGTGAGATTTGTGTGGCAGTGAATTAGTAGTACATTAGTACAGTCAAGTAGATAAAAAAATTGGAAGAACTAAAATACATGCATACTCCACAGCTTTCAATAGCTCAAACCTTGATTTTTTAATTCTGTCACACGATATTATATTTTGAATGTATTATTGATCTTCTGTCTTCACTGAGAGAACTTGTATTCTGTAGTAGCAGTTATGGCTGATACAGTGTCGTAGAAAGCAGTCAGAAATCCCAGTAACAGAATCATAAGAGGAATCACACTCAGTGCTACAGCCTGAAATCAAGCGAAGGATTAATGGAACATCTATATCAACTATAGCTGATTACACTCCCCCTTTAATTAATCCTTGTGTAATCCCTGCAAAAAAAATGCATTCATTTTTGTGATCAAATTCTTAATTTCATATATAAATTGTTGACCAGAAATATCACACATAAAATTGTAAAAAAATATTTTTCCTCCAAATCTTAAATCTGACAACATTTTTTCTTCGATAGTGTGCCAACAAAAATGCATTTTTCACTCAGTGCTCAAAATCCTTAAATATCAGTTTTCGATATCGTGTAAATTAAAAACTCTCTGTAGTTATACCGATATCCAAATGTAAGTACAGTATTTAATTTCTGTATCTTTGGCAGCCTACTTTAGCTGACTATGCTGTATATATTTTCTCAAACTTTAACTTTAAATGCCCCAGGAGGTGGAGAGGGTACATTTGAACCACCAGAGAGGCAATTTGAAAAAAAATCTGACTCTCAAAACTATGAATTTTAAACATTCTTATAGTTAAAAAAAAGTCGCCTTGCAAATGAAAATTTAAGAATAAAATAATTTTTCAGGGAGATTGCTTCAAAATTACAAGGACATTTACGAGTTACAAACATCTACCCTGATAAGAAAAGCAGGATATCAATTGTTAAATTGTAGTTAATTGATATGAGCTTACTTTTGTTAATTTTGGTTACTACTAATTACACTGGTTTACAAAGAAATTGAGGCAAGCACAAAAATAGTTGTTCTAGCCTAATTTTGGGGTGCTGATTTCAGATACGAAACCAGTTTTTATTCATCACCTCTAGTTTTTGAGGTATACATGTAGTAGAAATTTTAGGAATTGTGTTCTTTAAATCCCTTACGCTACCAATGGGACAATGCATCCAAGAAGTTTTTAAAAAATATCTGTGGGCAGAATTCAGCTTAAATTAGTGTATATTTTTATCCCATTGGTAGTTCTAATGTATTAGCATATTATTGAATATCTGGCAACTCTATTACTCCTCAGTTGTTTTTGATAACCAGTGAAGTGAACACGTGCTGAAAGGTTAGCATTTGTTTTATTCATTTTTTGAGAAATAATTGTTTAATTAGTTCTCAGGTATAATATAAAATAGATATCTTCTATATTATATATATTAGAAAATATATATGTTGCACTAAATATATTTATGCTTTCTACTCAATATACTATATCTACATGGCTAAATTCAAGCAGACGGGCTGCCCAAAATTTCAACTCCCTTCTAAATAAACTTTAATGTTTTACAACCTTTTATAACATTATTTGAAATAAAAAATATTCTGGTAGTGAAAGGGTTAAAAAAAATAAATGTCCTATTCTTGGATTGTGAGGTTAGGGCTGCTCGACAATCATTTTACACAACCATTTTATATGTTGGACACATGAGTATATTATGATTTTGCAACCATATGTATTTTGTAACCATATATATGATTAATGTTTCTCTTGTTTTCCAGATTTTTGTGAGTTGATACATATGTCTAAAATGGCTTCAGACACTTCTAAACACCGAGGATGCATCAACAATGCAAATTCATTCTGTTACGTGTGCGGGGATTTCACAACAGTTGCACAGCGCCAAACAATTACTTCCCTCCTGAGAACTGCTTACTTTGATTATTTCGACCGTAAAATTGGAGATCATGACAAATCTTGGGCCCAGCACATCTGTTGCAAACCCTGTTACAATGGACTAACTGCATGGTTTAATGGCAAGAAAACAGCCTTCAACTTTGCTGTCCCGATGGTCTCGAGAGAGCCCAAAAGCCATGCAGATGATTGTTATTTTTGTCTAACAAATATAAATGGTTTCAATGTTTCTTCTAGAAAAAAAGATAAAATATCACAACCTTCCCTTAACTATGAGACCGGTTCTCCACTCAGATGATCTTCCTGTCCCTACACTCCCAGCAAATAAAGATCTTCTTCCTTCATCAGATGAAGAAATGCCTTCAGGGGAATATTCTGCCAATTCGATCTTTTATGAAGACAATGTCTCTGTTAATTCAGGAGCAAGTAGTAATGAGCGGCACTGGGTCACGCAGGAAGACCTGAATGACCTTGCCCGCGATTTTTATCTATCTAAGCAGCAGGCAGAGCTTTGGTCAAGGCAGATGTAAGGATCACCAGTTTCAGAACACGGAACACGGACTTCACTTCATTCTTTGACATGGAAAGCAGGTTGTGCTACTGTACAAATGTCTCTGGCTTGTTCACTTTCCTTGGTTTCCCACACAATTCTTCAGATTGGCTTCTTTTTATAGACTCTTCAGAGCAATGTCTGAAGGCTGTGCTCCTGCACAATGGGAATAAATACCCCAGCATTCACATTGTCCACTGGGTCCGTCTGAAGGAGTCATATGACAATATGGAGATCCTTTTGGAAGTTGTCAAGTACAACCAGTACCAGTGGAGTTTCTGCGGGGACCTCAAGGTTATTGGGCTCCTTATGGGTATGCAAGCGGGCTTCACAAAGTACTGTTGCTTTATCTGTCTCTGGGACAGTCGGGCTGTGTCCAAGCACTATAAGCAGAAGGACGGGGTTTAGGAGCACATTCGTGCCTGGTGAACACAGTGTCCATGAACATCCTCTGGTGGACATTAACAAGGTACTTATTGAAGTGACCATGTAGTCCCATCAGAAGGGGGTCACTACCAACTAGGTCACTGAGAATGAGAAATGGTATTGACCATTGTATTACGAGGCAGTCGAACTCCGCCATATCGAGGACGGTGGACGTTGGAAGAGACAGATAGCCAAATAGTAAATTTCCTATTCAGATAAAGCTGAACTACTACCGCTTGAACGAAAATAGAGAGAAGTAAAAGAAGAATGGAAACATCGGATCTAGTATAAACTGCGCGCACACTAGGTTGGCCATCATCCTGTGGTGGGAGGAAGGGGCCTTGAAACTTTTGTACCCCGAGAGGGTATCTAGGAGGTGACACCCAACATGGTCTACTGAGGAAAACAGCTGAAATGGATCGGAAGGTAATAAGCTTCTTCAAATTAGACCGGAATACACAGCAATACCATTGTAGGAAATTTGCTCTCCATATTTATTGGAGCTGCTATGCTAGGGCTTTCTTTGAGGAAGATGGCCGCAGACCATTTGAGGGCAGAAATTCGAGCGCTATTGGCCACGGAACGCATTTTCGCATTCATTGGTTTACTGGGGGAGTTTAAGATCGGCTCGCGAGCCGACTCTTTCTACTGATTGGTTTTGCAGACTCAAGAGTATCTCAATTAGCCTCTCAAAACGAAATTAATACGGTAGAATGCACAGACAGAAGCAATTTTCAAACAAAAATGAATCGCAATGGTTAGAGGAGGCAGGATGTGATCTTCCACAATTCACTTTAAAAACAAATGGAAATTGGCCCATTTTTGCCCGTCGGCATTTTATTTGTGTGACCGAAGTGAGTGGTGGCAGTGATAGCAGCATTGTGGTAATGGCATTAATTTATTCACACGTTAGCGATACCAGCCAATACGTACTAATTTAGGGTATTTATCTAGAACGAACAAGATATATATATATATATATATATATATATATATATATATATATATATATATATATATATATATATATATAAGGGGTGGGTCTAGAGACCGCTCCCTCCTTCCGGGAAACGCATTCAACATTGGCTGCCTTTTGGTCTGTGAGCTCTTCAGTAATGTCCTCAATAAAGTAGTCAGGAGTTCCCTTGCATAGCCTCTCTCTTTAACGAAGTTCAAGGTAGAGTATGAGATCACCCACTCGGCTATGCCATTGGTTGTCCTAAAATATATCAATTTAGCAGTTTGAGAAGGATAGCCACATAAACTAAAAGGACCGGTCGAAAAAAAGGAACAAGTTCGGCTCTCTAACAAGAAACGATGCAACCTTGTTCTTTCAATTTCATAGCTTACTCAAAACTGCTTAAAGATCCGTAGCTCTCAATGAGGTGCCCCCTTTCTCCATAGGGAGTTGCGAAACCGGTATAACATTCCCCGACCAGGTTAGTTGTCATAATGAAGAAGAATGACCGGCCTGTCATTAGAACTTCTCGCCGGAGGAATGAAACGCCTCACCTTTCTTCTCATTTTAGTGTACTCAATCCCACTGAAAGAGCCCTTGCAAGGAGAACAATAAGGCTTGTGTTTTGGACCAGACGTATCCATACCACCTGAGGACACTTTCAGTTAAAACCTCATTCAGACCTTAATATATATATATATATATATATATATATATATATGTAATAATAATAATAATAATAATAAGTTTTTTGTAATGCGCTCTTCAAGGCCTGAGGCCTTCCCAGAGCGCACGTTTGCTGAGATGAGAATAGAAATTCAATGGAAATTCAAGAGGGGGGAGAAGGCAATACTGAAAAGATGCGTTTTCAGGAGACGCTTAAATGTGGTACGAGAGGGAGCAGACCTGATCTCAGCAGGAAGAGCATTCCACAACTTAGGGGCGCAGATTGAGAAGGAGCAGTCCCCCATTGAGCAGAGGGATGAACGAGAAATATTCAAAAAAGGTGCATGTGATGACCGAAGGGCCCGAGGGACATGACGTGGCGAGAGGGCAGAAGAGAGGTAAGACGGGGCCTTGTTGTTTAGAGCCTTAAATGGGAAGAGAAGTATTTTAAAGTGAGTACGGGATATGACAGGAAGCCAGTGCAGTTCATACAGCAAGAGTTTCGAGGGAGAGAAGCGAGGGCGGCGAGGGAAGAGAAGCCGGACGGCATAGTTTTGTACAAGTGAAAGGGGGCGGAGAGAGGAGGATGGCAGATTCACAAGCAGAGAGTTACAGTAGTCAAGGCATGAGGTGATGAAGGCATAGGCATAAACAGCAGTCTCAAGACTTTGGCGATCAAAGTGAGAGCGAATGCGAGAGAAGTTACGAAGGAAACAGAGAGGATTTGCTGACATTGCAAATATGAGGCTTAAAGGAGAGATGCTCATCAAAAACAACACTCAGATTCCTAACGCAATCAGAGAAACTGATAGTTTTACCGCCAAGAGTGTGTATATATATATATATATATATATATATATATATATATATATATAATACATCTTACAACCATTTGTTCCTCAATCTATCCAGCTTATGCATGCATATCATTGACACTACTCTTAGTCGAGCTCTTTCCTTCATTCCTCTCACACAAAATAATCCCCTTGTCATACACCAGCATATTCTGATGCAACTTGCTGGCACATTCCACTTAATCCCTCCACGATTAACCCTGAAATAACCACATCGACTTTCCTACCATTTAAAACCTTGTGATCTTAATCTGCTTCATCTACACCACTATCATTTACAATACATCTTACATACTTAGTAGTTGTTCAAGGATAACATCACGGAGTCAGATATCACTTTTCGCCACCAAATACCATTACCTTACTCTTTTCGGCATTCACTGTTAAAACCCTTCACCATCAGTAACAAACATCAGATCATCAGCATAAATAGAACACATCCTTCACCATTCTTTATCAATCTCACATCCCCTTTCCTCATCCATAAAGATATTAAACAGTCATGGCGACATCACACTTTAAATTACCCCTCCCCCCTCATTACACACACACGTCTGCCAAACCACTCACTCCAGTTATCTTTCGCACTAAGACACGCCTTACCTCCAACAAAAAACAAAAGAACTTTCACACCATAGCTTCACTCAATACAATCATCCCCCAAACACTTCTCTATCTATACTGACATATGCTTTCTCCAGATTCTTAAACCTAGTTTACACTTTTCATCTACTCGCTCTAAACTCCACTTTTTCATCCCACATCAATCCCTCAGTTATCCTTCTTTGACGCACAATCAGAATTTTTACATACATTTTACCCGCAACACTCAACAGACTTATTACACTATAGTCCTAACCTTCACCTTTCTCCCCATTACCCCTAGACAAGAGGACTATTATTGTAAATAAGTCCTCAAACACTCTTCCACTTTCAAATACCTCACAACACAGCCACAAGACCCATTCCACAACATAATTACCACCACTATTTTGGAGTTCAGTGAGCATGGCATCTATTAAAGCTGCTTTCCCATTTTCAGACATCTACCATTGACAGCAACTCTGCCACCGACTATCTAGACAGTCTACCATGTTTTATAAATTGCTTTCACCGTATATCAATGCTCTCTAGGCCATTCCTATAATGGCAAGACAACCAGGTAGTTTTATTATATTAAAATGTTCCCCAATCAAATAATCAGGATGATTTAATCAATATATATATATATATATATATATATATATATATATATATATATATATATATATATATATATATATATATATATATATATATATACATATATATGTATATACATATATATATATATATATACATATATATATATATATATACATATATATATATATATATATATATATATATATATATATATATATATATATATATATATATATATATATATATATATATATATATATATATATACTTTTCAACATACTTTTTACTACTTTCATACATTTACTTACGTTACGTTATATTTCACTGCCTTTCTCACAAGTCAACCATACTATCCTACACTTCCCATCCATTTTACAAGTCAATTATACCTGTAATACCATCCTGTAATCTAATCCTTCAATACCATCCTGTAATCCATATTTCAATTATATTCACGTAGTATTCCTTAACACTTATCAATTTATCTCATTCATTCGTATAATTGTGAATACCTCTCACTTGTTATTTTTAATTCAATTCTCTCATTGTGCATTCGTTGATTTTATAAATATACCAGGCAATGGCTTCACCACTGCCCCCTACGAGGGAAGCATGCGCTTCCCTGCTAAGATTAAAATTTAAAATCTTAAAAAAAGCAGCCATGGTTAAATTTTTATAAGTTTTCTGAACTTCGCCAATTATAATAATTTTAAAAAGCAACTCTAAACTATATTTCCCCTCTTTCGAAATATCACGTTGCTAAAATATAGAGTTATAGAAGAAGAAGAAGAAGAAGAAGAAGAAGAAGAAGAAGAAGAAGAAGAAGAAGAAGAAGAAGAAGAAGAAGAAGAAGAAGAAGAAGAACTACAGAACTACAGAATCTAGGACCAGCAAAGACCCTAAGGTCCGCTCGAGGCTAGTCCGCTACACTAAATCAAAAACTACGATACACCCTTATCTACGAGTGTATCTCTAACATGCTATTTTTTTTTTTTTAATACTATCTACTGTACACACTTATCTACATGTGTACATTATCGTGCAATTTTAACTAATCAAACTAGGGGTCGGGGGAGATAGAAAGTTTTTCTTCTCATCTTCCGCAGCCACTCGACTGCTAGTGGTGAAAAGCTAATTTAGGGATAGAGACTACTTATAGGATAGGCGGAAAAGAAATGGGTCATCTAAGCTACACATGCAGAGAATCGCCGGCATCATTTTTAGTCATCATAATTTCATATCCTTAAACCTCCGCTCCAAACTCTCTCTCTGCAAGGACGTTTAAATTCACAGTGCTCAATTACGTTATATTTAAACTATTCAAATGCACGTCGAGACGATTTTTGAACATATTAACCGAAGTGCTATCTACTACGTGGGTGGGCAGCCGATTCCAATTTTGAGTAACTTTAAATGTAAAATAGTTTTGGGCTATACTAGTGTTAAAACGCTTGTTCACTAATTTTAACCCGTGCTGACGAGTATTTCCCCTATGATCCAGTTCGAACAGATTGCGAAAGTCAACGTTTGAGAAACCCTTTAGTATTTTAAATACTTCTATTAGCTGGCCACGTAATCTTCTGCGTTCTAGAGATGGCAAATCTAAAGCCCTGAGCCTTTCCTCGTATGATCTATTCCTCAGCTCTGGAATTAATTTCGTAGCCCTACGCTGCACTCTTTCTAATTGCGCGATATCTTTCATTAAATATGGAGCCCAAAATTGAACAGCGTATTCGAGAAGTGGCCGCACAAGGGATTTATATAAAGGTAAAATTACATCCTTAGATTTGAAGGTGAAATTACGCGCGATATAACCCAAAACGAGATTTGCTTTTTTACACGCATCCGCGCATTGCTTCGAGAATTTAAAATCGTCTGAGACTAATACTCCCAAGTCTTTTTCTAATTTAACCGCCTCGAGGACTTGGCCTTTCATGGTATATTCTACTCTTAAATTATGGCAACCCAAGTGCATTACCTTGCATTTGCTTAAATTAAATTCCATTTGCCACTTGTCCGCCCAATTGGCAATCGAGTTTAGGTCCCCCTGCAATTTATCGACATCCGATCTTACATAGGCACGATTGCCCAGCTTCGTGTCGTCCGCAAATTTCGAAATCCGACTAAGTATGCCTTTATCTAAATCGTTAATATAAATTAAAAACAATAAAGGGCCTAAAACAGAGCCCTGCGGTACCCCACTACTAACGCTGGCCCAATCTGAACATTCCCCATTTATTACCACCCGCTGCGAGCGATCTTTCAGCCAATTTCTAATCCAGTTTAAAATCTTACCAGTCACCCCAATTGCTTTAACTTTCATTAATAACCTTTGGTGGGGGACGGTGTCGAACGCCTTTTTAAAGTCTAAATATATTACGTCTACAGCTTTGATTTCATCGTACACGCAAATCATTTTGTGGAAGAATTCGAGCAAGTTAGTCGAGCACGATCTCGCACGCCTAAATCCATGTTGGGTATCGTTAATCAGCTTATTTGCCTCGAGGTGGCTCACTATTCTATCTTTAATTACAGATTCTAAAAGCTTCCCAACTACCGAAGTTAGACTAATAGGCCGAAAATTCGTTGCTTCAAATCTATTCCCCTTCTTAAATATAGGTGTAACGTTTGCTCGCTTGAAATCCAACGGAACTACGCCATCCTCTAATGAGCGATTGAAAATTTCACGCAATGGCTTAACGAGTTCATTTTGAAGCTCCTTTAAATGAATTGGATATACCCCATCGGGGCCCGGAGATTTCGACTTTTTCATTAGCTTAATAAATTTAAGGATTTCCTCGTCATTTATAGTTACATCGGATATTCAATTATCAGCACTACGAACTTCCCCAATTAACGATTCCAATTCGGAAGAATCTTCCACAGTAAACACGCTCGTAAAATGCTCATTTAAAATTTTGGACATTTCTGTCGGAATTTCAGTCAAACGACCATCCTTATCTTTGATCGGCCCTATTGATCCTTTTACGGGTTTCCTATTATTTACGTACCCATAAAACCGTTTCGGTTCATTCTTCGAATCCTTTGCGAGGTTTATTTCATACTCCTTCTTCGCATCTCTGACCGCACGTTTAACTTCCCTACGAGAATCTATGTAATTTTGCCGACTTATAACTGACCCATTGTTTTTATGAATTTTAAATTTTCTATTTCGGTCCCGGATTAAGCGTAGTATTAACGGACTAAGCCACGGAGCTCTCACCGACTTCCCGCTCTTACGCACATACTTAACCAAATCAGAATTCACACGAAGCAGCGTACATCGAAGTTCTGCGTACATCTCTCCTACCGACCTGTTCTCGAATCGTATTCCCCAGTCTATATCCTTAATCCTTTCGCGAAAAATATCGAAATCACAGCTACCAAAACGAGGGATGAGCTGCGAACTCATTCTAACTTCTACGCAGGTGTTTAGTTCGAATCTAATCGCATTATGGTCGCTGGAAGCTAAATGTTCACCCACACGTACGTTTTCTAACAATGACTTATCGGTTGCCATGATTAAATCAAGAATATTGCTATCACGAGTAGGCTCTTCCACTTTTTGTACGAGAAAATTCTCCAACATAAAGTTTAATAGCCTCTCCCCCGGTTTATCAGAAGTAAGGTTGCTAAAGTTAACATTAGGTAAATTAAAATCGCCGCAGACTAATGTGGTCCCTTTTCTAATCCAAGACGTAAGCGTATCGAAGAGTGCAGCATCTTCTCTTTCCAATTGGCAAGGCGGACGATATACTACGACTAAGTTAATTTTATTTATAGCATCTAAACTTAGCTGGACTAATAAAGCATCACTTCGCATATCATCCTTAGACGAGTCCATCGCTATGGCGTTTAGATCCACTTTTATATACATTAATACGCCCCCTCCTCTACCGGTTTGTCTATTTCTGTAATGAATTTTGTACCCCACTATATCGAACTCGCAAACACTGATCCCCGTATGAGTGTCCAACCATGTTTCACTTAGGAATACGAGGTCGAAATCACCCTCTAGAATAACGGCTTTTATTTCGGCAATTTTATTTTTTAAGCTACGAACATTCGCATATATGCATCCCAGTTTGCGCTTTACGTTAACTCTTCTATAACACTCAGATCCGTTCCGTTTCCCTGCACCCCGTCGATAGTGCCCCCTTCACGCGCGGGCCGGCCCGGCGCATCGGCATCACGTGGCCGCGCAACTCTCCTACCTAAAATGCTACGTACGGACTCGTCTAAGATCCTACCCAGCCGACTATTACCCACATCGCTTAGGTGAATTCCGTCCTTTTGGAAAAGTGACGGTTGGTCCTGGAATGAATCCCATACGTTAAAAAAACTAACACCAGTTTCTCGACACAACCGCTTAAGACATTCGTTAGTATAGATCGCTCTAGATTGGAGGCGCAACGTGGATTTAAGTCGGGGGAGAACACTAATAATTCACACGTTGGTTGCTTTGGATTTCGCCGTATCTATCATGGTTCTGGCACGATAAACTATATCTTCCGGGGTGCTGTCATACCTATGGACGTCGTTGCCCCCTACCATCGTGATGATCGTTCGTTCACCACACGTATCTTCCAATTTCTCAATCTCGGCGGCCACGTTGTTAATGCGGCCACCGGGATAGCAAAAGCGCTTACGCTTAGAAGGGTTACGCGCAGCAAACTCCTGATCCTGCCTTCTAATTAAGGAGTCCCCCATTAAAACGGTTTCCTCTTCCCCCTCGATAGGAGTTAGCAACGCGAAAGGGTTCGAACAGGATAAAACGAAGTTCTGATCCCTCGTTGGTCTAGCCCCATTTCTAACACTTCGAAATTGCGAATCCTGAGGCCTAAACGAGTTTAAAATTCGTTGTTGCTCGTCAACAATTACCTGATGATTCGAATTTGCAGGCCGCCTATCTCTATTACTATTTTCCCTCCCGCGCATGTCGTGAATAGCAGAATCTAGTTTGGAATTTAAGTCATCGACTTTACGGTTAGTCGAGATCACATCCCTTGCAACGGTATTTAATTCAAGTTTGATCTCGCTGATCGCACTTGACAACTTGCGTTCCAACGCTTCGTTCAACATACAAAAGCGACATATTCTAATTTGCTCAAGGTTCGAGGGAACGTAAATTTCCTTATTAAATGAAGCAGCGCACCTTGAGCATTTGATCTTTATAACGGGCATTGGCGGTTTTTTTTTTTTTTTTTTAATTCACACTAATTTAGAAAACAAGCTGCACAAGCTAATATACTGTATACGGTTATTGAAAGATCGAACTTTATAATACGGCGACGAATATTGAATAGGCACAGTAGATATATATAAAAGTATTCAGTAGCAGAGGCACGATAAATTCTGAGCACAGTGAAATTAGCGGGAGCACAGAGAGAGCACGTCCTTTCAGTAGAGAGTCGGTGGGACGAATGGAAGAAGAAGAAGAAGAAGAAGAAGAAGAAGAAGAAGAAGAAGAAGAAGAAGAAGAAGAAGAACTACAGAACTACAGAATCTAGGACCAGCAAAGACCCTAAGGTCCGCTCGAGGCTAGTCCGCTACACTAAATCAAAAACTACGATACACCCTTATCTACGAGTGTATCTCTAACATGCTATTTTTTTATTTTTTTTTTAATACTATCTACTGTACACACTTATCTACATGTGTACATTATCGTGCAATTTTAACTAATCAAACTAGGGGTCGGGGGAGATAGAAAGTTTTTCTTCTCATCTTCCGCAGCCACTCGACTGCTAGTGGTGAAAAGCTAATTTAGGGATAGAGACTACTTATAGGATAGGCGGAAAAGAAATGGGTCATCTAAGCTACACATGCAGAGAATCGCCGGCATCATTTTTAGTCATCATAATTTCATATCCTTAAACCTCCGCTCCAAACTCTCTCTCTGCAAGGACGTTTAAATTCACAGTGCTCAATTACGTTATATTTAAACTATTCAAATGCACGTCGAGACGATTTTTGAACATATTAACCGAAGTGCTATCTACTACGTGGGTGGGCAGCCGATTCCAATTTTGAGTAACTTTAAATGTAAAATAGTTTTGGGCTATACTAGTGTTAAAACGCTTGTTCACTAATTTTAACCCGTGCTGACGAGTATTTCCCCTATGATCCAGTTCGAACAGATTGCGAAAGTCAACGTTTGAGAAACCCTTTAGTATTTTAAATACTTCTATTAGCTGGCCACGTAATCTTCTGCGTTCTAGCGATGGCAAATCTAAAGCCCTGAGCCTTTCCTCGTATGATCTATTCCTCAGCTCTGGAATTAATTTCGTAGCCCTACGCTGCACTCTTTCTAATTGCGCGATATCTTTCATTAAATATGGAGCCCAAAATTGAACAGCGTATTCGAGAAGTGGCCGCACAAGGGATTTATATAAAGGTAAAATTACATCCTTAGATTTGAAGGTGAAATTACGCGCGATATAACCCAAAACGAGATTTGCTTTTTTACACGCATCCGCGCATTGCTTCGAGAATTTAAAATCGTCTGAGACTAATACTCCCAAGTCTTTTTCTAATTTAACCGCGTCGAGGACTTGGCCTTTCATAGTATATTCTACTCTTAAATTATGGCAACCCAAGTGCATTACCTTGCATTTGCTTAAATTAAATTCCATTTGCCACTTGTCCGCCCAATTGGCAATCGAGTTTAGGTCCCCCCTGCAATTTATCGACATCCGATCTTACATAGGCACGATTGCCCAGCTTCGTGTCGTCCGCAAATTTCGAAATCCGACTAAGTATGCCTTTATCTAAATCGTTAATATAAATTAAAAACAATAAAGGGCCTAAAACAGAGCCCTGCGGTACCCCCACTACTAACGCTGGCCCAATCTGAACATTCCACATTTATTACCACCCGCTGCGAGCGATCTTTCAGCCAATTTCTAATCCAGTTTAAAATCTTACCAGTCACCCCAATTGCTTTAACTTTCATTAATAACCTTTGGTGGGGGACGGTGTCGAACGCCTTTTTAAAGTCTAAATATATTACGTCTACAGCTTTGATTTCATCGTACACGCAAATCATTTTGTGGAAGAATTCGAGCAAGTTAGTCAAGCACGATCTCGCACGCCTAAATCCATGTTGGGTATCGTTAATCAGCTTATTTGCCTCGAGGTGGCTCACTATTCTATCTTTAATTACAAATTCTAAAAGCTTCCCAACTACCGAAGTTAGACTAATAGGCCGAAAATTCGTTGCTTCAAATCTATTCCCCTTCTTAAATATAGGTGTAACGTTTGCTCGCTTGAAATCCAACGGAACTACGCCATCCTCTAATGAGCGATTGAAAATTTCACGCAATGGCTTAACGAGTTCATTTTGAAGCTCCTTTAAATGAATTGGATATACCCCATCGGGGCCCGGAGATTTCGACTTTTTCATTAGCTTAATAAATTTAAGTATTTTCTCGTCATTTATAGTTACATCGGATATGCAATTATCAGCACTGCGAACTTCCCCAATTAACGATTCCAATTCGGAAGAATCTTCCACAGTAAACACGCTCGTAAAATGTTCATTTAAAATTTTGGACATTTCTGTCGGAATTTCAGTCAAACGACCATCCTTATCTTTGAAGAAGAAAAAGCAGAAGAAGAAGAAGAAGAAGAAGAAGAAGAAGAAGAAGAAGAAGAAGAAGAAGAAGAAGAAGAAGAAGAAGAAGAAGAAGAAGAAGAAGAAGAACTACAGAACTACAGAACTACAGAATCTAGGACCAGCAAAGACCCTAAGGTCCGCTCGAGGCTAGTCCGCTACACTACATCCGAAACTACGATACACACTTATCTACGAGTGTATCTCTAACATGCTATATATATTTTTTTTTATTATTATTTTTTTTTTAAATATATAATCTACTGTACACACTTATCTACATGTGTACAATGTCATGCATATTAACTACAACCTAGGGGGGTTGATAGAAAGTTTTTCTTCTCAACTTCCGCAGCCCTCGACTGCTAGTGGTGAAAATCTAGTTATAGGATAGGCGGAAAAGAAAATGGATATCTAAACTACACATGCAAGAGAAATCGCTGGCATCATTTTTACTCTCTTTGTTCCTCCGCTCCAAACTCCTTTTGCAAAGACGTTATTCTTTACTGTGCTCAGACTACGTTATATTTATACTATTTAAGTGCGCGTCGAGACGGTTTTTAAACATATTTACCGACCTACTATCCACTACGTGGGTGGGTAGCCTATTCCAAATTTGAGTAATTTTAAACGTAAAATAGTTTTGGGCTATACTAGTGTTAAATCGCTTGTTGACTAATTTTAATCCGTGTTGCCGAGTGTTTCCCCTATGATCCAATTCGAACAAATTCCTATAATCAACGTTTGAAAATCCTTTCAATATTTTAAATACTTCTATTAGCTGGCCACGTAATCTTCTGCCTTCGAGAGATGGCAAATCTAATGCCCTGAGTCTTTCCTCGTAGGGCCTGTTTCTCAGCTCGGGAATTAATTTGGTAGCCCTACGCTGCACTCTTTCTAATTGCGCGATATCTTTGTTTAAGTATGGAGCCCAAAATTGAACCGCATATTCGAGCAGTGGACGCACAAGTGATTTATACAATGGTAAAATTATCTCTTTGGATTTGAACGTGAAATTACGCGCGATATAACCCAGCACACGATTTGCTTTTTTACATGCATCCGCGCATTGTTTCGTGACTTTGAAGTCATCCGAGACTAAAACTCCCAGGTCTTTTTCCAATTTAACTACGTCGAGGACCTGGCCTTTCATGGTATACTCTACCCTCAAATTATGGCAACCCAAATGCATCACCCTACATTTACTTAAATTAAACTGCATTTGCCACTTATCCGCCCATCTGACAATCAAGTTTAGGTCCTTTTGTAATTTTTCCACATCCGATCTTACATAGGCACGGTTGCCCAGCTTCGTGTCGTCAGCAAATTTAGAAATCGTACTATATACGCCATACTATATACTATATAAGAAGAAGAAGAAGAAGAAGAAGAAGAAGAAGAAGAAGAAGAAGAAGAAGAAGAAGAAGAAGAAGAAGAAGAAGAAGAAGATATATAAAAATAAATTTTCTAAACTCCACCATTTATAATTCTTTGGGTTTTCAAAAATTCACAAAATTTCGATACCTATATTTATTTCTGAACTTCACTCTTTTGTTTTTTGATATTATAAAAGAATTATTAGAAATAATTTTGATAAAAAACATAAGTCATAACCAAACTAAGATGAAATTATTATTCAAATACTCAAAAACTCCCCTTCCTAAATTATAGTTAGTGGTGATATTTCGTCTATCGTCCGTTTCTTATAACCCTCGCGTTCGAAGTTTACCAAATTCAGTTCACGTCAGTCGTTAGGCTTAAATATTAGCAGACGACTATTCCATCCAATTCAACAAATTTATGGTAATGGTTTTCAAATAGCTATCTAGGCTGATTTATTAACTAAAATCAATCTCACTACTAACCAATACCATAACCGTTAGTAATTGTACGAAGATCATTATTTTAGATATAAACATTTGGGAAATGGAAGAGAAAATCTCATTCCGTCAGTAAATATTTAACTACCCCAAAACTTAACTGTGTTATGACCAAAAAGATATAAGAGTGGATATGCTAAAAGATTTGTTTTATTTAACCCCTTAACGTCGAGTTATACATTTGAATCTAGATAAATTCGAAGTTATCGTGATAGCATGTGTTTATAATTTCTTCCCTATGTCCAGATTAACGATTTTGTACATCTTGAAATAATAATTTGGAGCTTCAGCCAAGTTGTCGTCATATTTTGTTATTAGCATAGCGAACTTTACAAACACTATAATTTGAAAGCAGCAACGGACCAGGAAAGGAATGGAAAAGAAGAAGTAAAAAACAAGATTTTTTTTTTATTGCTATATAATTATGACGGACGATTGACATTAGTTAGAGCGTCCCATTCAGCCAAATGGGTTGAAGGGACAGATCATGGAATAGGAGGGCAGGAGGTAATCAATGAGTGTTATGGAAGTACTAAATGGGTAATGCGAGTATGTTCAATGGGTTGGAAGTGAATATTCAATCGGTATTATGAAATTAGGAGAGCGCTCAATAGGTATTCCAGGGTTACCGGAGCTCAATGGGTAGGAAGGCAAGGTTGAATGGGTATTATAGGAGGCTTAGTAGGGCCTTGCGAGGGTGCAATGAGGTCTCAAGGAAGTTTAGGAAGTGCTTAGTGTTAAAGGAAGACTCAATTGGTGTTTGGAGAATGGCTCAATAGGGATGATGAGAGCTAGACTAAATGGTCCGCAGGCCACCGCACATTCGCACGAAATACAATTGGCGCTAGAATTCGCACGTCCTTCGCAAAAAATGAGTGCCATGTTCCAGGGTGAGCTTAATGTGTGTTCAGGGGGGGAGATTCAATGTTTAGCAAGAGATTACAGGATGGTTCAATGGGTATTCTGGATTATAAGAGCGCTCAATGGGCGGTACTGTACAGTTCAATGGGTATTAGAGGGTTACCGGATCTCAATGAGTGCTACGGTTTATACCAAATATGCTAGAGGCACGCTACGTCTTAGCGGGAGAGCTCAAACGATGTTACGTCAGGGCTTAATGGGTGATACATAACTAATGGAACAGATCAAAGCTTAGTCATTTCGGTACCGGGAGGGCTCAATGAGCGCTACGGTCGACGAAACATGCCAAAGCTGTGTAACGTCTCTATCGGAATGGTTTTCCGGGAGGGCTCGATTGGTGTTATAGCTCTTGGCTTATCCTTCTCCAGGAACCCCCATCGGTGTTGCTTTTAACTCATCCTCAACCCACGTAGGGGCAACATTGCAGAAGAAAGTTGGTGACACATGACCACCTCTTGCTTTCTTCTCTCGCTCTCTTTCAGACTCTTAAAAGAGGTATAGTACGTTCTCTAGAGAGCTACTCAGAATATACTTCGCAATCCGTCACTTACGACAATACTTGGAAGGAGGTGACTTTACCATTTTTACGGACCATAAGCCTTTGGTCGGTGCTTATTCTTCCCGTAGTAATTCGTGAGTACACACTGCAGTTGACACTCATCATCTTGACTTCATCCTGCAGTTGAAGAACGATATTCGCTATGTTCTTGGTTCTTCAAACGTCGTACCAGACGCGCTCTCTCGCATTTTAGCTCTTTCGAGCACGCAACTCTCCCACATTGCGCCCATCGATCATGCAGCAATAGCGCTTGCTCAAGAACAAGATGAAGAGACGCAAACACTGCGTCACTCTTCTCAACTCGTCGTTCGTGAGATCGATTTGCCGGACAGTCCTTTCAGGCACATCCTGGTTGACCACTCATTACCTGACTGTCCCCGTCCTATCATTCCTCTCGCTTACCGTCGGCACATTTGCGACCAAATTTACAGTCTCTCTCATCTTGGTGCCAATGCCACACGCAAGCTCGTTGCTCAACGCTTCGTTTGGCCAAGTATGAATGCCGACGTGGCAAAATGGACTCACTTATGCCTGCCATGCCAGCGCGCCAAAGTCCATCACTACACAAAAGCTCCTCTGGTCCCTTTTCCTCTTCTTTCGTCGCGTTTTGACGCCGTTCTAGTAGGTCCTCTTCCTTACTCTCGTGGTTGCAATTCTCCTTTCACCATCATCGATCGTTTTACTCGTTGGCTAGAGGCAGTTCCTATCTCGGACATTAGAGCTTCCACAGTCATTCAAGCCTGCGTCTCAACATGGGTTGCTCGTTTTAGTGTTCCCTCAACGATAATGACTAATCGTGGCAGCCAATTTGAATCCCATCAATGGGATGCACTCATGGTAGTGCTTGGCTTCCTTCGTCTACGTACCACTAGCTAACACCCCCAAAGCAACGCCAAAGTGGAACGATTGCACAAGACCTTCAAAGCAAGCTTACGCTCCACCGATCCAAACATCACTTGGGTGGACCAGCTACCCTTGGTTCTCGTTCATCCTTGAAAACGGACTTGGCCTGCTCTGTGGCAGAACTCGTCTACGGTACTCAATTCGCCTTCCTGGTCAATTCTCTTCTTCTTCTGACCGACCTCTACTTCCTCACCCCAATTCTGCTCATGTATACGATTTTGTACGGGTAATGGCTGAGGTTAAGCCTACCGCCCCTAGAGTACCTGCTAATCAGAGACCTTTCGTGCCGAAAGAGATGTCAACCTGTTCCCATTTCTTTGTACTTCGCGATTCTACTCACTCCTTATTGCAACCCGTTTATGACGGACCCTTTCCCGCCATCTCTAGGAGGCCGAAATTCTATGTACTGCAGTTTGATGCGAAACAGTATAGTTTCTCTGGATAGCTTGAAACCTGTCTTTATTGATGCTGTTCATTCTGAGAGGTCTACAGTTTCCTCTTCTACTATCTATAATAATGGTCCAGTGATTCCTCTACCTCATTATCATTTAACCTCAAACCCAATCTCCTCTACCTCGCTCATATCTCCATCTGCTTCCCGATTGCTACCCCCTCCTCTTTTGTTGCAGGAACCTCGTCGTCAGAGCTGTCCAGTCAGGAGACCATCCTCCACATTTGGTCACCCTGCAACCCAGACACAGAGCGCCATGCTATCGCCAGACGCCAGCTCGGAGAGGTCACGCAGACGGATCACCATCAATCCGTCCACTCTTTCTAGTGACATTGCCTTGTCCGCATTTTCGGCCATTTCCAGCAATCGTAGCCAGCCCAACGGCGTCAGCACATGGTTTGGTCGCATTTTCAGAAGGCCTCTGAGATATCTGAATCATCATAATATTTTTTGTAACGGGATGGGTAACTCTCTTTGTGTGTGTGTGTGTGTGGGGGGGGGGGGTTATTGTAACAGCTGACATATTTGCAAGCTCCTGCAAAGTTCGTAAATAAGCAGTTGGCTATTCTGTCTGAGAAAATTATGCATCTCGCCCCCAAATCCATTTTCGCACGAACTTTGATACCAATACGGTTACCTCAAAATCAAAGTACAAGTCCTCCCAACCACCAACCAATCAAAACCTTTATACAACCCGATTCGAAATTAATCAATTAGAGTAGACTTTCCCCGTTTCTCGAAGATCCGAGCGCATTTTAACGTACACTTTTATTCCATCGGCGCTCCGACAAGGTCAGTAAAAATTACTAATTAGCTCCCTAATCACCAGTGTATACAAAGGTATAAAAATATTCAAAGTGTAATTCCTTCCTGTTTTTTTTTTCCTTTAAATTGCAGTTACCCTGATATTATAACTTCAAAAATGTCGTGGCTGGACTATACTATATTTTATATAATTCCCCCATTATATATATATATATATATATATATATATATATATATATATATATATATATATATATATATATACCTTAGGTTGTGGCTTAGCTTAATTTGTAACTATATTTTATTTAAACCATATTTTATATCTTATTCACTCTATAATATCCACCTCACCACCACAATCCTGTGCACCCTGCAGGACCTGGCAGCTCAGGGCAGGCGTGTCCGGCTCCACTGGATTCCCAGCCACGTTGGCGTGCGCGGCAACGATGCTGCCGACGAGGCTGCCAAGCGAGCCGCCCACGGCCCCATCATCACCTGGACCGTGCGCCCCAGCCTGCAGCAGCACAAGGTGCAGGTTAAACGCAGGGCCGCCCACAACGCCCACCAGCAGCACCGAGAATGGGAAGCCTTCAAGAGGCAAGCGGCGTGGTATGCTGCAGCCACAGCCTATCGCCCACTGAACCCATCCTTCCAGCAGCCCAGAGCGAACGGCGTGCTGCTACAGCGTGTGAGGCTGGGCTACTCCACGCGGGAAGAGCTGCACGCCGACTTTGTGGCAGGGAGGTGCGAACACTGCGGCGGCCGCTCCCGGCGCCCACTGGTGCACTACCTCCTCTCCTGCCCAGCCACCGCCCGCCTCAGGCCAGAGCGAGCGCCAGCCCCTGCCCCTGTAAGAGGCGCGAGAGGCAAGAGCCGCCCAGGTGGTCCGCCACACCCCAACAAACGAGCTGCTGGAGGTGCTGAGAACAGCACCCCCTCCGCGCTGATCGCCGCTCACGCCCAGCCGGGCGACGGGTGATGAAGACCGACGCCACCCACTTGCAGCAGACAAGAAACGCGTGGTGCCCTCCACCACGTCTTACTGCACGCCAACACTGACGGGCTGCCCGCTTTGTGTAATGTGTGCATTTATACATGTATTTATATTATTGTATCATATTATTACTGTATTTGTCTTTTTTGTCGTTTTTTTTTGTTATTTGTTTGTTTTGTTTTTATTTTATTATTATTTGTATTATGATTATGTATAAATGTACTCTATTGCACAATAAACCTATAAAATCAAAATCAAATATAATATCCACCTTATTCCTCTTAACATTATAATCATCGACCATTTCCCTATATTCAATATATATATATATATATATATATATATATATATATATATATATATATATATATATATATATATATTATTTCATTAAAATACACATTATATTCATTGGCCATAATATCCAATTCAATAATTAAGACATATTCCATTATTTGTTAGTTCAATAAATCTTGCTAAATTTATGCGTCAGTACTTTTGAAACCTTCCCGGCTGAATTAGTTATCCACTCACGTTCTCTCTTTCAACGCATTTTTATCTTTAAATTCATATAACAAGGTTTAATGGCTGCTATCTAGGCCAGTTTGCCATTAAACCAATCATCACATAAGCTATAGTTTTATTTCACTTGGGAGCTAGTTAATTGTGGCTGTCGAACCACAAAGATCTACAGGGTCTTTTCTCTCCTGTCGACTACTAACCAAGGTATAGAGGCAAAAATTACAAATTATTCCCTTTTTAGCCTAAAATAAGCTAAATAAAACACAGATTCCCCCCGAATTAAAAAAAAAGAATAAAGGAAAAGGCATGCTCAGCTGCTGTAGGGAGGTCTACTTCCTCCGAGGCCTGAATATGTACCCAAAACGCAAAAAATAAATACTATGAAGGCCCACCCCCTCGAAAAAAAATCCACCAATCCACAATCGGTAGTGTACGAACACGTCCTGAGAAAGATAAAAAGGATTACGTCCTCTCTCCTCCAGGTACTGTGGGCAAAAATCTCCCAGACTGGAACATTAAAACAAATATGGCGGACATTCTGGGGTACCAAGCAGTGATCACAGTAAAGTTCACAGGAGCGGTCCATCATATGATGCTGCGTTTTCCCGAATGTTTCCAATTCGGCGCCCACAAAAAAAAATAACGAAGCCGTCTTCCACCTTTTTTTCTATACAGCCCGAAGGGCTAACCCGATTTATGGCATGTATTCAGAATGAGGAAGTGTAAAACGGCGGTTCGGCCGACTGGTCTTTGCAGACTGTTTATCGCAATCATAAATGCGTTCGTTTTCATCAATTACATGTCCAGGAACTCACCAGAAGACAATCTTGACAGCCCCCCGGGTCGCAGTAGCTGTGCCATCATGGAATATATGTGATTCAACAGTCCAGAGAACACAATACATCAAGGACGTTCAATGCGCTCTAATTCACATTTAAGTCACCGAACCAAGCACTAATCTCGTACCGAGCGGTGTATTGCAATCAGGTAGGTCATGAAGACAAATGCGGCGTCTGGAAAAGCCCCTAAGGAATCAAGCAATGGGGGGAAGGAGGTGTGGAAGAAGACCCCTTCTTCGAATTTGTAGCTATACGCGGAAACTGGCACGATTCGACCGTGTTCCAAAATACGAACGAAATACTCTGTGTTATAAAAGCTTTGGGAGCAGAGGCATGGCTGCAAACGTCCAGAAGTGGTAGCCCTCATGGTAGTGTCCTGGGCAGAATCCGCGGGACTACCGACCCGAGCTATGTACGCCAAACTCTCGAAAGCTTGCTTCTCATAAACCTCAAAAGTTTAGAGTATGAATGGCGTCTCGTGCAGGCATACGAACAGTCGAGAACAACCGCGGACGACATGAGAACCGTTGGTGACCGAGAGAAGCTGGACTCGCAGGCAAGTTTATCAGCAAGGAGGCATTAAACAGGATGTGTGGAATGCACCGGTGACCAAATGGAGAGGTGTTCGAGCAAGACCACCTTCAGGAATTTAGGGTAGGCTGCGGGTGGGTATAACTCGCATTCATAGTCTAGCTTAGAACGAACAAAGGAGCGGTGAAAAAGTAGCCCTACTAGCATCCCAAGTGCTGGACAACAGGAAATAAAGAATATCCATGGCATGGCTACAAGCGAACTAAGACGTCGGGTAAAAACAAATTTAGGAAACTGTGCAACTCTATCACATCCAGGAGAACCCCATTTAGGAACAGGTAGGGGTCAGGGTTGAAGCCGTGGATGCGGTCAGAGTTGTCGCCCTATTAAATGGGAGAGCTCTCTAAATACATGCGTGGAATCGACGATCTCGTAGGAACTCAGACAAGAAGCTTACACAGAATTCAGGTAAACCTGACTTTGCACGTTTATCGAAGCGACTCCTATGGCACGAATGCCTTCATGCGATATCGATACAAACTGGCACCAACCAGCCTGTCACGATCGAACGTGATGAAGTATTGAGGCGTGGGTCTCTAGGTCTCTCCTTGTTTTCTCACCACATCTTGAACCTTAACCGCCTCATGGGCAGCAAGCTCTAAGGTCATGCCTTCTATGGAGTAATCTACGAGTTCTCTCGGATAAACCACTCCTTACACGAAGTTCATGGTAGAATACGGCGTCACACTCACCGGCGAGCCATTAAGCGTCCACATAGCACTAGTCATGGCCACCTCAGAGGAATCCGACCCATTCGCCAGAAGGTCCCCGTCCGAGAAATAGCTAACCTTTGGTTCACTACCGATCAAACTCCGGTAGAAGATGGTTGGAGGGGCCGCTAGTGAAGCACGGGGAGGGGGGGGGATGCAGCTTTTCAGGGGTTGAGCTTTCCAAGAGTGGCTCCAAAGATGGCAGAGGGAAAGCTCATTTTTCCGCATGGGGAGGGTGAGAGGGAAGTCCTTTCCACCGGGCGAAAGAGTGCCTCGATTTTGCTAGTCCTCTCCGACACCTAGGGAGGATAAGGCCGCGCTTGGAGGCTGATCTCAATGCGCTTTCCCACTATTGCCTTTTGTTGTAACCATTTTTTAGAAAAAGAGAAAACAGACACATGGAAAGCAGATACTATGACCTCCTAATGGTTTAAGAGGTTGAGAGAAAAGTCCCCATAGTTTCATAAAATTTCAGAATGTGATAATTTACAAATACTCGGTCGTCCATTCAGGTGAAAATGTCCTCGAACTTTAAACATAAAGGATATTGCCGGAGTAGCCACCTTATGTGTATTAGAAGATGGTGAGCATAGTCAAAGGCCCAACACACTCCCTACCTAATACTTGGCCTAGCCAGCGGGCTTTCGCCCATCGCAGCCGGTAGGGACTTCACGGTATACACTACCACTCGACTAGAGCCCCTAAGAAGTTTAAAGTGCGCTGAGCAACCAGAAACTTTGTGGATAGAAGAGAAAGTTTGGAAGGAGGTAGGAGGGTATGTAATAAAGATAGGTAGAGATACGCGGGTCACCTAACGGGTCTGGTGGGTGATCATTATAATAATTTTTCAGAAGGGTGTATAGGGTCCGACCCCCACAAGTGTACGCCTCTAAAATCTAAAAAAAGATTGTGGAGCGGAAAGGCATAAAAGGGTACAAGGCCTCAAAGTAGTAAGATGAAAATAAAAGCGATAAAAAGATTAAAAAGGGGGCACAGGGGCACAAATGACATGTCCCGGCATAGCCTAACGGAAATCGAAAACGAAGCTTGGCGGGCTTAAATGCGCGGTACTAAGCAAAAAAAAAAAAAAAGACATACGCGTATACTAACATTTACATTTCTAGTTAATTAAAAGTTATATTTAAAAGCTATAAAAGGGAGAAAAAGATTGTATTATAAATCGGAAGAGGAAATTACTGCTTAAAGAGGGTACTTCGGCTAAGAGGAAGCGCAGTCTATCGTTACATGGGATAGGTAAAATAGATGGGAAGCATTCCAGACAGAGGCATAAAGCTAATAAAACTGCACAAAGCTCGGCGGTAAAAATGGAAGCTGCCCGCAGTAACGACTCGGAAGACTATAGAGCCCATTTTTATTTTTTTTAAGAGCTCCTCTGGTGACTGCCCACTTGGACATAAGTCTCCGTACTCCACACGGCCTAATACTAGGCTATATTAGAAAATAAATAACAAAACAAAAAATATGTAACTAACAAATAACTATAAAAAGCGAGAGGACAAGAAGGAAGCATGCTCCGGCGTCGGGGATAGGCCCGCCTTCCCTCGGCACAGGAACATGCGACCTACAGAAAGCACAAAGAAAGGTCAAATAGAGGGGAGAAGGCCGGCCTCCTACAAAAAGTCATAGAGTCCATAAGTCAATGTGCACGAACCCGTATCGAGTACAAGAGATAAGCGGTAGCGACCCCGCTCGTCCCGCTAGCGGGACAGGTAATGTGCGCGGAGATCGCCCAGACTGGGACATTCAACAAAAATGTGCCGAATAGTCTGGGGGACAACGCAGTCTTCATAGTAGGGCACAAGCGAGCGCCCATCAAATTGCGGTGCGTCCCGCGCGTGTGCCCAATTCGGAGACGACAGAAAGCAACCTGAAGCCTTCGCGGCATTAGGGGGTAGGTCCATGGGAAGAGTCGCAACTTTAAGTTCTCTTCGACCGTCTCCCATCTTCTTTGCCAAGCAGTCCGTATTCCTGCCATGGAGCCGGTGTGAGGAAGAGCGAAACGCTGGTCTGGTCGCCCACTCGTCGCGGACTCGTTTGCTCGCTCATTCCCCGCAATTCCTACATGTCCAGGAACCCAGCAGAAGATAATCTCGACAACCGCCCGGCTTGCCAAAACCGTGGTGTCACGGATATCGTGAACCAGGGAATGCGGAGATTCCAATGCCCCGATAGCAGACTATAGACTTCAGTGAGACCACCACGGGACTCACACCATCGTCCGTTTTAGACCGGTCTGTGAAGAGATGACAAGATGAAGTGTGAGATATCGCATGTTCAATGAACAAGGCGCATACCACACGCGGGTCAACTAGAGACATTTTCATGTCAGTCATGCAAATATTTGACAGGGGGAATGTCCACTGGGGTGCGGGAGGGAACGAGAAAGGCAAGACTGAGTTGCGTTATCCTAAACGGAAAACGTGTTCAGCTACCCGAAGTCCCAAGACCTGTCATAAGCGGCGATAGACCCTGGAAGAAAAAAAAGACGATCTTGAAGGCATCTGAGCAATGGAGCTGTTGAATAGGGAAAATATACCGTAGACAGGCATGGAGGCGGTGGTGATGGAGCGTAATACGCCAGCTTCAGCATAAATGCTCGGTATAGGGGAAGAGCGGAATGCACCACTGGATAGACGCAAGGCCAAGTTGCGAATATGATCTAGCATACGGAGAGATGAGGAAGAAGCCGAGAAATACAGCTTACTACCATAGTCTAACTTGGACTGGACGATAGAAGTGTATAGTCTCCGCAATGTGAGCATATCGCCTCCCCAAGAAGTATGGGAGAGCAGATTTAGTAGGTCCATCTTCCGGAGACATCTACGTCGCAGGTCACGAAGATGGTAACATCATTAAATTTGGGATCTAGGATCATCCCCAGGAAGCGTAGCTCTGACACAAATTCCAAAGGGTTACCCTGCAGGAACAATGGGGTTTAACTTGCTGCCCCAGCTTCCGGTGAAACTGCATCGCTTTCGTCTTTGAGGCGGAGAAGAGGAACCCATTATGAAGGGCCTGGTGGTAGATAATATCAACCACTAACTGGAGGCGGCGGGCTGCGGATGCTGGGCGTGAAGCGGAGAAATAGAGAACGATGTCTTCTACAAATAAAGTTGTAGAATCCTTTCGGGCAGAGTAGACCAGAATATTTATTGCAATGGGGAATAAAGTTAACACTTAATACAGGGCTCTGGAAAACACCCTCCTCCTGGAAATAGATATAATAAATAATGTTACCCCACTCATACAACTGGCGTACGATTCCATGGCGGCATGTGGTGTCATAGTCCTTCTCGATATCGAAGACAGCCACGAGCAAAGTGCTCATGGAGAGTACCCTTAATACGGACAAGATGATCTGTCGTAAAGCCACACTGGTATGGAGGTAGGTGGTCATGGTATTCCAGAAACTACTGCGAGCGAGCATTCACCAATTTCTCCTACAACTTACTAAGACAGCTAGTGAGTGCTATTGACCTATAATGGGAAGGAGACAAGCCGTCTTTACTTGGTTCCAGAAACGGTACGACTAACGCCGTTCTCCATGGAGTACGATAGAATCCCTGGATACAAATCTAGTTAAAAATACCTAATGAGCGATTGCGTTCGGGGATGGAGATGCCCGAAAAAGTCGTATCGGATAGTCTGTGCCAGGAAACGCAGGGGTGCACCGAGACTGCGCCGAGCGCATCTCGGTGGCAGTGACCAGAAACGCCGGTTTTCGCCCTTCATCCCGGGTTTGATATGCCTAAACTTCACCGGGTAGCTCTCAACGCTTTTAACGTCGGCGACGCTGGGGCGCAGATGATTGAGCCATTCATCTCAATGCCAGAGGCGGAATGACCAGTATACCGACCCCTGATTTTGCTAATTCTCTTCCACACCTGAGGTGAAGAAGGAGTGCAAGATAAGGACACACATACCATCTAAGCTAAGAGTTAATGCGCGCCTGACGTAAATTTCGCTGGTGAATGTGGCTCTAGTTCGATTTCGGTCAATGAGCCTTTTTATAGGCCTCCACCATACGGGTGCAATCAGCATTCCACAATGGGACTGATGTTCTGCCCCGGCGGGACCGAGTACGAGGACTTGCGCACTCTGCAGCATCAAACACTAAACAGGAAAAGTAATGTATATCCAAATCAATATCTACACAATCTTCAATTTATTTACTAGTGAAGAAAGCGTCATAGAACTTTGACCAGTCGGCCCTTACAACATTTCATCTGGGGGGATATGAAATGGACAGGCAAAGGGTCGTGTGTTTCAAGACAATGGGAGTGGTGGCTGCCATGCAGGGCATTTAAAACAGACCACTTAAAATCAAATACAGTCGACGGAGCCAATATAGATGGATCCACACAACTGAAAGAATCAGTTTGAATATGGTACATAAGAACACAAGAAAAGAAGGAGACTGCAAAAGACCATTTATGGCCTACACTTGGCAGCTCCTGTAGGACTAGGACGTAACATGACCAGAGTTAAGATTGCTAAAAGGATAAGTCATAGACCTCTTTAACAGTAGAATGGCCATTGTGCTATGTTTTGAATGTCGCCTGTGCATAACGACCCCACTGAATTCAAACGCGCCGCAAGCCGCAGGGAACGCCAATTTGAGTTCATCAGTGAGTGCAGCCAAAGTCACGCGCGTCTGTCTCCGTAAGTTATGGTAAGTTTACATTATTTTTGTATATTCGTACCCAAAACTGCAGCCTTTTTTGCTCTAATGTTGAAGAAGTTTTAAGGTCTGTGCCTTGTTCCTAGTGTTTTTCTGGCAAAATTGTCATGGAACCTTCTAAGGACCAGACATTTGTTTTTGACTCCTCACCACAACAATGTGTGTGTGTTTGTGTGTGGCGGGGGATGGGGTCGGTGAACTACTATTGTTGCTAATAGTAATAAATAGTCATAGCAGTATTAATATCGATAATATTACCATTTTACGTTATTGTAGTAAGAATTGATAAGTAGCAGAGTATTTTATATATTTTAGCACTCTTCAATGATAATATTTTATTATTATTATTTTCAGTATTGTTGCTATGACTTATGATAATGATTACAATACATTTTTTTGTTATTTTACTACCCTTAATGTTCACGCAGATATGGCCAGCTCAGCATGGTTAATTGTGCTGCCGTCAATTGCCGATTTGGGTACAGACCCACGAACGCAGAAAAGGAGGCTATTGCAGCGGGTGGCCAAGCACCTTGTAAGCACTCAGTATTTGCCTTCCCCAAGTCTGACGGGCAAGAGATCCGTAAGAAATGGATCTCTGCGCTAAAATGCAGTGATACTGGCTGGAACCCAGACCATGCTGGCGTGTGAGAGTTGCACTTTTTACCGGATGACTTTCACCATGAAACATTCCGGAAAACACAGCGCCAGCGTAAGTATCTCAAACTCAATGCTGTTGCTTCGGTCTTCACCTCCTATCCAGAGTGAGTAAATTTATGGTATCTTGAACTTACGGTGAACATCTCTTTGGTGTATCCATATTATGTTTATCAATCTATTGTTTCTTAGTATTCCCATTTAAATACGAGTTTTATCAGTAGGAGGCCTTCCAGAAGGTCGTTGTTGCACTTGAGTAAGATGATGACCAGCTGGCTACATTGAGCTGTGCTAGAGGTCACAGTTTCTTGAAAATATTGTACCACAAAATGGCGGCCAGTCTGTTCATTGTCTTCACATCTAACTACAGCAAAGAAACAGTGAAGTGCATTGTAAACGCAAGATTGATTCAGATGCAGCTCGAAACAAGAGTACTGATAAGAAACTAAAACTGAATGGCTCCCCCAAAAACAATATTTATATTGAATAAATACACAAACTATATACGATAACAACCATAAATAACAAGAATTAAGCAACAGTGTGTGGTGCTTCCCCTCCTGGCAATCCATGACAACCCTGGGAAGATGCCCATATTGCTCATACCTAAATCCGCCCCTGAATACGTAAAAAGGACTGAAATTGTTTCTCGTGACTTGAACTTTGACAAAATGACACCGGTTAACGTTGGAAGTCACAATGATTTGTAGTGTTTATTGTACTGATATTTAGTGTTCATTCATGATCTGAGAATCTATGGAAACCAATGACAAGTTAAAACCTAATAATATATTGTTGTTGTTTTTTCATTCAGCAAAAATGTAGCAGAGATTGATAAATTAGATACGTTAACTTTTTTTTCTTCTTATTTCACCAATTACTACCAATAAATTTCGTCTATACATTGTTATGACTATAGATATATGAAAACTACAAAACCTACAGCAAAAAGGTTAGTAGTACCCTTGGTTTTCGAGTAAAATCAAATAATGTTGAAAGTGGTCTTGGGACCTGTATGCAATTGTCCAATATTCTGATCTCAGTCCAGGTTTTAAGAGGTCTGTGGATAAGTGAATAAGAGAGATTCTAGAAGACGGCCTTGACGGTTGCTCACTATATCACCACATACGGAGTGTCTGGTATTAAAGTCACATAGAACAAGAAATGGAGTAGAAAACCGAGATAAAAGATCTAAAAACTGAGCATTTGAAGGGAGCTCATCTCGGAAAATATATAAAAAAAAGAAAAAAAAAGTATAAATTCTATTCGTAAGATGAACACGAGCTGCAACTGCTTGAAGAGTAGTAGTCCGCGGAATTACAGAATTAAAGGCATGCAAAAGTGGTTAGTGCTCACCAGGAGCGAGACACTACCATAGGCCACCTCGCCAGTAGTTAAGAGAAAGGGAGTTTCCCGAGTTTGGTTTCCTGCAAGCATATAACAGGTGATATTTTAGATATTAAAGAGGAGAATTCCTCCCATTTGGGAAGGATCCCATGACACTTCTATTTTAGAATTACTACCATCATTCAGACCAGTGAGACCACGGTCGAGATAGTGCGAGGGGCGGAGGAGCCCTTACGAAAAGGTGTCAAGCGAAAACCCGGCATGGGCGTTATAGAAGGAATCGCAGAACGGCGAGGCAACCCCGATTTAGAGGGGCGGGGCTAGTATTGCGGGAACAAAGTTTGTTTCGACAGACCAGAAGTCAGTGGGTCATGACCCGGCGGAAAGGGTCAAGACAGGAGAAATTTGGGGGTATCGTTGCTCCCAAGGCGGGGAGGATCAGATGAGGTGGTGTACGGAATACGTAGGCGAGCGGCGGGACGAGAATCTGCTGCCATACATAGGACATCGGAGAACCTGACGCCGGGGGAAATGAATTTCTCCCGAAATCATCGACGGGCTTCCTGCTTATCCACCTTAACAGCAGGACGATGCTTACAGTTTGGAGGTCTGTGGGCGATGAGTAAACGGAGAAAAGCGTCGCCCAGGCATAAACAAAAGGAGATATGGACAATAAAGCAATATGATGGACATTAAGCATTAATGTTACTTAAAAAATGAGCAAAACCAAAAAGGGCATCTTGGAGAAAGTTTCTGATGAATGTCGGGCATATGGGAGAAGTAAAAATGTATACAAAGTTTATAGCCTGACAAGTCTTGAAGGGGTAAAGGAAGAGGAATGGGCGAAAGGAGAAAGGGAACAGATTATAGCCGGTTCAAAGGTTGAAAAATGACGAGGAGAAAGCATATTCAGTTGCGACGGAGCATTGTAGCACCACTCAAACAACCCATCATTTTATTTCATAAGAAACACTAAGCCACCGCAGTTTTGCAGCACGCACACATCATTTACTTGCTTCTCACACACTCATTTACATAATTAACCCACTTTTTTATACGTTCTAACTCTTCGTACACCTTAACTTACTCTCATGGAGTGCACTGTTAAAGGGTAAAGGGTCAAAGGGCCTAGCCGAGTGGGAAACTGCTTCTGATTGCGGCGAGGTTAAACTACATCGGATATAGTAAGTCGCCAGATGGAGCTCCCGATTCAGGTCGACTTCAGTGGCTGCCATACGCTGTAGTGATCCATAGTTCGGATCCCCGAGTTAAACTGCAGGTCTCCACACAGAAATACTGTAGAAGGCCTCAAAAACGTGTGCAGATCATTGGTCGAATCGCTACTAAATTACTATATTTTTAAGGTTTCTCAAAACAATGTACGCATGTTGTTCCATTGTGCGTACACAGACGCAAAACAGGTATGATTGATATTTAATAAGGATGGTACAAATAAATAATCACCAAATAATAATATTGCTATATTCACATTAAAATTCAATTAATATAATTGATGAAAAGAAATCAACGTTATATTACACTCGTTTCGATGTGTGGAATCTCACAACTGACTTCAGAACGCAATTTTTACACAATATACATCAACAACCTAACACTACATTGCCTTAGAATCATTTTCAACGAAATATAATATTCATTTTAAAATATATAGTTTCTATTTCCCTTAAGCTATATTTATACTGTCAATATATTACGTCATCATAACATACATAATTATATTCTTTGGGCTACGATGAATAGTTTCATTGGAGTTTTTAAGGATTACATTATGCATATAATGAGGAAATAAGCGCTCCATCTTTTATATGAGGCATATATAAAGTAGGAGAAAAGCAAAGCGAACAATACCCACAAAGACAGGGCGTTTGAGTTCCAGAACCGAGATTACACATGAAAATGGGAAACAAAAGCAGAGAATATAAATCACAAAGCATCCAATGGTACACGCTTCCAGCTCTCTTGTACAAATGTAGCTAAAAATAGGTTCAAATGGGTACTGCAGTTAGAGATGTGAGTATATGGTTCTACAGCTTATATAGGAATGAAATTGGAAGATTTCTTAATAGGGTAAATTCAGTCAACTCTATAAGAAATTTTATGCTGGCCAATATGAACCAAAATATAAAATTCAGATCTTGGAAGAACGTAGCTTATAAGACCACAAATGACCATCATTATGTGTAGCCATTGAAAATGAGGTTAATCATTATCTAACGATAAGAATGCATCACTATAAAGATAACATTACCTATAAATCCCATGAGCGTGAAAAGAAAACTACCATTCAAATTAGCCATCCGACCGATGAAGCAGTTTTGCCATCACTGTTCAAAGTCTATCTTGCCACATTACGGGAGAACTGACTAAATGGCGGATTCCGATCATTAGGATAAAGAGCGAGAATCAGTCAAGGATGGTCTCCATCTGATAAGGGGATGACTTCACTCATGTTAGAATGACTAAAGCAATGTTGTGGAATTGAGCAACAACAGACAGTTGCATCTATCTCAAACTAGCCGTGGTAAATTTACAAGGTCATGACATAACTTGTCTAAACAAAACATAACAAATAATCCAAAAGATAAAGAAGTTAGGAAATATTTATGTAATAATGGAATATTTACACAAAGACGAGAGTTAACATGATCGTAGACATAAGACAAAAAATATACCTCACCAAAACAAAGATGAACTTCTCAAAGGTCAGCTTCTATCGTACTTAAGCACTCCACTTATTACAAAAAAAGAGAAAGGTGTGAAATAGAAGATAAAAAAAATATGTGGGGGAGAGGCACGAATTACAACCCTTTTATGGTCTGGATAAATGAAAATCGAAGCTAGAATAAACTTCAAGAATAACTTGAGATGGACCAAGACAAGGTGCATAGATTCAAAACCAAGCACGACGGAATACAAGATAAAAACCTTAAGGATCTAAATGGAAATAGGAATGAAGTGATATTTCTTTTGATATATGCGAATTTTAAAAGTTTTGTCCTAAGACCTCATTTGGAGACACCTTTCATAGCCCCAGATATTTCTCATGAGAAAAACAGCAAATGAATAAAATCATAAGATGCGTAAACTTTCGACCAGAATTACTCAATCACAAGTCCCCTGTACTAAAATCCAATGTCCGTTGAAAAGTACTTCAATTACCAATGTTATAGCCAATCTAAGTTGTTTTTTTTATATTAAAAATTAATGGTTCTTTATGAACCTCATTTTACAAGTCAAAAATCTTATATTAGCCCTTTCCAAAAAGAATTGCATTTTCTGGCACCATTCCTGCATCAGTCAGGAGCAATGGCATATGTCAAATTTATACGATTAAAAAATAAATGAAGTAGAATCTAGGACGTCATGGGAAGATTGGGATCAGTGTCTACAGACCTCAAAGGTCATTTTAATTTAAGCATCTAGGTGGAAATGGATGGCGGTGATATTGTTATCTGAACCGAGGTAAAGATAGAACTTTCATTTAGAGCAGCATTGTCATAAGTCCTAAAGAGATGAGTCAACTTTTCACCCATTTATTAACAATATATTGTCGTTAAAAACACATCAGTCCAGGTTGGTCCAGTTCCTTGTGATATGGAGGCCTATGATGGTCTGTCATATTTAACTTCCGCCAAACTTTGTCATTTAACCACCTTTTCCTTTATACATTGCCACATTCTCTTGCAGCGTCTATGAAGGGCAATTCACATACAAACCACTTTATGGTCCCTCTCTGACAAACCTAATCACTCGAGTACATTCTCTTTTCAGGTACACATCGGCCAATAAACACTTCGAGGTCAATTCTGTTCTGTAAAGGAACCTGCCTTGTTTTGGAAATGGAAAAAGTATAGTCTCCTCTCGGTTTCGATCACCCTAAAAGTCGTTCCCTGTAGAGTAGCTTTGTACCACAACCAAATTTCTACTCCCCCCCCCAATTTACCATTTTATAAATAACTGGTGGAGATGCAACCATTGTTTGTTTTTGTAAATAATAATCACACCAACTTCTGAGTCAGTAACCAACGGCATTTTCCCACATTACCCAGCTTCTTTCTCCCACCAGACACTTTTTCTCTCTACTTACTGAGAAAGAAAAGAAGTTAAAATAATCCCAAGAGAAACTTAGTTAATGGAGAGGGGAGACAGACAGACAAAAAAATAGGAACGAGGATGACAAGTACCAAACTTCTACTGCAGTTGAAGAGGAATTTGATACCTTCCCATCACACAAAATCATCACTTCCATTAGGGTCGGCGCGCGTCAACGCCACTTGTGTAATGTAGCATCTCATCCAGTCAAGGTTCACCCCTTGACAGCAGACCCCAAACAGCCCCACCCCTACACACCAATCATGTACAATGCCATCGACTCGTATCTATTTACTTTCTGTTACACACCTCAAATTTTGTTCCTGCGAGCGTACTACGCAATCAGGCTGTGATGCACACCAATCCCACTTTGTGGGAGAGTAGGGATGAAGTCAATGAGAAGTGATGATGCAGAATATCAAAATTTGATTCTTTCGCTTTCTGACCCACAAACATTTCAGTAATCCCTTCAAAAACTAGCGGCTTTACCACAAGCTAGGATTGGCGTGCATCAATGCTGCAACGGCTCTTCTTCTATCGGATGGTTGTGTGCATTAACCGTTTAACTGCTTTCCCATTAATCCAGCTTCCCTAAAAATAGGTCAGTTGACCCTACTTCTTTTCCTTCGAGGAGGTAAAGGAGGAAAGGAATATCACCTGTGTGTGAAATAAAAGGGAAAGCTAAGAGTTAAATGACTTAGAGGATAAGTAGAGTCATTATTAGAAACAATTAGGAGATAAGGAAACCGATAATGGAAGGAAACAAGGAAAATGGATACAAGGAACACAAGCCTTACAGAAATAAGAGCACCCTGAGTACTCAGGGATAAAAGTAAAGAGATCCGCTTGCTCAGACAGGTAAATGAGTCGTGGAGTACCTTCTTGCGCTAACTACAGCAATGGTTAGTTACCTTCACATTGATATAGTAACCGCATACCACCATCGAGTACATTGCACTTTAAATGTCAATAGTACCTGCCTCCTTCATCAAATCAATAATGTGAAACCAACTTTTGTGTCTTACGGCCCACGTACACCCTGAGAGTTCATGATGGCACCTGGTGATGTAATAATCACATGATCTATATACAAATGTACAACTAATCAATAAATTGGCTAAACATTCTGAATGTAAATAAAAAAATAATAAGGGAAACTGAATACACAACTGAAGGAGACGCTCATGCAAAATGAGTGATTTCAAATAAAAATGTGCACATGCTGACAATAAGGTCTTCATAACATGCCTAAAACATGTGAAGGCAAGGGGGAGCTATAATAAGCGTAGGACGAATAACGACTGCTCTAGAGCCAAGTGCTTATCCACTGCCACCCCACAGCAATGGGGATGATAATAACAAGCATAAGCCAAGTAGGAATACCATTCTGAGAAAAAAAGAAAAAAAAAATTAAAACAAAATTTAAATTACATAAAAAACACCTATTTTACATATACATTAAAGAAGGTAGGTGGAAATTACTCACTACTTTCCAAGCAGGAATCAAAGTCCAATTGGTCATTGAACACTAAACATATTTAAAGATAATCCGAACAGAAACTAAATGTGACTTACTAAATTTCAAATGTGAAAATAAGAACTTTTTTTTTTAAATGGAATAAAAGCAAAATTAAGTGAGAACAAACGATGGGTGAGTGATGGCTGGTAGACTTTTACTCACCACTTTGTTTTGTAAATTCAAATCGCGGAATTCGGCATCATTCAACAGAAGCCTTTGTTTGAGGCGAGCGTGTTCCTCTAACATAACCTTCAACTCGAGCTTGAGCGCATCCACTGTCTGCGAATCGTCCTGAAGGAGGAAAATCATGACTTCCCAAAATTCTAGGATAATGAGGATCGGAAGAAGGAAAATTGGGATGAAGATAAGGACTTGGGGTGACAATTGGATTTCAACCATTTTAATTTCTCCCGAGGCTGGACGTGTAAAGAGCTACCGCTTAGGGGGGATTACAGCAAAGTTAAGCAACATCAGGTGGGGTAAGTCACAGGAAGCATTTTTCTTCTCAAAATTTAAAGTACACAGCGAAGATGTAATCACTCAAAAAGACAGTAATAGGAGAGCTGTAAAGAAACTAGGGATGATTGACGATTTTTTTTTGTAGGGTCCAACTGATGACTGCCAATAAGGGCATAGGAGCCGAAATTAATAATATTAGCCTCATTCATAGACTAATTTCTCAGTTAAAATCAGAAAAACAAAAACCCAAACAGTGTGGGGGGGGCAAGGCAGTTGGCAGATAGGTGCAAGGGGGCTCTCCATCAAGGGAAGATGCGTCTCGCAAGTGTGTCCGATTCGGAAAAGATAGAAAACGACCTGAAGCCAGTGAGGAATTGGGAGGTTCACAGGAAATGTCGTGTCGCAATAACGGGCAACTTTAGGTTACTGCCTTTGCCAGGCAGCCTGAAGAGCTAACCTGATATCTGCCAGACAGTGTGGCCAAGAGTGAAGCGTGGGTCCAGTCGCCAAGTCCTTGCGGACTCTGTGGCGCCCTCTTTTCAGGCAATCCCTACATGTCTAGGAACCCATCAAAAGAGTGAGCTCCAAAAAGGTCGAACGCAATACTCCCAGCGCCATAAGCCTTTCGGAGCAGAGGCGTAGCGAGAAAATAAAAAAAGATGGCACCCTCTAGGGTATGCCACCCTGGAGCTCTAGGAAGTTTCCTTTCTTAGCCCTAAACCCCAAAACCTTAGGGTATGACTGGCGTCTTTCGACTCCATAGGTAGCGTCGATGTTGAGTGTGGATGCAGTGAGAGCCGTTAGCGACTGAGGGAGACGCCAGGCCCGTGAGTACAAGCAAATGTGCCACGCAGAGAGAGTGAGATCTCCCTGGCATTGAAAAGTAGGCTTTCGATTGGGACGTGCGTACGCGGAATCGACCATCTCAAAGAAATCAAAGAGATAAAGATTTAGACGCGTCCTCTTGCCTACATTGTGTAGATTCTCCATGATACTGTATCCCCATGCTGTATGATAGGCCATCTTTAGATTGAAAAACACCATGGCGTAGTGCCGTTTACAAAAGGCAGCTTCGCACGTGGCATTTTTCAATCAGAGCAGAGCATCCAAAGTGAATTGGAACTTGTGGAAGCCGCACTGTGTAGAAGACAGGTGGCCTTCGCTATCCAGCAAAACGCTAATCTAACATTTGCCAATTTATCTATCAACTTGCACACGCAGGAGGTTAGAGAGATCGGGCCGTGTTAAGTGATGTCTACCCAGTTTGCGAAAGGCGAGCACAGTAGACATTTGCTAGGAGTCTGGGAGGATACCCTCTGTCCAAAGCCTCGCTCACCTAGGTGTCGAAGCATGGCATATGGGAGTTCCGCGTATGCCCGCTAAGAAGAGCGGCGTGCATGCATCAAAATATACCAGAACCTAGCCCAATCTCTATGAAATTCACAGATGGTGAATTATTGGCATGTAGGCATATACTAGTGTCTGAGGGCCGTCTCAAACTCGGCTGACCAACAATAACCGGACAGCGTGTAAAACGACTAGGCATTCTAGGAATAGTCGTTAGGTCCATGGGGCTGAGGTTGCGCGAGAACTCAACGGCTTCATCCATCAAATAGGATAGAGAAATCAGTCATTTCCCGAATTGCGGGACACCATGGACTCTCTCGACATCACAAGGGAGGTTTTTCAGGCAGCAGAGACACAGAAAATGAGAGTTGATATTTAAAGTGGTCACTACAGTGAAGGACATCGACTACCTCTCACCTAAGATCAGGCTGTGCATCTGAGCACAGGGACAAGTCGAGACAGGATAATGAAGCGGTTCTCATGCAGTGATGGGTAAAGTCATCCACATTTATGACGCTTATCTCCAGCTCGTAGATGAGGTCGGCAAGAACCTGACTGGCGGGATTTTTTTGTATTTCAGTGCAAATCTGGCGACTGCCTACTAGGGCATAAGTTGCCGTAATCATCCAACAGCTTAAAGTTAGGCTAGAAAAAAGACATCAAAACAAGTAAAAAATCAAGATGAAAGAAACACGCTCCGACGTTGGCAAAGAAGACCGCCTCTCCCATGCGACCATCACCAATCAAATAAAATGGAGGATGCCAGCCTTCCCCAAAAGCCCGTTCAAGAACTCGTGCCAAGTAAGAAAATTTAAAGAAATTTAAGAGCCCATCTGGCGACTTCATACTAGGGCGAGAGGCACCGTACTCACACTACAGCCTAATACTAGACTAGATTAAAAAACAAATAACATGTAAATAACAAAGATAAAGAAACGAAGGCTAAGGCACAAGCTAAAATAAACAACAAAAGGGCAACAAGAAGGAAGCGCTCCGGCGTCAGGGGTAGGCCCGCCTCCCCGCGGGGCAAGAACATGCGACCTACAACAAGTGGACGAGGAGACTGGGACAATCAACAAGAATGTGACGAACAGTCTGGGAGACAAGACAGTCATCACACTAAGGTGTAGGAGAACGCTCCATCAAATGGCAGAGTGTCCAATTCGAAGACGACAGAAATCGACCTTTCGCCATTGTGGGGCAGGTTCATGGGAATAGTCGCGGCGCAATGGCACGCAACTTAAGTTCCCCTTGGCCGTCTACCCCCATCTTCTTTGCCAGGCAGCCCGGAGGGTAACCCCGATCCCTGCCATGGAGTCGGTCCGACCGCTGGGATTGATCGTGTAGTCACGCCAGAGGGGGGTAACTGTTCAAGACATCGAGCAGGGTAGAGGGCCTCGGTAACCGTCCCCCGCCTCGAAGTCTGCTGACGGTGGACTCTACGCAGAAATAACAGTATACCTCCTATCCAGGTGTAGCTGAACTGTCACTGCCTGAAAGGCGATATTTAGGTCGAATATAAGAACGGAAACATCATGCCGGGTCTAAATCACGCACCCTCCTACCCGGACCCGATCCCGTGGTGGTGAGGAATGGCCGTACGTTTCGGCGGCAGAATTCCGGTCGCTGTCGCCTTCGAGGACTTATAGAGAGAGGTTAGGCTCGCTATGCGATTCTTTGCGGCTCTCCGCCTCAAAATCTTTGGCGGGTGGGGGCCCCAAGTCTCCAAGTCGTCCAGTTGAGCCTTGGGTGGAGGGTTGATTGGTTAAGAGGTGCTTTGGCACACACTGCACGGTGATCACACCGTAAACAAGTTATTTATTTTAAACGACTTAAAAAGTTAGAAGCGTGAGTGATGTGGTTTGCATGGCAATGGTAGCTGATATAAATAGAAATGGTATCAATAGTAATAATGAAATGGTGCCTGAGGTTAGTAAAAGGTTTTTAAAATTTGTAAGAGTCGAAGATTCATAGTTTACCAAAGAGTCCGTTTTTTTTCTATGTAGCGGATGATTCCATCTCGGGATGAATATTTTCGGGTGTCAGTACTAGTCGCAGGATGGGGAGGGTCCCTCCACTGTCGATGGGTAGGTAGCGGCGTCTTAATCCGCCGAATGTCGGGCATTCGGCCACAAGGTGGCTGATCGTCAGGGGGACATTGCAGTTTTCACAATACGGGAGGTAGCCCCTTCCATCAAGAAGCCGTGGGTCAATCTTGAATGACCGAACGAAGTCAGCAGATAGACATTTCCTGGCGCCGTGTAAGGCCCTGAGGTAGCCATTTTGATAGGGTCGGAAAGATGTGGCGCATTTTGTTCATGCCATGGAGGTCCGTCTTGGGCGCCCGCCCAGCAGAAGGAAATTCTCTGTCCGCGGAGGGCCTCTCTGTGGACTAATTCTCTAATCTCCAGGACGAATGGGTAGAGGATGGTTATTTTTTGCAACGCTTGAAGGCTGCTCTGGGAGTGTAGAAGCCGAAGCTTTCTTGGTGCTGTTCTCCTTTCGGGGGATATCTTTAAGAGTCCCCGACGACGGCCTCACGACCACCTTCAGGGGGTTTCTCTCATGTGAGTATAAGGAGTCAGTGGATGTTTACGGCCGTTTCACCTTACAGGAAATGGTCACTTGGAGGGAAGGAGGATGGGGGGAGGGGGCTGATTTTAGCCGAGCCTGGGTGTGAGTCCTTCGTGCTGCATGCCTGCAGAAGGGTTCCGAATGGGCACGGAAGCGACCGTGCTCGTAAGCATCAAGGTCAGGAACAGAGGGTGCAATCTTTTATTAATGAAGCCATGAAACGTCTCGTGTAGCACAGGGCACGCCACGACAAAATCCTTAGACTCGCGAAATGAGAGACGAGACGAGGCATTTTTTAAAAAAAATTTAAGAGCCTATCAAGCGATTGCCTAGTAGGGCAAAAGTCGCCGTAATTAACGGAAAGCCTAATACTAGGTTAATTTAAAAACAAGAAATAACATAAAAAAGGAACAAAGGCAAGACACAAGCTAAGAGACAATAAAAGCAACAAGAAGGAAACGTGTTCCGAGGAGGACAGCCTCCTCCAAAAAGTCGCTTAGTCCACAAGTCTGTATAGATGAACAAGTCCTGAGTACAAGGGACAAGAGGTAGCGACCCCGCTCGTCCCGGTACCGGGAAAGGTAACGTGCGGGAGGATCACCCAGACTTGGGACATCTAACAAGAATGTGCCGAACAGTCTGGGGGGCAACGCAGTCGTCACACTAAGGCGCAGGTGAGCGTTCCATCAAATGGCGGTGCGTCCAATTCGGAAACGGAAGAAAGCAACCTGAAGAGGTCGCGGCATAGGGGTGGGGGTCATAGGAACAGTCGCGGCGCAATGGGACGTAACTAAGTTCACCTCGAAAGTTTCCCATCTTCTTTGTCATGACGCCCGGAGTGCTACCTGTATTTCTGCCATGTAATCTGTGTGAAGAAGAGCAAAACGCTGGTCTGGTCACTCAGTGCTCGCGGAATCTTTGGCGCCCTCATTCCACGCAATTCCTACATGTCCAGGAACCCGGTACAAGATAATCTTGACATCTGGCCGGTTCGCCAAAACGGTAGCGTCACGGATATCGCGAATCAGTGGATGCGGATTCCAAGGCCCCGAGGGCACTCAGGCCGCTTTGTGAGTTACTATAAATCACAATCCGTCTCCGAACCGGGCACGGCACATTAGCTCAGAAAGCGAGAGGTGTATTGCAACCAGCACGACCATGAAGACAGAAGCAACACCTGGCAGAGCGCCACTGACTTCAAACAGAGGGGATACGGCGTGGAAACCGACCCCCTCTAGGGACTTGGAGCCATCTGTATACACCAGCACTGTTCCAGCGTGACATGTAGTTTTTTCCAAAAAGGCCGAACGCGATACTGCCGGCGCTGTAGAAGCTTTGGGAGCAGAGGCGTGGCGTAGTGTTGTATACGAAGGATGGCCTCGCAGACGGCATTTTTCAGTCTGAGCCTTTTTTTTAAATTTTAAGAGCTTATCTGGCAACTGCCTACTTGGGCATTAGTCGCCTTCAGTCGCAACAGTGTGACACTGAGCACACTTCCCTGCGGGACCCTTTCTTCCTGCTCCGTTGGGCCGGAAAAGGGTCCTCCCACCAGTACGCAGAATCGCCGTTCTCGCAAAAATTCAGATATAGAGATTGGGAGGAGTCTCCTCGCCCCCATCGTGTGGAGAGTCTCCATGATGCCGTACCGCCATACGGTATCATAGGCCTTCTCCAGATCCAAAAACAATGTGGCGTAGTGCTGTCTACGAAGGAAGGCCTCGCAGACAGCATCATCCGACGTGGAGTGGAACTTGCGGAAGCCGCACCGTACAGAAGACAGGTGACCTCCGGTGTCCAGGGGAAAAAAAGGGGGCTAATCTAACATTTACCAAATTCTCCATAAATGTACATACGCAGGAAGTTAGAGAGATTGGGACGGAAACCGGCCGAGGTAGAATGATCTCTCCCCGGTTTGCGAAAAGCAAGCACAGTAGCAATTCGCCAGGAGTACGAGAGGATACCCTCTACCCAGATCCTGTTGAACAAATCTAACAGAAATGCCATGCCTCACTCACCCCCAGGTGTCGAAGCATGCCGTACGGGCCATCGTCGAGCGGGGGGGGAAGAGGGGGTAATCCGCGCACGAAGCGAGAACGAAACGCAACTCACTCAATGTACACCTGTCGTTGAAAGGTTCTCCGCCTCTGGAAGTAAAGTCTAGTTGGTGCCTTCCGCGACATATCGAGGGGCATTTAATGCTGGCGGAGCCATCCCGACTAGAGAATGCGGTCGTGAAGGACTCCGACACAGACGCGGAGTCCGAGATTGCGGTTCCATTCTCCTGGAGAACGGGAGAGGGGCCTGCGAGCAATTGCCCCGAATCCTTATGACTCGCTTCCACACCTCTGTTAAGTGAAGACACGTATGCCCGCCAGGAAACATACCAAAACCTAGCTCGACGAAATTCACCGACAGTGAAATAGTCCGGGCGGCGCTAATAGCGCATATAGGAATAACGCTTTTGTTTGAGGGCCGCCTCACACTCGGCTGACCACCAGGGAAGCGGTCAGCGTGCAAAACGGCCAGACGTTCTAGGAATAGTAGTTAGGCCAGAGAATAAGTCCACATTTAAGAAACCAATCTCCAGTTCGTGGATCAGGTCGGCAAGGACCTGACCCGTGGGATTGATCGATTAGTTTTTCCAGAGGGGGTGTCTACCATTCAGATCCACGAGCAAGAGAAAGAGCCTCAGCGGCCGTGCCACGAAGCGGCGGAAGTCCCCCGCGTCGAAGTCGGTTGACGATGAAATGTACGCTGAAATAGCAGTATATCTCCTATCCAGGTACACAACTACTGCCTGAAAGGAAGTATTCAAAGCAGAAAGAAAGGAGACATCATGCCAGGTGTAAATGGCGCATCCTCACGCCCGGCCCCCATGCCTTGGTGGTGGGGTCGCAAAACCCTTATAGCCCGGGAGGGTGAGTAGGGGGCACGCGCCCAGCAAAGTCTCCTGCAAAAAGATAGTAATGGGAAAATGGGAGAAGAGCCTCCGCAGCTCATCCCAGTTGGGCCAGAGTCGGCAGCATTTATATTGAAGGAATATGCCGTCCAGGCCTAGCTCGCAGATGCAGGAGGCCTCTTCGAAGAGAAGACTTCATGGGAATGGCTGTACGCTTCCCGGAGGCAGAACTCCTGGCGCTGTTGGCCAGACAATGCGCTGTCACCTTCAAGGACTTATCGGGGTAGGTTGGGCTGGCCACGCAAGTTTTTTCCTCCCTCCACCTAGAAACCTTAGGTAGCCGGGGTCCCTACTTTGGAGGATCCACAGTCTTCGAGTCACCCAGCCTAGCACTGGATGTGGGCGTAGGAGCCGGAGCACCTTTGGTGTTGTCCTTTCGGAGAGCAACTTTAGGAACCCCGGAAGATGGCCTGGCGATCAACTTCAAGGGTGTTACCTCCTGTTAGTCTAACGACTCTGTGAAGGCACGCGGCCGTTTCGCAATACGGGAAAAGGTCATGCTGGGGGAATGGAGGGAGCCCTGGCTTTAGCCGGGAATAGGTGTGAACCCTTTGTGCGCCAGCTGTACCAGGGGAGCTACCGGGGTAGGTATAACCTGCAGAATGGTTCCAAATGCATGCTTTCTTGGCATTCCCCTGTGAAATCAAAGGAGAGACTGCTGTTGGAAATAGAGAGTCGCCCAAGGAAGCCTCCAAGGAAGGGGGTGAGGGGGAGTCCATCGCACTTGTAAGCCTGGGAGAGGAGTAAGCCTCCTCTCCAGTAGAAGAAGTTTGGAGGGTCCCCTGAGGAAGCACAGGGGAGGGGGACCTCCTTTTCTGCCATGAAGCTGACCGAGAGCGGCTCAGACTATGGTACAGGTAACGTGCGCGAAGATCACCCAGACTGGAACATTCAAACCAACGAGCGTTCGAACATAAACTGGGATAGAGAAATTCTGTAATGAAAATGGGCATGGAAGATAGAGCCACAGATCAACATGGGGGCGTTGGGGCCAGGAAGGCACTTACTACACAAACATGGCTCTTGCATGCAATCTTTTCATTCTTTTGGCACGATACTACTACTACTGGGCGGGAATTTAGTTAAAACTAAGCGAAAACTAACGAGGACATTTCTGCACAGTGTTCATATACCCCTCACTAAACATACTACTGAGGGCGATCGAAATTAGTAGGGTGAGCAACTCTCTTACGCCAGCCAAACCACTTGTGCACTAAAACGCATCACCACCAGGAAATATATTAAGATCTAATCAATAGAAAAAAGAAGCGCATAACCAACGAGGAAATCTTCACTCAGAGGTGGGTAACCAACAAGGTACCAAGCAAAAATTAATTAAGGACAACAAAGACCAATGACAAAAGCCTCCTCTAAATACTAGAGTAAAGCACAAGTAGAAACTCGGACCAACACCAAACTCACGGGAGAGGCCGCAGTGACGGGTTCGTGACTTGAGTTGTTGCTTACAAGAGTCCTCGAGGCAGATTGGGCAGCCAGCTGCTCCTTGAGGGTCGCCTCATTTTTCTTGACATCTTCGTAAGCCTTTCTCAAGTTTCTAATCTCGTCCTCGAGCTCCTGAGGCGACGGGGAGGGCCGCGCCCCATCCTTCGAGAGGGTCTTTGGCGTCAACGTCTCTGCACAGGGACTCGCTTGAGCATCAGAGCGGGTTGATTGCAGTGGGTCCCCTCCATCAGCAGCAGGGCGAAGGTGAAACTCCGCTTCACTGGAGAGTAGCAAAGACACATCGGAGGAATGGGAGGATACAACCTCCTCCTTGAGGGAATGACACTCGAGGCTAGCTAGTTTGGCACGTAGTGTCTCCACCTGCTGCAGCCCCTTCTGGCTAAGGAGCTCCGCCTGGGCGAGTTTCTCTGAGGAAAAAAAAAACCTTTACCGAGATACAGGCGTGCAAGGGCCAACCGACCCACTCGAAGCAGCCCTAAAAGTTTTGCAAATTTTTATGAGTCATGATGACAATTGTTATTCTCCTATATTACCCCACAATTTTCGAAATACTTGTCTAAACGATTTTTAAATATATTCAATGATTCACTTCCCACCACTTCAGCTGGCAATCTGTTCCACTTGTCTATGACTCTATACGTGAATAAATTTTTTGCTTAACAGTCTGGAACCTACGACCCTCGAGCTTGAAACCGTTATTTCCGCGGGTATTGTTCACTTCACTGAAGGTAAAGAGGCGCCCCAAATCTAGCTTATCGTAACCTTTCAGTATTTTAAAAACTTCGATCAAATCTCCCCTTAGTCTACGCTTTTTAAGAGATGGTCATCTCAGCTGTCTCAATCTTTCTTCATACTCTGGAACCAATTTAGTTGCTCTTCGCTGCACACTCTCCATCCTGCCAATATCCCTGACGTAAAAGGGTGACCAAAATTGAACGGCATATGCGAGATGGGGTCGAGCCAAGAATTTATAGAGCGGGACTATTACGTCACGAGATTTATAATCGAAATTACGCGATGAAACCCAGAACCTTATTCGCTCTCTTTGACGCCAAAGAGAGCGTCGGTGGGCATCAACCACGCTACAAATACCCTTCCAACCCTTTATGAGATAGAAAACAGCTACTCATCCTCTAACCCCAGCGAAATAGACCCTTTATAGCTACTCGCTATGTGCCAGGCTGAAGATGCCAAGGACATCCCGTCACAAAGCCTCCCTACAAAGTTTGTTTCCCTGGAAGTCCTCTTTTTCAAACAGAATCAATCCCTCTTTTACACAATGCTTCTCCCATCACTACACACAAACAGACATTCTCGTCAATCCTTATTCATTCTTCCTACATGCCAATACCACCTAAATCACTCTCAGGCAGAACCTCACATGATACATTTACAGTTAGGGCAGTTAAAAACAAAACAAAAAATCACACCTATTTTGACCTAGGATGTTAGGAAGCATTGCCGCGTGGAGTTTAAAATTTTCGGTCTTGAAATTGACCAAAAGCACCAGTTCCGGTGTACCATGAATCATGTTTTTCACTAACTTTTTATATAAAAAAGATAGAACAACAAAATAGGCACGAACTTAAGTGTTTTTAATCCTCTTTCTAACTTATATAATTATGATAGACTTGGAACAAGAAATGTACAGTTGTACATAAAAAGATTTCAGAAATATAAAAAATTGTTTTCTTACACTCAAAGCAGACAAGGCACATTAGTCATGACACAAATTTGAGATTAAATTTTTTTTTCACAAGTCAAATCTATCAAGAAGCAAAAGCATTAAGTGATAATTCATTTCATAATGACATTTGCACAATCAGTTATTGAGAGTTTGTTTCTTGAAGTTGTCAAAGCAGTATTTGTTAAACTCAACAACTGGAAGGAAATAGTCCCTTTGATTGTCATCTGATATTATGACATTTGCAGTCGCTCATCATCTTGACACCACATTCAGCAATGTCATCACTACTTTCAGATTCTTAGCATAGTCCGATGCTTTTCTGTATTCCTCATTCTGTGGCCAAGATGGGACAGGTTCCAGAATCCACTCAGTTCCAATGTTCACTGTGTCAAACAGGAATTGTGATTGCGGCTAATGAGACCAACCAAGGTGGCCTTGGCTGTAACTCTGTAATAAAGGCTTTCCTTTTCTGAAGCTGCCTGGCTTCTCAATGACATGTCACTGAGCAGCAATCTCATGCTCCAATATGTTACTCAATCTAGTGTTTAACAGGGCAAACAGCATGACTTCCTATATAAGGCACCATCTGTGGTTTTCAATCTTATTAAGAACCCTTAAATCATGCCCCTGACTACTCTACAATGCCGTTCGACAAGGAACTACTCTCTCCCACCTACTATACAACCTATTCATACATGACATCCCACAATCACAAACCCGATTAATCAACACCTACACTTACGCAAACACTAGATCCCGCTCACAGCACAAAAGCAACCAGTACACTCCAACAACATACAGGGGTTGGACAAAATAATTGGAGCACGTGTTAAATGCAATGAATATTTATTTAATACGGGTTGGTCTTCCATTTGCTTTCTGAACAGCGTCGATGCGTCTTGGAATTGATTCATACAGCTACGTGACTTCAATGAGAGGAATCTTGAGCCATTCTTCTTACAATACCTGGTCCAGCTGTTTCAGACACGACGGTGGAGGGTAACGACTTCTAACTTGTCGCTCCAAGACCCACCACAAATGCTCAATAATATTAAAATCTGAGGATTGTGGGGGCCATGACTAGACATATGACATTTCCTCTCAGTCTTTTGATCTTCGTTAAACCTGATATCCTCATCTTTCTTCTCGCTAGATAACAGCTGCTGTTCTGTTTCCTGTATTGGGATGTGTCAGAGGTGGATGTATTTCTGTGAACTGGGTTGATAATCCACATATTCTTTGTATTTTGCTTATTTCTCATGGTGGTTGTCAATAAAATCTAAGTTGTGGGCCTTGCAATATAGTTAATTGAGCATATCATAAAAAAAATCAATGCAAGCAAACAGTTATATTAAATAAAGGTTTGATGGAATCAGTGTCAAAAGGAAGTGATGGAATAGGTTCCAAACTTTTGTTTACGTTTCAGAGCTGCCTAATTTGGACCCCCTCTTGCTTATTTTTTTTTTCTGATTGGTTAATCAAAGGTTTTGAAACGGTTTTTTTTTTTTAGTTCACTTAAATTGAATTGTGAATAAAAGGATTTAACGTCTGTTTTGTTTCACTTGAATTAGTTTTTTCTCTTTTAGTTGTTTTTGTGCAAAATGGCTGAGTGCATGGAATTTTTGTCCGAGCATGAATCTGTGGGTGTTGCAATGTTTGTGGAATGATAGCAGAAGGGAATAGTACACGTGTTGTATGAGGAATGTGCGAGTGCATTATTGATTTAGAGAGGATGAGAACTCAGGATTTAGAAAGGATATGTAGGTTAAGGGGCTAGTTTCTAAGCTCAGGACAGAAGTGCGTTGCTTAGGTCTGGGAACAAGGTAGATAGTAGGGTAGGCCAAGTAGATGCGTTAGATGTAGGTAAAGAGAGTTATAGAACATGTGGGGTTAGGCCTAGTGTAGAGTATGGAGCAAAGGAGATGAATGAAGGTGAATTATGGGTGAATATAGATAGGCAAGCGACTATCAGAAACCTATTGAGGCTTAACAAGGTTATTGCAAGAGTAACAACCTATAACATCAAACTATATTTTCCGAGAATGCAACCGCTAAAAGAATGGTACCAAAGTATGTACTAATTGATACATAGTTAACAAATCAGTGATTCTTCACAATGTAACTTTGGAAGCTTATACTTATTCAACAAAATAAAAGAAGACGAAAAGTGTTTGTATGCACTGTTGCCAGGGGCACTTGTTGCCATCGTAATTGTACACATGGCTGTGACTTCATGGCCGCCAGGTGATGGCGGGGGTGCCGTGGCTTGCCCTGGAACTAGTGTTTGTGGCCAATTTCAAGGCAGATAATTTAAAGCTATATGCAACTTCACAGCCATTTCCTTACCAATCACGCCAGACTGAAACAAAATTTAGAGCGCTAGGGACCACAAGGGCACGAAACTCTTCTAACCCTGCCTCTGTTCCACAACAATAAGCTTCATTGCAAAGGTAGAAAGTCAATGCCATAAACTAACATGGTAAAATGCTATACATGAGGAAGCCATATCTCCAAATTATTAAGGAGAAATAGTCTTAAAATATTACCAACTTAATCTGTGAGTAGACAAATGTATCAATTCCCAATGTCTGTAAACTGACCCTACAAACTATAATAAAAAAATAAACAAACAAATAAATGCAATACGATATGGAAAAATTGAGATTCGTTGGGGTGAACTCGTTCCGAACAAATGGGAGCTGCAATCTTCCAGCACGTGTCTTACCTTTAAGCTCCCCATTCTCATCACGAGATTTTCGAGCTTCCAAGTTCTCCTGAGCGATCCTCTGTGTGAGGGCTGTCAGGTGCGCGTAGATCAGCTCGATCGAGGACTCCAACTGACCTCCAACCTCCTGAAGAGTACTGACGTATCGCGTCTTCTCCATCAGCAAAGCTTCGTTCGCCTGCGTGAAGAAGAGTATACTGTTAAAATCGAAAATCAAGATGGTGAAGGAAACCTGCATTAGAAAGGGTACCGATGGTGCGCCATTCCTGACTTGAGCAAAGCTAATCCAAACAGGATATGGTTAGTCGCTGAATGGAGTCCAGATGAGAGTCGACTCCAGTAGCCAAGAACGGAGTATTGTGATTTTTTTAGCTATAGAGGAACACTTAAAAGGCAGGTCAAGAACAAAGAGTAGCTGATACAGGATCATTGACACATTCATGGGCTTATTACAAAGGAATAGGTTTCAAATCCAACATCTTCGCCCACTTCACGCATGGATGCAATCGCAGTCTTCTTCGACACACGGCTGACAATACAGTAATTGCATTCATACTCTCGTAGTACAAAAACGCCCACCATAAACGCTTTCCCCACGAAATGGGATCCGGACTAAACAAGGCCACTATATGCTACTCATAATGGGAGGTTTACCGCAAGGTGGTGGTGGAGATTAGCAGCTTCGTGGGCGGCGGTGAGTGCAGCGGTGGAAGCGCGCGCCATTTCATCGTGAATCCGTCGCACCTCCTCTTCCGCCGACCCTTTCGACGTCTCCGCCAGGCTCAGAATATCTGCGGGATAGGAGAGGGTCAGGAGGTCGGACTCTTTAAGAAGTTAATCTAAAAGTGCTCATCCTTGGGGGAGAACGTGTTAGTACGATCAAGGGTGTGAGGGGCTTAATCGCCTCTTTCACCCAAGGTCGGGTCTATCCTGAAAGGAGAGGAGACAGATGATGAAATAAAATAGCAATCACTAGTAAAAATAAAAATGAAGGGGACTTCTACAGGGCGCGGACAGTATTCGTTCGGATTGATGATGGCTCAGAAAAAAATAAAACTATTTTTTGATATATTTGTCAAATTTGGGTAAGTTTGTCTTCATGACATGTTCTGTCAATCTCACTTGGTGATAGCCTCCAGGCAACCTCGGAACCAGCTACAGGCCTTCGTCATATTCTCCTGGTTTAGACCCTGAAAGCCCTGGTAATCCTGGCCCTCAGCTCATCGTCCGTGTTTGAGTTGGATTGTTGGTCTCTCGTTCTACCGCTCCTCACATAAAGAAGTCTAGGGGAGGTTGCAGTCAGGCGACTTGCGAGGCCAAATATCAAGTGTTGTGTAATCAAAGAAATTCTCTGAAAGGCAGGCCTGGGTCTTCCAGCTGGTGTGGCAGGGCACAGTCTTGCTGCTCCATGTAAGGCCTCCCTGCAGCTGTCCAGTCAATCCAGGGCTTCATCACCTCCCAGAACACTGATGTAGCCATCTGTATTCAATCAGAGTCGCTCAGGGAAGAAGTGAAGTGGCATGACGTCATCTACACTGATGACACCAAAGAACAAGATTGTCACTCGAAACTTCATCTGCACAACTCAGGACACGTCCTTGGGTGACAGCGAGTCATATCATGTTCTGAGAGTTGTTCTTCTGGCCTTGGAAGAAATTCTCATCAGAGAAGAACCACAGGAAGTCTGGCTCCAACAGGTGTTTCAACTTGCTGATCAGCTTCTTGATGTGCTTGAGTTGCTATTCCTGCATCGTCTTAGACAGAAATTGTCCTTACCATATCTTCTATGAAACGTAGCGAATGTCCTTATGCACCACCAACCTGATGGACATTTCACCCACACCTTTCTCCTTTGCAATGGCACCAATTGACTTTCTGAAGTCATTGGTGATGACCTCTTGGATTTCAGCGACGAATTCCGGCATTCTGATCGCTAACCATGAGTTTTCTTATCTGCTGTCACTTCGGGGTTGAATCCTAAATTTTTTAGATCCTTCTGACCTTTTCCACCATCCTACTGATGGCAGTGAGGAAGTCTGAAATCTCTGTTTATTCTTCCAGTGCCGAGTCCGAAGAGGATTCTGAGCCTCTTCCACAAATTGACTATAGTCAATTATTCTGCAAAAAAGGTTATTGTATTTAAGGGAAAAAAAAGGGCACACAAAATTAGGAGTTGAAAATTGCAAACGAATACCATTTGCATGCTGTTTAGGCAATCGAATCCCCTAAATGTTGGAATTGTGAGGGCAAGTTTGAAACCTCTAAGAAAAAAAATAATACTGAATACAGCTACTTAAAAAGCACACACCTTAAATTCTTATGGACTTCATTAACTAAAGACAGGTGCTATGCCAGAAGATATTATCCCACCTTGAAGCTTGGTGATGTCTTCACGCAGAAATATGATGGTTTCTGTATTCAAATTAAAACGATTTTTCTCAGTCCCATTGAAGGTGTTTTTATCCTGCAATGGTAGACACAATGATAACATCCAAGACTCGCGTTCATTCTCATGAAGCTAAGCAGAAACGGTATGCTAGACTAAACAGAAGAAAATCGCGGCTGGGTTTGATAACATATAAAGCATACACCTAATACACCTTGGTGACAGATAAATCAATGTACTCAAACAAACATTCAACCTCACGTAATTCTTATTCCTTATGTCGGGAAATACGCTATGATATCGTCTATGCTAAAGCCAAACAAACACATGCATCCTACCACTCTACCTTCACAGTATGCAACCCTTACAAATTTATGGACCATCTAGTAGATTTCAAGACTTCAACCAGCTTTCCACACAAGTGGGGTCAGTGTACATCAACCCCACTACAGATATGCGCAACTACAAACATTTTTAAGCCTTATTAAGCACACAACCACCCATCATTTTGTCAATGCTAAAGACGCTTCCTATTGATGGGTGTTATGGAGGCAGAAGGCCCGAAGCGTTGCCGCCCCCCCGTTCCATGCGCAAACCTATCATACACTTCCTTCTCAGTCAGCCATTTCTCTCTCAAATACTCACATAATCAACTCCCTTTTACAGGGTCATCGAACCCTGCTTACACATGAGACGGGTATATTTTCATCACAAGTCTATTTCCATCCTATCTTCTTCTATGTCCACCCACCTAAGAAAGTTTTCAATCATAACCTCTCTCACACTATAAACATCTCATTATTAGTTCCTTTACAACATGGATCCATTTGCACTGCCCTCACTAGAGATCTTTCCCTTTCCTTCCATACTAGTCTCACTCCCATAAATCCATGCTGACACCAGTATACTCTCATGCAGCTTCCTGGTACATTCCACACAAACCCTCACCATTCCATAATGGAGAGAGTTCGTACTATTTAAATCTTTGTGGTTCCAATCTTCAGAGCGGGTATAGCAATGGTTATGAGAGAGTTAATGGGGAATGAGTGTGAAGGAAATAATTGGGGGCACAGTGAGATGAAGCAAACTTAGGAGGGAGGGATGTGGTACATTTCTGGTGTATGGGAGCAAGGATCTTGAGTGAGAACAGGGCAAATGGGCAACTTTAGAGGGATACTTGGTGTGCGAAAGGCTGATAGAATAAGGAATGATTGGCTAAGAAATGTTTATGGTTAGTTGGTTGTCTCCCTCTTGAGTGCGCCACTTGTCTAAAAATAAAACCACCAGGAGAACCTCAACCGGAAAGTTGTAAACAGTGCTGGAGAATGTTAAGTTGCGCCATTCATCCTTAACATCGTGGATCTAAGCCTCTGACTGGAAGAAAATCACATAAAGATTAGGATGACAATGGCAACTGAGCCTGTAGGCACCAGGGGATGGGTCGTCATTGGGAAGGAACGTGTGCTGGTGCGTTTTTACGCTAACCAGCGATCTTAAAACCCTTCGAGACAGAGGGGGCGGCACCCGTTCGACCCCAGGGGTAAGTGGATATGAGTACCTCATTGACGGGGCACCGCAGCAAAGGAGAGGGAGTGATCACGTGCTGTAAATACGTGATTGGAAGTGATAGCGGTGTGCTGATGACGTGTAAAAGCTACTACCTACCCCCACAGCGGATAGGCTCAGTGCATTGGCCAATAGTCAGCCAGTCCCTCAAATAAATTGAAGCTTCTCTTCTAAACATGCTGGAATTGAACCCGGGGCCTCGACGCCAGAAATCAAACGCTGCATCCACTGAGTGTCAGCTCTTGAAACTGTGTGGGGGCACATAACCCAAGTAGCAAAAACAATAGTCTATGTGAAGTGTTTGGGAAGATGTGGAATTTCTGAACTTTCCCAATATATTCAAGGGGGAAAAAGTCCCGTTGCCGGCTGCGTCTTCGGCGGCGATGATCATGGAATCAAAAAAAGATCCAAGAACAAATCGTACAGACAATACAATACAGGCCCTCAAGTCCAGCACTAATCTCCCGTCCAACTCCCTTGGAGTAAACAGCAAGTCAACCTCGAACAACAGTGATGGTACAGCCAAATAAACCCGCTGAGATACTGTCAATGAAAAGCAGGTCTTTCTCGAACAGCATTGATGGTACAGCCAAATGAACACATCGAAATGCCAAAGCTCCAATAGGGATGGGTGCCAGAAAGAACACCAAATGGATCCACTGTCCAAATGGACTATCGAAGTCAAATCAAACCCGTTTCACTCATACAGAGAAGGTTACAACCTCATGTTTCAACCAAAGAACAAGAATTTCGATCCCGTTTCTCTCATCATTATTATTATTTGAGATAATGAACACAAAATTCTTGTAGGAAAAGCCTAGCAGCCATGGACCAGCTCCCACAGAACACTCTCCATATGTCGAGCAAGAAAGAATGAATAAAGAAGAAAGAAATTGAAATGTGTAAATAAATAAATAAGTTTAAAATTATTAAAATCAAATCACTATTAAAATTATGAGGCAGTAGCACCCACCCTTAATCTAGCATTGAAAACTCGTTTGAAGATATTAAGATCTTCCTGCATAACTTCGGCAGGAAGATCATTCCACTGCTTTACTGTACTTGGCAAAAAGCAACGCTGAAACTGATATGATTTTTTGGTCTTAATTTATGGCGAAAACCAACGAGGGCATCCTTTTCTTGCCGAGTTAAGGAAAATGGCGAATAGAAAGTAAAAAAAATGTGTATAAGATATATAACCGTACATCTTTCTACAGGCATTGGGGTGGGGAGGGCACACATAATGAAAGGTTCAAGCCTGTTTCGACCATACAGAGCGCTCCATGCCCCATATTTCAACCATACAGTGAGAGCTCTACCCTACGTTTCAACTATATAGTGAAGTGTAGCCTTCTTTTCAACCATACAATGAGACTTACAGACAAATCATTGGGAATGAGAGTGAGCGTGGAATCGGAGAGGGAATCTGAATCATCGTCCTTTTCATTGGCGTCCTCCACCTCGTGTAACTCATCCTTGTTGCTGTCTTCCGTGACGGCGTCTTTGACGCGCTGAAGGAAGACAGGCGGTGAATGGAAGGTAGGGCGAAATAGCGATGGGAAAGACGAAATATGACGAATATCTATGAAGTTCATTCGGCTGATGGAAGCAGCAATTATAGAAAACTGCATTTAGCAATAGAAATCGTCACCTAAGCCGGGAACGAAAGAAAGTCATAGAAATCATCACTGCTTATGTATTTTCTAAAATTAAAACAAAGGTAAAAACAGACGAATCTAGGATAAAAGAAAGAAGAGATTCATGAGGAAAATAGAGGAAGTTAGAATTGAAAATGTGGGAGAAATATAACCCCAATAACTGAAAGGGGACAAAAGCACTGGGAACAAAGAAGACATGCAACGCCCCTGGGTGTCTTCTGAATGGACCAGAGGCAGTTCAATCTAAATAGATACCTTTTTGAGCTTGCAGAGCGTCACATCCTCATAAATATCTTCATAGATCTTGGGCGACTCTGGACTTAAATTCCTGAGACGGGCTTCCAGCACTCCTAACTGAGCCTGGAGGTGGTCGATAAGAGCAACATTTGCCTCCTCTTTAGCTTTCTTCTCACTCAATTCATCTGGGTGGGGAAGAAAGAGGCAAACCAAACGTGAGTTTTATCTTTATTCAGAAAGAACAATAAAGTCAACCAAAATTAGGACTACATCCAGCAACTAGCTACACCCAATGTTACTACATTCAGGAGGGAAACGGTGTTTAAGCTCGGCTATGACATAACCTATTGATGTCTGCTGTGTTGGTTAAGGTGAGGTTTTAGTAGCTTAGTCTCGGATACTGACTGAGTCAAAGCCTTGTAAAGGTGAGCAGGTTGTGTGTGTGAGATGACTGGTGGAAGGGGATTTAGGAGAGGGCTTGGACTCAAGAGAGAGAGAGGAAAAGAGTGGATGCCTGGCACTGTTGTATAAATTGCTGTGCTTTAGGAAACCTTGGAGTCGGACATGTTTCTCAGGAGGGTGGTAGGGGTGTATCAAAGAGGGGCAAAGATGACCGAGTAATGAGACGCACATTCAGATCAGAATCATTATAATTAATGGTGAGCATAAAAGAATGAGAGGCCAAGCCTCGAGGGCGGGTGTCTAGGTCACATTGTATTTTAGACACCAACCAGCGGCGGTAGAATCCTTTGTGACCCCTGCCCCCCCATACCTGGAGGAACCCTTGCATGTCAGGGGTATGTGAATATGAGTGCTCCATGGGTTTTTTTTTCTTTAAAGGTGCCAATCTAATGACTACCACCAAGGGCATATAATTCGCCATAATTAAGAAACAAACATTACTACACTACATTATAAACTACACACCATCCCACAACAGAATAACTCACTTATTTGCCTTGTTAACTCTCTTCCATGAGGGGGGGGAGGCATGAATGCCACAACATCCCCTGGGTGGGTCCACAGTTCCATTAGTGATGTGATATGAGTGCTTATTGCATGTGGGGTTAGGGCAATCGATTGCTCCTACTGCATGGTGGTGTTTGTGAAAGTTTTATTCTGTTTGTATTGCTGTAGTGTGGGTGAGTAGTTGGGATAGGAGTACTCTATGTTTTGTGTGGAGGGATTTTTTTCTGATAAGTGGATTAGTGGGGGCTTGCTCGTTTAGGATGGGGTTAACACACATATAAAACAGCCGCGGCAATTTCTTTCAAAAAAGTAGTCTTTGTTCCTGTTCAAAGTCGCGGAAAATTGGCGGTGCGACTCTGCTTAGTCCGACTTTTTTAAAACGTTTGCGACTTTGTGACTTCGAAATTCATAGTACGACAAAGTCCCAACTCGTTGCTGAAACGCCCAGTTCTGATGATTGAGGTTGTGGTATGTCGTGAGTGAAGAAGTCTCCTTGGGAAACTCTGTTTTGTTATTGTTTAATGTGTGATTTGTGTATTCCTTGGCCTTGTCTGCCAAAGATAAAGTTTGTGAGGTCTGTGTTTAGGATCTTGAGAGCTAGGAGGTGTTTGGGTACTGTGTCGAAGGCTTCTTTGTCTATGTCAATTGCTGTGAGGATGGTATGTGCAGGGGAACATTGTTTGTTGAAACCATCTAGGAGGTGCAGTGTGAGGTTGGTTAGGAGGAGTGTGGTGGAGTGGACTTTCCCGAAGCCATGTTGTGTTGGTGACAGGGGTATGTTTGAGCGAATTCTTTGGTTTACAAGTTTTTCTAATGTTTTAGATAGAGTGTATTGGAGTGAGATGGGCTGCTAGGCCAACAAATACAAACCAAACAACATTACAAGAGGAAGAAGCCAGAGCATGCGACCTTCGCCAAAGAGTCAAATAAAATGGAGGCCAGCCTCCTCCAAAGTCAGTGTGCATTGAATCTATCTAGGACCTGTTGTGAGGTTGGTTAGGAAAGTTGCGGTTGAGTGGTGTTTTCTAAAATCGTGATTGTGCGGGGGGGTCTATTTAGGCTTATTTTTTGTGCATTAATTTATCAAGGGATGCTCGTGTGTATAATAGTGAGATGGGACATTATTAGTTGGGTTGAATTGGGGGCTTGTCTGGCTTGAAGTATGTTGTGAACATAAATAACATCAAACATGTACCTGGGGCTAGGGAACCTAGTAATAATCACAAATAATCCTAGTACATTTGAAGAGATTACCAGCAGTAGTACCAATGAGAAGTCTATTTAAACAAAGACTTAACACCTTAACACCAAAAAGAGCTCAAATTTTCTCTCCACCAACACATCTTCCCTACCTTGCAACTGTGCCTTGGTTGCTTGGCATTTTTGGTCAGCTTTATCTGCAGTCTCAGTTTCACCTTTAAAATAACAAAAATTTCATTTAGTAAAAGCAAGAACAGACCAAAAGGAAAAATAGACTTCAGTGGTGGTCAGTCTGTCACTGACGGACTCCCGTTTCGCTGGCGGACTAACGACTGACGGAAACATTATTTGCCGAAGGTCGTCTTTGCTTTTCAGGTTAGTGACGGTTCGGGTGACGGCCGAAAATCGCTTCCGTCGGCGCTTATTTCGTCAGTCTGTCAGGGAAACGTGAGTCCGTCATCGGTACTGACCGACTGCCTACCACTGAAAATAGTACAGCTTAAATTTGATTTTTTTTCTGCAGCTTGGCACCTTGCATCGAGATGCTAATTGGACCCAGATTTATCAATATGGTGGATAGACCCACATCAGTGCTCCATTTCTTTAAACATATTATGGAAAATTTCGATCTTTGGTCTATAGCCATACAACTTAATAGAAAGGTTAGCATGCATTAATACTGCAAGAAAAGACAACTTAGAAGAATACGTTTCTTAATGTAAGTCAGGCTTGCAAACCACCTAACACAATCCAAAGCCTATTCAACAAAATCATTGATTATAGAAGGAGGTTCCAAACCAATCATTTCCACTTATTTCAAGTATGAATAGCCACCTTTAGTCATGTTATATGATGTATGACTGACATCGAATTGAAGTATTCTTACTTCATCACAAGGAGTTCAAATCTTTTCTCTGGATAAAAGTCTAGCTTACCTTTGAGCTGAATGATGGCTACTTGTGTCTGCTGCAGCTCTTCTTTGGCCTGCCACAATCTCTCTTGAAGCGCCTGCACAGCTGTACGGAACAACTGGAACGTCTTTTTCACTTCCTCTTCACTAAACTCAAATTCTTGGGGGAAAATTATATTAGGAATTTTCCTTTCTGCTAACTGGGAATTTTGCCTCAGACTATACATTCAGACAGAAATATACTATCAAGTGGCCCCCGAAGTTTGTGCATTTTGGGGAACTTAAATATATGTCACACAGGAGGAGCATCTTCTGGTGGGAATGGGGAAGGTTTACTAATAATAGGGTGTAATAGGTGGGTGGTGGAGTAAGTTTCAGGCATCAACTATCTAATTTGATCAGAAATTTTTCAACAAAAAGAAAATTAGAATAAATGAGGACACACTCACTCAATGGACAATGAATGAGGCAGAGAGCACAAACTAAGAATTGAAGAATTTCATGTCATGAAATTTGGCACTGGCCTCATACAAAAATATGCCACACTTGATACTTTATCATCAACTGCTTTCCCATAGAGTGGTGTTGGTGTGCATCACACCAGTAAATATTACCCACTTAAAACAAAGCCACCCATAATTTGGTTTAAATAAAATGGTGGGCTACATTGTAGTTGAGTGGGGTTAGTCGCAGGATGGAGTTGCAATTTGGGACAACTTCCCAGTGGTTGCCATAGGCTGCAGATTCCTGTGGTTCGGAATTCACATTAATCAGTAGGTCCCCACTGAGAAATAAATGTCATCTTAGATTAGTGCAGGTTGGTGGTAAAACCCATCCCATCTTGTCAGGTTTCATCGGCAGAAAGATACAAAACATGCCCCCCTCCCTATCTCACAAAACCCCTCCATGCACAACTACAATTTGAAATTTGCATATACAGAGGATCATGGCATTTAAAACCAGGTAATCTAATTTTTACTAAGACTTCCTGGTATTTCAATGGCATTAAAATGGTAAACAAAAAAAAGAAGCTAATTCTGACTCTCCTAAAAACATCTCACAAAACACACAATAAGAGGCAGAATGGCCTTGCCTGGAACTAAATCAAGACAAAATTTTTTTTTTTTCAAGGGGCTATCTGGCGACTGCCCACTTGGGCATAAGTTGCCTCAAACAAACAGCCCAGTTCTAGGCTACTTTAAAATAAAAATTTTAACAGAAACAACAATAAAAAGGGGATAACAATCAGGGAGCAAGCTCCGGGGTCGGGGGGAGGTCCCCCTCCCCCCGGCGCAGGAGCCTGCGACCTACAAAAAAACAAACAACAATAACAAAAAAAAAAGTTAAATACAATAAATACAAGGGAGAAGGCCGGCCTCCCCCCAAAAGTCAACAAGTCCACCAGTCATGGTGCACACACTCGTCCCGAGCCGAGTACAAGGGACAGGCGGTAGCGAACCCGCCCATCCCGGTACCGGGACAGGTACCGTGCGCGAAGATCACCCAGACTGGGGAACAACGCAGTCGTCGCAATAGGGCACAGGTGAGCGCTCCATCAAATAGCGATGCGTCACACGAGTGTGTCCGATTCGGAGACGTCAGAAAGCGACCTGAAGCCGTCGCGGCATTGGGGGATAGGTCCATGTGAACAGTCGCGGCGCAATGGCACGCAACTTTAAGTTCCCTTCGACCGTCTCCTATCTTCTTTGCCAAGCAGTCCGAAGAGCTGCCCGTATTCCTGCCATGTAGTCGGTGTGAGGAAGAGTGAAACGCTGGTCAGGTCGCAGAGTCCTCGCAAACTCTTTGGCGCCCTCATTCCCCGCAATTCCTACATGTCCAGGAACCCAGCACAAGATAATCTCGACATCTGCCCGGCTCGCAATAAGCATGGCGTCACGGATATCGCGATCCAGGGGATGTGGAGATTCCAATGCCCCGAGAGCACTCAGGGTGCTTTGTGAGTCGCTATAGATCACAATCCGGTCTCCGAAGCGGGCACGACGCGTAATCTCCCGTACCGAGTGGTGTATTGCCACCAGCTCAGCCGGACAAAAAATAGAAGAAAGGGACTAGAGGAGTAAAGGATCAAGAGCTCTTTGCAGCAAGTTGGTGGGAACTTAGATCCTGAGGTAGTTTTACTCACTACCAAAAATATAATAATTTGAGGTGTACTTTTTTTAACCATCTGTTTTGCACACTAGCGTGGAGTGGAGAAGAGTTAATGAGAAACCATCTTTATCCTCGGAATCTCATGCAAGGCAGTCATTTTAACTAAGGCCAAGCCCGTAAGATTATGAGGAAGTATGATAAAAAATTTGGGAGATTTTTATTGAGTTATCTAAAGCATCTCTCCTGGCAACTGCCTGCATGGGATTAAGGCACCGCAAAGGCAATACCTAGCTTGGTAATTAGACTATGATGAAAAAAAACACAAAAACAACAACAAACTAAGAAAAAAAAAGAAATATGAGGTAAAAGCTCAATGATGGGTAGACCAAGTAAGTGGGGGAATGGGAAACTCAGGAAATACAGACTCCATTGTTGAAATAGTGAATGAAGGTTCCCCACACTAATTCAAAACAACTTTGTAAACATCAATGCCATAGGCATTGGTTTAAAAAAAAACAACAACACTACAAGCATTAGAATAACAGAAAAGGAATAGTTATCACTATTTTTATAATAATAATTAATTAGTTTAATAATTATATTAAGGTAAGAACAGATCACTGATCGAGAATTGTGGGTACCCCATGATAGCCATAACCTGTAGAAGGAGAGATGAATTATGAATCAGTATCAGAGAAATAATCTTAATTTGATACATATTTGTTGAAATTATAAACATGAATATGCATTTTGAATAAAATAATGATAAGTAGCATTCATTTCTTGAAAAAAAAGGAGTAATTTTGAAAAACAAAAAAAACAACAAACAAATTTCACTTGAAAAAGCCCCCCCGAAACCCCAATAATAAAACCCTGGGTTTTTTTATTTGCCAACCCTGTGTAGGGCGAGAGGATTTTTTTTTTTTATAGAGCCCATCTGGCTAGGGCGAGAGGAAAAAAAAAAAAAAAAAAGGGCTCAGTCATTCCCAAGTGGATATCACACAACCACTCCACATGGATGGAATCTGCGTGAGGTTAAGCTGCAATGGAACTTCCACTTCCTAGCTGTTGGATGGACCACTAGCACAGGGAGGTGCTATAAAATTCCCACAGCATGCAACAGCTTCTAACTTGGTCTCTCAGGACAGCCTCACAGAAGAAGCAGCCCTACTTAATTGCAGTAATGTTGATGGGGCCTACAGCACAAACTTTTGGATCAAAGATTTCTCCCTTAATCTCCCAAGTGGTCAGAGGGAGCACAGATGTCATCTGTTTCCAGGGAGGAATAAACAACAGACTAGAGGAAAAGGATTCATTTGACCCAAACACAAATAAAATAAAACAACCAAAGCCTCACCTTTTAAGTCTTTGCTTGCAATGGCGCCAAGGCTTAGCCTCCCATTTTTTATATTTTCATATTTGGCCTTGATCGCACTGAGCTGCTCCTTTGTGAAGTCATTCTCAGCCTTGAGGCTTTCAACTTTAACCAGAAGATTTTTCTCTTCACTACATTTCTCCTGTAGCTTAGCCTCCAGAGACATCACCTCGGAATCAGACTTCTCCTTTGAGTCATTTAAGTTGTCCTCGGTAGACTAAGAAGGTAAAAGCAATGGAGGATTTATATTAAAAAAAGTTAATTGATCGAAGGTATGATAGTCTAAATGTTGTATGGAAGTGAGTATGGTGTAGAAGATGAAAGATGGACAGCAACTGGACAAGTGGAGCCAGATGCTTTGTGTGATGGGGCTATATATATACTGAGGAACCAGGAGGACCATTCGTTCTAAGCGTTTTCGGGAGAGAGGAGTGATGTGTGTTTGTAGGAGTGTGTTTTTTAGTGCTAATCTGATGACAGTCTCCTAAGGCATAAGTTGCCATAATCATCCATAGCCTAATGCTAGCCTAGATTACAAAAAAAAGTACAAACGACAAAAAAACAAAAACAAACCCAAAACCTTCTAATAAAAATAAAAGAAGCCAGCCACAGCCCAAATGTCAGTCCACAAGTCTGTATGCACGAATTTGTCCCAAGTACAAGGGGTAAGCAGTAGCCACCTCGCTCATCCCGGTACTGAGACAGCTAACATGTGCGAACATCACACAGACTGGGACATTCAACAAAAATGTGCCAAACAGTCTGGGGGAACACTCCATCAAATGTGCCCAATTTGAAGATGACATAAAGCAACCTGAAGCCATTGTGGCATTAGGGGTAGGTCCATAGGAACTGTTGAGGTGCAATGAGTCACAACTTGAGGTTCCCCTCAGCCATCTCATCATAATTTTTGCCCTGATTCCAACTATATAGTCAGTGTGAGGAAGAGCGAAATGCTGGTCTCGTCACACAGTCAGTCCTTGCAAACTCCTTATCCACATGTCCAGGAACCCAGCAGAAGATAATCTCAACATACACACGGCTTGCAGAAACCGTGGCACCAGATACCGCAAAGCAGTGTGTGGAGATTCCAATGACCTGAGAGCACTCAGGGCACTTTGTGCATTGGTAAAGCTCACAATCAGGTTTCCGAACCAAGCACAACATATCTCCCATAATGAGTGGTGTCTTGTAATCAGTTCGGCCATGAAAAAAGAAACAGCGCCTGGTAGAGCTCCACTGACTTAAAAAAGAGGAGATATGGCGTGGAAACTAACGACCTCCTGGAACTTGGAGCCATCTGTGACAATGGCACAGATCCAGCTTGACATGAAGTGTACTCCAAAAAGGTCAAGTGTAATACTCCCGGCACTGTGGAAGTTTTGGGAGCAGAGTCGTGGAGATAAATAATCAAAGGTGGTAACCGCCAGGGTGGCATCCTGGCCAGAACGAGAGGCACCACTGGCCCGAGGTCTTGAAGGAGATTCCTAGCCTTAGACCCAAAGGGCTTAGGGTATGAAGGTGTCTCTCGGCAGCATAGGCATCATCGAGATGGGCTGCAGATGCTGCAGCGAGAGCCATTGGCAACTGAGGGGAAAACAGGACTCTCACGTACAGACGCATAATGCACAGTGTAGGGCGCAGATCAAGTGGCATATCCCCAGCATCAACAAGTAGGCTCTCAATGGGATACATTCAGAAGGCACTGGTCACTAGGTGGAGAGCAATGTGGTAGATCAAGTCCACATTTAGCAATACACACTCAGCTGCGGATACATAAAACTCGCATCTATCATCAAGCTTCAAATGAATGATACATCACCCAATGAAGAATGTCCATGGCATGGGTACAAGAGGCCCTGAGTCTGTGAATATGAACCTCCCAGGTGAAGCGTCAGTCGAAAACAAGACCAAGGAAACAGTGCAAACTACTACTTCTAGTCAAAACCCTTTTATGAACAAGTCCAGATAAGGGTGGAGCCGTGGATGGCAGAAGTGCACCACCTTTGACTTTGTGAAGGAAAACTGAAACCCGCATGCCTCATCATAGTGAGAGATGCGGTTCAATGCTTGGAGTCGACGCTCCATTTGGCATCTGGGCCGCACTGAGAGAGATCAAAAGGTTGTCCGTGTAGAGCGTACATCTTCCGGCAGCACCGAGGTAATACAGGTGATGTTTAGGCCAAAGTGTTACAATGAGGACACCCTCTTCCTGTTCCTGTCCATTGGGCAGGAGGGGTCCCCCCCCCTATGCAGAATCTACAATCTTGCATAAACTCAGAAATAAAGATTGGGAGGCTTCCCTTCACTGCTATCAAGTGGAGAGTCTCCATGATACTGTATAGTTAGAGCAGAGCATCCCACATCGAGTGGAACTTGGGGAGGCCGCACTATGCAGAAACAGGTTAGAGAGATTGGAAAGAAACTGGCAGGGGTAGAGCAAGCTTTCCCAAGTTTGTGAAAAGCAAGCACAGTAGCCATTCACCAGGAGTCTGGGGTGATACCCTCAGTCCAGATCCTGTCGAACAAATCTAACAGAAAGGCCATGCCTCGCTCACCTATGCGTTGAAGCATGGCATCGTCAAGAATAGGGGCGTGTCCACGATGAAGTGAAAGTGGAACTCAATGTAAACCTGTCATTGAAGGGTTCTCCGTCTCTGGAGGTAAAGTCTAGTCAGCAGCCTTCAGCGACATCACATCATGCATTGAATGCTGTTGGAGCAGCATCCCGGCTAGAGAATACAGAGAAAAAAGTTGCGAAGGACCCCACCACTAACGTGGGTTTCCGTGATTGCGGTCCCATTCTACTGACCCACAGGAGGAGGGGGTCCTGTAAGAATTTGCCCTGGATCCTTTTTGACTCTCTTCACACTTCGGCAGGAGGGGTCTTCCCGTTAAGTGAAGACTTGTATAAAAAGCCAGGAAGAGCGGCGTGCATGCTTCAAAACATACAGGAACCTAGCCCTAACTCAACGAAATTCAGACAGTGAAATTGTTCAGGTGGCGCTTACAGTGTAGGTACACATAACACTTCTGTTTGAGGACTGCCTCGCACTCGGCTGGTCCCCAGGGAAGCGGTAGGCGAGCGAAATGGCCATATATTCTAGGAATAGTAGTTAGGGCCACAGTGATGAGGTTGACAGACTAGAACTCAACCAACCTAAACTCCTCACCTGTTAAAGAGAAATCAATGATTTCCTGAAATGCAGACCACCGCATTCACGCCAAGCACAACCGGGGTAGTCTTTCATGCTACAGTGGTCCAGAAAATGATATTTGAATGGGAAAGTGATCGTTACAATGGAGGTCATTAACCACCTACTACCAAAAAATCAGGATGTGCATTCCCTGTGCAGTGATGCGTAAACTCATCCACATTTAGGACACCTATCTCCAGCTCATCGATCAGGTCGTCGGCAAGGACATAACCCCTGGGATTAATCGAGTAGTCTACTGTCCAAATTTTTGAGCAGTAGAAAGGTCCTCGGCAACAGTGCCATGATGCAGCGGAAGTTCCCCTCGTCAAAGTCGACTGAGGGTGGAATGTATGCAGAAATAACAGTATACTTCCTATTCAGGTGTAGCTTCACTGCTCCTGCCTAAAAGGAGGTATTTATAGTAAATAGAAGAACTGAGACATTATGATGGGTATAAATCTTGCATCCTTGTACCCAGCCCCTTTTACGTGGTGGTGGGGTTGCAAAACCCTTATAACCCGCATTTGTGGGCATGGGGCACTCGCCAAGCATAGTCTCCTGCAAAAAGATAGTTAACAGAACGGGAGGAGATGAGCCTCCTAGGCTCCTCCCAGCTGGCCTGGAACCTGCAATAATTTCATTGAGGAATATGCTCTTCCTGCCTAGCTTGTGGGTGATGCAGGGTGCTCTCTTTAGAGAAGAGCCTCACAGGAGTGGCTATACGCTTCCCGAAGCAAGAACTCTGGCTGCCATTGGCCTAACAAGGCACTGGCGCATTCAAGGATTTATCAGAGGGGTATGGGCTTACTATGCAAATCTTTTCCCCCCTCTGTGTTGAAACCTTTGGCATGAGAGGACCCTCCTTTGGGGGACCCAATGTCTCCGAGCCAACCAGTCTAGCCTTGGGTGGGGGCAGGAAGCCGAAGCTCCTTTGGTGCTGTCTTCCTTTTAGGGTGCAGATTTAGGAACCTCTGAAGATGGCCTCACAACCACCTTCAGTCATGAGGCCTCCTGTGAGTCTAACGACTCGGTGGTGGTGCATGGCTATTTAGCCTTACACGAAACTCTCACAGAAGGAGCCCTGGTTTTAGCCAAAGCTGGGTGTGAACCAAGGGAGTGCCTGGAAGATGCGGGGATAGAACCTACAGATGGGTTCCGAATTGAAGCATAAGATGCTCCAGTTAGCGCCTGGTATGCCAGACCAATTCCTAGCCTCACAAAATGAGATAATATCCTTGGCCTGAATGGCCAGGATTTCTTTCTCCAGGATAATCACCACATTACTTTGAAGAAGCGAGATGCAGCTCTCGCAATTGACACCCTTGGCCATTCACGATAGGGCCTTATTGATTTGACAACCCAGCCTGCCATTCAGGCGAAATTGTCCTTGAGTGCGCCAGGCATCCAGAACCTCTATGGATGGAAGAGGAAGTTTGGAAGGAGGTAGGAGGGTATGTAATAAAGAGAAGTAGAGATAGGCGGGTCCACTAACGAGTAGGGTGGATGACCTGCTATTAGTATTATACCCTGGTGCTATGTGATCCCAGGATGTCATGCAGTCCACAAAGGCACCATTCCATGTCTAGCGAACTGAACTTTGTCCAGGTGAGAACAGTTGCCCCTGGTACAAAGTGCAGGCAGACAAAAGGTTGAGGGGATAGCCATAATAATAAGTAATAATAATAAATAAAGATAAAGTAGCATTGAAATGGAGCGAGGAGAAGGCACACTAACAACTTTCCCAGTGCCCAACAGATAGTTCATATCAACATAATAACAAGGCTTCCCTAATTTGCACTCAGGCTGGAAGGATGAAGGAAGGGGGATAGAAGAGACTGGGGTATTGGGCTTGACTATGTTTGTGAAGCTGTGAGAAGATGCAATTGCCGGCGGCCGCACATCAGACTATCTCCCTATGAACATAGCACCCAAGCGTGAAAATCCAATGCCTATCCACTAGGCTAATGAGAGCTCCGAGATGCCAATGATGCCAGTGAAAAGGAACATTAATGGATCTGAAAACGTACCTTCAATTTCTCTGTAATCTTTTTGAGCTCGGATGTCTGTGCAGTTTGCTGGGAGAGCAAATCCTGCAATTCTTTCTGCGCAGCTTCGGCCACCTCTTGTTTTTGATCCAGCTCCTTCTTTGTGATAGATAACATTCTGTGCAATGAGAATTAAGCAGCTTAATAGTGTTTATTTGGAAGGTCAATCAGCAAAGAAGTTAACTCCAGATTTGATACTATTTTCAATTTTTCATCCTCTACCCCACATTACATAGCCAATTTCATTCCCTACATTCTTAATTACATCAGCCCAACTAAGCCACAGGTGGATTCCTAGTACCCCTTGCATCCCCAGAGACAATGACTCAGTACATAAAGGAAGGCATTCTCAATAGCTCCCAACACATCCCCCATCACCTATAGAAATTACCATTCAGCCTACAAATACAAGTCTAAGCCACTCTATCATTACTGCATCTTTCAACTTCCTGGATATGTATAGCTTGAATGCCCTTGATGGGGGGTGAACAAAATTATTTGGTATGGGTTTTACGACTTAGTGGGAATGGAAATTGATCGGGCTGTGCTAGAAATACATGAAAAAGCGCCATCAAATTTGGTTACACTTCAGAGCATACAAACATAGTACGTTTGACAGCTCTGTACAGCCTCGTGGTTTGAAGGAAAATGATACCAGCTCTGAATTGCCTCTCGGCTGTTGTGTAGCACGTGTTGCTTTGCAGCTAGTTTACAGCTCGGTTGGCTAATTTTCGTTGTGTTCGTGTTAGTGACTTATTTTTGTGTGCGTCATTTTAGAGATGCGGAGAAGGCAAAGATACTCTTTGAGAGAGGAGAATTTATCCACAAAAGGAGATTGTCGCTGGACAGGAAGAGGAAAAGCCACCGCCGGGAGGGTGGCTGCCACAGCTCGTGGTTTACCACCCAACGTTTTTCCCAAGCGGAAACTCAGGCCTGGGGGAGAAAAGAAGACTGATCTGCTGCTACGAAGTGAGGTGTTGAAGAATCTCTTTGTTACAGCCGCCTAACTGAAAAAGAATCATCCCAAGCTGCTGGAAAATGTGCCGATCCAGACATCGTCTCGGGATCCCAAGTTGACAGGCTGCCAAGAAACCTCTCCTCACCCTGAGCATGGCGAAGAAAGGACTCGCATTTGCAAAGATCTTTACTGGACTGAAGACGATTGAATGAGTGATGTTTTCCGACAAAAGCGGCTTTAAGTGTATCAGAGGGGTGAGCGGGAAAGGGCAACAACAATCTATCATCATTTTTGAAGACTCTATACATAAACCCCATCGAAAATTGCTGGGCATTCATGAAACACCAGCTCACCACTGCCAACACCTCATCCATTCCACAACTCATTAAGAGCTGAAAGCCCTCTGGCTTACTCTGCACAACAAATATTTTCAGGCACTGGCTGCATCAATGCCCAGGAATCTTCGTTTGGTCCTCAAGGAAAAGGGACAAATGATAAATATTGACAGGCATGTTTTTGTTAATTTCTTTTACATTTTTTGTCACAAAAGTCTGCCCTTTCGGCAGATGATCGATTTCCATTATGGTAACTGTATGGTTTAAGGTAAGATCCTAACCATGGGTTGCTACAGCATATGGTACTAACCATGAAATCAACCTGAATCAGAACTCCATCCGGCAACTTAACACATCCTGATGTAGATTAACTTGCTGTAATCATAAGTGGCATTTCCACTGGGCTAAGCCAGAGCCCTTTGTTCAACACAAGCTCATATTACCAATGGATTCCCCCTCCTTACCTTTCCAACTCGATGCATTTAGTTACCGCATCTACTTTCTCCTTCAGGATCCTCTGCAAGGATTCTTTCGCACTCGTTTCATAACGACTTTTCTCTTCTAAAATCCGGCGAATCTCTTCCCGTGTGGCATCTTCGGGACAGTTCTAGGAAGAGTGAATGAAAAAAAAATTTATGACAGTCAGGAATAATGTTAAAGTGCACACAGTTAGAAATCTTTCACACACCCATAACTCAACAGTTCCCAAGAAGCATGTCACTAACAAACCCAACAATAAATTAGGGGGGTTACAGCATCAAGAAATTTCATCTTATTCAGTGCACAATTGCTGACACAGACTTTTTTTAAAACAAATATATTAAACCAAAAAATGAAACCATTTATGCTATAGAATCTTTTTAGTAACTTGAAGGATTCAACTGTAACCACTTTCCTACAAGGGAGGGTCAGTGCGATTCTGATGTCATGCACTATAAGCTCGCACCCATTTATGCTCTATTAAGTATGGTAGCACCTGATCAAATCAGGGTTCATACCAGGGTGGCGAAAGGACCCAAGCACGCTCCCTCACAAACCCCCACCACACACAATAGGATACACTAGCTTCTTGCCTGTTCTCTCTAATTTACATAATCATTTTTTTTTTCAAGGGGCTATCTGGAGACTGCCCACTTGGGCATAAGTCGCCTCAAACAAACAGCCCAGTTCTAGGCTACTTTAAAATAAAAATTTTAACAGAAACAACAATAAAAACGGGATAACAATCAGGGAGCAAGCTCTGGCATCGGGGGGAGGCCGGCCTCCCCCCAAAAGTCAGCAAGTCCACCAGTCATGGTGCACACACTCGTCCCGAGTACAAGGGACAGGCGGTAGCGACCCCGCCCATCCCGGTACCGGGACAGGTAACGTGCGCGAAAATCACCCAGACTGGGGGGCGACAAGGTCGTCACAATAGGGCACAGGCCTTCGCTCCATCAAATAGCGATGCGTCACACGAGTGTGTCCGATTCGGAGACGACAGAAAGCGACCTGAAGCCGTCGCGGCATTGGGGATAGGTCCATGTGAACAGTCGCGGCTCAATGGCATGCAACTTTAAGTTCCCTTCGACCATCTCCTATCTTCTTTGCCAAGCAGTCGGAAGAGCTGCCCGTATTTCTGCCATGTAGTCGGTGTGAGGAAGAGCGAAACGCTGGTCCGGTCGCAGAGTCCTCGCAGACTCTTTGGCGCCCTCATTCCCCGCAATTCCTACATGTCCAGGAACCCAGCACAAGATAATCTCGACATCTGCCCGGCTCGCAATAAGCGTGGCGTCACGGATATCACGAACTAGGGGATGCGGAGATTCCAATGCCCCGAGAGCACTCAGGGCGTTTGTGAGTCGCTATAGATCACAATCGGGTCTCCGAAACGGGCACGTCGCGTAATCTCCCGTACCGAGTGGTGTATTGCCACCAGCTCGGCTGTGAAGTCAGACGCAGCGCCTGGCAGAGCCCCGCTGACTTCAAACAGAGGGGATACAGCGTGGAAGCCGACCCCCTCTTGGGACTTGGAGCCATCCGTATACACTGGCACAGGTCCAACGTAACACAAGGTGTGCTCCAGAAAGGTCGAACGTAAAACTCCTGGCGCCGTACAAGCTTTGGGAGCAGAGGCGTGGCGACAAATAGCCAAATGTGGTACCCTCCAGGGTGGCGTCCTGGGCAGAACCAGGGGCGTCACAGGCCCGAGAGCTATATCTAGCCCTCGAAGGAGTTTCCTGGCCCTAAACCCAAAGGGCTTAGGGTATAAATGGCGTCTCTCGGCGGCATAGGCACCGTCGAGATCAGCTGCGGATGCAGTGAGAGCTGTTGGCGACTGAGGGAGGCACCGGGCTCGCGCGTACAGGCGAGTGATGCACTGCACGCGGCGCAGAGCGAGTGGCATCTCCCCAGCATCGACCAACAGGCTCTCAATGGGGGAAGTGCGGAAGGCACCGGTCGCAAGGCGAAGGCCGGTGTGGTGGATCGAATCCATCTTCTGCAATAAACGCTCGGCTGCGGATGCATAAAATTCGCATCCGTAGTCGAGCTTCGAACGAACAAAGGATCGATAAAAAAGTAGGGCAGTAGCCCTATCAGCGCCCCAAGCGCGGAACGTCACGTTACGGAGAATGTCCATGGCGCGGGTACAAGAGACCCTAAGACTGCGAATATGAGCCTCCCAGGTGAGGCGTCGGTCGAATACAAGACCGAGGAAACGGTGCGATTCCACCTCATCCAGACGCACCCCATTAAGAAACAAATCTGGGTCGGGGTGAAGCCGTGGATGGCGGCAGAAGTGCACCACCTTAGTCTTGGCCAAAGAAAACCGAAACCTGTGCGCTTCGGCATAGCAAGAGACGCGGTTCAATGCCTGTTGGAGTCGATGCTCCAGAGTTGGCATCTGGGCCGCGCCAAAAGAGATCGAAAGGTCGTCCACGTAGAGCGTAGCGAGAACATCTTCCGGCAGCACCGAGGTGATGCCGTTGATGCTCAGGGCAAAGAGTGTGACACTGAGGACACTTCCCTGCGGGACACCCTCGTACTGCTCCTTTGGGCCGGAGAGGGCTCATCCCACCAGTACGCGGAATCGACGATCTCGCAAAAATTCAGATATAGACATTGGGAGGCGTCCCCTCGCCCCAATCGTGTGGAGAGTCTCCATGATACCGTATCGCCATGCGGTATCATAGGCCTTCTCCAGATCGAAAAACACCGTGGCGTAGTGCTGTCTACGAAGGAAAGCCTCGCAGACGGCATTTTCCAGTCGGAGCAGAGCATCCGACGTGGAGTGGAACTTGCGGAAGCCGCACTGTGCAGAAGACAGATGGCCTGCGCTGTCCAGGAAAAAGGCTAATCTAACATTTACCAATTGGGCGGAAACCAGTCGGAGTAGAGTGATCTCTCCCCGGTTTGCGAAAGGCGAGCACAGTAGCGATTCGCCAGGAGTCTGGGAGAAGACCCTCCACCTAGATCCTGTTGAACAAATCTAACAGAAAGGCCATGCCTCGCTCACCCAGGTGTCGAAGCATGGCGTACGGGACATCGTCCGGACCATAGGTGGTGTCCGCGAGCGAAGCGCAACTCACTCACAGTAAACTTGTCATTGAAGAGTTCTCCGCCTCTGGAGGTAAAGTCCAGCCGGTGGCCTTCCGCGACATCACGACGTGCATTGAATGCTAGCGGAGCAGCATCCCGGATAGAGAATGCGTAAAAAGCGGTCGCTAAGGATTCCGCCACGGACGCGGTGTCTGAGATTGCGGTTCCATTCTCCTGGAGAATGGGAGGGGGGTCCTGCGAGAACTTGCCCCGAATCCTTTTGACTCGCTTCCATACCTCTGCTAAAGGGGTCTTCACGTTAAGTGAAGACACTTATGCCCGCCAAGAAGAGCGGCGGTCGTGCTTCGAAATATACCGGAACCTAGCCCTAGCCCGACGAAATTCAGCGACAGTGGAATCATTCGGGTGGCGCTTATAACGCATGTAGGCATAACGCTTCTGTTTGAGGGCCGTCTCACACTCGGCTGGTCGGCGTGCAAAATGGCCAGACGTCCTAGGAATAGTAGTCAGGCCCACGGCGATGAGGTTGCCGGAGAAGAACTCAACGGCCTCATCTACCGACCTAAACTCCTCGACTGAGATAGAGAATTCAGTCATTTCCTGAAATGCAGGCCACCGCGCCCGCGCCAAGCGCCACCGAGGTGGGCTCTCAGGCGGCAGTTGCCCTGAAAATGATATTTGAATGGGAAAGTGATAACTACCATGGAGGTAATCGACCACCCCCCAATCAAAATCAGGCTGTGCATCCGAAGAGCATAAAGATAGGTCAAGGCACGAAAATGAAGCGTAAACTCATCCACGTCTATGACACCTATCTCAAGCTCTTCAATCAGATCGGCAAGGACCTGTCCCCTGCGATTTATTGAGTAATCCCCCCAGAGAGGACGCCTGCCGTTCAGATCTCTAAGCAAGAGAAATGGCCTCGGCAACCGTGCCACGACGCGGCGGAAGTCCCCCGCGTCGAAGTCAGCTGACGGTGTAATGTATACAGAAATGATAGTATACCTCCTATCTAGGTGCAGCTGCAGAGCCACTGCCTGAAAGGAGGTATCTAAAGAGAAAGGAAGAACGGAGACATCATGCCGGGTGTAAACCGCACATCCCGCGGTGGTGGGATCGCATTACCCTTATACCCCGGGAGGGCAGGCAGAGGGCATGCGCCTAGCATGGTCTCCTGCAGAAAGATAGCTAACGGGGAACGTGACGAGACGAGCCTCCGCAGCTCCTCCCAGTTGGCCCGGAGTCCACGGCAATTCCATTGAAGGAATATGCCCTCCAGGCCTAGCTCGGAGGAGACGCGGAGGCTCTCCTCGAACTGAAGACCCTCACGGGAATGGCCGTACGCTTCCCGGACAAAGAGCTGAAGGCGCTGTCACCTTCGAGGACTTATTGGGGGAGGTTGGGCTCGCATGCGAGTCTTTTCCTCCCTCCGCCTCGAAACCTTAGGCGGGTGTTGTGGCTTCGGAGGCGGGGGGCCCTCTTTTCGAGGAACCACCGTCTCTGAGCCACTCGCTCCACCTCGGGGCGTGGGCGAAGGAGCCGAAGCTCTTTTGTTGCTGTCCTCCTTTCGGGCGACAGCTTTAGGAACCCCGGAAGATGGCCTAGCAACCATCTTCAGGGGTGTTGCCTCCTGTGAGTCTAACGACTCAGTGGAGGTGCGTGGCCGTTTCACCTTACGGGAAATGGTCACACTGAGGGAAGAAGGGGGAGCCCTGGTTTTAGCCTGGGGCTGGGTGTGAACCCGGGTTGAGTAGAACCTGCAGAGGGGCTCTGAATGGGCGCGGAAACAACAGTGCTCATTGGCCTGGATGGGCCAGGAGCAGAGGATGTCTTTCTAACTATTGAGGCATATGACGTCCCAGGCAGAGCTGGGCACGCCAGGACCAAGTCCTTAGCCTCGCGGAATGAGAGTCGATCCTGGGCCTGAACGGCCAGGATTTCTTTCTCAAGGAGATATGCACCACATTGCTTCGAAGAAGCGGGGTGCGGCTCTCCGCAATTGACACACTTGGCCACACACGATTTGGACTTATCGTGTGCGGCCTTGAAGCAATTTCCACAAACTTCGGGTGACCCCAACTTTGCACGTCTACAAGAACGATTTGTATGGCCGAAGCGGTGACAGTAATAGAACCTCCGCGGCAGTGGCATGAATGCCTTCACGCGGTATTGGTAGCAACCAGCATGCACTGACTCAGGGAGATTGTCACAGTCGAACGTGATGAAGAGTGTAGGGATGGGTCTCGAGGCCCCTCCCTGTTTTCTCATCACACGTTCGACCTTGACCGCCCCATGGTCGGCCAGCTCTAGGGTGATGTCCTCAATGGAGTAATCAACGAGTACCCTCGCATAAACTACTCCTTTCACAAAGTTCATGGTAGAGTGCGGCATCATACTTACCGGGGTGCCATGAAGTGTCCGAAGAGCACTTATCTTGGCCGCCTTGCCGGGATTCGCTGCATTCACTAGAAGACTCCCGTCTGAGAAACGGGTCACCTTCGGCTCTCTACCAATTGCACTAGCTAATCCTCTCCTCTGATGTATCATGTTGCCCTTGGCCAATATGCTGCCATCACTAAAACCAAGAGTGCACAGAGCTCCGCCCTGTGCACTCTTGGTCTTAGTCTTAGTCAGGGGCTCTGCACACGGGGGGTAGAGGGTCGCCTACCAAAGTGGCAGCAGACCCATCCGTCCCCGCAGCACCCGCGGATGGAGAGGAGCCCCGAGTCTTTTTTGTCTTTCTTGTCTTTTTATTCTTCTTTTTAGGAGAGGAGGGCGGGGAATGAACCCGCTTCTCACCTCCACCGGCAGAAGCCCCCATGCCAGATGAACCGGCCTCAGCCAGGTCCCTCTCCGAAATGGAGGTCCTGGTAGTTGTAGGGGCACCTGTCGGAAGAGATCCCTACCCTCCTTGTACTGCCTCGGGGGCGCCCTCAGCCATTTGAGGAGGACCTTGCATAGGGGCGGATTCGGGTTCAGTGCTTGCCGCCGAGTCCGGATTCTCTCCCATGGAAGGCCCTACTGTCTGAGGCTGGGTTTCCTCAAGGACCATGTCTATCACAGGAGGGGCCTCCAGTTGGCCATCCCCTCCCAGGACATCGCCAGTCCCCTTGGCAGCGTCAAGACTCTTTTGTGGGGAGGCACAGGCCTTGACCCCAGCAAGGTTTAATATTCTTGCCAGCAGGTCTTTTGAGTGAAACGACCGAAGGGACCTGGCTTCCCTCTCCTCCCCAAGGGGGTTTGCCCTACCGAGCCGCTTACGCGAGGGGCGGTCGGCAATGGGCTGCCTGCTGGCTTTCTTGGCAGTCCCCTTAGAAAGAAAAGGAGGGACTGCCGCTGCAAATAGGGAGGTGCCCGATAGCACCTCCAGAGTAGGCGGTAAGGGCGAGTCCCCTTCACCCGTAGGTGACCCTAAATTTTCTGCGGGACGCAATAGCTCACCACCTCTCACAGTTGCCCGCACTGCAAGAGGTGCTTACAGGCCTGGCAGAGCCAGGCGCCGCCATTTGGAACCACCCCTCCCGCCTGGTGGCCTGGCAGTCCATCGGCATGGCGGCTGCACCTTGAACATGGCATAAAAGGATAGATTGTGAAGAGGAGAGGAAAATGGATGTGAGGAAGGTATGGGTGGGGATGAAGCAAGTTGTTAAAAAAAAAACATCCCAAACAGGAGCACAGGGGTTAGGGAACGTTGTCCCCTCCCCCCCTCAGCCCCGATCCGGGACAGTTGGCATGAGAAGAAGGTCAGCATCTACCCTGTGAAATTAGAAGCTGACCAGAGAAAGTTGTGGGAGAGGTTGTATGAAAAGCAAGGAAACAAGTGTTTTGAAGGAAGGAGAAGAGGCTAAGCTGGGGTCGGACGGGGTGCTGAGTCCCGTCACCACGGCGGCCAGGATGGCAAATCGTTTACATAATCAACCTGCTTTAATATGGTCTTCCAACCCTGAGATGGGGAAATGATCAAATGTGGAGGTATATAGCCAAAGTCACAAGAGGAGGGTGGGGGGAGGGGCTCGAGACTGAGAGGAAGCTACCATTTGGGGTGTTATCCAAGCACAAATACCCAAACTGGATTAGAGAGGATGATTCGGAGAGGCAATTAAAGATGCACAAATGGAGCAGATGACCAAAGAGCATTTTTTAAACCAACCAAACTTCCTGATTAGACCCAAATTAAATGTCATATTTTTCCCTTAAAAGGATAGAACAGACAAAGGTTTTTTTTTTAAATGTCCCTAACTTTTTATATTAAGTTTTAAATCTCTAGTACAGTTGCTAATTCCAGCAAACCTTTGCATAGGTGGTCAATTGATCTTCAAGCGTCTCAAGCCGCTGGAGAAGTCTATCTTCATCTATCATGGCTGTCCAGCTCTGAGAGGCTGCTTCCTACACACAAAAAATTAAGGATATCAACAAGGACCTTATAAAATCATCAAAAGTACTCAATTAAGAGAAATTTTGTAGAACAAATGAACGACTTCCTAAACTAATCAAGGAGAAACGGGCAAAAGAAAAATAAATGCCGACCACCAAAAATTAAAAATAAAAGTTCTTAGAAAATTATTTGACTGAATCAGTGAATATTAAAATATAGTTAATAAGATAACTAAAGCACCGATTTAAATCACTGCTGAATAAAATATACATTTTTATTTTGATAGAGAATTGAGTGAGAAAGGAAGAAGTGGAGATCACAATTCAAGGTATAGTGATATAAGCATCATTAACTGCTTTCCCATGAGGTGAGGTTGGTGTGAAACAGATTAAGTGGCTTAAGTGGAGAGAGTCCACAACAATCCTGCATAGTACCAACACTATATATGCAAGAACAAAATTTGGGGGGGGGCATACAACCTTCCAAAATCTTAAGCATTAAATTGAAGCCTATTAAATTAAACTTGGAAAAAATGTTAAATGAAGTTGAAAGTCTATCAAGAATTGAAAGAACATTTTCACAATGTTAAAGAGCAAAATTTTAATGACTAAAGCTAGAAAGAGAGACTTCAAAATATACCATTACCTGAATAGAAGTAATAATTTGTTGGAAAGAACTTAATTTAGTCTCAATAAGATGCTCTCTGTGTTGTGCTTCCTGTAGAGATATACGCAGCTGATAGAGTTCTTGGGAGCTGATATTACAAAGGACTCCAGGTACATGAGTAGAATAACTGTCAATCAAAAGAGAATGAATGGTTATCACTAGCAAAATCTCATCATTAGAAACCATTCTTTAAAGATGCAATACGGCCTGGAAGTGATTATATCCTTGGTTTCATGATAATTGCAAACAACTTCAATCAACTTTAATAAAACAGTAAATAGTGAAAGCTATTCCAAAGCTAGCTAAAAGTAATTGGATTTGTGTCATGATAATAGACCTTTGAAACAATGACCATGGAGTTGCCATAAAGTTATAGTATTTTAGCTTTACAATGAAAATTATTTTAAACAATTATCTTTCAAGTTACTGAACTACAAATATTTTTGGGGGGAAAGGGAAATAAGCTTAAAGCAAAAAAGAAATCTGCCTTTAGAACAATTATTAGGATTGTCTCGCTAGTCTAGTGGATAGTGTTAGCTTTTATCATACATAAAAACTCTCAGCAGCATCACAAGATGGTTGTGCATTGGCAGATAAGCTGGTACCCAAATGAGGGCAACTAGCTCCACATGAAATACCACACATATAGCCAATCACTTACCATTGCATTTTTACAGCACAGCACATCTATTCTCTCTTCTGTTCCATAACCCTGACTATGGAGTTCTAGCATCATCTATGGAAATACTCATGTTCACAAACCACAAAGTGTCTCCTATGAGGGTGTTCATATCCACATATGATGAAGAACCACCAAGAGTTCCATGATTGCTTTCTGGTGTCAAAAGACAATACAATCCACCCACTCTAAATGATGACTAGCCACTGGTACCCTTGGGCTTGTCAGAAATTATTATGATAATATGCATTTTCATTATCCAGGCAGGGTACTTATCCATGATGCATGGTGCAACCATGTACTACTAACAATCATCAGCGGTAGACAAAGCACCCTCTCAACCCACCTATGCTCAGAAAACAACTTTCTCACCATACATAACCACAATCCATGATAAGTGCAAACTTACACCCCCCAGCCCCCTCCCCGACCAATAAAATACTACCAATGCATTTCAACACAATCTATACCTTGCTAACTCCCTGCCTACAATGACAAAAAACAAGAACATACACCCCCAAATAGTCAATCACCAATTGCACAACCTTCCAATCAACCTCATACTGCTTCACCTCACCCAGACATATACAAAGAATTTCCAGGTCAAGACTCAGGCAACTACTACAAACCTCAATTAAACCAGACAACCAAAAGTGCTTGCACTATAGCCACAACAGAAAACACCATGAAGAACTTTCCCAAACCTTTGAACCCCACTGCCACCAGCGCCAGACAGGCAGAAATTATACTCAGTCAGACTTGTAGGTTTGATTATCCACTGTGGCAGCCTTCCTGGCAGAGCAACAAACAAGTCCTCATTGTCTTAAGACCATTTCTCAAAGAATGCGACTTAGGTTGCATCAATGATCTAAGAATAGACTGCTTTAAGGAAGGTTAATGTTAGTGGGGACCTGACTCAAACCAAGGCTATGTAAAGACACTCGATTGCCATCCCATCATCACTTTAGAACATGGGTCATAATTAGTTGCCTTCTACAACAGAGCTGATTGCGTGGAGGCATCCTATTTTTTGGGTTAAATAGCAGCAGGAATAAAACTACCGACTCTTTCAGAGCAACAGATGTGTAATGTAACATCTAATCTCAAGAAATGGAAATAAAACTTTAGATTCTCTTGAGGGAATTACTGGCTTGAAAGATGCCTAATGAATGCTCTTATTTAAAGGCATAACATTTCTAAGTCACAAAGAGGAAATGGGAATCAATTCAATTTGGGCACAAACCTGGGTTTAGCTTCCTGACCATCAGGCAAGTAAAGCTTCAGTGTGGCAATGATACATCCATGTGTAACTGTGAGGTAAGAAACAGAAAAAAATTAAATATAATCATTTGTAACTACTAAATGTATTAGAGAATATCATACAATTTAACAGAAAAACATGTTTTCAATCTCACCAGAACCTTGATATCATATATGCCCAGGCCAGACACCTGTGGGATAAACTTTACCTCTTAATGGTGTAACAAAAAAAAGAAATGCACGATTGTTTAAACCTACCAGTACCTTTCTTGGAGTTTTCCATCACATCTACCCCATACTGAACTATATCTTCGGAACATACTTCCTGTGGGGCAGACTCTTCAGAACCTTTGCTCAAGCGATAGTTATTTACAAATGTGCCATTGCTGCTTTTAGTATCTTTGAGGTAGAACTGAAAATCAGAGATAAAGTAATACTCCTAGAATAGAATATAGGTGAAGAACAATGGACCCAGTCCAACTTGATACAATGCAATAGTGTGTATTAACATGTAGCATACTTGAAACCTAATTGCTTGTTTGACTGAAGAACTAATGAAAGCATGACTAGGGGTTATGGGGTTTACTACTGCCAATTTAAACCAAACCAGGACTTATTCCAAAGGCAAATCGCACCAGGTGTACCTTAATTTTGCTCAACTAGATTATGATATTTCAACTGGCTAGGAGATAACCAAAAGGTGAGAAATCTAGTTTTAATAGTCATGTCCAATGAAGAAAGCAAAGATGGTTCCTCTCGCATTGACAGATACCAATACTCATTCCATTCACATAGTAGAAGTGGTAATGAGGGTATTCTTCTCTTGGTTTAATTTTGTTAAGTCTCTTACCTTTCCATTTTCAAACCATAAAAGGGCATGGTTTCTTGAGAGGACCTTGCAGTCAAAAATTGCATTGTTGGCAGCAGGACGAGCACGGGCAACAGACCTTCCAATCTTCATTGGTTCATCCAAAGTCAAGGTACGATCCTAAGTTACAAATATAAGAAAAACCTGATTCACAAAAACAACAGGGCCCTAAGTCAACCACCCACTGAGACGTTCTCAACCACGAAAACCCAAATGCAGAACAATTTAAAGGATTCAGTCAATTATATTGCTAAAACATGAACAATGCATCCATATATGGAACTAAAATTATCTATAGTTATTCAACTTGGATATAAACTCAACATGGGTGTCACTGCTAGCCACCTCACTAGGCAAATCATTACACAACTTCACCACCCTTTGAATAGAAAAGTTCCTTCGGATATCAAACTTAGACACAAAATTAGAATTATATAACCTACAAATCACTTCTTTTCTTGTAAATCAGTCATTTCTCTTTCTAACAGCTAACATTTTGTTCACCTTGTTCCTGGCTATTCAAGATAGTTTATGTACCATATCCCTTGAGTTGATAATACACAAGTCTTTTTCTTCATTAACTTCCTTACTTCCTTTAACCAGCTAACATTAAAATTATAACAAAAAGTCATATTCCAATATGCATTACCTTACACTTGCCATCACTAAATTTCATTTCCGACCTATCCACCACACCTACATACTGTTCAAAATCTTTATGAAGATTGGCAGCCACTTCTATACTTGCCACTGCAACAACAATTATATTATCATATGCAAACTCTGTTCTTCCACCCATTTTCTAGATAACTAGTGGTGGCCAGCACTGGCCGCCACTAGTTTTCTAGAAAATAAGTGGAAGAAGATACAAAATCACTTCACCACACAATGGATCTTGCTGACACATGTTACAAATAAATAGATAAAAAATATTCTTTATATCATTCAAAAGACTCATAAGAAAGAAAAATGATTTAAAATCTTAAAATTTGAAACAGAGTTTATTTCAGTCTAATTTTATAATTATTATTATTATACTCACAGGAAAAGGGTGAGAGTTTGGCCTGCACTGGAGTATGGCTCTGGCTGGCATTGTAACAGAGTAGATGAAAATCTCCCACTAATAGTGGAAGACCCTTCAGAAATATAAATGCCGGGCAACTAAACCCAAAATTGAAATGGTCTTAATTCTTTAATAAATATAATCATTTTTAATTACATTTGGACACACTCACTCCATGGCCTAACAAGAAAATTTACAACTCTGCATGAATATTTGTTTTATTTAAATTTATATGACTAGTTAATATTCATGGTCAAATAAAGAGGACCATTTTGAAAATGTCCAGTTCTGTAAGGGAGAAGAGAAAATGTTAAGGCAGCAGTTCTATAAGCACAAACAATAAAATCTCTTCCACATTTTTTTTTTAATTAAGGTGCTATCTGGCGACTGCCGACTTAGGCATAATTTTTTTTTTTTATTAGAGCTCATCTGGCGACTGCCTACATGAGCATTAGTTGCCGTATTCAAAATGGCCTAGTTCTAGGATACTTTAAAATAAAATTAAACAAAGAAAAAAACACCCTAAATGGGAAAAAGGAAAAAAACAAAAACAAATGCAAAAAACAAAACAAAACAAAAAAACAAACCCTGCTTAAATAATAGAGAGAAGGCCGGCCTCCCCCCAAAAGTCAATAAGTCCACCAGTCGATGTGCACGCACTCATCCCGAGTACAAGGGACAGGCGGTAGCGACCCCGCCCATCCCGGTACCAAGACAGGTGTCGTGCATGAAGATCACCCAGACTGGGACATTAAACAAGAATGTGCCAAACAGTCTGGGGGATGACGCAATTGTTGCAATAGGGCGCCCATCGAGCGCTCCATCAAATAGCGATACATCACTCGAGTGGGCCCAATTCAGAGACGACAGAAAGCAACCTGAAGCCGCCGCGGCATTGGGGGATAGGTCCATGGGAACAGTCGCGGTGCAATGGCACGCAACTTTAAGTTCCCTTCGAACGTCTCCTATCTTCTTTGCCAAGCAGTCCGAAAAGCTGCACGTATTCCTGCCATGCAGTCGGTGTGAGGAAGAGCGAAACGCTGGTCCGGTCGCAGAGTCCTCGCAGACTCTTTGGCGCCCTCATTCCCCGCAATTCCTACATGTCCAGGAACCCAGCACAAGATAATCTCGACATCTGCCCGGCTTGCCAAAACCGTGGCGTCACGGATATCGCGAAACAGGGGATGCGGAGATTCCAATGCCCCGAGAGCACTCGGGGCATTTGTGAGTCGCTATAGATCACAATCCGGTCTCCGAACTGGGCACGTCGCGTAATCTCCCGTACCGAGTGGTGTATTGCCACCAGCTTGGCCGTGAAGACAGACGCAGCACCTGGTAGAGCCCAGCTGACTTCAAACAGAGGGGATACAGCGTGGAAGCCGACCCCCTCTTGGGACTTGGAGCCATCCGTATACACTGGCACGGTTCCAGCGTGACACGGTGTGCTCCAAAAAGGTCGAATGCAATACTCCCGCACCGTACAAGCTTTGGGAGCAGAGGCGTGGCGACAAATAGCCAAATGTGGTACCCTCCAGGGTGGCATCCTGGGCAGAACCAGGGGCGCCACTGGCCCGAGAGCTATATCTACCTCTCGAAGGAGTTTCCTGGCCCTAAACCCAAAGGGCTTAGGGTATGAGTGGCGTCTCTCGGCGGCATAGGCACCATCGAGATCAGCTGCGGAAGAAGTGAGAGCTGTTGGTGACTGAGGGAGGCGCCGGGCTCGCGCATACAGGCGGGTGATGCACTGCATGCGGCGCAGAGCGAGTGGCATCTCCCCAGCATCGACCAACAGTCTCTCAATGGGGGAAGTGCGGAAGGCAACGGTCGCAAGGCGAAGGCCGGTGTGGTGGATCGAATCCACCTTCTGCAATAAACACTCGGCTGCGGATGCATAAAACTCGCATCCATACTCGAGCTTCGAATAACCAATGGATTTACAAAAAAGTAGGGCAGTAGCCCTATCATCGCCCCAAGCGCTGAACGTCACGGAACGGAGAATGTCCATGGCGCGGGTACAAGAGACCCTAAGGCTGCGAATATGAGCCTCCCAGGTGAGGCGTCGGTCGAATACAAGACCAAGGAAACGGTGAGACTCAACCACATCCAGGCGCACCCCATTAAGAAACAAATCTGGGTCGGGGTAAAGCCGTGGATGGCGGCAGAAGTGCACAACCTTAGTCTTGGCCAAAGAAAACCGAAACCTGTGCGCTTCGGCATAGCAGGAGACGCAGGTTCAATGCCTGTTGGAGTCGACACTCCAGAGTTGGCATCTGGGCCGTGCCAAAAGAGATTGAAAGGTCGTCCACGTAGAGCGTAGCAAGAACATCTTCCGGCAGCACCGAGGTGATGCCGTTGATGTTCAGGGCAGAGAGTGTAACACTGAGGACACTTCCCTGCAGGACACCCTCTTCCTGCTCCTTTGGGCCGGAGAGGGCTCTTCCCCACCCGTACGCGGAATCGACGATCTCGCAAAAATTCAGATATAGACATTGGTAGGCGTCCCCTCGCCCCATCGTGTGGAGAGTCTCCATGATATCGTATCGCCATGCGGCATCATAGGCCTTCTCCAGATTGAAAAACACTGTGGCGTAGTGCTGTCTACGAAGGAAAGCCTCGCAGACGGCATTTTCCAGTTGGAGCAGAGCATCTGAGGTGAAGTGGAACTTGCGGAAGACGCACTGTGCGGAAGCCAAATGGCCCCCGCTGTCCAGGAAAAAGGCCAATCTAACATTTACTAATTTCTCCATCAACTTGCACACGAAAGAGGTTAGAGAGATTGGGTGGAAACCAGTCAGAGTAGAGTGATCTCTCCCCGTTTTGCAAAAGGCAAACACAGTAACGATTCGCCAGGAGCCTGGGAGAAGACCTTCCACCCAGATCCTGTTGAACAAATCTAACAAAGGCCATGCCTCACTCACCCAGGTGTCGAAGCATGGCGTACGGGACATCCGGCACATGGGCGGTGTCCGCGCACAAAGCGAGAGCGACATCAAGACGTGCATTGAATGCTGGCGGAGCAGCATCATGGCTAGAGAATGCGGAAAAAGCGGTCGCTAAGGATTCCACCACGGACGCGGGGTCCGAGATTGCAGTCCCATTCTCCTGGAGAATGGGAGGGGGGGTCCTGCAAGAACTTACCCCGAATCCTTTTGACCTGCTTCCACACCTCAGCTAGAGGGGTCTTCCCGTTAAGTGAAGACACGTATGCCCGCCAAGAAGAGCGGCGTGCGTGCTTTGAAATATACCGGAACCTAGCCCTAACCCGACGTAATTCAGCCACGGTGAAATAGTTCGGGCGGCGCTTATAGCGCATGTAGGCATAACGCTTCTGTTTCAGGGCCGTCTCACACTCGGCCGACCACCATGGCGGTGGTCGGCGTGCAAAATGGCCAGACGTCCTAGGAATAGTAGTCAGGCCCAGGCGATTAGGTTGCCGGAGAAGAACTCAACGGCCTCATCTACCGACCTAAACTCCTCGACTGAGATAGAGAATTCAGTCATTTCCTGAAATGCAGGCCACCGCGCCTACGCCAAGCACCACCGAGGTGGGCTCTCAGGCGGCAGTTGCCCTGAAAATGATATTTGAATGGGAAAGTGATCACTACCATCCACGTTCAGGACACCCATCTCAAGCTCTTCGATTAGATCGGTAAGGACTTGTCCCCTTGGATTTATGGAGTAATCTCCCCAGAGAGGATGCCTGCCATTCAGATCTCCAAGCAAGAGATAGGGCCTCAGCAACCGTGCCACGACGCGGCGGAAGTCCCCCGCGTCGTAGTCAGCTGACGGTGGAATGTACACAGAAATGATGGTATACTTCCTATCCAGGTGCAGCTGCACAGCCCTTGCCTGAAAGGAGGTATCTAAAGAGAAAGGAAGAACGGAGACATCATGCCGGATGTAAACCGCACATCCCCCAGCCCAGCCATCCCGCGGTGGTGGGATCACATTCCCCTTATACCCCGGGAGGGCAGGCAGAGGGCACGCGCCTAGCATGGTCTCCTGCAAAAAGATAGCTAACAGGGAACGGGACGAGATGAGCCTCTGCAGCTCCTCCCAGTTGGCCCGGAGTCCACTGCAATTCCATTGAAGGAATATGCCCTCCATGCCTAGCTCGGAGGAGACGCGAGTCCCTCCTCGAACTGAAGACCCTCACGGGAATGGCCGTGCACTTCCCGGGGCAGAACCCCAGGCGCTGTTGGCCGGACAAAGCACTGAAGGCGCTGTCGCCTTCAAGGACTTATTGGGGAAGGTTGGGCTCGCCATTAATTCCTAAACTTTTTTGTCAGATTTTTTTTATACTTTTCATTTGCTTATTTTTTTAACTTTTTCTTCTCCAAATTCGTTATCTTTTTATTTTGTTTCCTTACTATTTTAAATTAATAATTCAATCTTTTTCTGTCAACTGTTTTTTGAGCAAGAATCTTATACTTTAAAACAATCGTTAATTTCAAGCAGTTTGAATTATGGAAACCCTGTGTGAAGTTTGTCCAATCAATTGTTTCTCCCTTACCTCATTAACTAGTGAACGTGAAAACCTTCTTAAATTTTTAGCAGAACATAATTCAATCCCATTAACAATCCCTTGTAAACATTGTGCTAAACCCCTAGAAATACAAAGTGATTTAACATTTAAGTGTAAAAAAAAAATACACGTAATAAAAACACCAGTGAAAAGAAACGACATTTTTTTTTCCCAATCTGCACTCAAGGGAACATTTTTTTCAAAGGCTCGGCTCCCTAAAGAAACAATCCTTCAGATCATTTATTGGTTTGTGGTGGGATGCAAGAGCATTAATCCCAAAATACAGCCACCAAAGCAATCATTTTGATGGGTATCTCGCAACTGCCATATTTTGCGTTTGGAAAGAAATCTACAATTCAAGATCGATACCAAGCCTTCCTTGGTGCTATTGCAAATCTATACCCACCAGAATAATGTAAGTAACCTTCATTTATGGAGTTTCTTTTTTTTATTTTGCATCTTTGGGTTTTTTTACTTTTCTCTAAGTCAGAATTTCAAACAAAAATGGCGCCATCTGATTTTAAATGCAACGTAAACATATTATTACGTGCCTTGAACAAAACAAAAACACAGAGGGTTCCTGGTTGTTTTGGGTCACGAAAAAAAAACATCGCTCGGAGCAGCTCGTCTTCAACTTTACCTTTATAGCTACAATGTTGCCAGTAAGAAGCTGTTATCATTCACTGTGAAACAAAAAATACAAAAACACAAAAAGATATCAAGAAACCTTACCTAACTTAGAAAAAACTATAAGAGCAAAGGCTCAGATATTTAGTAAATAATACAGACTAAAATTTACAAATCCCCCAAAACAACAAAAAATATAACGCCGTAATTGGTCATATCGGAAGCTACCGTCTGATGTCATTAGAGATAAATTGTAGCCTACTAACAGTGCCACCTACCGTGTGCCCCAAATCTGAAGTATTACCGAGAAAATTTTTGGTAAATATGTAGATTAGCGGCCCGGCCGAGAAAAAAAATTTGTGTGTAAATATTATCGTTCACTTCTTTGCCAAGCAGTCCGAAAAGCTGCACGTATTCCTGCCATGCAGTCGGTGTGAGGAAGAGCGAAACGCTGGTCCGGTCGCAGAGTCCTCGCAGACTCTTTGGCGCCCTCATTCCCCGCAATTCCTACATGTCCAGGAACCCAGCACAAGATAATCTCGACATCTGCCCGGCTTGCCAAAACCGTGGCGTCACGGATATCGCGAAACAGGGGATGCGGAGATTCCAATGCCCCGAGAGCACTCGGGGCATTTGTGAGTCGCTATAGATCACAATCCGGTCTCCGAACTGGGCACGTCGCATAATCTCCCGTACCGAGTGGTGTATTGCCACCAGCTTGGCCGTGAAGACAGACGCAGCACCTGGTAGAGCCCAACTGACTTCAAACAGAGGGGATATGGCGTGGAAGCCGACCCCTCTTGGGACTTGGAGCCATCCGTATACACTGGCACGGTTCCAGCGTGACACGATGTGTGCTCCAAAAAGGTCGAATGCAATACTCCCGCACCGTACAAGCTTTGGTAGCAGAGGCGTGGCGACAAATAGCCAAATGTGGTACCCTCCAGGGTGGCATCCTGGGCAGAACCAGGGGCGCCACCGGCCCGAGAGCTATATCTACCTCTCGAAGGAGTTTCCTGGCCCTAAACCCAAAGGGCTTAGGGTATGAGTGGCGTCTCTCGGCGGCATAGGCACCATCGAGATCAGCTGCGGAAGAAGTGAGAGCTGTTGGCGACTGAGGGAGGCGCGGGGCTCGCGCATACAGGCGGGTGATGCACTGCATGCGGCGCAGAGCGAGTGGCATCTCCCCAGCATCGACCAACAGTCTCAAACGAGGGAGGCTCGTTTGAGTCCTTTTCGAATTATTATTCTATAAACAATTAGGATTATATACTGGGGGGCTGTGCCCCCCATACCCCCCCAATTTAATGAAACTCAGGATCATCGTAGTGTAGTCTCCCCATTGTATTTACCCCCACATGAGCCGTCAACTTAAATGTACTCCAAAAACGTGAAACATTTTGGAACACGGACAAATAGTACGTCCCATCATTCGCGCCGATAATCTACATATTTACCAATTTTTTGATGTTTTAAAATGTTTGTACATCTGTGTATGCATATATGTTATATAGCGCTAAAAAAAAATTTCAATAATAAAGCATACATCCAACTCAAGTACTTAAAGGAGGAGGGAGTACAAAAAGACTTGTTCTTACCTCCCATAGGATTGAACTAGGTAAGCTTGATCTAGGTAAGCAATTTATAAACTTAATAAAATCAATTCTTCCAAAGTTAGGCCAATATAAATAAAGACCACTCCTAGAGGACGAAACTAGCCTACAATTGGTGGGAAATTCTAAGTATTATTCAATTGAAAGTGAAATTGAAGTAAAACAAATTAAAAAAGAAAAATGCTTATAATGAGAATTTGTTGACAAAGTTATTAAAACAAATAAAAAAATTGAGCGAATAAAACAATAGAGGGAAAGAAAACATTCGATAAGGTAGTACCCAGTTTCGTTTTGTATTTGTTTTCTTCCCTTGTACGAGAAGGCTACGGAAGAGTATGTGAAGTTTAATTAGGCTAGTTGTATCTCCACAACCTGATATGGGAGTGGGGGGGAAATATTACTTATGTTATTAATTTTTTTTTTTTTTTTGCAAGAGATGCTAAAACCGTTTGTGGTTATCTACACTAAATAATACTTTAATCCGTTTGCGAAAAATAATATCTAAGTATGTACTATTTTAAAAGTGATCATTTTATCAGTTCTAACTTTCAATAATGAATATTGGACACTGAATAGATAAAAATAACAACTTAGAAAAAAAGGCATTCAAATAAACTTAGTACGAGGCATGTTAAAAAAACATGCCAAAACCATAAAATACTTGAATAAAGGCAAAAAGTACGAGTGACGCATAAAGTAAGGAGAAAAAGTTTTAGAAATGGAAATACTAAGATAAGAAGCAATAAAGATAATTAACTATTATGCAATTTTGGGTTTCTAAATATTAACCTAATGTGATGATCTGTATTTGAAATGTTTGTTTAGTTTGCCTATTATGTTTGAATTGCTCATTCTATGTATGTGTGTGTGTGTTACAGATTGTGTTTTGATGTGTTGATGTCTTTAGTGTAATAAAACCTTATTATAGGCGAATGTCCTGATTCATCCCTGTGTTTCATTTTATCACAATTTATTGCACTAAAAAAAAATCTGCTCAAAGTTCGATGGACAAATTCTTCAGGCCAGAGCGGCTAGATGCTTCACCGAACTCTTCAACGGCTTCAAAGGAGTGGAAACATTGGAATCGTATATTTACTACTTTTTTGCAATCTATTCAGGCTCATAATACAGACAATATGAACCCTTTGATCAACCTCATCTCTCCTGCCGTCTTTCAATATGTTGATGAATCTACCATTCTCATTCTTGAAGGTCTATTGTCAAACCTAAAAATGAAGTGATTGCAAGACACCAGCTAGCAACTCGCAGACAACAAAACGGTGAAACGGTGGATGAGTATCTTCAATCCCTCTAATTGCTCAGTAAAGACTGTAATTTCCAGGTGTGTTGGCTTTGCAAAATATAGACGACTACATCAGACATGCGTTCATCAACGGTCTACTATCTTCTAGCACCAAGCAAAGACTAGTGGAAAACAAAATATTGGAATTGACCACTGCTGTTGATCAGGTCAAGTCACTGGACGTGGCTCAGAAAAAAATCTGAATCTTACCCACAGTTTTGTGTTCCTGCCGTAGGTGGAGCTGCTAAACCTGAATCAGCTTGCTCTGGGGAAGGGTCTGTTTCTGCTGCCACGCTGAAATCTAAATGCTATTTCTGTTACGGTTCTCAACATGATCGTAGTCAGTGCACAGCTAGAAATGTGCCATGTCTCAAATGTAATAAGTGGAGACACTTTACTAAAGTGTGCCGTTGATAATGGGACCTAGGTCCACGTCAACACATTCTTCGACTCTAGCGGTCAAATCTGCCTCTTCCTTAGGACTTCTGAAGTGGACAACAGTTTCCATTCTGGTGGACAAAGAAAAGACGTCAACTCGTATCGACACTGGAAGTTTTTAATCGTTCATTTCGCAATATTACGCCCAAAGATCAACCCAGCCATGTGAAATATCTCCATGTCATCGTCATCCAAGAGTACTGAGTTATTATGTATTCAAGGAGACCAATACCCGGCTGACCGTGCTACCTAAACTCTGTTGCAATGTCATACTCGAACAAGACTTCATGAGCCAGCACTCAGGTGTCACTGTAAAATTCGGAGCGCCAAAGAAGGACCTGAAAATAAACAATTCTCTTCTTTTCAGCGTTTCTACGGCGAAGGTAGATCCCCCTCCTCTATTTTCAAACTTAATGGCAACTGCAAACCCTTCACCCTGAAATCTCGGAGGTTCAACGAAGAAGATAAGAAGTTTATCCAATCCGAAGTAGACAAAATGCTTCAAGACGGTGTTATCGAACAAAGCACGCCCCCTGGAGAGCTCAAATCTTCATTATCACAAACGAACAACACAGAAAGACTGCTTGCCGACTATAGTCAAACGATAAGCCGATATACATTGTTAGATGTGTATCTGCTTCCCAAAATGGACGATCTTGCTACAGAATTATCTCAATACAAGTACTATTGCTCCTTAGACTTAGAGAGTGCGTACCATCAGATACCCATTCGGCCAGAAGACAAACCTTACGCTGCCTTCGAGGTCATTGATAAACTCTACCGATTCTACAAATTACATTTAGAGTAACTAATGGCATGACTTGTTTTCAAAGAACATTGGACGATATCATCAAACAAAATGATTTCCGTGGAAAGTTTGCATACCCTATACGTCGAAAACATCGTTGTAGCTGGAAGAACACAATTAAAATATAACGAAAACCTGGCTAAATTTCAAAAGTTTATGCAAGAAACCTTATTTTCAACGATAAAAAGTCTGTTATATCTACGTTTTCAATAGATTTTATTGGATATACCATCGCATATGAAACTCTCAGACCGGATGCAGAGCGACTGCATCCGCTGAAGGAGTTGCCGATTCTGAAGGACATAACTACTCTTCGCCGTGTTATCGTCTTGTTCTCGTATTATTCCAAGTGGGACTATCATTTCTCCCCGACAAGATCAGGGCCCTTGTCACTGCTGATTCATTGCCTCTCAGTTTAGAAGCTGCGAATGCCTTCACTGACGTCAAAGAAGATTTCGGAAAGGCCGTTGTGTGTGTTCGATCAATTATTATAACCCTTTTGTTGTAGAAACTGATGCCTCAGATACAGCCATTGCGACTACTCTGAATCAAGGAGGCTAACTTGTAGCCTTCTCGCTCACTCTTATGCCTACAGAACGTAAAAACTCGTTTGTTGAAAAGGAAGCTTACGCCAATTTGGAATCTGTGAAAAATGGTTGCATTATTTGAGAGGACGGCACTTAACTCTCGACATAGACCAGCAAGCTGTCAGCTTCGTGTTCAGCTCGGAGAAACTCGGCAAGATAAAGAATGATAAGATTCAATGTTGGAGGGCGGAGCTAAGGTGTTACAACTATGACATCGTGTACCGCCCTGGTAAGGATAACATTCCTGCTGGCACCCTCTTACGAGCTCACTACGGAGCCGCTACTATGAACAGCAATCTGGCCAAACTTCACGCTCGACTGCCTCACTCTGTTGTAACAAGACTTGCGCATTTCGTAGGGGTGATAAACCTTCCTTATTCTCTTGGGGAAGTGAGAAGGATGTGTAGAGAGTGCCTTGTGTGCCCTTCTAAAGCCTCAATTTTTTTAAGCCCAATTCTGTCCAACTCATCAAGGCAATACAACCATTTGAACGACTCAGTATGGACTTCAAGGGCCCTATTCCTTCTTTATTCTGAAATTCGTACTTGCTTACGGTTCTATATGAATTTTCAAGCTTTCCATATGCATTCGCGTGCAGAGACATGTGACTCGATTATATATTGTTTAGTATTCATAATTTAACTGTACATGTGTTCAAATATGAATCTTTGCGTCTGGTTTTCCCATTCTCTTTGGAAAATCTCCAAGTTGTACTTCGGACAGCCCAAGAAAATGGTAACACTTCGGCTGACCTGAAGGAATTCTCGCGAAAACACTGGTATTAAGTTGCTAACCTTCGTCGCGTCAATATCTAGCTACCAGTGATTGTGAACTCTGACAAAAGGAATTTAATTTGGACAAATTTGTCAAAAATACTTAATTCGTCGAGAATATAACCAACTGAGGGCGGTCATAATTCAGTGAGATCGAGTAAAATTATCATCTGTATTTTGTACACCACTGATAAATCCACCTGTCATCGTCATTTTTGATATCTCAAGTTGGCCACCTCCCGGGAACGAACAACAAACAGGTTCGTAAACTAGTGTAGAGGCATAGTATTTAAACACATTTTTTTGTTTTTTATTTTCTTTAAGTAATTATAACATATGAGTGCGAAGACTCCCGTCCAATGTCTGTATCAGATCTTTGGCATATTCGAGTTGCATTCGTATTTGTATTCTGATCGTGGAACCTCATTCATGAGTGTAGAACTACAAGAATATCTTACAAACCACAGTATTGCGACCAGAATAACTACTCCTTATAAACCTCGTGGAAATGGACAGTGTGAGAGTTAAAATGGTATCGTATGGAAGCACATTACCCTTGCTCTTGCTTCCAAGAAACTCCCTGAGTTTCAATGGGAGACTGTTTGAACTCAAACCCGACAGTCTATTGGCTCCTTGCTTTCTAGAGCGACTAATGTGAAGCCACCTGGAGGCCTTTTCCTATACCGGCGTCGAGCGACTACTAGTCGCTCGGTGCCAACTTGGTTATCTATTTCTGGACTTGTTCTATTGCGTAGGCACGGCTGGAATGGCAAGCTTGACCATCTTGTAGATCAAATTGGATTAGCGGAGGCAAACCTACAGTACACCCGTAAGCAGTTCGCTTACGGACGGGAGTCTACTTTCCAGTGCGTGACTTTGCTCCATTAGGTAATCAATCTACTAAACATTCACCGGTGAACTGGAATGATAATACACCAGCGAGGACTCAGAATCTTCCTCCCACAACTACTGAGCCAGTGTACGATGTGGCCATCGAATGTAGTTTCAAACGATCTTCTTCTTCATTTCCCGAAGTTCGCTGCTCGATGTCCTACTAATGCCCCTCGCGATCTTAACGTGGAGGTGCATCCACCTTCTGCTAAACAATTGCGTGATCTCAGCGGAAGCGCCGAAAACCGCATCGCTTTCAAGATGCTTAATTCTTCGAAAGGGAGGAGTAACGTGATGATCTGTATTTGTAATGCTTGTTTGCTTGTAATGTTTGAATTGCTCATTCTAGCTTTTTTGTGTGTTACAGATTGTGTTTTGATGTGTTGATTTCTTTAGTGTAATAAAGCCCAGCTATAGGCAAACATCCTGATTCATCCCTTGGTGTTTCATATACATAAAGCATTAATATATATATATATATATATATATATATATATATATATATATATATATATATATATATATTGGTGGCTCATGGGTATCACTAAGGGTGGGGCCAGGAAAGGTAATTATTAGTTAGTTAAGGTACCAAATTTTGTTTGGTATATAGGCTACCTACCTATTTAAGTAATATAATTCAAATTTTCGAATAAATCCCTCATACTAACCTTTATTTATTTGTATAAGTAATCAGGTCTTCGTTTCTTCTGTAGCGTGCAAGAAGTTCAGGCGAGCGCCTTAAATGCTTTGCTTGATGATGCTTTTTGGGGGACTTAGGATGGCTGAGTGGCTTAAGGCTCTCGCTAACGGCTGTTCAGTGACGCGGGAAGCGCGTTCGAAACTCGTTTCACTACTTTTCTTTCATTATTTTTCTTCGCCGGGAAGGGAGAACATTAGTCCTCTAAAACATTTCCTGACTCCGTTCTCCTCAATTCCTCAAAATACGCTCCGCTTCTAGGAGGAGGCCTGTATAGCGTGCGAGAAGTCCAGGCGAGCGGCTTGAATGCTTTGCTTGAATGAGTCTTTTGGGGGTGACTCAGGATAGCCGAATGGTTTAAGGCTCTCGCTAACGGCTGTTCAGCAACACAGGAAGCACGTTCGAAACTCATTTCGCTACTTTTCTTTCAGTATTTTTCTTTGCCCCCTTTCCTACACAAAACTATCTCCTTTTCATCTGAGTAAAGGTATCAATTACTCCATTGTTGTTATCTCCGATTTTTCTTATATATTCCCTTATGAATGGATAGGCATGCGAGACTATTCTACGTATCTTGTGACATGGTATTTCTTACAGAGGTCTTTTTCGCTTCATTGTCCTAAAACATCGCTCTGAATTAGAAGTTTAAATTGGTGTCACAAGGACAATTTCGAGCAATTTTGATACTGCAGAGAATGTTTCATTAAAGCTGTTTTCATTTATGAATTTCAATAAGTTACTAATGTTTGGAATTTTAACGAAGGTATCACTTGCATACAAAACGGACAATTCACATTTTAATTTCTCTTTATTAAGCATTGAATAATTCGCAGAAATTGCCTCAATAGGATCGGTAGGAAAAGAGTTTCTGTAGAGTTTAAAATCAGCTGGATTTACTATGGCAAATGAATGAAACATATCTGAAGTTAGGAAGTTTGCTTATTTTTTTATTGCACGCTTCTACTGCACATGATTCCAATTAAGAAAAATAGGGATGAGATGTTTCCCCTGTACGCCCTTTTCTTTGCTGTGATGTTAAATTTTTTTGTTATTGGTTTTGATTGGTCACTATTATTGGAATATTCAGAAACATTTTCATGCAGGTGGATAATATCCATTTAAAAATTCTTGAGAGCTTCTTCAGAAGTAATCCTCTTTGTTTTTCTAAACTATAAGATTCCAAAATAATATCAACATGTTTGAAGATATCATAAAATAATTCTAAAAAGAAAAAAATTCTTCCTCTTCCAAAATTTTCTTGAATGCAATAGATTCACAAATACTTTCTGATCCCACCCTTCTTCATTTTAAATACTAGTAAAGCACTCTATTTTTTTCTGTTTTTACGTACTGCAATAATTATTCTAGATTGAAAATTCCAATGTGTCTCACACACTCTCGGAATCTGAACAGTACAGAATCTCTGGAGCTGAATTTTGCGCTCAGGTGAAATAGTAAAAAAACACACAAATTCCATTCAAACTAAAAAAAAAAAAACAAGTTAATCCTTTCATTAAAAGAAATGATTTTCTTAATGATCAAGTTTAATTGGTGTGAGTAGCAATGGACGTAGGGAGCATAAGGAAAAACTTCTTCATCTGAACCTGGACTCCTTTTACGGAGCCCCTCATTACTGCTGCGCCATCATAGGCCTGAGCGATAAGCTTGGTCTCTAACTTAAGCGAATCTAGATTTTCTTTTAACACCTACGTAAGTCCATTCGATGTTCTATCTTTAAGCTCCACAGACGTAAGAAATCTTTTGACAGGCTTAAAGTCCTTCAAATTGCGCAATATAATCACAAATTGATTTTTGCAGGCAATATCGGTAGTTTCGTCTACTTTTAAAGAAATGTAACGAGCAATTTTTTTTTCCGTTATTTCTTCAGTATATACTCGTACTTTAAACATGCACCATAAAAGATCATTTTGAAGTATTTTTAGCCACATTATAATTTTCAGGATGGTCACGCAATGAACTATTCAAATCTGCTGTGTTGATATAAGATTTAGAAAAACATCATGGTTAGCAGACCCTTCCACTTCATCCTGTTTTCTTATTGGTAATTTGCGAAAGCCACAAAATTTCAAACAATTTATAATCCTATTTAAAGCTTGCCTATTTTTGTCAACTAATCCTTTATGTTTGATTATGCTTAGTCGATATCCTGCGTCAAACGCAGATAAAATATTACCTTTTCCAAACATTTGTAAATACACACAAATATTCATATGAACTTTATTACATTCATGCTTATAAGTTAGTTCCGACAAATGCTTTAAATCGGCTCATCCTTTAAATTTCTAAATGGTGTTTTAGCAAACTATCAACTTTATTCATGCTTAGGGCCGACAAGTTAATGGCACTAAAAACAGACCGACAAACCTTAGATTTTTTTTAGTACAATGCCGTATTTGCTTAGTAGGCAGCTAGGCTTATTTATCACTGAACCAGCTCTTTAAAATTTCCTTTATATAGGAGCTAGTAATGAAAATAAAGGAATTAAATTTAATATAATAGTATAGCTTCTAAACAACTTATTATTATCAAAAGAACATAGCAAGTCACCATCAAAAATATACACACTATTCGCTAAGAAACAAACATACACTCCAGCATAAGAACAGCTACCAACTAACGGCTAACGGCTCCTGTCGCCGACTCATTGTCAGCTGTTTCGGGCCAGACTTTCCTGGCCCATATTTTAAGCTATTGAGTCACATTGTAAAAAGGATGATATGAATCGGTCGGTGAGTCTTTTCAAGAAAGAGATATGATATAGGCTTTTACCAGCCTGAAGATGTAGGCCCTTTGGCATTCGTTTGGAAGAGGCGCCGAAGAAAAAAAATTATCCGCCCAGTGCAGGCTTTGCAGACATTAACAGGCTTTGATATGGAATTTATCTTTTATACTTATATTTTTTTTCTGGTGGGGCCTGGCCCCTCTGGCCCTTAATGTACAAGCCGCCACTGGGAAAATATTTCAATATTTCCTTGTTTTCAAAGATTTTATGATTTCTCAATAAGTTGACTAATGACATCAATTTAATCATTTCTTACTGTATTTTTATTGTTTATGATTTTAGAAATTGAAGTTGGGCGATAGGCACGAAGCGTTGTTTCCCAATGACAAACAAATCACATGTACCTGAGTGTCCTTTGCGTCGTTACCTTCGCCGGGAAATTGAAGATCAGACAGGTGAGCATCGACTCTTATAATGATTATATGAGATGTGGGAAAGAAAGGAAAGGAAATGAATTTGTGGGGATTGAATGAATGGAGTGTGATCAGTTGTAAAAATCAGGGATGTTAGAGTAAAGAGTCTATGGCAGTCTTTTTAACAGAACTGGATCCCCGCTCAGTACTCGCGAATTCTCCCTTATCCAAACACACTACTATTTAGCATCCGTTGCACGCAACTCTGCCTGATTCTTTTAATCCAGTTCGCGTGACAACTTTGCTCTTAATTTTAATGACTTGGCTATGAATGTTAGTACGACAGTTTTGACGGTGTTTTATACTATCGTTAATTCAAACGTGGAATCCTTTACTCAACGAGATTGTACACTCAAGGGACATTTCTTCATTTAATTCCCGTGTGAATGCATTTTTTGAAACAGTAGCTTTTTCTCATTTTCTAATATTTCTTATTCATCTAGGCTTACTATTAGCCATTCCCTTTCTTCATGGCTGCCTTTGCCTCTTTTCACTACCATTTTGTGTGGAATAAATTTAGCAGTTGTTTTTTTGCACACTGCAGGGAGGCTTTGGTAGGTCTCAGAATAATAATAATAATAATAATAATAATAATAATAATAATAATAATAATAATAATAATAATAACAGACCTCCACACCATAAACCACACTTAAAATTTTTCAATTAAAGATACAGCAAACACCAAAAACCAACTGCGTACACTGGAATCTCTTTATATTAGATTTACAAACCCCACTTTAAACTCCGACACAAACTCATTTCCATTTTTACTACAACTATAATCACCCACGAATTACACACACCAAATCCACTCCCCTCAAAACAACTCATATTTTTCAAATATTTCTATTATCTCCCTTTTTTACAAAGAAGACACCAAAACTAATTAATCTCAGTTTTATTTTATCCCACGACAAAAAATTGAGAAGGGGGATTTTTTTTTATTATTATTATTATTATTATTATTATTATTATTATTATTATTATTATTATTATTATTATTATTATTATTATTATTATTATTATTATTATTATGTGTTGTGACATAAAACCTTTTTTCTCTCGCACATTCTCTTAATTTTCTGAGCGAAGTGAACAAGTGCCGTAGGCTAGTAAAAACGCCCACAGGGCGGTTTTTTACTAGTTACTTTAATTGATAATTTATATACAAGGAAATTACCACTCTTTTAAGGCTAGGACAGACAATCTCTACAGTGAAATAGAAGTACATTTATTATTGCGAAACGAATTATTCCTTCCTAGTATCCTAGGCGACTTTCAGACAAGGCGCGGATGCGAATTAAAAAAAAAAGTTATAATTTACAGGTGACCTGAGAACAGTTACCAAATTTATTTTATTGTGTATGATAGGTGTGCATAGAAGAGGGTTTGCCAGGGGACGTCCTCGTGGCCTTCGAGCCAGAGATGACTCCTGTTTGGTGTCATGCTGAAGGGCAAAAGCTCTGTCTCCCGGAAAATAATAAGGAATTATCCATTATAATTTGGCTGCAATATAGAGTGAACTGACTAGCAACAGGAAAACAAACCTGCGAGGAGGATAACGTTTCTTTGGCGCATTTCCCTCTCCCCCTTTGAATTTAAATCAAAATACAAACGAGGAGATATTGCGCAGAAAGGATGACATGCTGCTCATCCAGTCACAGGGGTAAGAGTTTATACAGTGCGCACTCTTGCGATGAAATAAAAAAATATTATATCCACGCGAAATGGTGTGGATTTGAACCTGTGTTGTCAAAGACACATCGTTCTTCAAGGGACTACGACAATTACATAATTACTATACATATCATTCACACTCTTTGTCAAAGATATATATATATATATATATATATATATATATATATATATATATATATATATATATATATATATATATATATATATATAGAGAGAGAGAGAGAGAGAGAGAGAGAGAGAGAGAGAGTCACGCAGATGCAGAGGCTTAGGGAGTATCTCACATACTAGAATAGAAGACTTCCAATCGGTGTCCTTGGGTAGACTTCCGGGGCGATAAGACGAGCTGAGACGAGCCAAACTGGAGACCGGGCAAAGATCAGCGAGAGGGTGCGAAGTTCACGTCCACCACGCCCCTTCAGATGGAATGGGATCCGTTACGGTCGCCAGCGAAATCGCTTCCGGCAACCTCGTATATAATTCCCAGCACGGGTATGAGAAAATCAGTATTCGCCAGAATCAGCCAAGGAAATGACGCGCAATTTCTCAAGCGACTCCCGCACCCCAAAAGCTCACAGGCAAGAAACATTTATTCAGAATTAACGACAGTCAAGCAACATGAAGACTCGGAGGCTCACCACGGAAATTGTAAGACAATTACGTTTTCTCTCTATCATCTTCGAAGATACACGACGCTATTTGACCTCGAAGATTCATCCATTGTCAGAAAGAAAGAGAGAGAGAGAGAGAGAGAGAGAGAGAGAGAGAGAGAGAGAGAGAGAGAAGGTTACCCCCTCCCCCTTAGAACCCAACGTTTACTCGTGGCGCCCGAGAAAGATGCACCTGCACGGCCAGACAGCCCCAAGGGAGCAGCGAGAATTTCGCGCTCGCGTGACCGCGTGATCGGTTTGGGTTCTCTTCCTCTCCCTGTCACATCGCCTCATCGGCGCCAGACCTACGGCGTCTGGGACCTTCGCGCGAAGCTGTGGTGTTCTCCGAGAATATTCCCACCCCCCACCCTTGGCGCAACAAGTCTAATGAAATCCACGCCTCCCTTTGGGGACCCCAGCTACCAGCTTCCGCCGAGGTAGTATAAATATTTCGGGCAAAGCTTTGAGAAATTAGTGCCATACAGCCCCGTCTTGGTTAGCAGCTACGTGCAGTCTCGTACGCCCTGTCCCGTCTCCCAACGGCTCCCAGCTACGAACTCGACACGTCACATCTACCCAGGCTTGCTTGTACCTAAGACCAGAGTTCCCACCCGACACACGATAGATACGGCCAGGAATCTATCACTCGGGTATCGACTTCGTTCTCGTCTGGAGTACTCCCTCGTTCATTTCTCAGCGAGGTTAAAGAAGAAAGAATTTTGCAAGTGGAACTTTGCTCCGCTCCGTTTACTCGTCGTATCCAAAGCCTCCAGTCAATTAAGCTTTACCTAAGTTTCCCTGTCATTTCCACTCTCCCCCTATTCTCTGGAAGCAATCACCGTACATCCTCTCTCGGACTCTCGTCCCTGTCGAGTCATTTGTATCACCCCCCCCTCCCTCCGTTTGATACCGCGGGTCTCATCTTATTTATTGTAATTTATTTACTTTTGCTCCATTATATTTTATTTGTATATAGTAAAGTTATTTTTATACAATAAGTTTCTTTAAATTCAGAACCTCTAAAAATTGATTATTTAGGCCAACTGCACTCGCTTTTGATTATTTAACCCTCGCACTGGGATCTATATCCTAATTTCTGGCGTGCTCCCTTCACGCGCCATCGCAGAGTCAATCCTCGGCTAGCATCGACATCTGACTCTACGACACCCATGATCCCCTCTTCTCGTTTTCTTTCGGTTAGTCGTTTGTGCATGCTCGCGGCGCGTGCCGATGCATCCATTTAAATAAATTTTGCTTTCCAATTAGTCTGGTGTATTTTCCATAGTGTCTCCTTTGTTGTTAAATTTTATTGTTTGTATAGTAGTAAAGATTATTTTTGTTTCTCCTGTTTGATTCCCAGAACCACATAGCCATTTGACTGAAATCGGCAAAGGTAGAACCCCAGCCATCACCCTACCAAGTTATTGAAGGGAGAACAGAAGATAGAGTTCGGCCCTAAAAAAATAACCAGGAAGATGAAAGTGTTTATCATAAAATAACTCTGCAGCAGAACATGACACTATTTTCAAGGAAGAATGATTTCCCAGTAATATCATCGATAGCTTCTCCACCTGCTTAATAATGTGGTTCGTGGGACGGAAGCTAGTCTCGACTGGTAGTAAAGGTGTTCGACTAATCCGTTGACGAGAACGTGATCACGTGGTAACTGTTGGAAAAAGAGCTGTAACGCACCGACAAATGCTAGCGAATAGTTTAAAAGCTTCGCTTGAATGATTTTTTCTAATGACTGAGAATTGAGCAAGCAATACGCTGCTTGCCAGTGGTGATCCGAAAACGCAGGAAGTAGTTCGCAACTCGTTTTACGCTACTTTCATTATGTATTTATTTGTCACCCCTTTACCTACATCCTTCTATCAACCATGGGGTCTAGAAGTGGTGCTGGAGTCTTGCGCCTTGGATAATGTTTCCTAGCAGCGTTCGTCATCAACATTGTTTCAAAATACGCTCCGCTTTTAGGAGGGGGCTATGTATCGTAGCGAGAAGTGCAAGCAATACGCTGCTTGCCAGTGGTGATCCGAAAACGCAGGAAGTAGTTCGCAACTCGTTTTACGCTACTTTCATTATGTATTTATTTGTCACACCTTTACCTACATCCTTCTATCAACCATGGGGTCTAGAAGTGGTGCTGGAGTCTTGCGCCTTGGATAATGTTTCCTAGCAGCGTTCGTCATCAACATTGTTTCAAAATACGCTCCGCTTTTAGGAGGGGGCTATGTATCGTAGCGAGAAGTGCAAACGGGGTTTTAAAAGCTTCGCTTGAATAAGTCTTTTTAGTCTCAGGATGGCACAGTCAATACGTCAATCGCTAACTGTGATCCGGTGGCGCAGGAAGCCGTTCGCAACTCGGCTCACACTATTTCGTTCTTTATTTTTTTCATCGCCCATTTTTCTACACTCCTCTATCTACACAGCCGAAAAAACCCGTGAAACATTGCCATTAAAAAGACTCAAAGTGGCTCATACGATCAGTTATGATGGTATACAGGACACCAACCCTAGAAGTCCAATTTGGATGAAAGCTCAAACTCTACGTGTAGTTAAAACGAGATGAAGGAAGAGTAAGATGGGATAGAGGTGCATTTGTATTGTGAGGAGACTTTGGTTCGCTGGTAACAAAGACAGGAGTGAGTCCTATTTGCAACTTCGGCATTCATTCCAGGTCGGACAAAATCCCGTACTATGAGATAGCGTGTAGATGGAATACCAAGATGAATAATGCCATCAATTTAATCAAAAATATGTCAACGGTAAGATAAAGGAAGAAAAGGCCGGGTAGAGCCAGGCAAGGAAACGTAAACTAAAACGCGCCTCTCACCACTATTCTGCAGTTATATTTCTCGAAGCTCAAGTTGAGATAAATGGCCCAACGCTCGAAAGATAGACGGGCGAGTGACAAAGAGATGCACATCAGAGGCTGGTGAAATCTGAGAGCACGCGTACGGCACAACATTTAATACCCTGAAACATAAAATTATGTCACTCAAGAGCTGCTTAATGAAGGACAAATGACAAGCATCGACTACATAATAAACACAATTTATGTTCCTTTAATTTAAAGCGCAATGGCAATGAGGGCGCATCACGCAACATTTTTGCAAGGAGAGATATGTAAAGAAAGTATGGGGGGAGGGGCTTCCTTAGATTAACTTTTCTTTATTTATCAATCATTCTTCATTGGCGATTTCTATATTTGTGTCTATGTATTATTTCTAGACTGAAGATGCCCCTTCAAACATTCACTCCATTTATCTGACTTAATATTCTTTCTTCCTTGATGAATCTTCCTTTTAACGACGATGTGATGATTCCTTCCTATTCTGATGACGTGATTACTCTTTGATGCTTCTTGACGATTTTGATGGGATGAGATGAGTTGAGACGAGTTAGCCCTTGAAGTCGTTTTCTTTCGGTTTTGGTTGACAGCGGTTTTCTCTTGAGTTGATTTCTTGAGTTGTCCTTAAAGCGTTTTTCGTGGTCTCCGTTTTCTTCGAGAATTTTCTTTGTAAAAATTGTGGACTTTGGGGTTCGATCTTGGGTCTTTTGAATCCCGAGGCTAGCACTCTACCATTACGCTACGGCGAAGTCCGTCTTGACTTGGTAATTTAATGGGCTTTTTATATTCTCGCTTTGGAAGGAAGTTTTCTCTCTTATACATCTCGCACCCCTACAAAAGTAGTGAAGATAGAGAAAGTGAATTTATGTCAAAGATATAGAGCCGTAGAGCCTCCTGCATTCATTGGGAGTAGGGAGGGAAAGCTGCCTTGTTGGGGCCGGAAGGTAATATAAACCTGCAGATGTCAACTGTACAAAGGTTGCATGCTACAGCTAAAATTTCCTTTGGGAAATAATGAATATAAGAACTACTGCGAGTAGAAAGAGCAATATCCAAAGACCTGCGAGCAATGATGATAGAAAAATCATGATCTTCCAAATGCAGCCCATAGCCGTGTGCTGAAAAACAAACTCCAAGTAGTAGTTCTCGAGAGAACGCGCTGCACCCTTTTTTAGGAGTCGGAAAGAGGCGAGAGTAGAAAGCAATAGGTTACGACTAGTCTGCCATCTTCTACTCTAGCGTCGTCCCTAAATGACTGTATAGCAACGTAGCCTAGAGAGTAATTAGTCGTTACTACAGTATGAATATTGATATAGAAAAAAAGATAATCTAAAGAAAAATACAAATAAATAATAATTAGTCTAGAATGAACATCAGAAAAGCGAGTGAAATATATTGTAAATACAGTCATGGCTAAGAATTTTGAGACTACTATATTTTTTCATATAAAAAAATGTGATAATCAGATGTTACATCTTGTTTAAGTATGTTTGTATCATACTTTGAAGGTGAAATATATAAACAAATAGAGCCTAAACCCATTTTATTAATTATGCACCTTGTTCTTCAAGACTGCTTCAATTCGTTTTTGCATGCACGAGATACAATTTGTAATGATATATTGACTAATAATACTCCATTTTTGCTGCATTTCCATTAGATGACAAGCAGCCCCAGATATGGAGAGTGTCCGGATGCTTTATTGTGGGTGGGCACGACACAGGACTCGTGAAAGTGCTCCCCTTTCTCATCCTAACGAGATATCTTCTAGAAGCTCTAATATGTAGATCGAAATGTCTAAATGATCCACATTCTGGACTTATTTATCCAAGGAGACTATTCCCTTAACCTACCAAAAGCATTGGGAGGTCATAGTATCTATCTTTCCTGCAACTTAAAAAAAAAAATCTTACTATGGCGACAACTGAAGGAAAAATAACAGCGTTTACAAACAAGAGGAGAACCACCTTTAAGCGTGTGCTCGTTGCTAAAAATGAGCCAGGGAGGACGAGGCAATTGATTTGCCCATTTGACCAGTTAAGTGACTCGCCTGAACCATACGATTGCTGTAAAGGGATATCCATTTACCATTTTCATAGCTGATATGGGGTACCTTAACCTTTCATATGGAGACGCCCCCCCCACCCCAACTCTTTTTTTAGGGGAAGCTGCAAGATCCTAATAACGCAGAAGGGGTTTCACCCTGCCCTATGTCTACGAATGAGGGGGTTTCCACCCCATTCACTTCGTTAGATTCATTTCCGGTGGACTCTATTTCTTTACGACGCCCCCCTCTCCTCCGCTGTTCTTTCCCATGGTTGCGCGACACCAAGACCAAAGAAATCTCGCGACAACAATGTGCTTTGAGTCGCGCACCCAATGGGCGCATTTGGATAGAGCAAAGTCGCTTAGAATAGCAAGGGGCAGTAGGTTTCACTTCACCCTGACCCGCCCTATATTAACTAGAGGCTAGTGACCCTGTTAGAGGCGGCATACATGTCCCACACTATTTCTCGATGAAGGTCGGCACACCGGTCCCCATGACGAGCAACACAATAGTATGCTCTAGGCCTTTGTAGTCAGTGGGCGAGATCCTCGAAACCTCGTGTAGAGAGCCATTTGGGCCCCCTCCTCCCTGATGTTGACATGTACCTGGATGTCCTGTTGCCTAAGATGTTAGGATGTTCCCTGGAGCGAAAAGTGACTTGGCAACAGATAATCCCAAGTCTGAGTCCACCCCTATGCAAGAACCTACTGAGGCGACAACGGCCGCGAGGATCAAATAAGAAAAGAGGACCCCCCTCCCCTGCATCCGTTTGGACCCCTAAGATAGCCGAATCATCTCCATCTCGGAGAGATATAAGGCTGTGGCTGATCTCAGGCTCTTTCTGAAGGTGGAGATAAGAGGGCTCATTCCGCCTCCCCTCCTCTCCCAAGTAGAAAAGAAAAAAGCCCAAGAAGAAGAAACATAGGGGACCCTCTCTCCTTCCTAGAGAGTTACCGAGGAGGACGGCCTCCTGCCGATTCAGCTGAGGGGCATCCTCAGCTAGGGAGAGTAAGTGAAACAAATCCTTGACCAATAAGAAAGTGAGTGGAGCCTCGAAGACGAACATATTCTTCGTTCAGGTGTTAGCCGGTGTCTACGAACCTACCAGGTTCAAGCGATTTCTTGTCATTCGTTATACCGATGGAAAAATGCTGTCCGAAGGAGTCATGTTCCATTAACGTAGGGATCTCGATAGGATACTTGGTAGAAACCGAAAGGTCCCCCGTTTCTCATACGGGACCCTTCTGGTGCCCTCTTCGGGCACTTAAGTGCTCCTCGGTGGTGATAATACCGCACCCTGCCATGATTTTGGTAAACGGAGTTTATGCGAGAGAAATTGTCGACTACTCCGTTTAGGACATCACAGAAGAGCAGAATAAAAGTAATGTAAATAGAATGCAAATGATACAAATGTAATATATGGTTAAGAGATATAGTAAAAGTTATGGTAAATAGTTTTGGTAAGGAGCTCTTAGTCTTTGAGAGACGTACTTCTTAAGTATATATATATGATGAATGAGGTGAAGTATATACATACTTAGTGTTAAAGGGATTAACCATTAACCGTCAAACGAAGGATATCGTTACATACAACTCCAAAACACGTCTATTTAGAGTGGATCAGTGTGAAGAAGAAGCCGACAAAATAATCCTAGACTTGTACTCTTTATGGGATTCAGATCAGGGGGAGCACTGAGGTGTGAAGGGATTGAGAAGGGATGAATTGTTCAGTATTTTTTTCGAACAAGAGTTGAAGTTCTGGGACTATACCTTTCTGTTTCAGAAAGGAAATACAGGGCACAGACGGAATTCGTTAGCAATATTCAATTGCTAATTTTACGCATATTTTTTATCTTTGTTGTCGGTCTTTTTCCTCTTAAAAACAAAACAAAAAAAGTTGGTTTTATTTTGATGCAGAATAATTGACTATGGGAAATTATGAACTCCCCAATTTGTGGAAGAGGAATTGAGTCCTCCTTGTAACCAGCACCGGAAGAACAAACAAGGAGATTTTAGACTCCCCCCCCCTTCCCCTGAAGAAGGATGGTAGAAAAAAAGTAAAAAAGGAGCTAAAGTATTCAGGAAAACCCATGGTCGACGATCATACGCCATCAGAACGCCAGAATTCGTTGCTCAAGACCAGGAGGTCATCAACAATGACCCCAGAAAGTCGATGCGTGCCATTGCAAGAGGAAAAGGTGTGGATGAAAAGCTCATCAGGCTGGTAATGGATAAGGACATTCGCTACCTTCCATACAAGAACCTATATGTGAAATTTGGCTGCGACAACCTTGTGTGTGTATGTGATGGATCATTAGTCAATATTATATTTATTATTATATGTGTGTGAGCGATTGTTTAAAATGTGTGAATTTGGCGAGGATAACCTTTATTTTTTAAGATCAAAAGCGGGTCACGCGTATACAGAGGGTTGGCGTGAAAAGTGTTCTCTGGGGATAAGTTCTAAGGAAGATAGGAAAATCGAAATGACCAGGAATTTATCCCCTCCCCCTCCCGGTAGTGGCATTGGTTAGTGGAAACGAACTGTTTCTTCCCATGGTTTTGATGGGTAAAACAAAGACCCCAACTAGAAGGCAATTAACATGGCTGATGAATAAATCTTTAATTCACTTAGGGCTTTAGTCGTGGGGATAATTCCTAGTCGGTTGAATAGTGGCTTTACTAGAACTAAACCATGAGGATAAACTGGAGATTGTGGAGGATCCTTACTCAGAACAGGATAGATTTCTTAGACCCGCTAGATGAATTCAGCGGGCAAAATGTTTTGTATGCAGAAGACAGCACACACCTAGCGGAGCGAGGTCGAGCGGTCCTTAACAAAGTAATTAATAGTTGCTTACATCGGGTACGGAAGGGATTAGAGGCAACACATGGTGGAAAATTGAAATGATCACTGACCGGAGATATGTTCTCTCCTGGTCCCAAACCAAATCTTCACTGGCTCCTAACATCGATGCAAAAAAACAAAGCTATCAGTAGATACCATTGGCATGCTTCGAAAGCCTCCCCGAAGCAAGGAATCCCGAGTAAGGCACAATGAAACGGGCTAAAGCATAGGACCAAAGATTTAAGTCACCATGTAGTCTGTCATTGGACGAGCGTTTGGGTGGTAGCAGCCGAAATTTGGTTGTTGTGCCCTAAAGAAATCCATCGTTATAAAAACACAACGTAGGCGCCAGAGAGATAGACTTAAGGGGGGAAGAATTTGCTGGTCTATAAACAGCACTTAGGGTACTCGAACTCTGATGCTGCTGCTGCCAGTTGACTGCGGTTCAAAGAAAAGTACATGGATTACCAAGAGGAGTTGGTACCCCCAAAGACTTTGAAAGCAGCGAGACTACAAGACAAGTGGTCGAGTCGGGAGATCCCTACTTCCATCAGGAATAAGAAGACATATATGAAGTAAAAATGCATCGAGACGGAAAATAGTCAAATAAAGGGTTAGGAGGCCAAGCATGACGAAGAGGTTTATGTTGGGTTTCTCTACAAAGAGAACCCCAGCCAGGTCTTCGCACAAGTGAACAACAGAAAACCAGTTCGGCACAGCGTAGGTCCGCCTAAGGACCGTAACATCTTGATAGGGGATTCGGATAATAACAATGAGAACATCCTTAACTCATAACTATTAAGTATCCTCGTTTTTTAAGAGAGCGTAACGATGAGATACCGAGACTGAACTTGAGACTCGCGGATGAGACAAAAAAACTAGAGGAAACTAAGAAGGACGATGGGGAAATAGCGGCACGGGTAGGACAGTCAAACATATACAAATTGATTACTCTCTACAACGTCACCGGCGTGGGTAAATACAAGTTTGCTGATATACAACGATGTAATTTTCCCAGACTGCTGAAGCAGAGGAAATAACCCAACAAATGTTATGTAACATTAAGATGCAGTTGAACGGTGTAAAAAATGCAAGCTAGTGACACGAAACTAATCTAGTCGCTTAGGCATAGACAGTAATACCTGCCTGCAAGAGCTTTTTTTTTTATAACTATAGTCTAGTATAGTACACAATCAACTGAGAGAGGTGTTTAAAATTCTTCTACAATTCAGGAATATTGATTAGAAGTTGTTCGTCTTTGACAGAATAGGAACTACTTTTGTGGAGTTGAATTGACATAGTGGGGTGCCCAGGCATTCAACATTTCAAATTGATGCAAAAGTTTCGTTTTCAGTACCAATTTGAAAGTAAGGGTCTACAGAACAATTTTGTTTGAGTGTCAAGCAGTCAGATAAAAAAAATTAAAATGCCTGCAAAAATCCAAGATGTCTGCCAATTTCCAGCTTTTTTTCGAATTACGCCTCATAACTTTTGTATTATTGAACCTAGAATGGTGATTTTGGTCTCTATACCTAGGTTTGCATGTATGAGTAATTAAATAAAAATAAAATAAACATGATTGGAGCATATCTGTTCTTATATTGAGTCCTACTTCCAAGTAAATGCTTACACAATGGCTTGAAGAGACTTCTTGAATAACACATTCAATAAAAAAATGGCTAACAAATTAACCAAGACTCCTATATACATGTTACTATTGGAAATTGTTCTAGTCCAGCTTCTTCTCGCATGTACACTTGCACTGACGTATGCACTTCAACTTTTTCTTCACGCATTTGCACCGAGAGCAGGTAATTGGTCATATGCACTTCACATCCAGGTGGAACACATCCTTGGAGAGAGGCAGCGTGGTCCAAATGGCAATTAGCTTGCCGTCCTCTTCCTTCCACCCATAGTTAGTTGGGTTGTTGACAGACATCATGGACATGTGGGGTGTTGCTCACATGCTCGCTTGGAAGACACTCCTTTTGAGATGTTGATACAAAGCATCACCAGTTATGAGAATTCTCTCCACGTCCCTAGTCTTCTGTGAGAACAACCTCATTCGGACGAGGTCAACATCAATGTCCTCGTTTGATTCATTTGAGTACAGCCTCCAGACAAAGTTTGTTGCCACTTCTTTGAACCTTAGCGATGTTTGGAATGATGTGTCGACAACAGTTGCAAATTGCTCCATAAGGGTTGGCACTTCGTGCATCAACGTGCATCAGGATTGCTTACCCTTAACTTGAAGGAAAAAGTACTCTTTGATCCAGTGAATGCGTGGAAAAGGGCCATGGCTTTGCTTGTTGTCGTGCCCAGGTTTGTGGCGATAGTGTTCAGGGAGATCATTTTGGCTGCCTTTCCCGCTTTGAAAGAGATCCAGATTTCTGCGGCCGGATTCAGAGCCTTGATGTGATGAAAATTACTCAGAAGGATTAAAACAACATCTGTGTCTCCAGTATACACCATCCCAAATGACAAAGATTGGAGGGCATGGATGAGATGTACTAAGACACGCGTGTCAGCTTAATCATGTTTGCATTGATCCATTGGTGGACTTTTTCCAACATGGTAGACTTGATCCCCTGCAGTGATGTAGACATTCTTGTTATCTGGGAAATGTTCTTCTGTTACCTGTTTTGACAAGAATGAGAACAGTTCTTTCTTGTTATCAACGTTGGCCAGAAAACTCTGGCAATTTCCTGGGATTTTGGCAGTACCAGATATGCGTTATCGGATGCCTGTTCCTCGTTTTTCCTTTGTGACTCCTTTGATCGTCAGTGCACAATACGGGTCCCAGACAACAATACCTACGCTTGTCGATCGCTTCAAGCCGTAGCGAACTCTTGGGCAGAATACCTTGTTAAAATATGAATCAAAGGTTTTGCTTGGACAGTTGTACCAGGAAGTGAGTGTATAAGTACTCCACCGTCAATAATAATGAAGCGTAAACATCTGGCGCAACTAGCTCCTCGTCGACAGAAATGGCGCTACTTGTACTGGCTTCCATGATATATACCAACAAATCTGACTTGGTACAAGAGTTCAGGGACCCTTCGGATGACAATGCAAGTGGGTATGGGGAAGATTCGTGCTGAAAAAAACTCCCCCAAATCCCCCCCCGCGGCTGGCTAGTACAAGAAAAGCTTGACCAAAAAGCTCTGCATGATGTTTGAAGTGCTACATTTTCAGCTTAATTGCTGACTTCTTTTTTGTTTTCTTCTAATGGAAGAACAGTAAGTTGTTTCGCTTGATCAGTGCTGTCAGAGGTGTGTCATTTAAGTCAAGCGCACTCTGTCTGAAGTTGTTGTACTGATATTTTCCCATAAAATCGACTTTATGGACAGATACGGCAGCAGCCGCAGACTCACACACCTTGTTGTCTAATGTAACCAGGTCTCCACTGTTCTCCTTAAAAGGATTCCCATTGCTCAGCAACACCTCCATCAGATCTTTAGCATGGCGTAGAAATCGGTGCGGAGATTTATATCCTTTCTCATAATGAGGGAGTTCTTCATAATCACCGTTATCATTTGCACCAGTAAACTCCACAACGACAAGGCTGATTTCTGGGCCAGTCACGATCCAATGTTCCAGGCTGTCATAGTTCTCCGTGAGACCAATAATGTCACCAACTCCTTTCATCCTTTTGTTGGCTTGCTCGTGTGCTTGATCGATGAGTAAGGATGAGAAACGCGATTGATTCGAGTTATTGTCCACTGTCCATTCTTAAACTCTTCCTGGATGCTATCTGGTAGACCTTCCAGGTCTCGGATAAAGATTAGAATCTGCCTGGCGTAATTCTGGTGATCTAGAGCAAAGAACATAGACACAAGCTTCTGCAGGGTAGTAACCATTAATTCTAACTTCCACTCCCGATGTGCCCAGATGAAGATAAATATGATCTGTTGGTACTTGTGTACGAGTAGCCAGAATTTGAACGTTGGACTCTGTTGGGAAGCTACCACAACCCAATCCTCAAGAGCCATCTCGGTTCCACTGTCTTCGTATGCTCACCTCAGAAGGCTGTCAAGTACCATAACAGTAACTTGATGGGCATATCTTGTTCTCATTACATTGGATGAATTCAGAAAAGCTGTGGCTGCTGCTTCTGTCTTCACTAGCCCAGCTTTATTTTTAACAAAATGTATTAGTTTCCCATATGCTCCAGCTTTGGCTCCTCTAAAATGATATGCGAACGGAAATAACAAATATTACATTTAAATATTCCAATACCATTCAAAAATCCTTGACTAGACTGCGCCCAATCAATCTCGATACTGGAGTTTACAGTATACCATGCTATAATTGCAAATTAACATACATCGGAGAGTCAGGCCACTTTAATAAGAGGATGAAAGAAAATTTAGCTGATATCAGAAGGTGTGTGAATTCGTCAAGTCTCTTTACGCACATGCAAACGCACGACCATAGAATTGATTTTAATCATGCAAAATTCATTTATAAATCAAACAATTATATTGAGAGGAGAGTTGCGGAATCCATCATCACCAACAAAGTTGATAATTTTAATTTATCTGAAGGGCAATACAAATTTATAAATATATAACGAATATAGTTGCATATCTTTACGCAAATGCAAACGCACGACCATAGAATTGATTTTAACCATGAAAAAATCATTTATAAATCAAACAAATATATTGAGAGGAGAATTGCGGAATCCATCATCATCAACAAAGTTGATAATTTCAATTTATCTGAAGGACAATACAAATTTATAAATATATAACGAATATAGTTGCCAATCGTACCTATTAGGTTGAGGAAGGAGCTCTTGCGTGTTTTTTTTTATGTTGTGTTGATTTAAGTTTTGTTGACGTGATTTGTGCACATACTAAGAAACAATAATAAATAATGAGAGCAAAATTTGCAAAGGTTAGAAGGCTACGTCTCTTAACAGCGTAGACTATTAGGCTTTTGCTTAGGCTATGTCTTGAAGGTGAGTAATAAGTCATTGCGGTTTATTTCAAAGTTGTGTTAATTTAATTTTTGTTCTGTACCCTCAAAATGGAATGTCAAGTTGAAAGAAAGGCGCATTTTCGACACTTGTTGTTATTCATTTTCAATCGAGACGGGAACAATGCAAACGCAGACAAAGCTTGTCGCGATATTTGTGCTGTGTACGGAGAAAATGCTTTATCAGAAAGGACAGCTCAATGGTGGTTTTCACGTTTCAAAGACGGTCATTTCAATCTTAATGACGAATAACGTTCTGGTCGTCGCATTAAGTTGGATGAAGATCGATTGAACGACCTTCTTCATAAAAATCCTCGTCAATCGACTAGAGAATTGGCTGTATAATTGGCGTGTGATCAGAAAACTGTAGTGAATCACCTACATTCGATGGGGAAAGTTAAAAAACTCAGTGCATGGGTTCCGCACGCTTTGAGCGAAAGCAACAAACTTCAACACTCCACGATTGCCGCAAGTTTGCTTGCTCGTCACAAGGCTACTTGTGGATATAAGGACATATTTCTTCACCGCATCATCACTGGCGACGAAAGTGGTGTGTTTATGTCAATCAACATGAACCATCGAAAACAATGGCTTAGCCCCAATAAAAAAACACTTCCGCGATTAAAGCAAGGACTTAATCCACGAAAGACGATGCTGTGTGTGTGCTGGGATTGTGAAGGCATCATTCTTTGTGAGCTCCTTGCGAAAAACGAGATTGTCAATGTAAAACTCTACGTTCAACAAATGTATCTACTCGCCGAAGCTATTCGTGAAAAGCGACCTCATCGACGTTATGGAGTCCTTCTGTAACACGACAATGCTCGTCCTCACATTGCCAATATGACAAAAGACGCCATCCAAACGCTTAATTGGGAAATCCTGCTGCATCCTCCATATTCGCCAGACTTGGCTCCATCGGATTTCCATCTGTTCCGATCCCTCTCCAACAATTTGCATGGCATTTCGTTCAATACTGATGTGGAATTAAGAACCTGGTTAGACGAATTCTTCGAGTCAAAATCCAGAAAATTTTATTGCAAAGGCATCGAAAAACTAGTTGAACGTTGAGAAGAAGTCGTAAATAACAACGGAGAATACATTATTGATTAAATTGCATATTGTTATCAATTAAAAATGAATTTTTTCTAAAATTGTTAATGGTAATGAATGAATTTGATAAAACCGCAAGAACTTATTCCTCAACACAATATAAGCCCCTGGACGCAATGCGTTTTGGAGATTAGCAACTCTCCAGATTGTTTCCGGCTCCATTTCATTTTGTTTAGTTTGTCATTCACGCCAGATTTACTCGAGTGTTTTTTTTTCCAGATTGTTTCCTGCTGTTTCATTTTGTGTAGGGTGTCTTACCTTGTATATCTGTGCTCCTTGCCTAGCTTCTTCATTATTAGTTGAAAATGGCACGTTGCCGAAACTAGTCCGATAGTTATAAATAAAACCTCGATTCAAATATTGTGGTTTACCATTATCTTCCATATATATATATATATATATATATATATATATATATATATATATATATATATATATATATATATATATATATATATATATATATATTATAACGAGGATGAGGATTCGTTGTTGGATGGTCATCACTTTTTTTTCAGGCGTTCGGGATAGCTCGGGATTCGTGTCGAGTCACTTCAGGATTGCTCCACCTTTGAGCGCTTGACGCTACTTCCCCAATTCCTATAAAGAGTTTCTGCAACAATTCAATTAGTAGACTTAAATTCCATTTTTTGAAATGCAAGTTGAATCAGAAATAGTTTGCAACACTATTATATTATAAAATTGCATTCAACTCGAACAAGTAGTGAATTGAGACTGTTAATGAGAAATGAGTGATCTCTATCAACGTGGGAGATAATATTTTTGTCTGTGCACATACCGAAGATTGCTTAATGAACTAAATGAGTGGATTTAAATGAATTAAGTTCCTTCCTCGAGTAATTGAGCGGAATGAAGTTATGGAAGAATCTTGTCTTTCCTAATCTGATTTGATACTGTATTGTATAATAATGTCTTTGAGAAGAGAGAGATTGCATATTTCTGTGGAAGAAAAGGGGAAGACAGTAGATATATCTACCAATGGATGCAGTCAGGAGTGTATGATCGTAATAAAGCAGTTTATGTATGTCTTTGAATTGTGGGGGCTTGCTTGTAAAGGTAAATAAGTAGAGAGACGGTCTTCACTCCACTATCGGAATGCTGCGCCTTATCAAAAAATCGTGTTTGTGTTATTTAAGCTCGAATACAGATAGATAGTGCTGGTTAAGTTTAACATATGGCGGTAATTCCGTTGTTCGTAGGCTCGGCGTAAACCAGAGGAATATGAATTTTAGATGTCTCACACTTTGATAAGAGAGTCATCATCCCCCCCATTAGAGAGAACCAATTTTAGAGAGCTCCGGTGAGAGGTGTGGGAAGCAGGCAATCTTCCCAAATCGCGAGGCAGGCTGAATTCATCTGTGGATCGCATTCTCACTTTTCCTTCACAATCAACTAGAATATTGTAACAAACACCTCGCCTTCCTACAAATAAAAGCAAGCAATTGCCTGTATATAACTTGCATAGATGAAAGACGGCAGTTTCCTAAGATCGAAAATGATTACCTAACACTGGTCAACACCAAATTTATTCTCGTAGTTATTTTAGCCAATTTAGGTCAATGAGGATGCGCTGAATCCAAAAATTTCATTCGTTTTGCATAATCAGTTCAACTATTTTATCTATCGCTGCATGATTTTTAACGGGGGGGTTTTTTTTACATGTACGGATATTTTCTATTTATATGATTCAAAAATCATTTTTCTTTATTTAAATAAACGAATTCTGAACATTTTACATGCGACAATTTTTGACTAACTGATATTTTTTGCAGGCGAATGGAATGGATTCGACCAGATGATCTTGCAAAAATAAGCACGATGTATTCTGCTACATCTGCAGCGAAATACACTGTTGTTACTAACAGGACTCCAGTCGCAAGTCTCATAAAGCGTGCTTACATGCTTATTTTGGTATGAAACATGACCAGGATAAAGCTTGGGCACCACATATTTGATGTAAGGCTTGCGCAGAGTATCTGCATAATTGGACCAAGGGCAACAAACGTTGTCTGAATTTTAGAATTCCAGTGATTTGAAGGGAGCCTACAAACCATGGCATTGACTGCGCTATTGATTGGGCTGGAATTAACATAAAGAACCCCAGCAGCCTCACGTACCCTGATCTTAAATCGGAACGTCGTCCTGTAGCTCATTCTGATGAAATTCCAGTACCTGTCTTTGGTGAACTTCCTGACATTAGTGACAAGATTTCACCACTGTTGAAGAAAATGAAGAAGTTGTTTTTGACGATGATACCCCGCATCCTTTTCCCAAAAGGAGCTAAATGATCTAGTTCGGGATCTCAGCTTGTCAAAGTCCTCTGCCGAAATGTTGCATCAAGATTGAAAGAAAAAGAACTCCTCGTGACCGACAGTGCTCGCATCACCTTCTACCGTAACAGACATCAAGAGTACCTCCAGTTTTCTCTGAAGAGAAGGACTTAGTGTACTATAGAGATATTGCGCATCTTCTGCCCAATATCTGGTGGAAGAATACAGGAGACTCTCCTGCCCCCTACACATTAAACTCGACTTGATTAAATAATTCACCATAGCTCTGGACAAGGATTGTGGCTGCTTTACTTACTTGTGCCATGCTCTTCCAGGATTGACCATGGAAAAGTTGAAAGCTGGCACTTTTGTTGATTAAATAATTCACCATAGCTCTGGACAAGGATTGTGGCTGCTTTACTTACTTGTGCCATGCTCTTCCAGGATTGACCATGGAAAAGTTGAAAGCTGGCACTTTTGTTGACCTTCAACTCTATCAGATTATCAGAGATCCAGAGATTGAAAACTCTATGAACGAAAGGGAACCTGAAGCCAGGGACTATACAGAACTTGTCACCAATATGCTAACTGCTTTCAGAAACCTTGGGTGCAACAAGAGCATCAAAATGCATCACCTTTTCTCAAATATGGATTGGTTTCCTGAGAATCTGGGCTCAATGAACGACCAGCAGGGGGAGAGATCCCATCAGGACATGAAAGATATTGAGACCAGCTATCAGGGACGCTAGGATGCACTCATGATGTCTGATTACTGTTGGACTCTGAAGAGAAACATCTCTACCGGTGAGCATTCTAGGAGTTCGAAGAAACGGAAGTTCTTGCCCTGAATTCTGAACAAGGATGACCTAATATCCAATTTACATGTACTTTTATAAATGTCTACTATTCAATGTACAATAAAAAAAATTGTAGGATGAGAATTATTAACAAAAAGCAACAGAAAATATCACAAAAATGTAATCAATTTAGTTATAATAGAGAATTTTAAAAAAAATCGACCTAGCACAAAAAATTGACCTGATTGGAGGATTTAGCGATTCAAAATTGTCCTAAATCAATTTAAATAAACTTAGAAGACTTGAAGCAAAATTACTAATAACCGAGATCATTGAGAACATTAATATATTCAAGCAATATATTCACAAGATAATAGTTGAAAATAATGCGAAATTGGTACATTAAATGAAAATAATCGTGATATTCACATGACAAAACGAAATAAGTAGATGCACATCAAAAGTAGATTAAAATAATTACACAATGAATCAAATTAACATGGTATCATGAATCTTCAATAGAGGGCTTACATGATATAACAATTAACTTCCTTCACCAAAGATAAGTTATCTTGATCCAAGCAGTTGGATCATTAATAATAATAATAATAAAAGGGTTGAAGGAACGATTATCAGGTCTATCACAAGATACTATTAAAAGCGCAAAATATCGCGAAACATGAAATGAAAGCAAATATTTACATGGTTGTAATTTGAGAAATTCTCACTCGCAAAACTTTATGATACATTTTGAAAATGAAACATGATTTCCACATTAACTCGGCGGTCAAATGGTCATTTTTCATTTGTATATCACTGGATGTTAGAAAAATGGTCAGTGAGTGAATGTTGAAGCCAAAATGAATTGATTGAGGGCGCATTTTCATTTAATGCCAATGCGTATACACGCAAGGTATAAACGAGTTGTAAAAGAAAATGGAATAAAGTTACAGAAAAACAGATTCTTTGGTTGCTTTGAGGTGTGAGTGCGGTCATAATTGTGTATGCCTGTAAGTGTGAAGATTAAAGTGGATGAGTAAGTTATACAGACATACAGTTTTCAAAATGCCAACTCGTACAAAAAGCTTCTTTGAAATTTCTCTGTTTTGAGAAATGGATGGTCGCCCAGTCGTAAGGGTGGCGCGCTTGAAGAGGGCTGAGGAACTACAGGAGACTTTTATAACGGATTAAAGAATTCATACTATTAACTTACCTAACCGCATTGACCTGGACTTTTTAGTTTATTATCAATATATATATATATATATATATATATATATATATATATATATATATATATATATATATATATATATATATATATGGAAAACTCACAAAGTATTGCGTGAGTAAGAAATAAATGCAACAAAGCCCACAGGAAAAATTAATACGAGGATTCCAAGTAATTACGAACTTTATTTCGAGTTCTTTATCAAGGAATAACAAAAGTATTGAAAATTTTTATATATATAAGGATGATACAGAGGAGAGGGAATACCCATAAAAAAGCAAAAACCAATCAACAAAATGAATTAATATGATATGGAAATCTTAGGAGGAGCGAAGATAAATACAAACTAAGATCATTAAATTAGGTAAATTCAAAAGACTAAAGGTTGACAAGAGGATTAAAATACTTGACTCAAACAAAAATAAATACCCAGACATAAACATAAGGCTACAGAGATGCACACAAAAAATAAAAATAAATAGTTTATTAAGATTAATATAAATATTTAGACTCAAATTAAAAGTTTCGACAGTGCATTGTGAATATAATTTAAAAAATAACCATCGAGTTTATATAAGCTCGGACTTAAATTAAAATTTGGGAATTTACTAATAAAGGTCGATTCAATGATATTTCGTGAAATTGTATCGTTATTATGACAGATGATTTTAGCAGAATTCCAATCAATATTGTGATTAAGATATGACATATGAACATAAAATGAGCTGCTTTCTTCACCACGACGGACATTATATTTATGCTGAGAAATTCGTTTTTTTAGACATTTACCTGATTGGCTAAAGTAATATTTAGAGCAATCGATACATTTTACGCAATATTCATTACTAATAGGGGAAGGGGCGTTCTTGACTAATAGTTTAGAGATAGTATTATTATAGTTAAATACTACACAAATGCCTAGAAATTTTAAAATATGAGGGAGAGAAGCAAAGGATGAATTAAAAGGAAGTACAAGAGTATTCTTGTTATTAAAAGGCGCGCGAGGTACGAAACTATAAAAAGGCTTTTTAGCTAACTGAAGGCATTTATCAAGGAAATGAAAAGGATTGCAAAGTTTATGGCCGATGTCAAAAATATTGGAAACTTCAGAGTCAAAGAATTCAGGACTAACCACACGAAGTTCATGGAGAAACATTGAAATAAAAAATGATCCTTTGACTTTAATATGGTGAGAGGAGTAAAAGTGGATATAAGAAGAAGAATTAGTTGGTTTCCGATAGACAGAGAATTTGAAACCAGAAGGCGTGCGGTGTATTAATAAATCAAGGAAAGGAATACTTCCATTCTGTTCCATTTCAAAGGTACATTTGATGGAAGGTACAAGGGAATTAAGTTTGTTAAAAAAAAGAAAAATATTTTCCGAATTGGGCCACAAGCAAAGGATATCATCAATATATCGAAACAAGATTATAGGAAAATCTAAAATAGAGAGAAGGAAAACTGTTTCGAAAAATTCCATATATAAGTTAGATAAAACGGGGGATAAACAATTACCCATAGCTAAACCAAATTTTTGGCAAAAGAATTTACCATTGAAAGTAAATGCAGTCTTTGGTACAGAGGGAGATATGTTCTAAGAATAAATTAGGGGGTATAGTTAATTCAACGTTACACAATTTATCTTTAAGAAACTGAAATAGATCATCGACCGGAACTTTAGTGAAAAGGGAGCAAACGTCAAAGCTAACAAGGGTGAAGCCTGAAGGGTACGGGATGGTACGAGTATTAAGTTTTTCTAATAGGTAGGAACTATTAACTATATGGGAATCCGATATGCATACTACAAAAGGGATAAGATAAGAAGTCAGCCATTTTGACAAAACATATGAGACAGAGCCTACAGAACTGACGATGGGGGCATAAAGGATTATTAGATTTGTGGGTCTTGACAAGGGCATAAAGATAAGGAAGAGAGGCATTCAAAGATTTAAATTTAGAAATTAAATCTGCCTATTCCGATAGAGAATGCTGCCTGCAGTTCACTTAATATTCCTAAGCGCATAAAATCTCTCACAACCCCATTACAAACTCTGAAGATTCTTAGGGAAAAATTATGTTGTTCACTGAAGCTGTGAGCGCCATTAAACTTCTCCGCTGAGTCAAGCTATTCGATTGCTTGGTCTTTTTCGAAACGAAGGAGATGCAAGGAAACATGCAAAGGGATGTAATAATTCTATGAGTAGGCGAGGGCGCGTGTATGGTGGACATCCTCTGCCATGAGATGGCAAACGTCACCTTGACGGTCGAATACGTCAACTAGGATGTCGATAGTGTGATTACAACTTGAAGCAGCAATTGATTGAGGACGATATTGCCGAATGTGGGTGAACTCAAATGTTGGGAATTACTTACAAATTCCTTGGTCGCCAACATTTGAAAAAGGTTGAGGGATATGCTAAGGAAATCCGGTTATTTGTAATTGATGAAACCCGAATATAGATAAAGGATGAAGATATTCGAGGATTCAGACCAAGTAACAAGTTAGGCTCAAGTTTAACGGCGTCTTAACTCAACAGCGCGTGAAAACTAAAGCGAGATACGATGGCTAAAATTCTTTGAAATTATCGACATTTCCTCGAAATATTTTGCAGTAATTTTATAAATTAAAAAAAATAAATAAAACAAGAAAAGGAACCAGAAATTAACGATTAACAAAAATAAATACTTTATTGATGACAACAAACGAGGGTATCTCTCGTCTAAACTAAATGATACCACATATATAGGTTGAAGTGGCCAAAGACGTGAGCTAGGATAAAAATTTGGGAAGGGGGGCTAAACTGAATTCCTCCCTTTGAGTCGTCTCAGAAAAGGTCAATGATGATTAATAATGGTTATCTTGCACAGCATTGATAATAAATAACAGTAACACTCAGGAGTGAACACTAACTCTCTCAAATCCGATTTTTTACCACACATCAGAAAATTAGGAATTGTGGTTTATTGTAGTTTTTGGACCTCAGCTTAGGTATAATGCTGAATTTAATAATTATTTATTAAATTTACCTATATTTTGGATCAGGAATCGCATAAGATACATTCGATGACAACGGTTTAAAAATTGATTTTTATATATATTCTATATTATTACATAACTCTTTCTGGATAGCAGAATACAAGCATGGCTTAAAAAGAAGTATAAACACAAACGGGTCTGACATCTGGATGGGAGGTGGGGTCAGCCCACTAGCCGAGCCCCTAGATCCGCGCCTGAGCTCTAGATAAATAAGTGTTTGAAGGTTGGGAGCATAGTTTATCAGTGCAAACAGATTTAAGTGATATAAGTTCGAGAAACAGTAGTATAAGAATGCGTAATTTCCCTTCTAAGTAAGGGACAAAAGTTTGTTTAGCAAAATAAGAGTGATTTCTTTTTTTACTTTTGCGAATCGGTAGGGCAAAACAAAGGAAGGGGGTTGGCTGTTTGTGGGGGTGTTAGGATAAGTTATGACAAGTCAGGACCTGCAGCCGCACGCTCCTGCCTCGTCTATTCAAGAAGCAGTAGCTGATCGCAGATCGTCAGTCACAAATCTTTCAACAATGGAGAAGGTTGAGCACCGCGCAGTGATCAAACTTTTGACCAAGGAAGGCAAGAATGCAAAAGAGATCCATGAACGCATGGTTGTAGTGTACACCGACACCGCCCGTTCATATGCAACCATTGCTCGCTGGAATAGGGAGTTCCGCCATCGTCGTGAGTCCCTTGAAGATGACCCCGTCCAGGACGCCCGTCAGACGTAACCAACGAGGACAATGTATCCCTTGTGGAGAGGACGATCCTCAAAAATCGACGGGTGAAGGTCGAAGAAATCGAGCGAGAACTTGGAATATCACATGGAAGTGTTATCAACATCATCCACGACAATTTGGCCATGACCAAGGTCTCTGCCCATTGGGTCCCTAGAAACCTCACGCCCCATGATCGACTTCAACGTCGTCAAAGTCCACAAGGCCAGAGTTGCACAAGCTGCCCTGCGCGAGTGCGGATTCGAGGAGCTCAACCATCTCCCCTACAGTCCAGATCTGGCCCCTAGCGACTACTTTTTATTCCCCCAGCTCAAGGCTGCACTGCGTGGACGCCGGTTTGGGGACGATGAAGATGTCCAGCTCGCCGTCCAGGAGTGGATTGAACAGCAGTCGGGAGATTTCTGGTTGTCGGGAATTCGAAGCCTCAGGGACAAGTGAGGCAAGTGCATTGAAGTCGAGGGTAGTTATATTAAAAAATAATAAAACACTTTTCCTCATATCTCGTTTCCTTATATGCGAATTGCAAAACTTATTGACCGCCCCTCGTATATGGCCTATAATGCTTGTTTTGTAATTTATTTAATAGATATTTGTAGGTTCGAGAAGAGAGGTGGAAGTTAAGTAATGAACTAACTTGAATTTAAGCTTGTTCAAGTGAGTCTGGAATCTTTGTGCGGGCTTAGGATGTAGTTACTGCTACGTGAGATGATTTAGAAGGGTAAGTGTTGTTTTATTTTGTCCTGTGTGTTAAGAACAACCGAGACATTACCCATCCATTGGGAGCAATTACATGAGAAACAGACATGGATCAGTCTCTGTTCCAATATTATTCACAGAGGTCAAATTAATTAATTCCGGCTGTCCTTCATTTATTGTTGTCATTTTCTCACTTCTTACAATGGCAGGGTTTGACGAAATCCACGATAACATTCTCACGGCACATCAACGAATGATTTTTTTCCCGTCTGTCATTGGCTGAAGTCACAGTCTTTTCCTCTTCCGACATTTATCTAAAAATAATTCCAACGACGCACTGTCTGGTCGTGCACATCATATATTGACGCCCATTTTTCACTTGACAATGTTTTTTTTTTGAGGTGGGGTTACAAGTTTATCTTCGCTTTCATCTCTCGGCCATTCCTGCTGCCTTCCATCAATGCACCGATTGTAAATAGTTTACATCCAGTTCAAGCAGTTTTTTCCTCGTTGTTTGTCTTATGCCATTAGCAAAATGCCCAACTTTTTATTTTCTTCTAGTTCTCGCTCCTGCCTCACTTGCGGGCACTTGACTCTCAGTCGACAACGGGCAGATTAAACTATAAAAACCTTCTTGCGGTAAGATATTATTTACCCCTGTGTATAGGTGATCGTGGAGTTCGGAATATGGCCGATCTTTGGGTATTCTGGCCTACGATTTATTCAGTTCGTAACTCCTACGTTCGAATTTAATCCGTGGCCACTTATTTTTTTATCCTAACCATTTAATATCCGATTGAGCTTAGTTCCGGGGTTATTTAATCTTGCCCACGCATTCATATTTTGTATAATGCAACTCTAGAATTTGATCTAATTCATTTCAGCTAGAGAAGGCAATTTAATGTAATTGTCACTAATTCCCTTCATACAAAATAAATCCCTTCAACAGCTTTCGAGTGCACAATCACCTTTGACACAATGCTGCCAGAGCAGTGCCATAAAGCAACACCCGAATTTCGCCTTATCGATCCCCTCCCCTCCTTGTGAATCAGTACATTTTATTTGTAAACTGCTGGTTATTATTCTGTCTCATCCACGGACGCTCTGCACCCGATGTAAGTTAATTTAAAAACTATATAAACAATGCAGTAATCTCAGGATAAGAGTAGATACTCTTACAACAGAAAGATCGAAATGTTGATATTATTTTTAATCTTGCCGATATTATGGGATTAGGTATAAAATTGTGTCCTGCGAATAAACGCAGGTATTCTTGCAATTTATGAAGTCTTTATGGCAATGGAAATTCGTTTGATTTATTTAATATAAAACGCTATGGGTAGGCAATTACTTTGATCAACTTTCTACCAATAGCGATCAATTGCTTTGTTTACTTGAGCCTCACAAGGGTGTGCTGTGTAGACGGTGACACCTAGTACCTGAAGGGGTGGCACACCCTTCCTACCTATAGTAATTAAGGTTTGCTGCACTTACTTTATAAATAGGAGGTCACACAGACCTACTGGTCACTAAAAAAAATATCTTTACAAATAACTTTTGTTGAAAGAATTCTAGCAAAGTGCTATCTGAATCGCATCATATTATATTATATATCACTTTGAATGTTTTTTTATTAATTAGAATATGATGTGGACATTTCATATTAATCAATTTATAAAGAAAATATGATTGATTTAAGTAGCAGTCAGAAGATTGTTTAAATTGTATATTGTAGATGCATGATCCTATGGATGCATTTTGTGGGCGGGTTTGGACAGATGTGGATGACCTTTGATAGGCCCTTGTGGCTTTTGTCATCCGTGAAATTATGTTAGCCCAGTCCCCTGCGAGTCTTTAATTAGTTTGAGACTACCTGGGTTTTATTTCTTTTAGGCATTTTCATTTTGCCCTCTTTTCCACCCCTATTTTGCAAGCCTTTTCTCACATTTTATCTAGGCTAGTCGCCGATCATCTTTCGTCCATTCATCTCTGGTCGTAGCCAGGAGGGGAGGGGGCTGGTTCACCCCCTCATTCTTAGCTCCGGGAGTAACTTGTCTCCATTCTTCCTTCTCCTTTCACCCCCTCCTCTTTATTTTCCTTATCTGCCCTTTTACATACCCGCAAGGGGATACCAGGTGTCGCCTGGATAACCATGCTGCGGCTGACATCTGAACAAGTTTATGTACACTTCCGACCCAAACACCCTCAGTTTGCCCTCCAGCCCCCAATGCCCGGAGGAGGATCTGTGCGAAATATATCTTCCCCACATTTTCACTATCTCCATCTTCACCACTTTCTTTACAGATCTCTGCCCTTACAAAACTCCTTGAGTGGTGCGGCCTCGTTGCTATTGCGCCTTAAATTCGAGGGGAAAAGATGTTATTATTGAATAGATGGTATCAGAAAAACTTTGTATCCAATCCTGCATCTTCCTGTATCATCCTGTATCACCTTGCATCATCCTGTATCACCCCCCAACAAAGGATACTTAACACTTATGTCAATTTCCTCTCCTTTGTTCAGCCCCAATGTGTCGAAGGGTTGAAGGAGCTCATCCGATCCGAGGCGAAATCTAGACTTAAAATAATTTGTCGGCGGATGACGTGTGTCGATTTGGATCAGGAACTCTTGATAAAAAGATTAACACCTCCTGAATCCTCTTTAAATACTGCCATGAGGCTGTTTTTAAAGAAAGTATAGTTGTTGTTTTTTATTTAATTTGTAGCGTTGTTTAAAACTGCAAATAAAAGTTGAATAGAGAAGTTTTTATTGTGTTAATTTGTGTAGGATGTTTATGGTTTCCATTCTGATCTACATTTTACCGTAGGTTCGAAACTAGGGGTTGGCACAACCTATGACATCCACCGTACAGTCCATCCAAACTGGGTTTTCTCATTCCCAATTGGACTAAAAGATTACCCTATGGCCTATATGATATAGCTTTCCTCACGGTGGGAAGTAGCGTCATTCAATTAGGTCGTAACCTAACATAAAAAAATCCTGCCTCTCACCATGAGGAAACTTATCAACAATAGGCCCCGCAAGAAGGTATCAGGAGCTGTATGGGCAACATTGCTGCAATTGTCATCTGTAGGATTGCGCGACCTCCCGGCCACTGCTTACACTCCATAAATTTTCCCCATCTACGCTTCCTTTTTTACAAACTTTACAGGGGAGATGCCCTCGTTAGTGTTTTCGTCATAGTTATAAGTAACAGCAACAAACACTAGTGGTTAGGATTAGTCGTTGGATGGGAGCTTGATTCAGGTTCTCTTTGTTCTCGCTGTCAGCTAAAGACCTTTTGTTCGTATTCCTCGCCCAGTTTCAACGATACGAATGAGCGAAAGACATTAACCGATAAAGACGATTCCCTCCCCACCTTTTTAATATCTCATCTATCGGCCGCCAACGAAGGCGATGGCGCTGGAAGAAAAGAAAACATTCAGAAGATAATTTAAAAAATAAACAACTAAAAACAACATAAATATCAACAAAACAGAACAATAAATAAACAAGGGCGCGCCGGGGTGCCCTAGAAGTAGCCGCCTTTCTTAGGGGCTCAAACAAACCATCAACACATTAAAATTCAAATAGAATGGAGGACTTTCCCAATTCCTCCAAAAAATCGATCAACCCACAATCATGGGCGTAGGCAGAATCCCAGCCTAACAACGAGACACATGTGGTAGCGACCTCTCGATCAAAGACGAGCAAACATTTAAATTTGGTTGGTTGACTAACCCAAGCTGCTAAAAATAGCCGCACACACAAATTCAAACGCGTGTGTTTGTATTTTTAATTAAATTAAAAATATTGCTTCCTTGATTTATTTTGTTATAGCTTGGGAGGAGATAAGCACATATCAATCCTATTTTTAGATCATGAGGGCTTATAATCATAATAGTGTCAATGATAACGAAATAAAGATAAACTGTGTGGAACTATGCCAACCGATTGATTGCTTAGATGTGTAATTCAATGGGGGTAATTTTTACCTATACATAAAGATGAGGTACAAGCAAAATAACGAAAATAAAGGGCTAAAGTGAAATAAGACGAGACAAGGATTACAAGAACACTTAATTGCTGGGTTCAGAAAGATATTTTCAATGACCCCAGAAGGAAATTTGAAAGAGTTTATTTGCGGGTTCAGCCTCATGAAGAATTGCTGGGTGAAATGGATAAGATTACTTAAGGCAGCAAAAATGGACAAATAAAGAGAGCACCTTGTTCTCTATATAAAAATAATGGGTTGTGGAGAGGAAATAAAAAGGACCGATAAATATACGAAGAAAAGTACCAAAAAAAGAGTGACGTATTAAAGATCAGGAGCAGCGGATAGAAGCTTATATTTAGTTTATTTTTAGCATCGCTGTTCTTTACAACCAGAGTCAAGTTAGGAGAGAAATAAATACGCACAAAAACTTTTCATGCTTCCTGCGGAGCATCTTTTGCTCAATATTAATTGAACTACTTTCTTTATTTGTTTGTTTGAGGAGTTATCCTCTTGGTATGCTATTTTGGGGTTGTTAGTTGTTTAAATGGATGTTTCATTGAATAATTCAACTTTATTTCCTACAAATATACATTCCTTGGGATAGCTTATGTTTACTAGCTTATTTTGAGGGATTATTTAGGGGTAATCTTCGACTTCTGACCCCAGTTTTTTGGGGGGTTACGCTCCCTATACTGATAGTAAGAATGAAGCTGCGACGGCTGCTTGGCTGAGCTTGTGCTGCAGCTTTTAACCTTTTCAAAGACTCTATTCAGAAAGCGGAGGGGGAGAAAAAATGCTGGCAAGTGGCATTTCTTTATTAGCCAAGAAGTCTTTGAACCCTTTCAAGCGAAATCTTTTGGGGAAACGGTGAAAAAATACAGAAAATAGGTGCTATTTATGCTCGAGTAGATCCTCTTCACCATGTAAGCGAGCGCTTAGGTACATATACAGTCGACTCCCCATATTCGCGAGGGATAAGGACCACGAACCCCCGCGAATATTGAAAAACCGCGGATAGTTGACGCTACCCCTAAAACACCCCCAACCCTTCCCAAACATCGTAATACGCTCCCCATATTAATTCAAGAAGTTATGTTTTGTCATGTTCATACACATACAGTACGAAATAAAGTATCAGAACACATTAAATTATTTTATTGTATAATGTTTACTCACCAGGAGATAGTTTTGTTTTGATTGAAGAATGATGATTGTAGATGATGTTGCCTGTGCAGTTCAATGATGACGAGAAATAAAACACGCAATATTACCACAAATACACAAATCACCGCTCACACACGTGGGACACAAGCGTACTGAATGGAGCGCGGGAAATCGGTACATATACTCTACATACTGTAGTCGAGCGAGTGAGATCTGAACGCTGTTTGGCTGGAATCGCCAAACTATGTACGTAGGTTTCCTCTGATCTGGAAATGGCGCAAATTTTGAATTTTAAGGCCCCCAAAAAATTTTCCGCGGATAGTTGAATGCGTGGATGACGAACCGCGAATAGCCGAGGGTCGACTGTACTATCAAAATAGGCTTCAAATACACAGAAATTCCAATTGTAGGTGACGTATACATAGCCGTTAAAATGGAACTAAAAATTACTCCATTAATAATATCAACTGGTTACCAACTATCAAGGAGAATTTTTTTACTTGTACATAAATTCATTACGATATTCTGACAAGATCATCCAACAATATTCATGGGAAACCTAAATTCAAGATGCCATGCAAGTGGATACAAAACAACGAATAATGCTGACAGAAATCTAGAGATGATGTTAGAAAGAAACATTCTAAAAAGAGTGGAACCAGATCACCACACATATATTACAGCAAACACAGTTACAAAACAAGGCATAGTACTAAGCAACTGTGATGTGTCATTAAATTTTCGTATGGAGCCGGTATTAATTGCGAGCAGTGACTATGTAGGAACACTGTTACAAATGAACCCCAATCCGATATATGTAACTGCAATTAAAAGAAAACAATACCACAGAGCAAATTGAAGGATGTGTAAGGAAGAATTAAATGGATATATTCAATAAAGACCTGGTAGACGCTTCACTCGAGGAGAAGATGAAGAGATAAAGCACAAGAGGAGCCACAAAATGATAAAAAATAAACAAATTAAAAGGTCATATAATTCAATATAGCTAGAAGGACTTCCTATCTTATAAAAAAATATAACGAATTAAGAGATTTAAAAACAGAAATGATCTACTTAATAGATGAACAGCAAAAAAAAAGAAAAGCTAGGTAAAACTTATTAGACAGATAGATTTGAACAAAACCCTACAAGAAAAATAGAAATAAATAGAGAAATAGGGTAGAAACAAAGAATAAATTTAAAAATTAAGGACGAGAACGGTAACATAATCCAAGAAGATCAGGAAATAGAACGAAAATTCAGACGGCGATGGGGGTCAATTTTTTTAATTTCACCCGATGTAAACGAAGTCTTCTGTGCCGAAACGAAAAAAAAGAGTGCACGAGTACCTAAGAGTACTCCTGCTTCGGCCCAGGGGACCCAACCTGAAGGAAGAAAGACCGCCAGAAGGGCGACCCGGGAAGAACGCGCGTAGGCCAACTGGGCCCAAAAGCGCGGAAGGCCAATGGCCATGCCCACGAAATTTAGAAGGCCACCTAACCTGGCCCAGAAGTGGGAAGTTGTCGGCACACGTGGGGCCCATTCCAGGGCCGTGCAGGTCTTTCTTCTCATCTTCGGGGTGAGGCAGGTGAGGCTGGAGCGCAAGTTGATGTCAACGCTCAGATACACGAGGTGGCGCGTGGCGGTAAGGACCGATTTCTTCTCGTTGATTTTGATCGAGGAGCCGCGGACAAGTTCAATATATCTTAGGAGGGCGGCGGGGCAACCTAGGCCCAGGATATCATCGATGTATGTGTACACCGTGATACCCGCCTGTCGCGCGAACTCGAGAAAAATCGGAGCCATGCAAGCCTGCATGATGTAGGGAGATCCCGCGAACCCCATGGACAGACGCTTAAAACGAAAACGTTTTGACCCACAGAGCACGCCGAACCAAGGCAGGGCATTAGGATGTAATTTAATATGGTAAAAACCGTGTTGGAGATCGATTTTTACCGCCCATGTGGCCTCTCCTGCATCACGTAGGACCTGTCGTTAATGAGGCGATCCTCGCACTCATTCTTGGGGACCAGGAACACCTGATGGGCGCACCTGATCCGCTCCGAGCGTTCTACAACGCCAGCACGCAAAAGAGTCTGCAGCACCGGGAGCATCAGCTTACTGCTGGGGGCGAAGTTACGATAGGTTCCAAGGAACACCCGCACCCCTTTCCCCCCGCATCTTTCGCCACATTGGAGGGAAGGGGCACGTGGTGGCAGACGTTATCGGGGAGGAAGTCACAAATGTGACGTTGGAGGGGATCGTTGCGGGCCCGCGCAAGCGGGTCAAAAACGTTCCCAGCCTCACCCTCGTTGTTGTCGTCGTCGGCCTCATTCTCGTCGCCGTCGCCCTGGTCCGCACCTGACTCAACCCTGGCTGCCGAGGGCGCGTCCTAAACAGGAGCCTCCTCATCCGACTAAGCAGGGGGGTCGTCCGGCACCGGACGGGACGTTTTCTACCAAGTTGATTACGTCGCGCAGTTGGGCGTCACCGTCGAGTAGTTCCTGGGTATGATCGTCCAGAGGCACTACCATGTTTATGGCGTCGACAGCGGCGGCCAAGCCCGGGTTGGCCTCGAGGAGGCGCTCCTGTGAGCTGAGTTCGAAATCCTCCAAGTCCCGAAGATCTTCATCGGGAAGAATTTCGGCCCCAAACACGGGGAGATTGTCTAGACAAAAGCTGATCTGCTCTTCCCCACCCGCGCTGGACCCCACGGTGAGGGAGAGGTCTGCCCCAACCCCAGGAGAACCATATACCCAGACGGGGGGGGGGGACAAGGGGAAGGGGTAGGGGCAAAGTCAAAGATCTCCCTAACGACCCACACCTAGTCTTCCAAGAGTCTGCAGGGGACCTATTTGCGGCCATCCTTGGCCTTGCTACGAGCACGTGGACGACGGCGTGGGCGAGCAGCCGGAGCAGCCGGCTGGGGGCGGGCAGGGGCGGGACGCGCCCAGGACTCTCTAAGTACGGTCCTGTTGTAAATCACGGGATCAATGGGGATACCAGCACCCTGGGTAGCCTGGAGGCGATGATCCTCCAAGGCGTACCCCCACCCCACGTAGAACACGAGGTAGTACAGACAGAGTCTGGTGCACAGGCGGGCCGTCTCCTCCTCGAGAAGTTGGTCTCTAAACCGATAAACAATAAATAAGAGCTGTAGCTCTTCTACGTCTCTAGTTCGGAAGACGGGTGGGGTGGAGGGGGCCGCAACCCTAGCCCTGAGGTGGGTCACGACGAGAGCCCAATCCGTGGTAACCCGGCGGGCTTCGACAATCTGGAGGACCCCTTGGTTAGGCTGAAAGCCTAGAACTGGTTCCTCGAAGCCTAGCACCCTACGTGCATCGGATTACTCAAACCCAATCAGTAGACTCTAACAGGGAAGAACAATTGGGGCTGGCACCTATAACGAAAGATGAAGAATAATGATCGTAATTTACTCATTTAAACAGAAAGCACAAGGATCACCGGTGCTCACAAAGATCAATTTCACCAATGTCCAAGATAGCATCATAAAATCATCAAAAACATCTTTAATGCAAGTTTAAACACCGGATACTTCCCTGACACATTAAAAACAGTACGAATATTGCTCTTCCTAAAACCAGGCAAACCTGAATAGTTACAGGCATATATCGTTACTGGATTATACCGGCCAAAGATTTGAAAAAATTAATAACAAGAGGATTAATAGAATATATAGAGGAAAATGATCTATATAATAATTTTCAGTTTGGATTTCAGAAGAACAGGGATACTACCATGGCCCTCGGACTAATAACAGAAAAAAATAGCTTAAACTAAAGCGAACAAAATGTATATAGAATTAGTGCTCAGAGACGTAGAGAAACCTTTAATAAAGTCTGGATCAGAGGCTTACAATATAAGATTCAAAATCTCCAAATGAACAACAATTTGGAGAGAATTCTTTGCGACTATATCACGCAAAGAAACGCAAGAATCGTAATAAATGAATACGAGGGACCAGAATTTGAAATTAAAGCCGGAATGTCGCAAGGCAGGTGTTTATCTACAATACTATATTCAGAATATAGAGCTGATATACCACCACTAATAAGACCAGAGACGCCGAACAACCAGTTTTCGGAGGATATCAGCCAATTTATGGCATACCCAAGCTGAAATGAAAGACGGCCCGCGCGATTAACGGCACTAAAAATTGGAAACATCAATAGATATGAAAGGCAATGGAAAATTGGGACGAACACTAAAACTTTACCGTCATTTCTATTGCAAGAAGGAAAAAAGCCGATATCATATATGAAGGAGAAATGTACATTTATCGATCCTAAGGTAAAGCGTTGCATCTAAAAATAACATTAAAAGGTTACCTAGTCATCAAAGAGAAAGGATTCAACGAACAAACCCAACCTTACGATTACAAAATCCAATCCGAGGAATCTCAATGAAGAACAAAAGAAAAACGTACATATTTGGCATTAGGCAGGGCAACACTATCTTACCCCCCAATACTATTGCATATGTTGCCCCAATCAAGGAAAAACGATATGCAAAGAGTACAGAATAAGGCCCTAAGATTGATAATGAATACCGGGAAGAGAGAAAGGAGAAGTATGAACGACTTACACGTAGAGGCCAATTTAACACCAATGCTCAGATAAAAAGGGCAAGAGATTTATGGGAGAAAATCAATAATCTCCCACAAGTATTTGTAGAACATACATGTATGTATCTATATCCCCCAACGATCAACGCATTGAATTTCATTTCCGAAGCTCATGACATCAGCTGAGGAGACAAGAAGAGTCCATATATACGCAATGAATTCAGGAAGAGTAGCAAAAGGAACATCAAAATTCACAAAAGAGAAAAAAGAAGGAAACATAAAAAAACGACAGAAAATACGGGAGAGGGACGAATAATCATTGAATAAGGAGAGCAGAATTGAAGACAAACAGGCTATGAAAACCGAATATCTTCTCACTACTTTCATTTCTTTCTCTCGCATACATGTTTTTACCCCCCCCCCCCGCCTCCCTTATACACACACTTACATTAATTCAGAATCCGTGAGACGGCCCCCAGTGAGTTTACTAGAACAAGTAAGCTCAAGAAACGCCGAAATTTCATCGAAATTTAAGAATGAAAATTACCAGAAAGAAGAAAGATGTGCGTGACCTGGACTGAGTGGAGATTCACCCTGTTTTCAGTGGGATAGTTAAAAACCCTTTTAGGGCGCAAAGAAGTGGGGTCCTTAGGATCAAGAGCCCCAAATTTAGTGGGAGCTTCAAAAACAGTGATCGCCTGTGGTGCTTGGTAAGGATAGCAAAATGGCTGGAGAGCCTCCAGCCCAGGAGAAAGAAGGCAGAATCGATTGTCCCCATGTAACCTTGATGTCACTCGAGAAAACAAACAAACCACGAAAAGGAAAGCTGATAGAAACATTATACGGAGACCTAAAAACTGCTCTAATTCGAATCTTAGACATGCCAAATGGATACATCGAATCTGCCACACAGAACGCGATGTAGAAAGACTAGTTTGAGAAGACGGAGTAAATTCATTTAAAACAAACAGGCTTGCACTCAGTCTTCCCCCTACAAATTACACTAACCGGAGCCTCATATTTCGGAAAATTGACATGTGGGCAGGGTCGCAAACAAAAAAGGTAATTAAAAACGAAATCGAAATTCCTTTGTCCTTTGAATTCCCAATTAATTTCTCCTCCCTAAGATCCATTCCAAATCTCTTATCTGTTTCCGATATGTAAACGATATCCTGTCGGTATGGCTCATATACAATAACGATTTCAATTAATTTTTCAATAACCTGAATTCGTTACACCCATCGAAGAAATTCAAAGTAGAATGGGAACATAAAAATTCTCTACCGTTTCTAGATGTAAATATCCACCGTTTAAATAATCATATTCAGTGCTAGGTCTATCGAAAGCCTACAAATTCAAATGCTTACATACATTTTTTTATCATTACATGACAAATCCGTTAAGATATCTGTTATTTCTAATACCATTCGAAAATCCTTGACTAGACTGCGTTCAATCAATCTCGATGTTGGAGTATACAGTATACCATTACATAATTGCAATTTAACGTACATAGGAGAGTCGGGCCACTTTAATAAGAGGATGAAAGAACATCTAGCTGATATTAGAAGGTGTACGAACTCTTCAAATCTCTTTACGCAGATGCAAACGCACGACCATAGACTTGATTTTAAACAAGCAAATATCATTCATAGATCAAGCAATTATATTGAGAGGAGAATTGCGGAATCCATCATCATTAACAAAGTTGATCATTTCAATTTATCTGAAAGGCAATAAAAATTTAATAAATATATAACGAATAAAGTCGCCAATCGTATTTATAAACCCCCGGAAGCAATGGGTCTCGGAGATAAGCAACTTTCTAGATTGCTTCATTTCATTTTGTTTAGGATGTGACTTACCTTATATATATATATATATATATATATATATATATATATATATATATATATATATATATATATATATATATATATATATATACTGTGTTCCTTGCCTAGTTTCTTCATTATTAGTTGAAAATGGCATCCTGCCGAAACTAGTCTGATAGTTATAAATAAAATATTGATTCAAATATTTTGGTTTATTATCATCTTTCACACACACACACAGACACACACACACATATATATATATATATATATATATATATATATATATATATATATATATATATATATATATATATATATAGTAGACTGCAAAAGTTTACAACACTTTTAGAAATGAAAATTTACATACTTTTATTTAATATGGGTTGATGAATTTTACAAAACACGTGGATGTTAATGTAATAAATGCAATGTAACAATCAGAAAAACCAAATAGTGATCAGGAACAACTTATAAGGTCAAAGTAAAATTGAGCTAAGACCTCGGTGGCCTCTTGCTCGGCTCATTATCCAGGTCCGATATGTTAGACATTATATCACACTTGCGTGTATTGAGAGCCATCTGACATTTAATTGACCACTCTACGATTTTGTGGCCAACTGTTTGAATTTGATTGCGGTGAGAAACTTATTTTGGGGAGGAAGATGATAGAGTATCGTCTACAGGTTCTCTCCACTCCCTCCCCGCCTGGTGAGGGGGTGAGAGAGAAACCCCGGGTGACCCCTTTCGGTTCTCCAACGCCCCTCTCCTCCAGGTGCCACTGTGTTTGGTGGACTCGAGAGAGCAGGTACGGCTGGGAGCTGAAGAAGGATAGGAGTAGAAACATGGGTTAAAAGTGAAATCAGTAGTAGTGAAGAAGTTGATCTAAGTTAACCTTCTTCCTGCAAACAGGGAATCGGAGACAAAGAATGGCACATATTATTTTTAGGGCTTACTGATTAAAGTGGAATCTGAACCAAGTTACCTAAATATTTATATCTGCCGTTCGTCTTTTATCTATACAGTCGTTCTGTACAACTTTTCTGTAGTTTGCGGAAGATCTGGCAATCTCAGTCACACAATCTGTTTTTCATATTCTCTCTCTATACACTTTGATTAGTTTGACGGGTGTCCGTCTCCTCTGTTATCTGTTTTCATGTATTCACTGTTGCATTCAGTGTCATCTGTAGCATTCATACCGTTATGTTTCTGTGTTTGAACTTTAGCTTCACTTACTTTTGCTTGTTTTCGCGTTTTTTGTTTGTAGTGTGTTTCTTTGTTTTAGTTTATTTCTCTTGTTATCACCTAATGTTTCACCCTTTTGGATTTTCGATTATTGGTTGTATCTTCATTCACTGTAGTTGTTCTTTTTTTCTTTTCACTATTTGAAGTCTTCATCGGTATCATCATCTTGGTCCTGTTCGTAATTCTCAATCGGTAAACATGTCTTAGTTGGGATAAATATATTAGCCGTGAGTTCTTGTCGTTTTCAGGTTTATTTATTTATTTATTTTTGTTATTTTAACTCCATGGGAGCTGGGTCTAATTTTAGACGCTGTCACACTTCTTATAAATCAATGGTTCATCATTGCCTCTCTGTTTGATAATTTGGAGGGGAGATGGTGAGCCATTGTCCACTATCGATCGTTTCAATTGTCCTTCGTTGCTTGTCAAGTGTTCCTCTTGGTTGGTTCGGCCACACCGGCCTTGTTCTTTCCATTTACAAATTCTTTGAAAGTATTTCGGTGTTAGGTGACCCAGTCGCTGAGGAAGATTCTGATTCTGTCGTTGAGGAGAAATTCTTCATCCTCTTATCCTGTCTTTTCCTTGAAGGCACATTTGCAGGTGCCTCCACGTCGGGCTTTGACTACGTCTTGTTGTCTTTTTTCCCTTTGAGTTTGAAGTCTACTGCTTCAATCCTCGTAATGCTGCTGTGCACGGCTGTTTTCCTTAATTTCTTCTTCCTTATAGGTTTATCCCCTCGCGTGGGCTTAGCCACACTGAGGTTCAAAATTTCTGAGGAAGGTGGGTTTTCAAACAACCACATCATCTTCATACTATTTACACCAGCATTGTATTGAGAGTATCTGAGAAAGTTCCTGGCTTTCCTATTTGCATTACGTGATCGTAGAGTATGCACGAAAGAAGCTCCATTGAGGACTCATTCGGTACTGTTAAATGATTTGTTTTCCTCCATCTGTTGTACTGTGGCCTTGGCTACTCTTGCGTAGGTCGCGTTATTCTTATTTTCTATTTTGTTTTTTCTTCATTTTATTTTCTTAAATTAATCTCTTTCTTCATTGGAAAATCCATTGCCATTGTCCGTGTTGGACGGCCGCAATTGAGGCATTTTTTCTCCGCAGGTTCGGCACAGTCCTTCCAAAAGTACCCTCGTTGGCCGCATTCAGAGCAGTTTTGTTCTTTTTCTGGACAATTCCTTGTTGTATGGTCTCCCATCTTATAGCAGTAGAAGCACATCTTTATTTTGATGTGCCTCTCTCTTTCCAAATTTTCTGGTGGAATCCTCATGCTAAACAAAAGCAAGCAGTTTTACCAGTACCATTTCCGTCTTCGTGAACACTATTTTGAAAATATGTGTATGATTTCCAACTTTTATTATTCCGTGCACAAATTAATTCCTAATTAATTTCTTTCTCTTTCACAATCTCGATCGACATTGCGAAGCGTTCCCTAAAAGCTTGTTTATTTGCAAGAATCTTTGGTCTTTCACGTAGCCAAGTGGTCTAAGGAGTGATTTAATTGAAATCAACGCGGTTGCTCGCTGCCTCAGTGTGCTTGGTTCGAATCCCACCCCCGTACAGAATTTTTTGAATTAGAAAATAACTTTTTCCGAAGAAAAATGATCCTGTTTTTCTGTTTCTTGCCGTTTGCTTAATTCATTTCATCATTCTTTTGAGCCCATGAAAGATTTATACATTGTATATTCGCCGCGTGTTTACCTCAATTTCTCCTTTGTCCTTTGAATTCCCAATTAATTTACCAGTACCATTTCCGTCTTCGTGAACACTATTTTGAAAACATGTGCATGATTTCGAACTTTTATTATTTCGTGTGTCGTGGTATGACATTACATTATATCAATTGCATATTATATCTATGAGGGAGGGACCAATAACTTGAAAGCGAACCGACAAAAGGGACCGAAAACCACGAATTTAGACGGGCTGAGTAGCGAGAGAGTGCAACGAGGTTAGGTAAATTATGGGCAATGGTAAAGCTCAAGGTTATTAAAAGAGGCATGTATAAAAATATAATTTTATTTACACAAAAATAATGAGATAATTGTTGGATCAAATTACCTCAGAGAATTAACGAGCAAAATCACATCAGTAAATGAAAGGGGGAATTGTAGTTATAAAAGAGACTATGAAGTTAGAACTTAAGGTATTCCATGAGGAGACTATTCAAATGGGAAGGGGGATTAACTCAATTGAGTTACTGAAGGGGGGGAGAGGGGTTGGCTTACGGATGTCTTTTGCACGAGAGGTGAGGCCGTTCGGAACTTCTGGCCGGGAGGTTGGAGTGATGACGGTTCTCCAAAACAAGGGGTGGGATAAATTCCGGTTCAGGGGAGAATATTTCGGCTATCCGAAATGAGGAGGGCTTCGACAGGAGTTGATAGGAAAAATCGGGAAAATCACTCGGGGGCGATCGTTCAGTGGAATTACCTCCTGGTTGGGGCTAATTCCAAATACACAAAATAGTCCAGCTGTCACTTTGCTTTGTTGCTAGCACTTGACTTGGGACCATAGGGAATCTTATGGGGTCTGGACGAGACTTCTTAACTCTGTGTCTCCTCATGGGAGTCGAACTCTATTTATGTTATGGCCTTGAATCTTCTTGCAGAGGCTATTCTGCCCGTATAACCGTATAAAAGTGAGTCGGTGTGGACATGGTTCGAGGCTACCGCTTGTGGAAAGGATGGGGGGGAGGCTTACCAATTTAGGCCTAACCGGGCGTTCTGCCGCGCATGCAAGTTCCGTTCTGCTCAAGAGCCTCCACGTGGGGATTCACTCACATCGTGCACAAATTAATTCCTAATTAATTTCTTTCTCTTTCATAGGCTCGATCGAACAAGAGAAGCGTGCATTAGAAGCTTGTTTATTCGTAAGATTTTTTGGTCTTCCGCTTAGCCGAATGGTCTAAGGGGCGGTTTAATTGAGATCAAAGCGGTTGCTCGCTGCCTCAGTGTGCTTGGTTCAAATCTCACCCGTGTACGGAAGTTTTCGAATTAGGAAACAACCTTTTCCGAAGAAAAATGATCCTGTTTTTCTGTTTCTTGCGGTTTGCAGGATTCATATATATATATATATATATATATATATATATATATATATATATATATATATATATATATATATATATATATATAGAGAGAGAGAGAGAGAGAGAGAGAGAGAGAGAGAGAGAGAGAGAGAGTCTTTCAATAAGGTCGCTCGATTTTTAAATGTAAATAAAACAAGATTTGTGTGATATATGCACTTAATTTATTTTAAATTCGAAAGTACATTTTATGGCAATAAGTGTAGAATATGACGTCGTTCAAATGTCTGCCGCGGTTTTGCTTGATGGAACGTATTCGGGATAAATCTAGCTGAATTTGCTGGATGGTGTTCGTTATATTGACTTTGAAGACATCAACTGTTTGCGTATTATTCACATAGACCTGCGATTTAAGGTAGCCCCAAAGAAAGTAGTCTAATGGCGGTAAATTGCATGATTTCGGTGGCCACTTGACGTCGCCGCCGCGCGAGATGACCCTGCCCTGAAATCGCTGGTGCAAAATGTCTATCGTAGCGTGCGCAGTGTGGCACGTAGCACCGTCGTGTTAGAACCACATGTCGTCAGTATGCATATTAGGCATATAATCCAGTTGAGGACACAATAATTGGCATATCATTGATCTGTAGGTTGCGCTGTTGACGGTTATGGCAATCCCATCTTCGTTCTCAAAAAAATATGGACCAATGATTCCGTTAGACGAAAATCCGCACCAAACAGTGACTCTGTTGGGATGCAATTGGTGCTACAGTATCTCATGTGGATTGTTTTCGTCCCAAATCCGACAATTTTGCTTGTTCACAAATCCATTCATCCAAAAATGGGCCTCGTCGCTGAAGATGATTTTTGGGGGGATATTTGGGGAAACTTCCAACTGCTCTAGAGCCCAATCAGCGAACACAAGGCGTTGTCTATGGTCGTTTACCTTAAATTCATGGATAAGTTGGATTTTGTACGGGTGCAAACTTAAGTCCCTACGCATAATTCGCCAAACCGAAGTCGCAGAAAGGCCAAGTTCTTGTGAACGACGAGAAATTGACTGCCTCGGATTTTCCCGTACACTCTCATTTACGGCAGCGATGTTTTCAGCAGACCTTGCGTTTCGGTGACGTACAGGTGTTGGCTGATTGTTGATCGATCCTTTTGCCTCGAATTTGGCCACCAAGCATCGAACAGTGGACTCGGCAGGACGATTGTGGCGAGGATAGAATTCACGTAATGCACGGAATGTTTTTCGAACAAGGCACTGAATTTGATAATAACATTTGATGACTTGTACTCGCTGTTCAACGCTATAACCTTCCATCGTGACTTGCGAAGTACTACTGAACAGTTCACAGTGAGGTTGCTAGATGTCGCTTTAACAACATGGCCACTATCGCCTGACAAAGCTCGAGCGTCCTTGTTGAAAGACCCTTTATATATATATTAAAAATTATTAAATTAGTGCCCTTATGTGTAACTGATAATGTGTTTTCAGTTGAAGATCGGTTTTTACGCCAAAAATATGGCTTAAGCATGTGGAACACTCTTTCTCTTATGCTATGCAATCTTTTTATGGAAACTTATGTAACGTCCCTCCTCCCTAGAATCCATTCCCAACCTCTTATCTGGATCCGATATGTAGCCAACATCGTATCGGCATGGCCCTTAGACAATAACGATTTCAACGAATTTTCTCTCACCTGCATTCGTTACACCCATCAATAAAATTTAAAGTAGAATGAGAACAAAACAATTCCTTACCGTTTCTGGCCGTAAAAATCCACCGTTTAAATAATCAGAT